>CM046997.1:61135385-63635385 GCA_025698465.1 Gossypium longicalyx
GTGTTTGTATTTTATAACATCTGATATTCAGACTCCGTGAGTCGGGTTGGTAGAAGGTGTCATAGGTGCCTTAAGCATAAAGCTTAGTAAGATCTCATGGAAATAAACTCACCTTTTTACAGAGTGTGAGATTTAAGCATTTGGCATAGTTTAGAGAATATAACAATTAGTAGATAATAAAAATTAAGGCATTCATATAATAATCACATACTCATAAAGTTTATGAAAGAGGTTATATGTATTTTACTTAATTAATTTCCACATTTTACATTAATAAAAGCATAACCTTTCCAAGTTCAAGAAAATTTCCATCACATGTTCCATTGTCTAGAGAATAAAGTCCCTTTATAACCCTTAAGTTTTTTTCACACCATTAGTTCATTAAACCAAATTGTTCACACATTTAGACTCATAACACTTGATAACTTTAATAAAATAAGACTCAGAAAAATGGGATTTCAACTGAACTTCTCTCATGTTGCATTTAAAGTGCATTTACCTAATACACCAACACATATAAAAAAGAGCCCATAATGGACCTAAGTGCAATGCTATAAAGTAACCTATTGTCGTCCCATTTACACATCGTCATTCTAAGGCACACAAATTCAATCCCTATTAGCATGCCAATTCTACCAAGTTTACAAGGGCACAATTACTATTACTTATCATTTTCAAATCATCAATTATTATAATTCACTTCTCTTCTTCTCACATGAATATATGTATATGAATATATAGACACAAATATACCCATATAAACACATTTACTAATGGGTCACAAAACAAGTCTCATAACCATTTCACACATATTTAATTTCACACATCATATGTTAATGAGAAATGCATAAAAGTTCTATTTGATTTCACATTCTTACATTTTAGCTTCACTATATCATATTTCACAATCTTAATCTTTCAAACTTAATAATATAGTCATACTTCAAACTTAAGAGCCACAATCAGCCTTAACACCATGACTTAACCCATTTTCCATAATTAATAAGTTTATGCCTCATTAATGAGTAGTTTAGGACCTCTACTATGTTTTGTCTCATTTTATCAACACAATACTTATTATGCATTTTCAATTAGCCATTTATTATATTAATTACCTCTTTAGTGATTTCATTTATAGAGTAATAAAATTTTCATGAGAACTTACCTTCCAAAAAGAACAAAAGTATGGACAAAGCCTCTTTTCTCCTACTCTCTAATATTTTCTTCTCCTTTTCTAAAGCCTCATTTCTCAAGCTCTTTCTCTTTAAAACACCATTAAATAGACATAATTAATTCTTACCAATAAAAGGAGGAGATGTGACTTATGGAAATCAACCTTGTATACATCTTCAAACTCTATGGTAAGGGGATTAACTCATCTTTCCAACCTATAATCCTTTCAACCTTTGTTCAGCTATATTGATGTATACAATACTTTCACCTTTACCTCATCCACTCACTACTTTCTACCAATTAGAGGAACCATCGGCATAATCTCCATCCATATTTACCCCTGAACATTGGTTCAATTAAGGACAGACATGACTCACTCCAACTCAGGTATTTCTATAAATATACACTACAAGAAAACAGACCTTTAGCGGCGCTTTCAGCAGCATTTTAACAAAAAAATGCCACTAAAAAAGAGCATTAGCGGCGCTTCCACAAAAACACCACTAAAAAAGAGCACTAGCGGTGCTTATAAGGAAATGTCGCTATATGTTGAGAATTAGCGGCGCTTATATGAGAAACGTCGCTATAGCTTGACCATTAGCTGCGCCTTGGAGAAAACGCCGCAAAAAAATACACACAATGTCGTCGTTTTTTGTTGATATTTAGTGGCTTTTAGCGGCGCTTGCTAAAAACGCCGCTAATACTGACTTGCGGCGTTTTCCAAAAAAGCGCCGCAAAAGATCAATCTATAGCGGCGTTTAAAGAACGCCGCTAAAAGTCAGTATTAGCGACGTTTTTAGCAAGCGCCGCTAAAAGTATAATTTATTTTTGATTGTATATTTAAATTCTTAAAAGAAAATAATGACACGTAGAATAATTTTAAAAGTAAAAACATAGGAAAATATTTATTAAAAATGAAATAAATTAAAATATTATTATTTAAAATAATTTTAAAGTTTTTTGGTGTATGACTAACTGTTTTTATATTTATATATTAAATATTTTCTTATATAATTGTAAAAGAGATAGTATTAATTTTAAAATATTGAATTAATTATCATTATAGTTTAGGGTTTATGATTTAGGGTATATGGTTCAGGGTTTAAGGTGTAGGAGTTACTAATTTAAGGGTTACAATTATGTAGTTTAAGGTATTGATATTTAGGGTTTAACAGTTAGAGTTTAAGATTTAAGTGTTAGGGGTTAATGATTAGGGTCGGGTTAGGGGTTAGGGGTTTAGGGTTTAGGGTTAAGGGTTTAGGGGTTAGAGTTTAATTAGATATGTGTGTATTGTGATATTTAAGGTATCAAGTTTAGGGTTTAGGATTTTAAGGCCAGATAGGGGTTAGAGGTTTAGGGTTTTGATTAATTATCATTTTTTAATTTATATATTAAACGATTTCTTATATAATTGTAAAAGAGATATATAATATTTATATTAATATATTAAAATTATATATGATTATAGTTTAAATTATTAAAATTATAAACTTTATATATATTAAAAGGTTTAGGATTTAAGCTGGTTTACTTGAAATTTGTTAAATTAATGATGAAATTTTATACAATCAATTGATGTTTTTTAAAAGATATGGATAGGTACTATATATACTTAATAACATTATAAACACATAGAAACCATAGAAATTAAAATATAAGGATTAAATATTAAGCATATTTAAAAGATAAAAACTGAAAATTATCTACTTCCGTAAAATGTAAAAAAAAAAAAAAAGGTTAGTATGTACCATATATCAGGAAGAGATCATAAATCTTTTAAACTTTAATTCATAATATTAGGATTAAATTATAACTAATTATCATCATATTAACATTTATCATCATTAGTATTAATAATTAAAATCATTAATCTAAACAGTTAATTGAACGAAGAATTCAATTCAAATTAATTCCTCTACACTTAATTTATATAAGTGAAATTTAAACTTAAAATTTCAAAGTTATCATGCAATATAGATATATTATTAACTATTGACTATCATAAGTTAATTATTATGGCTACCAAATTATAACAAATAAAAGAGAAATATAAAAATTAAGAGATTAGTGGCGTTTTTTTAAAAAAATGCCGCAAAAAAAGTATAGTTGAAAGAAAACGGCGTCGTTTTAGTTGGATAGAGTATTAGTGGCGTTTTGAAAAACGCCGCAACAGAAGTAAAGTCTACTAGAAGCGTCATCGTTTTAGTTGAATATATAGGGGATTAGCGGCATTTTTATAGAAAATGCCACAAAAGACAGTTTAGTTTAAAGAAAACAGCGCCGTTTTAGTATATGAGGGTATATGTGGCGCTTTTAAAAACGCCGTAAAATAATTAAAGTTTACTGTACACGTCATCGTTTTAGTTGAATATATAGGTATTAGCGGTGTTTTTTAAATAAACACTGCAAAAAACATTAGTGCTTAACAAAAACGGCGTTGTTTTGTTTGGAGATTAGCGGCGCTCACCTGGAAACGCCGCAATAGATTGCTTTTAGCGGCGCTTTTCATAAGCGTCGCAAACGGTGAAATTTTTTTTTCAAAACGGCGTCGTTTTCATTTCTAATGTTAAGTCCTTCTTTCATGCCCGACAGTCTCAACCTTCTCCCCCAAAACACCAAAATAGATTTCCCCTAATCCCTTAATTTCCCCCAAAATCCCTAGGCATCTCAGTCGACCGACCACCTACTCATCATCGTCCGTCGTCGTCTCTTCTGCGTCCCGTCGCTGTCGCTCTCAGCTTCCGCAATTAGTCGGTAAATTTCGATACCCATTTGTTGCATGATACTTGTTTCTCTTAAGATAGGGTAGAAATAGATAGGGTAGAAATAGAACCTGTTGTGATAGGGTAGAAATAGAACACTTTTTGCACTTATGAATTTATTAGATGAATCATCAAGAAATTCAACACAAAAATTGACTACTTTGTCTCATCTGAAACAACTGTTGTTTAGTATGTCAAATGAGCTTCTGCCATGTCCCCTAAGAAATCCAAGCAAAAATATTGCTTTAAAGGTCAAATTTAGGTTTGGTCCCTCTACTATGCTCATATTTAGATTTTATACTTGTCCTTTATTTTTTTTGGTTTGACCAAGGTATCTTTTATGGCCGATTTACAATCCATGAAAACTAATCCTTTTAGGATTTACTATTGCCTCTTCCAACGGTGTCACTTTTAGAGTTCGAACCTAAGTTCATGAAATTGGAAGTGCAATGACCACAACCCCAACACTTGTTAGTATCCCTATATTTTAATTTAGCATAATTAGTTCTATTTTTATAATTCCATAGATTAATCTAAGTAGTTAACAAAATTAACTATTTTAATCGAACATAAATTTTTCTTAAAACACCTTTCTCATTTATTATGCTAAAATGTTTGGTATTGGACAAATGTTTCAAAGAAAAATCTATGTTTTTAGTTAAACACTTTGGAGTAATTAATTACATCATAAAACTAGATAAAGATTAAATTTCAAATTTAAACATAATAGAAAGATTAAAAACAAAATTTAACCTATTTCAAATTAGAATAATCATACATAGTTGACATTTATATATATATATATATATATATATACGTGCATGATTGAGATATTTACCCACTTAATTAGGGTTCTTTCATCATTCTTTTGCCCATAGTGTACTGATTAAGGTGATTGAGCTTGTCATCACAATGGTTTTCAGCATTTATCTATAAAACAATTAATAAACATTATTATTATTATTCAAATAATTTTACCCAATATCTGTCTAAATTTCTTTTTTGGGATCTTTTTAGATTTGGAACAAATCCTAAAGCTTTTTTCTTCACAAGTGGGCTCCCGAGTTCAATATCCCGATGACTATCAAAATCTTTCATATAAGGATCTGAAAGAGTTCAAAAAGTGAGTTCTTCAGCTGCTATATTTTATTTATTTCTTTTGTTTATTGTAGATCATATTCATGTTTCAATTAGATAACATGAAGTTTGCTTCTGGACATTTTTTCTCTTATATCTGAATCACTAAGCCCTTATCAAATTGTTAGAGTAGGTGACTTGATAATTCATTTTTTTTTATACTGATATGCTGAAATTATCTTTTGTATGTAAAGGTTGTTAAATTAGTTTGTTTTCCTTTCTTTTCTTTTTTTTTTTTAAAGATATGTTTTGGCTTTGATGAAATTATCATTTATTATTTTCTTTAATTGCAATATTAACTTATTCATAATGTCTGTCTTTTCTTCATGACTCCAGTAGCCTAGTAATAGAGGGTTTTAATAGAAATCTAAATTTCAAAGTTGAAATGGTGCATGGCATTGTCATGCTGAGAATGCTTCTATGATTATGATAATAGTGGAATAGTGGAATAGTGTAATTGCGTATAGTGTAATAGTGTAATAGTGGAATTTTTTGATTGGGCAGTATCGGACCAACAATAGGAAAAATAGCCGAAGCTTTCAACTGCTTTATCAGTTACCACTCGAGATCTAAGAAAGAGAAAGAAAAACTACAAATACTACTCAAATACACAGAAAGGCTAGATAAGCAGAAGGTTAGTTAATCTTTTACTTTCTTTTTTTCTTTCGTTTTTTAAATTACTATTCTTGTTTATCCTTAGATTAATTTTTAATGGATCATGCTTTTAACTTATTCTGTTTATCCTTGGATTATTTTTTAAATTTGCTTATGTTGTTTATCCTCAGAGACTTGTTATGCTGTCGATGAACTGTTTGTCATTGTTTTCCTCTACAATACATAGATATAATAATACCCAAATTTACAAGTGATCAAGTACAGAACTTGTTATCTTTGTTATGCTATCGGCCTTGAGATTAATTCTGTAAAAGGGATCATTTCTGCTCAATTTGCAACCTTTTAATTTGTGATTTAATATTTCTATATTTCTATCACGATTTTTATTAAATTATTAAATATTATTGAAATATTCTCGTCCGTTTTATCACAAATATTATCATTCTTTTATCATTTAAGTTAAACTTTTTATTCAAAATAAATCATAGCTTTTAAGCATAAACTTGCTGTTACCAAAAGAACAATGTTTACTTAAATTAATAAATGCAAATTAAAAGAAAGACTTAACAAGTTTAATGTCATTAATTTAAATATTTTATTTTATTTTTATATTACCTAATTTTTAAATTAACAAATTAATAAATGCAAATTAAAAGAAAGACTTAACAAGTTTAATGTCATTAATTTAAATATTTTATTTTATTTTTATATTACCTAATTTTTAAATTAACAAATTAATAAATGCAAATTAAAAGAAAGACTTAACAATGTTTAAAATATTTTGTCTACTTTTATTTTATTTTTAAATTACCTAATTAAATTAAATTGTATTTAAAGTTTTATTTTATTTTATTTTATTTTAATCAAGAAAAAATTTTTGTCAAATTTTATTTTATTTTTAAATTACCTAATTAAATTAAATTGTATTTAAAGTTTTATTTTATTTTATTTTATTTTATTTTAATCACGAAAAAAACTTTGTCTATTTTTATTTTATTTTTAAATTACCTAATTAAAGTAAATTGTATTTAAAGTTTTATTTTATTTTATTTTAATCAGGAAAAAACTTTTGTCTACTTTTATTTTATTTTTAAATTACCTAATTAAATTAAATTTTATTTAAAGTTTTATTTTATTTTATTTTATTTTATTTTAATCACGAAAAAAAATTTGTCTATTTTTATTCTATTTTTAAATTACCTAATTAAAGTAAATTATATTTAAAGTTTTATTTTATTTTATTTTAATCAGGAAAAAACTTTTGTCTACTTTTATTTTATTTTTAAATTACCTAAATAAATTAAATTGTATTTAAAGTTTTATTTTATTTTATTTTAATCACGAAAAAACTTGTAAATAATTAACCATGTGACTCAATAAAAAATAACCATAATTGAGCACACATGATAGACATAATTCAAAATAAATAATTAACCCTAAACTTGTAAATTTATTCTAATAACCAATTCTTCACTTCCCTTGTGTTTTCCCATCAACACAATCACAATCCCATCAACATAAATATATATCATATTTTACATAACTTACATAATACATAAATATATATCATATCTTACATAATTTACATAATTCGGGTAACTTACATAATTTACATAACTTACATAATACATAAATATATATCATATCAAAACTTACATAACTTAATTAGAGTTATAAATAAACAACTTACCCGTGTAATTTATTGTCAACTTTAGAATTCAAAAACTACGAAATGGATAGGAGTTGGATGAAATTGTCAAGGGTAAGCAACGCCTATCGAAATGGAGTACAAACTTTTCTGAATTTTGCATTTCAAAATGCAAGCCAAGAGAATATGATTCTTTGCCCGTGTAAGAAGTGTGGCAACATCAATTGGCATATTCGTGAAGTTGTCTACGAACATTTAATTGTTGATGGCTTTATTCGGGGGTATAAAAAATAGATTTTCCATGGAGAGTGTACATCTAGTAGAACTTCTTCAACGATTAATCTGACTTATCCTGATACTGATTACCACCAGTATGTTAGACAAGATGACATGGAAGGTATGTTGCGGGATACATTTAATATGCACAGTCATGGTGATCAATCGTTTCCACCTGACTTTATTGCATCCGATGATTGTAATATTGGTGGAAATGTTTTTTGCGAAATGGGAACAAGTGCACCTGATGAGGAGCCAAATGAAGAAGCGGCGAAGTTCTACAATTTACTTAATGAAATGAACGAAGAACTTTACGAGGGATCAAAATATTCAAAATTGTCCTTCTGCATTTGTTTATTTCACTTAAAATGTTTGGGAGGGTGGACTGGAAACTCTTTTACAATGCTGCTAGAGTTTCTGAGAGAGATGTTTCCTTTTGCAAAAATCCCCCAATCTTGTCAAGATATGAAGAGACTAATAAAAGATTTGGGCCTTGGGTACGATAAGATTCATAGTTGCCCAAATGACTGCATATTGTACTGGGGTGATCAGAAGAACCAACAGTGTCGTAATGTTTACGGTAAGTCTCGTTGGATGAATGAGAATACAGAAGATGTGAATGGGGAAGAAGGTGGCGCATAGTTAAGAAAGAAGCCAGTCAAGGTTTTGCGATATTTTCCCCTAATACCAAGACTTCAAAGGCTTTTCATGTCGTCAAAGACGGTCGAATCTATGAGGTGGCATAATGATCAACGGACCGATGATGGATTATTAAGACATCCTGCAGATTCTTTAGCTTGGAAATCATTTGACAGTAAATTTTCAAGCTTTGCAAGCGATCCTCGAAATGTGAGGCTTGGGCTAGCAGCTGACGGCTTTAACCATTTAAAATCATGAGTACTTCATACAATACTTGGCCTGTAGTGCTTGTTCCTTACAATTTGCCTCCATAGATTTGCATGAAGCAATCTTCGTTTATTTTATCAATGATTATTCCTGGAGAGAAAGGTCCCGGAAATGATATTGACATCTATTTGTAGCCACTTATTGAAGAGTTAAAACAATTATGGTCTGGTGTTGAGACATATGATGTATTGAGAAATGAGAACTTTAATTTACGTGTAGCTTTGTTATGGACAATTAATGATTTTCTGGCTTATGCTAATTTATCGGGTTGGAGTACTAAAGGACGTTATGCTTGTCCTTGTTGTGCTGTGCAAACTTATTCGAAGTGGTTGTACAATGGGAAGAAGTTCTCTTACATGGGCCATCGTCGGTGGTTAGATGGAAATCATAAATTTAGATTTCAGAGGACTCTATTTGATGGTACTGAAGAGTATAGAGGAGCTCCTGAGCAGACCATTGGATCTGAAATCTTGTTTATGTTAAAAGATATCAACTTCAGTTATGGGAAGATGAATCAACCACCTAACACGCAATCAAAGAGAAGGTCGAGGGATGAATCTAATGATGAATCTGACGAAGAGGATAATCCTAATGAGACAGACTTGTGGAAAAAAATGAGTATTTTTTTTAGTTGCCTTATTGGGAGCACAACATTTTACGCCACAATCTTGATGTCATGCATATTGAGAACAATGTCTGCGAGAACATAATTGGACAATTTTGAATGTCGATGGAAAGTCAAAAGACAATCTTCAGAGTCGACTTGATTTAGTTGACATGAGAATTCTGCGTGATCTTCATCCTCAAGTACTTCCGAATGGGAAATATCGGTTGTCGCCTTCTATTTTTTCAATGTCAAAGGAAGAGAAAGAGGTGTTTTGCATGGTGTTGAAGGATATAAAGGCCCCAGATGCGTATGCGTCAAATATATCTCGATGTGTGAGTCTTAAAGATCGAAGATTATATTCATTAAAATCACATGATTACCACATCTTGATACAAGATTTACTCCCAGATGCTTTACGGTGCTGCATGTCAAAAAATGTGACGTCCTGTATAATTGAACTATCCAATATAATGAAAGCTATTTGTGGCGGAGTTTTGGATGTTGAAGAACTTAAGAAAGTATAGGATTGAGCTGCTTTGACTTTATGCAATTTGGAGAAGATCTTTCCACCTTTCTTCTTCACTATTATGGTGCACTTGGTAATCCATCTCCCTCACGAAGCAATACTTGGTGGACTGGTTTTTTATCGATGGATGTATCCTATAGAAAGGTGCTAATTTATTTGTCAAGTATTTATTCATTCGCCTCTATACATTTAGTTACAACTTTTGATAAATATTGTATATCATGTTTAGGTTCCTAAGCAAGTTGAAATCTTATTGTCGCAATAAGCGTTATCCAGAAGGATCAATTGCTGAAGGCTACTTGGCAGAAGAGTGCATGACCTTCTGTTCTAGACATTTAGAAGATGTTGAAACACGATTGAATAGACCAAATAGAAATGCTGGGCTCAATGATCATAACTTGGCTGAAACTTATTTATTCCAAAGTTATGGAGAATGATACGAGCACGCCCCGCAAACTTCATCGAACAAGTCTGTCAAGCCGAGCAATGACATGTTGGCAAGCTGATCCCAGCTCGTTTCCAGCTCCACAAGCTCCGTCCAGCTCAAATCCAGCTTATTCGAGCTCAATCCATATTGCTTAAGCTAAACCGAGCTCACTCCTAGCTCATTTTCAACTCACGAGCTAAACCTTAGCTCAACTTCAGCTTAAGAGTTTAGCCTCAGCTCAACTTTAGCTCACGAGCTAAAGCTTAGCTCATTTTAGTTTAAACCGGGTTTTGTCTATTAAATAAAAATTTGCACATATTTATTTAAGCATTAAACTTGTCTTATATTAATATTTGTTATTAATATGTCATAGTTATTATATAAATTGATTATATTCACATAGCCAAATTTAATGTTTACATTGTGTTCACATTAGCTTGAATTAATTCTGTTCACATTTTCTTGTAGAAACTCAATGGACATATGGAGCATGAAGCAACATGTCTTTTTGGAGGTGCATGGACGGTTAAGAGCTTTGAATCTCCTAGGTGCATGTTCGGCTAAGTGCATGTATGGCCACATTCAATGTGTTCAAGGTTCATGAATGTTTCCATTTATGTATGGTGTGCTACTCCTTCATTTTCCAAGTGACTATTCAGCTAAAAGGATGCTTCTCATTACTTCATACATGTGGCCGAACATCTCCCTCCATGAACCTTAAAATTTTGTTCACATTATGTTCACATGGCATGGCCTTTCAATTCAAAGTGTTCACACCTATGGACTCTTCAAGAATTGGCATTCACACTTAATTTGGCTCATGAAGTCTCCTCAATTAATTCCCAACTCTTCACCAAGTAACATGAATTGATTGCCTCAATTACTCAAGTTGGCCGAACCTAGCTAATGTCCAAGGAAGTCTTTCACTTATGATTCATTTCCTTAAGCATGAAGAACCTTCAAGACATCTCCACCATAGCCGAATCTGGTCATGAACATCAAAGGACTTCTTTCTAAAACTTTCAAGATGCATTCATGAGGCTTTTACTTAATTATTAAGTATGTAAAGTGTCCATTCGGCTAGCTAGTCTTTAGGCTATAAATACTTGTTATTTTTCTTTGAAAAGAACTTTTTGGACTTTTGCCAAATTTTTATTGAATTTAATCTTGTGAGAATTTTCTTCTCTAAACTTTGTTTGAGACTTTGTTGACTTATCTACCTAGTAGTGGCGTCAACCCTGTTTCTTTCAAACATACCGAGGTTCTTATCTTGTTAGATAGTGGGTCGAGGTTTTCCTTTACCAAACCCAAAACCGAACTAAAAGAGCCTATAAACAACGGGTCAATACCAAATCGGTATTGGTTCTTGTTTGCACTTTTTGTTCAACCCCATTTCTTCATTTACCAAATTGTACCAACACCGGCCATTCCGTTCGTACCATTTCATAATACCATTTCGTTCTTACCCTTCATACCATTACGTCCATTTCTTCAATTCCCCTTACCTAATTGAACCAATTCATTCATCTATACCTATTTAGACCCTAAATCCGAACTTTCAATTCTTCTTACCTATTCCAATTCGAACCAAAAAACCAATATCCCTCTTTCCTTTCCGTACTAATTCAATAAACCAACTTCCAAACTCAATCTAATTTTTCCATCTTCTTTAAACTTCTTTCTCCCCCTTCTTTCTCTTATCCGACCTTTCAATTAAACCTAACGTAACTTCTTGTCGATGATCGGCCACATTATTACGACTCGACCCTTCCGAGGCGGATCATATCAAAGAACCAATCGACAAAGTTGAAATTGCAAAATTAGATGATATATCGTGGATACAAGCACATCGATATGTACTTTTTCACCACGATTTAGTTGAACCGTTACGCAAATAAGTTCTAAAATTTCCTCACATATTCGTCGTTTTGATTTGTTTATCTTCTAACCAATTAAACTTGTTTTTAACATAGTGAGTACAAACAAATTTTGAGATCTCGTGTACGCTCAAGAAGATTACAACATCGAGATATTAATAAGTTATTCACAGAATCTTTTCATGAATGGTTAAGCCAAACAGTATGTAACTAAAGTTAATAAGTTACATATAATCGCGAAATTTAGTTAATCAAATAAAAATGTTTTTACATAATATATTTATAATTATTCAATTTACTTTCGATTCAATAGGTTTGGAGTGGGAAGGACGTCAATGACGAAGTTAAATGGCTTTCCCAAGCTCCGAACAGAGTAATAAAAAGATATAGTGCCTTCCTCATCAATGGATACAAATTTCATACAAAGTATCGCGAGAGAATGAGGAGAATTCAAAATTGTGGAGTTGTTGTTAATTCTTCAATTACAAGTTATGCTAGTGCTAGGGACAGTAATCTGGTTGAGGGTAATGTGGAGTATTACGGACTTCTTACCGATATTATTGATTTGGATTACTATGGCAGATGGAAAGTTGTCTTATTTTGGTGTGATTGGGCTGATGTTAATACTGCTCGAGGAATGAAAAAACATCAATTTGGTTTTACAATGGTGAATTTCTCTCGCTTGATTCACACTGGACAACAATTGATGGACGAGCCATATGGATTTTCCTCTCAAGTGAAATAAGATTTTAATTCGAAAGATCCAACTGATGAGAGTTGGTATGTTGTACTCCAGAATACCCCTAGAGACTTGTTTAACATGGGTAATGGAAGTAGAGATTACATCGTTAAAAGATCAGAAACATTACCCTTTCCAGAACAAAACTTAGATGAAAATATCCCTAGTACTAGTACACAACATCAATGGGTTCGACATGATATGGATGAAGATATTTACGAATGATGATGTAGTAAGATTTTACGATTTTTTAATTATATGTAATATTATAATTTTAATCTTGGTCATGTTATATAATTTAACTATTTTATATGTACTATTATTGTTGTAATTTGTTACTAAAACTTTAACTATTTTATGTGTATTGCAGGAAAAATGCGTAGAAGAAGATTACGAGATTTAAGTATTGTCCAGAATACTCCAAATCTGGAAGAAGCAAATAGTGAACAACAGACAGTTGTTGGATTTTCGAATGTGCCGGAGACACTTGACGAGCCTGAAGAATTTCAAAGTAATGTTAAGTTCATTTTACATGTGTTGACTTTTATTATTGATTTATTTGTCAATTTTAATATAATAATAGTATATCATTTTTCAGCTGAAAATGGTGGGACCTTGCAGAGTTCGAGGGGCGTCTGTTGCTTAGAGATTTATACGACTTAGATCCTGTCGAGCTTATCAAAGTAAGTAGAAATACTCATGGTCAGCCTGTTGGATCTGAAGCTCGACTTTTAGCAGGCTATTTGGGCATTTTAGCATGAAATGCCAATATGTTGCCCATTAACTACGAGTCATGGCATCACATGCCTGATAGCAACAAAAATCAGGCTCTCGCTAATATTAAGGTAACAAAATGTGAATGTAATTTATAATACTTTGGTTTAAGTTTCATTTATATTTACATTCTAAACTTGTGTTTTTTTAGGAGAGATTTGCTTTAGAGGTCTCTAATGATTATATCAAGAAGGCATTGGGTAAAAAATGGAGAGACAATAAAAGCACTTTAAAAAAACAATATTTTAAGAAAGACATAAGCCTCGAGGAAAAATTGAGAAATGTCCCGCCGGGAATGCTGAGGTACCAATTGGAAGATGCGGTTAGATTCTAGAATTCAAAGAAAGGAGAGGTATTACATATTTCCAAACTCTTATATATATTGTTTATTATATACGTAATAATAATTTCATTATGTAGGACCGTGAGCGAGTTGGAACAAGCAGCAGGCAAAAACAAAAATTCACGCACACGGCAGGGTCGAAAAGTTTTGCTTCTGTAGCTGAGGCCGAGGTATTATGAATTTATTAATTCTTTCAAATATTAATAACTTTCTACTATTAAATAATATTTTTACTACTATATTGTAGGAAGTCAAATCTGGACAAAAAGTTGGACGCCTTCAACTTTTTGAGATTACGCATAGGAAGAAAGATGGATCTCCTATGACATCCGAAGTTGGAGAAATTATGGTATATTTACTTAATAATATTTGATTTATTCTAAATATTTATAATGTTTAATTATAATTGTTTAATTCAATTCATCATTAGTAGTTTTAAATAATGTTAAGTTATGTTGCATTCCTTTTTATTATATATTTCGTTTCTAACTCTTTAATTGATTTTTTAGGAGAACTAAAGGAGAAGAAGGTGGAATATGAAGCGATTGCTTCGACTGATAGTTCTATTAATCTTGAGAACATTGATAACAGAATTATCACTAAAGTTTTGAGTCCTGAAAGGTGCAGTAGGGTTCGATTTCAAGGATCGGTGTTACCCAGACCCAATATTTTGGATCCGGCCCAGCAATACATGCCTTAGGAAGTCAAGCTCAAGTGAAGTTCAGAGGTTAAGAGACCAGATAGCTTAGATGCAAGCGAACACGGCTGAGCAAATTGCCGAGGTTCAACGAAAATATGAAGAACTCTAGCAACAACTTAGAGCGGAGGCAGCAGAGAGGAGGAGGCGTGGCGCAGCAATGAGGAGGGCAACGGCAAAGCAATGAGGAGGCAGAGGTAGCGGCGATGGCAGAGAGAGAGAGCAAAAAGTACGATGACCTCCGGCTCACGACTTCAGCGAGATGATGCGAGATGTTTGTGATCATGCAAAAGTCGCCATCTTAGACATTAGTTTTCTCGTTGTAAAAATGTTTTTAACTTTGCCACGTTTAACATTATTGTAAGAATATTTTAAATTATACTTTATTTATTAATTACATCATATATCTTTCGTTAAATTTGAAGTATCATTTAGAATTAATGTTTTTTGTTGTATTTTTATGCTAAATTTGATGTTTTTGGCTGCATTTTATGCTATATTCGTTGTATTTGGTTGGATTTTAATGCAGGAAGGGCTAGATATTGGTGAAAAAAATGTGGTGCAAATCTGCCAAAATTAGCGGCGTTTGTGGGGAAAACGCCGCTGAAAGCCATGACTTTTAGCGGTGCTTTCCCGACAAACACCGCTAAAAGCCATGACTTTTAACGGCGCTTTCCCGACAAACGCCGCTAAAAACCATGACTTTTAGCGGCGCTTTTTTATAAATGCCGCTAAAAGTCATTACTTTTAGCAGTGTTTTTTTTTTAAAAATGCCGCTAAAAGTCATGGCTTTTAGCAGCGTTTTTTTAAATAAACGCCACTAATTTTTGCGGCGTTACTTATAACGGCGTTTTTTCGGCATTTTCAAAAGCGCCGTAAAAAATTTTATTGGCGCTTAAAAGCGCCGCTAAAGGCTAAAAAAAGTGCCGCTAAAAGTCTATTTTCTTATAGTGAGAGATAAGAGAGAATAAGATCCATAAACTCGACCATGGCCTCAAACAACTCTGGACCAACAATAAGTTGGGTTCGCTCATTAGTTTCCAACCCGACCACAACCATGTCACCATTATGACCCATATAATCTCTATGATCTACACTACCCATACTACACATGTTATACCTAACATCCACCATCAAGATACTATGTTCACTACCCACCACCTACCAAAAATTACCCCTACTCCATCTCAGGAGAACAAACATCTTAAAATCCTAATAAAAGTTTAAAATAGTATTAAAAAATACAAAAAAAAAAAGAAAAAGAAAAATCTTAGAAGAATAACTTTCCATGTAGAAATGAATTTATTAATAGAAGTAACAGGTCAATACTCATAGCAACAAAATTATTGAAAAGTTATAAGCCAACTAGAATCCCCAACCTAAGGTATCTTAGTAAGAAGCTCAACAAAAATAAACAACTTAGTTATTTCCTCATAAACAAAGAGGCCTAACAACCAACCACATCCCAACCAAAATGCAAAACCCACAACAATATGGGACTATTCCAATGAGCTTTTGGCCCTAAGGATTGTAGGAGAGTATATGTTGTCAACCTTCAAGTTGATTAAGGAAATGTAAAATGGCCAAGGCAACCCTCAAAATCACTTGACACACTATAGTACCACATGACTATAGTACCACATGAACATACTAGGCACCTTCCATGCATTAAAGCGTCACACCTTCTTGATGACTCTCAGGACAATGTGAGAGCTTGGTATTTGTCTTCACTAAACAAGTATTTATCTTCGCTAAAGAGTTCTATCCATTCCTTTAACGAGCTAGAGAACCTATTGATGAGTAGATTTCTCACAGATCGTCGTTAAATGTACGAACGTGTAGACTGAAAATACTGCAACAGAAAGATATGAAATTAAAACAGTGGTGTTCGCAAGTATATGAGTCAAATTGTAATATAGTATTGTATGAGTTACAGGAAGTGCTCCCAGGATCGTACCCAAGGTAGGATAGATTAAACTTAAAATTATATAACGACAAAGAATAATAAAATTTAAGATCATAAAATAAATGAAAATTATTGAAAAGAAATTAACAAGTAACAAAATCTTGAATAACAGGCAGAAGATTAACTCACTTCAGTGTTTGTAATTAACTTCAAAAATCGGGTTTTAATAAATTAGCTAATAACTAACTAGTTATTACCTCTCGGCCTCTAATTGATTATTTAATCGATAAAAACTACTTATCTCTTGACCTCTCAGTTAACTAAGATAAATTATGATGTACTCGCTAGACTTATCCTCTCAACCTATCTACCTAGATTGCGTCCTAGGGTTTAAGCATGAATAATTTAAGCCAACTAATTTTGTAACAGCCCGGTTTAGACCCTAGTTAGAATAGTGGTTTTGAGATCACAAATTCGAGTCAAAAAATATTTTTATATTTTTTCTATGCTTATAATATGTTAATTGATATCTGTGAAAATTATATGATTTAATTTTATCGTTTGTATGCTCGATTTGATAAAAGGACTTAATCGCGTAAAATGCAAAAGCAACATACTATATGTTAAAGTGCCTAATTGTTATGGCTTATTAATGTAAGGTCCTTATGATGTGAATATGCCATGATTAATGTTAATGTACTTTCATGGACATGAATTATTATGTGTTAAAGGTTATTAATCAAGGACATTTTCGTAATTGTGTTAATAAAGGTTAATAAAATAAAAAAATCAAATTTT
Source organism: Gossypium longicalyx (assembly GCA_025698465.1). Classification (NCBI taxonomy): domain Eukaryota; kingdom Viridiplantae; phylum Streptophyta; class Magnoliopsida; order Malvales; family Malvaceae; genus Gossypium; species Gossypium longicalyx. The sequence goes on from CM046997.1 coordinate 61,152,597, forward strand.
AGTCATATTATCATCTTGTTTGCCAAAAATATAAAAGAAATAAAGCCATGGATGTGTTTTTAGGGTTCGACAACTTAGAAGCTTGATTAAGGTACAGTTTTGACTCGATTTTTTGATAATTTCTATGTTTTTGTGATTGTTGCTTAGTTCTCCAGCTAGCCCATGCTTGAATTTTTGAAATTGATGAAGATTTTGAGTTGAGCCATTGATGAAATTGTGAGCTTTGTGATGTTAATTGATGAAAAATGAAAGACATGTGTTAGATTAATGTGTTTTGTATTTGAATTTTTGATAAATTTGAGTAATTTGGGATAAATTGTGAAAATGAGATTTTGAGGGACTAAAATGTGAAATAAATGAAATATATGGGTAAGAGGAAGATTTGTCCTAGCACGTGTAATATGAAATTATGTGTCTTTTGTGATTTTATGAATTAGGGACTAAAGTGTTAAAATGTGAAAATATGAGAGCTAATTTGTAAAATGCCCTAAATATGTGCATATGGATTGAATTGAATGATTTGTTGAATAAAAAGTTAAATTTGAATGTGTATAGATCAAGAACCAAAGAAAACGGATTTAGATCGGGGAAAGTCGAAAGTAGTTGAATAGTCATTCGTTTCCATTCATTCCTGTATGAGGTAAGTCGATATACAAATAAATGTGTTTTGAATTGAATTATTATTGCTTATATGCTATTGAATAATGATGAATGGCTATTTGAGTTGAATATGCGAAATCTGAGAAAGTTTCGACGTTAATGTGATGACATCTGAAAAGTCCAATACAAACCAAAGGAATAGTTAGGATACATATGTCATAACATAGGATTCCGATATGTGATTTCGTGTAAGACCACGTCTCGGACATTGGAATCGATTTGAGATTTACGTGTAAGACCATGTCTAGGACATCGACATTGTATTTGATTTCATGTAAGACCCTGTCTGGGATAGTGGCATCGATATTTGATTACATGTAAGACCACGTCTGGGACGTTGGCATTGTATGAGCTTTCTAAGCTATCCACGTATCCTATTTGATTCTGTACGGTTCAATGGGCATTCTGAGAAACGAATGACTATGTGAATGTGTATCCAATTCAAGTACATTTGAAATGTATATCATGTTTGAGGATGAAAGGTAAGTATATGTATACTTGTGGACATATAGTATATGTATGAATTATTATGAGAATGAAATGTGTTATATGTAAGTGAATTATGATCAAACGAGCTATATGAGACATATTAATATGTGATTGTATTTTTCCATGAGCTATATGAATGAATTGGTTTAGAAATGTGTTATAAGATAAGTTTATTTGTATATGGCTTACTAAGCTTTTGAAAGCTTACGGCTTACTAAGCTTTTGAAAGCTTACTTTGTGTGTGTTTACAATTATTTTGTAGATATTAAAGCTATTGGGAGCTCGGGGATTGTCAAGGATCATCACCATATTATCAAAATCTATTTTGGTACCTTTTGAAAATTTGAATATTGAATTATGGCATGTATAAGCTAGAAATATTTGAATATGATTTTTGAAGTGCATATCATGCCATGTGATATGGCTAGACTAAAGTTGCTATTTGGTGTGGTTTTTGGTATATAAGTTGAGTTAAGAAATGGTATGTGTTGATGTGCATAAATGGCCTAGTGAGAAATAGTCAATTTGGTAAGTTAGTTATGTGAATTAGTTATGGAAATAGTATGGTTTTGATATGAGAATGGATGTGAAAATTTGGGATAATGACATGTATGAATGAATGAGTTTGGTATGTGATTTTGGTATGTTTTGGTTTGGATAATAAGAATGAAATTGATTAGTGACATTGTGGATTGAATTATGCATGTTTGAGTATGGTTTTGGTTGCTATTTGGTCATGAATTGTGCTTTGACATTTTTGGATTTGTAGGGATGACCATTAAGGGTGGCAAATTGGCTTTGCAAATAGTCTATTTTTGTCCACACGGGCAGAGACACGGGCGTGTGTCTCAGCTATGTGCAACACATGGTTTTGTTACACGACCGTGTGTCCCCTAGGGCAGTCCTACAATTTAAAGTCAGTCTTGAGCATGGTCTAGACACACGAGCGTGTCTGGTGGCTGTGTGAGGCACACAGCCTTGGCACATAGGCGTGTGTGGCCATTTTGAAGGGTACACGGGCTAGGCACATGGGCGTGTGGTTAGCCGTGTGACCCAAGTCAGTTTCGACCACGACCAAGGCACACGGGCATGTCTCCAGCTGTGTGGTACAAGTTAGTATGTATGTCCGGTTTAGCTACGGCTTAGACACACGGGGGTGTCTAATGCCGTGTGAGGTGCACGGCTTGATCACATGGGCGTGTGACCTCTGTAACTTTGAAAATTTGTTAAGTTTCTGAGAAATTTAATATGTGCTCAGTTTAGTCCCAACCCCTTCCTAAAGCTTGTTTAAGGTCTTGATGACCTAAGAAAGGGACTTTGAAATGATGTTTGACTATGATGCTATGATATGTGGATGATATTTGTGAATTGATTATAAAATGTTCTGATATGTCCGGTAATGCCTCATAACCCTAGTCCGGCGATGGATATGGGTTAGGGGTGTTACATTTGGTTGGTATCTGAGTTACGGTTTAGTCGATTCTAGGACTAACGTAGCTTATGTAAATCTAGCTATACATGCCATATTTGTAAAATATGATAGTGTGATGAATCCTGACAGTTAAAAATGTGTTTTTATATAGTAAATGGATCCCGATAGAGCCGTAGCTAACGAGGTTAAAACTAATGCACCTGTTCCCGCTCAAGGGCAGTACAATCTAATTCTAGACTTATTTCGAGTAGCTATGAGGGAGAGGCTAAGCAAGCCTTTTTCCAAATGATGAATGATTGGTTCACTCAGTATATGAGAACTAATCCAGCTGCTCCACAACCTTCACCCCCTCTAATCTTCCACAAGTCCCTGTCATGCCACAAGTTAATCTGGTCCAGTTGAATAAGCCTCCGGTTGATAAAATTAAAAAATATGGGGCTGAAGAGTTTCGTGCTACTATAGATGATGATGCTGAGAGAGCTGAGTTTTGGATTGAGAATACAATACGAGTGTTTGATGAATTGTCATGTATTCCTGATAAATGTCTTAAATGTGCTGTTTTATTTTTGAGAGATACGACGTATCATTGGTGGAAAACATTGATATCAGTGGTTCCGAAAGAATGAGTCACTTGGGAGTTCTTTCAGACTGAGTTTAGAAAGAAGCACATCAGTCAAAGATTCATCGATCAGAAACACAAAAAGTTTCTTGAGTTGAAACAGGGCCGTATATCTGTTACAGAATATGAGCGAGAATTCGTGAGATTAACCCAGTATGCACGAGAATGTGTCTCAACTAAAACAATTATGTGCAAGAGGTTCAAGGATGGCTTGAATGAAGACATCAAATTGTTAGTCGGGATTTCAGAAATAAAAGAGTTTATTGTGCTTGTTAAACGAGCATGTAAAGTTGAAGAACTCGGGAAAGAGAAAAGAAAAGCCAATTCAGAAGCTAGAGAGGTGCGAAAAAGATCATCGAATAAGTCATTTCAGTCAACATCAAAGAAATTCCAAGATGATTATAGCCATTCAAAGGCTAATGTGGGACATTCGAGTAGAGATCGTACTAGATCACATTCGAGCTTCAGAGCTCCAGCTACTTCTATTGCAAGTGTTGGAAATGTCTGATCCGATCGACCCGAGTGTAGACACTGTGGTAAAAGACATCCAGGAAGTTGTAGATTGAATGACCGAGCTTGCTTTAGATGTGGATCCTTAGATCACTTTATCCGTGAATGTCCTGAGTCTGTAGAGCAAGAGATTGTGCAAAATCTGAGGCCGAGTGGCAATACAGCTTGAGATAGACCACCCAGAAACACGGGTAATGTGAGTGGCACGTAGAGAATGACTAAAGACGACGTTGTTAGATCTGAGGCTCGAGCACCTGCCAGAGCTTATGCTATTCGTGCTTGTGAGGAAGCTTCATCTCCAGATGTTATTACCGGTACTTTTACTCTCTATGATACTCGTGTTGTTTCATTGATTGATCCTTGATCAACTCATTCTTATGTATGTGAGACTTTAGTATATAGTAAGACTTTGCCTATAAAGTCTACTGAATTTGTGATTAGAGTATCAAACCCATTAGGCAAATGTGTTCTGGTTGATAAAGTATGCAAGAACTGTCTGTTGATGATTCAAGATAATTGCTTTTTGGCTGATTTGATGTTGTTACCATTTAACGAATTTGATATAATTCTAGGTATAGATTGGTTAACACTGCATGATGCGATAATGAATTGTAAATGAAAGACGATTGATCTGAGATGCCAAAATAATGAGATAATTCAGATTGAGTCTAATGATTTGATATGTCAAAAGACGATTTCATGTTGTTGATGATGCTTTGAGTCGGAAATCATTGTTTGCATTACGTGCGATGAATACTCATTTGATTCTGTCTGATGATAGTTCGATATTAGCCGAATTGAAAGTGAGACCATTGTAACACCCCTAACCCGTATCCATCGACGAACTAGGGTTAAGAGGCATTACTGGACATATCGGAACAATTCGCATTCATTTCATAATTAACATAGCATCAAAGTCACACATCATTATAAAGTCCCTTACATAGGTCAATGAGACCTTAAACATGCTTTAGAAAGTGGTCAGGACTAAACCGAGCTTATACAAAATTATTCAAAACTTAAACATTTTCCAAAGTTATAAAGGTCACATGCCTGTGTGCCTCACACGGCATTAGACACGCCTGTGTGTCTAGGTCGTGGCAAAATAGGGCATACATACTGACTTGTCCACACGGCCACAAGACACGCCTGTGTGCCAGGCCATGTGAAAATTAGGGAGGCTACTGACTTGGGTCACACGGCCGACCACACACCTATGTGCCAGCCCGTGTGCCACACACGATCGCTAGACATGCCCGAGTGTCTAGGCCGTGTCAAAACTGTAAGGTATACAAACTTTAAATCGTAGGGTAGCCCAAGGGACAGACAGCCGTGTAACATACTCGTGTGTAGCACACGGCTGAGACACATGCCCGTGTCTCTGCCCGTGTGGACAAAAATAGGCCATTTACAAGGCCAATTTGCCAACCTAATTTTAGGTCCTACCTACATGATCAAAACCAAATATTTTATACCAAATTCTCAACCAATTCACAACTAAAACATACATCATTCATGCCATTTCATTATCAACAAATTTCATCATTTTTAACCAATTCAAAACATACCAAAAATCACATAGCAAACTCATTCATTCTAACATATCCTTATCTCAATATTTCACATCCAATCTCATGCCAAAATCATTCCATTTCTATAACTAAATCACATTACCAACTTACCAAATTGACCATTTCTCACTAGGTCATATATATATACACCAAACATATCTTTTTTGCATCACATATCATAAATCAAAATCAAACCATAATCTAGCCATATCACATGGCATGGTATACACATTACAAAAGATATTCAAATACTTCTAACTTATACATGCCATACATCAATATAAACATTTTCAAAAGGTACCAAAAGAGAGTTCGATAGTGTGGTGGTAATCCTCGATGACCCCCGAGCTCCCGATAGCTACGATATCTATAAAACAATTAAAAAAACATACAAAATAAGCTTTCAAAAGCTTAGTAGGCCATATACAAATAAATTTATCACAAATTACAACTATAGACCACTTCATTTGTATGAATCATGGCAAAACTAAATATCAAGTTCATATTTCTCATTTAGCTCAAATACTCATAACCATTTGCTCATATGTACATCACATTTCCACATAATACAAACATAATTCATATATTCACACATATATACTTATGCTTACCTTTCATTCTCAATCTTAATATACATTTCAAACGTACCTGAATCGGATACATATTCACATAGTCATTCATTTTCTCGGAATGCCCGTTGAACCGTTCAGAATCAATAAGGATACTCGGATACTCAGATAGCTCAAAAAGCTCGTACAATGCCAACGTCCCAAACGTGGTCTTACATGTAATCAGATATCGATGCCACTATCCCAAATAGGGTCTTACGTGAAATCAAGTACGATGTCAATGTCCCAGACATGGTCTTATACATAAATCATAAGTCGATGCCAATGTCCCAGATGTGGTCTTACATGAAAACACATATCAGATCATATGTCATGACATTTGTATCCTAACTATTCCTATTGTTCGTACAGGACTTTTCGAGCGTCGAAACTTTGTCAATACTTTCTCGGATATCTCATACTCAACTCATATAATCATTCATCATTGTACAAGAGCATATAAACAATAATAATTCAATTCAAAACACATTTATTTGTATATCGACTTACCTCGTAGGGATTCGAACGAACGAAATCAACTACTCAACGACTTTCGACTTTCCCCAGTCTAATTCCGTTCTAATTCTGTTTTCTTTGGTTCTTGATCTAAACACATTCAAATTTTACTTATTCAATCACACATTCATTCAAATAAATCCATATACATATTTACTCTCATAATGAATCTGAGCATGTAGAATATTTGAAAATCATACTACAAATTTTGAGAGATAAACAGTTGTTTGCAAAGTTCAGTAAATGTGAATTTCGACTAAGAGAGGTTCGTTTTTTGGGACATATAGCTTCAGTAGCGAGTATCCGAGTAGACTCGAGCAAGATTTTTGCGATTATAGATTGGAAGCCTTCGAGAAATGTAACCGAAGCCCGTAGTTTTCTAGGACTAGCCAACTATTATAGACGATTTGTAAAAGGCTTCTCGATGATTGCAACTCCGATGACGTGATTGCTTTAAAAAGGTATTAGATTTGAGTGGTCAAAAAAGTGTTAGCAGAGTTTTGAACAGTTGAAAGCATTGTTGACAAAGGCCCCAGTTTTAGTTTAGCCTGAATTGGGTAAAGAATTCGTAGTTTTCAGTAATGCATAGTTAAATTGTAATATCCCGAATTAGGGCCTAATCGGAATAGTGGTTTCGTGACCACAAAATCTGAGATAGAAATAATTATTTTATAATTATTTTGATGTTTATGATATGATTGCATGATTGTGTGAAATTTTCGTGAAGAAATTTTATGCATAAAGTGCTTAAATTGAAATTAGGGACTAAATCGAATAATTTACAAAACTTGCATTCTAGAAGTTTCTAGTATGAAATTGTTTTGAAATATTAATTAGGAGGTCTTAAATAGCAATTTTACCAATTTCTAAGTTTATGGACAAAAATTGGACATGGATGGAATTTTTGGAAAGTTTAGTAGTAAGGGCATTTTGGTCATTTAGGGGTAAAATGAATTAAAATACAAAATTAAAAGCCAATTTTGCTCATCTTCAACCCCATGGCCGAATATAGCAAGGAGAAACCATGGCTAGGGTTTTTCAAGCTTCTAAGCTCGATTGTAAGTCCATTCTAGCCCCGTTTTTCAAGTTCTTTACGTTTTTTGAGTCTCGGTAGCTCGATTTAGCTTATGCTAGCAATAATTTAACCTAGGGTTTATATTTGGAAAAATACCCATAGGTGAAATTTGTGTATTTTGTTGTTTTATGATAGAATATGAGGTTTTAAATTATGTTAGACAACTTGTGCTACTCGGTTTTAAGTGAAAACGAGCAAAAGGGCTTAATCGGTAAAAATAACTAATAGTCATAAGTACATGTTAGAGTGAGAATTTGATGTTGCCATAGAAGGGAAAAATGATCAGCATGTCATAAAACATAAGAAAATAGGCTGAAGTTTAATTTACGAGCTTTGGGGCGAAAGTGTAAATATGCAAAAGTTTAAGGGCAAAATTGTAATTTTTCTAAAATATGATTTTGGGTCAATTTGAATAATTTGAGTCCTAATTAGACTATATTTTAAATGATAGAGCAAAGAAAACTGAAATTTGGGCTAAAATGGGGAAAATACCAAGTTGTGGACGAAATGGTAAAAGTAGCCATTTTCGCATCCTAGGTAAGTTCATGTGTAAATAATGTAGCATAATTGTTATTTTTAAGTTATTGATGTTAATTATATGATATGCTGATTTTTATCATGAAATATATGCTTTGTGGTTATTTTGAATAAAATGTAAATTATGTGAGCTACTTGTTAAATATAAATTGTTACCGAGTATTGGTTTGGTATTCTACTAAGAGCAGCAAGGATATATGTTCGAGGAAAATCCCGTTTGAACCTTAGGAATAGATTAGGATACAAGTGACATGTCACTGGGATATTTGGGCATCCGAACTCGTTGAGTTGAGTCCGAGTTCACTTATGAATGCGAATGTCCGAACTCGTTGAGTTGAGTCCGAGTTCGTGAGATGTAACTAGGCATCCGAACTCGTTGAGTTGAGTCCGAGTTCACTTATGGATGCGAATGTCCGAACTCGTTGAGTTGAGTCCGAGTTCGTGAGATGTAACTAGGCATCCGAGCTCGTTGAGTTGAGTCCGAGTTCACTTATGGATGCGAATGCCCGAGCTCGTTGAGTTGAGTCCGAGTTCGCTTATGGGCGGGTTACATAGTAGCTTGGCTACATATGTGGCACTTATGTGCAAACTTTCCATGTATCCGAATTATATTCCGATGTGTTCAACGGGTAAAGTTCTACTCAAATGGAGGAATACTCAAGATGAAAGGGACGTATTGGTAAGTGTTGTGAAATGGATACTTTGAACAGTATGCACTTAACCCTCGGGTTGAAAAATCGATATAACAACAATATGGTAAGATGATAAATGAAAATATGATATGAATGTCTTGGTGATGATTATGCAAATGATGTTTTATGTTTGCTTATATGGTTATGTTACTTGCTATTTGCATGTGAACTTACTAAGCATTTATGCTTACTCCTCCTTTTCATTCCTTGTAGTGTTGACAAGCCAGCTCGGAAATCGGAACGGTTGAGGCACGCTCACACTATCCGTATACCATCCCGGCATAATGGCTTGTATATTTTGAGTATGGCATGTATAGCATTATAATCATTTTGTATATATGGTCTTATGATATGGTTATTGAGTAGTATAAAAATGCTTGGTAATGATTAGCCATTGGAATGGCTAATTATGATCATATTTGGTGTTATGTATGTCAAATTGCTAGTTAATCCATGGAAACCATGAAATAGGCAAAATTTACCATAAAATAGATTCAGACAGCAGTAGTGACGTGAATTTGAAAAATCATTAAAAATAGTAGAGATATAATTAGATGATGAATAAAACATGGAATTGAAGAATTATTAGTCTATTTTCATATGGAAGAAACGAAACAGGTATATGAGTTATATTTTATGAGATATTTAAATTTTTGTGAAACAGGGCCAGAGCAATTTCTGGAACCCCCTGTTCTAACTTTGGAAATTCACCATAAATTGTATAAAAATAATTAGAAGTCATAATTTATATGTAAAGATTTCTTATTGAGTCTAGTTTTAATAGAAACAAAATTCATAGTCATTGAAATTCTGTACAGAGAGATATCTGATTCGTAATACACAGAGGTCAGAGCAGTCGAACCCTGAAATAGGGGAGACTTTAACTAATAAACTGTGCTAATTGGCCAAGCCAAAAATTCTAGAAAAAAAATTAGTAAATAGATATATGAGTCTAGTTTCAGCGAAAATTTACGGGATTGGATTTTGAGTTTCAGAACTCGAGATATGAATTTTTAAGCGACTGTGATACAGTTAGCCAGCTTGTCTGGAATTTCTAAAATTAAATTGTTTGAGCTGTTTAAGTAATGAATTAAGTCAGTTAACACCTCGTGTTCGACTCCGGCAACGGTCTCAGGTACGGGGCATTACATAAATGGCCTGGGTTGTGTTTTGATGCAGAAAGGTAAAGTTGTAGCTTACGCCTCGAGACAGTTGAAGCCGCACGAAAAGAATTATCTGACGCACGATCTAGAATTGGCCGCGATAGTGTTTGCGTTGAAAATTTGGCGTCACTACTTGTTTGGTGAGAAATGCCATATTTATACCAAACACAAAAGTTTGAAATATCTGATGACTCAGAGATATTTGAACTTGCGACAGCAGAGATGGTTAGAATTGCTAAAAGACTATGAATTGGCAATTGACTATCATTCGGGAAAAGAAAATGTAGTTGCTGATGTGTTGAGCCAAAAGTCCTTACTTGCTTTACATGCTTTGAACACACAATTAGCATTGGATGATGATGGTTCGATAGTAGTCGAGTTGAAAGTGAGACCGTTATTTTTACAGCAGATTTGTGAGGCTAAAAAATTTGACAATGAATTGCAAGCAAAACGAGCTCAGTGTGAATCGACTTCTGATTTAGAGTTTCAAATAGGGCCTAATGAATATTTAATGTTTCATGATAGAATATGTGTACCAAGAAATTCTAAACTTATTTGGAGAATTCTAAATGAAGCATACAGTAGTTGTTTATTAGTGCATTCGGGAAGCACGAAAATGTATAACGATTTTAAATAGTTTTATTGGTGGTACGGTATGAAACGAGATATCTCAGAATTTGTTTCGAAATGTTCGATATGTCAACAAGTCAAAGCTGAGCATCAAGTGCCATCAGATTTATTATAGCCTATTATGGTTCTTGAGTGGAAGTGGGATTGAGTAACAATGGATTTTGTATCGGGTTTACCCTTATCACTGAGTAAGAAAGATGTAATCTGGGTTGTAGTTGACAGATTGATGAAATCGACTCATTTCATTCCTGTACGTACGGATTATTCACTTGATAAATTGGCTGAGTTGCATATCTCAGAGATTGTTCGATTGCACGGAGTGCCACTATCTATTGTTTCGGATAGAGATCCAGGGTTCACTTCACGATTTTGAAAGAAATTGCAAGAAGCTTTAAGTACAAAGCTGCATTTTAGCACTGTGTTTCACCCGCAAACGGATGGTCAATGTGAATGAGTTATTCAGATACTTGAGGATATGTTGCGTTGTTGTATTCTTGAGTTTGAAGGTAGCTGGGAGAAATACCTACTGCTGATTGAGTTTGCTTACAATAATAGTTTTCAATCGATAAAATGGCACTGTACGAAGCTTTATACAGTCGTAAATGTCGAACACCATTGTATTGGAGTGAGCTCAGAGAAAATAAGATTCACGAGGTTGATCTGATCAAAGAGATTGAAGAAAAAGTGAAAGAAATTCGTGATAGTCTGAAAGTAGCTTTGGATTGACAAAAATCGTATGCAAACTTGAAACGATAAGTATTGAGTTTTAGATCAGGGATAGAGTGTTTTTGAAAGTGTCGCCGTGGAAAAAGATATTGCGGTTTGGTCGAAAAGGGAAATTGAGTCCACGATTTATCAGACCATATGAGATTATCGAGCGAATTGGGCCAATTGCTTATCGATTATATTTACCTTCTGAGTTATAGAAAATACATAATATGTTCATGTATCAATGCTTCGATGATACCAACCCGACCCATCACATGCCATTTCCTCGGCCGAGGTTGAAATTCAGTCAGATATGTCATATGCTGAAGAACCGATTCGAATTTTAGCTTATGAGATCAAATAGCTGAGAAATAAGAAAATTGCATTAGTGAAAGTATTATGGCATCGACACAGGGTTGAAGAAGTTACGTGGGAACCCGAAGATGCTATGAGAAAACAATACCCAAACCTATTCACTGGTAAGATTTTTGGGGACAAAAATCCTTCAGGGGGGAGAGTTGTAATAGCCCGGTTTTAGCTAAATCGAAACAGTGGTTTCAGAACCACAAATACAATGTCAAAAAATTTATTTTAATATTATTTTATGTGTTTACAACATAATAGCATGTATGTGTGAAAATTTCGTGAGCTAATTTTATCGTTTAATAGCTCAATTTGAGAAAAAAGACTAAATCGTGTAAAATGCAAAAGTTTCATTCTATTAGTTAAAGGTGTCAAATAGCTTTGGATTTTAAATATTATGGCCTTAATTGGTAATTAAACCATTTTAATTGTGAGTAGACAAAGATGGACATTAATATGATGACTTTAATGTTGTGTCATTAAGGTTAAATAGGTAATTTGGTAATTTAACTTAACATAAATAAAACAAATGCCATATTATCTTTATTTTTCTTCATCTTAACCGGTTATCAAAAGAAAAAGAAGCCAAAGAAGATGTATTAGGGTTCAACACACATTAAGCTTGATTAAGGTATGATTTTTGCTCGGTTTTTGACGATTTCTATGTTTTTGTAATCATTGCAACTCAATCTAACTATCTCGTACCTTAATTTTTGAAACTGTTAAAGAATTATCATGTTGGCATTGTTGAATACTTTAGTATTTTGATGATTGATGATAGATTATGAAAGTTTGTTAATAGTTAAGCCAGTTTTGTAAAGTGATTTTTGACAAAAATGTCAAAAAGGGATTAAATTGTGAAATATACAAATTGAGGGGTTGAAATGTAAAATAAATAAAATTTTAGGGCTGCTAAGGACCCTATAGAAATTTGGCACTCATGAATTTAGAAATATATTGTGTAATTTGTGTTTTTATGTTATAAGGACTAAATTGATTAAATGTGAAAGTTTAGGGGCAAATGTGTAAAAATGCCCAAATGTGTATTTTTGTACTAAATTGAATGAGTATGTGGTTAAATGAGTTAATTTTGAATATATATAGATCAAGAAAGAAAGAATTCGGATTTAGATCAGGAAAAAAGCAAGGTTATCGAGTAATCGATCCAATTCATCACTTCCGAATTCGGGGTAAGTTTGTGTGTGGTAATTTCATTATAAATGAATGTTAAATTCTTTGATATTGCATAAACTGTGATTATGAGATTACAGATAATGATTGAATTGTGAATACGACTCTACGATGTGTTCGACGATGAAATCGACAAGTGAAACTTCTTGGTTGAACCTTAAGAATAGTTCAGGATGCTAGTGACATGTCATTAGGTTATTGTGTTGGCCTCGGGCCATGATATCGGCACTTCAGGTGCGAATGATACCTTGATTTGGCTATGGGCCCTGGTATAGGTATTTCAGAGAGGAGTTACCTTGATTTGGCTACGGGTCATGGTATAGGTACTCCGGGATAAGTTACCTTGATTTGTCTACAGGCCATGGTATAGGTACTTATCGATTATGATCCTTGAGTATCTAACTTCTATTCAGAATGGTTTAATGGGTAAACGAATGATGTGGTTGAGAAAGAGGTTAGTACGAAGTGATACAGGTATGTACGGAACCTATTCGAGTATTACATTGAGAAAGTTCAATGAGATGGTATTTGATCATGTTTTGAGACATGAGAAAGGTTTGTGGTTAATGTGATTTTGATTTGGTAATGTTTAAATGGTTGAATTACATTTATTTGATGAATTGAGTTATTCACTTACAAACTTATTAAGCTATAAAGCTTACTTTGTGTTATTTGTCTATGTTTTATAGAGAATTAAAACTAGCTCGGATCTGGGAGTTGTTGGGAACATCATTGCACTATCAAACACCTAAGTTGGTACTTTTGAGTTGTGTACTTTTGATATATGGCATGTATAGGTAGTTGTCGTACTTTGGTTGTGAATATAGCCATGAGAGCTGGCTTGTAAATGTATATGTTTGTTTTGTATATATAGCCATAAGTTATGGCTTATTTTGGTATGTTTTGGTATAAATGTGGTTATGGTTTCATAGTTTCTCAAATGGTTATATTTTGAGTTCGATAAATGATCTATATGGTGTGAATGAAGTTGTTAACTTGAGAAGTTATATACTTGTGAATTAATGTTTGATGATATAAATGTTTGAATAGGTAATTAGCACTAACTTGAGTATTAATTTTCTTGAAATGGATATGATATGAATTGTGTATATTGATGATGATTTTGGATGCCTATTGTATGATGAATTGGTACCATTTTGATTGTTTAGGTGAAGCATGAATAAGGGTGGCAATTTGGCCTTGCAAATGACCTATTGTTGTCCACATGGGCAGAGACACGGGCGTGTGTATCAGCCGTGTGCGACACACGGCCATGCTACACGGTCGTGTGTCCCCTGGTGTTTAAATTAAATTGAAGTGAGTATATTCCATACAGCCTCACACACGGGCGTGTGACTGGCTGTGTGGCACAAGTTAGTATACCCTCTAAATGGCACACGGCCTAGCACACGGACGTGTGACTTGGCCGTGTTGCATAAGTCAGTATACCCTACAGGATTGGCACGGCCTAGTACACGGCCTAGCACACGGGCGTGTGTGGCCACTTCGAAGGGCACATGGGCTAGACACACAGGCGTGTGGTCGGCCGTGTAACCCAAGTCAATATGTATGCCTTGTTTTCATACGGCCTGTGACACGGGGTGTCTGAAGCCGTGTGAGGCACATGGCCTGTTCACACGGGCGTGTGACCCTTGTATGTTTGAAATTTTTCTAAGTTTCCAAAAATTTTTTATTTTATCGGTTTAGTCCTGAACCACTTCTATTGTATGTTTAAGGCCTCGTAAGCCCTTATAAGGGACAATGTGATTGTGTTGAATGGTATTTGAATATAAATGCATAAATGTATGTATTATGTATGATAAATGATGTGTATTGATCGGTAATACCTCGTAACCCTATTCTAATAGTGAATACATGTGAGGGGTGTTACAAAACCTGCCATTTGAGCCATTCAAAACATACAACATGATATAGTCACAATGACGCAAACTAACAAGATATCAAGTGACATCAACCAAGATAACTTATACATACCAAAACATCAACTAATCATTCAACTAGCTACTATTACAAGTCCATCTATACATTCCATTATAACATTGGCCAAAACATTCGAAAACTACCGATATTTATGCTGGATAGTGTGATAGATCTCTAACAAGCTTCCAACCCAATCGAGCTTCTGATAATCTATAAAGCATAGGAAATAAACTATGTAAGCACGTAATGCTTAGTAAGTTTGTAGAAAATGAAACACAACTTACCATTTCATCACATAATAATAAGTAGATACATAATGTAACCCAAACCACAAGCTTGGCACAAGCCTAAACATCATCATCAATACACAAGTTAGTGCATTTATACATATTTCTTTTGGATTAACGACATGATAAGCTATTTTCATAAGAAATTACATCATTTAATCCATACATCCTTTTCATAAGCATTTACATAATTCCATTTGAAAACTTACCATTTCAATCCTTTTTCATGCCTGTTGAACCATCTAGAATACCATCAGATACTCAGGAAAGCTCACATGAAGTGTGCTTAAACATATAATTGTAACCTTTCCTTTACATCATTGCTCACATGAGCTGTGAAATGGGCTTTCTCAAATGAGCTTGGGTCAAAATGTAAGCTACATGGTGCTGCTCACACGAGCTGTGGAGTATCTGCAACAAATGCAGGACCTCAGCCATCGATATGACATTCAAGACCAATACTCAAAACATGAAATCCCTAATGACATGTCATTTGTATCCTATAAATTCTTAAGGTTCAACCGGGACTCAGTAACCATCATAGCATTGCTTTGGATATACATTGTTCAATACCATTACAAATACATAATAACTTACAATTGAATTACATGAATATAGTAATCTGTACATACGAACTTACCTCGACAACTAGGGGTGTAGAAATGAAGTTGTACTAATCCGAGGCTTTAGCTTTTTCCTGATCTAAATTTGTACATGGTCTATCTTGATCTAAATAGAAAAATTAAATCCATTTAATATCCCTAGTATTCAATTTAGTTCGCATTTCATATTTATGCAAAATTACTATTTTGCCCCTAACATTTTAACTTTTCATAATTTAGTCCTTAAGCTCATAAATTGAAATCTAAGCATTTTCATCCTCTATTCAAGCTAACCGATTTCATTAGGGACCTATACCAACCCATACAAACCATCCTTTCATAAATTTAACATGAACTTTTACTTTTTTTTTTTACAAACAAGTTCCTAAATGCAATTTTCATCAAAATTCACTTTACAAAACTTGTTTATTTATTAACAAGGACTCATAATCTATCATTAAACATCAAGAATCATACAAAATCATTCATGTCATAACCCCCAACATTTGACAGCTTTACAAATTGATCCACAGGCTAGCTAGATTAAGCTAAAATAACCTTAAAAACATAAAAATCATTAAAAACAGGGCCCGAAAACACTTACATGCAAGAGAGGAAGTTAATTGAATGCTCAAACCCTAAAATGGCTTTCTTTCCTTCAATTTTTTTCAGTGGGAATAAAGCATGAAGAAGATGATACATCTTTTCTTTACTTTAATTTTACTAATTTAACATTGGTTTATAACTTAAAAATCACTTAAATTGTGTCCATAAATGTCCACTAGCTTTATGAATGGTATAATTACCATTTAAATCCATTCACTTTAAAGTTTCATAGCTATATGACCCTTTTAACTAATGGAAGTCTACTTTTACACTTTTTATGATTTAATCCTTTTCACTTAATTAATCATGCAAATATCAAAATTTCTTAACGAAATTTTAATACGATCTTACTAACATTCCATAGACATTAAAATAATAACAAAATAAATATTTACTCTTTAGGTTTATGATCCCGAAACAACTGTTCCGATTTCACTAAAAACGAGCTGTTACACGAGCTGCTCACACGAGCTTCATAGAATCCGCAACACATGTTGGATCTCAAGCCATCATATTAATCCCTGATCAAACCTTGTTTCCTTTTTTCTTTTGAACCATTTCCTATTTCATTTGGACCCTAATCGTTTACTTAGTTCACACGGGAACTGTTACTGTTTCCGTATCATTTCAAATTTTGAACATCATCTTATACATATAATTTATTCATATAATAATTTGACATCCATTCAGTACATCGTCTATACGTATTAACTATATTTTACATACTTTACGATTTAGTCCTTTAGATGCCAAAATCATCAAAATTACAAATAACTAATAGACATTATAATATAATTCAAACATAACATAAATTGCATAGTAAGTTCCATGTGAACTTACTTGGAGAAAACAGCAACAAACGAAACAACGAGGACTAATACGTAATTTTGTCTTTTTCTCGATTATCCTCCGGTTGGTTCAATTCCTGATCTATATGATAATTTATTTCAATTTGTCAATTCAAAATACCTTATAACATCTTATTATATTCATATGATAGTTTAATTCTATTTTTTGAAAGTTTCCTAAAGTTTCACATTTTATTCAATTTAGTCCCTAAAACCGAAATTGCTATAACTTTCAAATTTAAGCCTCAATTTCGAAAATGATCTCAATTACATCCTCATATATTTCTCTATTACCTAAAATTATGGGAATATAACATCAATTTTGAAATTTATGCACTTTAGTCCCTATGTTCAAAAACTAGCAATTAAACTTTACAAACTAGTCATTTTTCAAATCTAAGCTTAAAATATGACAATTTAACACCAATTTCATCAAGAATTAAACAATGGAAGCTTTTATAAACTTTAAAAATTTCACAAATTGGTACACAGGCTTGCTAAATCAAGCTCCCGAGACTTTAAAAACATAAAAACTATAAGAAAAGGATTTGAAATTACCTAATAATTGAAGAACTGAATGTAAAGAAACTTGAAACCCTTTTTCTCCCTTTAGGTTTGGTGAAGAAGAAGATGGACGAAGAATTTTTTTTTCTTTTATTATTTATATTAAGATTAACACTTAATTTATTATAATTAACCTAATTAACTAACACTAATCACACTTAACTAATTTTGGTGGACAATAGTTTTCCACCACCACTATTTGGTCTCAATATAGTGGTCCAATTGCTTAATTGGTCCTCAAATTAATTAAAAAGTCATAGTAATTAACTTTTACCACTTTTATAATTTAGTTCTTATACATTAATTAACTATCCAAATGAAAATATTAGTGGGTCGAATTTTAATTGAACTTTATACTAACATCGTAAATATTAAATAATAATATTTATGAACTCGATTATTAAAAATGGGGTTTCAAAACCATCATTTTTGACACCACTAAAAACGCATTGTTACAGCGACACACATTTCCTAGTGTCGCGACATTGACCCTATTTACCCTGTTTTGACCTGATTAAGCCCCAAATGATTTATGTTTGTAGTCGAACTTTAAAAGAAGCTTAGAAATGAATTAATTAACTTCAATTGGTTTTAGTTATGTTTAAAATAAAGTTTCAAAATTAATTTTTGTATTAAATAGAGTTATTGTTCAAAAGTGACATCCTTTGCTCATGATGTACCGGTTCATCCCGGGTAAGGGTTATTACGTAATGCCAATGAGAGGATATTATTTACCCTTATAGAGTTATGATTTCATTGTTGTTGAATATGCAAAAGTCATATATCCAGCATACCAGTTTTCAGTTCCTTATATATTTTAACTCAAACTTTCAATACATCAAAGTATACGAGTCACGCATACATAGTCCATCATCCACTCAAGATTAAGGTATGCCATATTATGAACATCATAAGTGAATAAATCCACAAACGTATCTAGGATAAATTTAACTTAGGTCTTGTCCAATGCATTGTCAATCCAGATAAAGCCATCTATGTATCTATCTTCTAAGTGTCATCCGCTCTTATGCTCAAGATAAGACATCTTGCTAATTGGACTTGATAGACGGTATGAGTCTTTCAATCGATTTGCTCTATTTTGATTAGGTTACGAACTATTTAGATTATCTACGAATATAAGTTATATTTTTATATTATTATTCAACCACATAATGTAACTTAATATTAATTAAATATTAGATAACCAATGGGCCAATAATTACTTACATTTTGCTTTGCATACAAAAACTATTAAGGACATATACAAATGATATTAATGTATAAAGAAATTTTATTTAAACCAATTTGTTTAAAAATTACAAGTATAAATTGTTGAATATACTATTCTTAGTACACTATCCTAACTTTTTTACCGAGGGATTCGTTCTTACTATTTGTGATCTTATTACTTGGTCAGACAATTGAGAGTGTAATAGAGTATACATCGCATTTAAAGATTATCAATTACTTTTTTTTGTAAACAAATTATACATTATTCTTTTTGTAAGTTTGATGCTGATAAACAATAAATTGATTTGGATTCGAAAACTGATATTTTGTAAAAAAAAGTAAGGTATTTTAAAGAGACTATCTTAAGAATATTTATTTTGGAAACGATAAAAAAATAATGTACTCAATATACAATATCTTTACTCCAACGAAACATTTTGAATTGCACTACGAATTATTTTAAGCCACAAACAGCTTAGAGAAACACTCAATAAAGAAAGAATATTTGTAGTAATGATTGTCACTCAAACTTGATGAAGTCAAAATTAATCTCTCAATTCCAATTATTGGTTTAGTAACCAGAAATACCTATCTACCACTTTAAAAATACACAATCTTTCCTTTTATATTACTTTCTTTCGTTTCCATTATATATATAATATGTATGTATGGTTGTTGTGTATATATTATAACACAAAACCTTAACGGTATATATTTTATTTAAAAACACTTTCTATAATATAATATATAATATATATTACCTATATATTATATAAAACAAATAGATAAAATAGGATGGCTGTGAGCTTGTTAATTTTGGTGTTATTTCATTTTTAAGTTAAAAGAATACTTTTTAAGTGGTAATGTTATTTAATATTGAGATAGATAATTTTAGATTTTATTTTTATTTTTCATTTTAAATCAATTCATTTTTTAAATATAATTTTAAAAAGTTTTGATTATTTATATATAAAATCAATAAATAAATTTAATTGAGCTTGAACTAAAATAGCTCAAATATATTTCGAACAAAGTTTGAAGGTAGAAAATAATATTAGATTGAGCTTGAGTAAAGTACTAAGCTCAAACTTTGGCTTCCCACTATTCAAGATCAGCTCGACTTTATGCAAATGATAATACTCTTATCATATAAGAATTTGAAAATAAAAAATTAAATTAAATTGGTTAGAACTCTAATTTTAAAATTTGAAAAAAGATAAGAAATAAAAATGATAAGAGTATAAAGAGTAAATATGGGAAAATAAAGGGAGTGATATAGATAAGATTAAAATTTAGAAAGAGGTTAACAATAATTAAGAGACAGAGGTCAAAGGTAGAAGGAACATTTTATTCGTAAGTTAATTATAATTTTGGGGGCTGAAACGGAATTAACCGTGAGCATGCTGAAATGGAAATAGCTGTGAGCCAGGCCTACCTTACTCGATAATATTCTAACATTTTTAATTTCTAAAGTACCACTAGAAGGGCCGGCAGGGCGTTTCCCATCACAAAATTTGATAACACTCATAATTAATTCCTTACGAATACGATTGCAATTTTCATTTCCTTTGTTTTCCAAATCCATAAGCCAAAGCATAATAATGAGCATTTTTACCCAGCTACTCTGCTAACTGCTAGGGTTTGGACTTTGGACTTTTGGAGTTTGACTCGGACGCATGGTCAGAATTTATCTTCTTTTTCTTTTCTCTTTTTTCCTTTTTGATTTTCCACAGCTTTGATCGATTTCTGCTTTCCGTCACTGAATTGAAAACTTTTGAATTCTTTTCTCTTCTTCCGTTTGATGAATGATTTTCTGCTTTCAGCTTTAATTTTTCATTTGATTTGACTTCTAATTTTTGATATGCTTTCTTGATTAGCAATCTTCACTAAATTCAAATAATGCTCTCTAATTATTGTTGTTGTTAAAGCTGCTTGTGAATCGAACTCATAATTCTTCACTTTCACATTCTTCTTCTGAATTCTGCATGCAAAACTTTCTAAAATTGTGTTATAATGGAAAGCCCATCCACTAGTTAGCTACTTGTGTTCCATTGCAATATGAAAAGGTGATGAATTGTCAAGTTCCCATGGCTATCTTGTGATTCACTTGCTTTTGGTCTATTTACTCATTCCCTCTCCTTTCTTTTTCTCCTAAAAAAAATAATTTTAGGTTTTGTACTTTTGTTGGATGCAGAAACTACTAGACTTTTGACCCATCCCTTCACCTTCTTCTGATAAGGGACAACAAGGTGAGTAAATGCATTTTTTTTTTGTATGAAAAAAAAAGGTCGAAAATCTTTTGGAGAGTTGTAGTTAGAGTCCTTTGATGGTGCTCGTGAGTTACCTACTACTTCTGCTTTATTGGTTGGACATTTAATTAGTTTTTTCTCTGTTGCTTTGCGTATTGCAGCACATATCTGATTCTTTTGCTACATATGTCTGTGCTCATTAACTTAATGCCATTTACTTTTATGATCTATCAGATTATATTGGCTACACTATTCATATTCCTGTCTTTCATGCTGGAAATAAGTCAGTTTATTGTAGAATTTGACTAAATTTGCCTGGATTGACAGACATAGTAACACTCAAGATATGGGATGTCTGGTTTCAACTCCCAAGGATTCTGGGGGAAATAGGCGGAGGCCAGGAAATATTGGGGAAGTTTCTGTATATGTACCAGGTTTACGAATTCCCAAGTCTGTGGATTTCTTTCAATCACTCGGTGGTCACTTGTCAAAGACATTAGTGGAACGCCTTACTGCCTTGAGAACTCGTATAGTTGTTATGGCTGGCCAAGAAGCACCTACAATTACAAGAACAAGGAGGAAAACTGCTACACAGCATGGTTTGTTGCTGGCTAACCAGGTTTCCTAATAAACAGATTGTAGTAAGCATTTTTACTGAAATTTCAGTTGAAAATATGTCTTCAGGGGGTTCAACATTGGCAGATCTTCATCAGGCTCTTGAAGACTACTTGCCTGTGCTTTTGGGATTAGTTACAGATGGTGAAACATATTATTAAATTTCACTCCCTTGAAAAGGTTTATGTGCTGTTTGAGGTGGAATCTAACATTATGGTTCATTGTTGTCATTCAGGGAGTCAGCTACAATATAAAGTACAGTTTATTTGGGTAAATCAGGAGGATGATGCTGAGGTCAGACTGTGGGTTTAGGCTGTTATTGTCAACATGCCTTCTATTTTCTTTTGTTGTATATTATTGGGTCGCTCTTCTCTTTGAGGAATAAGATTTGATGCAAAGCAATTTTTTTTGGCAGGAAACAGCAATGTTTAATGCTTGGTATGAGGTGTTGTCAGTATTGCATTTGATGGCGATGTTATTGTTATCACAAGCCAACTTATTGCTTCTTCCTAGGACATCTGCTGATGGTTATCAACCAAAAGTATCAGAAGGTATGTTGTTAAGAGAAAGAGAAGAAATTTCAATGCTGATTATTCTCTTGGGATGCTGTTGCTTTTTTTTTTTTTCATTCTCCTACTCCAGACTTTTTGTTTTTCAAGTTTAAAAGGTTGATTACTGGCAAATCTGTTGACCCTTTCTTCTTAGCTTGGATTTTCAGTCTGGTTTTGCCCTTAATCATTTTTTCCATGGACCTAATGAGAGAGGACTGCCTTTTTCTCTCAATAAACAGAAAGCAGGCGAGCTTCTATTGATATTTTCTTGAAGGCTGCAGGGTACTTGGATTGTGCTGTCAGACATGTTCTTCCCCAGTTGCCATCTGAACTTAGGTGTACAAAGATGATATACTTGCAGTCAAACTTTCTTTAATATATTCACAATCAATTCTTGCGATAATAATTTAGTGACAATTCATTGGTCTCTACTTTGGTTGTAGGAGAAATTTGCCAGTAGACCTAGCAGAAGGAGTTCTTCGAGCACTATGTTTGCAGGCATTAGGACAGGTACTAACTTAATCTCTTGATTGATGTAGGCATGAACTGTTACGTTACTTGTGAATCAAGTTTACAAATGTGGACTTTGAGGATATCACTAGGTGAATTTGTTCTTATAATGAGTATGAATACATTTTGTGAGCAAAAATCTGTCCTTTCATTATTCTTATATTCCTGTAAACACTTCAGTGGCAGTCTGAATATTGTTGCACAAAATCTCGTCTTATTTTTATTTGAGTCATACTTTTTAGTTTTTATAATGTGTGGCCGTGTGTGTCTAAGAATCAACCGGCATAGACCTTGCATAGGCAGTTTTTTATTGTCTCATGGTTTAATGTTATTTTTGGTGTAGGGTGTTGATATCCAACTTGGAATGGCAATTGATAGTACCAAGGCTACTCTAGCTGTGAAACGAAGGCTTGCATGTGAGATGGTAAAATACTGGCAGCAGGTATGAATGCATCTTTTGTTTTATCATTTCTTATGTTTTGACCTTGAATTCAGCTATACTTCTTGCTTTTATCAAATTTGCTTTCAATTTGTTTTGCATACTTAGGCAAATCAATAGGTTTAGGATTACCCATTCCAGTGCCAATCTAATTCATGCAATCAGTTTACCAAAAATTCACTTAATGAATCTCCAAGGATCTAGTTCTGGAGCTACACTTGAATGACTTCTTTATCCTACTTGGTATTGAGCATCTACTAGCGTTGCCAACAAATTTTCACACTAGAAGTCCTAAGTTTTTGATCCTCTCATGTGGATGAATGAATGGGTTTGGGTCCGCTTGGCGCAATCTGTATTCCAACATCATATATTGTTGTTTGTGTGTAGGCCTTGTATCATACTCTACTTCAAGTGTAGTATAAATGTGATTAGGGTCTCCTAATAACCACACCTTACTCACAACTTTTGCCACTTAATGAACTTTTCTCATGGCATTTTTTTTTTATCATAGTTCGGTAACGAGGTTTTTGAAATTTTACTTATTCAGCAGAAGAAAACTGTGGTTTGTCTTCATTCTTCTCTAAGCCTTTCCTGAATCATTCATCTTGTCTCAATGTATTCATAAAAGTGTAGTTAGTGATTTTCAAACGTATACTGATATTTTTTGCCATTTCTTAACAGGCTCAAGATAATATTATGAATCTTCCACTATCAAATGGATGGGGTGAAAAGCATCGGCTTTTTATAAAATGGAAATACATTGAAGCTAAGGTACTTAACCTTTATTTTCTTTCTCTATTTTTTTAGTCATGAGAATTAAAGCATGGTTATGTTACTCTCCTAATGATTCTTAAACTCAAATATTGGTTTATGGTATTTGAAGAAATAATAAACAATATGTACTTGATGTAGCAATGTCAATCAAAGGGATATTTACTGGACTTTCTAGCAGCATGAGCTATGTTATGATAGTAATCAGTTATGATAGTATCTCTAGGATTTATTGTATCATATCTTTGACTTTCCTTATTTGTATATCTAGTTACTAGTATAAATAGGTCATGTAACATAATGCATAGATGCAAGGAAATATTTTTCAGAATTCTTTTCTCTTTTCTCTCTTCCTCTTCTTTTTTACAGCTGTAATAGCAAAAACAGTAAGTTGTAACCGCAGCAGCCTTGTTTGTTCTTCTTCTACTTCTTCTTCTTCTTCTTCTTCTTCTTCTTCTTCTCACTCGATTTTACATGGTATCAGAGCCAACCGAGTTCACCGCCCCTAACATTAAAAAGCCCAGCCTGTGTCAACCCTTCAACCAAAAAAGGGCCACCGGAAGCTGTGCGTGTGGGCCACATGCTCCACCCTATTTTTCCTACCCCACTCCCATGCGCCGACGCGTGAGGGTGTGTGGGCCACCCCTCCAGCCACTGCTTTCCTCCGTGAATCTTCCTATCGTCCATCCACCTACGGTGGTGCTGTCCCCATACTGATTCAACCTCGATTTCTATTTTTAATTAATTTTCTCTCTCCCTTGCTATGGATACTGTGTTCTCTTTGGAGGCAATCTAATATCATGGAAGAGTAAGAAACAAGATGTTGTAGTGAGATCTAATGCAGAAGCTGAATATCGGGCTATGACTCTAGTTACTTATGAGCTAATTTGGTTAAAACAATTACTTCAAGAGTTGGAACAAGAAGCTGTCAGCCCAATGAAGTTAATATGTGATAACCAAGCAGCATTGCATATTGCCTCGAATCCAGTGTTTTATGAAAGAACCAAGCACATGGAGATTGATTGCCAGTTTATAAAGCAAAAGATTGATTCTGGATGTATCTCTAACAAATGATCAGTTAGCAGATGTTTTAACTAAAGCTCTTAAAAAGCCTTGCATCGAATATATATGTAACAAGCTAGGAGCCTATGATTTGTATGCTCCAGCTTGAGGGGGAGCGTTGTGATAGTAAATTGTTATGATAGTATCTCTAGGATCTATTGTATCATATCTTTGACTTTCCTTATTTGTATATCTAGTTACTAGTGTAAATAGGTTATGTAACATAATGTATAGATGCAAGGAAATATTTTTCAGAATTCTTCTCTCTTTTCCTCTACTTTCTCACGGCTGTTACAGCCTAACAGTAAGCTGTAACAGAAGCAGCCTTGTTTCTTCTTTTTCTTTCATCCTCTCTCTCACACTCAATTTCACAAACTATATTTCTCTTCTAGATAAGAAAGAGATTAGCCAACAAATTAGACAAGGCCATCAGCATGATGAATAAAGAGTGAGTGGCACATTATTATGGGAGAACTGTGATGGACAGATTTTGGACTGCATTAAGGCTTAGTTTAGCAATGCTTCTAAGAAGCACTTTTGGGACAAAAAACCTTCTGAGAAAAGCTAAAATTTTCTGCTTTTGGAAAAGTGCTTTTGGGACAATTTTGGGCTTTTGAAAAGCACTTTTTCTCTTAAAAGCGTCTTGTTTAGGAATGCTTTTATCTTAAAAGCGCTTTTTGTCCCAAAAATGCTTCTTAGAAGCATTGCCAAAGTGGCCCTAAGTGACTGTGAAAGAGGAAAAGTGAGGAACATGGAAATTGAAACAAATGACAAGTAGGAAAAAAATGCCATTTTGGGGTACAATAGTAGCAGTAGTGTTTAATGGGAAGAAAGAAAGAAACATCCATACACTGCCATTTGGTTTGCATAGTTTGAGCCAAATTTTCATTAACTGAGCATGTATATTTGAATAATTCTTTATTATTTTCTTTTGGCTGAGTGGTATGCCTCTACAATTTTGTTTTGTATTCAAGACCCAATAATAACATCATTTTTAACCTTGCATGATTTATTTCACAACTAATATAGTAAAACGAAAAATCTTAACCCTCTACCAGGGATGATGAATTTCTGCTCCTTTTTCTCTTTTAAGACCCTATAGCTAGCTGTATAGGGATTCTTGGATGCTACACCTTTGAGCAAACATAACTATTAGCTTTGTATTTCTACTGCACAAGACATTCTCAGGCATGGTGCCTATATCTGTAGGATATTGCTGTGATTATTACTTTTGAGTGTGTATGATGACTTGTTTCTGTAGAAGGGATTGGTCATGTCAACTTTGGGTCTTATCTATTAGCTATTAGGATTGCACCTAAATAGTTCAAATTTATTCTTTCTGAGATCAAATTTCTTTTATGATGTTACTTCTGTATCACAGTAATAAAATGAGGCGTACATTTTACTTTGGGGACGCTTATCCTGATGATGAGTAGGGTTCTTCTGTCTTTCTAAATTTCGATGTGAAATGAGCTTTTGAGTTTGAAATATGGTTATTGTGTGCAAACTATACGTTGGCATTTAGGAAGTAATTCAATAGAAACTGAAAATTTCAAAATTTTATCTACTTTAATTGAATTCTAACGAGGAGTAAAATTATGTAAAGATTCTGAAGTTCGACTCTAGGAAAAGTATCACTATTTTGTTATGCTTACTGTGCGCTTACCATCTGAAATATTTGAAATGTGTAATGCTTTATGTAGATGCAAAGGCTGATGTTTCAATAATGCGATTTATGAATCTTTTACCCAATTGACGTAAATCTCTCTTTCCTTAAAGTAGAATTCTTTTTTATTTTTTCCTTTGAAGAACTGACAGTGACAATCTTAATGAGCCTACTTCAGGTTCAGCTACTAACTATAAGATAAATGGAATGAATTTTGGAAACTTTTTCTCTTCTTTTTTACTTGGATTTCAGTCAGTCAAGGAGCCATAGATGGATTATACATGCAAAATCTCGTTTGTTCACTTCTATTTTTGTAGGTTTGAGCTGACCTTTCTGTATGAAACCATCTTGCTAGACAGTAATGATGCACACAACAAGTTTTTTTTTTCTACTAATATATGATGCTAGTAATTATGACTCTCTTGAGGTTGCATTTCCTGGCTTGTGGTAGTTATTTAATTATATTTGTTGATTTATACAAACACAGGCTGCAGCATATTATTATCATGGTTTGATTCTTGATGAGGGAAATACAGAGAAATCTCATGGTATGGCTGTAGCTGCTTTGCAAGCTGCTGATGAATATTTCAAAGAAAGTAAAAGGGCTTGTGAGGTATTTAATGCAGTTCATCCTTTATCCAGGTAACTTATATTGGATCATCTCTGGATTTACATTTTATCTTCCATTCACCCTTTAGCTTTTGGATTGCTAATTGGCTTTTTGCGGTCTGACATTTATCCACTATCAGCGTGTTAGGTTCACGTAATAGAATGGATTAGTGGTATAGAATAGTTATTATCAATTTTGGTTCATCCAAACAAGACATTGTCGGAGTATTGTATTAATTTTATGTTCGGTTAGTTCAATGACTAGGGTTTTAGTGAATGTAAAAGACTAATGTTATGGCCATGGGTTATGGATTGAGTCACTGGATAATTCACAAGAAAACCTATTTTGATTGATAAAGCCCTACCCTTGTAGCACTTCCTACCTTGTGAAGAATTGAACTGTCGAAGGGAGTTCCTAACCTTGGAACTCGTCAAAGGAAGCTCCTAAACTTAGACTTGTCAGGAAGGGAAAATCTTAAACTTCTATAAATTGGAATAATTCTGTCTTATTTTATTACTAAGACTTGCCCCCTTAAATAGTGGTTACAAAGAGTTTTATTCTTGTTAAGAAATTAAAATTAACTTGTAGAATAAGAAACTATAATTTAGGACTTTTAATTGCTATAAAACACTTGCTAAATTAATTATTCTAATTAGGAATATTATTAAAACAAACTTATTTGTCTTCTGTCCATTTTTGGTGCCTTTGACTTCTTGTCTTGCCCAGACAGGCAACCGTAACAAATAATTTATCCTTGCGTAAAAGCAATCATAATTTCTTGTAGAATGATACTAGTAAATTATAATAATATTTCATAAAATTGCATTTTATTTCTGTATTTTTTTCAAAAGAAATTTTCTTCTCCATTTTCGTTTTTTGCTTCTATCCTATGGCGTGGGGGCACTGGCACCCCCTACAACTAGATTGCTTTGTGCTCTAGACTAGTACTTCTGGCATCCTTTTTGTCACTTTAACCTAAAAATCTCATCCTTTGGAAGTGTTGGTGGTGCCAGTGAAAATTTTTGGTGAAAATTCTCTCAGAGGACATTTGGTTCAAGTAATCTCACATTCCGAGGGTAGTATAAGATTTTGGAATGATATTCTTTCATTTAGATTTCGAAGGTTACCTTGATCCAATAATCGTACATTTCCAATAGTATTAAGATCCGAAAATATAGGAGGTAATCTCAATACTACACCTCTTCCTTGGTAATCTATATTACTTTCGTAACCTGAGATTTTTTACAATTTTACCTTCATTTTTAATGACTTTAATTCATTTGACTTAAACAAAAACAAAGTAACAATAAAAACTAATGAACCAAATTGTCTGGTCCTTTAATATATTTTTCAAGTAACATTTCAATTATATATATTTATTATTAGTTGAGAAGAATTAATATTTTGTGCATTATGTTACATTTTGTCTATTACATTCCAACTGAAATGCTACTTTTATAACAATTTTATCATTCGTTTTATCATTTCGGCTAAATTTTACCTCAAATTATAACAAATAACTTGTTTTAATAAAAATATATATTTTAATTCTTTCTTTTCCTCATCACTTTAGTCAAAAGAGAAGCCTGGCTACTTATTATTTTCCTTCAATTCCAATTGGTGTGAAATTAATATACCCCATAAATACTTTCATTTATCAATAAAATAAAATACTATAATCTTCTACTTGTGTAGTAGAAAATTTAAAAAAAATGCTAATTCTATGAGGAGAATTTAGTAAAATGTGTTTTTAGTAATTTTACATTCTGTCTATTGAATAACTAAATTTTACATTTTAGTCAAATGAACCAAATAAGGTAATATAACATACCCTGTAATGTTCTAAGTAATTTATATTCCTATAATCCTATTATCAGAGGAAACTTACATTACATGAACCAAACGTCATAATTTTATTATATATGTGAGGATAAAACATCCATACTCTATGTTTTCTGTCCTCCATGATAAATCTGCATAATTTATTCTTCAGCTTTTCTGAATTTTTTGAAGCCTCTAACTATGTTCTTAGGTCATCACACTTAGGTAATCTTAGGCTTGTGAACTCCTATGGCTGTTTTGGTGGCGAAGGGCTGTTCACCAATAAAACCCACGTGGGTTTGAGCCTTGGGGGAGCAAGTGGTAGGCTTTTATTTGGGCAGTGTGTGTGTGGTGTGGGTATGTCCTTACCATGGGTGTGTGAGTACTAACCCTTTAATTGTACATTACCCAAAAAAAAAAAAGGTAATCTTAGGCTTATAAGAACATGAAATGAATAAAAAGGTTGCTATGCAACTACAATCCTATCGTCTATGTAGG
Organism: Gossypium longicalyx; assembly: GCA_025698465.1. NCBI lineage: Eukaryota > Viridiplantae > Streptophyta > Magnoliopsida > Malvales > Malvaceae > Gossypium > Gossypium longicalyx. Next base: position 61,182,231 of record CM046997.1, read on the forward strand.
GGTTAAGAGTTCATGCTCATTCCTGGCCATTCTAAACCCTATAATGTTGCTGCCGCTCGTTAGTAGTTATTGAGTTGGTCATAAAAAAATACCCATTAAAAGTCTTCCCTTCTTATTATTAAAAGTTAATGTTTTACCTGCTCCTACAATTGGCACCTTATTCAAGTTGCCATATTAGGTGCTATGATTGTATATTGTTGCCATGAACTATTCTTGATGTCAATGAACAAAGTTTTGGGGTGGTGAGATTAGAAATAACGGAAAAGGGAGAAACAAAGAGGAAAATCAAGGGCTAAGGTGAAGGAAGAAATATAGGAAACTAAGGAAAAATTGAGAGGGAGAGAATTCTGAAGTCATCATTATACCATTGACCTATGTAAATATTTAAGTATTCGTAGCATCAAATATTTATTTAATATTGATATCCATTTTAAACATAACTATCCTTCAATTGGACCAGATGATTCTATTAGTTGGAGAGGGAATTGAGACCCCATTTGTTCAACCTCTAGTGTCATGAGGCTAGAACTTTAGTTTAGCAAACCGCACGGTTATAGGTGATTTCTTTACTTTAAATCCGCCTAAGTCAGTCTTACTCTTGAAAATGAGAATTCAAAAAGGCTAAAGCATCGAGATAAAGTAGAAGCAACTCGAAAAGACAAAAGGATTTAAATCGAATAAAAAAAAGCAGAAGAAATAATAGCACACCAAGTATTTGAGTAAATTCTCTCAAATATTCTTTTAACTTTGAATGATATACAAGGGATGAATTGATTACAAATGAGGTGAAGATCTCTATTTATAGTTGAGTTCCCTCAGATCCAATGGTATAGATTGAATTACATCAATGACTGATATTAGTGTTTATCTATAAAATGAGAGTCTTAAGAGATTTAAACTCTATACAATTTTATCTCTTAGGATTTACATTAACCATGGTAACTCTAGTTTTACTGGAGTGTTTCACTAGGCCACCAAGGCTTCAAGTAGATGGGCTTCTCCATGTGTTCCACGAATTGGACCAGTTCAAGTGGATCAATTGAACCCAATTTAATTAATTCACCTTCATGAGATGCTCTGTGCGCACTCGTCACTGGCTTTGATGCGTGGCCTGTGACACTAGGCTAAGGTTTTTTTCCTAATAGTTTATAAGATGCAAAGCAACAATCTCGTTACCAAGAGTCATTTTCATTACTTGAGTGCCTATAGTAAGACAAGGAAAAGAGCAAAAGGCTTTAAGAAAAATATTCATCCGACAAATGGGGGCCCAGCTCCCCAGTGAGGTATTTTATTATCTACAATAGAGGGATGCAAAAGAGTACCTTATTAGTAGCAAAAGTCTGTTAGTCCCTTGATGCACATCTTGTAGTAAATTTAAAATCCATATAATTCACAACACTTTCCTCTTTAATCCCAGCACATTTGGTAAAGAATATCCCTGGATCAACAAGAGAAGTGTCATGTGGGAGAATTAAATCAGTCAGAATTTGGGGCTAGTTACTTAATGGGAAATGATCAAAACAGAAACCACTAATTTCAAATCACAAGCATCAACTAATTCCCCCCAATAGACCTTTGAATAGGTAGCACACTGTGCAAACAAGTTCAATGTCTTTATCCACATCTTGTAGGTGCACTTTCTTTTTTCTTTTACATATCCAACATCATCCTCTTATCCATTAATATGGTTCTTGCCTCACTGGCATGTCCTTTCAAAAGTAATCTTCCTCTGATAATCAAAGTTCCAATATTTCATTCCTCAATGTCCTGCTCCAGAAGTTAAGCTTGTTCTGGATCATGTGAAATTGTGTGATCTTTGGTATTGCTTGGAAAACACTTAACTGAATAACCACTAACCGGTTAGAACTGGTAGCTACCAGCTTTCTCTACTCCAAGAAACAGAAGCTGTTCAAAACATTATTTGCAAAAAGTTTGAGTTTTGGGGAGCTATAAAAGTGGAAACTATATTGGTGCTTTAAAAGAAAGCTGTAGTGAAAAATTTATAGACATTCAATAAGATTTTTAAATTGAAAAATTTTCTTGGTCGTATCACATAAAGTCAATTTGATGACATTGTTTGGTAGCTCTACCCTAATTAGTATTCTTGTTGCCCTGGTTGGGCCAATTAGGCTCAAGGACTGTTGGTATTGAAGGCAAAAATTTCTTATTCTTAGCAGTGCTCCCATCCTTGAGTTCTAAATTGAGATTGCCCTTCTCAGTGGTAATACTATTCATAAATTCTAACAAAGAGATGCCCTTGGATTGACCACAATTAGAGGCGGCAAAATGAGCCCCAAAAAATAGACCGTAAGAGGTCTGTACCTGGAAAAGCTTGAACCCGAACTTGAAAAGCCTCAAACCCCAAAAAATTAAACCCAAATTTAACACTAAAAATAAAACAATTATATATTTTATATATAATAAAATAGTAATTTTTGTGGAAATGAGATTACCACTGTCACACATAAGCAAAAAAGCTCTATGTTCTCTTATTGCTTTTTATTTGCATTATTTATTTTAGCTTTTGGTTCGTTGAACATAATTTTACATTTGATCATTTAATTCTTTTCTTTCTAACTTTTTATTATTGCATTTCATTCGCATTATTTTAGCTTAAGATTCTTGTAACATAAATTTACATTGGATCATTTAATTCTTAGCTTAGATGATTCAAATATAAGAAATATTTATACGTTGACAAGCAACATCTCTTACCCCAACTATTGGTAAAAGAAGACAAATTACAACTATACATTTTACAATTCCAAGTATAATTAGAAATTCCAAATTATATGTAAATATTAAAATACAAAAAAAATACATCAAATAGGTTTTTAATGGAAATGATAAAAAATAGAACATAATCTTGATTAATATATAAAATATTCAATTCATTTGTGGACTGTCAAAAAAACAAATCAATAATGAAAATTGATTAAAAATATATATTAAATTTATCGTGAATGGCAATCCATTTAATAAAAAAACATAATATGAAAAATTTCTAGTAAATTGTTATTAAATCCATAGAATTATCTTTTTATTATTATTTGTTTTATCATAAGTAGCACCAAAGAGATATATGTAGAGTTTGCTAAAATTTATGCGTTTCTATGATATAATTATAAAACTATCATGAATGTTTAAATTGTTAAAATATTTACTTTTAAATTTTTTTAAATATTATTGCATATTATCTAATTTAATTTAGTAATTATTTTATCAATATACCTTTTTGTTATCCAATTGAAAAATAGTTCTTAAACTTTTATTATTTGGGATAATAGTTTTAATAAAAATATAATTAAAAATATTGTTTCACAAGTTCCAACAAAAGTTTTCTTAAAAATAATGATAAATTAAAATTTATATTGAGATGTAAACATTTGAATTATAATGCAGAACAAACCTGAGCCTAAACCTAAGCCTGAATCTAAAAAAATCCCAGACTCAAAATGCCTGAACTCAAAAAAACATGATCCTGAAAAGTCCAAACCTAGAAAAGCTTGAACTCGACCTAAAAAATTCCAAACTTAAAAAGATCTGAATCGAAATAACTCAATCTAAACCCGTTGGAATTGGCTTGATTGCTACCTCTAACCATAGCTATCAAACAATAAAGAAATGATATACTGGGAAAAATTCCTAAGTCATCTCTTAGCAAGGAAGCACTTTTGCAGCTTCATTTAAATAACATAAAATTTGAAAATACATTTATTTGTTTGTGTAAAAATAAAGAAAAAAATTCAAAAGTTCTATGAAATTTCAAAAGGAAGTTAAGCAACTTAAACTTTTTATTCAAAATTCACCTAAAAGTGTAGTTTCTCAAAATTTCTGAAAATCCTTTTATTTAATTTTACATGGTCCCGTTATACAATAAAAACTTAAACCACAAAATATCATTTTAATAACTTTAATATATATTTTTAAAAATCTAATGGTACCCTTATTGCATATTTTTCCATAATGGATGTATTTTTTTTTCAAATACTATTATTAATTTTATAATTATTTTTATCTCATGAAATTCATATTTGCTAATGTAATTTATCTAAACAAAATAATTACAAATACTAGCATTTGAAATGATACATAAAATATTTTAATTTCAAGTTTCTTCAAGATATTAAAATTCTCCATCCCATGACATTGTAAGAGCTTTTACATCCTTCTTATTTTCCTTTTTGGTCCATGATTAAACCTACTAGCTTTATGACAAGGATCCTCCTAAACTGCACTTAGTGTCAGCATAAATTTTCCCATAGAACCAATTAGTTACATTATTGGCAAACCTAGTAGTTTCTTCCTAGTAAATCATATACTAGAATTATCGTATCTAGGTATCCTACCACTCCATATGAAGCTATGAGCCAAAGACTTGGCCTTGGTAATTCTTACTCTTCCTAAGATTGGCAGCACAAGCTAATCTCTTTAGTTGTCATCACAATCTTTTTATTATAAAAGAAATAATTATATAAAATGATGCATAAACTGATACGTTCAGTAGTCTTACTAGATTATGACTTTACACTATTATCTGATGCCAGTTAATGCTTTGGTATAAAAAAATTGGCTAAAGTAACATAACAAAAGAGTTTCTATACTTAAATCAATTTGTCTAGGTAAGTTCCTATAATTTTGTTACACTCGAATAAACCCTTTTACCTTTTAATTGTGCCTAAATAAACCTGTAACCTTTAATTTGCACTTGAGTAAAACCTTAAATTAATCAAAATTTCATTTCAAATATGGGCTTATCTGGATACAAATCAAAGGATAAGGGTTTATTTGGATACAAATTAAAAGATAAGGCTTTAAGAAAACTGAAACAGTTTATTGGCTCTTTTAATATTTTAGCCTTTAAAAATTTGAAAATTAGTGGATGCCTTACTCAACTTGGTAATGGAACTCTTATCATATTCCTTCTTTGGACTCATTTTTTAACATTCAAAGACAAATATCTCCCATCCTCTCATCTTATAATAAATTATTTCAATAACGAGGATTTATCAGATAACATCTTTTAGTGTGCGATTCATTGATTTCAAGTTGCGCCTAAATGTACTTCATCTAGATTTCATGTCTAGAGTCATTACGCTGTGCATTTTGGAGTACAACTCTGTGCTGGGCCTTCTAAGGTTTGGCTGAAGTGGGTTGCCTCGTGCTTAGAATATTGGTTTAATTGACAGCATGATGGTGTTATGAGATAATAAGATTTATTGGTTCATTTTCGTTGGAAACAAGGACAAATAGTTTATTTAAATTTCCCAATAATGATAGACTAGAGATGTATTTTTATTTTGCTGCGTAGGTGGGACTTGAGATGGTAAAATAATGTTCCAACATAATTTCGATAATTCAAATACGCTTTCTCAGTTTGGCTTGGATCTCTATTTTTGCTTTTAACTGGCAAAGTTGGCATTTTCTTTTTAATAATTGTTGGTGCAGAAACCCACCTCTTTGGGGAACCATGAAGTATCTATCCGAGAAAATTCCGAAAGACACTTCTAGCAAGGTGCGGATAAACCGTGACCTCTACTCTTATGAAAAGTAAGTCTTATGGTTTCTAATTAAAAATTCGGGGGCAAATAGTTTTGCATAATAAGCCAAATACAATAACCTGGGCAATGGTAATGTTATTTAGAATCATGGAGACGGCTCCAACTTTGCCAGATTTTGCTCTAGCATTGAAACCTGATGAATATCAGCTACCTCCAGCGGATCCCTCCTGGAATGAGAATGTACAGTTGAGCCACATTGGCATTAACCAGGTTAACCACGATAAAAGATAATAGGTGATAAATCGTAAATTTTGTATCAAAGAGATACAGATGCGGATGCAAGGGCCGTTCAGTTCATTCACAAACGATGATATTCATGTTAGATAAGGTGAATTGAAGGTGGACTTCACCAACTGTGATTGTTTGTGTGATAGATGAGATCCATCCACTTGTAGCTTTTCTTTCTCTTATTGTTGTATTGCTTCAAAATATCTTTTTTTCCCCATAAATAAAATATATGCTGTAATGTAATAAGGCCTTCATGAAGCACATATTGCGTGTAAATTGTTTGATTGCAAAAGTGCAATTGTTCTATTGTTTCTTTATATTTCCTTTCCTTTTTCTTTTTTTTTTTTGATTATTTTTTCCTTTTTTTATTTTTTTTACTTCAATGTTATGTAATATTTATTGTCGTTAATTATACCATTAACCTTGTATTATACAATCTCTTCAATTTGAGTACCTAAAGAATTAAGCACTAAATTTCCGTTAAACAAAGTATTAGAAGTATATAAAGTTGTCGTATTATGAAGTTTGCCTAAGGAATCTATACGAGACAACAATCCAATTTCCTTCATGATTACTATTAAAGGGTAAATGTGGATAGAGGGTCAATTGCTAAAGGAAAAGGGCCCAAAATGTCTATACCTCAAGTAGCAAAATTGGGGGATTAATTGGCTGGAGAAGGATGAGAGAGTTTCTGGCAGGGCTCACACTTCATGACTAGATATAGTGCGTCTTTTTGAAGAGTAGGTCAATAATAACATTAGCGCAGGACCTCCTTTTGGGCAAGTGTTCTCACTCCCAAGTGATGACCATATATGCTTCATGTGTTTTTCTGAGCACTTAGTCCATTTCTTCTAGTTTGAGGCATCTAAACAGTGGTTGTGGAAAACTTTTCTTATTTGTGATAATGTCTATTAATATATATCTAAGAGGTTAATATTAGCCAGTATAAGATGAATTGACATTATAATGTGGTTCCATCAAAACAATTTGATTGTTGGGATCATCCAAGTATCTTCATTTTCGATGTTAAAACTTTGTTGAGTTCTTGTATAACAGGGTCGCTCCTTGTATGCTAGCAATATCTTCCCTAGTTGTATCTTGATGGATGAGGGAAATTGTTGCAACTTAATAGTTTTCAATTTTTCCATGTAATGGCTCGAAAATTTCTCCGAAATTTGGAAATTTGAGTCATTCCGTGAAGTAAAACTAAGATGTATTCTTGGAATAGTTTTTGGGTTATTCTTATAACTTAGTATAATTTAATTTCAAGGTTAAATTTCTTTCAATTAGATAGAATTAAAGAGTTAGGGTTTTGAGGCATAGATTATTTTTTAAGAAAATCAAAATGGAAGGGTTAAACGTCTTAGGACTAGAATTATGATTAACATTCATGGGAGGGTTTATTAAGTAGGTTGACCAATGTACCATTAGAAAAAAAATCCCATTTTGTTATTTTGAATAGGAGGGAATGATTATGAGGCTCTCATTTTCACGAGAGCTTAAGACAAATATGACGATCAAATTCTCTCAATTTTCTCTCATCTTTTCTTCTTCAATTCTTAATCCAATTTTGTTTATTCAAGTTTGGTAAGTAAGATTTCAGCTAAATCTTTCAACATTCAATTGCATTAATTAATTTCTCTATTTGTTCGCATTCTCATTAATCTTATCTAACGTAGGGAGAGAACTTTGATTCTTGAGTTCCTTGATTTCTTTAGATGAGAAATTGAGTGATTTTATGTTATAGATTAGTATTAATATAGTAGGAGTCAACTAATGAGATTAGAGTAGATTTCTTGAAAGGTTGGGTTGAGTTCTAGAATGAGAAAGCAGAGTTGATATTTGTGAGATTATTGATAGATTTTAGATGAGAGATTTAGTGATTTTGAGTTTTGAATAATTACTAAATCATTAGATTTTAGAATTTATAAGTTTATATACGAGTTTGAGAGAATATTTATGTGACACTCCACACCCAACTCAATCACCGGGTCCGAATGCGAGATGTCACATTCGTTGCTGAAGCAACTACAATATCATAGTTTAAAATTTTAATACAATACAAACAAAACACTAAAGTTTACTCGAAGATTCAATGACAAACTTTTTAAAACTTCTTAAAACATTTTAGAAACAAATTCATGTTCTAATCGTGCTTAGGAAAGCAGTTGAGAACCTCCAGGGAGTCAAATGAGTAAAAATAGTTTGAAATTTTTAAGTGGAACAAAAAGGGGGTCCTTTTCGTGACCACAACGTGGTCTTGTCGCGACAAGAGCAAAATTGTTTCAACCAAGAAATTCATGTTTTCAGCCCTTGTCACAACAACCGAAGAAGCTTAGTCACAACAATGGGCTCACTGTTTGAAAAAAAATTAGATAGAACCTTTGTTGTCGCGACTATGAGGTTGTTGTGGTCACGAAAATGCCTACATAATCATCAAAATTCAATCCCAACATTTCTTGACAATGACCAGTCCATTGTAAAACTTATTATATCATAATTCCAAGTTCAAACATCTCTTAGACTCATCCAAGCATATTCAAACAACTTAGGCATCAACATGACCATAACTTACTGAACTCAATCACCCAAAACTAATACTTGTTATGCAAGCAAAACATGAAGCACCAAATACATCATATAAAAAGTCCCCTGCATATCAACACAACCATTAACCACACCATTACACATATACATATATAATTTGATTACAAAACACTAGTATAGTTATCTCAATTCACCAAAAGGATACCAAAAATTAACTTGTACTAGCAAGTACATGTCAACTCAACTAGATATTTCAAAAGATGATACTGTAACACCCCTTTATCCGACCCGATCGTCGAGTTCAAGCATTGGGATGCTACATTCGTTGTCGAAGCAACTACAAAAAATTTCATAGTAAAATTATCATTTCACATCATAAATCATGCAATCAATAATAATACAACATTGAATATCATGGATATTCTTTCTTAGATCTTATACAAGCATACAAATGCTTTAAAGTCAACCCGATATCAAATAGGGACCTTTTTGTAACATCTATAAAATGTCACATCAAATACACCATAAATAGATCATTCAAATATTCAATCATGTCATAAATACCTAGATACTATGATATACAATTAAATTCGAGCCTTAATAAAGCTTACAAAAGCTCTTTTGTAAACCTAAACATGAGTTAGGACCAAATTGCAACGTTTTTAAAATTTCTAGATCAGGTATCAATACCCAATAAAAGTACCGATATCAATATGAGCTTCGATGTTTCAAAGAATTTCATTTAAATCAAGTGGTATCGATACTAAGATTGAAGTACTGATACTTTCTCTAAGGTATCGATACCTTTCCTTAGTATCAATACAATTTTGACATTTTGTTTTGCAAAACCTTGATTGAAAAGTATGTACCGATACCTTTACCTATGGTATCGACACTTTAAAGCCAAAATGGTCATAATCATGTATTTTGGTCCCTTTTTCATGCTTAAACTAGCATCAACTTAACTTGTGCTTGTAAGCACATTACCATCCTGCAAAAATCAATACAAAACATGCATATATTTCAAATCACCAATTTCCTTACTCATTCAATATATTCATACATCATATAAACACTAATTCACATGATTTTTTTATTATAACTTTCTCATCCATTCCCATTTATAACATCGATCCTTAATATCATCATAGCCATGCCAAGGACTACTAAAATATGTCATCCAAATGATACATGTGCAACCACCATCAAATACTCAATTTCATATAACCGTTATCTTACTAAGATTAAGCATTCATCAACTCAAAATAATAATCACTCAATATGAGTTCAAATATTACAAGTTGTCTAAATGTTCTCTAAACCAACCAAATGCCATCATTTGACATCAGTTCCCAACAACATATACTAATTCGAATACCAACTAGCCTATCATACAATTCAAACCTTTCCACAACAACATAAAGCCATACCAATTCTCTAATCAAGCATACCAACAATTTAGTTACACCAATTGACTACCAAATTGTTATTCAAGTGCTTCATAAGTCATTTAACACATTACCACCATATATGCATTTCCATACAACCATTACAATCCCAAAGGTAAGCATTCGTAAAGTTCAAATCAAAACTGCATCCAAAACAAACCCATATATTAACCCTACGTACATGCCACATAACCAGACATAAAAGTTCAAAGGCTACCGAATTAGAGGCTGGATAGTGTGATCTTCCAGTTGATCCAACTAACGAGTTCCACAAATTGAATCTATAGAGAAAGGAAAAGTAATAGGGCAAGCATATTGAATGCTTAGTAAGTTCATATGAAAATAACTTAACATACCTTGACATTTCAACTAGTTTAATTAATTGAAACACATTTGTACAAAACATGACATTCCTTTGGCATCCTTTTGAATACATATATAACTTCACAAAATCACCAATAGGTTTATCCATTAATACAATAAGATCATACTACTCAATTCATATACAAGTACAACCATGCCATTTTATATTATGCTATTCAACTTTGCTCATTTTGTAAAACATATCAATCTCATAACTTAATATAATTTAGCCTATCATAACATTATAACATGTAATACACTATTCAATATATTACCATTTGTATCATTTATTCATCATATAACCATTTGAGCTTGTGACTTGTATCATTTCACCGCCATTTCTCTTTTCCATTAATCTAGTAGCCTGATGAACTATAATAAATAGATTCGGATACGTGGGTAACTACACCTCACCAGATTGCTTGTAAGAGCTCAGACTACAACACACCATGGCACTGAAGTGCAAAGTTCGTAGGCATCATATAATCAGTATCAAATACATCCTTCCACCACACCAGTATAACTCGGTAATCCACAACAAATGCTGGATTTCGGTATAATCAATAATATCTCTATATTATCACATATATCATGTATAATGCACAAATAACCCTATTAGCATATCAATCGTATCCTATCCTTTAATACGTTCACTTGAGCATTTTTACCATATATAATTCATTACAATCCCTATAGCCATATACACACTTTTCATATTTCAAATAACAATCCATTTGCAATTTAAATCTTATAGCATCATCATGTACATATTATCCAATCATGTAACAATTTCACATCCATTCAATATAATGTATTTAATCATATTTGCCATTTAATTCATATTTTACGATTTAGTCCATTGATGACAAAAAACATTATTTACATAGCAATTCAAACTAAAAGTAAAACAATGTAATACAAACATATTATGAATTAATAAAGTAAGTCTCATATGAACTTACCTGGCAAAATAGCAACGACTAAGTTGCCAGGGACTAATCTGTAATTTTTCCTTTTCTGCAATTATCCTCCGATTAATTCAATTCCTGATCTATAATAATTTATTTCAATTTATCAATTTCAAACATCTTATAATAGCCTATTATAAACATATATCAATTCAATTTCATTTTTTAGAAGTCCCCTAAAGTTTTACATTTTATTCAATTTAGTCCTTAAAATCGAAATAGCCATAACTTTCAAATTTGAGGCTTGATTTCGAAACTGATTTCAATTTCATCCTTCTACTGCTCTCTATTTTCAATAATTATAAAATTTCAACAACAATTTCAAATAGTTATATTTTAGTCCCTATGTCTAAAACTATCAAATTTCTCTTTACAACTTAGTCCTTTTCATATCTAAGCTTAAAATCTAACTATTTAACACTAAAACTTCAAACATTCATCAATGACATCATTTATAAACTTTAATAGTTCTAGAAATTAAAATACGTATTAGCTAAATCGAGCTTCTACAATTAGAAAACATAAAAAAATAACAAGAAAATGACTTTATTGAATTACTTAATAAATGGCCTAAAGCTTTGAAACTTTGAACCCTAGCTTTCTCTTTTTGTTTCGGTAAAAAATATGATGAAAAAGAGAAATTTTTTTTTAATTGATTTTTATCTTTTATACTTAGGCTAGGTTTTAATTCATTTTACTTAACTTAATTAATCAACAATTAACACTAATAATCTTAATTAGCCAATTTGGAGGGTGATAGTTGTCCACCACCATCGTTTGCCTATTATAAAATGGGAAAATTACTCAATTGGTCCTCCAATTGATTAAAATTCCATAGCATTTAAATTTCATCACTTTTACAATTTACTCATTGTACCTTAATTATTTACCAATTCGGTGAAATTACCTATCCAAAATTCAATTCACTTATACAATAACTATGTAAATATTTTTATGATTTACGAAAATGAGGTCCTGATACCTCATTTTCCAACATCACTGACTTTAAGATCGAAACACTTGTACCTTAACTAACTATCCAATTAACAAATTTGTCAGACCAAAATTTAATATAACACTATAATTGAATCATAAATATTAATTAATAATATTTACACACTTGATCATTAGAGAACGGGGTTCCGAAACCATCGTTTCTAGCACCACTTAAAAACGGGTTGTTATAGATACAAACATTATTAAGCTGTGAGGTGAATCCTAGATGCTATCAACTACTTGAGTTCTATGAAACTTAATTGACACTTGCGCACGAAAACAAGCAAATCTGCATGTTGAGCAAAGAAGATTAGTGGTGCTAACATAATTTGGAAGACAATGTAAACACAAACTGAGCATACTTTTTATAAATTCATACATAAGAAAAATGTTTGTCGAAGATCATTGTCTTAAGTTTTTTACTAAATGTTCTCTTATAAAATATGGATTCGAGTTATGTCTCGTATGTAACAAAATTAATCTGCCTTCAAAGCTTTACATTAACATGTCAATATCAAAAACTAGATTCCAATTGTCAAATATTTGCTATCTCAATCTTATTTTCATAACTTGGAAGCTTCAATTTGTTTTATAACATCATCGACCCCTAGGCCTTTGACCGCTCACCCCCGCGTTGTGCATCAAGGCTGAGAATCAACACTAAAACAATCAATAATATAGCGGTATCTGCAAGTGTGATAGATCACTTGTAATTTTTGTAATGTTTAATGGAACACTAGATTATTCCAGGGATCGAACCCAAAGGATTGCTGATAAATGTTTTAGTCGAGTTAATTACAAATTAAGCAATTGCTAATCTAATCGATTCAGAAATTATTAGTGCAAATTTCAAAATAAATTGTTTATGAACTAAATTTAAATTATAAATTAAACTAACTAATCTAGTTTTCTTCCCTATTACTTTAGACAATGTAAATGATAACACGATGGTCGGTTGATCTGTTAATTTCTATCTAAGCTAATAAACATATACCGATTATATTATTTGTCACTCTTAGCTAAGAATCTCCTCTCGATCTCATCTTAGACTAAAAGATATCATCTAGGTTCTCCTCTCAGTTTCACCTAGGCATATAGATCTCCTTTCAGTCGTACTATTTGACTCAATTATATCAAACTATCTAAGGATAAACTCTCCTCTAGGTCTCATTTATCTAGATTTTTCACCAGAGACGTCAATTCTAATGTATTAAGGATTTCGACATAATCGAACAACCAATTAATCAAATATAAACATTAATTTAAACTAACAAAACCAATCAACCAACTATCAAATAATTTGGCAAATAATAAAGCTTAACATCCAAATAGACATTTCATCAAACAATTAATATGCACAATATAAAGATAAGGGTAAGAAATGCTCATTTAGATGTGGAACCAAAGACACCCCAAAGCTTGATCCATCTTCATTTACAAGAGTCTTTAACAAGAAAGAAGAAAGAAAAAAAAAATAAATCTAATCTAAAAAGAAAAGAGAAAACCTAATCTAAAAATGAAAAGAAAAGAAAAAGAAAGGAAAGCCTAACCTAAAACTATGAAAACCTAAGGAGAGTGTTCAACCACCAAAAATCTGAAATCAAATGCTTATAAAGTTGTATTTATAGCCTATTAACATTTAACTTAACATTGACCATTGTGCCCGAAATTGAAAAATAGACTTAAGCTTGTTGGGCATAAAATTGCCCTTACAGTTTTGTCTCCCGTCAAGCAGCATATTGTGATACCCACAACAATCTTGAGATTGAGAGTCTTAGGGGTCTCGGTATCGCGATACCTATTACTCAGTATCACAATATCACTATATTTGACCTCAATTTTCTTCACTTCAACACTGTCAATGGTACCACGACATCCATGCCTCGATATCACAATACCCCTTTCTAATTGATGTTTTCTTCATGTTTGGGCCATTATCTACTCCCTACACCACTCAATCTCATTGTTAGGTTCCCCATGGAACAATTGGCCAATTTGAGTCTAAAAAATGACATAAAACTAACAAAAACAATTTATTAATAACAAAACTAAAAATCAACAAAAGTAAAGAAAAGACACATAATTTTCTTGAGAATAAGCTTAAGTGTAATATAGAGCCCAATTTGACGTATCACATTAAGACTAATCAAACTACCCCATGCTTTAATCTTCATTGTCTTTAAGAAAATACCTAAGAAACATGCATAAAAAACGACCCTTGAAGAATGAACGAATTGAACAATCAATGAATGGATATGTATGATCGTCACCAGATGTGCAAAATTCTGGACTAGAAATTCTACAAAAAAAATATAGAAAATAAAGCAGCGGTGTCCCCAAGTATATGGGTCAAATTGTAATATAGTAAAGTTGTAATAGCCTGTTTTTAGTGAAATCGAAACAGTAATTTTGGGACCAGAAATCCGATCTGAAAATATTTATTTTATTATTATTTTAATGTCTACAACATGTTAGTATCACCGTATAAAAATTTTGTTAAGAAATTTTACCGTTTACACATTTAATTTGATAAAAAAGGACTGAATTGAAAAAGGTGAAAAATTAGATTTCTTTAAATTAAAGACACTAAATGGCTATAGAATTAATGTGTAAGAGTCCTTATGAGGTAATTAGACCATTTTTTATTTAAGTGGACAAAAACGGGCATTAAATTAAGTGATTTGGATGTTAATTAATAAGGTTAAAAATGTAAATTAATAAAACAACTTAAATTAGAATAAACAACAAAAAAAGATATCATCTTTCTTTCTTTCTTTCTCAACCAAAACTAGGGCATAAGGAAGCCATAACCAATCTTCAACATTTGGCCAACATTTATCCTCTTGCATGTGAGTATTTTTCGTCCCATTTTTAATGATTTTTATGTTCTTGGGGTCGTTATAGCTTAATCTGGCTAGCCCAGGGACCAATTTGCAAAACTGTTAAAATTATAGGGATTACCCAGCTCGTGTCCATGCCCGTGCAACTCTCTGACTTGGGTCATATGGCCAAGCCACACGCCCGTGTGTCAGGCAGTGTACCCTTCGAAATGGCCTCACACGCCCCTGTGCCAAGCCATGTGCTAGGCCGTGTAATAGCTTGACTTGAAATCTTTTGTAAGCTACAGGGGACACACGGCTATGTCATCTGGTCATGTGACATACACGGTTAGGACACACACCAGTCTCTGTCCGTGTGGATGAAAAATAGACCATTTCCAAGCCATTTTTCTCACCCATTCAAGCACATACCTACAATCAAATTTCCACATATGAACAAGCCTTCAAATTGCACTAAAAACATGCATATCAAGCTACTCAAATAAGGTACATAAGAATTCAACCAATATGCCCAAAGGCACCTCAAACACAACATTTAAACATGTATAACCATATGCACAATTTAACCAAAACTTACCACTTTGTTCACAAATATCAAAATCACATCCACAAGTACCCAATTTACTATTTCACGTTTAGCATCATAAACCATATGTGCCAACTACATTTTTCATACCAAAATGACCATGTTTAACTTCCATCATCCAAGCACCAAAAAGCCACATACATATATCAACATAACAACCATTACAAGGCCAAATATATACATGCCAACTTAATACCACTTCATCACCCAAAATGCCATAAAACACAAGCCAAAACAAATGGCTACATCAGCGGACAAAATACTTATAAATGTAATTATAAGAAAAACTTAGAAACACCAAAATCTATCGATTTAGCCAATGGATAGTGTGATAGATTTCCGATGACTTTCCAACCTGAACGAGCCTCCAATTAACTACAAAACATAGAAAATGAACACAAAGTAAGTATAACACCCCTAACCCGTATCCGTCGTCGGAACAGGGTTTCAGAATATTACTGAAACATTCAAAACATTTTACAATTTACTTACATAAATTACTATTCATTTACCAAGATTATACAAAACATCCCTTAATTGGACCCTCAAGGTCCAAAACAAGCATTAGAATCTAGTCGAGACTTAATCGGGAACTCTAAGAATTTTTCGCTACATTTCAAAAGGTTTCCAAGGTGCAAGGCTCACACGCTTGTGCGGTCCAAGGGACACGCCCGTGTGACCCTAGGACACGCCTGTGTTGGAGGCCGTGTTCGACCCCGTGTAATTCTCTGACTTGAGCAGACGATCGTGCCACATGCCCGAGTGCTAGGCTGTGTGGTCAATTAATTTAATTCAAAATTAGGTGCAGGTTTCACATGACCATGACACACGCCCGTGTTCTAGGCCATATAGCACAGACGACTGAGACACAAGCCCGTGTCTCTGCCCGTGTACTTAATTCTGAGTATTCTGTTTCTCAAAATTAAGGTGCAGGGGACACACGGCCTAACCACATGCCCATGTACCAAGCTGTGTGTCACACACGGTCTAGACACATGCCGATGTATCTACCTGTGTGGACAAAATAAAGCCATTTTCTAGCCTCATTTGTCACCCAAATTTACTATTTTCCTACACTAAAACATACCAAGCACATTCCAACCAATTCAAGCATTCAAATTAAGCAATTTCTATCATTCAACATGGCATATCATTGCATGCATACATGTTTATAATCTTACCTTGGTATACTCCATATGTTAGACATAATTTGATCAACTACTTAACATATATTTGGCTAGCATAGCATGACATTACAAGTATATCAAAACAACCATTACTAGCCATTCCAATGGCTAGATTACAAGCATCATTAACAAGCCACTAATGGTCAAGTTTTCCTATACATGCCATTATACCAAAATGATTTTACTAAGTGTACCCAAAATAAGCTAGTTAATAGTGTGACGATGCTCCACTGACCTTCCAACCTTCGCAAGCTTCCAATCACTATAAAACAATGAAAAAATAAAATGAAGTAAGCATTACATGCTTAGTAAGTTTGTATAACGGAAACTAAACTTACCAATCCTGTTATTTAAATCTAAGCATACTGTAACGCCCCCTTACCCGAGACCGTCGCCGGAGTCGAGTATGAGGAGTTACTAGACTTAATTTAACGTTTTAAGAACTTTGGATCATTTGTTTCTACATTCACAGCTTTCTAGCTACTTGCGTCATAGTTACAAGAAAAATCATATCTCGAGTTACGAAACTCAAAATCAAGATCCGTAAATTTTACCTGAATCTAGACTCATATAAATATTTACTAATTTTTTTATAGAATTTTTGGTTGGGCCAATTACTAAGGTTTATTAGTTTAAGTTACCCCTGTTTCAGGACTTGACTGGACTGACCTCTGTTTATTCTGAACCACATTTCTCTCTGTAAAAAATTCATATCACTATGAGGTTTCTTTCTCCTGAAACTATACTCAATAAGAATTCTGAGAATATAAAATACAACACTAATTATATCTGTAAAATTTATGGTGAATTTCTAAAGTTGGAATAGGGGATCCAGAAATCGCTCTGGCCCTGTTTAACTAAAATTCAAATATCTTCTAACATATAATTCCTTTACCTGTTTAGTTTATTTTATGTGAAACTAGACATAATAAGCTTCAATTTAATATTTAATCCATCACCTAATTCGATTTCTATGATTTTTAGTAAATTTTCAAACTCACGCCAGTGTTGCTGCAATGTTCTGTTTATGGCAAATTTCATCCCTTTTATGAGTTTTCATGAACTAGGTATCCTATTAACCTTCCATGACATCAAACATAATCTAAACTAACCATTTCCATAACTTATCATTATCAAGCATTTTCTCAACCATTCCATCACCATATCATAAGATCATTTACACAAAATAGGTATATTGCTATACATGCCATACTTAAATTTTACAAGCCATTTACCAAAAAGTCCTCCAGATAGTGTGATCGAGCCTTTGACCTATCCCGATTCTGAGTGGCTTGTCCAAAACTACAATGAATAAGAAGGAGGAGTAAGCATAAATGCTTAGTAAGTTCATATGCAAATAATAAGTAACATAACAAAGCAATCATACCAAACAACATTAGCATGGTATCACCAAAACATATATCACATTTCTAATCATTTTTCATCATCTTATTACCTTATCGTTGTTGTATCAATACTCAACCCGAGGGTTAAGTACATAACTGTCCAAAGTATCCATTTCACAACACTTACCAATACATCTCTTTTCATCTCGAGTATTCCTCCATTTGAGTAGAACTTTACCCGTTGAACACATCGGAATATAATTCGGATACATGGATAATTTGAACATAAGTGCCACATATGAAATCAAGCAATCATGTAACCCGCCCATAAGCGAACTCGGACTCAACTCAACGAGCTCGGGCGTTCGCATCCATAAGTGAACTCGGACTCAACTCAACGAGGTCGGATGCCTAGTTACATCTCACGAACTCGGACTCAACTCAACGAGCTCGGATGCCTAGTTACATCTCACGAACTCGGACTCAACTCAACAAGTTCGGACATTCGCATCCATAAGTGAACTCGGACTCAACTCAACGAGTTCGGATGCTCAACCATCCTACTGACATGTCACCTGTATCCTAATCTATTCCTAAGGTTCAAACGGGATTTTCCTTGAACATATATCCTTGCCATAGTCTTAGTAGAATACCAAACCAATACTCGGTAACAATTTATATTTAACAAGTAGCTCACATAATTTACATTTTATTCGAAAATAACCACAAAGCATATATTTCATGATAAAAATCAGCATATCATATAATTAACATCAATAACTTAAAAATAACAATTCTGCGACATTATTTACACATGAACTTACCTTGGTACCAAAATATAAAGATTTTGCAATTTAGTCCACAATCTTTTCTTTTCCTCGATTAAATTCGATTCCACGTCTTTCTTGATCTAAAATAACACATTTAGCTTATTTAATACTCACATTATCAAATTAATCCTTAATTCAAATTTTAGCAAAATTACAATTTTACCCCTAAACTTTTGCATATTTACACTTTTACCCCTAGGCTCGGGATTAAACTTTATTCCTTATTCTTATGTTTTGTAACATGCTGATAACTTTTCCCTTCTATGGCAAGATCAAATTCTCACTCTAACATGTACTTGTGACTATTATGTATTTTTGCCGATTAAGTCCTTTTACTCGTTTTCACTCAAAACCGAGTAGCACAAGTTGTCTAACATAATTTAAAACCTCATATTCTATCATAAAACATCAAAATACACAAATTTCACCTATGGTTATTTTTCCAAATATGAACCCTAGGTTAAATTATTGCTAGCATAAGCTAAATCGAGCTACCGGGATCTCAAAAACGTAAAAATCATTAAAAACGGGGCTTGAAATCACTTACTATGAAGCTTGAAAGTTGAAGAAACCCTAGCTATGGAGAGAGTAAAATTCGGCAGCAACCATATGAAGAAGATGACCATTTTGTGTTATTTTTCCCATTTTATTTCATTTAATATCCAAATGACCAAAATGCCCCTCCTTACTAAACTTTCAAAAATTCCTTCCATGTTCTAATTTTGTCCATGAACTTAAAATTGGTCAAATTGCTATTTAAGACCTCCTAATTAATATTTCAAAGCAATTTCATACTAAAAACTTCTAGAATGCAAGTTTTGCAACTTATTCGATTTAGTCCCTAGCTTTAAATTAAACTCGTTATGCCAAAAATTTCTTCACGAAATCTTCACACAATTATGTAATCATATCATAAACCTCAAAATAATTATAAAATAATTATTTCTATCTCGGATTTGTGGTCACGAAATCACTATTCCGATTAGGCCCTAATTCGGGATATTACAACTCTCCCCCCTTTAAGGATTTTCGTCCTTGAAAATCTTACCGGTAAACAGATGTGGGTATTGATTTCTCATATTTTATTCGGATTCCCATGTAGCTTCTTCTACTCCATGCTTTTGCCACAACACCTTCACAAGTGCAATATTTTTATTCCTTAGTTGTTTGACCTCTCGAGCTAAAATCTTAATCAGTTCTTCTTCATAGGTCATATCTGGTTGTAGTTCAATTTCTGTCGGTGAAACCACATGTGAAGGATCCGAACGATACTGGCGTAACATAGATACGTGGAACACACCATGAATCTTCTCTAATTCAGGTGGTAAAGCTAGCCGATATGCTACCGGTCCAACTTTTTCAATTATTTCATACGGCCCAATAAAACGTGGACTTAATTTGCCCTTCCGTCCAAATCTAAGGACTTTCTTTCACGGAGACACCTTTAAAAATACTTTATCACCAACTTGAAATTCAATGTCCTTTCGTTTTAAATCTGCATAAGATTTCTGTCTATCTGAAGCAGCTTTTAAACAATTTCGAATTATCTTCACTTTTTCTTCGGTTTCTTTTATTAGATCAACCCCATAGATCTGATTTTCCTTGAGTTCAGTCCAATACAAAGGCGTTCGACACTTACGACCATACAATGCTTCATAAGGTGCCATTTTCAAGCTCGTCGATAACTATTATTGTAGCAAATTTCGCCAATGGTAAATATCTTTCCCAACTTCCTTGAAATTCCAATACACAACATCCGAGCATATCTTCAAGAATCGAATTACTCTCTCGATTGTCCATCGGTTTGTGGATGAAAAGCGAAGATCGAAATTTAACTTCGCATCTAACGCGTCTTGCAACTTTTGCCAAAACCGCGAGGTAAACCTTGGATCTCTATCCAAATAATCGACAATGGTATTCCGTGTAGTCTAACAATTTCTCTAACATATAGTTCAGCCAACTTGTTAAGAGAATAATCCGCACGCATCTTAGGGATAAAATGAGCCGACTTAGTTAATCATCAACTATTACCCGGATGGCATCTTTCTTTCCCGAGTCAATGGCAACCCTAAAACAAAATCCATAGTAATCCGATCCCATTTCCATTCAGAACCATAATAGGTGAAGTAATCCCGAAGGCACTTGGTGTTCAAACTTTCACCGTTGACAAGTTAAGCATTTGGACACAAACTCGATATATCCCTTTTCATTCCATTCCACCAATACATTTTCTTCAAGTCATTATACATTTTCGTACTACCCGGATGAATCGAGAAACAACCACTATGTGCTTCCTGTAGGATCTTTTTAATCAATTCTTCATTCTTCGGGACACAAATCCGATCTTCAAACATTAAGCACCCATCAGAACCGATTTTGAAATCTGACTCTGTATCAACTTCACACTGCTTTCTCTTGGCTTGCAAATCTTGATCATCGTTCTGAGCTTCAGAAATCTCTTGTAAAAACATCGATTTTGTTCTTAACTCTGCTAGAATCGAACCATCATCTGACATTTTCAACTGAGTGTTCATAACTCTCAAAGCAAACAACAACTTTCTGCTTAAAGCATTGGCAACCACATTCGCTTTTCCCGGATGATAATCAATAACAAGCTCGTAATCTTTCAATAACTCCAACCATCTTCGCTCTCTCAAATTCAAGTCTTTTTGTGACATCAAGTACTTAAGACTTTTATGGTCGGTATATACCTAGCACTTTTCACCATATAAATAATGTCGCCAAATCTTCAAAGCAAACACCACCGCAGCCAATTCCAAATCGTGAGTAGGATAATTCCTCTCATGAGGTTTTAATCGCTCAAGCATAAGCCACCACTTTTCCTTCTTGCATGAGCACACACCCCAAACCATTTAGAGAAGCATCACTATACACCACAAATTCTTTACCTGATTCGGGCTGTACTAACACTGGTGCCTCTGTTAATAACTTTTTCAATTCTTCAAAACTCTTTTGACATTCTTCCGTCCATTCAAATTTAACATTCTTTCGAAGTAGTCCAGTTATAGGAGCAGCAATTATAGAAAATCCATTTACAAACCGCCGATAATACCCAGCTAGCCCCAAAAACTTCTAACTTCGGTTACATTTTTGGTGGTTTCCAATCAACAATGGCTGAAATTTTACTAGGATCAACCCGTATACCATCACCGAAACAATATGACCCAAAAATCCAACTTCCTGAGCCAAAATTCACTTTTACTAAACTTAGCATACATTTGCTTATCTCTCAAAGTTTGCAAAACTATCCTCAAATGCTCAAAGCATGCTCTGTCTCATCTTTTGAATAAATTAAAATATCATCTATAAACACCACAACAAATTTGTCCAAGTATGGTCGAAATATACGATTCATTAAATCCATAAACACAGCAGGAGCATTTGTCAATCCGAATGGCATAACTAAAAATTCATAATGACCATACCTTGTTCTAAAAGTAGTTTTAGACACATCTGACTCTTTTACCCGCAGTTGGTAATACCCAGATCTCAAGTCAATCTTTGAAAACCATGTCGCTCCTTTTAGCTGATCAAACAAATCATCAATTCTTGGCAACGGATACTTGTTTTTGATTGTCACCTTGTTTAACTGTCGATAATCAACACATAACCTCATAGAACCATCCTTCTTTTTCACAAATAACACGGGAGCACCCCAAGGTGAAAAACTCGGTCTCACAAAACCTTTATCAGTCGACTCTTGCAACTGTGACTTTAACTCTTTTAACTCTGTTGGTGCCTTTCTATATGGAGCAATCAAAATCGGAGTTGTTCCTAGTATCAAATCAATACCAAATTCTACTTCCCTAACTGGAGGCAAACCCGACAATTCTTCTGGAAATACGTCCACAAATTCACACACAACCGACACTGATTCAACTTTCTTTTCAACTTTTTTTGTATTAATTACATACCCCAAATAAGCTTCATAACCCTTTCTCAAATATCTTTGAGCCGACATTGAAGAAATCACACTAGGCAGTGCCTCTAATTTATTTGATTCAACCCGCAGAGTTTCACCATTTTCACACTTTAATTCTATAACCTTTTCTTTGCAATTTATTATAGCATCATGCAATGTCAACCAATCTATACCCAAAATAACATCAAACTCATCAAACGACAACAACATCAAGTCGGCCGGAAAGTAATGACCCCGAATCATTAAAGGACATTTCTTACATACTTTATCAACAATCACACATTTGCCTAACGGATTCGACACTCTAATCATAAATTCCGTGTTCTCAACAGGTATATTCATACTAGACACCAGTTTCATGCACACATATGAATGAGTAGAACCAGGATCAATCAAAGCAATAACATTAACATCATAAAGAGAAAATGTACTGGTAATCACATTAGGTGAGGAAGCATCTTCGCGTGCTTTAATAGCATAAGTTCTAGCCGGAGCCCTTCCTTCAGGTCTAACTGCTGCATCTCTGGCTACATTCTTACTGCTTGCTTCACTCCCAGCTTTTCTTGGATATCTTCCTCTCGAATTCGCACCACTTGTTTTTGTATTCTGAAATTTTTCTTTTTCAGCTCTCTCTGGGCAGTCTCTAGTAAAATGATCCGGAGAACCACATCGAAAACATTCATTTGCTCTGCACGGACCAAAATGATTTCTACCACACCCCCTGCCATTCGGGTTTAACAAATCTCGAATTCCCTACACTGCTGCCGAAATAGTCTGGGACTTAGGACCCACATTTTGCTTCTTATAATTCCCATATGATTGCCCAGCTAAAACTTGGGAACGAAGATTCATATTTCTTGACTTTCCGGGTTGCTGTGAGAATGAACTGCTCATCGGTCTTTTCTTCCAATTTCTAGTCTCAGCCTCTACCTTTTTCTTCTCTTTAAGTAGTTCTTCAGCCTTGCAAGCTCGATCAACCAATACTACCATTTCTTTTAATTCAAGAATTCCAACAAATACCTTGATGTCTTCGTTGAGCCCGTCTTCAAATCGTCGGCACATCTTGGCCTCTATAGGAACATACTCTCTGGCATACTTACTTAATCGAACAAACTCTCTTTCATATTCTGTAACTGTCATATTACCTTGCTTCAACTCAAGAAATTCTTTACGCTTTTATCAATAAATCTTTCACTAATATATTTCTTCCGAAACTCTTCTTGAAAGAATTCCCAGGTTACTCTCTATTTCGGTACCACCGAAATCAAAGTCTTCCACCAATTATAGGCTGAATCCCTCAACAAAGATATAGCATATTTCAAACATTCTTCAGGTGTACAAGATAATTCATCAAATACCCGGATAGAATTTTCAAGCCAGAACTCTGCTTTCTTGGCATCATCATCAATATTTGCCTTAAATTCATCAGCCCCTTGTTTACTTAATTCTCTCATGGAGTTCTCGTGAAATTTTATCATATCCACACCCCGAGGCATCGGGAGTGCAAGTTGAGGAATTGGGGGAGGTGGGGAGGTCGTACATTTGGGTTCGTGATTTAACGAACTTAGTGTACCATGTACTCATCATTTGGAGAAAGGCTTCTTCGATCCCTTTCTCCTCCTCCCCGACCAACAGTAGGAGGTGGATTTTTCAGTCGGCGCTGCTCCTTCACCGAGGAGTGGCGCATTACTCAGACTTCATCCGCATGATTGGATCGGGATCCATTTACTATAAAAAAATCATTTAAAAAGGTCAGAAGTCGTCACACTATCACAATTTATACATATGGCATGTATAGCAAAATTCGTACACACAACACGTAGTCCGAGAACCAACTAAACCTGCTCTGATACCACTAAATGCAACACCTCCTTACCCGAGACTGTCGCCGGAGTCGAGTATGAGGAGTTACTAGACTTAATTTAATGTTTTAAGAACTTTGGATCATTTGTTTCTACATTCACAACTTTCAATCTACTTGCGTCACAGTTACGAGAAAAATCATATCTCGAGTTACGAAACTTGAAATCAAGATCTGTAAATTTTTCCTAAATCTAGACTCGTATACCTATTTACTAATTTTTTTATAGAATTTTTGGTTTGGCCAATTAGTACAGTTTATTAGTTTAAGTTACCCCTATTTCAGGACTTGACTGGACTGACCTCTGTTTATTACGAACCACATTTCTCTCTGTAAAAAATTCATATGACTATGAAGTTTGTTTCTCCTGAAACTAGAGTCAATAAGGATTCTTAGAATATAAAATACAACACCTAATTATATCTGTACAATTTATGGTGAATTTCTAAATTTGTAACAGGGGATCCAGAAATTGCTCTGGACCTGTTTCACTAAAATTCAAATATCTTCTAACATATAATTCCTTTACCTGTTTAGTTTTTTTTATGTGAAACTAGACATAATAAGCTTCAATTTAATATTTAATTCATCACCTAATTAAATTTATATGATTTTTAGTAAATTTTCAAACTCACATTAGTGTTGCTATTATGTTCTGTTTATGGCAAATTTCATCCCTTTTATGAGTTTTCATGAACTAGGTATCCTATTAACCTTCCATGACATCAAACATAATCTAAACTAACCATTTCCGTAACTTATAATTATCAAGCATTTTCTAAACCATTCCATCACCATATCATAAGATCATTTACACAAAATAGGTATATTGCTATACATGCCATACTTAAATTTTACAAGCCATTTACCAAAAAGTCCTCCAGATAGTGTGATCGAGCCTTTGACCTATCCCGATTCCTGAGCTGGCTTGTCCAAAACTATAATGAATAAGAAGGAGGGAGTAAGCATAAATGCTTAGTAAGTTCATATGCAAATAATAAGATAATGAATAAGAAGGAGGGAGTAAGCATAAATGCTTAGTAAGTTCATATGCAAATAATAAGTAACATAACAAAGCAATCATACCAAACAACATTAGCATGGTATCACCAAAACATATATCACATTTCTAATCATTTTTCATCATCTTATTACC
The DNA here is from genome assembly GCA_025698465.1 of Gossypium longicalyx. NCBI lineage: Eukaryota > Viridiplantae > Streptophyta > Magnoliopsida > Malvales > Malvaceae > Gossypium > Gossypium longicalyx. The sequence continues at coordinate 61,208,091 of CM046997.1, forward strand.
TTATCGTTGTTGTATCAATACTCAACCCGAGAGTTAAGTACATACCTGTCCAAAGTATCCATTTCACAACACTTACCAATACGTCTCTTTTCATCTCGAGTATTCCTCCATTTGAGTAGAACTTTACCCGTTGAACACATCGGAATATAATTCGGATACATGGATAATTTGCACATAAGTGCCACATATGAAATCAAGCAATCATGTAACCCGCCCATAAGCGAACTCAGACTCAACTCAATGAGCTCGGACGTTCGCATCCATAAGTGAACTCGGACTCAACTCAACGAGCTCGGATGCCTAGTTACATCTGACGAACTCGGACTCAACTCAACGAGTTCGGACATTCGCATCCATAAGTGAACTCGGACTCAACTCAACAAGTTCGGATGCTCAACCATCCTAGTGACATGTCACTTGTATCCTAATCTATTCCTAAGGTTCAAACTGGATTTTCCTCGAACATATATCCTTTCCGTCTTCCGTAGAATACCGAAACCAATACTCGGTAACAATTTATATTTAACAAGTAGCTCACATAATTTACATTTTATTCGAAAATAACCACAAAGCATATATTTCATGATAAAAATCAGCATATCATATAATTAACATCAATAACTTAAAAATAACAATTCTGCTACATTATTTACACATGAACTTACCTTGGTACCAAAATATAAAGATTTTGCAATTTAGTCCACAATCTTTTCTTTTCCTCGATTGGGGTCGATTCCACGTCTTTCTTGATCTAAAATAACACATTTAGCTAAAATATTATCAAATTAATCCTTAATTCAAGTTTTAGCAAAATTACAATTTTACCCCTAAACTTTTGCATATTTACACTTTTACCCCTAGGCTCAGGATTAAACTTTATTCCTTATTCTTATGTTTTATAACATGCTGATCACTTTTCCCTTCTATGGCAACATCAAATTCTCACTCTAACATGTACTTGTGACTATTAGGTATTTTGCCGATTAAGTCCTTTTACTCGTTTTCACTCAAAACCGAGTAGCACAAGTTGTCTAACATAATTTAAAACCTCATATTCTATCATAAAACATCAAAATACACAAATTTCACCTATGGTTATTTTTCCAAATATGAACCCTAGGTTAAATTATTGCTAGCATAAGCTAAATCGAGCTAGCAGGATCTCAAAAACGTAAAAAATCATTAAAAACAAGGCTTGAAATCACTTACTATGAAGCTTGAAAGTTGAAGAAACCCTAGCTATGGAGAGAGTAAAATTCGGCAGCAACCATATGAAGAAGATGACCATTTTGTGTTATTTTTCCCATTTTATTTCATTTAATATCCAAATGACCAAAATGCCCCTCCTTACTAAACTTTCAAAAATTCCTTCCATGTCCTAATTTTGTCCATGAACTTAAAATTGGTCAAATTGCTATTTAAGACCTCCTAATTAATATTTCAAAGCAATTTCATACTAAAAACTTCTAGAATGCAAGTTTTGCAACTTATTCGATTTAGTCCCTAACTTTAAATTAAACTCATTATGCCAAAAATTTCTTCATGAAATCTTCACACAATTATGCAATCATATCATAAACGTCAAAATAATTATAAAATAATTATTTCTATCTCGGATTTGTGGTCACGAAACCACTATTCCGATTAGGCCCTAATTCGGGATATTACACATACAATATCATGTAATATTTCTTTTCAAGTCATTATCATTTCATCTCATAATTCTCATACCATGTCAAGAGTATTATGTCCGTTGAATTATTGAAATTTTGATGGATGCTCAAGTAGTACACTCGAAGTGTACGATTCAATAATTCGTCAATTTCTTATCCAAGGGTCCCCATTAGGGCACTTAATCAAGGAACACACTCTCGAGCCACATATCGTATAACAGGATTACCAGTCCAGGCTAAACCTTAATCATAACATATACTAGAGAGGTATTATATACGGATTACCCATCTGGACTAAATCTTTTCTATAACAAGGTTAATAGGATTACTCGTCCGAGCTAAAGCCCATCCGCAACAAATGCAGGACCTTATTCGTTTCGGGAAAGCGCATATATTCATCGGAATTCAATATTCAATCGGGACTTACCCCTTTTTCACTATATCAAGCATGTATTAAATTTCTCATTATAACATTCAAGTAATGTACATCAATATAAGTCACATTCCATACAACACAACATTCAATTAAACAAATTTACATGCCCGATTAAGTTACGCGAACTTACCTCGACACTTGTTCGCGTATAAAATCTACTGATCTGAAACCTTCTCTTTTCCTCTGTCTAACCTCGAATTTGTGTTGTCTAGATCTATATAAATAGATTTAATCATCAATTTCACATATTTCATATTTATTTTGACTCAATTTATATCCTAGGAAAAATTACCATTTTGCCCCTAACTTTTCCATAAATTCCAATTTCATCCCTAGGCTCAGAAAATGAAACTTGTGCAATTTACTCCCTATTCCAAGCCTAAACAAAATCCCATTACAAAATTTACAGGACATGTATTCATAAAAATTTAGAATTTTTCTTCAATTTCACAAGTTTACATTTTAGTCCCTAAATTATGTTTTCATCAAAAATCACTTTGTAAAAGTTGTTTATCTATCAACAATATTTCATTTTCTACCATAAATTTCTAATTTTCAGCATATACATCCACGATCCATTTTTCATACGTTGATAACTTTTCAAATTAATCCCCCAAATACTTAGTTTAAGCTATCCCGCTTTCAAAAATATCAAAATTACTAAAAAAGGGACAAGGAAACTTACCCAATTAAACCTTGAAAGTTTCTTCTCTCTCTCTCTTAAGATTTCTATATAATTTTGGGGTTGAAGATGACAAAATAAGATGATATTTTCTTTTTATCATATTTTAATTAATTAATTATTTCAATTTCCAATTTAGTCCCTACCCTTTTCTAATTTTTCCATGGATGAGTCATCAAAAATCTACATATTTTTCTTTAATGGTCTAATTACCATATAAGGACCTCTAGATTTGAATTCCATAGCTATTTAATCCTTATAGCTACTAGAATTCAACTTTCGCATTTTATACGATTTAGCCCTTCTCGTAATTAAGCACTTAATCGATAAAATTTTAGTATCAAAATTTTCACACGACATGTCTATCATAATACAGACCATATTATAAAATAAAAATAAATTTTATTTTCGGATCGAATTTGTGGTCCCAAAATCACTATTCCAATTTCACTAAAAATGGGCTGTTATAGTAAGCATGTTATGCTTAGTAAATTCGTAACATATAATCTATACTTGTCAACACAATACACAATCTTAAAATACATATGTACCAATCCAACATGAGAAACAAAATAATTCATAAGCTTAAATCATATGAATTCATACTTTTCATTGTCATGAAAACACATATTTCCTACCTTCCATAGTAATAAGGTAAATTGCATCGCAAACTCTTACCGAAGCACACACGAAGTAAAATCATGATGGTTGTTACCACCCCTTTTCATAGTTCAATAGCCGAAGCTATCTCTTTCCATGTTTTGATAGCCGAAGCCATCCCTTTTCATAATTCGATGGTCGTCACCATCCCTTTTCATAATTCGATGGTCGTCACCATCCCTTTTCATTGTTTATGGTCGTCACCATCCCTTTTTCATAATTTGATAGCCGAAGCTATCCCTTTTCATAATTCGATAGCTGAAGCCACCCTTTTTCATAATTTTATAGCCAAAGCCATCCCTTTTCATAATTTGGTAGTCGTCACCATCCCTTTTCATTGTTGATGGTCATCATCATCCATTTTCATAATAGCATAATTTGATAGCCGAAACTATCCTTTTCCATATTTTGATAGCAAAAGCCATCCCTTTTCATTGGTTGATGACTATCGATACACCGTTGTATTTTTCAATCAAGACACAATTTGATATTATAAAATAATAGCATTTATAACATAATTTTAAATGCTATTTAAACATACAAACTTACCTCAACTATAAAACATAGAAATGGAGTCGGTTAATCCGAAACTTTTTCTTTGCCTCGATCTAAAGTCGTACGAAGTCTATCTTGATCTAAATGAATAAATTCAATCAATTTAATAACCATTCTATTCAATTCAATCCAAATTCATCTTCATATTTTTGCAAAAGTACCCTTTTTCCTTTAATGTTTTGATTTCTTTACAATTTTGTCCTTAAGCTCATAGAATGAGATTCATGCAATTTCACCCCTACCCAAGTCTAGCCGAATTTCATACAAATGCACAGCAGCCCACATATTTCATTATTTCACAAATTACACCATGAATATGTGACAACCCGAATTAGGGCCTAATTAGAATAGTGGTTTCGTGACCACAAATCCGAGATAAAAATAATTGTTTTATAATTATTTTGGGGTTTATGATATGATTGCATGATTGTGTGAAAATTTCATGATGAAATTCTATTCCTAAAGTGCTTAAATTGAAAATAGGGATTAAATCGAAAAAGTTGCAAAATTTACATTTTAGAAGTTTTTAGTATGAAATTGCTTTAAAATATTAATTAGGAGGTCTTAAATAGAATTTGACCAATTTTAAGTTCATGGACAAAATTAGGACATGGAAGGAATTTTTGAAAGTTTAGTAAGGAGGGGCATTTTGGTCATTTGGATATTAAATGAAATAAAATGGGAAAAATAACACAAAATTGGTCATCATCCTCCTTAGTTGCTGCCGAATTCTCCCTCTCTCCATAGCTAGGGTTTCTTCAACTTTCAAGCTCCATAGTAAGTGATTTCAAGCCCCGTTTTTAATATTCTTTACGTTTTTGGATTCCCTGTGAGTCTGATTAAGCTTATGCTAACAATAATTCAACCTAGGGTTCATATTTGGAAAAATACCCATAGGTGAAATTTGTGTATTTTGATGTTTTATGATAGAATATGAGGTTTTAAATTATGTTAGACAACTTGTGCTACTCGGTTTTAAGTGAAAACGAGTAAAATGGCATACGGTAAAAATACCTATTGTTCACAACTATGTGTTAGAGTGAGAATTTGATGTGGTCGTAGAAGATAAAAATGTTCAGCATGTCATAAAACATAAGAATAAGGGCTGAAATTAAATTTCCGAGCCTAGGGGCAAAATTGTAATTTTGTAAAAGTTAGGGGGCAAAAATGTAATTTTTTCCATAATGTGATCTTTGGATTGAAATAAATAGTATGAGTGCTAAATGAGCTAAATGTGTTGTTATAGATCAAGAAAGGCGTGGAATTGACCTCGAACGGGGGAAGGAAAAAGTTTTGGACTAAATCGCAAAATTTCCAAATTTTTGCACCGAGGTAAGTTTGTATGTAAACATTACATTATTTTCATTTACATTCTTATATTTCAGCCTATTATATAAATATACTAGCTGATGTTAAAATATAAATCGACTATTGGAAGAATGGAAATAAATAATAGAGAGAGATCCCGATTGAACATTCGGAGAGATCGAATAAAATAGTGGGAGCGTAGCTAGGTCACATGTATGATGCTGAGTGCACATCATGTGTACAAGAAAGCTACGAAATACCATGTAGTAGCTAGGTCACATGTGTGATACGGGATGTATCCCATGTAGACAAGAGAGCTACGTAAGAGATAAATGTAGCTAGGTCACATGTGTGATACGGGATGTATCCCATGTAGACAAGAGAGCTACGTAAGAGATAAATGTAGCTAGGTCGCATGCGTGATTCCAAGTGAAGGACACCATGTAGACAAGAGAGCTACGAGACAAATCGGCTAGGTCGCATGAGTGGTACTAAGTGTTCACCATGTGTACAAGAGAGCCGAACTAAATGAAGTATGATGGTGGGGCTGTGTGCTAAAACCATTAAATATCGAGGATTGATCCGATTTGTTCAACGGGATGGTTTTGTGGTGACGTTGTGGTTATGGACTTATACTTGTGATGAATGAATTGTGGTGAAAATGATTTGTGGTATATCTATATATGTAAGATAAAATGAGGTTAGCATAAAGAATGTGTGAAAGAGTGAAATTAGCATTAAAACTGTTTTGGACGGTAGCAGTGACGTGATTTTGAAAAATCACCAAAAATAGGAGGAACATAATTAGAGGTTGAATGAGATGTGAAATTAAATTTTAATGAGTCTACTTTCATATAAAAGAAACAGAACAAGCAAAGGAATTTTATATTTTGAGATATTTACAATTGTGTGTGACTTGCTCAGGATGAATATGTGATCCCCTGTTTCAACTTTGAAAAATCATTAAAAATTGTAAAAAGAAAATTAAGAAATATAGTTTACATACCTAAATTCCTTATTGAGTCTAGTTTTAAATGAAACAAATTTTAGGGTTATTTGAATTGTGTACTGAGAGAAATTAAATTCGTAGTGAACATAGGTCAGACTAGTCGAGCAGTGTAATAGGGGAAACTTTAACTAATAAAATGTACTAATCGGCTGAACCAAAAATTCTAGAAAAAATTAGAAAGAAGATTTATGAGTCTAGATTCAGGGAAATTTTACGGATTTGAATTTTGAGTTTTGTAACTCGAGTTATGATTTATTTAGTGAACATAATGCAGGAAAGACAGCTTAATCAAAGTGGAGTGAATATTGAAATTAAAGTAGATATATTTGAGTTGTTGTGTAAACATATTAAACTCTTTAATTATTATTTACATACTTACTTACTAAGCTATAAGCTTACTTTGTTTTCTCTCTTTTGTCTTGTAGTATCCTCCAACTTGCTCAGGAGTTAAGGATCGTGAAGATCTGCCCGCACTATCAATACTTTAGGGTATTCGAACTAAACATTTTGAATTATGGCATGTATAGTAGGCTTAATTATTTTGTTACGTGTCATGATTGCCTAGGTTTAAAATATTGGTACAGTACTCGACCAACTACTTTGTACAAGCCATAGAAGTTGATTAATATTATTCAAAACATATGTTATAACGATGCACTATCAAATTGGATGACATATTTCTATCTCGGTTTTGTTTAATGGTATGTATTATGTTCTAGTAATACCTCGTACCCTGTTCCGGCGACGGTAACGGGTAAGGGGTGTTACAGAATATTTCACATTTTTCAATTTAATTCCAAAATGACAATTTCGTAAAAAATCAATTAATAAAATTTGTTTATCTAACAACAACTAACCATTTTCTTTTATCAAACATCAGAAACAATACATACACATTCATGGTAAATCCCTAGACTTTTCACAGTTTTGCAAGTTCATCCCTCGGCTAGCTAGATTAAGTTATAACGACTCCAAAAATATAAAAATCATTAAAAACGGGACGAAAAATACTCACATGCAAGGGGATGAATGTTGGTTGAATGTTGAAGCTTGGTTATGGCCTCTTTATGCCCTAGTTTCGGTTGAGAAAGAAAAAAAGAAAGATGATATCTTGGTCTTCTTTATTCTAACTTAATTTTTTTTATTAATTTACATTTTTAACCTTATTAATTAACATCCAAATCACTTAATTTAATGCCCATTTTTGTCCACTTAAACAAACAATAGTCTAATTACCACATAAGGACTCTTACATATTAATTCTATAGCCATTTAGTGTATTTAATTTAAAGAACTCTAATTTTGCACCTTTTGCAAATCAGTCATTTTTATCAAATTAAGCGTGCAAACGGTAAATTTTTTTAACAAAATTTTTATATGGTGATACTAACATGCTGTAGACATTAAAATAATAATATAATAAATATTTTCTTGTAAGATTTCTGGTCCCAAAACCAATGTTCCGATTTTACCTAGAACGGGTTGTTACAACTCTCCCCATAAAGGAATTTTCGTCCTCGAAAATCTTACCAGAAAAGAGGTTCGGATATTGTTTTCTCATAGCTTCCTAGAATTCCCAGGTGGCTTCCTCTATCCTGTGAGGTTGCCAAAGAGCTTTTACTAAAGCTATGTTTTTATTTCTCAATTCTTTAACCTCTCGGTCCAAAATTCTGATCGGTTCTTCGCTGTACGACATATCAGGTTGAATGTCAACATTTGTCGGTGAAATGACATGTGAAGGGTTAGATCGGTACCATTGTAACATAGATACGTGAAACACATTATGAATCTTTTCTGACTCTGACGACAAAGCTAATCAATACACTACTGATCTAATTCTTTCAATAATCTCATACGACCCAATAAATTGCGGACTTAGCTTTCCTTTGCGACCAAAACGAAAAATTTCTTCCAGTGTGATATTTTCAAGAATACCTTATCACCGGCTTGAAATTCGAGGTTTTTACATTTCAAATCTGCATACGATAGCTGAAGATATGAAGTTGCTTTCAAACTACCTCGAATCACTTTTACTTATTCTTCAGTCTCTCGAATCAAATCAACCCCGAGAATTTTTTTCTCACTGATCTCTTTCCAATATAACGGAGTTCAGAATTTACGACCATACAAAGCTTCATACGGTGCCACCTTTATACTCAATTGATAACTATTATTGTACGCGAACTCAACCAATGGTAAATATTTCTCCCAATTATCTTCGAATTCTAACACACAACAACAAAGTATATCCTCGAGTATCTGAATTACTCGCTCGGATTGACCATCAGTTTGAGGATGAAATGCAGTGCTAAAATGCAATTGCGTAACTCAAGCTTCCTGTAACATTTTCCAAAATCATGATGTAAACTGCAGATCTTTATCTGAAATTATAGAAACTGGCACCCCATGCAATCTGACAGTTTCAAAAACATATAACTCAACTAATCTCTCAAGAGAATAATCTATATGTACTGGAATAAAATGTGTTGACTTCGTTAGATGATCAATGACAACCCAAATTGCATCTTTCTTTCTTGGAGACAAGGGTAAACCCGATACAAAGTCCATCATAACTCGCTCCTATTTCCATTCTGGTATCATCACTGGCTGTAATAAACCAAAAGGTACTTGATGTTCAGCTTTAACTTGTTGACATACTAAATATCTTGATATGAAGTCAGAAATCTCTCGTTTCATTCTTGGCCACCAATACATCTATTTCAAATCACTGTACATCTTATTACTTCCCAGATGAACAGACAAGCTACCACTATGAGCTTCTTGTAAAATCTTCCAAATGAGCTTTAGATTCTTTGGTACACAAATCTTGCCTCTGAAAAATAAACAATCATTGGATCTAATATGAAATTTTGAATCAGGAGTTAATTCACTCTGTGCCCGTTTAGCTGGTAACTTGTCATCACACTTCTGAGCCTCGCAGATCTGCTGTAAAAACTCAGCTAAAATTGAACCATCATCAGACAACATCAGTCGCATAGTTATAGCTATCTATCCAAATAAAGACTTTCTAGTCAGAGCACTAGCAACTACATTCGCTTTATCCAGATAGTAATGAATAATTAAATCATAGTTTTTCAATAGCTCAAGCCACCTACGCTGTCTCAGGTTCAAATCTTTCTGTGACATTAAATACTTCAAACTCTTATTATCGGTAAAAATATGACACTTTTCGCCATATAAATGGTGTCGCCAAATCTTCAACGCGAACACAATAGCTACCAATTCTAAATCATAAGTTAGATAATTCTTTTCATGCAGCTTTAACTGTCTGGAAGCATAAGCTATCACTTTACCTTCCTGCATCAAAACACAGCCTAAGCCATTCAAAGATGCATAGCTGAAAATCACAAATTCTTTACCCGATTTAGGCTGAACTAGTACTAGTGCCTCAGTTAACAGTGCTTTCAACTGATTGAAACTTTATTGACACTTCTTAGACTGTTCAAACTTCACATCTTTTTGCAAAAGTCTCGTCATCGGTGTTGCAATCATCGAGAATCCTTTGACAAATCTTTTTAATAACTGACTAATCCAAGAAAACTTCTAACTTCAGATACGTTTCTCAGAGGTTTCTAGTCAACAACTGCTGAAATTTTACTCGAATTAACTCTAATGCCTTCAGCCGATACAATATGTCCTAGAAAATTGACTTTCAGGAGCCAAAATTCACATTTGATAAACTTAGGAAACAGTTGCTTATCACGTAGGCTTTGCAATACAATTCTAAAATGCCCGGCATGCTCAGACTCATCTCGTGAACAAATCAAAATATTGTCAATGAATACCACAGCGAATCTGTCTAAATACGGTTTAAAGATTCTGTTAATTAAATCCATAAATATTGCAAGTGCATTAGTTAAACCAAACGACATCACAAGAAATTCATAATGTCCGTACTTAGTCCTGAATGCAGTTTTTGGCACATCTAAATCTTTAACTCGTAGCTAATAGTAGCCAGAAGAAAGACCAATCTTCAAGAATACTGTTCACCTTTCAGCTGGTCAAACAAATCATTAATTCGCGGTAATGGATATTTATTTTTTATCATAATTTTATTGAGCTGGCAGTACTCAATACACAATCTCATTAATCCGTCCTTTTTCTTAACAAACAAAACCGGTGCACCCCAAGGTGAAAAATTGGGTCGAGCAAAACCCCTATCTGTCAATTCTTGCAATTGTGCTTTCAACTCTTTCAACTCAGTAATAGTCTGTAACATCCCGAATTAGGGCCTGGTCGGAACAGTGGTTTTTGGACCACAAATCCAACGTAAGAAAATTCATTTTTATTATATTTTTATGGTCTACAATTTCACAAAATTATTTTGTGAGAATTTTTTTCAAAAATTTTGACGTTTGGGCATTCAATTTGGTCAAAAGGACTAAATTGTAAAAAGTGCAAAAGTTGAGTTCTACATGTTAGAGGTGTCTAATTGTTATGAAATTTTAAATGGGATGTCCTTAAGTTGTAATTAGACCATTAGTTAATTGTTGGAAAAAAATAGACACGAAATGGGAGTAATAAAATATTTTTAAGTTAGGGGCATTTTGGTAAACTAATAATTAAAAGAATTAAAAAGCCAAAATAGCAAAAATTTGGTCATCTTCTCCATGTACCAGCCAAAAACCCAATGGAATCCATGGCTAGGATTTGGTTCAAGCTTCCAAGCTCATTTGTAAGTGATCTCGAGCCTCGTCTTTAATGTTCTTTGCATTTTTGAAGGCCCGATAACATGTTCTAGCTATTTCTACCATTTATTTGAGCTAGGGTTTATGTTTAAAAATTTACCCATGAGTGACATGCTTGTATTTTGATGTTGAATGGTAAAAATGGGTGTTTGGTGTTAAATAAACGACTTTTACTAAGCGATTTTCAATGAAAACGTCTGAAAGGACCGTTTTGTAAAAGTTGTAAAATTGGTTATAAAAGGGTGATTTAGTGGAAATTGGGGCTGTCATAATTATGAAAATGATTAAGCTAGGCTTGAAATGTAAGGAAATTGAATAAAAATCATTTTACGAGCATTGGGGCAAAAGTGCAAATATGTAAAAGTTTAGGGGTCAAAATGGAAATTTGTAAAAATATGATTTTTAGACCCATATGAATAGTGTGATTAATTAGTAGGCTAAATGTGATATTATAAATCAAGGAAATCGAGATTCAGGCTTAAATCGAGAAAATACAAAGTTGTGGACTAAAATGGTAAATTGCCGTTTCTAGATCGAGGTTAGTTCGTGTGTTAATAATAATGCAATAAAATGCTTGAATTGTAATTCTCTATTGATATGGCATAAATTGTATGATTCAATATGTTTAGGAGAAGTTGATGGATGGTGTGTATGATATGGAAAATGTGATGTTTGTTGTGTCATGTGAAATCGAATGGCAAATTATTGTTACCTGAATTGAATGTTAAATTAATATTACATGGGTTGTATGAGTTGCTACACGGTTGTACCTGACGATATTTCGACAAGTAAGTTCAAATAGCTTAAAGTAAACTCATAATATGCCTAATTGCATGATTTTTGAATGTATGATAATTGCATTTGATAATGGCATGAAATTACATGAAATGTATCTCTAAAAATGACATGTTGAAAAATGTCCTGGTTGAGGCTGGAAAGGAGGTTTGATGGATAAACCATGATTTATATGTGACTTGAGATCCTACATGTGTTGTAGAAAGGAATTTAACCCGGACGAGTAATCTGTTGATCTCAAATATAGAAAGGATCTAGCCCGAACGGGTGTTCCTTGAGTGATCAAGCCTCCCGAAGAACATGTATGCATTGAGGATTTAGCCCGGACGAGTAATTCAACTAGGGTCTGAATTTAGCCAAGATTGACAATTCAGATCTGAGCTCATTAAGGGTGTTTGTCGCTATAAGAGATTTAGCCTGGACTGGTAATCCCAACATCACCATATGAGTTTACGATACGGGGGATTTAGCCTGGACTGGTAATCTCACCGTAAAATGTGAGGTTCTCGGGAGTGCATACCTGAAATGATCATTCTTATGAATTGATGGTAAATGGATAATCCATCGGGATTTCCTAGAAACTCAACGGGATTAATATGAGATATATGTACAAAAGGAAATATTGAATGATGAGCTCTTCTAAGACAAATTTACATGGTGCATTGTCATAAGACTAATTTGATGATTGAGTGCATGTGATTGAGACTTATTCTATACTTGGCATGTATGACTAAGTGTGCCCATGAGAAATAATAACTTTTATATTGAGCTCCATTGTGAAAAATGAGTATGGGATCCATGAAATGGTAAATTCATGATAGTTGGAAATGATCTTATGATAGTGGTCATTATATTGCACCAAAACAGATTTGGACAGCAGTATCGGTCTGACTTTGAAAATCCACTAAAAATAGTGGGAATTGAGTTAGAAGCTTAATAAAATATGAAATTAAAGCTTAATGAGTCTAGTTTCACATAAAGAAAGTAAGCAAAGGAATTTTGTATTATGAGATATATGAATTCTTGTGAGACAGAGTCGGAGTGATTCCAGACTCCCCTGTCTCAAGTTTGGAAAATAACTATAAATTGTACAAAAATAATTATGAGTTAAAATTAAAATTACTAAAATCCTTAATGAGTCTATTTTCAATATAAAGAGATGGGAACATTATCCGAGTCTCGTACTATGAGATATTTGATTTTTAGTAGATAGAGGTCAAAGCTGTCAGACAGTAAAATAGGGGAGAGTTTAAAGAATAAACTGTACTTATTGGCTAGACCAAAAATTCTGAAAATTTTATGGTAAAAAGGGATATGAGTCTAGTTTCTGAGAAAATTAACAGATCTTAATTTGAAGTTCTGTAGCTCCGGATATAAATAATTTAATGACTATAACTTGGGAAAATAGCTTAGCTGGAATTTGAATAAATAGAAAGAATATGAAAATAGCATGTTATCACATTGCTTATTATTTTCATGCGAGCTTACTAAGCGTAAAGCTAACTCCCTCCTTTCCATTTCTCTTAGTTTTGTCAGGTCAGATCGGGGTTGGAGATCTTCGGAGGCAGCATCACACCATCAAGCCATTATCCTTGGAGTATTGGCATGTGTATGTTAAATGTTTTCTTGTGAGTGGCATGTATAGGGACTCAGTTTTTCTATGATGATTATTGTTGTGAGTAGCCAAACGTATTGGCTTATATTGATTTGTTGATTATAGCCATGAGATGTGGCTTATAATGATTTTGACTTGCAAGCCTATTTATCCATGATATGTGTTAATGTTTTATGATGTAGCTAGACTAGTTTATCATGAATAGGTGGAACTAATGCATAATAACGAGCTAATGATGAATTCCATTGAAATCATGTATGTGTGTGCATGTAAAGATGACAAAAAGGTTTGGAAATTAGCCTAAGTCTTGACCACATGGGTAGAGACATGGTCGTGTGTCTCAGCCGTGTGGAGGACACGACCTCTGGCCATGGGCGTGTGCCTTTAAACGGTTGCTGATATCATAAACAGAGAGTTACACGGGCTGAGGACACGGGTGTGTGTGACCACACGACCCCAAGTCACACGGACGTGTGACTCTCCAAAGCTAGAAAATTGTTAAGTTGCCCAAAGTTTATCGAATGTTTTTGGTTTTGTCCTGAACCGCCCCAATATATGTTTTAGGTCTTGAAGGCCAGTGTAAGGGACGATATGCATGTGTTTGAAAAGTTTTAATTTTAGGCAAAATTTGGTGACCCGATTTTGTATGTTTGTGAACGTTTAAGTCCAGTAACGCCTCGAGCCCTGTCCCGGCGTTGGATATGGGTGAGGGGTGTTACAGAGTCATTCTATGAGGTGCTATTGATATTGGTGATGTTTTCGGTACTAATTCAATAGCAAACTCAACATCTCTGATCAGTTGTAACCCGGATAATTCCTTTGGAAACACATCAGAATACTTAGAAACCATAGACACTGATTCAAGTTTCAACTCAGACATTTTAGAATCCATTACATATGCAAGGTAAGCGTCGAAACCTTTTCTCACATATTTTTGCGCTGACATAGCCGAAATAACAATTGGCAACCTTCTCAAACTATCTCCGAAACGTCTTACCATTCTAACATTTCAATACAATAAGCTTTCGTCTACAATTCACAATAGCATCGTGCAGAGTCAGCCAATCCATGCCTAAAATCACATCAAACTCATCAAATGGAAATAACATCAAATCAGTCAAAAAACTGTAACCCCAAGTCATCAAAAGACAGTTCTTGCAAACCTTATCAACTAACACATATTGACCTAGGGGGTTTGACACTTGAACCAGGAATTCAGTGGACTCAACAAGTAAATTCTTACATGACACTAGATTCATGCATTCATATGAATGGGTTGATCCGAGATCAATCAAAGCAGTAACATTAGTGCCAAAAATAGAAAAAGTACCAGTCATACATCTAGCGTAAAAGCTTCCTCTCGTGCACAGATAGCATAAGCCCTAGCTAGTGCTTGTGCTTCAGATTCACAGTAGAGTCTTTTGTTCCACCACGACTATTACTCACATATCCAGCATTATGAGGTGGTCTACCCCTCGCGATAATGTTGCTGGCTCAAACATTCTGAACTTTTTCTTTCTTAGATGATTCTGAGCAATCACAAATAAAATGCTTATATGAACCACATTTGAAACATGCCTTGTCTTTCACCTTGCACTCACCAAAATGTTGGCGTCCACACCATTGAAAGTCAAGCTTATTATCTTTAACACTTCCTACACTTACTACGTACATAGCTTGCGTCTTTGAACCTGCATGTTGTTTGCCTCTGTCTCTATTAGGATATCCCACTAAAGCAATCGAACGGTCAATATGTTCTCTTGATTTCTTCGATTACGACGGATATGACTTTCCCAATTATCTCTTTCTTGACTCTCTAAATTTAAAATCAGCCTTCCTCTTTTCTTTGCTAAGCTCCTTAGCTTTATGAGCTTGATCAATAAGCACAATAAATTCCTTCAGCTTAAGAATCCCGACAAGAAGCTTTATATCTTTGTTTAACCCTTCCTCGAATCGTTTACACATGGCTACCTCGTTTGGAATACATTTCTAAGCATATTTGCCCAATCTGACAAATTCATTTTCTTATTCAGACACTTACATTCGACCTTGTTTAAGTTAAAGATATTTTTTACACTTCTGATCAAGGAATCTCTGACTTAATTATTTCTTTCGAAACTTAATTTGGAAGAATTCCCAGCTTATATGTTCTCTCGACACCATTGAAATTAATGTGTTCTACCACTAGTAAGTTCAGTCTTTCAACAAAGATATTGTACACTTAACACATTTAGTCGGCGAACAAGATAGTTCGTTAATAACCCTAATCGTGTTTTCTAACCAAAATTCTACTCTGTCAGGATCATCCTCAGCAGTGGCTCTGAATTCTTTAGCCCCGTACTTACGAATCTTATCAACAGGCGGCTTATTAACTCGTAAAGGTTCCAAAACCTGAGGAATAATGGGGACCAATTGGGGAACAGAAGGGGGTGGAGGTTGTTGAGCAACCGGGTTCATACGTACAAACTCAGTGAACCATTCACTCATCATTTGGAATGTATCAACCCGATTTAGACCCTAATCGGAACAGTGGTTTTGGGACCACGAATTCGAGTCAAAATAATATTTAAATATTATTTTTCATGTTTATTATATGTGAATTTGCATGTGTGGAAGTTTCGTATGAAAATTTGAGTGTTGTGTGCTTAATTTAATAAAAGGACTTAATCGCGTAAATTGAAAACTTGATAATTTAATGCATAAGGGCTGAAGTGTTAGTGACTTTTTAAAATGAAGCACTTATAATGCAATTAGACCATAATTAAATGAGTTGGCCGGTTGTAGACAACCAATACAATGATTTTATATTATTTAGTAAAGGTTAAAATTGTAAAGCCCCGTACCCGAGACCGTCGCCGGAGTCGAACACGAGGTGTTAACAGACTTAATTCACTGCTTAAACAGCTCAAACAATTTATTTTTAAAATTTCCAGTCAAGCTAGCAATCTGCGTCACAGTCACTTAAAAATTCATATCTAGAGTTCCGAAACTCAAAATCCAATTCCGTAAATTTTCCCTGAAACTAGACTCATATATCTATTTACTAATTTTTTTCCAGAATTTTTGGCTGGGCCAATTAGTACAGTTTATTAGTTAAAGTCTCCCCTATTTCAGGGTTCGACTGCTCTGACCATTTTGAATTACGAATCAGATATCTCTCTGCAAAGAATTTCAATGACTATGACGTTTGTTTCTCTTAAAACTAGGCTCAATAATAAATCTGTACATGTAAAGCATAACTTCTAATTATTTTTATACAATTTATGGTGAATTTCCAAAGTCAGAAAAGGGGATCCAGAAATCACTCTGGCCCTGTTTCACAAAAATTCAAATATCTCATAAATTATAATTCATATACCTGTTTTGTTCAATCCATATGAAAATAGACTCATTAAGCTTAAATTTAATAACTTACTCATCATTTAATTTCATTTCTAATATTTTTAGTGATTTTTCAAATCTATATCACTGTTGTTGTCAGATTTTGTTTTATGGAAAATTTCACTTTACTAAGGATTTTCATGGACTAAATATCATTTTAATCATACATAACATCAAATATGACTTAGATTGGCCATTCCAATGGCTAATCATTTAAAAACCCTTTTCTTGCCAAACCATAGCCATATCATGAGATCAATTTCACAAAGTGAGTATTTTGCCATACATGCCACATTCATAATATACAAGCCATTTTACCGATTTAAGCCTTCAGATAGTGTGAACGAGTCTTCGACCTATCTCGATTCTCAAGCCGGCTTGACAAAACTACAATGAAAGAAAAGGAGGGAGTAAGCATAAATGCTTAGTAAGTTCACATGCAAATAGCAAGTAACATAATCACACAATCCCACATAAAACATCATTTGCATTTAATGTCTTTCTACGATTTCATCATACCAAGTTTTCAACCCGAGGGTTTAAGCACATACCTGTCAAATTTTCTCATTTACCACACTTACCAACATGTCACCTTCGTTTTAGGCATTCTCCTTATTCTCTTAAGATCCACCCGTTGAACACATCAGAATATAATTCGAATACACGGAAAGTTTGTACGTAAGTGCCACATATGTAGCCAAGCTACCATGTAACCCGCCCATAAGCGAACTTGGGCTCAACTCAACGAGCTTGGATGCCTAGTTACATCTCACGAACTCGGACTCAACTCAACGAGTTCGGAACTCAACCATCCTAGTGACATGTCACTTGTACCCTAATCTATTCCCAAGGTTCAAACGAGATTCTTCTCAATTACACATTTTGATCGCCTTCTTCGAAATGTAGAAATCGATACTTGCTAGCATCTCATACTTATCAAGTTGTTCACATAATTTGCATATTACCAAATAATAATTCACAAAGCATAATATTTCATGATAATAAGTATCATATCATATAATTAACATTAAATCACTTAAAATAAAAATTATGTTACCTTATTTACACATGAACTTACCTCGGTATAAAATTATTAGCAATCGAGCCTATTCTTCGTAAACTTTATTTTTCCCTCGATCACGACTTGAATCTTGTTTCTCTTGATCTATAATGCCAAATTAATCTTATTTAATACATACATTCATCAAAACAGCCCCAATACGAACTTTAGAAAAATTACCATTTTGCCCCTAAACTTTTACAAAATTACACCTTTGCCCCTAGGCTCGGGAATTAAACTTCATCCCATTTTCTTATGTTTTATGACATGCTGATCATGTTTCCCTTCTATGGCAACATCAAATTCTCATTCTAACATGTACTTATAACTATTAGGTATTTTTACCGATTAAGCCCTTTTTCTCGTTTTCACTTAAAACCGAGTAGCACAAGTTGTCTAGCATAATTTAAAACCACATATTCTATCATAAAACACCAAAATACACAAATTTCACCTATGGGTATTTTTCAAATATGAACCCTAGGTTAAATTATTGCTAGCATAAGCTAAATCAAGTTACTAGGACTCCAAAAACGTAAAGAACATTAAAAACGGGGCTTGGAATCACTTACTATGGAGCTTGGAAGCTTGAAACAAACCCTAGCTATGAAGAACCCTTTAATTTTCGTCCTAATGAAGAAGATGAACATATTTTGCCATCTTTTTCCACTCTTTTAATTACCAAATGACCAAAATACCCTTAATACCTTTCTTTGAAAATTTTCATGTACAAGCCCATTTTTGCCCAAAATTTTAGAAATTGGTCAAATTGCTATTTAAGACCTCCTCATTAATATTCCAAAGTAATTTCATACTAAAAAAATTTTAGAATGCAAGTTTTGCAACTTATTCGATTTAGTCCCTAATTTCAACTTAAGCACTTTATGCATATAATTTCGTCACGAAATTTTCATACAATCATGCAATCATATCATAAACATCAAAATAATTATAAAATAATTATTTCTATCTTGGATTTGTGGTCACGAAACCACTATTCCGATTAGGCCCTAATTCGGGATATTACAACTCTCCCCCCTTTAAGGATTTTCGTCCTCGAAAATTTTACCGGTAAACAGGTGTGGGTGTTGATTTCTCATAGTTTCCTCAGGTTCCCATGTAGTCTCTTCTACCCCGTGCTTTTTCCACAATACTTTCACGAGAGCGACACTTTTATTTCTTAATTGTTTGACTTCTCGAGCTAAAATTTTAACCGGTTCTTCTTCGTAAGTCATATCCGGTCGTAGCTCGATTTCTGTCGGTGAAATTATATGTGAAGGATCCGAATGATACCGACGTAACATAGATACGTGGAACACATCATGAATCTTCTGTAATTCAGATGGCAATGCTAACAGATAAGCTACTGGTCCAACTCTTTCAATTATTTCATACGGCCCAATAAAACGCGGACTTAACTTGCCCTTCCGTCCAAATCTAAGGACTTTCTTCCATGGTGACACTTTTAAAAATACCTTATCACCAACTTGAAACTTGATTTCCTTTCGTTTCAAATCCGCATAAGATTTCTGTCTATCCGAAGCAGTTTTCAAACAATCTCGAATCACTTTCACCTTTTCTTCGGTTTCTTTTATTAGATCAACTCCATAAATTTGATTTTCCTTGAGTTCAGTCCAATACAATGGTGTCCGACATTTACGACCATACAATGCTTCATAAGGTGCCATCTTCAAACTCGTCTGATAACTATTATTATAAGCAAAATTCTACTAACGGTAAATACCTTTCGCAACTACCTTGAAATTCCAAGACGCAACATCTGAGCATGTCTTCAAGAATCTGAATCACTCTCTCTGACTGTCCATTAGTTTGTGGATGAAAAGTAGTGCTGAAATTTAACTTTGCACCTAATGCCTCTTGCAATTTTTGCCAAAATCGCGAAGCAAATCTTGGATCTCTATCCGAAATAATTGACAAAGGTATCCCATGAAGTCTAACAATCTCACTGATATACAGTTCTGCCAACTTATTAAGAGAATAATTCGTACGTACCGGAATAAAATGAGCCGATTTAGTCAGTCTGTCAACTATTACCCAGATGACATCTTTCTTCCCCGGAGTTAACAGCAACCCTGATACAAAATCCATAGTAATCCGATCCCATTTCCATCCCGAAACCATGATAGGCTGGAGTAGTCCCCGAAGGTACTTGGTGTTCAGCTTTCACTTGTTGACAAATTAAGCACTTTGATACAAACTCGGAGATATCTCTTTTCATTCCATTCCACCAATACATTTTCTTCAAGTCATTATACATTTTCGTACTGCCCGGGTGAACCGCCAAAAAACCATTATGTGCTTCATGTAAAATCTTTTGAATCAACTCATCATTTTTCGGTACACAAATCCAGTTTTTAAACATGAAGCAACCATCAGAATCGATTTTGAAATCTGACCCCGTATCAGCTTCACACTGTTTTCTCTTGGCTTACAAATCTTCATCACTTTTCTGAGCTTCACAAATCTCTTGTAAAAACATCGATCTTGCTCTTAAATCTACTAAAATCGAACCATCATCTGATACCTTTAACTGAGTATTCATAGCTCTCAAAGAAAATAGCAACTTTCTGGCTAAAGGAATCGGCAACCACATTCGCTTTTCCTGGATGGTAGTCAATAACAAGCTCGTAATCTTTCAATAACTCCAACCATCTTCGCTGTCTCAAATTCAAGTCTTTTTGTGACATCAAGTACTTAAGACTTTTGTGGTCAGTATATACTCGGCACTTTTCACCATACAAATAATGTCGCCAAATCTTGAAATTAAACACTATAGCAGCTAATTCCAAATCATGAGTCAGATAATTTCTTTCGTGAGATTTTAACTGTCTCGAAGCATAAGCCACCACTTTTCCTTCTTGCATAAGTACACATCCTAAACCATTTCGAGAAGCATCACTATACACCACAAATTCTTTACCTAATTCGGGTTGTACCAACACTGGTTCTTCAGTTAATAACTTTTTCAATTCTTCAAAACTTTGTTGACATTCTTCCGTCCATTCAAATTTAACATTCTTTCGGACTAGTCTAGTCATAGGAGCAGCAAATATAGAAATTCCATTTACAAATCACCGATAATACCCAGCTAGCCCCAAGAAACTTCTAACCTCGGTTACATTTTTTGGTGGTTTCCAATCAACAATGGCCGAAATTTTATTAGGATCAACCCGTATACCATCACCTAAAACAATATGACCCAAAAATCCAACTTCCTGAAGCCAAAATTCACTTTTACTAAACTTGGCATATAACTGCTTATCTCTCAAAGTTTGCAAAACTATCCTCAAATGCTCAACATGCTCGGTCTCATCTTTTGAATAAATTAAGATGTCATCAATAAATACCACAACAAATTTGTCCAAGTATGGCCAAAATATACGATTCATCAAATTCATAAACACAGCAGGAGCATTTGTCAACCCGAATGGCATAACTAAAAATTCATAATGATCGTACCTTGTTCTAAAAGCAGTTTTAGGCACATCCGACTCTTTTACTCGCAGCTGGTAATACCCAGATCTCAAGTCAATCGTTGAAAACCATGTTGCTCCTTTTAGCTGATCAAATAAATCATCAATTCTCAGCAACGGATACTTGTTCTTGATTGTCACCTTGTTTAATCACCGATAGTCAATACACAATCTCATAGAACCATCCTTCTTTTTCACAAATAACACGGGAGCACCCCAAGGTGAAAAACTCGGTCTCACAAAGCCTTTGTCAGTTAACTCTTGCAACTGCGACTTTAATTCTTTCAACTCTGCTGTTGCCATTCTATACGGAGCAATCAAGATCGGAGCTGTTCCCGGTATCAAATCAATACCAAATTCTACTTCCCTGACTGGAGGCAAACCCGACAATTCTTCTAGAAATACGTCCGCAAATTCACACACAAGCGGCATTGATTCAACTTTCTTTTCAACTTCTTTTGTATTAATTACATACGCCAAATAAGCTTCATAACCCTTTCTCAAATATCTCTGAGCCGACATTGAAGAAATCACACTAGATAGTGCCTCTGATTTGCCTGGTTCAACCCGTAGAATTTCACCACTTTTACACTTTAATTTTATAACCTTTTCTTTGCAATTTACTATAGCATCATGCAATGTCAACCAATCCATACCCAAAACAACATCAAATTCATCAAACGGCAACAACATCAAGTCGGCCAGAAAGTAATGACCCCAAATCATTAAAGGGCATTTCTTGCATACTTTATCAACTATCACACATTTGCCTAACGGATTCGACACTCTAATTATAAATTCTGTGTACTCAACAGGCATATTCATACTAGACACCAATTTCATGCACACATATGAATGAGCAGAACGGGATCAATCAAAGCAGTAACATTAACATCATAAAGAGAAAATATACCAGTAATCACATCGGGTGATGAAGCATCTTCACGTGCCTTTATCGCATAAGTTCTAGCTGGAGCCCTTGCTTCAGATTCTATCAACTGGAGTTCTGTGAAATTTCATCAGATCTACACTTTGAGGCATCGGGGGTACAGGTTGAGGAATCGAGGGAGGTGGGGGAGGTTGTACATTTGGGTTCGTACAAACAAACTCAGTATACCAGGCACTCATCATCTGGAGAAAGGCTTTCCGAGCCCCTTCTCCTCCTCCTTGACCAACAGTAGGAGGTAGATTTTCAGTCGGCACCGCCCCTTCAGCCGGAGCTGGTGCATTACTCTCTACATCATTAGCCACAGCTGGATCGGGATCCATTTACTATAAAAAAATCATTTAAAAGGTCAGAAGTCGTCACACAATCACAATATATATATGGCATGGCATGTATAGCTAAACCCGTACATACAACACGTTAGTCCGAGAACTGACTAAACCTGCTTTGATACTACCAAATGTAAAGCCCCGTACCCGAGACCGTCGCCGGAGTCGAACACGAGGTTTTAACAGACTTAATTCACTGCTTAAACAGCTCAAACAATTTATTTTTAAAATTTCTAGTCAAGCTAGCAATCTGCGTCACAGTCACTTAAAAATTCATATCTAGAGTTCCGAAACTCAAAATCCAATTTCGTAAATTTTCTCTGAAACTAGGCTCATATATATATTTAATAATTTTTTTATAGAATTTTTTGCTGGGCCAATTAGTACAGTTTATTAGTTAAAGTCTCCCCTATTTTAGGGTTCGACTGCTCTGACCTTTTTGTATTACGAATCAGATATCTCTCTGCACAGAATTTCAATGACTATGAAGTTTGTTTCTGTTAAAACTAGACTCAATAATAAATCTGTACATATAAAGTATTACTTCTAATTATTTTTATACAATTTATGGTGAATTTCCAAAGTCAGAAAAGGGGATCCAGAAATCACTCTGGCCCTGTTTCACAAAAATTCAAATATCTCATAAATTATAATTCATATACCTGTTTTGTTCAATCCATATGGAAATAGACTCATTAAGCTTCAATTTCATAACTTACTCATCATTTAATTCCATTTTTAATATTTTTAGTGATTTTTCAAATTTATATCACTGCTGCTGTCAGATTTTGTTTTATGGCAAATTTCACTTTACTAAGGATTTTCATGGACTAAATATCATTTTAATCATACATAACATCAAATATGACTTAGATTGGCCATTCCAATGGCTAATCATTTAAAAACCCTTTTTTTGCCAAACCATAGCCATATCATAAGATCAATTACACAAAGTGAGTATTTTGCCATACATGCCACATTCATAATATACAAGCCATTTTACCGATTTAAGCCTTCGGATAGTGTGAACGAGTCTTCGACCTATCCCGATTCTCAAGCCGGCTTCTCAAAACTACAATGAAAGAAAAGGAGGGAGTAAGCATAAATGCTTAGTAAGTTCACATGCAAATAGCAAGTAACATAATCACACAATCCCACATAAAACATCATTTGCATTTAATGTCTTTCTACGATTTCATCATACCAAGTTTTCAACTTTGAGGGTTTAAGCACATACATCAAATTTTCTCATTTACCACACTTACCAACATGTCACCTTCATTTTAGGCATTCTCCTTATTCTCTTAAGATCCACCCGTTGAACACATCGGAATATAATTCGAATACACAGAAAGTTTGTACATAAGTGCCACATATGTAGCCAAGCTACCATGTAACCCGCCCATAAGCGAACTAGGACTCAACTCAATGAGCTCGGGCGTTCACATCCATAAGTGAACTCGGACTCAACTCAACGAGCTTGGATGCCTAGTTACATCTCACGAACTCGGACTCAACTCAACGAGTTTGGAACTCAACCATCCTAGTGACATGTCACTTGTACCCTAATCTATTCCCAAGGTTCAAACGATATTCTTCTCAATTACACATTTTGATCGCCTTCTTCGAAATGTAGAAACCGATACTTGCTAGCATCTCATACTTATCAAGTTGTTCACATAATTTGCATATTACCAAATAATAATTCACAAAGCATAATATTTCATGATAATAAGTATCATATCATATAAATAACATTAAATCACTTAAAATAAAAATTATGTTACCTTATTTACACATGAACTTACCTCGGTATAAAATTATTAGCAATCAAGCCTATTCTTCGTAAACTTTATTTTTCCCTCGATCACGACTTGAATCTTGTTTCTCTTGATCTATAATGTCAAATTAATCTTATTTAATACATACATTCATCAAAACAGCCCCGAATACGAACTTTGGAAAAATTACCATTTTGCCCCTAAACTTTTACAAAATTACACTTTTGCCCCTAGGCTCGGGAATTAAACTTCATCCCATTTTCTTATGTTTTATGACATGCTGATCATGTTTTCCTTCTATGGCAACATCAAATTCTCATTCTAACATGTACTTATAACTATTAGGTATTTTTACCGATTAAGCCCTTTTTCTCGTTTTCAGTTAAAACCGAGTAGCACAAGTTGTCTAGCATAATTTAAAACCTCATGTTCTATCATAAAACACCAAAATACACAAATTTCACCTATGGGTATTTTTCCAAATATGAACCCTAGGTTAAATTATTGCTAGCATAAGCTAAATCAAGTTACTGGGACTCCAAAAACGTAAATAACATTAAAAACGGGGCTTGGAATCACTTACTATGGAGCTTGGAAGCTTGAAACAAACCCTAGCTATGAAGAACCCTTTAATTTTCGTCCTAATGAAGAAGATGAACATATTTTGCCATCTTTTTCCCTTTTTTACTCTTATAATTACCAAATGACCAAAATACCCATAATACCTTTCTTTGAAAATTTTCATGTACAAGCCCATTTTTGTCCAAAATTTTAGAAATTGGTCAAATTTCTATTTAAGACCTCCTCATTAATATTCCAAAGTAATTTCATACTAAAAACTTCTAGAATGCAAGTTTTGCAACTTATTCGATTTAGTCCCTAATTTCAACTTAAGCACTTTATGCACAGAATTTCGTCACGAAATTTTCACACAATCATGCAATCATATCATAAACATGAAAATAATTATAAAATAATTATTTCTATCTCGGATTTGTGGTCACGAAACCACTATTCCGATTAGGCCCTAATTCGGGATATTACAAAAATAGTAAAAGATGAAATAATATATGTTATAATATAACATAAATAATAAAATGATGTTCATATATGCATGTTTTGACTGAAACTAAAAAGAAAGAAAAGAAACTAAAGCTTGGTGATATTTGGCCATTTCTCAAGCTTGATTCAAGTTTAGTTTGGTTTCGATTTTTGATAATTTTTACGTTTTTTGAGATCGTTTCTTCGAATACTATCCGACCCATGTTAGAATTTCTGATTTTGATGAATGTTTTGAGTTGTGCCATTGATGAATATTTGTGTTTTGTAATGTTTGATGATGAAATATTAAAGATATATTTTGGATTAATATATTTTGTATTGGAATTTTTGATGAATTTGAGAAATTAGGGCTAAATTGAAAAAATAATAAATTGAAGGATTAAAATGAAAAATAAATGAAATGTGAGGACTTGGTTGGGTATGAGGAGTATTCGGCCTAAGTATAGTAAGAGTAAATTTTGGTTGTTTTGTGTTTTATGCAATTAGGACTAATTTGTAAAAATATGAAATATCAAGGGTAAAATGGTAATTTTCCCATTTATGTGTTGTTGGATTAAATTGAATGAAATTGTGTTTGAATGAGATTAATTTGAAATTGTATAGATCAAGAACAAAAGAAATTGGACTTGGATCGAGGAAAAGCAAAAATAGTCGAATAGTCGACTTACATCGTTCGTCGATATCCGAGGTAAGTCTTTAAGCAATTAAACATTGTTAATTTTGAATGTAACTTAGTTTAATATGATGAATTGAAATTCAAGGATTTATAATAGAGATAGTCGAATGTGGTAAAACATAGAAATAATATATTTGAGTTTAACTCGATTGAGTTATAACATTTGAAAGTCTGTATGAACTGTATGGAATATCTGAAATGTTCGATATATGAATTGTTTATGAGACAGCTTTATAATAATGATATTTGGGCTTTGAGCCTAGTAAGCCTTGTGCTGGTGAGTTTAATTGGGCTTGATGCCTAGCAGGCTTATTGCCGGTGTATAAAATCAGACCTTGAGTCTAGCAGGCTTTGTGCCGGTGTGTGATATAGGCTTAGGCCTAGCAGGCTTTATGCCGGTGAATTATTAAAATTTTATGCTTAAAAGAATTCATGCTGATGTGGTATTTGAATACATTAAATGAGCTAAATGGCCAGGTATGGATTAACTTGTTACCTACTTAATATAAGGTAAGTAAGTAACTTGATTATTTATTACAAATCATGTGTGATGCAAATGAAGTATATATATGTGATTATGGAATGTGTATTCGGTTTTATGATCAATTGATAAGAATATTATGGGATTTGGTCTTTGAATATGTGTATATAAGACCATGTTTATTCGGCCACATGGAAAGTTCATGTATATGATGTTATATTATGATATTTGAGCTTGTGTATATGAGTGTATGTGCAATTGGTTATATAATGACATCTTGAATTTGAAGGTTGGATGATAAATAATTGCTTTGATTATAAGAGCATTCGGCTAAAGAGAAAATATTCTATGAAAGTACATGTTATATATGAATGGAATTAAAAGTTTGATATTGAATGTGATAACAAATGCATAACTTGGATTAGTTGATTGAAATGATTTAATATTGAGATGTTGGTGTACCTTAATTGTTTAATTTGCTTAAGGCTTACTGTCTAAGTTAGCTTACTTTGTGTGTATATATTTGTCTTTGTTTTATAGATTTTGGAGATCGTTATATGCTCGGGGATCGTTAGTGAAGTCAATCGCACTATCATTTATTCTCAGTACTTTTGAAAGTTTTAAATTCAAACTTATAGCATGTATAGGCTGAATAGTGTTTTATTATGATGAACCTTGGTTTTGTATAAAAGCCATGCGAAAATGGCTTATTTAAAAGCTTAAATTTGGTTTTGGTATAATATGATGGATTGAGTCCATTTTTGGTTATTATTTTATATGCCATGAATGATCCGAATTTATGATATGTGTTTGTGTAATAAGATTGGTTGATAAATTCGAACATGGTAAGAATGAATTGTTATGATATGTATATTTGGTTTTGGTTTGAGCTTATACGGAGACGTATCCAATATGTACAAGGTTTGTGAAATTTGTTATGTGTTTCGATCATATTGTATATAATGTGATTGAATTAATGGCTAAAGGATATGTATGCTTTGGCATTTGATCGTGATATGATATTTTAGCTCTTATATGTCTTTATATGTATATATATGCTTTTATATTATGGTAGACAAGTATATATGTATAACTATATAGTTTTGTTAGTTATTTGTAAATTTAAGATTATATACAAATGAGTTGTGTTAGTCAAAATGATAATGTAATGAAATGGGTTATATATATATATAACCGAATGCATGTTTTATTTTGTATTAATATGCAAAGCAAGTGAATTTTATATAGACTAATGCATTAATGTCATACAAATGAATGAAAAGGTTGTTAATGAAGTTTGGTTTTGTTATATGTTCTGTATATTTATTATTTATCTTGATAAATGAAATGGATATTGAGATATATGTTATTTATATGAAGCATAATGATGTGTGGTTTTTATAAATTTGAGTTGGTGAATAAAATTTGCAAGTTGATAGATCCATTTATTTATAAACTATTTGTATGCTTTGAATGTTGAGTTTACTTATTCCATTTGAATATGAGATGAATTGTATCGAACTGTGTTATGTCTGGCAATACCTTATAACCCCAATCCGGCGATGGATACGGGTTAGGGGTGTTACATGGAAGAAAGCTTCCTTAGCCTCTCCTCACCGGCCCTCAGATACGAGCCTTGTACCGCTCGATGCCACTCCATGAACAGAGGCTTGTGCATTACTATCAACTTCATCAAAGTCAGCTCGGTTGGATGTCATTACTATAAGAAAATAGGTTTCAAAAAGGTCAGGAGTTATCACACTATCACATGTTATATAATGGCATGTATATCTAGACTCAGACATGTTACGTTCAATCCAAGAATCGACTAAATCGTAGCTCTGATACTAATAAATATAACGCCCCTAACCCGTATCCATCGTCAGAATAGGGTAACAGAACATTACTAGAGATTACAATTCAAAACTATCCCAAAATTTAAACATTTAATATCACAACATCAGTCATATCAGAGTCAATCATTAATATATATATTGTCCCTTATACGAGCCCTCAAGGCCCTAAAAACACGTTAGAAACAAATCGGGACTAAATAAAAAACATATAGAATTTTTCAGAAAATGATGAAAAATTTTAAACTGTAGGGGTCACACGACTGTGAGGCTAGGCCGTGTGGACATTCGAAGTAGGGACACACGGTTGTGTCCTATCCCATGTCCGTACTTGTGCAATTCTCTAACTTGGGCCACAGGATGAAGCCACATGCCGGTGTGCCAGTCCATGTACCCTTCGAAATGGCCTCACACGCCTATGTGCCAAGCCGTGTGCTAGGCCGTGTGACAGCCTAACTTGAAATCCTTTGTAAGCTATAGGGGACACACTGCTATGTCGCATGGCTGTGTGTCACACACAACTGAGACACACACCCATGTCTCTACTCGTGTGGACGAAAAATAGGTCATTTCTAAGCCATTTTTCTCACCCATTCAAGCACATACCTACAATCATATTCCCACATATGAACAAGCCTTCAAATTGCACTATTAACATGCATAATCAAACTACTCAAGTAAGGTACATAAGCATTCAACCAATATACCCAAAGGCACCTCAAACACAACATTTAAACATGTATAACCATATGCACAATTTAACCAAAACTTACCACTTTGTTCTCATATCAAAATCACATCCACAAGTACCCAATTTACTATTTAACATTTAGCATCATAAGCTATATGTGCCAACTACATTTTTCATACCAAACTGGCCATGTTCAACTTGCATCATCCAAGCATCATAAAGCCACACACATATATCAACAGAACAACCATTACAAGGCCAAATATATACATGCCAACATAATACCACTTTATCATCCAAAATGCCATAAAACACAAGCCAAAACAAATGACTACATCATCAGAAAAATACCTATACATGCCATTATAACCAAAACTTAGAAACACCAAAATCTATCGATTTAGCCGATGGATAGTGTAATAGATCTTCGATGACTTTCCAACCTGAACGAGCTTCTGGTTAACTAAAAAACATAGAAAATGAACACAAAGCAAGCATGTTATGCTTAGTAAGTTCGTAACATATAATCTATACTTGTCAACACAATACACAATCTTAAATTACATATGTACCAATCCAACATGAGAAATAAATGATTCATAAGCTTAAATCATATGAATTCATACTTTTCATTGTCATGAAAACACATATTTCCTACCTTCCATAGTAATAAGGTAAATTGCATTGAAAACTCTTACAGAAGCACACACGAAGTAAAATCACGACGGTTGTTACCACCCCTTTTCATAGTTCGATAGCTGAAGCTATCCTTCTCTATGTTTTGATAGCCAAAGCCATCCCTTTTCATAATTCGATGGTCGTCACCATCCCTTTTCATAATTTGATAGCCGAAGTTATCCCTTTTCATAAATCGATAGTCGAAGTCATCCCTTTCCATAATTTTATAGCCAGAGCCATCCCTTTTCATAATTCGATAGCCGAAGGTATCCCTTTTCATATTTTGATAGTCGAAGGCATCCCTTTTCATTGGTTGATGACTGTCGATACGTCGTTGTATTTTTCCATCAAGACACAATTTGATATGATAAAATATTAGCATTTATAACATAATTTAAAATGCTATTTAAACATATGAACTTACCTCGATGATAAAACGCTGAGACACGGCCGTGTCTCTTGACCGTCTGAGTCACATAGCCTGGCCATACGGCTGCTCACACGGTCGTGTGACCCCTGTATTTTAAAAATTTTAATCTTTTTCTAAAAGTTTTTATATATTTTCAATTTGTTTCTAACGTGTTTTTAGGGCCTCGAGGGCTCGTATAAGGGACAATATGTATGTTAATGATTGACTTTGCTATTACTGATGTTGTGATATTCAATGTTTAAATTTTGGGATAGTTTTGGAGTGTAATCTTCAGTAATGCTCCGTAACCCTATTCTGGTGATGGATACGGGTCAGGGGTGTTACAATGAAACATTCCAGGAAGTATTTCGAGGATTGTACCTAAGAGAGATTGAATTAAACTAAAATTAATTTTCTACACTAACAGAGCTAAATAGTATAATCTAAAATTATATTACGAAAAACTAAAATAAAAGTAATTAATCGAAATAACATAAATTAACTAAAAATTAAAGAAATCAATTAACAATTGAAAATAATCCAATAGATTAGGTAGAAGATTAACTCACTTCAGTGTTCCTAATTAACTTCACAACTCGGGTTTTATCGAGTTAGCTATTAACTAACCAATTATTACCTCTCTATCTTTAACTAATTAACTAATCAACTAATATACGCTAATCTCTCGACCTCACGTTCTTGATCGAGATAAATTATGATTTACTTCGTAAACTTATCTCTCTATCTCATTTATCGTAAATTACTTCCTAGAGTCGTCAATCTTAATTGCACATAATTTAAACCAACTAACTCATACTCAAACTCTAATTCTTCCATTAATTATTCTCACATCCTCTCGTTAATCTCCCTAAGGAACTAACCACTAATGGATTTAGATGCAATTATCCCTAATTTCATATTTAACATACAAATTAGGAAATTAAATAGAAAAAGGGAATAAGAAAATAAATCTATTTTTATGTCGATTTGCGCGCGGAAGTTGAATTTCCTTTGAAAATCGTGAAGACAATCTCGATTGCAATTGAAAATCGAAAAGAGATAATTAAAAACTACTTAATTAAACTCTTGGACCACAATCGAGTCCAAGCTAAACAAAGAACAAAATCTATTTATAACACAAAAAGGACTAAGTTGAAAAAAAAAAAAAACCTAAACTAAAGTAAGTGGCTCACTTGGCCATGCCTTCCAAACTGAGGCTTAACACACCTATTTATATCCAAAAACGTCTGACCTAATTTAGGTTAATTATAACCTTCAAAACTGATAATTAATCATTGTGCGGACTAAAACACCCTTGGTTAAATTAGTCTGATTTGTCACCCGGTGTTGCGACACCACAAGATCGGTAGGAGAATTAATCATTGCGTAGACTAAAACACCCCTGGCTAAATCATTTTCTTCTCACTATTGATCCTTTGTCTTTGTCCCATCATGAACTTTATTTGGCACATTGTCCCTAATATGCATCCAAAAGATAGGAGAAAGAGACTACCCAATTTAAGCGTTAAATTTCCTTGAATATAGTCGGGTTGTCCTCCTCATGTCGGTTTAGCTCCAATTGGGGTTCCTACATAGAATAAACACAGTTTTTTTTATAAAAATAAATAAGAAAATAAAATCATCCAAATTCAAATTATACAACCCCAAAATAAAATAAACTAAATAAAAGTTGAATTTTAATCAGAATCGGATGCTAATCGATCCTCTACAATATCAGGTCCTTCCCACGAACCGCAATTGTCTTGGTGTCCTGCCTCCTCGCAGATTGGATCGGGGTACAAAATTTGACCCCTTTGGCTGATGGTTGTTCCAGTAAGAATATGTTGTCAAAGTTATAGTTGTGGGCTGACTTTTCTCCTTCTTCCTTGGCATTCTCGTCTTTTTCCTCCTCCTCCCCTTCCTCGTACTTGACTTGCCTATAGAATTGCATGGGTGGGTATTTATTTAGTGGTGGATTAGTGTAAACTGAAAAATATATAGGATTTTTCCTATGCAATTTATCACCTTTTTACTTAAATTCGTTGTTACAACTAAGTAATTATTTAATAAATTAATGAAATATTTTAAAATATGAAATTAGGACATAGAAATTATTAAAATGTGATTTTATGCTTTATTATATAGTTTTCATGCATAAAATGGCTTATTTTATATTTATTTGAACATATTGTATTTTTAAGACATAAAATGGGTCATGCATGATTAAATTAAATAATAAAATATAAAATTGTATTTAATAATTCATTTTAAAATATTTCATTAATAATTTGGGTTTTAATTAATTATTTTTTTTATTCTTTGGTCCTTTAATTTATTGATTTATTTTGGATAGGTCTGATAGCTTTGTTGGATTACAAAAACCGTCCAAATTGAAGACCAAGTCAACCCAATTTCGGCTACACATGTCTGTCCACATAAACCACTTTTTGGTTTAATCACATAAGGTGCTTGCAATGTTGAAGAAATTAGAGATTTTCGGGAAGATTTACATTTGACCGAGTCTCAGTCCTGAGTTGTTATGCCAATTAAATTACTTAACAATAAAGCAAAATTCAACTCAAAATCCACTAATCATGGCCAGTCACTCATTGAATAGGCTTAAAGAGAATAAACCTCTCTATTTTTAGCAAACTACTGTCCTCTATTAACCTATAAATAAGACTTCATTTCACCATTCCTAATCATCCCTCATCCCTCATCATTCTCTCTTTTCTCTCAATTCTCTTTAGCATTTTCCTTTCCCCACGCCTAGCATCATCTCTTCATAGAGATTTTAGCAATTAATCCTCTTAAAAAGCCCTTGGTCAGCCACTTTGGAGAACCATCAACAAAAAAGCAAAGCGAAGGAGCAAAGGAGCCTCGTCAGTCAGAGTCTTGGGTGACAGCCACTTTGATTTGGGTTTAATCTTTCTTTTCTTTGATTTAATCCAAAAGTGTTTGCTATGTGTTCTTTGTTCTTGTTACAACAATGTTAGCTTAATTTTATTTAAGCTAGGATGATTGCTTTGATTAAATAATATTTATTTGATTCATGCTTATAATGTTTGTGCGTCAATCGATCATGTTTTCAATTAAAATCAAGTCTGTATTTTGTTCATACGTGATTGCAATGCACTTGAATTAGTTGAGTGATCCTAACCAGACGACAGATAGTGGACACATAATTGAAATGTGCATGCTCAATTTAGATCCTAACCCGATTAAATTGCAGGTTGTGTAACAACTCTAACCAAGCTCTGTTATCTGCATAGTTGTTAGATTTGTGTGATTAAACTGTTTCAAACCTAACACGTCCCTGTTACCTCGTACGAATGCTAAGAAACCCTTAGTAAATGAGGATCAGTAAAATGCAAATTTACTAAGTAAAGGATTCCGAAAGGACCTAATGTGGTTTCCAAACTCATGAAAGATCAAGTTTCCATGGAATGTTTTTCTGAATGTTATTAAGCATGTTGATAATAAATTGAGTTTAATTAAAGTAATGATCCTATTTTATTTATGTTATAATTGTTGCAAATTGTGTTTAATTTTGATAAAATCTATTTCATTCATATAGTTTGCATATTTAGGATAATTTGCATTGGGGATCATTGCATTTAGTTTAATACATTTTATTTTAATCATCAATTCTCAATCATATTGTGTTTTTATTTACCAAGTTGTTAATATAATTTTACAATTAAGTGATATAACACAAACACAATCCCTGTGGAGATGATAACTCGATATTTACTTATTACTTGATAACGCTGTGTACACTTTCACAAACCTACATGTTACAAGTTTTTGGCACCGTTGCCGGGGATTGTTAACTGTTGCCATAGTCATTTTTTTGTGAAATTATTTACTTCCAATTTGGTTCATTTCTAACATTACTAACTTATTCTTTTTAATTTTGTGATTTTCTTTTTAGGTGTTTATGAGCATAGATCGGATTATCGGTTTACTCATTGTAGACCTTGAAATTGAGTGAACTTTCAGACAAGAAGACATGAACGAACAACTCAAAGACAAGTCGAGATGGACCTTGGAAATCAAAATCAAGACCAAGGTAATGAAGCTGATCGTGTATGAAATCTCATCCTCATTGCTGATGATAGGGGTCGATGCATTAGAAAATATGTTGTGCCACGTTTCAGTGAGTTAAATCCAAGAATTAGAAGCCAGATATTGAGGCAACCCAATTTGAATTGAAACCAGTGATGTTTCAAATGCTCCATGTAACACCCCTTACCCGTGTCCGATGCCGGGACAGGATACGGGGTATTACCGGAGTTAAACATACACATACATGTAAAACTGGGCCATAAAATTTCCTTTAAATACAAAACTATACATACACATGTAACTCATCCCTTATACGGGCCTACGAGGCCCAAAACATACATCGGGGGTGGTTTTAAACTAAACCGAGAACTTTAAAAAATTTTACAACACTTAGAGAAATTTTCCATATTTAAAGAGTCACACGCCTGTGAGGGTTAGGCCGTGTGGTCACACACGCCCCGTGTGGCTTGGGACACGCTCGTGTCTTCAGCCCGTGTAACTCTCTGTTTATGATGTCAGCGACGAAAAGGGTCACACGGCCAAGTCACACGCCCATGTGCTAAGGCCGTGTCCCTCACATGGCTGAGACACATGGCCGTGTCTCTACCTGTGTGGTCAATAGTTAGGCTATTTTCCAAGCCTTGGTCAACCATAAACCCTCATAGTTAAGCTATTTTCCAAGCCTTAGTCAACCATAAACCCTCATACATTTATATAACATCAAGGATATATAATATGGAATCCATTTAATGATTAAACATATTCAATTAGGCCACAAACATAGCATTTGCATGTCATGATACATGTGTTTTACATACTCATTTTATACTAAGTTAAACACACCAATTTACACTGATTTGGCCTTGTCTATTATGTTATCACTAATACTTTCATACCATGGTTACCATCATACCAAAAGAATCATCAAACATTCATATTCAAGGCTAACTCATGACTTTATAAAATACCAACATATTGTACATGCGTAGAATAACATGCTTGTCTAAGACATTGTGTGACACCCCTTACCCGTATCTGAAGCCGGGACAGGGTTCGAGGCGTTACCAGACTTAAACATTCATAAACATGCAAAACTAGGCCATAAAATTTCATCCAAATTAAAACTTTTCAAGCACATGTAAATCGTACCTTATACAGGCCTTCGAGGCCTAAAACATACATCGGGGTGGTTCGGGACTAAACCGAGGACTTTAGAAAGCTCTGGGAAAACTTAGAGAATTTTTCATGATACAGGGTCACACGCTCGTGTGGACACAAGGACACGCTCTGGTGTCTCCAACATGCCCTTGTCCTCAGGCCTTGTAACTCTCTGATTATGACGTCAGCGAAACAAATTGATCCACACAGCCAAGCCACACACCCGTGGGTTAGGCCGTGTCCTCCACACGGCTGAGACACATGGCCGTGTCTCTGCCCTTGTAGCCAACACTTGGTTATTTTCCAAGCCTTATGTTGTCCTTAATTCTCTCCCATACTTAAACACATTATAGACACACAATATAACATCAATTTAATGGCTAATCGTCCTTTAGTAAAATTCCGTTAAAGCATTTACATGTTGTCATACATGTGTTTATTACCTATACTCATGTTACACCAAGTTAGACATTCCAATTCACATTCTACAATTTCCATATTCAATCATTATCAACTTACTACCATGCCACACATTCATTCCATGGCCAGGACCTCCGCAAATGGCCTTAGAGCATTCATTATGTACATGTGTTATACTAATCATTCATAACAACCAATTATAAACACATCACAAACATTTACACATAGCAAGAATAATTAGGCGTACAAGCCATAACCATTTAAGCCACATCTCATGGCCATATACAATAAATCAATATAAGCCGATACATTTGGCTAATCATAACAACATCTAACATAAATCTAGTCCTTATACATGCCACTCACTTGAAAGTATTTAATACACATATGACAATACTCTGGAGTTGTTGGCTTGATTGTGTGGTGGTGCCTCCGACGGTCTCTAACCCCGAGCTGACTTGAGAACAATAAGAAAATGGAGAGGAGGGAGTAAGTTTAAAGCTTAGTAAGTCCATATGAAAATAATAAGCAAATTATCAACATGATTCCATGAAAATGTAATCATAATTACACTTTTGCTGATTTTTTGGTCATGCTGTTTTCTCGAGCCATAGTTACTAATTTATTTATATCCAGAGTACGAAACCCATAAATAAGATCCGTTAATTTTATTTGAAACTACACTCATATATCTTGTTACCATAAAATTTTCAGATTGGTCAAGCCAATAAGTACATTTTATTCATTAAAGATACCCCTGTTTCACTATCCGGCAGTTTCGACCTCTCTTCACTAAAAATTATTTATCTCATGGTATGGAACTCTGATCGTGATGGTTCGTGATAAGTTTTAATAAATTTATATTTGACCATACTTGAAGATTAACTATTATCACGATGAAGGCAAGTGTACCTATCGAACAGTAGTATAGTTTTAGCAAGACCGGGATGTCGAACCTAATGGAACTAAAAGTACTAGTATTAACTCTTTTCTTATTATCTAGCCTAAAAATAAAGCAGTTTGTTTTATCTAAACTAATTAAATAACTAAGAATTCACAGAGAGAAAATTAGGGAAAATACTTTTGGGAAATTCGATTGATTAAAACAATACCCAAGAGAAAATCCATTTAGACTTCACTTGTTATTTGACTCTGAATCAGACGATTTATTCATTTGAATTGTTCTGTAGAAATCCCTAAATTATATTATTATCTCTCTCGAGACTAACAACGTCTATCCCTAGGTTGATTAATTGAAATCTCTTTCTAATTAACACCCCTAGTGTTGCATTAACTCGATCTATGGATTCCCTTATTAGGTTTCACCCTAATTTGGCAAAATGTTGTCACCCTATCTCTAGGCGTGCAATCAACTCTGCTTAATTATGAAAAATTTGCTCTTAGACAGGGAATTTTTCTCCTCTAAATAAGCGCATCAACTTGAATCAATATCCTGAAATATTGAAGCAAAAATTAAGAACACATAATTAAGAGCAAGTCAAATATTTATCATACAATTAAAAAAATAATAACAAGATTCGTCTTAGGTTTCATTCCCCTTAGGTATTTAGGGGGTTTAGTTCATAGTTATAAAAGTAAACATCTCAGCAGAGTATTAAATAGAAAACATAAAGAAAACCCAAAACTCTTGAAGGGAAATTGAAGGGAGATATTCAGTCTTGAAGGAGAATCCGACTTCTGAGATGGATCAATCGGCTTTTTTCAAGTAAATTCCTACTTTCCACTCCGTGTCTAGTCTCCGTGACTCCTCTGGTGTTTAAATATACTTTTTAATGCCTCAAAGCCCTCAAGAGTGGCTTTTTCCGAATAGAACTCAACTTTGGCTCGACAGGGACATGCTCGTGTTCGATTGCTCCAAACCGTGTTAGAGCCTGTTGAATAAACACGGCCTGTGCTCTACCCATGTAAGTCGTGCTCGATTCTGCTAAAAGGGCATGGGTGTGTGGTCTACCCGTGTGAGGAAGTCCAGGCCATGTTGATTTCCCACGTTGGTCCATTTTCTCCGTTTTCAGCCTGTTTCTCGCTCTTTTTACTCTCTTATGCTCACCTAAGTATAAAACATGAAATTAAAGGATTAGGAGCATCAAATTCACCAAATCTAAGGATAAATCATCCATAAATGTGCTAAGCATTGGATAAAAATATGTATAAATTACGGTTTATCAAATACCCCCACACTTAAGCTTTTGCTTGTCCTCAAGCAAAATCCTCAACTCACAATCAAAATCAATTCTTATCAACTTATAATTCTTATTAATGTTATCTCAAAATAATCCATAAGTAATCATACATTGAGAATTTAACTAAAAGAACATCAAAGTTTCAAACAATCCAAGTTGCGTATTTTATCACGAAAACATAGGTGTCTCCCCTCATCAAGGTAATTACCATTGATTCAAAATATCACAGAGTTTCACATCCTCACTAGAGATTCACTCAAATAACTCGAGGTTTTTTAAGGACAACAAGTTAAAGCACTCAATAGTCAAAATGAAATGTTATTACCATAGGCTTGCATGAAAATAAAATCTCCACCACTATAAATTAAGATGATACATCAATCAAAATGTCTTTAAAGGGTTGTAATGTGACTTTGGTTAGGGGGTGTGGTCACAATCTGAAAGAAAAGGTTAGAATCGAGATTGAATTAAAAAATTACCTAACTAGAAAAACAACTAATCATCAATTGAATACATGTGAGCTTCTTCTCAGAATATGGGCTTAAACACTTAAGCTCAAAAACAAATAATTACAACTAATATAAATATGTGTATTGTAAATTTTTTTTTAAGAACAAGTCAAATAACATAGACTAACTATCAAAGATAAAACTTAGCTAAGCAATTTATTCAAATCAAATCTCGAAAAAAATAAGGATCAAAATAATTTAGGGGATTTCAACAATAATAGGTATTGGGTTAATATGGAGGGTAAATCAATGAATGGGTTATTAGTCTCAAGAGGGTTTAATAAGGGTTAATTATGAAGGTAGGCTTTTATGGAGTGAGTGGGTTAAACCTAAGTGCCTTTATCACCTTGACATATCAAATCAAATGGTGTGGTCTTGACATGCATAATCAAGCAAGTTCTAGAATAACAAATCAAGATAGACGCACTCAAAGCAACGATAAAAGTGAGCATGAAAGAAATAATAGATGCTCTTAAAGGCTCAAGATCTCACAAGAATTATGGCTTTTTAATGATTAAACCTTGTGAATTTTAACTCGAGATAATACCTAAACTTGGGGAAACAACCCTAAAAAAATTGATAATTCTCAAAATTCAACTTATCATGCTTGATTCTCTAATTCCTTAAAGTTTAAACAATCAGTGCATGAGTGCCTGTTCTAATTCAAGGCATATCAATAAAAATCATAAATTAATCAAAATTCATTCTAATAATGATATGAGAAGATCACATGATAATAAGACAAAATTCAGGGATTTTTCTAATAAAGATATAAACCACCCCCCACACGTAAGATGTACATTGTTCTCAATGTACAATGATAGATATACTGAAAAATATAAAATCATAAGATAGGGAGAGAGGTGAAACTTCCTGAATGATGAATGGGATCCTTGAATTGGAGTTATGGAGAATAATCGTCCAAAGCAATGATGAGATTGGAAGAGGATACTCTGGTGGTGGTAGAGGTTTGGTTCCACAACCATAGTGTCCAGCGAAGAGGTTATCGTGGTGGTTAGGTAGGACATGGCAGTCGTGGAGAACCTTTTCCAATGGAGTTGCAAGTTTCTAAGTGATGGTGAGCTTTAGAGCTCTTTATAACTGTGATAAAATCAAGAACTCTTTAGGAAATATAAAGAAGCATAATTGTTCATAATGAAATAGCCGAAACTATAAATTGTTCAATAAAAACTATAAAGCCTAAAAATGAAATAGTATTAAAGGAAAATAAATTAAAAAGTACTTTAAGAAG
This sequence comes from Gossypium longicalyx, assembly GCA_025698465.1. NCBI lineage: Eukaryota > Viridiplantae > Streptophyta > Magnoliopsida > Malvales > Malvaceae > Gossypium > Gossypium longicalyx. Next base: position 61,247,982 of record CM046997.1, read on the forward strand.
ATAAAGATAAAAGTGAAAATAAAAATAGTAAATAAAAAGTCTTTAAACATCATCATCTCCGGATGGTTCACGAGGTGGTGGTAGCGATGAGATATGAAGGTGCTGGCAAATCTGATATAGAGTAGCATCAATGTGATCAAAGCATTGAAAACATTGCTGCTCAAATCGAGTAAGGCGCTCAGAGATGTTAGAGTATGAAGCCGCCGCATGAACTGGATGATGGATGGGTGGTGGCTGAGACGGTGGGTCCTCATGACGTGGAGGGACATCATCAGTAATGTTCTCTGGGTCCTCCTCCTCGGCGGACTGGACCAAGCAGTACTGGGAAGGGTCAGTTCCATGTTGTTTCTCGATCATCCTCATATACAGCATACTCGAGATGTCCTGTAGGGACATCTAGCTGTTGAGAGTAAGGGAGGATGATTGTGCCGCTGTGTTGAGGAGGCCGAAAGTACCGCGCTAGGTGAGTCACATAAGGGCTGATAGATATGACTCCCTTCCTATGCCGCTCCGTCTAATGGCGACTAGCGAGGGCAATGAAATAGGCAAGGTCGAAGTCGTGCCCGTTCATCATAATCCATAAAATGTAGGCGTCGTGAGTGTTGACGACATCGGTGCTCTCTCGCTGCCCTGTCAGAGTGTGGGCCAAGATGGCAATTAAGTACCTCAAGGATGGGGTGAGGGCCGATGCCTTAGAACGACTGGGGTCATAGGTAATTGAGTTAGGGACTAAATCACTCCAACACTTCGAAGAAGAATAGTGGGTATGGCGATGGAGGGTGTCAAGTTCGTTGTCGTCCATGAACTCCTCCGTGTACAACCCTAGTGCAATTTCGAACTCCAGTATGCTCAACTGGCGCACTAAGCCACCAAGACGAAACTGGACCATTTCGGGATCATCGAACTCTATCATAACGGTTTAGAAGTAGAAAGTCGAACAGAGTTCCAGTGTGAGCTCGAAGTACGTCGGCTCGATGATCTCAAAGAAGAGCCGCCACAGGTTAGTCATCAGAAGGGCCCAAACTGCGTCAGCCATTTGGATTTGCTCAAGTGCGACCCAATCAATACAGCGGCCCACACCTAGGGGTCGGGCCCGAAGTATCTAAAATAGTTCTTCTTGGGGTCCCACGAAAAACTGGAGAAAGGGGTGGCGCACTTCAGCTAATGCGCTTGCTGATGTGGCTCCGGGTCCCTTTCATTTTTTTGAAGCAGGGTCGGCGGTCTTCTTGCCACGTGAAGTTGACATGGTATACATGCAATGAACTGTCAAAGTTAAAAAATACTCCCCAAGAATAGCATGGGGAAGTATGCAAGTATGTTAAAAATTAAATAAGAATACTTCATGGGGCTTACGTACTAGATGAAAAATATACTAAAATAAGCAAATCAGATATATCAAGTCATTATTATGAATAGGACTACGAGAATAATGCTAATGGAAATATCTAGTGAATGAATGTAAATGGGGATGATAATATGAAATATGGTGTGAGTAAGCATGAAATTCATGGAAACAAGAAAAAAAATTGGATGAATGTAGCATAATGCATCGACTAAAATGGCAAATTTCTAACAAAGATTACAAGCATTACTGTCATTAGAACCATTAAAATAGTCAAATAAAATAATAAAAGTCATAAAATTAGTAAAATAAATGAAGAGAATAGAGAGAAAAGAGTAAACAAATGCAAGAAGGAGGAGCTTTGGTCGTCGAGGGTGGTGCTGTGGTCGGCGCACGGGCGTGTGAGGGAGGGCTTGTGAAAGGGTTACGGTGGCTAGGGTTTGATATTTGGGGAAGGGGATGGCGAATAGTAGGGGTTTATATAGATTTTGGGGCACACAGCCGTGCTTTTAGCCCGTGTTTATCGTGATTTTCAAATTTGGGCGAGTTTGAAATTTGGCCTATGCAAGTGCTCTTTGGGCGTGTTGATGCATACGGCCATGTCGCACGGCCGTGTCTTGCTTCATTCGTTTCTCCCACACCCGTGTTATTTTGTCAGTCTTGACCACGGGTAGTGAGCACGAGCGTGTCGCACGCCCGTTTTGTTTTTTCAGTTTCAACCATGGCCTCTAGACACGGGCGTGTCACACGCCCATGTTGTTTTGATAGATTCATCCACGACCATGTCGCACGGCCGTGGCAACTTATCGACTTCCGTGTTGGGAAAAATTCTACCCTATTTTTACATGGTCGTTTCGCATGGCCGTGTTGCCTTCCATGGTATGGGCACGGCCTAAGGCACGCCCGTGTGCCTAGCAGTGTTGTTCTGTAAAACCTATGTTCAGTGACTCAGTTAATGAGTTATATGTTACAAACTAAAATTTAAAGAATTTAACACCGTTAATGCTCAAGTTGTCTCTCGAGAAGCATTTATTTATAGTCTAAGCTCGAGTTACCTCTCTGTTGTGTGACATGGTGGTTCGAGGAGTTTACACTCCTCATTCCTGCTATTAATGTTATCAAAATAAGGTTTGAGACGAGTACGGTATACCTTGAACGTACCAAATTTGGGATGAATTACCTCGACTGTGCCGTATGGGAAAATGGTAAGTACCGTAAGAGGGGTTTCTCCATTAGGTTCAGAGGTGGTAATGTGAGGGTCTGTAGCATATAGTAGTACCTTGTCTCCAACCTTAAGTTGATTTGGTGAAGCATTGGGTTCATCATGGCGTAGTTTTGGTTTATCGTGTGTTCTCAGTTTCTGTGTCCACCATTCATCTAGTTCCTCGACTCGTAGCCTTCGTTCTTCATAGATGAGTCATTTGTTATTACTTGAACATGGCTCATGTAAGCTTTTCGGATGTGTTTCCTACAAAGAAGGTTGCACCACATGGTCAGTTTTAGTGGTATGATTTATACAATCACCCTTACTTGAATTGCGAGCTTGTAGGGTGATTGTCTCATCACCCACACGAAGTGTGAGTTCACCTGTACCAACATCGATAATGGTTCTAGCAGTTGCTAAAAAGGGCCTTCCTAAAATTAAAGGCATGTTACTATCCTCATCCATATCTAAAACAACAAAGTCAACTGGGAATATAAATTTATCAGCTTTAACGAGTACATATTCAATAATACCCCTAGGAAATCTAATGGTTTTATCTGCTAACTGAATGCTAATCCTAGTTTGTTTGGGTTTCCCAAGACCTAGTTGTTTAAACATTTTATAAGGCATGACATTGATACTAGCCCCTAAATCGGCCAAAGTATTATTAACATCTAAGCTACCAATTAAACAAGGAATCGTAAAACTCCATGGATCTTTCAATTTGTTGGCCAACTTATTCTGTAGTATGGCTGAGCACATTGTATTTAACTCCACGTGCGATGCCTCATCCAACTTTCGCTTATTTGTTAAAAGCTCCTTTAAGAATTTGACTGCGTTTGGCATCTGCGAAAGGGCTTCAATAAACGGTTAGTTAATATGTAGTTTCTTTAATAATTTAAGAAATATACCGAATTGTTCATCTGTGCGATCTTTCCTTGTTGCATTAGGGTATGGCACTCGAAGTTTGTACTGTGTTCTTACCAGTTTTCGCTGACTGTGGTCTACCTCATCCTTACCTTTGGTTACCACAATTCCTTGCCTTGGTTCTGGTTCAGGTTCCACTAACCCTTTCCCATCTTGGACAGTAATTGTGTTAAGCTGCTCATTTGTGTTAGTTTCTATATTACTCGGCAAGCTAACTTGTGGTCATTCGAAAATCAATTTCGTGAGCTATCCTATCTGAGTTTCAAGTCCTTGGATTGATGCTTGTTGATTTTTAAATGCTGTTTTGGTATTCTGAAAGCGAGTTTCCGTCACCGAGATAAACTTTGTTAGCACCTCCTTAAGGTTCGGCTTCTTTTCCTATTGGCAAGGTGGTTGTTGAAAACCCAGAGGATGTTGTGGCCTTTGATTTCCTTGACCACCCCATGAAAAGTTGGGGTGGTTCCTCCAACCTGCATTGTAAGTGTTATTATATGGGTTATTTTGAGATCTAGAATTATTGTTACCCATATATTGAACTTGTTCCTCCTCATTGTTGGGGTTGAAGGATTGATATTCCGTGTGTGCTTCTCCTCCATTTGAATCGCACCTTATAATTGGATGTACCTGAGTTGAACCACACAAACTGTCAATCTTTTTATTCAAAAGTTATACCTGGGTAGATAGCATGGTAACCGCGTCGTGGTTGAAAACACCAGCTGCTTTCGTCGATTTTGCCCTCATAACTTGCCACTGATAGTTATTCAGTGACATTTCTTCAATAAATTCGTAAGCCGCTTCAGGTGTTTTGTTGTTCAAAGTTCCACTGACGGCTGCGTCGATGAGTTGCAGCGTTGAGGGGTTCACACCTTTGTAGAACGTCTAAACCTATAGCCAAAGTGGTAACCCATGGTGAGGGCACCTTCTCAAAAGATCCTTGTATCTCTCCCATGCATCATAAAGTGTTTCTAGATCCATCCGCACAAAAGAAGAGATGTCATTCCTCAACTTAGCCGTTTTAGCCGACGGAAAATATTTAAGTAAAAACTTTTCGGTCATTTGTTCCCAAGTAGTGATTGACCCTCGTGGCAATGAGTTCAACCACTGTTTAGCCTTGTTCCTCAATGAAAAGGGAAATAATCGAAGGCATATGGCGTCATTAGAAACGCCATTGATTTTAAAAGTATCGCAAAACTCTAGAAAATTTTCCAAGTGATTGTTTGGATCCTCATCCTGCAAACCATCAAACTGAACAAACTGTTGTATCATTTGAATTGTGTTAGGTTTCAGTTTAAAATTATTTGCAGCAATAGCAGGCCTAACTATACTTGACTCAGCTCCTGTTAAATTAGGTTTAGCATAATCATACATAGTGCGTGGAGCAGGATTCTGATTTACTGGATCAGCAGCAATCACAGGAGGTAGCAGATTTTCCTGATTTTCAGCCATCTCCTTGGTTGTGTGTGAATATTATCCTCTTGCTCTTCCTCTGTGTATCTTAGGCTTCGCCTTATTTCTCTTCGGTTTCTACGAGCTGTGCAATCGACCTCACTATAAAAAAGTAATGGTCCTAATGGGTTTCTTCTAGTCATAAACTATAAAAACCTACCAGAAATAAAAAGAAAAATTAGTAAAGAAAAATTAAAATAAAAAGTAAATTGTAATAAAAGTAAAATAGCTAAAGTAATAAAAATTGAGTGTTCCTAATATCTTAGTTCTTAGGCAATGACGCCAAAAACTTGATCGTGATAAGTTTTAATAAATTTATATTTGACCGTTCTTGAAGACTAACTATTATCACGATGAAGGCAAATGTACCTATTGAACAATAGTATAGTTTTAGCAAGACCGGGATGTCGAACCCAAAGGAACTAAAAGTACTAGTATTAACACTTTTCTTATTATCTAGCCTAAAAATAAAAGGGGTTTGTTTTATCTAAACTAATTAACTAACTAAGAATTCACAGTGAGAAAATTGGGGAAAATACTTTTGGGAAATTCGATTGATTAAAACAATAACCAAGAGAAAATCCACCTAGACTTCACTTGTTATTTGACTCTGAATCAGACGATTTATTCATTCGACTTGTTCCATAGAAATCCCTAAATTATATTATTATCTCTCTCAATACTAACAACATCTAACCCTAGGTTGATTAATTGAAATCTCTTTCTAATTAACACCCGTAGTGTTGCATTAACTCGATCTATGGATTCCCTTATTAGGTTTCACCCTAATTCGACAAAATCTTGTCACCCTATCTCTAGGCGTGCAATCAACTCCGCTTAATTATGACAAATTTGCTCTTAGACAGGGATTTTTGCTCCTTTGAATAAGCGCATCAACTTGAATCAATATCCTGAAATATTGAAGCAAGAATTAAGAACACATAATTAAGAGCAAGTCAAATATTTATCATACAATTAAAAAAATAATAACAAGATTCGTCTTAGGTTTCATTCCCCTTAGGTATTTAGGGGGTTTAGTTCATAATTATAAAAGTAAACATCTCAGAAGAATATTAAATACAAAACATAAAGAAAACTCAAAACTCCTGAAGGGAAATTGAAGGGAGATCTTCAGTCTTGGAGGAGAATCTGGCTTCTGAGATGGATCAATCGTCTTTCTTCGAGTAAATTCCTGCTTCCCACTTCGTGTCTAGTCTCCGTGCCTCCACTAGTGTTTAAATAGACTTGTTAATGCCTCAAAGCCCTCAAGAGTGGCCTTTTCCAAATAGAACTCAACTTGGGCTCGACAAGGACACGCCCATGTTCGATTTCTCCAAACCGTGTTAGAGCCTGTTGAATAAACACGGCCGTGTGGTCTACCCGTGTAAGTCTTGCTCGATTCTGCTAAAAGGGCACGGGCGTATGGTCTACACGTGTAAGGAAGTCCAGCTATGTTGATTTCCCACGTTGGCCCATTTTCTCCGTTTTCAGCCCGTTTCTCGCTCTTTTTACTCTCCTATGCTCACCTAAGTATAAAACGTGAAATTAAAGGATTAAGAGCATCGAATTCACCAAATCTAAGGAGAAATCATCCATAAATGTGCTAAGCATGGGATAAAAATATGTATAAATTATGGTTTATCACTCCAAATTGAGAACTGCTAATTTTCCCAGAAACTAGACTCACATATATTCTTACCACAAAATTTTCAAAATTTTTGGTTTAGCCAATTAGTACAGTTTATTCATTAAAGATACCCTTATTTCACTGTTTGACAGTTCCGACCTATCTTCACTAAATTTTTTTTATCTCATGGTACAGCTCTCAGAAGTTGTCCCTATAAATTCCTATTGAAAATAGACTCATTAAGAATTTTAAGCATGCAAATTATAACCCATAATTATTTTTGTACAATTTTTAATGATTTTCCCAAATCAAAATAAGGGATTCCAAAATCATTCTACCCAGTCTCACAAAAATCCAATTATCATAGAATATGAAATTATTTTGCCTTCACTATTTATTTTATGAGAAAATAGACTCATTAAGCTTTAATTTCATATCTTGTTCAACCTCTAATTCAATTTCTACCATTTTTGGTGATTTTTCAAATTCATGCAACTGTTGCTGTCCAAAATTGTTTTATTACAAAATTTCACTTACTCCATTCTATCTTCCCAAAAGATTCGCTCAACTATTGAGCACATTGCTCACAAATTTTCACATAGATATACTTGCAATTATTCATCACATAATCATGTACATATGTATTTTCACTTAGTAAATTTCCCGTTTAACTCATCTGAATAATAACAGATACCTGGTGGCCTGTGCATATACCACCCTTGTAACTATAACACCCTGAATTTGGGCCTAGAAGTATTGGGCCTTGAGTATGGGTCCGTAAGGAGGTGGTATATAAGTATTTCATTGTGCAAGGAAATGACACAACTAAATGTCTACTTTGGTGGTTAATGGCCCTGAGAAGTGTTGGAGAAATCTTGGGTTCAAACCTGGGCTTTAGCAAAAATTTTGGTATTGAGTGAATAAAACCCTGGATGCTTGGATGATGGCCTTTTAAATTATTGTGTTAAATAAATGACACAAGGAAGCATGTGGTCTAGTGGTTGTGGCGTCATTAAGGTTGCAAGAGAGCCTAGGTTCAAGTCTTGGCTCTTACAATTCATTTTATTTTTTTTTCTTAAGTGAATTTGGACGCTGGCACATATATCTTAAAGTTAATTATGGACGTTTTTGACACAGAAAGAGCCTGTGGTGGAGTGGCAAGGTGGTGTGTTGTGTAACTGTGAGGTTTGCGGTTCAAGTCTTGGGATGCACAATGGAGTATTTATTTTTCTATTTGAGCTGTGTAGGAGGTGGAGTTGGACTAGAACTCTATGGTTGAAGTGGTCATAAGAATGAGGATTTTCCTAATGGTTGAAAGTAATCCCACATCGGGAAGATAACATGAGAATTGGTGAGAAGATGGCTTTAAATAGAGCGAACCAGATGAGTTGGGGGGAAAGACTCAATGCAGGATGTGCCAAGGTTGGTGATCGTGGACTTCGGCGCGTTCTCATTAACAGGTGTGTATTTCGCACTACTCTAGCTGTAGAACGACAAATGCCAGAATGCCGAAATGCCAGTCGCACAGTGATGGCAGCCACACGAGCGTACGAGTGCACGTCTGGGAGCTTTGACGTGATAGTTGAGGCCATCATGAGTGTTCTCGTGGGCTTAGTTTGCTTTGGGCCACGATGGGCCATGTGGGCCCATGGGCCCAAGTGGATAAATTGTATGATTGTGTAGTAAATATTGGATTGGACTATGTGAATCTCATATCTGTAGGGTAGAATTACTGAAATGCCCCTGTAGGGTAGAATTACCGAAATACCCCTGATTTGTAAATTATTGAAATACCTTTGATTTGTAAAATTATCGAAATACCCCCGATTTGTAAAATTATTAAAATACCCCCAATTTGTAAAATTATCGAAATACCCTGATTTGTAAAATTACCAAAATACCCCTATTTTGTAAAATTACTGAAATACCCTTAATTTGTAAAATTATCGGATTACCCTTGTAGTGTAAAATTACTAAAATACCCCATGTAGGGTAAAATGACTGTTTTGCCCTTGTGGGTAAATAACTGACTTGGACTATGAATTTAACTGATTTGACTGTGATTGTACGACTGTGATTTAATCGACTTGACGGTGGTTGTATGACTAATATGCTTTTAATATATGTTTAAATGATTGTTACTGAGCATGGCCATTTTGCATACACGTGTGATGATTGAGCATGACATACACGACATATTGCATGGGGTTGGAATTATGGAACGGGAGAAGTATATAAGGATCGCATGGTTGCTTGACGACTGTGGATCCACCGATAGCTATGTGCCTAACATGATATAGCTACAGATGGCTTAAAGCCAATTTTTCTGATTATGGCTTTGCGCCAACCTACATATGGCTCTGTGCCAACCTGATTATAGCTGTGTGCCAAACATATTTGCCTAAGGCTATGTGCCAATATATGATTATTGACGACGGCTTAGTGCCGCTTAATCTGATTGCGGCTTTGTGCCAACCTAAAAATGGCTCTGGCCATCTTGACTATGGCTTTGTGCCAAATGCATTTACCTGTGGCTATGTGCCTAACATACTTATAGATGACTCTGTGTGGATCATATTTACCCAAGGCTGTGTGTCGATTATATTACCGTCGCTGATGGCTATGTGCTAAACATAATACAGTTATCGATGGCTTTGTGCCAATTATAATACCACTACTAAAGTCTTTTTAAGCCCAATATATAATTAGCAGCTTTGATGTAATGAAGGTAGTACTGCAACTGGGCTACCATTGATGTGTATCAGATGGGTGGGTCGATATTTATATCCCCACATGATGTGTACCGGGGGACGGAGTTGATGTGTAACGGTTGGATTATTGGGATGGGATAACACGCATCCATGCACTCACACATTCTGTTCTGTTATTGGTTTGGGCTGGGCCCAATTGATTCTGTTATGGGCTGTGACCCAAATGATATTGTAATAGGCTTTGGCCCACGTATGCTCTGAATTAGATTGTACTGTTACTATTAATGAGCTCTGGCCTAAACTGTTTTTGATTTTGTTTCTGTATACTGACTGTTACTTTAGTAAGGGGATTACACACTGAGTTATCATAAACTGACCCCATTTATTAACTGTGCTGGTAATCCCCAGCGTTAGGTGGATTAGTGTCACAGAGGGACTCGAAGACGACCATACAACTGCACATGTTTTTCTATTTCGTTTATTTAGTTAAGCACTTTGGTTTTGATTTGGGTTGTAATAAGGCCTTTGTATTTCCTTAACTTTTTTTATTTGGGAAGTTTATTTTGTATGTCTAATATCTGTTAGAAGTAGGAAACAGTTTTCCAAAACAACAACTATTTTCAAAACACTACATTTTCGCGACTTAACTTTTAAACATCACGTTTTCGTAAATCAGTTACTTTTAGAATTAGCTTCCGCAAACTAAGAAAGGAATTTTGGAAATAAAATTAAGAAGTTTTCAATGTACTACATTTTAAATAAGAAGGGTTTCTAATGAAAACATGGTTTTCGAAAAACACTTCAATGTGACACACCAGATTCGGGTCTAACTTCTAGGCCGGGTTTGGGGTGTTACAGTAACCGAAGCTCTTTGGTACACATAGTTGCCTGCACTTAGTACTACACATGCGACCTATCAATCTGGTACATGTCTTAGCTTGCACTTAGTACTACACACATGACTTAACCATTTGATACACGTAGTAGCCTGCACTTAGTGCTACACACGTGAACGAAGTTAACGGGTACGCACAGTAGCCTGCACTTGGAACTACACATGCAACCTATCAATCTGGTACACGTAGTAGCCTGCACTTAGTACTACACACGTGACTCACAAAGGATCATTTCTATCTCTTCTATTCTGAAGGTTCAATTGAGAAATTCTTCACTTTTCAACATTGTACTAACTCGTTCTTAGTAAATTCCGATTCGTAGTTTACATCAATTGATCATTCTATAGGCAGCCACGTCTCATATAATAAAAAAGATAATAACATAAAAGAATCAAAATATTATTTACATACAAATTTAATCTTTTCAAAGAAACATTATATTCCATCAAACTTCCAAACCTTTACTGGACGTACTCGAATTGTGGCTTCATTCACATAGCAATATCTCATAATCACATGGCATTGCAACATTTTCATCATAATAGCAAAACATTAAGAACATGTTATATCATCAAAATAATCACATAATATCACATTATTCACATATATATATACTTAAAACTCGTGTAATATCGAAGCATTAGCATTCAAATACAATGTTGCATTATTAAAATCACATGAACTTACCTCAGGTTTGAGTACGACTATAAATTCTGATTTAGTCCATAATCTCATTCATTTCCAATCTATGCCCGAATCTTATTTTCCTTGATCTATAATACCACATTTAGCTTACTAATTAGTCACATTATTCATATGGGTCCAAAAATCATACTTTTACAAATTTTCATTTTGACCCCTAAACTTTCACATATTTGCACTTTGGCCCCTAGGCTCGTAAAATGATTTTTATTCAATTTCCTTGCATTTCAAGCCTAGATGAATCATTTTCATAATTGTAGCAACCCCTAATTTCCACTAAATCACACTTTTATGATAAATTTTGTAACTTTTACAAAATAGTCCTTTTTTTTAACAATTTCACCAAAAATCACTGAGTAAAAGTCGTTTATTACACACCGAGCATTCATATTCTACCATTAGACATCAAAACACATGCATGTCATCCATGGGTAAATTTTTAAACACAAAACCTAGCTCAAAATATGGGTAGAAATGAGTAGATCTTGTTACGAGGATTTAAAAAACGTAAAAATCATTAAAAACGGGGCTAGAACGGAGTTACAATTGAGTTTGGAAGCTTGAAAAACCCTAGCTATGTCTTCTCCATGCAAGTTTCAGCCATGGGGTAGAAGATGGACAAAAATTGGCTTTTAATTTTATTTTTAATTCATTTTAATTACTAGATTACCAAAATTCCCCTAACTTAAAAATATTCTATTTCACCCATTTCATGTCCATTTTTGTCCAAAAAATTATCCAATGGTCTAATTACCATTTAAGGGCCTCCAATATAAAATTTCATAACAATTAGACACCTCTAACATGTAGAACTCAACTTTTGCACTTTTTATAATTTAGTCCTTTTGACCAAATTGAGTGCCCAAACGTCAAAATTTTCGAACAAAATTTTCATGAAATCTTCCTGTGAAACTGTAGACCATAAAAACATAATAAAAACAAATTTTATTGTGTCAGATTTGTGGTCCCGAAACCACTGTTCCGACTAGGCCCTAATTCGGGATGTTACAACTCTCCCCCCTTTAGGGATTTTCGTCGCCGAAAATCTTACCAAAAGAGTGTTTTGGTTTTCAGATAAACTCCACTATCTCATAATCATTGTTGAAGAACCTCTACTCAGGCTATGTTTAATACTTAGCTCTTTAATTTCTCATACTAAAGTCATGAACAATTCCGTGTTATACGACGCATCAATCGAATCTTGACTTCTATCAGAGAACTCATGTATACAAGGGTCAAACCCATACCACCATAGAATATGTATATACACATCATACTTGAATCCTCTCGGATTCAAATGGCATAGGCAGCCTGATCATCATGGCCTTAAGTTCTCTATCATTTTATACAGCCCGATAGTTCACTAGTTCGACCTCTGGTCATCATTAAAATTCAGAGCCTCAATTAGCTTTTTCAATAATTCACAATATAAATCCTGGATCTCAATTCGATTAATAAAAACTAGCATTTTAAGAAATTCAATAATCTCAAAGATACTTAATCCCATAAGTCTAATGATCGAAAATTCAGTACTTACCGACATGATTTGCAGATTCATCAATTACTTAACAACAAGTCATATGGCATCTTTCTCTTTCAAAGATAGGATTAATTCTAAGAAATCTATTGTAACGACCCCACGCCCGAGACCGTCACCGGAGTCGAGTATGAGGTGTTACTAAACTTAATTTAACATTTTAAGAACTTTAGATTATTTGTTTCTACATTCACAGCTTTTTAGCTACTTGCATTACAGTCACAAGAAAAATCATATCTCGAGTTACGAAACTCGAAATCAAGATCTGTAAATTTTCCCTGAATCTAGACTCATATGCCTATCTACTAATTTTTTTCTAGAATTTTTGGTTGGGCCAATTAGTACATTTTATTAGTTAAAGTTACCCCTATTTCAGGGCTTGACTGGTCTGACCTCTGTTTACTACGAACCACTTTTCTCTCTGTATAAAATTCATATGAATATGAGGTTTATTTCTTCTGAAACTAGACTCAATAAGGATTCTGAGGATATAAAATAAGCCGCACAATTATATCTGTACAATTTATGGTGAATTTATAAAGTTGGAACAGGGGATTCAGAAACTGCTCTGACCCTGTTTCACTAAAGTTCAAATATCTTCTAACATATAATTCTTTTACCAGTTTAGTTTGTTTCATGTGAAACTAGACATAATAAGATTCAATTTGATATTTAATCCATCACCAAATTCAATTTATCTGATTTTTAGTAAATTTTCAAACTCACATCAGTGTTGCTGTAATATTCTGTTTATGGCAAATTTCATCCTTTTTATGAATTTTCATGAACTAGGTAACTTATTAACTTTCCATAACATCAAACATATTCTAAACTAACCATTTCCATAATTTATCATTATCAAGCACTTCCTCAACCATTTCATCACCATACCATAAGATCATTTACACAAAATAAGTATTTTGCTGTACATGCCGTGATTTAAATTTACAAGCCATTTTACCGAAAAGTTCTTAGGATAGTGTGGATGATCCTCAGACCAATCCCGACTCTCGAGCTGGCTTGTCCAAAACTACAATGAGTAAGAAAGAGGGAGTAAGCATAAATGCTTAGTAAGTTCATATGCAAATAATAAGTAACATAACAAAGCAATCATACCAAACAACATTAGCATGGTATCACCAAAACATAAATCTCATTTCTAATCATCTTTCATCATTTTACTACCTTATCGTTATTGTATCATTACTCAACCCGAGGGTTAAGTACATACCTGTCCGAAGTGTCCATGTCACATCACTTACCATTACGTCTTTTTTCATCTCAAGTATTCCTTCATTTGAGTAGAACTTTACCCGTTGAACTCATCGGAATATAATTCGGATACGTAGGAAGTTTGCACATAAGTGCCACATATGTAGCCAAGCTACCATGTAACCCGCCCATAAGCGAACTCGGACTCAACTCAACGAGCTCGGGCGTTCGCATCCATAATGAACTCGGACTCAACTCAACGAGCTCGGATGCCTAGTTACATCTCACGAACTCGGACTCAGCTCAACGAGTTCGGATGCTCAACCATCCTAGTGACATGTCACTTGTATCCTAATCTATTCCTAAGGTTCAAACGGGATTTTCCTCGAATACATATCCTTGCCGTCTTCCGTAGAATGCCGAAATTAATACTCGGTAACAATTTGTACTTAACAAGTAGCTTACATAATTTACATTTTATTCGAAATTAACCACAAAGCATATATTTCATGATAAAAATCAGCATATCACATAATTGACATCAATGACTTAAAAATAACAATTATGCTACATTATTTACACATGAACTTACATTGGTACCGAAATACAAAGGTTTTGCAATTTAATCCACAATCTTTTCTTTTCCTCGATTGGGGTCGTTTCCACGTCTTTCTTGATCTAAAATAACACATTTAGCTTATTTAATACTCACATTATCAAATTAATCCTTAATTCAAATTTTGGCAAAATTACAATTTTACCCCTAAACTTTTGCATATTTACATTTTTGCCCCTAGGCTCGGGATTAAACTTTATTCCTTATTCTTATGTTTTACAACATGCTGATCATTTTTCTCTTCTATGGCAACATCAAATTCTCACTCTAACATGTACTTGTGACTATTAGGTATTTTTACCGATTAAGCCCTTTTACTCGTTTTTGCTTAAAATCGAGTAGTACAAGTTGTCTAACATAATTTAAAACATCATATTCTATCATAAAACATCAAAATACACAAATTTCACCTATGGGTATTTTTTCCAAATATAAACCCTAGGTTAAATTATTGCTAACATAAGCTTTATCGAGTTATCGAGATCTCAAAAACATAAAAATCATTAAAAACGGGGCTTGGAATCACTTACTATGAAGCTTGAAAGTTGAAGAAACCCTAGCTATGGAGACATGGAGCATTCGGCAGCAACTAATGGGGAAGATGACTATTTTGTGTCATTTTTCCCATTTTATTTCATTAATTATCCAAATGACCAAAATGCCCTTAATGCCTTTCTTTGAAAATTTTCATGTAGAAGCCCATTTTTGTCCAAAATTTTAGAAATTGGTCAAATTGCTATTTAAGACCTCCTAATTAATATTTCAAAGCAATTTCATACTAAAAACTTCTAGAATGCAATTTTTGCAACTTATTCGATTTAGCCCCTAACTTCAAATTAAGCATTTTATGCATGGAATTTCTTCACAAAATTTTCACACAATCATGCAATCATATCATAAACCTCAAAATAATTATAAAATAATTATTTCTATCTCGGATTTGTGGTCACGAAACCACTATTCCGATTAGGCCCTAATTCGGGATATTACATCTATAGTAATCTCATTCTCAGAGATCATACCATAACTATCTTTTCATCCTTTAACAATTCAATTTAACTACACTATCTCAACTTAAGTCTTTCCATGACAGCATATACTTTAAGCTATCACACTGCCCTTTTTGTCTTAAACACATCACTGAAAATCAAGAAGTCTTTGTTTAATACGGACTAAACCAGTTTCAAGGCTTCGGTTAACAATATTCTCGTATATTCAAATCGTTACCAACATGTAGTAGACCATTCAACTTTCACAAGACAAAAACTTTATCATTCAAAGCAACTTTAAATCGTATCAAAGTCTTCTAAGATATATACACTTTCATTCAGACTATTTGTCTTTTACCTGGAGAGATAAAATCTTATTCTCAGACTTGGAAAAAAAATCGGACATAAATATCCCATTAAATCTTTCAAATAATAACCCATACAAATTGAACAACCAAGTCGGTCTTAATTATTACTTGATAAAGTTTCAGGAAATCCTTCCTTTCAGTTGTCAAAACGATTTAACATGTAATCATGCAAAATTCACTCATCATACTAATCAAAGTTCATTTCAATTGCATTAGCTCAAGGTAGTATAAATGTTCCCAATCGAAGGAATTAACTTGATTAACTTTCTTGAGAAAAGTAATCCATCATACAAGCTAATACTAGCAATTTCACCACTTATGCCTTTGCCGATGTCAAATCCTTCACAAAGATTTAGAGAAATCCAGATACTAGAATTACCACATTACTATGATCAAAGCAGAAACATAGTCACACTTGACATGATTATCACAACTGAAGAACACACTGTAGATATGAGCCGTGATTGATAAATTCTGAATATAGATAACAAGAAACCAAGATAGAGAAATCCAAGATAAGGAAATCCAAGATACAATATCATAATGAAAGACCCAGAACAAAGCTCATAAGAAAATATGGAAGATTTCGATAATTTCCCAGAAGAAAGAAGTCCAGAAGAATACATCATTCAAGCCCACTGGAACTATATGCAACAAGGATAATGTAACTTCCCATATATATATATCGAACAGAGCATCCATTAGAAGGAACATAATCATAACATCAGGTACATTACCTTATAAAATCCCAACAGACGGAACGTAATAGAATGCCAGAGGAAAAATAGAGCAATACAAATTATATACCAGTCAGACTATCAATTCTTTCGTCTTATTCCAAGATTAGAAAACATTTTCGCACGATAATAATTTATCTGAAAATAGATAGCCCTAGTAATACTTTCGAGAGTAAATGAACTCATAGAGTACCTCAAGAGAGACAGTTATAATCTGCTTACTATAATTACCACATTCTGATATCTTACATGTCAAGATTTATTCCTCCAACTATTTTTGTTATTACTAATCCCACGTTATGATTTTCAATGAAGAAGATTGGTTCTGAAGAAATTCCAATTAATACATTTCTCGACATCATACTTTACTAGCTCTGTCTTTACTTATCAATCCAATTAATCTCTGATCATAGTTATAATGATTCTACAGCTGAACTCTTTGGTCTCATACTTGTGAGCTTATTCAACACTGATATTATAAAATCCTTTACAAAACACCACTCTGGTAAGGGGGTGGGGTTGTAAGGTCCCTAACTCGTCTCTCATACACATATACATATAACACTATTTCATCATCATAGTAACATTTTCACAAGCATATCATCCACTTCAGGCAAACTATTATTCACGTTTGTATGACACGAACTTTTCAGTTATCTTATTTAAACTAATGCAATTATGCATGCATTCTATGGATTCTGAATAACTTTACTTATCTCATTCATTCAATCAAACAAGTCATGCACATAACATCTTCTGAGGGCCAAACAAACATGGATAAGTATGTCACAATAAAAAATTTTATCTGGCACTTCATCATATACATATCATTACATTCATATGAATCAATCCATCAATTTAACGTAAATAAGTTCATTACATTATAATCCTTTGTCTCATTTAAAGATATTGTTAAAATTCATCAACATTCAATGTCCAATCAGGAAAATGACATTTTTATCCGTAACATGATATTATAAACCTTTATTCATACCTTTATGAATTTCTTTTTATCACATTCACTTAATCAAACAAGTCAAGTGCACAACATCATATGAATATCAAACAAGCATGAGTATTCCTCGTAACATAAACTTTTATCTCACATGTTATCACATACATATCATGAACTTTTATTCATAATTTTCTGAGTTTAGGCTCATCATAACTGTACTTTACCCGAATACCTTAGCTTTTCATTTAACATGGTCGGTGTAGCTTGGTTAGAGAGTACCTCTATCTAAACAAGATGGTTCTCATTCGCGTCGGGAGACATCACACTATCACGAATTGGTGGCATGTATAGCTAGAATCTCATTCATGCTAGGTTAGCCTGAGAACCGACTAAACCATAACTCTGATACCACTAAATGTAACACCCCTTACCTATATCCGAAGCCAGGATAGGGTTCGAGGCGTTATCAGACTTAAACATTCACAAACATGCAAAACCAGGCCATCAAAGTTCATCCAAATTAAAACTTTTCAAACACATGTAAATCGTCCCTTATATAGGCCTTCGAGGCCTAAAACATACATCAGGGTGGTTCGGGACTAAACCGAAGACTTTAGAAAGCTCTGGGACAACTTAGAGAAATTTTCATGAAACAGGGTCACACGTCCGTGTGGACATAGGGACACGCTCGTGTGTCTTCAACACGCCCGTATCCTCAGGCCGTGTAACTCTCTGTTTATGACGTCAGCAAAACAAATTGATCCACACAGCCAAGCCACACACCCGTGTGCTAGGCCATGTCCTCCACACGGCTGAGAAACATGGCCGTGTCTCTGCCCGTGTAGCCAACACTTGGCTATTTTCCAAGCCTTATGTTGTCCTTAATTCTTTTCCATACTTAAACACATTATAACATCAATTTAATGGCTAATCATCCTTTAGTAAAATTCCGTTAAAGCATTTACATGTTGTCATACATGTGTTTATTACCTATACTCATGTTACACCAAGTTAGACATTCCAATTCATATTCTACAATTGTCCATATTCAATCATTGTCAACTTACTACCATGCCACACATTTATTCCATGGCCACGACCACCTGAATGGTCTTAGAGCATTCATCCTCGAATGGTCTTAGAGCATTCATCATGTACATGTGTTATAGTAATCATTCATAACAACCAATTATAAACACATCACAAACATTAACACATAGCAAGAATAATTAGGCTTACAAGCCATAACCATTTAAGCCACATCTCATGGCCATATACAAAAAATCAATATAAGCCGATACATTTGGCTAATCATAACAAAATCTAACATAAAAACTAGTCCTTATACATGCCATTCACTTGAAAGTATTTAATACACATATGACAATACTCTGAAGTTGTTGGCTTGATAGTGTGGTGCTGCCTCTGACGGTCTCCAACCCCGAGCTGACCTAAGAACACTAAGGAAATGGAGAGGAGGGAGTAAGCTTAAAGCTTAGTAAGTCTATATGAAAATAATAAGCAAATTATCAACATGATTCCATAAAAATGTAATCATAATTACACTTTTGCTGATTTTCTGGTCATGCTGTTTTCTTGAGTCATAGTTACTAATTTATTTATATCCTGAGCTACAAAACTCCAAATTAAGATTTGTTAATTTTCTATAAAACTAAACTCATATATCTTTTTACCATAAAATTTTTAGAATTTTTGGTCTAGCCAATAAGTACAGTTTATTCATTAAATATATCCTTATTTCACTGTCTGATAGTTCTAACCTCTCTTCACTAAAAATTATTTATCTCATGGTACGAGACTCCAATTGAGAACTTCTAATTTTCCCAAAAACTAGACTCACGTATATTCTTACCATAAAATTATCAGAATTTTTGGTTTTTCCAATTAGTACAGTTTATTCATTAAAGATACCCCTGTTTCACTGTTTGATAGTTCCAACCTCTCTTCACTAAAAATTATTTATCTCATGGTACGAGACTCCAAATTGAGAACCGCTAATCTTTCCAGAAACTAGACTCACATATATTCTTACCATAAAATTTTTAGAATTTCTGGTTTAGCCAGTTAGTACAGTTTGACTATGTAAGATGCTATTGAGGTCATCATTTGAAAGAAAAAGGTACCTCTTACTTCTAAGTCCATCAATGGTTTGTTTAACTTACTTGATGTTGAAGAAGATGAGTACTACCCTATGATGAACAATATCAATTGGGATTTTCTTCAACAAGTGCTTGATGTTGTGACAAATCTGGGATCCCAATGGATTATAAGAAAGTTTGGGAGCCATTCTTGCCGAAGGGAATACCTAAAACTAGTAGCGAAGGTATGGTTTTATTTCATTCGCCACAGTTTTATGCCTATCTCACATAGTTCCACCATCTCGATGGAACAAATGCTCTTGTTATATGCAATTTTGACAGAACATATTGATACCCTTTTTAACATACATATACACACCTCTTTTCCATGGAAACTCTTAATATTTATTCTCTCTTAACTAAGAACATATTGATACCTCAACTTAGCTTTACTTAATATAGAACTAAAAGGATTTCATAATACATTACGATAGAGATAAAAATCCTTGACTGTTCATGCCACCTAGGCCTAATAGAACACGCCATACAGGCAATCATGTAAGATAGGCCACCAAGGGGATCCATTCAGAGTATTCCACAAAGGCAATCCATTTAGAGTTCGCCACAAAGGCTATTTATACAGAGTATGCCACAAAGGCGATTCATATAAAGTACGCCACAAAGGCAATTCATACAGAGTATACCACAAAGGTGATTCATACACAGTATGCCATAAAAGGAAATTCATTCAGAGTATGTTACAAAGGATGATAGGCTGCCATATAGGCATTCCCCAAAACTGTCATGTTTGCGATATGGATTGCTGTAAACAGAAAAATATATAGGATTTTTCCTATGTCATTTATCACCTTTTTACTTAAAATTGTTGTTAAAACTAAGTAACTGTTTAATAAATTAATGAAATATGTGAAAATATGAAATTAGGACATAGAAATTATTAAAATGTGATTTTATGCTTTATTATATAGTTTTAATGCAATAAAAGGCTTATTTTATATTTTTTAAGACATAAAGTAGGCCATGCATGATTAAATTAAATAATAAAATATAAAATTATATTTAATAATTCATTTTAAAATATTTCATTAATAATCTGGGTTTTAAATTAATTAATTAAATTGAATAAATTTTATTCTTTGGTCCTCTAACTTGTTGATTTATTCTGGACATGTCTGATAGCTTTGCTGGATTACAAAACCGTCCAAATTGGGGACCAAGTCAACCCAAAATTCAGCTGCACATGGCTGTCCATAAACCACTTTTTACTTTAATTGCACAAGGTCCTTGAAGAGTTGGAGAAATTAGATATTTACCTAAAGATTTGTACTTGACCGAGTCTGAGTCCTGAGTTGTTGTGGCACTTAAATTGAGCAAAAATCAAGCAAAAATTAGCTCAACTTCCTCAATTTATGGCTGGCCACCCATGGAAGATGCTTCAAAAGATGAAAACCCCTATTTTCAATAAACTATCCCCCTCTCCTCACCTATAAATAAGATGTCATTCTCACATTTCTACTCATCCCTCCTTACTCATTACTCTTCCCTCATCATTCATCATTATCTCCTCTCTAATTTCTCTTAGCATTCTTTTTTTCTCCCCACTCCTATCATCATCATTTCATAAAGATTTTAGCATTTGAGCCTCTTAATAACCCTTGGTCGGCCACCTTAGAGAGCTATCAGCAAAGGAGCGAAGCAAAGGAACGAAGGAGCCTCGTCAGTCAGAGTCTTGGGTGACAACCACTCTGAATTGGGTTTAATCTTTCTTTTCTTCAATTTAATTTAAAGATGTTTTCTATGTGTTATTTTTTCTTATTTACAACAATGTTAGCTTAATTTTATTTAAGCCAGGATGACTGCTTTGATTAAATAATATTTATTAGATTCATGCTTATATTGTTTGTGCCTCAATCGATCATGTTTTCAATTAAAATCAAGTCTGTATTCGTTCATACGTTATTGAAATGCACCTGAATTAGCTGAGCGATCCTAACCAAACGATAGCTAGTGGACACATAATTGAAATGTGCATGCTATTTAGATCTTAACCCGATTAAATTGCAGGTTGGATAACAACCCTAACCAGGCTCTATTATTTGCATGGTTTTTAGATTTGTGTGATTAAACTGTTTCAAACCTAACACGTCCCTATTACCTCGTACGATTACTAAAAAACCCTTAGTAAATGAGGATCACTAAAATGCGTATTTACTAAGTGAAGGATTCCGAAAGGACCTAACGTGGTTTCCAAACTCATGAAAGATCGAGTTGCCATGGAATGTTTTTCTGAATATTATTAAGAATGTTGATAATAAATTGTGTAACACCCCAAACTCAGCCCAGATGTTATGGCCGAATCTAGTGTGTCACATTGAAGTGTTTTAGTGAAAACCATGTTTTCATTGAAAATCCTTCTTAAAATAAAAGAAACCTTAATTAACTTAAAAAAAACACACACACCTTTCAGTTGCAAAAACCTTGTTGAAACATTTGATTTAAGAAAACTTATCATTTAAAAATTTAATTGCGGAAACGTAGAAAACATACTATAATTTAGAAAACCCATGTTTAACTTCTTGTAATTACATTGGAAAATAATAATAATTCAAGTAATAATAACACAATGAAAAACCTATTACAACTGTCCGAACATACTTAAAAAGAAGTAAAAACTTAAATGCTTGAAAAAAAAACCCAAGTCCAAATCATCTTGCTAGCTGGCCACCCAGAGTCCTTCCAAACATCAAACCTTCTACTGAGCATCACCTGAAAATAAAAAAAAGAGGGGGTGAGTTTTTGCAAACTCAGTGTGTACAACCCTCGACAAGAACAAGCATTCAAAAAAAAGAAACAACATCATTCATCAATCATGGAATGCAATCCCATCCAAATTATCCATCCGCTACACACCGGCTCCGTCCCCAGTCACACCATGTGGGGATATAAATATCGACCCACCCAACCCACACACCATGGTAGCCCGTTTGTGGAACTACCTTCATTTACATATTGGGCTATGAAAGCTGTCGGTGGATCCATGATTGTCAAGCAACCATGCGATCCTCATATACTTCCTCTGTTCCATAATTCCCAACCCATATGCAACCTAAGCAGAATATCATATGTATGCATGTCGCATCCACAAAACTTGCATTCAACACCTAGGGGTATTTTGGTCATTTTTGCCCTTAGAGACATTTCGGTAATTTTCCCTTAATTATGATTTTCACTTATCTTGGCCCGTTAACGAGTCCTGTGAGCTAAGATGAATGAATACTATAAACCATGTAGCATTTCAGAGAAGAGGAGGTGGGTCATTAAGACCGCTTAAGTACCAAGCTCTCCTTAGATCCAATCTTAGACATGCATATACCCGTTGCCACACCTTCACCCTTTGACTTGTCCACGGTCACGATATATTAATTAAATCTTATTTGGATATCATATACTAGGCCCAAAACTCCTTACAGAGCCTAATCAAATTCACATACCTGGATCTGGCCCATTAAGCCCAATCATATTGATATGGCCCATTAGGCTGAAATCACCTGTATATGGCCCGTTAGGCCCAAATCACATTTACATGGCCCGTTAGGCCCAGTCACATTCATATTCATGCTCACATACAAATTCCTATCACAAAACATCAATATTCAGTTTTTGCCTATTATGGGCCCAATAGCCCATTGGGCTCATTTAGCCCATCTGGCCCATATGACCAAATCACAACCCAAGTCCATGGAATCGCCCGTGGGCCTCAGGCAACCTATCGGTTTCCCCCTTACGAGTTATCGCGCACTCGTAAGACTATCGTAGCCAAACTTTCGACTTTTCGGCATTTTAACTTTTCGGCTTTCCAGCTTTTCAGCTTTTACCGAATCATTGTGTGTGTACAGTGTATGTACACACCTGGTAAGCAAGCGTGATGCGATCTCCTTAGCCCAAACCTACAATCGATATCACCCTTCAATTAATCGCATGCTTAATACTTATTTACTCAAAAACCAAAACCTCACCTTAACCTTACCTTGAGCCCAGTCCTTAATCGCTTTTTCCTTAATCACGTATTTCCTAGATCTGCACAAATCTTAACTATTAAAACCCGAATAATATGTAACTCGTATTCAACACAATTCTCCTTACCATAACTATGACCATTCGGCCACCTTAGCCAATGGGAGAAGATTACTTACCAAAATTGCAACACCTTAATTAGCAATTCGGCAGAGAGCTAAAAACCAAGATCCGATACTAATTCCCTACCAAAGTTGATTAGAAAGAGTGAGGGACAATAATCGATACTAAACAAAGAAAAACCGATTGGAAGAGCAACACTTACACTAGAGTCGGTCAAAAAGTATTCGGCCCTTAGAAGATTCGATTTTTCAGCTTTTCAAACTAAGTATGGTGAATAAGGTTTATTTGGTATAGATTAAAGAAGAAGAGTAGTAGAAGAAATCGAAAAAGAAGATTGTGTAGAGGAGTATAGAAATCTGCAGAAAGAAAAGAAAGTAAAATAGAGGGTTTTCGGCTTTTTGGATCTTGAAGAGAAAAGGGTTTCTGGCACAAAGTGAAGGGAAATTCGTCATTAACTTCTCAACCCCCCATTCGGCACCTATTTATAGCCCTATAGCCGAATTCTTCAAGCCTAAGTTCCCAATTCAGCTCCACTTACTCCTCACTTCTCATCTCCTTGTTTCTCTCCCTGATAACCCCTTGATCCTTTCCTTAATTTTCTCTTTGAACACTCCTCTTGGAGTCCATCTTCATGCCACTTCCATCCTTCTAGAAGGCCAAAATTAAATTCTAAAAAATACTAAGCTAGGATTCGAACCTTGGACCCCCTTGCTAGCTACTAACGCCACCTCACTACACCTTATATTGCGTCACTTAGCCACTCCACCACAGGCTCTTTTTGTGTCCAATTATTTCTTCATTTATTCAAAAGCCCACCTACTTGTTAGCCCTGATTCTTTTAGTAATTAAATTATAATTTCTTCTACCCCACCCCTTAATTCGATCTCAACCTTAGCTAAGACCCACTAAAATTATTGCTTGGATAAGAATATTAAACACAATTTTCATCAAAATTGAAAATAAAGGAAATTCGGGATTTCGGGATTTTTAGATTTTGGGATTTTTGGATTTCAGGATTTTGGGGCGTTACAAATTGAGTTTAATTAAAGTAATTGTCTTAGTTTATTTATGTTATAATTGTTGCAAATTGTGTTTAATTTTGCTAAAATCTATTTCATTCATATAGTTTCCATACTTAGGTTAATTTGCATTAGGGATCACTGCATTTAGTCTAATATTTTTTAATCATCACTTCTCAACCAAAATTTTGTTTTTATTTACCAAATTGTTAATATAATTTTACAAATTAAGTGACTTAGCACAAATACAATCCCTGTGGAGACGATAACTCAATACTTACTTATTACTTGATAACGACTGTGTGTACTTGCACAAACCTATGCGTTACAATTGTCTAAACTCACATTGAGTGAGGTTTTCCCATCATTGCCACGGGACATGCAGAGAACCCCATTAGATAAAATGCCATTGAATAGTTCTTTTTCAAAGTATGCCACGGCCATGGACTTTTTCCTTCAGAGTTCGTGTTTTAAGTCCTAATGGACTTCTTCATTTACCACCGCGATGACTCAACTCACTTTACAAAATCTATGAACCAGACACATCCCAAACCCAAGATTTCATAATTTCATAACACATTTCATACATCCCATAGAACTCATTTTCAAGCAGATTAACTTATTTCTTAATTTAATCATAACTTTATTCCTATAATTGTACAAGTATCATTGTAACACCCCGTACCCGAGACCGTCGCTGGAGTCGAATACGAGGTGTTAAAAGACTTAATTCATTGCTTAAACAGCTCAAACAATTTAATTTGAAATTCGGACATAAGTGGCTAATCTGCGTCCACGATCGCTTAAAAATTCATATCTTGAGTTCTGAAACTCAAAATCCAATTCCGTAAATTTCCTTGAAACTGGACTCATATATCTATTTTATAATTCTTTTCTAGAATTTTTGGCTAGGCCAATTAGTACAGTTTATTAGTTAAAGTCTCCCCTGTTTTAGGGTTCGACTGCTCTGACCTCTGTGTATTACGAATCAGATATCTCTCTGTACAGAATATCAATGACTATGAAGTTTATTTTTCTTAAAACTAGACTCAATAAGAAATCTGTACATATAACTTATGACTTCTAATTATTTTTATACAATTTATGGTGAATTTCCAAAGTCAGAACAGGGGATTCAGAAATCACTCTGGCCCTGTTTCACAAAAATTTAAACATCTCATAAAATATAACTCATATACCTGTTTCGTTTCTTCCATATGAAAATAGACTCATAATTCTTCAATTCCATGTTTTATTCATCATATAATTATATCTCTACTATTTTTAATGATTTTCAAATTCACGTCACTATTGCTGTCTGAATCTATTTTATGGTAAATTTTACCTATTTCATGGTTTCCATAGATTAACTAGCAATTTGACATACATAACACCAAATATGATCATAATTAGCCATTCCAATGGCTAATCATTACCAAGCATTTTTATACTACTCAATAACCATATCATAAGACCATATATACAAAATGATTATAATGCTATACATGCCATACTCAAAATATACAAGTCATTATGCCAAGATGGTATACGGATAGTGTGACCGTGCCTCCGACCGTTCCCGATTTCCGAGCTGGCTTGTCAACACGACAATGAATGAAAAGGAAGGAGTAAGCATAAATGCTTAGTAAGTTCACATGCAAATAGCAAGTAACATAACCATATAAGCAAACATAAAACATCATTTGCATAATCATCACCAAGACATTCATATCATATTTTCATTTATCATCTTACCATATTGTTGTTATATCGATTTTTCAACCCGAGGGTTAAGTACATACCTGTTCAAAGTACCCACTTCACAACACTTACCAATACATCCCTTTCATTTTGAGTATTCCTCCATTTGAGTAGAACTTTACCCGTTGAACACATCGGAATATAATTCGGATACATGGAAAGTTTGCACATAAGTGCCACATATATAGCCAAGCTACTATGTAACCCGCCCATAAGCGAACTCGAACTCAACTCAACGAGCTCGGGCGTTCGCATCCATAAGTGAACTCGGACTCAACTCAACGAGCTCGGATGCCTAGTTACATCTCACGAACTCTGACTCAACTCAACGAGTTCGGACATTCGCATCCATAAGTGAACTCAGACTCAACTCAACGAGTTCGGATGCCTAAATATCCCAGTGACATGTCACTTGTATCCTAATCCATTCCTAAGGTTCAACGGGACCTTTTTCCTAATCATGTGTCTCAACCATCTTCTACGGAATACCGATACCGATACTCGGTAGTATTTCACATTTTCCAAGTATATCACATAATTTGACATATTATCAAACAATTATCATGAGTATAATATTTCATAATAATTATCATATCATTTAAATAATATAAAAACATTTAAAATAATAACTATGTTACCAACATTTACATATGAACTTACCTAGTATGCGAAAATGGCTACTTTTATCATTTCGTCCACAACTTGGTATTTTCCCCATTTTAGCCCGAATTTCAATTTTCATTGCTCTATCATTTAAAATATAGCCTTTCAAATTGACCCAAAATCATATTTTGGAAAAATTACAATTTTGCCCCTAAACTTTTGCATAGTTACACTTTTACCCCAAAGCTCGTAAATTAAACTTCAGCCTATTTTCTTATGTTTTATGACATGCTGATCATTTTTCCCTTCTATGGAAACATCAGATTCTCACTCTAACATGTACTTATGACTATTAGGTATTTTTACCGATTAAGCCCTTTTGCTCGTTTTCACTTAAAATCGAGTAGCACAATCTGTCTAACATAATTTAAAACCTCATATTCTATCATAAAACACCAGAGTACACAAATTTCACATATGGGTATTTTTCCAAATATAAACCCTAGGTTAAATTATTGCTAGCATAAGCTAAATCGAGCTATCGGGACTCTAAAAACGTAAAGAACTTGAAAAACGGGGCTAGAGTAGACTTACAATCGAGCTTGGAAGCTTGAAAAACCCTAGCCATGGTTTCTCCTTGCTATATTCGGCCATGGTGAAGAAGATGAGCAAAATTGGCTTTTAATTTTGTATTTTAATTCATTTTACCCCTAAATGACCAAAATGCCCTTCTACTAAACTTTCCAAAAATTTCATCCATGTCCAATTTTTGTCCATAAACTTAGAAATTGGTAAAATTGCTATTTAAGACCTCCTAATTAATATTTCAAAACAATTTCATACTAGAAACTTCTAGAATGCAAGTTTTGCAAATTATTCGATTTAGTCCCTAATTTCAATTTAAGCACTTTAGGCATAGGATTTCATCACGAAATTTTCACACAATCATGAAATCATATCATAGACCTCAAAATAATCATAAAATAATTATTTCTATCTCAGATTTTGTGGTCACAAAACCACTATTCTGACTAGGCCCAAAATCAGGATATTACAACTCTCCCCCCCTTTAGGGATTTTCGTCCCCGAAAATCTTACCAGAAAAGTGGTCTTCACTTTTAATCTCATATTCGGTGCCGAAGAACTTTCACTTAGACTGTACCTCCAATACATCTCTTTAATTTCTTATATGATCTGAAAGCTTACATCTCAACTCTCAACTGTTCTTAAATTTTCAACCCTTCGGTTTCCCATGATATCATGACATAAAACCCGGATCTTAACTTGATTAATGGAGACCAGAATTCCAAGAAATCCAACAATCAAAGAGACACGAATTTCCATGAATTTGATGAGTAGGAATTCATTCAATCTGAGATATGATTTATAGATCTCGCCAAACATTTAACAATAGGATACATCACATTTTCCTCTTTCTCGCCATGGAAATAATTCTGATATGGCCTC
Source organism: Gossypium longicalyx (assembly GCA_025698465.1). Classification (NCBI taxonomy): domain Eukaryota; kingdom Viridiplantae; phylum Streptophyta; class Magnoliopsida; order Malvales; family Malvaceae; genus Gossypium; species Gossypium longicalyx. Next base: position 61,276,358 of record CM046997.1, read on the forward strand.
AAGAATAATCCGTCTCATTTCCATCCCAATATCAACACTGACAAGGATAATTTTGATAGATCCCAATGCTCGGCTTTAACCCCTTTAACAACTCCGATTTTATGTAACATCGAATGCTCTAAACTATCACATTACCTCACCGTCTTGAAACACATCACAATTCATACAACAGTACACTACTGAAAGTTAGGAAGTCTTTACTCAATGTAGACTAGTCTAGCTCAGACGCTTCGGTTACCAATATTCTCATCTATCCGAACTTTGTCAACATGTAATAAACTTTTCAGCTTTCACAAAATGAAAACCTTATCATTTGTAGTGACCTTAACTAATATCCAACTCTTTCTAATAAATATACACTTCTCGTTCAGACTAATTACTCTTTTATCCGTACAAAATTAAATTCTATTATGAGACTTGGGAAAAATAATCCTGAAATAATTGTCGCATGAAATCTTTCAAATAGATAATTCACCATACCGACTGAAACTCGCGCTTTTATCACTTATGCCTTTACTAATGTCAAATCCTTACACAGAAATTAGAAAAAAAACCCCAATACTAAAATCACCACATTACCAAGATCAAATTAGAAGTATAGTCATATTTGACATGATTATCACAAGTTGAAGAACGTACTTCGAACACGAGTCATAATTGACAAATTATGGAACAAAGATAACAAGAAAACCGAATAAATAAGTCCAAAATAGAGAAATCCAGAATAAAGAAATCCAGAATAAAGAACCCCAGATATGATACTATGCTAGAGAATCGAAAACCAAGCCGGAGAATCGAAAACCAAACTCATAGAGAAAATACGGAATACCCCGATAATTCTTCAAAGAAAGAAAGTCCAAAAGAAAACATCATTTAATCCCACTGGAATCAAATATAACAAGAACAATATATCTTCCTATACATATATATCAGATGAAGCATCAAGTAGAAGAAACAGAATCATAACATCATATGTATTCTCTCATCAATTCTTATCAGACGAAATGAAATAGAATACCCGATCAAATAGAGCAATATAAATTATAAACCAGTCAGACTACCAATGCTTTCATCCAACACCAGGATTAAAAGACATTCCCATATAACAAGAATTTCTTCTGAAGATCAATAGCCATAGAAATATTTCTGGGAACGGGTAAACACATAGAACATCTCAAAAGAGACTGCTAAATCTGTCCAATCATAACTATCACACTCAGATAGTTCACATTTCAAATATCGTTTCCCCAACTAGTTCTGCCGTCACAAATTTCATATTAAATTCACTAAAGAATGCCAGTTCTAAATAAATTTCAATTTACACTTTTCTCGACCTTGCACCTGAGTAATTCGGTTTACCAAGGAGAATTCCTTTTCTAACTGGGACAGTGCATAATTCCAATAATCTTTACGTCAATCCGATACTTTCATCGGCTCGACTTTACTTATCGGTTCATTTTCAATCTCTCGATCATACTTATAATTATTCTATCACTTTGAACTCTTTGGGTTCTCAACCGGAAACTTATTCAATACAAATCTCATGAAATTCCATTATAAGTACCACTTGGGGGGGAGGTTGTAGGACCTCGACTCGACTTTCTTATACATACACATATGACACAACTTCCATCATCATAACAACATCATCAAAATCATGTCATTCATTCATGTTGGCTTACACCAATTTTCCTATTGTCCCATTTAGACAATATACTTATGCATACATTCTATGTTTTCTAGATAGCTTTACTTATCCATTCATTCAATTAAATTAAGTCATGCTCATGACATCATATAAGGCCAAACAAACATAGATATTTGCATCACAATCATAACTTTCATTTCGTGCATCATCATGTACATATCATTACAATCATATAATTCAGTCCAACAATTTAACACAGATAAGTTCATTTCATTATAATTCTTTATCTCATAAAAATTATATATCATTAGCATTCATCAACATTCGATGTCCAAATCAAAACAAGGACATTTTCATTCGTATCATAATATTACGACCTTTATTCATACCTCTACTACTTTCAATCTATTCCGTTCATCTTATCAAGTAAGCCACATACACTACATCATATGAGCATTAAGCAAATATGGATATTTATCACATATGTATCATAAACCTTTATTCATACTTTTCTGAACCGATACTTATCATACTCATAATTTTACTCAAATACCTTCACATAACATTGAACATGGTCGGCGCAGCTCGGTTGGAGAGTACCCTGTCTAAATAAGACGGTACTCATACGTGTCGGAAGACATCACACTATCACAGATCAGTGGCATGTATAGCTAAACTTTTACACATGCTAGGTTAGTCCGAGAACCGACTAAACCTGCTCTGATACCACCAAATGTAATGCCCCGTACCCGAGATCATTGCTGGAGTCGAATACGAGGTGTTAACAGACTTAATTCATTGCTTAAACAGCTCAAACAATTTAATTTCAGAAATTCCAGACAAGTTGGCTAACTGCATCATAGTCGCTTAAAAATTCATATCTCGAGTTCTGAAACTCAAAATCCAATTCTGTAAATTTTCCCTGAAACTAGACTCATATATCTATTTAATAATTTTTTTCTAGAATTTTTGGCTATGCCAATTAGTACAGTTTATTAGTTAAATTCTCCCCTGTTTCAGGGTTCGACTGCTCTGACCTCTATGTATTACAAATCAGATATCTCTCTGTACAGAATTTCAATGACTATGAAGTTTGTTTCTCTTAAAACTAGACTCAATAATAAATCTGTAAATATAAATTATGACTTCTAATTAATTTTATACAATTTATGGTGAATTTCCAAATTCAGAATAGGGGATTCAGAAATCACTCTAGCCCTGTTTCACAAAAATTTAAACATCTCATAAAATATAACTCATATACCTATTTCGTTTATTCCATATGAAAATAGACTCATAATTCTTCAATTTCATGTTTTATTCATCATATAATTTTATCTCTACTATTTTTAATGATTTTTCAAATTCACGTCACTATTGCTGTCTGAATCTATTTTATGGTAAATTTTACCTATTTCATGGTTTCCATAGATTAACTAGCAATTTGACATACATAACACCAAATATGATCATAATTAGCCATTCCAATGGCTAATCATTACCAAGCATTTTTATACTACTCAATAACCATATCATAAGACCATATATACAAAATGATTATAATGCTATACATGCCATACTCAAAATATACAAGCCATTATGCCAAGATGGTATACGGATAGTGTGAGCGTGCCTCCGACCGTTCCCGATTTTCGAGCTGGCTTGTCAACACTACAATGAATGAAAAGGAGGGAGTAAGCATAAATGCTTAGTAAGTTCACATGAAAATAGCAAGTAATATAACCATATAAGCAAACATAAAACATCATTTGCATAATCATCACCAAGACATTCATATCATATTTTCATTTATCATCTTACCATATTGTTGTTATATCGATTTTTCAACCCGAGGGTTAAGTACATACCTGTTCAAAGTATCCATTTCACAACACTTACCAATACGTCCCTTTCATTTTGAGTATTCCTCTATTTGAGTAGAACTTTACCCGTTGAACACATCGGAATATAATTCGGATACATGGAAAGTTTGCACATAAGTGCCACATATATAGCCAAGCTACTATGTAACCCGCCCATAAGCGAACTCGGACTCAACTCAACGAGCTCGGGCATTCGTATCCATAAGTGAACTCGGACTCAACTCAACGAGCTCGGATGCCTAGTTACATCTCACGAACTCGGACTCAACTCAACGAGTTCGGACATTCGCATCCATAAGTGAACTCGGACTCAACTCAACGAGTTCGGATGCCTAAATATCCCAGTGACATGTCACTTGTATCCTAATCCATTCCTAAGGTTCAACGGGACCTTTTTCCCAATCATGTGTCTCAACCATCTTCTACGGAATACCGATACCGATACTCGGTAGTATTTCACATTTTCCAAGTATATCACATAATTTGACATATTATCAAACAATTATCACGAGTATAATATTTCATAATAATTATCATATCATTTAAATAATATAAAAACATTTAAAATAATAACTATGTTACCAACATTTACATATGAACTTACCTAGTATGCGAAAATGGCTACTTTTACCATTTCGTCCACAACTTGGTATTTTCCCCATTTTAGCCCGAATTTCTGTTTTCCTTGCTCTATCATTTAAAATATAGTCTAATTAGGACTCATATTATTCAAATTGACCCAAAATCATATTTTGGAAAAATTACAATTTTGCCCCTAAACTTTTGCATATTTACACTTTTGCCCCAAAGCTCATAAATTAAACTTCAGCATATTTTCTTATATTTTATGACATTCTGATAATTTTTTCCTTCTATGGCAACATCAAATTCTCACTCTAACATGTACTTATGACTATTAGGTGTTTTTACCGATTAAGCCCTTTTGCTCGTTTTCACTTAAAACCGAGTAGCACAAGCTGTCTAACATAATTTAAAACCTCATATTCTATCATAAAACACCAAAATACACAAATTTAACCTATGGGTATTTTTCCAAATATAAACCCTAGGTTAAATTATTGCTAGCATAAGCTAAATCGAGCTACCGGGACTCTAAAAACGTAAAGAACTTGAAAAACGGGGCTAGAATGGACTTACAATCGAGCTTGGAAGCTTGAAAAACCCTAGCCATGGTTTCTCCTTGCTATATTCAGCCATGGTGAAGAAGATGAGTAAAATTGGCTTTTAATTTTGTATTTTAATTCATTTTACCCCTAAATGACCAAAATGCCCTTCTACTAAACTTTCCAAAAATTCCATCCATGTCCAATTTTTGTCCATAAACTTAGAAATTGGTAAAATTGCTATTTAAGACCTCCTATTTAATATTTCAAAACAATTTCATACTAGAAACTTCTAGAATGCAAGTTTTGCAAATTATTCGATTTAGTCCCTAATTTCAATTTAAGCACTTTAGGCATAGGATTTCATCGCGAAATTTTCACACAATCATGCAATCATATCATAGACCTCAAAATAATCATAAAATAATTATTTCTATCTCAGATTTTGTGGTCACAAAACCACTATTCCGACTAGGCCCAAAATCAGGATATTACAATCATATTGATAATATACTATCCATGAATTCCTGTTTCCAACTTGATCATTTTCATATAAATATACTTTAATATGAACAATATACATGTGAAAGTCCGTGTAGAGACTTACCTAATCCTCATCTACAGAAGTTCAAAGCGCTAGATCCAGATATCCATCTCGAACCAATAATAACCATTGCTTAGAAACATAATTTCACTATTTCTACTCTTGTATATACAAATTACTTATCATTCCCATCACTGACAATCCCATGTAGAAACCTTTTACATACAATCTCATTGTTCAATTATCATGTACAAATTTACTTATTTAGAACCTAAAATGCAGAGTTAAAATACTTACCCTGATGTGAAGCAACCACTGATCATAAAAGAACCATAGCTTCTAGATCATCGATGTAAGATACATTCAGATTTAAGAAAGGTATCAATAACTACCACTTAAGGAAGAGGACGAAGAAAGAAAAACTCTTCAAAACTTATCTCCCACATATAAATATGACTCAACTTACTTAGTGGAATTTAACAAGTGCCATACGTTTCAGAACTTGCCTTCTTAATGGCCTACAATTTTCGAGAGAAACATTATTTAATATCTTGAAATCATAATTATCTAACATGGCTATTTAGTTGATTTTTAACCACATTACTTAATATCTAACTAGCATAGTATTCTATACAAACCAGGTATACTACACTTTTGGCAAATACTCCTTCTATACTTACCCTTAATCTCTTAACACAAACTTCTCCTTAATACTTGGTAGAATATCATAATATCAAATTCTTACTTACTCTTGTGGCGATTAGTATATGCCCACATCTATACGCCAAAATAATATTTTGGGCAGAAAACACTAAGCTTTATGCTTACTCCCTTTTCTTTTCTTTTTCTTTCAGTGTCACCAAGCTAGCTTAAGGATCCCTTAAAGTCAAAGATATCAATCACACTATCAGCTACAACACTTGGTATAGTTTGATTTATATTTTTGAAGGTGGCATGTATACTAGGATGTTGTATTAAGAGAATTATTCATGTATTTTGGCTCAAGTCAAAAGCCCTTCATTTTGTATCAAGCCTGGAATAATGACTATTATTCATTTTGATGAATGCATATGATGTTCTTTCTTGGGATGAATTGGTGTCTTTTAGGGTGAAATTTGTATATTGACATGATCTTGTGTAGGTTGTGCAAAATGGGTGACAAAATGGCTTGGAAGATAGCCTAGTTTGTCCACACGGGTAAGACACACGGGCGTGTGTCTAGGCCGTGTGTGACACACGACTCACGCCCATGGGTGTGTGTTGTGGCCGTGCGTCCCCTGTACTTAAAACTTTAAAGTCATTTTAGTACACGGGCAAGCCACACGGGTGTGTGCCCAGGCTGTGCCATAAAGTCAGTATGCATGCTAGTAGTACACGGGCAAGAGACACGGCCGTGTGTCTCAGTCATGTGAAGGACACGATTATAGGGCACGGGTGTGTGCTTGCGCCGTGTGGTTTTGGTAGAATGCCTAGGTTTTCAAACACGGGTTCAGGATATGGGTGTGCCCCTAGCATACGGCTGTGTGTTCTATATCCACACGGGCGTGTGGAGTCTTGATGCATGAAACTTTTCTAAGTTTTCCATGAGTTCTTGATTGGGTTCTGAACCACCCCAGATGTATGATTTAGGCCTCATAAGTCCGTATATGAGATAGGTTGCATGTGAAAAGAGAGGTTTTTAAATTGTTTGAAAATTTTTTTATGGCCCGATTTTGTATAGTTGGCTGAGTCAAGAAAGGTAACACCTTGAACCCTGTCCCTACGTCGGATATGGGCGAGGGGTGTTACATGTCATGACATAGGATTTCGATATATGTGTACGAGTAAGTCCATGGCATCGATTTGTGATTCTGATATGTGTTTACGAGTAAGACCCTGTCTTGGACAGTGGCATCGATATGTGGTTACATGTAAGACCACGTCTAGGACGTTGGCATTGTACAACTTATGTGATTATTTGAGTTCCCTATCCAATTCCGAATGGTTTATTGGGCAAAGGTAATCGTATACAGATTGTATAATACGAGCTAAATGGCCAGGTATGAGTTAGTTCGATAAATAACAAAAAAACAAGGTAAGAGTATTCAGCCTATTGCATATTATTGAATAAGTGTAAATTTTGAGTATGTGTATTTATGTGTATTCGGTCATGTGATTAATATAAGTACTTGAGATTATATTAAGATCTATGAGTTTATGTATTTACGAGCATGTGAACTAAAAACCCAGTGGTTATTCGGCCTAGAAGGTTAAATAATGATTTGTAAATTTTGATCATACAAGCAATTCGGATAAGTGATAATATAATTGAATATAAATGTATATGATTATATATAAGTAACATGGATGCATTCGTGCCTATACTTTATGTGTATTGAAATAATAATTTTAGTTTAAATTAGTTAAGTTGGATAAGTCAACGAGTTGTTGATTTGCTTATGACTTACTAAGCTTTGAGAGCTTACTCCTTGTGTTATGTTTACTTTGTTTTATAGATTTTGAAGTCAAGTTACAAGCTCGAGAATCGTCATTCAAGTTCATCACACTGTCTACTGCTTTGGTACCATAAGCTAAACTTAAATTATGACATGTAATAGCTAGTTTTGGATTTAGTTATTTTGGGAATGAATGTCTATTCAAGCCATGCGAAAATGGCTAAATTATTAAGTTGGTTTTGGTTGTGTCTTGGTTATGATAATTTCTCCACTTGAATTTGGTTTTGAAAGTTCATGGTATGAGCTCATTAAGGTTTATATGTTGTGAATGAATGAAACTTTAGTTAAGCTTGTGTGTTATGTGCGTTAAAATAGTTGATGACTTGGGTAGTACCTATGGGTGATTCGGTCATGGTTTTGCATGAGTAAAAATATATATATGGAAATGGTTATTATGTTTTGCTAAGGTGTTATTATATGTATTGGTGCTAAGGAGTATTCAGCAATGTTCTAGTGTGAATTGGGTTGATTTTTTTACATGTATTATAAGTTCTGTTCGGCTATGATGGTATGTTTTAGGTATAATTAATCCGTTTTGATAACATTATATAAAGTGATAATTAATGATGGGTGAAAGTGTATTAGTTAAATAGATTAGATTATTAAGTGTTAAATGTTGTATGTGGTTCGTGATTAGTTTAAATGACTAAATGATGTGTTTTTGTTTCGTTAAGGTTAAGTATGACATTGGCATATGAGTAAATGTATATCATGTATGTATATGTGATGATTCGGTTAAATATAAATGGTTAAATTTATATTAAGTTTATACTAATGATGTAGTCATAATATACACATTTGTCATGGAAACATGTACATTTGGTCATAGAGTTCTTAATGTATGTTATTGAGTTAATATGAATTATGGTATTTACATTAAGACATGCGCACTTGACAATTGTATTTGTTTTATTTTGTATGTTACTATGTGTCTTGAATGCGTACAAAGTGTTTATAATTGTGAGTGTTATTACATTAGTATATGGCAATGTAAATCTATTAGCTAAATGTGAGTGGAGAAAGGGTATAATGATATACGTATATTGACCTATTAAATCAAGAAATATAGTGAGTTGGTTTATAACCTAGTAATTGTATTTAATAGTAATAAATTGTCAAATATGTGAGACATGCATAGATTATTAAGTTAAGGCTTTGAATTTGAAATTGTTGATGCAAATTATATTCTATACCATTACTTGTGAACATATATTTATTTATTTATGTTACTTATGACATACATAACCCAAATTTAAAAGTTGTATCAATTTATGTGAATGATTTGATTTACCCTTTGAGACTTGATTATATGAATAATTATATATATGTATTTAAGTGTTTGGGATTTGGTTTTATTCTGAAAGGCCTTATGACTCTATTCTAGCGACAGATACGAGTCAGGGGTGTTACATTTTATTGGTATCAGAGATACGGTTTAGTCGGTTCTAGGACTAACGTAGCGCGTGTGAGTTTAGCTATACATGCCATAATTATATACTGCAATAGTGTGATGACTTCTGACATTTGAAATGTGTTTTTATATAGTAATTGGATCTCGACAGAGTTGTAGCGGATGATGTCGAGAGCGTAGCGCCGGCTCCCGAGCAAGGGACAGTGCCGGTTGATTCTCGACCGACTTCGAGTAATCAAGAAAGTGAGGCTAAACAAGCCTTTTATCAAATGATGAATGACTGGTTCACCCGATATATTCGGACTAACTCGGCTGCACAACAACCTCTACCCCCAATTAATCCATCTTCGATGCCTGCTATACCTCAAGTAAGTGATCCGTTGCGATTGAATAGAGCACCTGTCAATAAAATTAGAAAACGTAGGGTTGAAGAGTTCAAAGCCATTGATGAAGATGACGCTGAGCGGGCTGAGTTCTGGCTTGATAATACCATCCGTGTGTTTGATGAGCTGTCCTGTACTCTTGATGAATGTTTGAAATGTTCTATATCCCTACTTCGAGACACAGCATACCACTGGTGGAATACCCTAGTATCAGTAGTTCCGAGAGAGCAGGTGACCTGGGAATTCTTTCAAGCTGAGTTTCATAAGAAATAAATCAGCCAGAGATTTATCGACTAGAAGCGTAAAGAATTTTTGGAGCTGAAACAGGGTCAGATGACTGTGATAGAGTACGAGCAGAAATTTATGAGACTCAGTCGGTATTCCCGGGAGTGTGTTTCTACTGAGGCCATAATGTGTAAAAGATTTGAAGATGGGCTGAAGAAGATATTATGCTGTTAGTTGGCATACTTGAGATAAAAGAGTTTATGGTACTTGTTGAGCGAGCCTATAAAGCTGAGGAGCTCGAGAAAGAGAAAAACAAAGCTGATTTTGAAGCTAGAGCTCGCGTAAAATATCATTCAGCAGGTCAGTTCAGTCAGTACCAAAGAAGTTCCGAGATGATTTCAGTCGTTCAAAAGCCATTTCAGGTTATTCTCGACGATACCAGAGTAGACCACTGGTGAGCTCGAGAGCTACCTCAGTAGCGAGTATGGGTAATGTCAGATCCAATTAGCCCGAGTGTAAACACTGTGGTAAATGACATCTCGACAGTTGCAGATTACATGATTAGGCTTGTTTTAATTGTGGATCGATAGATCATTATATTCGAGATTGCCCAATGTTAGCTAAGAAAAATCTAGTGCAGAATACGAGATCGGGTAACACTGCAGCTTGAGGTAGACCACCCAAAAATACTGGTAATACGAGTGGTAGTCAGAGAGGGACTAAAGATATGACAATTAGATCTGAGGCTCGTGCACGTGCTAGAGCCTGTGCTATACGTGCACGAGAGGAGGCTTCATCCCCAGATATTATTACTGGTACATTTACTCTTTATGATACTAATGTAATTGCATTGATTGATCCTGGTTCTACTCATTCTTATGTATGTGAGACATTAGTATTCAATAAGACACTGCCTGTTGAGTCTACTGAGTTTGTGATTAGATTGTCAAACCCCTTGGGCCGGTGTGTTGTGGTTGATAAAGTGTGTAAGAATTGTCCCTTGATGGTTCGAGATCTGTGTTTTCCGACCGATTTGATGGTGCTGCCATTTGATGAGTTCGACATAATTCTGGGTATGGATTGGTTGACTTTACATGATGCTGTTGTAAACTGCAAAAGGAAGACCATTGATTTACGGAGCCAGAATGATGAAGTTATTCGGATTGAATCGAGTGATTTGTATGGTTTACCAACAGTAATTTCTTCGATGCTAGCCCAAAAATATGTGAGAAAAGGGTGTGAAGCTTATTTTGTCTACGTGCTCGATAGTAAAGCGGCTAAGAGAAACATTGAGTCAGTACCTATTGTATGTGAATATCTGGATGTGTTTCCAGAAGAATTACCGAGTTTGCTACCTATTCGGGAAGTAGAGTTTGGTATTGAGTTAATGCCTGTGATGACTCCGATATCTATAGTTCCTTACAGAATGGCACCTACAGAATTAAAAGAATTGAAAGCTCAATTTCAAGAATTGATAGATAGAGGTCTTGCGCGACCGAGTTTTTCTCCTTGGGGTGCACCTGTGTTGTTTGTGAAAAAGAAAGATGGAACTATGAGAATATGCATCGATTACAGATAGCTTAATAAGGTGACTATAAAGAATAGTATCTGTTGCCATGGATTGATGATCTATTTGACCAACTGAAAGGGGCTACAGTATTTTCGAAGATAGATTTGAGATCAGGCTACTATCAGTTGCGAGTTAAAGATTTAGATGTGCCAAAGACTACTTTTAGAATGAGGTACGGACACTATGAGTTTCTGGTTATGCCTTTCAGACTCACTAACGCACCTGTCGTTTTCATGGATTTGATGAATCGGATCTTCAGACCGTACCTGGATTGGTTTGTGCTTGTGTTTATAGATGACATTTATGGATTTGATGTCGTTTATTTCGAGCAGTGAAAAATTAATGTTAAGTGATTGAAATATGTTTAGAAAACATACGAATTTAGCTTCATCCCTTATTTTTTTTCCTCTAACCTTGATGGAAACAATATGTACTTCAACACTAGCTTTGGATGATGTGCAATTTCTGGCTCAGCTATCGGTTTGACTACTTTCTCCATTTGTTTCTCAAGTTTGGGCTCATCAAGGGTTTCGGCAACCGTCTCAACCTTGTCATCCTCCTTTTACATAGATGGAATCAAGCTTATTAAAGTCTTACCCAAGCGGAATGCAGTGACATTCACATGTTCTTTTCCTTCCTTCAGGGGTTGTTTTCCATATTGCTTGGAATGCCAATACCCATTTACCCTCGTATTTCATTCAACACGCTTACAATGTTGTGCACCTTTTCCTTTAATTTGGCCATATTGGTGCGAGTTTGAGCATAATTGTATTTCACTTGTTGAATGTCAGATTTCATTAATTGCATTTCACCTTCGATTCAATCCAATCTTTAACCACAACCAATGTGATCATTGCTTTTGGATCTTTCTTGAGATTTTTGAATATGCGGTGGTTGATACAAAGGGTTTTGTCGATTTTTAGTTGGGTTTTTGCTACCTTGATTGCCTCCCCACTTTAGGTTGGGATGGTCCTTCCAACCAGGGTTCTAGGTGTTCGAATAGAGATTTCCACCCCTATTGCCCAAATAATTAACTTCTTCTATTTAGGTTTCACAATACAACACGTAGCTTCGAGTGATGTTCATGGAAGGCTTAACAGTAGTCTCGAGATGGTGTAGCATTTCCAAAATATGTTGATATTTATCATTCTCTTTAACTGCTTTAGTTGTCGACTGTAACAACCTAATTTTGGGCCTAGTCGGAACAGTGGTTTCAGGACAACAAATCTGACATAGTAAAACTTATTTTTATTATAATTCTATGGTCTATAGTTTTATGAAATGATTCTGTAAAAAATTCGTTTGAAAATTTTGACGTTTGAGCACTCAATTTAGCAAAAAGGACTAAATTGTAAAAAATTCAAAACTTGAGTTCTAAGGTTAGAGGTGTCTAATTGCTATGAAACTTTAAATTGAAGGTCCTTAGATGGTAATTAGACCATTTGTTAAGTTAGTGGACAAAAATGGACATGAGGAAAGAGAAATTTTATGTTTTTAGTTAAAGGCATTTTGGTCATTTGGTAATTAAATGAATAAAAAGCCAAAATTTGTCCATCTTCTTCCTCCTATAGCCAAAAATTAGAAGGGGAAACCATAGCTAGGGTTTGGCCACTTTCAAGCTCGATTGCAAGTCCGTTCTTGCCCCGTTTTTAATGCTTTTTACATTTTTGAAGTCGTTGTAACTCGATATACCTATTTCTAGCACTAATTTGAGGTATGATCAAGGTCTGGAGTTTGACCCATCTTAGACATGTGTTTATTTTGATGGCTAATGGTAGAAAAAGTATGTTTGTTGTTAGAAAAATGACTTTTGCTAAGTGATTTTCGGTAAAAATGTCAAAAAGGATCTATTTGTAAAAGTTATAAAATAAGTAGTAAAAGTGTGATTTAATGAAAAATGTGGGCTGGTATGAGTACAATAAAGTTTCAGCTAGGCTTGGGTAATGAAGAAATTTGATAAAAATCATTTTACGAGCCTAGGGACTAAATTGTAAAAATGTTAAAATTTAGGGGGTAAAAATGTAATTTTGCCAAAATGTAATTTTTGGGTTGAATTGAACAATGTGAATATTAAATAAGTTAAAATTTCTATTATATATCAAGAGAAACGAGGTTTGGACTTAGATCGGGGGAAAAATAAAGTGTTTGACGATTAAGCCCCATTTTTATTATTTTTGTATCGAGGTAAGTTCGTATGTAAATAATGCATTGTTTTAATTATATTTTAAATGCTTTATTATTATATGAATTGTGATTGACCCTTGGACGTATTCGGAAAAGTTTCGACAAGCATGAAATTCCGGTTGAACCTTAGGAATAGATAGTATACAAATGTCATGACATTGGGTTACTGAGATTTACGTGTAAGACCATATCTGGGATATGGCATCGATATGGTACTTCGTGTAAGACAATAGCTGGGCTATTAGCATCGATACGAGATTACATGTAAGATCGTATTTGGGATATGGCATTGGTACGGTAATATGTGTACGAGATTCCCGAGTATCATTTAGTATTCCAACTGGTTCAACGAGTAATTTAGTGAGTATGACAAAGATGAATTGTATGTAAATCTAATTCAAGATGACTCAGGTATGTACGTAAAAATCATACGTAATGAGCTCGTTATGATTATAAGATCTTAATAATATTTGTGCCAATTATCATCATGTTAATTGTATGTTAAATGTTTGGATATGATGCTTATTATTTCTATAGGAACTTACTAAGCTATATAGCTTACTCCCCTTCTTTTCCCTTGTCTTATAGTGTGACCAAGCTAGCTCGGGGATCGGAGACTGTCGGAGATCCACTCACACTATCAAATTATTATTTTGGGTATCAATGAATTCAATATTTTGAGTTATGGCATGTATAGAGGACTTGGTCATTTTGTTATGTGTCATAATTGATTTTTCCAAATGTGTTGGCTTATATTGGTTGAAAGTTCATTTTGTATAAGGCCACTTGAAATTGGCTACTATTGGTATAAGTAATTTATATGGTGATGTCTTCCATGGATATGAGATTTTACTTGATTTGAATTGATAAGTATGTGATGTATGTGTATGATGGACGATAACATGTGAATGAAGTGTTGATGTCTTGGTTGTGGCTGATTTGGTTGTATATAAATGCTTGGTTTGGTGCTATGTTGTGTTTTGTAGGTGTGTGCAACAAAGGGTGGCAAAATGGCTTGGTAAATAGCCTTATTTTTGTTCACACTGGTAGGCACACGGGCGTGTGTCTAGGCCATGTGTGACACACGGCTTGCCTGATGGGCATGTGTTCTGGTCGTGTGTCTTTTGCACCCTAATTTTTACAAAACAGAATGCTCAAAATCGAGCACACGGGTAGAGACACGAGCGTGTGTCTCATCGTGTGGATGACACGGCCTTAGGCATGGGCGTGTGCCCTGGCTGTGTGAAGTCTGCACCTATTTTATGAAAAATTATAATTTTTAAATCGACCACACGGCCTAGCACATGGGCGTGTGACTTGGCCATGTGTCTTTAGTTTGTTCTTGGGTGACAAATAGAGAGTTACATGGGTTAGGGACACGGGTATGTGTTACCACACGGACTGCCCACACGGGCGTGTCCCAAGCCACACGGGCGTGTGACCCCTGTTTGGTGGAAAAATTTTCTAAGTGTTGTAAAATTTTGGAAAGTTCTCAGTTTAGTCCCGAACCACTTTCAAAGCATGTTTTGGGCCTCGTAGGCTCGTATTAGGGGCTTTATGATTGGATACAAAAAATTATAAAATTGGAAGAAATTTTATGGCTCGAAAATGTATGTTTGTTTGTATCTAAGTCCAGTAATGCCTCGTACCCTATTCCGGCATCGAATAAGGGTAAGGGGTGTTACATTGACGACTTCGGATTATATGAGAAGCACTCATTAGTCCACATATATGAGTTCATATACATATCTTCGATCAATTGACAGGCTCAATTGTATGTGTTGTTCATGAAGGCCCTACCGGATGCACAATCTAATCCAACTTTTAAGCTACCATCCAATCCATTGTAAAATATTTGCAGTTGCAACAATTCTTGTATTCCGTGATGTGGGCACTTTCTTAGCAGCAACTTAAAATGTTCCCATGCTTCATATAATGTTTCGCCTTCAATTTACTTGAAGTTGGCTATGTCGCACATCAATTAAATGGTTCGACTAATGCGGAAAGTTTTATGTAAAAATTTCCTTGCTAATTCGTCCCATGTATTGATGGAAGCAGGCTTTGAAAATCAAGTCATTTGTACGCTTTGTTGCACATTGAAAAGAGAAAAAACTGAAGATACATGGCATCATTGGTAACCCAGTTATACTCGAAAGCATCACAAAGCTACAAAAATCATTTTGAGTGTTGGTTTGGGTCTTCTATCATATTGCCTCGGAATTACAAGTTATTTAGAATAATATATATGGTGGCCATCTTGATTTCAAAATTATATGCATTGATCGCCAACCTCTCAATACAGCCTCGGCCCGCATTTAAAGTAGGTAGCACGTATTCGAGCAATGTTTGCTCTTGTTGAGTCATCACTGGCTCTCTTCAAAGATGTGCTTCTGATTCAAATGGTTCCTCAAATAGAGGGTTTTTCCTGAGATAAGTCGGCTACTATGGGTGGATTGTTTTACATTTGTTGATGGGTTTGTCTCAGAATTCTCTTCGATTTAGGATCAGGCTCAATTAGGACGATTTCACTTCGAGTCATACACTGAAATTAGAGAAATGAAAAAAAATAGTAACTTAAAATTAAAATTAATAAAAATAACTAAAACTAAAATTCGTATACATAGTTCTAAGTTTTTATATTTATCCTATTAAAGTATAGAAAATAAAATTTTAATTTAATGCCAAAATCTTTGGAAACACAAAAATCTACACACTTTTTCATACCCTTTTTAACTTAAATTCATACGAATTCGGTTAAATTCTTGTCGAAAAATAATAAATTTTTATAAAATAATTAAAATGCAATTAAAATATGAACATGTTAAATTTTAGTTAATTCCATACTTATTTTTGAAGAATTTTGGTTATTTTCGACAGATTTGCACAAAGGGTGAAAAATGACTCGGCAGACACTACTAGAAGCACAAAACTGAGAAGCAATTTGAAGTATTGAGGCGAACTAAATTTTAGCCTAAGACGGTCCAAAGTTATATGTATTTATTCATAATATAATTAATTTTAATTTATATCCAATTTAATTTGGGTTAATAAATTATGATTAATTAATTATGAAAAAGTGGTCCGATTGAACCGAAACGGCCAAGAAAAGGACAGCCCAAAACCGTCCGAGTGCTGACCCAATTCAGCTCATTAGCTGATTATTTAAGTTGCAAAGAAGCCCTTGAAGACTTGTTCAAATTGCAATTAAACCCCACCATAATTGGTGGCTTTGTAGATTTGCCCTAAGCCATTTTTTAGCAAAGTTGAAGCCATCAACTTTTCCACATAGGAGGCCGGCCAAGGGGTGGCTCTTTGGCTGCTATTTTTAGCAAATTTCAGCTACCACATTCAACTATAAAAACCCCCCTTGGCTATTCATTCAACACATCCCTCATTCACATCTCTTCTCTCACAATTCTTCTCTCCTCTTTCACTTTTTCTCTCATTTTTCCCATTCAAACTTCCTTGCTCTGTTTCCAATTTCTCATCAGCCATTTGGAGCAGCAATTGAGTGTTCATAGTAGCCTTGATCAGCAAGGACAACAAAGAAGGAAAAACGGAGCAACCTAGTCAAGCCACGGAAAAACACCAGATTTGATTCTTGTTCCCTATCTCTTTAAATTTTGTTGTTTTTGTGATGAACACATCTATGAATATTTATGTTGTTGGAATGGTTAAATTAATCAGCTTAGCTTGAATTTAATTTGTGTTTGGTTGGTTGCATTTCGTCCTCTTAAATTATTAAAATTGTGTTTATGTTGTTACAGGCTTCGGTAAAATGCTTGATTAAGTAAAATCATGCCTAAGTTATTCTTGCATTATAATTGTGAGGGAACTAATGAATTGATTATTTAAACGGATTGAAATTATAATTAATTGACACAATACTTAATAAGTGTATGTTTCTTCTTCCAAGGTAGTTGAAGGTTAAATTAGCATTGTATCTGGCGATACATTTGCCTTGCATAACTTGCAAGATTATTGTGATTAAACTGTTTCAAGGTAAGGATACCTTGTTACCTCACATAGTCTTTTATGTGCTTATTAGATTTAATTAATTGTTTGAATTGACATAGGAATATGCAAGAGATTAGTTCAATTTAATGAGTATGTATGCGCAATAACATGTTTGCTTATTAAAATCTGTTTAATCAATTGAATTAACATAGGGATATGTTAAGAGATGAATGGATTTGTGTAGGTGAGTGTGTTCATAAGTTAGCAAATTACCGAGTTTTCGTGAATTTATTCGTAACAACATAAACATGAGTTGAATAATTCTAAGTTAAACAAATGTAATTAATCCAACGCAATTATGTCATCTTGATTAAATCATATTTTGAAATCGTGCATTAGAAATTTTATTTTTATTTAGTTTAAAATCTTATTTTTTTAATCACCTTTTTCAAAATAAAATATTTTTTTACCAAAGTGTTTTAAATTGCATTCATAAATAATTCTTTTCACAGTCCCTGTGGGTACGATAACTTGACATTTACTTGTTACTTTATTACTTGTTGCGATTGTGTACACTTGCACATTTCCATCGTTCCAACCTCCCCAGCAATGGTGCCAACAACTTGACTGCCACTGGATGTGTAAACGTTTGGATTGAAAATACTGTAGCAAAAAAGATTTAAAAAAATAAAGCAACGGTGTGCGTAAGTATATGGTTCAAATTGTAATATAGTAAAGTGTTACAACGAAATACTCCAAGAAGTATTCTAAGGATTGTACCCAAGGGAGATTGAATTAAACTAAAATTAATTTTCTACATTAACAGATTTAAATAGAAATAATCTAAATTTATATTATGAAAAACTAAAATAAAAATAATTAATCAAAATAACATAAATTAACTAAAATTAAAGAAATAAATTAACAATTGAGAAGAATCCAATAAACTAGGCAGAAGATTAACTCACTTTAGTGTTCCTAATTAACTTTAGAACTCCGGTTTTATTGAGTTTGTTATTAATTAACCAGTTATTACCTCTTGGCCTCTAACTAATTAACTAATCGACCAATACAAGCTTATCTCTAAACCTCACTTTCTTGACTGAGATAAATTATGATTTACTTTATAAACTTGTCTCTCGATCTCGTTTATCCTAAATTACTTCCTAGGGTAGTCAATCCTAGGGTTTAATCGCACATAATTTAAACCAGCTAACTCAGACTCAAACCCTAATTCTTCCATTAATTATTCTCGCATCCTCTTGTTAATCTGCCTAAGGAAACTAGCCACTCATGGATCTAGATGCAATTATCCCTAATTTCATATTTAACATGCAAAGTAGAAAATTAAATGGAAAAAGGGAATAAGAAAATAAATCTATTTCGATGTCGATTTGCACGTGGAAGCTGAATATCCTTTGAAAATTGTTAAGACAGTCTCGATTGCAATTGAAACCAAAAAGAAATAATTAAAAACTACTTAATTATAGTCTTAGATTGAAATCAAATCCAAGCTAAACAAAGAACAAAAGTTGTTTATAATATAAAAGGACTAAATTGAAATAAAAAAAAACTAAAACTAAAAACCCTAAACTAAAGTAAGCGGTTCACTTTGCCAAGCCTTCCAAAGTGAGGCTTAACACACCTATTTATAGCCAAAAATGTTTAACCTAATTAGGTTTATTATAGCCTTCAAAACTGATAATTATTCATAGTGTGGACTAAAACACCCCTAGCTAAATTAGTCTAATTCATTTCCCGGCGTCACGACACTGCCATTCAAGTTTGAATTCTTTTGCTTCGAAGTTTGATGTTGCAGCACCACTTTCCGATGTTGCGACATTTTTATCATCTTTCGTGTTCTTGGCCTGAAATGAAATCAATTTCCTACACACTCTATTAGTCGTTGTTCATCCCTAGGCCCGTATTGGCCCAATAGGACATCACATGTCTAATAATTCCATAAAATGGTTATTTTATAGAAATTAAACTAAAACTAATAAAAACTGAAAACGTAATAAAAACACATAAAAGAACTAGAAAACAAGCTCTTTAAGTGTCGAAAAGACTCTAACTTGTCACAACGAATTGTGGCAAATCAATTACAGTGTAATAAATTCTTCTACTATACAACTTATGAATGATACATTGCAAATTCATAACTTGGGGAGCAAATCGTTTTGGTTCACAAAGTTACAAGATAAATAGAAATACAAGTAATCTTATCAAAATAATAATTTTCACATTATTCCATCGAAATAAGGTATGTAGATATGATGTATATATACATGAAAGAATCTAACTTATTCATTTCTTATTAAGTTCCACAAGTTTCAATTTTACAAACATCGATGCTAAGGTCACATAGGGCTTTCTGGCTTGTAATGTCATGAGGCTTGTGTAACAGCCTTCACCTGACCTGAACCACCGAGTTAGGATATCGGATGTTATGACGTACAAACACTTAGAATAAATGTTTAAAAAATCTTCTTATTATCCTTTTTCAGCATATCTCTTTTTGTATTATTAAATATTTTTTGAATAAAATTAAAAAAGAAGACATCTAAGAATACAACAAACTTTTAAAATAATGTAAGACATTACAACACAAAAGTTCATTAAAGACAGGCTAATCTTGGAGTAGTATACTTTATGCCTTACTCCTAAGATATCCTCTATATACATAATAACCCAACTTGCCATCTCCTTGGAGCATTCCTAGCTTTCTTACTCTCATAGCAAGACCTATAATAAGAATAAACACTTTGTAACTTGACGCGAACCTAGTGAGTTTTTAGCACATAATACCTCCGAACCTTTCTAGTTGAATTCCTCATCTTGCAAATTATGGATCACATCTTTGTCTTTGTAGGATACTTTCATAATATCTAATATATACCTATACACCAACTACCATACTTAACGTATCAACTCTCACTTCACACCTTGACTGACTCCAGATCTTACCAGACAATGTATAACTTCTTTTCTCTTATAACAACAAATGCACTTTTCAAAAAAATATCTATACATTGCCCACTTTCAATGGATTTACTCTTCAAATAAACATTTAACATTTTCCCCATAATAGTTGTTCACAGATACTATTCCTTGGTGGATACTTTCTAACTGATCTTACACTTGGCGGATTCCCACACCGAGCTTAATAACTATCTGAATACCAATCATATCATATTCTTATTCAAACCCAAAACAAACTCATATTGATAATGAAACATTCTAGATCTTGTCACACCCCAAAATAGGGCCAAGAAGTTTCAAGGGTAAAATGGGAATTTAGCTCTAATGTGCTCGGGAATTTCATTGCATGGTAAAATAGAAAATTTTATGACTATGGCTTTTAGAAATCAAATCAATTTTTTAAAATGAGTTTTAAAGACCTTTAATTTTGAAATACGGATTAATTTGTGAAAGGGTCTAAACCTTATGTGTTTATGAGGAAATTAAACCAATTTTTAAAAAATCAAAATATTTTCCCCACCTATAGGTTATTCATGTTAGTCTCTTCCCCCCCTTTTTTTTTGGTCGTCCTTTGTTTTTCAAAAGCTCTTCTCTCACGAAGGGGTTTTTTTTTTTGCAACTCAATATTTATCAAAATTAAGGCTTATATTTGACCTAATTAGGGCAGCTAATCTTGCCTATAAATAGCAAGGCTTAGGTTGAGCTATGTCGAGGTGAAGTAAAGACCATTCTTAGGGTTTTAGTTATAGGCTTATTTTAGTTTCAAAATAATTTTCTTTCTTATTTTCATACTTGGATCCGATTTGAGTCCAAGCTTCCATTATTGAGTTTTTCAGTATTTTTCTTTTACTTTTCTCTTGGAATCTTTGATATCTCGCTAGTTGTTATAGGAATTTTTGTAATCGAGCACACTCAACATATCAAACAGATCGATTTCTATTCTCCTCTTTGTTTTAGTTTAATTTGTGTGTTTTGCATGATTAAATTATTTCTAGGGAAAATGGTATTTAGATTCATGATTAACTAATTCCCTTATGAAGATTAATGAGTGGATGTGGGAGCAATTAATGGATGAATGAGGGTTTTTCATAAATTTCTAACACCCTAACCCATATCTATCGCTGAACTAGGGTTATGAGGCATTACCGGACATATCAGAACATTTTATAATCAATTCACAAATATCATCCACACATTATAGCATCGTAGTAAACATCATTTCAAAGTCCTTTTCTTAGGTCATTGAGACCTTAAACATGATTTAGGAAGGGGTCAGAACTAAACTGAGCACATACAAAATTTCTCAGCAACTTAACAAATTTTTAGAGTTACAGAGGTCACACGCTCGTGTGATCAGGCCGTGTACCTCACACGACATTAGACATGCCCGTGTGTCTAAGCCGTGGCTAAACAGGGCATACATATTAACTTGTACCACACGGCCCATGATATGCCCGTGTGCCTTGGCTGTGGTCGAAACTGACTTGGGTCACACGGCTAACCACACGCCCGTGTGTCTAGCCTGTGTACCCTTTGAAATGGCCACACAAGCCCATGTGCCAAGGCTGTGTGCCTCACATGGCCACCAGACACGCCTGTGTGTCTAGCCGTGCTCAAGACTGAATTTAAATTATAGGGCTACCCCATGGGACACACGGCCATGTAACATAACCATGTGTTGTACACGGCTGAGACATACGCCCGTGTCTTTGCCCGTGTAGACAAGAATAGACTATTTGCAAAGCCAATTTGCCACCCTTAATGGTCATCTCTAGAAATCCAAAAATGTCAAAGCACAATTCATGACCAAATAGATTCAATCCACAATGTCACCAATCAATTTCATTCTTATTATCCAAACCAAAACATACCAAAATCACATACTAAACCCGTTCATTCATACATATCATTATACAAAATTTTCACATCCATTCTCATATAAAATCATACTATTTCCATAACTAATTCACATAACTAACTTACCAAATTGACTATTTCTCACTAGGCCATTTATGCACATCAACACATACCATTTCTTAACTCAACTTATATACCAAAAACCACACCAAATAGCAACTTTAATCTAGCCATATCCCATGGCATGATATACACTTCAAAAATTATATTCAAATACTTCTAGCTTATACATGCCATACTTCAATATTCACATTTTCAAAAGGTACCAAAATAGAGTTCGATAGTGTGGTGATGATTCTTGATGATCCCCGAGCTCCCGATAGCTTCGATATCTACAAAACAATTGTAAACACACACAAAGTAAGCTTTCAAAAGATTAGTAAGCCATGTACAAATAAACTTATCTCATAACACATTTCTAAACCAATTCATTCATATAGCTCATGGCAAAATAGAATTACATATTAATATGTCTCATATAGCTCCTTTGATCATAATTCACTTACATATAATACATTTCATTCTCGTAATAATTCATACATATATTATATGTCCACAAATGTACATATACTTACCTTTCATTCTCAAACATGATATACATTTCAAATGTACCTGAATTGGATACGCATTCTCATAGTCATTCATTTCTCAGAATGCCCGTTGAACCGTACGGAATCAAATAGGACACGCGGATAGCTCAGAAAGCTTATACAATCCCACGTCCCAAACGTGGTCATACATGTAATCAAATATCAATGCCACTGTCCCAGACAGGGTCTTACACGAAATCAAATATGATACCAATGTCTCAGACATGGTCTTATACGTAAATCTCAAATTGATGCCAACTTCCCAGACTTATAGGAAATCACATATCGGAATCCTATGTTATGACATATGTATCCTAACTATTCCTATGGTTCGTACTGGACTTTTCAGACGTCATCACATTATCAGAACTTTCTCAGATTTCTCATATTCAACTCAAATAGCCATTCATCATTATTAAATAGCATATAACCAATAATAATTCAATTCAAAGCACATTTATTTGTATATCGACTTACCTCATACAGGAATGAACGAAAACGAACGGCAATTCAACTACTTTCGACTTTCCCCGATCTAATTCTGTTTTCTTTGGTTCTTGATCTATACAAATTCAAATTTAAATCTTTTATTCAAAAAATCATTCAATTCAATCTATATGCACATATTTAGGGCATTTTACAAATTAGCCCTCATATTTTCACATTTTAACACTTTAGTCCCTAATTCATAAAATAACAAAATACACATAATTTCATATTACACATGCTAGGCCGAATCTTCCTCTTGCTCATATAAGCCCATATATTACATTTATTTCACATTTTAGTCCCTCAAAATCTCATTTTCACAATTTAGCCCAAATTACTCAAATTCATTAAAAATTCAAATACAAAACAAATTAATCTAACACAAGTCTTTCATTTTTCATCAATTAACATCACAAATCTCATTATCTCATCAATGGATCAACTCAAAATCTTCATCAATTTCAAAAATTCAAGCATGGGCTACCTAGAGAACTAAGCAACAATCACAAAAACATAGAAATCATCAAAAATTGAGTAAAAAACGTAGCTTAACCAAGCTTCTAAGTTCTCGAACCCTAAAAACACGTCCATGGCTTTCTTTCTTTTTTATTTTCGGCAAACAAG
Source organism: Gossypium longicalyx (assembly GCA_025698465.1). Classification (NCBI taxonomy): domain Eukaryota; kingdom Viridiplantae; phylum Streptophyta; class Magnoliopsida; order Malvales; family Malvaceae; genus Gossypium; species Gossypium longicalyx. The sequence goes on from CM046997.1 coordinate 61,300,384, forward strand.
ATGATAATATGACTAAAATTTGATTTTGTTTTATTTTATTAACCTTTATTAACACAATTACTAAAATGTCCTTGATTAATAACCTTTAACACATAATAATTCATGTCCATGAAAGTCCATTAACATTAATCCTGGCATATTCACATCATAAAGACCTTACATTAATAAGCCATAACAATTAGGCACTTTAACATATAGTATGTTACTTTTGCATTTTACACGATTAAGTCCTTTTGTCAAATCGAGCACACAAACGATAAAATTAAATTGTGAAATTTTCACAGATATCAATTCACATATTATAAGCACGAAAAATAATATAAAAATGTTTTTCTGACTCAAATTTGTGGTCCCAAAACCACTATTCCGACTAGGGTCTAAACCGTGTTGTTACAACTCTCCTCGCCTTAGGGATTTTTGTCCCCGAAAATCTTACCGTTGAACAGATTCGAATATTGCTGTCTCATAGCATCTTCAGGCTCCTACGTAGCCTCTTCAACACTGTGTCGATGCCACATTACTTTTACTAACGAAATTTTCTTATTTCGCAGTTCTTTAATCTTGTGAGCTAAGATATAGATCGATTCTTCTTCATAAGTCATATCAAACTAAGTTTCTATTTCGGATGGAGTAATTACATACGATGGGTCAGATCTGTATTGTCGAAGCATCGATACATGAAATACATTGTGGATCTTTTCTACCTCAGGTGGCAATAGTAATCTATACGCAACTGGCCCAACACGCTCTATGATTTCATACGGTTTAATGAACCTCGGACTTAATTTACCTTTTTTATTGAAATGAAGTACTTTCTTCCACAGAGATACTTTTAGAAACACTTTGCCGCTGATCTCAAACTCAATATCTTTTCATTTCAAATTTGCATATGATTTGTGACAATCAGAAGCTACTTTTAGACTATCTCAGATTGTTTTTACTTTCTGTTCAGTCTCTTTAATCAAATCAACCCCGTGAATCTTATTCTCACCAAGCTAAGACCAGTATAATGGTGTTTGGCATTTATGACCGTATAAAGCTTCGTACAGTGCCATTTTAATGCTCGACTATTATTATATACGAATTCAATCAATGGAAAATACTATTCCCATGAACCTTCAAACTCAAGAATGCAACATCTCAACATATCCTTGAGTATTTGAATAATCTGCTCAGATTAACCATCCGTCTGCGAGTGAAAAGTAGTACTGAAAATATAATTTCGTACCTAAAGGATCTTACATTTTCTTCCAAAACCTTGAAGTGAATCTCAGATCTCTATCTGACAAAATAGACAATGGCACCCCATGCAATCTCACAATATCAGAAATGTATAACTCAGCTAATTTATAAAGTGAGTAATCTGTTTGAACTGGAACGAAATGAGCTGATTTCGTCAATCTATTAACTATAACCCAAATTTTATCCTTCTTTCTCGGAGATAGGGGTAAACCCAAAACAAAACCCATCGTTATTTTATCCCATTTCCACTCTAAAATCATAATCGGATGTAACAAACCAGATGACACCTGATGTTCAGCTTTAACTTGCTCACAGATCAAACATTTCAAAACAAATTCGAAGATCTCTTTTCATTCTGGACCACCAGTAATGCTGTTTCAAATCATTATACATTTTTGTACTTCCCGAATGAACAGATAAAAGAATGTCGTGAGCTTCATTCAAAATTATCTGAATCAACTTTGGATTTCTCGGAACATAAATACGATATCGGAATCTCAGACAATCATCATTATTAGTTTGATATTCAAAATTAGAATCCAAATCACACTGAGCTCGTTTTGCTATAATCTCATTATCAACCTTCTGAGCTTCACAAATATGTTGAATAAATAACGGTTGTAACAGCCCGGTTTAGACCCAAATCGAAATAGTGGTTTCGGGACCACAAATCTGAGTTAGAAAAAGATTTTAATATTATTTTCAATGCTTATAATATGTGAATTGATGTCTGTGAAAATTTCGTGTGAAAATTTTATTGTTTGTGTGCCCGGTTTGATAAAAGGATCTAATCGCATAAAATGTAAAAGTTGCATGCTATATGTTAAAATTGCCTATTTGCTATATCTTTTAATTAAGAGGTCCTTATGTTTTTAATATGCCATTTACATGGTAAGTGGACTAAAATGGCCTTATATGTTAATGTTTTTATATGTTATTAATCAAGGGCAAAATTGGATTTAGTAATTTAAGTTATATTAATAAAACAAAACATTAAAATCAGCTAATATATATTTTTATATGCCGAATATTGAAGAAAAAAATAAAAGAAAAGAGTCTTTAGGGTTCGGCACTTGTGATTGTTGATTAAGGTATGTATTTTGCTCGGTTATTTTTATAATTTCTTCGTTTTTGTGATCGTTGCTTAGTAATCTATTAAGCCCATGTCTCAATTTCTAAAATTGTTCATGATTTTGAGTTGAGCCATTGATGAAATTATGAGTTTTATGAAGTTTGATGATAGTTTAAGAAAGCCTGATGTTGGGTTAATATATTTTATCTTTGGATTTTTGATGAATTTGAGTAATTTGGGAAAAATTATAAAAATGAGATTTTTAGGTACTAAAATGTGAAATAAATGAAACATAGGGGCTTATATGAACACCACGTATATTCTGCTAAGCAAGTGTGTATGGAAATTTGGTGTATTTTGTGATTTTGTGAATTAAGGATTAAAGTGTCAAAATGTGAAAATGTGAGGGCTAATTTGTAAAATTCCCTAAATGTGTGTATATGGATTGATTTGAATGAATGTGTGATTGAATAAGTCAAATTTGAATGTGTTTAGATCAAGAACCAAATAAAACGGAATTAGACCGGGGAAAGTCGAAAGTCATTGAGTAGTCGATTCTGTTCGTTTGAATCCCTACGAGGTTAGTCGATATACAAATAAATGTGTTTTGAATTGAATTAATATTGTTTATATGCTCTTGTACAATGATGAATGATTATATGAGTTGAGTATGAGATATCCGAGAAAGTATTGACAAAGTTTCGATGCCCGAAAAGTCCCGTACGAACCATAAGAATAGTTAGGATACATATGTCATGACATAGGATCCGATATGTGTTTTCGTGTAAGACCATGTCTGGGATGTTAGCATCGAATTATGATTTACGTATAAGACCATGTCTGGGACATCGGCATCGTATTTGATTTTGTGTAAGATCCTGTCTGGGACAATGGCATCGATATCTGATTACATGTAAGACCAGGTCTGGGACATTGGCATTGTACGAGCTTTTCGAGCTATTCGAATATTATTATTGATTTTGAACAGTTCAACGGGATTTTCGAGAAAATGAATAACTATGTGAACATGTATCCGATTCAGGTACGTTTGAAATGTTATTAAGATTGAGAATGAAAGGTAAGCATAAGTATATATGTGTGAAGGTATGAAATATGTTTGTATTATGTGGAAATGTGATGTACATATAAGCAAATGGTTATGAGTATTTGATCTAAATGAGAAATATGAACTTGATATTTAGTTATGCCATGATTCATACAAATGAATTGGTTTATAGTTGTGATTTGTGATAAATTTATTTGTATATGGCTTACTAAGCTTTTGAAAGCTTATTTTGTGTGTGTTTTCAATTGTTTTATAGATATCGTAGCTATCGGAAGCTCAGGATTCGTCGAGGATCATCACCACACTATCGAACTCTCTTTTGATACCTTTTGAAAATGTCTATATTGAAGTATGGCATGTATAGGCTAGAAGTATTTGAATATGTTTTGTAATGTGTATATCATGCCATGTGATATGGCTAGATTATGGTTTGATTTTGATATATGATATGTGATGCAAAAAAGATATGTTTGGTGTATAAATATATGACCTAGTGAGAAATGGTCAATTTGGTAAGTTGGTAATGTGATTTAGTTGTAGAAATGGTATGATTTTGGCATGAGATTGGATGTGAAATATTAAGATAAGGATATGTTACAATGAATGAGTTTGCTATATGATTTTTGGTATGTTTTGAATTGGTTAAAAAGGATGAAATTTGTTGATAATGAAATGGCATGAATGATGTAATGTTTTAGTTGTGAATTGGTTGAGAATTTGGTATAAAATGTTTGGTTTTGATCATGTAGGTAGAACCCAAAATTAGGGTGGCAAATTGGCCTTATAAATGGTTTATTTTTGTCCACACAAGCTGAGATACAGGCGTGTGTCTCAGTTGTGAGCGACACACGGGTATGTTACACGGCCGTGTGTCCCCTGGGGAACACTACGATTTAAAGTCAGTATACCCTATGGTTTTGACACGGCCCAGACACACGGGCAGTTCTAGCAGTCGTGTGTGGCACATGGGCTGGCACATAGGCGTGTAGTCGGCCGTGTGACCCAAGTCAGTAGCCTCCCTAATTTTCACATGGCCTGGCACACGGGCTTGTCTTGTGGTTGTGTGGAAAAGTTAGTATGTATGCCTTGTTTTGCCACATCCTAGACACACGGGCGTGTCTAATGCCGTGTGAGGCACACGACCTGCGTACACGCGCGTGTGACCTTTATAACTTTGAAAAATGTTTAAGTTTTGAAAAATTTTGTATGAGCTTAGTTTAGTCCCGACCCCTTTCTAAAGCATGTTTAAGGTCTCGTTGACCTACTTAAGGGACTCTATAATGATGTGTGACTTTGATGCGATGTTGATTATGAAATGAATGCCAATTGTTCCGACATGTCTAGTAATGCCTCTTAACCCTAGTTTGGAGATGGATACGGGTTAAGGGTGTTACATTTGGTTGGTATTATAGCTACGATTTAGTTGATTCTAGGACTAACGTAGCGTATGTGAGTCTAGCTATACATGCCATATTTATGAATTGCGATAGTGTGATGAATCCTAATAATGAAAATGTGTTTTTCTATAGCAAATGGATCCCGAATGAGCCGTAGCTGACGATGTTGAGAGTAATGCGCTTGCTCCCGCGTAAGGGACAGGACCATATGACTCTAGACCTGCTACTAGTAGCCATGATGGAGAGGTTAAACAAGATTTTTATCAAATGATGAATGATTGGTTCACCCAATATATCCATACTAATCTAGCTGTGTCACAACCTTCACCCCCGGTCAATCCTCCGCAAGTCCCTGTCACATCACAAGCTAATCCGATTTAGTTGAATAAGCCTCCGGTTGACAAAATTAGAAAATATGGCGCTGAAGAGTTCCATGCTACTACTAATGATGATGCTGAGAGAGCAGAGTTCTGGTTAGAGAATATGATATGAGTGTTTGATAAATTGTCATTGACTCCAGATGAATGCCTTAAGTGTGTCGTTTTTCTTCTGAGGGATATGGCATATCATTGGTGGAAGACATTGATATCTGTAGTTCTGAGGGAACGAGTCACCTAGGATTTCTTTTAAGCTGAATTCTGAAAGAAATACATCAATTAGAGATTCATTGATAAAAAACGTAAAGAGTTTCTTGATTTGAAATAGGGCCGTATGTCTGTTATAGAATATGAGCGAGAATTTGTGAGATTGAGTCAGTATGCACGAGAGTGTGTTTTGACTGAAGCAATCATGTGCAAGAGATTCGAGGATGGCTTGAACGAAGATATCCGCTTGTTAGTTGGGATTTTAGAAACAAAAGAGTTTGCTGTGCTTGTTGAACAAGCATGTAAAGCTGAAAAACTCGGGAAAGAGAAAAGAAAAGCTGACTCAAAAGCTAGAGACGTGAGAAAGAGATCCGTAAGTAAATCATTTCAGTCTGCATCAAAGAAATTTCGAGATAATTTTAGCCGTTCAAAGGCTAATATGGGGCATTCAAGTAAAGATCGTGCTAGATCGCATTCAAGTTTTAAAACTCCACCTACTTTGATTGCTAGTGTTGAAAATGTCAGATCTGATCGACCCGAGTGTAAACACTGTGGTAAAAGACATCCTGGCAGTTGTAGACTGTATGATTAGGTTTGTTTCAAATGTAGATCTTTAGATCATTTTATCCGTTATTGTCCCGAATCTATTGAACAAGAGATTGTGCAAAATTCGAGACCGAGTAACACTTCAGCTCATGGTAGACCTCCTAGAAATACGAGAAATATGAGTGGTAGTCAAAGAGGGACAAAAGACACCACTATTCGATCTGAGGCTAGAGCACCTGTTAGAGCCTATGCCATCTGAGCTCGTGAGGAAGCTTCATCTTCAGATGTGATTACAGGTACATTTACTCTTTACGATACTTCTGTGATTGCATTGATAGATCTTGGATGAACGCATTCTAATATATGCATTGTAACGCCCTAAATTTGGGCCTAGAAATATTAGGTTTTAAGTGTTTGGCTTAGTGGTTGTGTGTTCTAGGAGTGTCTGGTAAGTCATGGGTTCAAGTCCTGGCTTTCACAAAATTCTTGCTTTTTAAGGATAAAACCCTTATCTTTGGCCAGTAGGTTTATAAGTTTATTTTGGTAAAGTATGACATAAAAAGCCTGCTAGTCTAGTGGTAAGTGGCGTGTGGAGTGTGCTAGTGGTCTGAGGTTCGAGTCCCTGCTTGTGCAAATGGAGTTTATTTTTGCTGTTGGCCATGGGAGGAAGTTGTGTTTGACTGAAACACCAAGGATTTGAACAGGTTTGAATGGATTTGTTGTTAGCCGAATTGGGGGAGTAAAAAGGGGGATTTTCAAATATTTGAATTGGCAAACAAGAGGAAATTTAGGAGAAAATCGTGGGGATTTGTGGTTGAATAGAGTTGGTACCGAATGAGAGTTGTAGACACTCATTGCTTTCGGGATTTGGAGAGGAGTGGAGGGTGGTGCCGTTTGTGATCTCCCAACACTCAAAATTCGTCTTTGGGACTAGCAACTACTCTCCATTTCGGTAGCTACCCCCTTGGTTATTGATTTCATTTTTGTTTGAGGCTGATTACTACTTAGACTATTCGGGTATTTTATTTTTATGCTTTTTCTTTCGGCTTTCTTCTCTCCCTCAGCTTTCCTTCTCTTAACCTCCTTAACCTTTGTCGAGCCTTCATGCTCTCTCTCTTTCAATCGGTCATTAGCATTTATCTCTTCTTTTGTCTTTGACCAAATATATCTACTCTTTCCCCCTCATTTCTGTTGTTTTGGTTCTCTTCTCCTTCCGTGTGTTGGGTTAGCCGAATATTAGAGAATCAGTAAGTGCTCTTGGTTTACTCTAGATTCTCTTCACCGTTGTGGTCTTTTCTTCTAAAATCTCCTTGTGTTGTCGATTCATGATAAAGGTACAAGTGTTTCGACTCTTGTGTGGGTATAGGCTAATTTCTTCTATCAATCGTTCTTAGTTCTACATAGTGGTAAGTTATCGTTCTTTTGATTCTGGTTATTTGTGTTCATGGTGATAGTTAAAGAGATTAAGATACAATGCAGGTTGTGCCAAGGATTTGGATCACTGGTTTAAGGAGGGATTATATCATACTTGCTTAACCAAGGTAAGAAGTTTGTGCCATTTTGGGGATTAAGTGTTAATAAGAGGGTGTTTAACCCTAGCGTTTAAAAGACTGATATTGGATCATGTTTGAATCTAGGTTGGTGGTTGTGGACTTCGACGCGTTCTCGTAAATAGCTGTGTATTCACACACTAAATAGACTACAGACCGACAAAAGCCGAAAAGCCAAAAAGCCGAAAGAATGGCCTTTTGGCCACATGGGTATGCTAACGCACATGTGGTAAACCGAGCCCACGAATCGTGGGCGTAAGACGGTAGAGGCCACCATGGGCGTTCTCATGGACTTAGGCTAGTTTGGGACTCGATGGGCCAAAATGGGTCGTGTGAGCCCAATGGGCTCATGGGCTTCACATGGATAAAATCAGCGGTACGTGGCAAATACTGGACTAGGCTGTGTAGTTTGCCTAGCCATGGCTAACCTAGGCTAAATGGGCCAAACAGTGGGCCCTGGGCCCATTTACACCGTTGTGACCATTAGAGTTGCGCGAGTCGCTCGAGGTGACTATAGACCTTCTAATGGGTCGAGAAGAGTACTTAGACCCCAAGGCAGGTAAAATGACTGAAGTACCCCTATAGGGTAAAATGACTAAAATACCCCTATAGGATAAAATAACTATTTTACCCCTTGAGGATAAATGACTAATTTGTGCTATGATATGACTATTATTTCTGACTATGACATTCTGCATACATGTATGATTTATGACATGACATTCTGCATGGGGTTGGGATACTATTATGGAGGAAGTTAACTGAACTGGTGGCTTTGCCACATATACTGTTTCTGGTGGCTTTGCCACATATACTGATACTAGCAACTTTGCTATGTTACTGTTACTAGCAGCTTTGCTTCGATATTGATGTGCTAGCTGGGTGGGTCGATTTTGTCCCCACATGGTGTGTTGGTGGTACGGAGTGATGTGTTGGATGGTTTGGTTTGGGTTGCTGTAACACCCCAAACTCAGCCTAGATGTTACGACTGAATCTGACGTGCCACATCAATTACCCGAAAACCCGACAAGCTTATGATGTTAAACCAGTTGTCGTAAAAGCCTTAATAGTTTTATAGCCCGTGTATGCCTAGTGTTTCATGCTATTTAAGACGTGTATAGTTACCAATACGTTCATTTTTATCAGAATTAAAGTTGCAGGTTTGCTTACCGAAAACGTTACTATTTTGAAAAGTCGATGTTCCTACTCTAGCAGTTGATAAATACCAAATCATAGCCCAATTTAAATTTAAATCCCTAAATGGCCTTATTACAAAAACAAAACCCAAATATAAAATCAGAAAATAATAAAGTCATTCGTGATCGTGTGGCCACCTCAAGTCCCTCGCAGCTCTAATCCGTCTAAGGCTGAGTATTTCCTGTACAATTAAAAGAAAGGGTGAGTTTAAAAAAACTCAGTGTGTAATCCCTTATCAGACTATAGAAAACAGTGCATGCAGTAATAGTCTGGGCTTGAGCCCTATACAGTATCAGTACAGTCTGGGCCTTAGCATTTAAACAGTAGCAGTGTGGCCTAAGCCCAATACAGTTTCAGTATAGTGTAAAAATGCAACCTATCCCAAAACCATCCAGTACACCACCCGTACCAACCAACACACCGTGTGGGGATATCAATCAACCCACCCAACTAGCACACCAAAACCGCAGCAAAGTTGCCAGTAATAGTAACGCAGCGTAGCTGCCAGTAGCAGTAAGTGTGGCAAGCCACTAGTAGTAATAAACGTGACATAGTCACCAGTACAGTTCTTCCTCCATATCATAAACCCAACCCCATACAAATGTCGAGTCATAAATATTACGTGTATGCAGTATGTCATACTCAAAACCAGTCATATAAATGTCATACACACATCAATTAACCTACCACTAGCGCTATAAAGGTCGTTTCGTAAGTTAAGGGTAAAACAATAATTTTTACCCCTCAGGGGTATTTCGGTCCTTTAATTGATTTTAGGGTCTCAGTACAGATAACGACCCTTCGAAAGATCTGCAGTCGACTCGAACGACTCAGATACCCCATATGGCCAAAATAGTGTAAATAGGCCCAAGGCCCATTAAGTGGGCTAACACGCCCATGTGGCCCATTTAGCTCAAATTCAGTCCCACCAACATGGTTTTCATGTCCCATTTCATATTTTGTCACTTACCGCTTTTCCTATTCGTGTGGGGCCCACAGGTCCATTAGGCCCGCTCGGCCCATCTCGGCCCAACACGGCCCATAACGGCCCTAGTCCATGAAATGCACGCAACGATCTTATAGTCCACCGCCCATAATATGTGGGCTCGATTTGTCCATTGAGCGATCGCACGCTCGCAAGGCCTCAATAACCGAATCTCCGGCTTCTCAGCTTTTGCCGATCTACAACAGCCTTGGTGTGGTTACACACCCACGTTCATCATTGAACACAGAGTAAGATTGGGTGTACGACTACACACCTTGATTTGCGAAAGTGACAGAATCCCCTACGAGTCCAAGGCCTACAATCAACCCAACATTCAGTTAGTTTCCACCACATTCAATCGCAACAACTACCTTAAACCCAACTCCTCTACTTACCTTGATCGAAGAGAAGGTGGCCAACTGTATCTAGATTAGCTAGAGTTGATCTCGGGAATTTTGGCCCTCAACTGCACACGACAGTTTTAACAGATAAACTAATTAAAAAGAATAACCTAAAGCCTTTAAGATAACACTCTTAAAACAAGGAATAATCGGCTTACCCAAGTGTTGGAAGACAGGGTTCTGATGGCTCAAGAACATTCTGCGCCCTTCATTTCTCAGTGATAACTGAACCCCGCGAACATACATCATAGAAAAGGAAGTCACCACTCGATAAATACAGAGAACTAAGAGAAGGGAATATTTTGCTTAGAGAAAATAATAAAAGAAACAAGGTTAACAGTCACCATACGACATACTTACCACTTGCAGAGAGGCACCAAATTCGCTCAATCAAACTAACCAGGTAAGACAGAGATTTAAAACAAAAAGGGGAAGAGATTCGACAGAGAGAAAGGATATTCGGCTAATACAGAGACAACCCAAACGAGATGAACCCAATGATCAAATGGTATTCGACCAAAGTTCATAAAGGTAGAAGTGCAAAAGAGATGCGATGGGAAAAAGGTTTGAGAGAAGTAGAAGGTGAAGAGAATTCCGGCACAGTGTTGAGTGTAAACTAGGGTAGTGTTCAGTCAATGACTTAGAAGAGAAGAGAGAAATAAAAGAAAAGGTTTTACCAATTGGCACGAAATGAAACAAAGGTTTTGGCTTTTCCCAAAAGGCATACAAAGAAATCGGCAGAGGAGAATAATACTCAAAGTGACCGAAAAAAGCAAAAAGAACAATAGCCAAAGAAGAGTTCGGCCCCTACTCCCTACCCAAATGTCGAAAATACACTCCCCAAACCCCTTAGCTGAATTTGCACCCCCACACACTCCCATACGGCTACAAACTCCTTCCCATTTTAAATTCCATGATAATCTCCCAGATTTTCTCCCCTTAGCCCTCCTTGAAATCCTTTGCAACAACCCTTAAGACCAATTCAAACCCTTCATCCTTAGTGTTCGACTCCAACACTAACTCTTGTCATCCCCTTCTAGCAAAATAATTATTCCTTTGTTTGGCATGGGAGTCGAACTCATGCCCTCTTCAGATGATCCACACGCCAACTACCACTAAGCCACAAGGCTCTTTTATGTCCTCACTTAACCACATTTATTTATAAAGCCTACGCACCAGTGTCCAGGTTCCTTTTAAGGAAAAACAAAAATTCTACAAAAGCTAGAGTTTAAACCTAGGACTTCCCAAACAACCCAAAACTTGCCCAAATCACTTAGCTAACACACCAACATGCAATTTGTGTCAAAATCAGCAAAATTACAACCCCTAAATTTTTAGGGCGTTACAACTCTACCTCTCTTAAAGAAATTTCGGCCTCAAAATTTACCTGATTAGAACAGATAAGGGTATTGATGTCGTATCGTCTCTTCTGGTTCCCACGTGCCCTCTTCTGCGCCGTGATTACGCCAAAGCACTTTGACTAATGGAACAGCTTTCTTCCTTAACAGTTTAACATCAGGCTCCAATATATGCACTGGTTCTTCCTTGATGGTTAGATCAGGCCTAACTTCAATTTTCTCAACTGGCACGACGTGCGAGGGATTAGAACGGTATCGCCTAAGCATTGAGAAGTGAAACACGTCATGAATTCTATCCAACTCTGGAGGCAACTCAAGTTGATACGCAACCGGTCCTACACGCTTAAGTATCCAGTAAGGTCCAATAAATCTAGGGTTCAGCTTGCCCTTCCGTCCAAACCTCAAAATTTTCTTCCACGATGACACCTTCAGAAAAACATAATCCCCCACAGAGTGTTCGATCTCTTTACGCTTTAAATCCGTATAGGACTTCTGCCTATCAAACACTTCTTTCAACCGATCTCGAATCAGCTTTACCTTGTATTCTATATCAGCAACTAGCTCTGGCCCTAGAATTCACCGTTCACCCAGTTCAGTCCAACAAATAGGTGTACGACACCTACGACCATATAACGCCTCGTACGGTGCCATTCGAATACTAGACTGGTAGCTGTTGTTATACGTAAATTCTGCCAACAACAAATAATCCTCCCAGCTACCCCTAAAATCCAATACACAACTCCTCAACATATCTTCCAATACCTGAATTACTCTCTCAGACTGTCCATCCGTCTGAGGATGCCAAAGCCTCGTGTAGCTTCTTCTAGAACCAAGATGCGAACCTAGGATCTCTGTCAGATATGATAGAAACCGGTACACCATGCAATATTACAATCTCAGCCACATACAACTTGGCCAACTTTTGTAATGAATAATCAGTGCGGACAGGTATGAAGTGGGTAGATTTAGTCAGTCGGTCTACAATCACCCAACTCGAATCCTTCTTAGAAGGCGTCAAAGGTAACCCACTTACAAAATCCATGGTTATCCTTTCCCACGTCCAGAGTGGAATCTTAACTTGCTACAGTAATCCAGAATGTAATTGATGCTCAGCCTTAACCTGCTGGCACGCCAAGCTTACTCACATAATTAGTAACTTCGCGTTTTAACCCAGGCCACCAATACAACTCACGAAGATCTCGATATAACTTGTTCCCACCAGGATGCATGGCATAAGGACTACCATGCGCCTCTCGCAGAATAGACTGCCTCAGATCAGAATCCTTCGGTATACACACTCTTCCACAGAAACATAACACCCCTTCCCCATTCAGTCCAAAATTTGAAGTCTCACCATTTTCCACTTGTCGAAAATGAAAAACTAGCGATTCATCCAACAACTGTTTCTTCTTAATTTGATCAGTCCAAGTCGGGCTCACTTGTAGTTCAGCTAACAAACTACCATATCAAATAGGCTAAGACGAGCAAACATTGCTCTTAAATCAGAGACAACTCTACGGCTCAGTGCGTCAGCTACTAAATTAGCTTTGCCTGGATGGTACTCAATTGAGTAATCATAATCTTTAAGCAACTCAATCCATCTTCGTTGCCTAAGGTACAACTCCTTCTGAGTAAGGAGATATTTGAGACTCTTATAGTCCGTATAAATAATCATTCTTTCCCCATATAAATAATGCCTCCAAATTTTTAGTGCAAACACCACTACCGCCAGCTCCAGATCATGAGTGGGATAGTTCGCCTCGTGAGGTTTAAGCTGCCGCGATGCATAAGCAACCACCTTTCCTTCTTGCATCAACACACACCCTAATCCAACGTGTGACGCATCACTATAAACAGTAAATTCCTTCCTAGACTCTGGCTGTATCAAAACAGGAGCCTCAGTTAAAACTTTCTTCAATTTCTCAAAACTCTCTTGCTGTTTGTTGGACCAAATAAACGGCACCCCTTTGCGCAATAACTTCTTCAAAGGTGCAGCTATCACTAAAAACCCTTCCATGAAACGTCTATAATATCTGGCTAAACCCAAAACACTTCGAATCTCAGATACAGTCTTTGGTGGTTTCCAACCCAATACGGCTTCAATTTTTCGAGGATCAACCTTAATCCCCTCGACAGACACCACCTGACCCAGAAATACCACCTTTTGCAACCAAAACTCATACTTGCTAAATTTTGTGTACAACTGCTTCTGTCACAGAATTTGAAGAACAATCCGCAAATGTTCATCATGCTCCTCCTCATTTTTCGAATACACTAAAATATCGTCTATGAACACTACTACGAACCGGTCCAGATAGGGTTGAAATACTCGATTCATCATGTCCATGAAAACAGCTGGTGCATTCGTTAATCCGAAAGGCATTACTAGGAACTCATAGTGACCATAACGAGTCCTAAATGCTATCTTATACATATCAACTTCCTTGACCTTTAGCTGATGGTACCCAGATCGAAGATCTATTTTGGAGAACATCACAACTCCTCGCAATTGATCAAACAGATAATCTATCCTCGGTAAAGGGTACTTATTTTTGGTAGTCAGCTTATTCAATTGACGATAGTCAATGCACATGTGCATGGACCCATCCTTCTTCACAAACAATACTGGTGCTCCCCATGGGGACACACTCGGTCGAATGAATCCTCGATCTAACAGCTCTTGAATTTGAGCCTTTAACTCCACTAGCTCCTTTGGTGCCATCCTATATGGGGCGATGGACATTGGAGTTGTTCTTGGTAGAAGCTCAATTCCGAATTTGACCTCACGGTCTGGAGGCAAGCCAAGAAGTTATTTTGGAAAAACATCTAGAAACTCCTTAACAGTTCTTACATCCTCAACAAAAAGACTCTTAGTCCCTGAATTGCTAACATATGCTAGAAAAGCCTCACAACCCTTGCGAACCAGCTTCTCGGCTCTTAACGCCGATATTACATTAGACAAGTAATCTCTTCGCTCTCCTATTACAACCACCTCCTCATCCTCCGAAGTCCTCAACACCAACCGCTTAGTAGCACAATCCAACTTCGCACGATGCTTCACTAGCCAATCCATGCCTTAAATAATATCAAATTCCCTGAATGGCAGTTCCGTCAAATTTACAGGAAATACGACCCCTTGAACTTCTAAGGGCACTTCTTTGAATAACTTATCCACCCTAACTGACTGCCCTAGTGGACTCAACACCATCATTTCACTAGCAGTGCTCTCAAACTGAATACCCAACTTCTCAGACACAGTGCACAAAACATACGAATGTGTCGATCCAATATCAATTAAAGCAATAAATGGTGAATTACGGATCAAGAACGTACCGGTTATGACATCAGGACCATCACCATCCTCTCGGTGATGAGCAACAAAAACCAAGGCTGGTTGCCTTGCCTCGGTATTACCCGTGCCTCTACCTGGTGTTCCACGACCTCGTCCAAACCCATTTCCACCTCTAGCCTGTCCATGACCTCTCAGTGGCTGACCACCTCTCACTGGCTGAACATAACCCTATCCTGTAGCTTGCACCTGAGTAGGACTTTGAGGACAATTCCTAACCTGATGATCTATAGACCCACATCTGAAGCACGCCCCAATCTCTTTCCAGCACTCACCCAAATGAGATCTCCCACAATCAGCACAGAGTTGCGGTCTTGTAGCAACAACAGGATCTCCAGCTCAGACTGGCCTATCAAACTTGGCTCTCTTGATAGGCCTACCTGCAGAACCCGAAGATTCAAAATCCCTTTTGCCTCTGCCCCTATCTTTCTCACGATTCTGGCACTCCGAGCGCTTCACATCCTCAGCAATCTTTACTTTCTCCATTAAAGTAGCAAAGCCCCGCTCCCTCTGTGGAGCTATTAGAACTCTCAACTCATCATGAAGGCCGTCCTCAAAACGCACACAATGTTCGTACTCAGTCACTACTATCCCACGAGCATAATGACTCAACCGCAAAAACTCCGCCTCATATGCCGCCACAGTCCTATTACCCTGGGTCAAGTTCAGAAATTCTTTCCTTTGGGCATCTACATAACTTGCGCCTACATATTTCCCTTGAAAAGACGTCTTAAAGTAATCCCATGTCAGACGGTCAGCTTGTGTACCTTCCTTAACAGTAAGCCACCATTGGTAAGCCTTATCTCGTAATAACGACACCGCCCCTTTCAGTTGTTGTTCTACAATATAGTCAAAATCATCCATTATTCGCTTTGTAGCCTCTAACCAATATTCTGCCACATTCGGGGCTACACCAGAAACACCCCTAAAGATCTCTGCCCCATTAGATCGGAGTCGCTCAAAAATTGACCCCCGGGCCACTAATCTCGTACTCGCTCCAACAACCCTTTCAAGAACTCGTAGCATCGCTTGAGACAAGGCATCATCCTCAATTGCTCGATCATGAGACCCAGTCTCAGTTACTGGCGAAGTCGGTGTCTCCCTAGCAGGCATGTGACCCGATGCTAAAGACCCAGCTCTAGCACCCACTCGGCCTCTACCACGGCCTCGTGTATCCCTTCCACGAGTACCTCTAGTGCTCATATCGAGATACACTTTATCTGAATTTAGAGGTTTTATGCTATCATTTTATAATTCCAGTTGTTATTAAAAAATATTTTATGGTAAATAGTATTTAGAGCTTTATCTCTGTAGTCTTTTACGGTCTCAGTTTGTTCTAACTAGAAATTCCTGTATTGTGCTACCATCTATAACAGTTTCTCAACATAACATTATAGTTTAAAGTAATAGATACTATCAGAGATCTTACAGATTTGGTGCCGGAGACTCCGTGTGCCACACTTCCAGTAACATCATTTTAGAAACAAGTCAAGTTCTGTTGATAAATTTCAAAACCAAATTTTAGAAAAACCCCTTTGCAAACCCCAATTTCGGAAAAAATAAAATAATTTTTCTGCTACCCATACCACAACTGAGTTTTGAAACTTGGCTCTGATACCCCTAAATGTAACACCCAAAATCGAGCCTAGACGTTACGACCGAATCTGATATGCCACATCAATTACTCGAAAACCTGACAAGCTTATGATGTTAAATCGGTTGTCGTAAAAGCCTTAATAGTTTTAAAGCCCGTGTATGCCTAGTGTTTCATGCTGTTTAAGACGTGTATAGTTATCAATACGTTCGTTTTTATCAGAATTAAAGTTGCAGGTTTGCTTACCGAAAATGTTACTATTTTGAAAACCCGATGTTCCTACTCTAGCAGTTGATAAATACCAAATCATAGCCCAATTTAAACTTAAAACCCCAAATGGCCTTATTACAAAAACAAAACCCAAATATAAAATCAGAAAATAGTAAAGTCATTCGTGATCATGTGGCCACCCCGAGTCCCTCGCAACTCCAATCCGTCTAAGGCTGAGGATTTCCTGTACAATTAAAAGAAAGGGTGAGTTTATGAAAACTCAGTGTGTAATCCCTTATCAGACTATAAAAAATAGTGCATGCGAATGATGCGGGCCTAAGCCCTATCTGATGATCGATCTGATGCGGGCCTTAGCCCTTAAACGAGAGTGATGTGGCCTAAGCCCAATACAGTTTCAGTATAGTGCAAAAATGTAACCCATCCCAAAACCATCCAGCACACCACCCATACCAACCAACACACCGTGTGGGGATATCAATCAACCCACCCAACCAGCACAACAAAACTATAGCAAAACTGCCAATAATAGTAATGTAGCATAGCTGCCAGTAGCAGTAAGTGTGGCAAGCCACCAGTAGTAATAAACGTGACATAGTCACCAGTACAGCTCTTCCTCCTTATCATAAACCCAACCCCATGCAAATGTCGAGTCATAAATATTTCATGTATGCAGTATGTCATACTCAAAACTAGTCATATAAATGTCATACACACATCAATTAACCTACCACTAGCGCTATAAAGGCCGTTTCGTCAGTTAAGGGTAAAATAATAATTTTTACCCCTCAGGGGTATTTCGATCCTTTAATTGATTTTAGGGTCTCGGTACAGATAATGACCCTTCGAAAGGTCTACAGTCGACTCGAACGACTCAGATAACCCATATGGCCAAAACAGTGTGAATGGGCCCAAGGCCCATTACTCGGCCCAAGTGGGCCCACATGCCCATGTGGCCCATTTAGGTCAAATTTAGTCCCACCAACGCAGTTTCCATGTCCCATTCCATATTTTATCACTTATCACATGTCCTATCCGTGTGCGGCCAATAGGTCCATTGGGCCCGCTCGACCCAACACGGCCCATAACGACCCTAGTCCATGAAACGCACACAAGGATCTTATATTCCACCGCCCTTAATATATGGGCTCGATTTACCCCACGAGCGATCGTACGCTCGCAAGGCCTCAATAGTCGAATCTCTGGCTTTTCGGCTTTTGCCGATCTTCAACAGCCTTGGTGTGGTTACACACTCACGTTCATCATTGAACACAGAGTAAGATTGGGTGTACAACTACACACCTTGATGTGCGAAAGTGATAGAATCCTCTACGAGTCCATGGCCTACAATCAACCCAACATTCAGTTAGTCTCCACCATATTCAATCGCAACAACTAACTTAAACCCAACTCCTCTACTTACCTTGATCGAAGAGAAGGTGGCCAACTATATCTAGATTAGCTAGAGTTGATCTCGCGAATTTTGGCCCTCAACTGCACACACGACAGTTTTAACAGATAAACTAATTAAAAAGAATAACCTAGAGCCTTTAAGATAACACTCTTAAAACAAGGAATAATCGGCTTACCCAAGTGTTGGAAGATAGGGTCCCGATGGCTCAAGAAACTTCTGCGCCCTTCGGTTCTAAGTGATAACTAAACCCCGCGAACATACATCATAGAAAAAGAAGTCACCACTCGATAAATACAGAGAACTAAGAGAAGGGAATATTTGGCTTAGAGAAAATAATAAAATAAACAAGGTTAACAGTCACCACACGACATACTTACCACTTGCAGAGAGGCATCGAATTCACTCAATCAAACTAACCAGGTAAGACAGAGATTTAAAAGAAAAAGGGAAAGGACTCGATAGAGAGAAAGGATATTTAGCTAACACAGAGACAACCCAAACAAGATGAACCCGATGATCAAATGGTATTCGGCCAATGTTCATAAAGGTAGAAGTGCAAAAGAGATGCGATGGGAAAAGGGTTGAGAGAAGTAGAAGGAGAAAAGAATTCCGGCACAGTGCTGAGTGTAAACTAGGGTAGTGTTCAGTCAAGGACTTAGAAGAGAAGAGAGAAATAAAAGAAAAGGTTTTACCAATCAGCACAAAATGAAACAAAGGTTTCGGCTTTTCCCAAAAGGCATACAAAGAAATCGACAGAGGAGAATAATACTCAAAGTGACCGAAAAGAGAAAAAAGAACAATAGCCAAAGAAGAGTTTGGCCCCTACTCTCTACCCAAATGCCGAAAATAAACTCCTCAAACCCCTTAGCCAAATTTGCACCCCCACACTCTCCCATACGGCTACAAACTCCTTCCCATTTCAAATTCCATGATAATCTCCCAGATTTTCTCCCCTTATCCCTCCTTGAAATCCTCTGCAACAACCCTTAAGACCAATTCAAACCCTTCATCCTCAGTGTTCGACTCCAACACTAACTTTTGCTGTCCCCTTCTAGCAAAATAATTATTCCTTTGTTTGGCATGGGATTCGAACTCATGCCCTCTTCAGATGATCCATACGCCAACTACCACTAAGCCACAAGGCTCTTTTATGTCCCCACTCAACCACATTTATTTATAAAGCCTACGCACCAATGTCCAGGTTCCTTTTAAGCAAAAACAAAAATTTTGCAAAAGCTAGAGCTTAAACCTAGAACTTCCCAGACAGCCCAAATCACTTAGCTAACACACCAACATGCAATTTGTGTCAAAATTGGCAAAATTACAACCCTTAAGTTTTTAGGGCGTTACAGTTGCATTGTTGTACTGTATTTTTATTACATTGGGCTAAGGCCCACATCGTTATTCTTGTTCGTAATGGGCTCGTGCCCGGCATCGTTATTAACGGGCTTAGGCCCAGACTATTTTATTCACTTTTTGTTTGATATTGGGATTACACACTGAGTTTTCGTAAACTCACCATCTATCTAACTGTGTAGGAAATCCTTAGGCGGATCGGTGCTGCGTGGAACTCGGAGATGGCCACACTACTGATACTATTTTCTTTTATTTGACGTTTATTTACTTTTAGATTACGATGTAGGTTTTAAATTATGTAATAAGGCCTCTCTAATTTTCTAGCTTTTAATTTAGGATTCTTGTTATTATAATTTATATCTGTTAGAAGTAGAACGTGGTTTTCCTAAACGATAACTGTTTTCAAAACACTATATTTTCGCAACACTTTTGAAATGCTTCCGCAACAAACAATGTTTTTAAAGTAATAACAATTTAAAATTAGTACCAGATAGCTATTTTGATTTGAGTTCTAATAAAGAGGCCTTAAATTCCAAAACGGGTTTACATGAGCAAGAGCAAATTTTTGAAAAGCACTCCAATGTGACACCGCCAGATTCGGCCATAACGTCCAAGCCAGGTTTGGGGTGTCACATGCATGAACTTAGTGAACAGTAAGACTTTGCCTGTAGAGTCTACTGAATTCGTGATTAGAGTATCGAACCCCCTAGGTAAAAGTGTTTTAGTTGACAAAGTGTGCAAGAATTGTCCATTAATGTTTCGAGGCATTTGTTTTCCGGCTGATCTGATGTTATTACCCTTTGACAAGTTCGATATAATTCTGGGTATGGATTGATTAACTTTGCATGATGCTATTGTGAACTGCAAATGGAAGACTATTGATTTGAGTGCAAGAATAATGAAATAGTCCGAATTGAATCTAGCAACTTAAATGGGTTGTCAGCTGTGATATCTTCAATGAAAGCTTTGAGTTTTGTGAGAAAGGGTTGTGAAGCCTACTTTGCCTGTTGAGAGTGGAATCAGTGCCTATTGTCTGTGAATTCCCTGATGTGTTTCCTGAAAGCTTTGATTCAAAAGTATCAGAAAAGAAAGTTGAATCAGTGCCTATTGTCTGTGAATTCCCTGATGTGTTTTCTGAAGAACTTCTGGGATTACCTCCGATTCGAGAAGTTAAATTGGCATTGAATTAGTATCGAGAACTACTACGATTTTGATAGCTTCGTATAGAATGGCTTTAACCGAGTTAAAAGAATCAAAGTCTCAATTGCAAGAGTTGACCGATAGAGGATTTGCAAGACTGAGTTTCTCACCTTAGGGTGCTCCTGTTCTGTTTGTGAATAAGAAAGATGGCACGATGAGAATGTGCATTGATTATCACCAGTTGAATAAAGAGACTATCAAGAACAAATATCCTCTGCCCCGAATTGACTATTTGTTTGATCAATTGAAATGATCTAATGTATTTTCGAAGATAGATTTGAGATCTTGTTATTATCAGTTGACAGTAAAGATTCAGACATTCCGAAAACTGCTTTCTGAATGAGGTACGGATATGAATTCTTAGTTACGCCTTTCGGATTAACAAATGCACTTGATGTTTTTATGGACTCGATGAAGAGAATTTTTAGACCGTATTTAGATAGATTTTCGTTGCATTCATTGATGACATTTTGATTTATTCGCGTGATGAAACCGAACATGTCGAGTATTTGAAAATAGTGCTACAGACTTTGCGTGATAAGCAATTGTATGCGAAGTTTAGCAAATGTGAATTTTGGTTGCGTGAAGTTCATTTTCTGGGCCATATTGTATCAACATCTGATATTCGTGTAACACCCCAAACCCGGCCCGGACATTATGGCCAAATCTGGCACACCACATTGAAGTGTTTTAGCGAAAATTTTGTTTTCATTGAAAACCCTTCTTAAAATAAAAGAAATCCTAATTAACTTATAAAAACTCTTTTTATTTTTCAATCACGAAAACCTATTTAAAACATATGATTTTATGAAAACTTGTTTAAAACATATGATTTTATGAAAACTTGTCATTTTAAAATTCTATTGCGGAAGCGTAGAAAAACATACTATGATTTAGCAAACCCATGTTCAACATTTCGTAATTACAACACATGAAAATAAAAACCCAAATAATAACAAAATGGAAGCCTTATTACAATCTAGCCGGAAAAGTACTTAATAAAATAGACACTTGTATGCTTTAAAGAGAAAAACATGTCCATGTTGCCTTGCTAGCTGGCCATCCAGAGTCCTTCCAAACATCGAACCTTCTATTGAGCATCACCTGAAAATAAAATAAAAGAGGGGGTGAGTTTTCGTAAACTCAATGTGTACAACCCTCGATAAGCAACAAGCATTCAATAAACAAAATACATCACATGCAATGCAATCCCATCCCATTAATCCATCTACTACACACCAGCTCCATCCCCCGTCACACCATGTGGGGATATAAATATCGACCCACCCATCCGACACATCTATGGTAGTCCGATTGGAGAACTACCTGCATTTACACATTGGGCTTAAAAGCCGTCGGTGGATCCACGATTGTCAAGCAACCATGCGATCCTCATATACTTCCTCCGTTCTATGATTCCCAACCCCTATGCAACCTAAGCAGAATATCATATGTATGCATGTCACATCCATAAAACTTACATTCAACACCTAGGGGTATTTTGATAATTTTTCCTTTCTTTAAGATTTTCACTTACCTTGGCCCGTTAACAAATCCCGTGAGCTAAGATGAACGAATACTATGCACCAGGTAGGATTCCAGAGAAGAGGAGGTGAGTCATTAAGACCGCTTAAGTACCAAGCTCTCCCTAGATCCAGTCCTAGACTTGCATATACCCGTTGCCACACCTTAACCCTTTGACTTGTCCACGGTCGCAATAAATTAATTAAGTTTTATGTAGTCATCATATACTAGGCCCAAAACCCCTTCATACATGCATATGGCCCACTAGGCCCAATCTCGTTCATATGGCCCATTAGGCCCAAATCACATTTACAGTCATGTCCACATACGATTTCCATCACATAGCAAGAATAATCAATTTTTGCCTATTATGGGCCCAACAGCCCATTAGTCCCATTAAGCCTATTCTAGCTTGGTTGGCCAAATCACAACCCAAGTCTATGGAATCACCCATGGGCCCTCAAACAACCTATCGGTTTCCTCCTTATGAGTGTTCGGGCACTCGCAAGACTACTGTAGCCCAACTTTCGGCTTTTTGGCATTTC
Source organism: Gossypium longicalyx (assembly GCA_025698465.1). NCBI lineage: Eukaryota > Viridiplantae > Streptophyta > Magnoliopsida > Malvales > Malvaceae > Gossypium > Gossypium longicalyx. Next base: position 61,322,992 of record CM046997.1, read on the forward strand.
AGCTTTTTTCGATTCATTGTGTGTGTGCAGTGTATGTACACACCTGGTAAGCAAGCCTACTGCGATTCCCTTAGTCACCAACCGACAAACGATACCACCCTTCAATTAACCACATGCTTAATACATTTATTTACTAAAACTGAAGCCTTACCTTAACCTTACCTTGCGCGATAACTATAACAACCCCTTCTTAAATCACTAGCCACGATCTAATCCTAGATCTGCATCAATCTTAACTATTAGAAACCAGAATAAAAGGTTAAGAGTACATACCAACTAAGATTAAGAGTACATACCAAAGCCCCTTACCTGAAGAGCAAATCGGCAGGGATCCAAAATTGATATTCAATACCTATTCCTACCCAAAACTGATTAGAAGAAGTGAGGAACAATAATCAATACTTTAGCAAGAATCAATTAGAAGAGAAAACACTTACACTAGATTCGGTCAAAGAGTATTCGGCCAAGAAAGTTTTTGCCCTTTGCGATTTTGTATGGCAAAAGAGAGTTATTCGGCTCCAACGAAAAAGAAAGAAAAGTCGGTAATGAAGTAGAGGAAGAATGGAAATCGGCACTATGGCAAAAGAGAGTTATTCAGCTCCAACAAAAAAGAAAGAAAAGTCGGCAATGAAGTAGAGGAAGAATGGAAATTGGCACAAGAAAAGAAAGAAAGAAGTAAGGCTTTTCGGCTTTTTGGATCTTGAAGAGAAAAGGGTTTTCGGTAATAAGGTGAAAAAGATTTCGACATTAGCCTGGCAACTTTGCATTCGGCACCTATTTATAGCCCTTATAGCCGAATTCCTCATGGCTAAATTCCCTATTCGGCTCCAACACTTTCCCCCTTCTCATCTCCTCATTTTTCTCCCTGATCACTCCCCAATCTATTTCCTAACTTTTCTCTTCTGAACACTCCCCTTGGAGTCCATCTTCACCCCACTTCCAATCTTCTAGAAGGCCAAAATTAAACTTCTAAAAATACAAAGCTAGGATTCGAACCTTGGATCTTCTTGCTATCCACTAACGCCACCTCCCTACACTCTAAGTGGAGTCACTTAGCCACTCATCCATTTGGCTTTTTGATGCCCTTTTTCCCTTAAATTTATTTAAAACCCCAACTGCTTGCCATTAAGGTTCCTTTAATAATTATACTATAATTCCTTCTACCCCTAGATTCGAACTCAACCCTTGACCCAGACCTATCATCGCGTAATTAACACTTAACCTGAATTACTAAGCACAAAATTTTTTTTTTGATATTTTGGGTTTTTTAGGGCGTTACAACTCTACCCCATAAAAGAAATTTCGTCCTCAAAATTTTACCTGATTCAAACAGTTGAGGATATTGACGTCGCATCGCTTCCTCAGGTTCCCAAGTAGCCTCCTCGGCCTTGTGATTTCGTCAAAGCACTTTGACTAATGGAGCGGACTTCCTTCTCAGTTCTTTGACATCTCTTCCAATTATTTGTATAGGCTCTTCCTCGAAAGTTAGGTCTGGCTGACCTCGATTTCTTCAATCGGCACGACATGTGAAGGATCCGAGTGATACCGCCTTAGCATGGAAATATGAAATATGTCGTGGATTTGGCTTAGTTTAGGAGGTAACTCTAGTTGGTAAGCGACTGGCCCAATCCGCCTTACAACCCGATATGGCCCAATGAACCTTGGGCTTCGCTTACCCTTTCGTCCAAACCTTAACACTTTCTTCCACAGAGAGACCTTCAGAAAAAGTAAGTCTTCCACTGCATACTCTATTTCTCGACGCTTAAGGTCAAGATACGACTTTTGCCTATTCGAGGCCTCCTTCAACTGATCCTGAATCAATTTTACCTTATCCTAAGTATTGGCTACTAACTCAGGTCCCAAAACTCTTCGTTCGCCCAACTCCGTCCAACATGTTGGGGTTCGACACCTTTGCCCATACAGTGCTTCGTATGGAGCCATCCCAATGCTTGCTTGATAACTATTATTGTACGCGAATTCGTCTAACGGTAAATAGTCTTCCCAACTACCTCGAAACTCAATCACGCATCCCCTTAACATATCTTCCAATACTTGAATCACCCTTTCCGACTGTCCATCAGTTTGAGGGTGGAATGCCGTACTGAAATTCAACCTAGTACCCAACGCCTTATGCAGCTTGCTCTAAAATCGCGAAGTGAAACGTGGGTCCCTATCAGATATTATGGATACTGGTACTTTATGCAATCTTACAATCTCCGCCACATATAGCCTAGCCAGCTTTTGTAACAAGTAATCGGTGCGAACCGGTACAAAATGGGCAGACTTTGCTAACCGATCCACTATAACCCATATCGAGTCTTTCTTAGTAGGCGTCAAGGGTAGCCCACTAACAAAGTCCATAGTGATCCTTTCCCACTTCCAGAGTGGAATCTTCACTGGCTGAAGCAATCCCGAAGGCAACTAATGTTCTGCCTTCACCTTTTGACTAAACAAACATTTGCTTACGAACTCCATAACCTCTCACTTGAGTCTTGGCCACCAATAAAGCTCTCGTAAATTCCGATACACCTTGTTTTCGCCAGGATGCATTGCGTAGAGACCGCTATGTGCTTCCCGCTGAATGGACTGCCTTAGATCATCGTCCTTTGGTATACACATCCTCCCACGGAAACACAATACTCCTTTACTATTTATCCTAAAGTCCGATGTCTCCCCACTCTCCTCTTGTCTAAAACGAGCACCTAAGGTCTCATCCAGTAGTTGCTTACTCCTTATCTACTCGACCCACATCGACTTTACCTGAAGCTCAGCTAACAAGCTACCATCATCCAACAAGCTTAACGAGCGAGCATAGCCCTCAAGTCTGACTTAGCCCTGCGACTCAACACGTCGGCTACCACATTCGCTTTGCCAGGATGGTATTCAATCGTACAATTGTAATCCTTCAACAATTCCACCCACCTATGTTGCCTAAGGTTTAGTTCCTTTTAGGTAAGGAGGTACTTCAAACTCTTGTGGTCCGAATATATTACACATTTCTCCTCGTATAAGTAATGCCTCTATATTTTAAGTGCAAAAACCACCGCAGCTAACTCCAAATCATGGGTTGGGTAGTTCACTTCGTGAGTCTTAAGTTGCCGTGACACATACACAACCACCTTTCCTTCTTGCATCAATACACATCCCAAACCCACATGCGACGCGTCACTATAAATCGTAAACTCCTTCCCAGGCACTAGCTGAATCAACATAGGGGCCTCAGTTAAAACTTTCTTAAGTTTTCCAAAACTCTCTTGCTGCTTGTCCGTCCAAACAAACGGTATCCCCTTCCTCAACAACTTAGTTAAGGGTGCAGAAATTACTGAAAAGCCCTCAAAAACCGCCTATAGTATCCTGCCAGGCCCAAAAAACTTTAAATTTTTGACACCGACTTAGGTGTTTTTCAGTCTAACACTGCTTCAATTTTCTGGGGATCCACCTTAATCCCCTCAGCTGACACTACATGTTGAAGAAAAGTAACCTCCCTTAGCCAGAATTCACACTTACTGAATTTGGCATACAACTACTTCTCCCTCAAAGTCTGCAACACAATCCTTAAGTGTGCATCATGCTCATCTTCATCTCTTGAGTACACCAAAATGTCATCTATAAAGACTACCACGAACCGATCCAAGTAGGGTTGGAAAACCCAATTCATGAGATCCATGAAAGCGGCAGGTGCGTTCATCAGCCCAAATGGCATTACCAAGAACTCGTAGTGCCTATAACGAGTTCTGAAAGCTATCTTATGAACATCTGCCTCCTTAACCCTCAATTGGTGATATCCCAAACGCAGGTCAATCTTCGAGAAAACAGAAGCTCCCCTAAACTGATCAAAAAGATCATCAATTCTCGGTAGAGGGTACTTTTTTTTAATAGTTAACTTGTTTAACTGTCGATAGTTGATGCACATTCGCAAGGTTCCATCCTTCTTCTTCACGAATAACACCGGTGCTCCCCATGGAGACACACTTGGTCGTATAAATCCTCGATCCAATAATTCTTGAATTTGTGCCTTAAGTTCCACAACTCCTTTGGTGCCATCCGATAAGGAGCGATGGACACCGGAGCTATCCCAGGTAACAACTCGATTCTAAATTCCAATTCTCTGCTGGGTGGCAACCCAGGAAGCTCCTCGAGAAAGATATAAGGAAAATCCCTAACTGTTCTCACTCCTTAACAGTAAGATTCTTAGCCTCCGTATTACTAATATAAGCCAAAAAGGCTTCGCATCCCTTTCGAACTAACTTTTCAGCGCTTAATGCCGAAATCACGTTTGACAGATAGTTTCGCCGTTCACCAATCACCACTACTTCCTTATCTTCCACCGTTCTTAACACCATTCACTTTACATCGCAATCCAAGGTGGCTCGATGCTTCACTAGCCAATCCATACCTAAGATTAAGTCAGATTTGCTAAACGGTAGCTCTATCAAATTCGCTAAAAAGGTAACCCCTTAGACTACTAAGGGTACCTCCTTAAACAACTTATTCACTCCTACTGACTACCCTAACGGACTAATCACAATCATCTAATTCATAGTAACTTCAAACATATCACCCAAAGATTCAGTCATATTGTATGCAACATATGAATGCATCGATCCAATATCAATCAATGCTGTGTAAGGTAACTCATATATAAAGAACATACTCGTTATCACATCTGAGGCATCCCCATCTTTTCGGCGACGAGCAACATAAACCAAAGCTGGCTGTCTCGCATCAGCAGGGCCTATATTTTCGCCTGGTGCTCCACGTCCACGCCCATTGCTGTTACCGTCCCTGGCCTGCCCACGACCCCTTGGCAGCAGCTGACCTTCCCTTGGTGGCTGAGCCCCACCTTGGCTCACTACTAGTCCTCGACCTAGCATTCGAGGGAAATCATTGATCTTATGCTCCATAGACCAACAAGCGAAGCAAGCTCCTATCCTCTTCCAACACTCACCTCTATAGCATCTCCCACAATCAGCATAAGGTGGCACCCCTAGATTTGGAGCAGGGGGCCCTACTCTAACTAGCCCATTATTTCTGGCCTTAGCCCTAGGCCTCTGTCCAACACCGGGAGCCTCAACCTCCCTCTTATTCTTACCCTTTTCTTTTTCTCGATTTAAGCGCTCAGTACGCTTCACCTCCTCTGTTATCTTTGCTTTTTCTACCAACTTCGAGAAAACTCGCTCCCTTTGTGGAGCTATCAATACCCTAAGGCTATCTCTTAGTCGGTCCTCAAACCTAACGTAACGCTCATAGTCCGTTGCCACCATGACCCTTGCATACCTACTAAGGTGTAGAAACTCCGCTTCATACTCCGCCACCGATTTGTTTCCTTGGATCAAGTTCAGGAACTCTCTCCTTCTAGCATCCACATAACTTGCACCCACATACTTCCCTTGGAATGCAGCTTTGAAAAACTCCCAAGTGACCCGCTCCGGTTGGGTGCCTTCTTTCACCGTCAACCACCACTGGTAGGCTTCTTCCCTAAGCAGCGACACTGCCCCTTTCAACATTTGTTCCAGTGAACAGTGCAGATCCTCCATTATCCTTTCAGTGGCCTCCAACCAGTATTTCTCCATGTTAGAAGCCACACTAGCCACACTCTTAAAGATCTCAGCCCTATTCGATCAAAGTCGCTCCAGAATGGACTCCCGATTTTCAGTGCCATTATTGGGCACAGCGACCCTTTCCAAAATTCTCACCATTGCTTGTGACAATGCATCTTCTCCCGCGGCCCGATCATACGGTCCATTCCCAGCCACAGGTGAGGCCAGAGCCTCTTCTACTCCAACATCGAGCATATGGCCCGATGCCGACGATTCAGCCCTAACACTTCCGCGGCCTAGGCCACGGCCTCTTGCACCTCTTCTAGCACTCATCGTCGATTCACATATTATCTGGATTAGAAATTTTATGAAGTTTTAGTTAGTTTAATAATTACACCAATGTTTTATGAAAATATTTAAAGAGAAGATTGTTTTCAAAAATCCTCTACAATTTCAAGTTCCTACGGGCTTCAGTTCCACTCTAACAAAATCATCTAAAGTAACCCTCGAGCTATCTACTGTATCACAGTTTAATCATACTTAAGAATAAAAGTACTTACTTGGTTTGACATCGGAGGCTAGGTGTGCCGCACAGCAAGATTTCCCTTTTTCTAAAACATTGTGATCCAATATTAATTTAAAATCCAAATAATAACTAGAAAAAGAAACCAAATAATAATAAGGCCCACTTCACATCCCGAGTTTTTACAACCTGTGCTCTAATACCACTAAATGTAACACCTTAAACCCGGCGCGAATGTTATGGCCTAATCTGGCGCGTCACATTGAAGTGTTTTAGCTAAAATCGTGTTTTCATTAAAAACCCTTTTTAAAATAAATGAAATCTTAATTAACTTATAAAAACTCTTTTTTATTTTTTAATCATGAAAAACTATTTAAAACATATGATTTTATGGAAACCTATTTAAAACATATGATTTTATTGAAACCTATCATTTTAAAATTCTGCTGCGGAAGCATAGAAAAACATACTATGATTTAGCAAACCCATGTTCAACATTTCGTAATTACAACACATGAAAATAAAAACCCAAATAATAACAGAATGGAAGCCTTATTACAATCTGGCTAGAAAAGTACTTAATAAAATAGACACTTGTATGCTTTTAAGAGAAAAACACGTCCATGTTTCCTTGCTAACTGGCCACCCAGAGTCCCTCCAAACATTGAACCTTCTACTAAGCATCACATGAAAAAAAAAAAAAAGAGGGGGTGAGTTTTCGTAAACTGAGTGTGTACAACCCTCGATAAGTAACAAGCATTTAATAAACATCATACATCACATGCAATGCAATCCCATCCCATTAATCCATCCGCTACACACCAACTCTATTCCCCGTCACACCATGTGGGGATATAAATATCGACCCACCCATCCGACACATCTATGGTAGCCCAGTTGCGGAACTACCTACATTTACACATTGGGATTAAAAGCTGTCGGTGGATCCACAATTGTCAAGCAACCATGCAATCCTCATATACTTCCTCCGTTCCATGATTCCCAACCCCTATGCAACCTAAACAGAATATCATATGTATGCATGTCACATCCATAAATCTTACATTCAACACGTAGGGGTATTTTAGTAATTTTCCCTTTTTTTACGGTTTTCACTTACCTTGGCCCGTTAACAAATCCCGTGAGCTAAGATGAATGAAAACTATGCACCAGGTAGGATTCCAGAGAAGAGGAGGTGAGTCATTAAGACCGCTTAAGTACCAAGCTCTCCATAGATCCAATCCTAGACATGCATATAATCGTTGCCACAACTTAACCCTTTAACTTGTCCACGGTCGCAATAAATTAATTAAGATTTATGTAGTCATCATATACTAGGCCCAAAACCCCTTCATACATGTGCATGGCCCACTAGGCCCAATCTCGTTCATATGGCCCATTAGGCCCAAATCACATTTATATAGCCCATTAGGCCCAAATCACATTTACAGTCATGTACTCATACGATTTCCATCACATAGCAACAATAATCAATTTTTGCCTATTATGGGCCCAACAACCCATCAAGCCCATTAAGCCTATTCTGGCCCAATCGGCCAAATCACAGCCCAAGTCCATGGAATCGTCCATGGGCCCTCAGACAACCTATTGGTTTCCTCCATACGAGTGTTCGCGCACTCGCAAGACTACTGTAGCCCAACTTTCGACTTTTTGGCATTTTGACTTTTCAGCTTTTCGGCATTTCGGCTTTTGCCGATTTATTGTATGTGTGCAGTGTATGTACACACCTAGTAAGCAAGCTTGCTGCTATTCCCTTGGTTACCAACCTACAAACGATATCACCCTTCAATTAACCACATGCTTAATACATATCTTTACTGAAACCAAAACCTCACCTTAACCTTACCTTGCGCGATAAGTATAACAACCCCTTCTTAAATCACTAACCACGATCAACTCCTAGATCTGCATCAATCTTAACTATTAGAAACCAGAATAATAGGTGACTCGTATCCAACACAGGTCCCCTTACCTTAACTCTGATTATTCAACCAACTAAGATTAAGAGTACTTACCAAAGCCCCTTACCTGAAGAGCAAATCGGCAGGGATCCAAAATTGAGATTCGATACATATTCCTACCCAAAATTGATTAGAAGAAGTAAGGAACAATAATCAATACTTTAGCAAAAACCGATTGGAAGAGCAAACACTTACACTAGATTCGGTCAAAGAGTATTCGGCCAAGAAAGTTTCTGCCCTTTGCGATTTTGTATTGCAAAAGACAGTTATTTGGCTCCAAGGAAAAAGAAAGAAAAGTCAGCAATGAAGTAGAGGAAGAATGGAAATCGGCACAAGAAAAGAAAGAAAGAAGTAAGGCTTTTCAGCTTTTTGGATCTTCAAGAGAAAAGGGTTTCCGGTAACAAGCTCAAAAAGATTTCGACATTATCCTGGCAACTTTGCATTCGGCACCTATTTACAGCTTTTATAGCCGAATTTCTCATGGCCAAATTCTCCATTCGGCTCCAACACTTTCCCCCTTCTCATCTACTTGTTTTTCTCCCTGATCACTCCCCAATCTATTTCCGAACTTTTCTCTTCTAAACACTCCCCTTGGAGTCCATCTTCATGCCACTTCCAATCTTCTAGAAGGCTAAAATTAAACTTCTAAAAATACTAAGCTAGGATTCGAACCTCGGATCTTCTTGCTAGCCACTAACGCCACCTCCCTACACTTTAAGTGGCGTCACTTAGCTACTCCTCCATTTGGCTTTTTGATGCCCTTTTTCACTTATATTTATTTAAAAGCCCAACTGCTTGCCATCAGGGTTCCATTAATAATTATACTATAATTCCTTCTACCCGTAGATTCGAACTTAACCCTTGACCCAGACCTACCATCGCGTAATTAACACTTAACCTGAATTGTTAAGTACAAAAAGAAAAATTTGAGATTTCGGGATTTTTGGTGCGTTACAATCCGAGTTGATTCAAGCAAGATTTTAGCCATTTTGGATTGGAAGCCTCTAAGAAATGTTTCTGAAGTCTGCAGTTTTCTTAGACTTGCTAGTTTTTACCGAAGATTCGTAAAAGGCTTTTCTATGATTGCAACTCCATTAACAAAACTACTTCAGAAAGTGGGAAATTTGAATGGTCTGAAAAGTATCAGAAAAGTTTTGATCAGTTGAAAGCCTTATTGACTGAAGCTCCGGTGTTAGTACAACCAGAATTGGGTAAAGAATTTGTGATCTACAGTGATGCTTCGTTGAACGGTCTGGGTTGTGTTTTGATGCAGAAAGGCAAAGTCATAGCTTATGCCTCGAGACAATTAAAGTCGCACGAAAAGAATTATCCGACGCACGACCTTGAGTTAGCTGCGATTGTATTTGCTTTGAAGATTTGGAGCCACTATCTGTTTGGTGAGAAATGTCATGTATATTCAGATCATAAGAGTTTGAAATATCTGTTGACTCAGAAAGATTTGAATCTGCGATAGAGAAGATGGCTAGAACTGTTAAAAGACTACGAGCATGTTATTAATTATCATCCGAGAAAAGCAAATGTTGTTACTGATGCTTTGAGTCGAAAGCCACAGTTTGCATTATGTGTGATGAATACTCATTTGGTTCTGTCTGATGATGATTCGATTTTAGCCGAATTGAAAGCGAGACCGTTGTTTTTACAATAGGTTATCGATGCTCAGAAAGTTGATAACGAGATAATAGCAAAACGAGCTCAGTGTGATTTGAATTCTGATTCTAAATTTTGAGTTAGTAATGATGATTGTTTGAGATTCTGAGATTGGATTTGTGTTCCAAGAAATCCAGAGTTGATTTAGATGATTTTGAATGAAGCTCACAACAGTCGATTATCTGTACATTCAGGTAGTACGAAAATGTATAATAATTTGATACAACATTATTGGTGGTCTGGAATGAAAAGAGATGTCTTCGACTTTGTTTCGAAATGTTTAATTTGTCAGCAAGTTAAAGCTGAACATCAAGTGCCATCTGGTTTGTTACAACCGATTATGATTCCAGAGTGGAAATGGGATAGAGTGACGATGGATTTTGTTTCGGGTTTTCCCTTATCTCCGAGAAAGAAAGATGCAATCTGGGTTGTGGTTGACAGATTGACAAAATTAGCTTATTTTATTCCGGTTCGATCTGATTACTCGCTTGATAAATTAGCTGAGTTATACATTTCTGATATTGTGAAACTGCACGGGGTGCCATTGTTTATTGTGTCAGATAGAGATCCGAGATTCACATCGCAGTTTTGGAAGAAATGGCAAGAGGCTTTAGGTACGAAATTACACTTCAGTACTACTTTTCACCTGGAAATGGATGGTCAATCCAAGCGAATTATTCAGATTCTTGAGGATATCTTAAGATCTTGCATTCTTGAGTTTGAAGGTACTGGGAACAGTATTTGCCATTGATTGAATTTGCTTATAATAATAGTTTTCAATCGAGCATTAAAATGGCACCGTACGAAGCTTTATATGGTCACAAATTTTGTACACATTTTTATTGGACTGAGCTAAGTGAAAATAAGATATACGGGGTAGATTTGATTAAAGAGACTGAATAGAAAGTAAAAACGATCTGAGATAGTCTGAAAGCAGCTTCCGATCGTCAGAAATCTTATGCAGATTTGAAACAAAAAGATATTGAATTTGATATTGATGATAGTGTTTCTGAAAGTATCTTCATGGAAGAAAGTACTTTGGTTCGGTTGAAAAGGAAAATTGAGTCTGAGGTTCATCGAGCCGTATGAAATTATCGAGCGTATCGAGCCGGTTGCTTATCGATTATTATTTCCACTTGAGTTAGAAAAGATTCATAATGTGTTTTACGTATCGATGCTTCAACGATATAGATCGAATCCCTCGCATGTGATTTCTCCGTCTTAGATTGAGGTTCAGTCTAATATGACCTATGAAGAAGAACTTATTCGTATCTTAGCTCGCGAGGTTAAAGAACTGTGAAATAAGAAAATTTCGTTAGTTAAAATATTATGGAATCGACACGGTGTTGAAAAGGCTACATGGGAGCCTGAAGATGTTATGAAACAGTAATATCTGAATTTGTTCAACAGTAAGATTTTTGGGGACGAAAATCCCTAAGGGGGAGAGTTGTAACAACATGGTTTAGGCCCTAGTCGGAATAGTGGTTTTGGGACCACAAATCTGAGTCAAAAAAATATTTTAATATTATTTTTAGTGCTTATAATATGTGAATTGATGTCTGTGAAAATTTTATCGTTTGTGTGCCCGATTTGATAAAAGGATCTAATCGCATAAAATGTAAAAGTTGCATGCTATATGTTAAAAGTGCCAATTTACTATGTCTTTTAATTAAGAGCTCCTTATGTTGTTAATATGTCATTTACATGGTAAGTGGACTAAAATGGCCTTATATGTTAATGTTTTTATATGTTATTAATCAAGGGCAAAATTGGTATTTAGTAATTTAAGTTATATTAATAAAACAAAACATGAAAATAGGATAATATATGCTTGTATTTGTCGAAAATTTAAAAAGAAAAGAAAAGAAAAGAGTCTTTAAGGTTCGAAACTTGTGATTGTTGATTAAGGTATGTATTTTGCTCGGTTTTTGATAATTTATATATTTTTGTGATCGTTGCTTAGTAATCTATCAAGCCCATGTCTCAATTTTTGAAATTGTTGATGATTTTGAGTTGAGCCATTGATTAAACTATGAGTTTTATGAAGTTTGATGATAGTTTATGGAAGCTTGATGTTGGGTTAATATATTTTATCTTTGGATTTTTGATGAATCGCGTAATTTGGGAAAAATTGTAAAAATGAGATTTTGAGGAACTAAAATGTGAAATAAATGAAACATAGGGGCTTATATGAATACCATGTATATTCGGCTAAGCAAGTGTGTATGGAAATTTGGTGTATTTTGTGATTTTGTGAATTAAGGATTAAAGTGTCAAAATGTGAAAATGTGAGGGCTAAATATCATCAATAAACACAACTACGAATCTGTCTAAGTACGGCCTGAAAATTCGATTCATCAAATCCATAAAAACAACAGGTGCATTTGTTAGTCCAAAAGGCATAACAAGAAATTTGTAGTATCCGTACCTTATTCTAAATGCAGTCTTTGGTACATCCGAGTCTTTCACTCGCAACTGGTAATAACCCGACCTTAAATCAATTTTCAAAAACACTGTTGCTCCTTTAAACTGATCAAACAAATCATCAATCCATGAAAGAGGGTATTTGTTCTTTATAGTCACTTTATTCAGTTGTTTGTAGTTAATATACATTCTCATCGTGCCATCTTTCTTTTTCACAAATAACACTGGTGCACCCTAGGGAGAGAAACTCGGTCCAACAAAACCTTTATCTATCAACTCTTGCAACTGAGCTTTCAACTCTTTTAACTCTTTCGGGGCCATTCTGTATAGAGCTATCGATATCGGTGTTGTCTCCGGTAACTAATTCAATACCAAATTCAACTTCTCTGATAGGTGGTAAACCCGATAACTCCTCAGGAAATACATCTGGATATTTACATACAACTGCTACTAATTTAATATTTGTTTCTGTCACTTTCGTATCAAGTACATAAGCAAGGTAAGCTTCACACCCCTTTCTCACAAGTCTCTAAGCTAACATAAATGATATTACCACTGGCATACTGTTCAAATCATCAGATTCAATTCTAATAGTCTTATTGTTCTGGCATTTCAATTCGACTGTCTTTTGTCTACAATTCACTATAGCCCTATGCATCATTAGCCAATCCATACCCAAAATCACATCAAATTCATCGAATGGCAATAACATTAGATTAGCCAAAAAACAGAAATCCTGATGCATTAACAGACAATTCTTGCAAACTTTGTCAACCAAAACACATTTGCCTAAGGGGTTTGATACTCTAATCACAAATTTAGTAGACTCTACAGGCAAAGTCTTACTAAATACTAAATTCATGTATATGTAAGAATGAGTTGATCCTGGATCTATCAAAGCAATCACATTAGTATCATAGAGAGTAAAAGTACCGGTGATAACATCTGGCGATGATGCCTCCTCTCGTGCACGGATAGCATAAGCTCGGAAAGGTGCTCGTGCCTCAGATCTAACAGCAGAATCTCTCGTAATACCCCAGTTACCACTCGTATTTCCAGTGTTTCGGGCTAGTCTCCCTCTAGTAGCCGTATTACTCGGTCTCATATTATGAACTTTATCTTTCTCGTCTGGCTCAGGGCAATTCCAGATGAAGTGATCTAACGAACCACATTTATAACAGGCTTTATTATTTTTATTCCAACATTCTCTGAAATGTCATCTTCCACATTGCTGACATTCAGGTTTGTTGTCTCTCACACTGCCAACACTCACTACTAATGTCGCTTGAGCTTTAGAACCTAAGGATTGTTTTTTACGATCTTTGTTCGAATTTTCATTTGAAGCATTTGGGCGAGCATACGAATCTTTGGATTTCTTTGATAAAGATTGATACAGTTTACTCATTGATCTTTTTCTCGAGTCTCTAGCTTCTAAATCTACTTTTCTCTTTTCTCTGCTAAGATCCTTGGCTTTACAAGCCCTTTCAACCAGAATGACAAATTCTTTCAATTCAAGAATCCCGACTAATAGTTTTATATCCTCATTCAACCCATCAACGAACCGTTTACACATAATCTCCTCAGTAGACATATACTCTCGAGCATACTTTTTTAAACATACGAATTCTCTTTCATACTCAGTGATAGTCATCCGACCTTGTTTCAACTCTAGAAATTCTTTATCCTTCTGATTGAGAAATCTTTGACTGATGTACTTCTTTCAGAATTCAGATTGGAAAAACTCTCAAGTAATCTATTCTTTAAGAACCACAATTATCAATGTTTTCCACCAATGGTACGCATTATCTCTCAGCAAAGATACAACACATTTGATACATTCATCAGGGGTGCAAGATAATTCATCAAATACTCGAATTGTGTTTTTGAGCTAGAACTCAGCTCTCTCCGCATCATTATCAACAGTAGCCCGAAACTCTTCAGCCCCATGTTTTTGAATCTTATCTATTGCCAGCTTGTTCAATTGTATCAAATCTATAACTTGTGGAATAACAGGGATTTGTTTAGGAACAGGAGGGGGTGGAGGTTGTTGAGCAACTGGATTTGTTCGAACGAACTTTGTGAACCACTTGTTCATCATTTGGAAGAAATCTTGTTTAGCCTTTCCCTCGTGGCTACTAGTTATAGGCCTAGAGTCAGATTGCGCTGCCCTCTGAGTAGGAGCGGGTGCGTTACTCTCTACATCGTTAGCTATAGCTCTTTTGGGATCTATTACTATACAAAAACACAATTTAAGCTATTAGGAATTATCACACTATCACTGAGTATATATGGCATGTATAGCTAGACTCACACACACACTACATTAGTCCTAGAATCGACTAAACCGTAACTCTGATACAAATTAATGTAACACCCCTCACCCATTTTCACTATTAGAATAGGGTTTCGAGGTATTATTGATCAATACACATCATTTATGATACATAATATTTATGCATTTATATTCAAATAGCATTCAACACAATCGCATTGTCCCTTATAAGGGCCTACGAGGCCTTAAAGATACAATAGAAGTGGTTCGGCACTAAACCGATAACATACAAAAATTTTGGAAACTTAGAAAAAATTTAAACATACAAGGGTCACACGCCCATGTGAACAGGCCGTGTGCCTCACACAGCTTCAGACACGCCCGTGTCACAGGCCGTATAAAAACAGGGCATACATACTGACTTGGGTCACATGGCCGACCACATGCCTGTGTGTCTAGCCCGTGTGCCCTTCGAAGTGGCTACACATTCCCATGTGCCAGGCTATGTACTAGGCCATGCCAATCCTGTAGGGTATACTGACTTATGCAACACGGCCAAGTCACACGACCGTGTGTTAGGCCGTGTTCCATTTAGGGGGTATACTGACTTGTGCCACACGGCCAGTCACACGCCCGTGTGTGAGGCCGTGTGGAGTATACTCACTTCAATTTGATTTAAACACCAGGGGACACACAGCCGTGTAGCATGACTGTGTCTCGTACACGGCTGAGACACACACCCGTATCTCTACCCGTGTGGACAAAAATAGGCCATTTGCAAGGCCAAATTGCCACCCTTATTCATGCTTCACCTAAACAATCAAAATGGTACCAATTCATCATACAATAGGCATCCAAAATCATCATCAATATACACAATTCATACCATATCCATTTCAACAAAATCAATACTTAAGTCAATGCCAATTACCTATTCAAACACTTATCTCATCAAGCATTAATTCACAAGCATATAACTTCTCAAGTTAACAACTTCATTCACACCATATAGATCATTTACCAAACTCAAAATATAACCATTTGAGTAACTATGAAACCATAACCACATTTATACCAAAACATACCAAAATAAGCTATATATACAAAACAAACATATACATTTACAAGCCAACTCTCATGGCTATATTCACAACCAATGTACGAAAACCACCTATACATGCCATATATCAAAAGTACACAACTCAAAAGTACCAACTTAGGTGTTTGATAGTACGATAATGTTCCCAACGACTCCCGGATTCGAGCTAGCTTTAATTCTCTATAAAACATAGACAAATAACACAAAGTAAGCTTCATAGCTTAGTAAGTTCGTAAGTGAATAACTCAATTCATCAAATAAATGTAATTAAACCATTTAAACATTAACAAATCAAAATCACACTAACCACAAACCTTTCTCATGTCTCAAAACATGATCAAATACCATCTGATTGAACTTTCTCAACGTAATACTCGGATAGGTTTCGTACGTACCTGTATCACTTCGTACTAACCTCTTTCTCAACCACTTCTTTCGTTTACCCGTTGAACCATTCTAAATAGAAGTTAGATACTCAAGGATCATAACCGATAAGTACTTATACCATGGCTCGTAGCCAAATCAAGGTAACTCCTCTCTAAAATACCTATACCATGGCCCGTAGCCAAATAAAGGTATCATTTGCACCTGAAGTACCAATATCATGACCCGAGGCCAACACAATAACCTAATGACATGTCACTAGCATCCTAAACTATTCCTAAGGTTCAACCAGGAAGTTTCACTTGTCGATTTCATCGTCGAACACATCCGTAGAGTTGTATTCACAATTCAATCATTATCCGTAATTTCATAATCATAGTTTATGCAATATCAAAGCATTTAACATTCATTTATAATGAAATTCCCACATACAAACTTACCTCAAATTCAGAATTGACGAATTGGATTGATTACTCGATAACCTTACTTTTTCCCCGATCAAAATCCAAATTCTTTCTTTCTTGATCTATATATATTCAAAATTAACTCATTTAATCACATACTCATTCAATTTAGTACAAAAATACACATTTGGGCATTTTTACACATTAGCCCCTGAACTTTCACATTTAATCAATTTAGTCATTATCTCATAAAAACACAAATTACACAATTTCTTTCTAAATTCATGAGTGCCAAATTTCTATAGGGTCCTTAGCAGCCCTAAACTTTCATTTTTTTCACATTTCAACCCCACAATTTGCATATTTCACAATTTAATCCCTTTTTGACATTTTTGTCAAAAATCACTTTACAAAAATTATTAACAAACTTTCATAATCTATCATCAATCATCAAAATACTAAAGTATTCAATCTTGGCAACATGATAATTCTTTAACAGTTTCAAAAATTAAGGTACGCACTAGCTAGATTGAGCTGCAATGATTACAAAAACATAGAAATCTTCAAAAGCCGAGTAAAAATTAAGCTTAATGTGTGCCGAACCCTAATACATCTTCTTTGGATTATTTTTATTTTGATAATAGGTTAATATGAAGAAGAATAAAGATAATATGGCGTTTGTTTTATTTACGTTAAATTTAATTACCAAATTACCTATTTAACCTTAATGACACAACATTAAAATCATCATATTAATGTCCATCTTTGTCCACTCACAATTAAAATGGTTTAATTACCATTTAAGGCCATAATATTTAAAATCCAAAGCTATTGGACACCTTTAACTAATAGAATGCAACTTTTGTATTTTATGCGATTTAGTCCTTTTTCTCAAATTGAGCTATTAAACGATAAAATTAGCTCACGAAATTTTCTCAAATACATGCTATCATGTTGTAAACACATAAAACAACATTAAAATAAATCTTCCAACATCAAATTTTTGGTTCCGAAACCACTATTCTGATTTAGCTAAAACTAGGTTGTTGTAGGTTTTTGTGATGGAATGTTAATGGTGAAATTGTGGCATCTTTGGTAAGTATTGGAGCTAGTAGTTGATGAATAAAAAGTGGTAAAGTATGCATGTTTATGTAAGTCTTGATAAATGCATTTGAGGTGCCTTGAATGGCATATTGGTTAGTTGATTTTAGGACTCTTGAATTGGTTACTTTGTGTTTGTTTTGACAGGATTTTGATGCCTTGTTTATGTGCACAAAAGGCCTATAGGTTTATGCATGTAAAAACTCGTTTTTAGTGACATCAGAACAGTGGTTTTAGGACCATAATTTTGACGAGTAAAATTTTATATTTTTATTATTTTAATGTTTATGGAATGTTAGTAAGGTTGTATAAAAATTTCGTTAAGAAATTTTGACCTTTGCATGTTTAATTACGTAAAAAGTGTAACAGCCCGATTTTGGGCCTAGTCAGAACAGTGGTTCTGAAATCACTATTTTGGGGTCGAAGAAATTATTTTTTATATTATTTTATGTGTTATAACATGATTATATGAGTGCATGAAAATTTTGGTGAATTAATTTTAGAGTTTGTGAGCTTAATTTCGAAAAAGGACTAAATCGCATAAAGGGCAAAAGTTGTGATTTGCCAGCTAAATATGTTAAATTGCTAGAGAACCATAATTGGGGGTGTTTAAAGTGAAAATATACCCCTTTCACAAGCTTGGTCGGCCATAGAGACAAATAGGAGTTGAAAAGTCAAAGTTAGGTGACTTTTTTTGGTAATAAATAAAACAAAAAGAAAAAGTTGTCATCCTTTCATCTTTTTTTTTCTTCTTCCACCGAAAATGGCAGCAAGGAAGGGATTTTGGAAAGCTCAAAATATCAGCCACTTATTTTCTTTGCAAGTAAGTGATTTAGATGCCTATTTTTGATAATTTTTGTACTTTTGGAACCCTTGTAGCATGAACTAGCTAATGGAGGGACTATTTTTGTGAAATGGTTGATAGCCTAGGGATTTTCAATGAAAGGATTTATGTTTTTTTTCTGAATATTTATGGGATAAAATGAGTCTTGGGTGTCTTATAAACAACTTTTGTGAAAGGTGTTAGCATGAAAACACCTAAAACGACTATATTGCATAAGTTGTAAAATAGATGTTAGGTATGTGAAATAGTGGGAAATTGGAGTTGCTATAAGAGTAAAAAGGGTTCAGCTAAGCTTAAGATGTGAATAAATTTGATAAAATCAATTTTTGGACCTAGGGGTAAAATGGTCATTTTGCAAAAGTCTAGGTGCAAAATGGTCATTTTGCCCAAATATAGGTTATTGAATACCTAGATCGACAAAGTGATTAAATTTGTGAACTTTTGTTATTTTAGATCAAGAAAATCAAGATTTGGGCTTAAATCGAAAAAGTGTGTGGTTAAAGACAAAAAGAGAATAATTAGCCGAAATTACATTTGAGGTAAGTCCGTGTGATTAAATGAGTATAATATTTATGCCATTGTTATTATACTTGAAAATCTATCTTGCCATGATTGTATTAAAGTTTAGGTTGATGATATTGTATATGAGAAAGTGATGTCAAATGTAAATAACATTTATGTGTTGATTGAATGCTTGGAGATTTGATGGAATATGATATTCCATTGAAACTAGTAAGTTGTATGTAAATAATATAACTACATTGTTATTATGTGTGTTTAAATTGATATAGCATGAATTGCTTGGTTGTAGAAATGATTATGTTTGATGAATATTGAGATAGTAGAATTCCCGTTTGAACCTTAAGAAACAATTCGGATGTTCATGCCATGACATTCGGGTTATTTGTGAGCTAGTGTAAGACCATGTCTAGGACATGGAATCAGTATTGAGACGAGAGCTAGTGTAAGACATGTTTGAGACATGCATCGGCCTCGAGATGTAAGCCAGTGTAACGCCCCAAAAATCTCAAAATCCTAAACTTTTTTTCGGCTTCGATAAAAATTGTGCTTAACATTCCTAATCAAGTGTTAATTATATGATAGTAGGTCTTGGTTAAGGGTTGAGTTCGAATTTAGGGGAAAAGGAAATTTTAAGTTAATAGTTAAAAGAACCCTGATGGCAAGAAGGTTGGTTTTTAAATAAATAAATGAGGAATTGGACACAAAAAGAGCTTGTGGCAAGGAGGCAAGTGGCGTGCTGAGCTATTGAGGGAGGCTTGGGTTCGAATCCCTCCTTACTCAAAAGGAGGAGTTATTTTTGCTTAGTAGATGGCCAGTAGTGGTGCTGATTATGAACTTTGTAGGGAGTGATAAGAAGAGAAATTTGAGGAGGGAATTAAGGAGTTATCAGGGAGAGAAATTAGGAGATGAGGAGTGCAAAGAGGTGGAGCCGAATTGGGAATTTGGGCATGGGAAATTCGGTTATAGACTTTATATATAGGTGCCGAATGTGAGGATGCCATGTTAATGCTAAATTCTCCCTCTCTTTGTTACTAGAAAATAATTTTTCTAAAAGCCGAAAATCCCCTGTTCTTCCTTCTTTCCTTTGTGTCGATTCTCCATTCTTTCCCTACTCAAGATCACTTTTTGATTCACCTCTAGTTTTAAACGATTTCTCATTGTGCCGAATAACCTTTTTATCATACAAGTCGTAAGAGCCGAATATCCTCTAAGCCGCCACTACTCTTTCTACTTCGGCCAATTCTAGTGTAAGTGTTTTGTTCTCTCAATCGATTTTACTAGTATCGTTTACTTTGTCCCTCACTTCTTCTAATCGATTTTGGTAGGATTAGTATCGAATCACAGTCTTTTGGATCCCTACCGATTTGCTCCTGAGGTGTGAGATTTTGGTAAGTGTTCTTCACTTTGGTAAAGGGTTGGCCGAATAGGCTTTAGTAGAAAAGGGTGACTAGGAAAAGTACTCGTGATTAGTGATCTAGGAGAAGCTATTAAGGCTTGGCGTTTCAGGTAAGGTTAAGGTGATACTTAGACTTTTGGTAAAGTATTCGATAAGTATGTGAGATTAATCCTGGAGTGATATCGATTGTAGGTTCGTGGCTAAAGGGATCTCAGCACGCTTTATTACCAGGTGTGTACATACACTGCACAAACAGAGTAGATCGACAAATCTCGAAATACCGAAAAGTCGAAATGCCAAAATGCTAAAAAGCCGATAGTTTGGCTACGGTAGTCTTGCGAGTGCGCGAACACTCGTAAATGGGAAACCGATAGGTTATCTGAGACCCCATGGGCGATTCCATTGACTTGGGCTGTGTTTTAACCAACTAGGCCAGAATGGGCTAAATGGGCCGATGGTAGGGCCCATAATTGGCAAAACTGGTAATTGATGTTATATGATGGAAAATCTTATGAAAGCATGACTGTGGAAGTGATTGGGCCTAGTGGGCCATATTAAATATGATTTGGGCCTAATGGGACAAATGAATGTGATTTGGGTCTAATGGGCCATATGAATGAGATTGGGCCTAGTGGGCCATGTGCATGTATGCAGATTTGTTATGGCTTTGTAAAGGGTTTTGGGCCTAGTATCCGCTAACTGCTTAAACAGACATAAAACTTAACTAATTTATTGTGACCGTGGGCAAGTCATAGGGATAAGGTGTGGCAACGGGTATATGCACGTCTAGGATTGGATATAATGAGAGCTTGGTATTTAAGCGGTCTCAATGACTCACCTCCTCTTCTCTAGAATCCTACCTGCTGCATAGTATTCGTTCATCTTAGCTCACGAAATTTTTTAACGGTCCAACGTAAGTGAAAACCGTAATAAAGGAAAATTACCAAAATGCCCTTAAGGGCAAAAATGACCAAAATACCCCTATGTGTTGAAGGTAAGATTTATGGATGTTATATGAATATCTACTGCATACATACGATATTCTGGTTAGGTTGCATCTGGGTTGGAAATTATGGAACGGAGGAAGTATATGAGGATCGCATGGTTGCTTGACAACCGTGGATGGAACCGACTACCGTATTAAGCCCAATATATGATTGGCGACTTCTTTGCAACAATGAAGGTAGTTCATAGCAAAGGGCTACCACTGATGTGTATCGATTGGGTGGGTCAATATTTATATCCCCACATGATGTGTACCGGGGGACAGAGTTGATGTGTATTGGTTGGATTATTTAGGGTGGGTTGCATTGCATTGCATTGCATGTATGATTTTATGGTGACTAATGAATGCTAGTTACTTGTCGAGGGTTGTACACACTGAATTTGTGAAAACTCACCCCCTCTTTTATTTTTCTCAGGTGATGCTCAGTAGAAGGTTCGATGTTTGGAGGGACTCGAAGGTGGCCAGCTAGTAAGACGACTTGGATTTGTTTTTTTTTTAAGTAATTTCAGACTAGAATGTAATAAGGCCTTCCCATTTGTTATTATGTGGATTATTATTTTTATGCATTGTAATCATGAGAAGTTGAACATGGGTTCCCTAAATCAAAATTCGTTTTTCTATGTTTCCGCAACTAAATTTTATTAAAATGATAGGTTTTCATAAATCATATGTATTAAACAAGCTTTTGCAATTTAAAGGAGTTTTTATAAGTTAATGAAGGTTTCTCGTTCTAAGGAAGGGTTTTCAATGAAAATAAGGTTTTCGATAAAACACTTTAATGTGATGCGCCAGATTCGACCGTAATGTCCGGGCTGAGTTTAGGGTGTTACAGCTAGTGTAAGACATGTCTAGGACATGCATCGGCTACGAGATGTGTTAGTGTAAAACCATGTCAGGGACATGGCATCGGCACGAATATGTGAGAGCTAGTGTAAGACCATGTTTGGACATGACGTCGGCCTCGATTTCGATAGTCAGTGTAAGACCATGTCTGGGACAAGGCATCGACTTGATGGATGAGCCAGTGTAAGACCATGTCTGAGACATGGCATCGACATTATACCCTATGTTTGAGGCTTAGTGATTATTCGATAGCTTTCCAAATGGTTCAACGGTGAGAGTTATGGTTTAAGCTAAATGAGAAAGGTTATGACCATATTGTGAGTGGTACAGGTACTTACATGAAATTGATTAGATGTGAATTCAATTCATGTTATACGATTAGTAAGGAATGAATATGAGCATGTTAAGTAACACAGGTATGTATGCCAAGCTCATGAGAAATGATTACAGTTTATGATGCACATTTAGTGAAGATGTAAATAGGTAACTCATGCTTATAAGAATGATTTTATGATGACCTTGTGATTATAGGTCTATACTTATGATGTATGAATATGTAACCTTACCAATGTGGTGAAAATGAATTAATATGGTGTGATGAACGTAGTATCGTTAATTTACACCAAAATAGTTTTGGATAGTAGCCATAGTCCAACTTTAAAAATCCACTAAAAATTGTGGAAATTGAGTTAGAGGCTGAATAAAATATGAAATTAAAGCCTAATGAGTTTAGTTTCACATAGAATAAATGGTGTAAGCAAAAGAATTTCATACTATGAAATATTTTAGTTGCTGTGAGATAGAGTCAGAATGACTTCGAAATCCCTTGTTCTGATTTGAGAAAATCCTTGAAAATTGTAAAAAAATATTTATGAGTTATAATTTATATTCATAGGATTCTTACTGAGTTTATTTTCAATAGAAATAGATAGGAACATCATCTGAGTCCTGTATTATGAGATAATTAATTTTTAGTGAAAAGGGGTCAGAACTGTCAGACAGCGAAAAAGGGTGACTTTAAGGAATAAACTGTACTAAGTGGCTAAACCAAAAATTCTGAAAATTTTATGGTAAGAAGATATGTGAGTCTAGTTTCAGAAAAAATTAGTATAACTTAATTTGGAGTTCCATAGCTCTAGATATAAATGATTTAGTGACTATGACTCGAGAAAATAGCTTGACTGGAACATGAGTAAAAATGCAAATAGGGTTGTATTACCATGAGAAGCAAGTTGATAAGTTGCTTATTATTTTCATATGGTCTTACTAAGCTATAAAGCTTACTCCCTTATGTTCCTTTCCTTTAGTATTTTTAGGTTAGCTCGGGGTTGGAGATCGTCGGAGGCAGCATCATACTATCAAGTTGCTACCTTTGGAAAAAAAAAGGAAGTATATATTAGAAATTTTCAAGTGAGTGGCATGTATAGGGATCTAGTTGATTGACATGCATTATTTTTCTTTGGCCAAATGTGTTGGCTTATATTGAGTTATATGCATATGGCCATGAGATGTGGCTCATATTGATTATGGCTTGTAAGCCTAGCTATTCATGTCATGTCTAATGTTTATAATGTGATTATGTTTGGCTACCATGCATGGTTAGTAATATGACATGTGTGTTAGAGGTATGCTCTATGATCGATTGAAGTGGTCATAGCCATGAAGTAATTGCACGTTATAAAAACAACATGATAATGATTGAACATGAGTGCTTGATGGATAAGTTGGTAACCATTATATAATGGTAAGAGTGGTCGTCAAAATGACAAGTCTTATGAATGTGAAATAAGGAATCTAGGCTTGGTATTTCTTGAGTAGATACATTACTTGTAAGAGGACACATTAATGTTAAAGATATGTCTTAATAAAGAGTGTTTAATCACTAAAATGATGCCATGATTTGCGATTCTAATGTGCATAAGGTTGTAAGAGATTATGGGTAACATGAAGGCTTAGAAAATAGCCTAAGTGTTGGCTACACGAGCTGAGACACGACCGTATGTCTCAACCGTGTGAAAGACATGGTCTAAAGACACGGGCTTGTGGCTTGGCCGAGTCGTTCGATGTGCATGCTAACGTCATAAACAGAGAGTTACACGGCATGAGGACATGGACGTACCAAAGGCACACGGGCGTGTCCCTATGTCTACACGGGCGTGTGACCCTGTTTCATGGGAAAAATTTTTATGTTTTCCTAAAACTTCTTCAAGTTCTCGGTTTAGTCTTGAATTGTTCCCGATAAATGTTTTGGGCTTCGTAGACCCAAATAAGGGACATCATGCATGTGTTTGAAAGGATTTGTATTAAAAGGGATTTTATGGCCTGGTTTTTGCATGAATGTGTATGTTTAAGTTTGGTATTGCCCTGTATCCTATTCCAGCATTGGACATGGATAAGGGGTGTTACAAAAAGGCTTAAATCGTAAAAGGTGCAAAAGTAGAGTTCAATTAGTAAAAGGAGTCAAATTGCTATGAAACTTAAATGTGAGTGGACTTAAATTGTAATTAGACCATTTATAATGTTAATGGACAAAGATTGACATAATATTAAAGTGATTTTTGATGAAAATGTCATTTAGGGACTTATTTGTAAAAGTGGTAAAATTTGAATGTAAATTTCTAAAATGATGATTTTATGGATTGATGTAGGTCCCTAGAGAAATCGGCTGGCTTGAGTAAAGGATTAAAATGTTTAAATTTCAATTTATGAGCTTATGGACTAAATTGTGAAAAGTTAAAATGTTAGGGGTAAAATAGTAATTTTTAAAAAAAATAAAATATGGACTGAATTGAATAATGTAAGTATTAAATGGATTGAGTTTGTCTATTTAGATCAAGATAGACCTCGTATGAATTTAGATCACGAAAAAGCTAAAGCCTCGAATTAATCAACTTCATTTTTACGATCTAGTCGTCGAGGTAGGTTCGTATGAAGAATTATCGTTTTAACATTATTTTCTATTATATGTTAATATGTCAATTGCCATATAGTTAAATGATGATTATCCAACAATGCCATGATGGTTATCGAGTCCCAGTTGAACCTTAGGAATTCGTAGGATACAAATGACATGTTATTAGAGTTTTCATGTTTCAGATACTAGTCTTAAATGTTCTACCAATGGTTGAGGTCCTGCATTTGTTGCGGATACTCAATGGCTCATGTGAGTTGCATCGTGTAGCTTACATTCCAACCCACAGCTTTGTGTGAGCAGGCCCATTTCATAGCTTGAGTGAGCAACGATGTAAAAGAAAGGTTACAATTATATGTTAAGTACACTTCGTGTGAGCTTTCATGGGCATGAATAAGAAAGGAACAGTAAGTGTGCAACTGAACTATATCATGTAATTATAAAAAGGATTGAAATGGTAAGCTTCAATGGAAGTATATTTGTGTTAATGAAAGTGATGAATTCAAAGGAAGCATGTTCATGTATAATGGCTTATCTTATGTTAAATTCAAGTGAATTGTGTTTGATGGCACTAACATGTGTTGTTGATGGTGCTTAGGCTTGTACCAAGCTTGTGGTTGGATTATATTATGCTTAATATTAATGTTATATACTGAAATGGTAAGTTATTTTCATGTTTTATGAACTTACTAAGCATTATGTGCTTACTTAGTTTTCTTTCCTATGCTCTATAAATAATCAGAAGCTCAATCGGCTTGGAAGCTCGTCAGAGATCTATCACACTATCTAGCATAAATTTTGGTAGTTTTTTTTATGTTTTGGCCAAGGTTATAATGACATGTATAGGTGAACTTGTTTTAGTATCTGGTGGAATATTAGTTAATGTTTTTTCCATGTATAAGTTTGTAGTTTGTACCATTTGATGCTGGTTGGATTGTGTCATTTTGGTACTTGTAATGCATGAATGGTATGGCACAAATGGTAGGTTATGTTGAAGTGTTAATGGTCATATTTGAGGTATGACTTGGTAAAAGTGAATTATGTTTGATAGTAGAAAAGTGATCAAATATATACATGATTTGGTAAGTTTGTATGCTTGCATTTTAGGTGCCTTGAATGACATATTGGTTGAATGATTTTGGACTATTGAATTGGTCATTTCATGTTGGTTTTGGTCATGTTATGATGCCTTGATTATGTGTACAAAATGCTTTTAGGTGGTTGCATGAATTGGTGTTGGAAATGGCTTGATTTTGGCCAATTTCATGTCCACACGGCCTGAGACATGAATGTGTGAGTTAGCTATGTGTGACACACGACCAGACGACATGGCTGTATGTCCCCTGTAGGTTTTAATGCATGCAAGATAGGCTGTTACACGACCTAGAACATGGCCTAGCATATGGGTGTGTGTGGCTATTTCAAGAGTTACACAACCTGGCACATGGGCTTGTGTCTCAGCCGTGTGACCCCTACAGTCCAATTTTTCTAACTTTTTCTTATACGTTCCGATTATTTCCAATTTGGTCCCAAATTGTTTCTAAGGTATTTTTAGGGCCTCGAGAGCTCGATTGAAGCATGCTATGTATGTGATTGAATGTATTTAGATCATGTTTGCAATGATGTATGAAATGTATGATTTAATGTTTCGTTTGTACGGTAATGCTTCGCAACCCTATTCCAGTGACGAATACGAGTTAAGGGTGTTACAATGTATGATTTGGTGTTGAGAATGGCTTGATTTTGGGCAAATTTATGTAGGTTCCCTTTTTTACAAGTCAGTGAGTTACACGGCCCAGCACACGGCTTGAAACACGGGTGTGTGAGGTTATTTCAAGAGTTACATGGCCTGGTACGCGGTCGTGTGACCCTACTCAGAGAGTTACATGGGTAAGGGCACGGGCTAGGACACGGCCATGTGTCCCTAGTTTGAAGGTTACACGGCCTGAGACATGGGAGTGTGTTTCAGTTGTGTGAGGCACAAGGCCGTATGACCCCTGTTTCTAAAATTTTGTGAATTTTTCTTAAACTTTCCAAATGTTTTTGATTTAGTCCCAAATTGTTTCTATGGTATTTTTAGGGCCTCGAGGGCTCAATTTAGGGATGATATGTATGTGAATGATTTTTTTATAATGTGTTATGATAATGTATGAAATGTATGTTTAAATGTTTTATTTGATCAGTAATGCTCCATAACCCTAATCCGGCAACAGATACGGGTTAGGGGTGTTATAGCCCAAATATGTCAACTCATGTGAGCAAATTAGTCATGTGTATCCTAGTTTAATTTGTTATAGTTTTCTAGGAGAAAATAGAAATGAAAATGTATTAAATGGAAAAAAATGGTTGAAATGAAGATAAGTGCATGGAATGGATTCTTATGAATATAAATTGAGCATTATAGTTTGGCTATGCATATGAACTAATATATATATTTTTGTTGTTGAATTGCACATGTTAGTGAATGGATGCCAATGGATGTCATGTATTATACCATTGAGTTCAATTGTTTAAATTGATATAAATGTCAAGGTAAGTTACGTAAATTTCAAATGGACTTACTAATCTTTCGTTATGCTTACTCGTTAGTTTTCCTTTTCCCTGTAGATTGTTGATTTGTGGAACCTATCGATCGAGTCAACTTGTAGACCACACTATCCTACCATAGACTTGATAGTCTTTTGGTCATTTTATTCTCAATTATGTGGCATGTACATAGGTGTTAATATATGTGTTTACTTTGAATGATAGGTTAAGTTTGAATCCTTTATAATGTTTGGTTTATGATAAGGTTAATTCTTACTTATATTTGATTGTTTGGTAATATGTAAGCTATATGAATTGTATTCAAAATGGTATGTTTGAGTAGGAATGGTATAGGTAAAATGATGATCCTGAATGGGTAAGGTATGTTTGATAAGTTGAATTTGAATAAGTTAAGTTGGTATGTTTTGTTATCCAATTGAGTCTATCTTGAACCAGTTGATTGGGTAATGGATTAATGTATTGTTATAGTATGTTCTTATGCAAGAAATGTGGTGTAAATAAGAACTGGTTGAATTAATTGAAAGATTAACATGAAATAAGTACCAAATGGCCTAATTTGTATAAAAAAATAGTCCTCGTTCTGGAGACCACGTTTTCCTCGTCGCAACATCAACCGAAAGTATGTGACTCATGATGTCGAGTGGCCTGACGTCATGATGTGAAAAATCGCGACTTGGAAAAGGTGATGTCACAACATTAGCCCTGAATTTTTAAAACTTTTCAATTTGGTCCTATTTCATGCTTGAGTCTATAAAAGAGCTTTTGTAAGCTTGATTAAGACTTGGATTTAATTATATATCATATAGTAAATGTATTTATGACATGAATGTTTGATTAAATGATATAATTTCAGTATGTTTGATAGTAGTTGCTCCGGAAATGATTGTAGCATCCGATAACTCAGACCGGACGATTGGGTTGGGCAACGGATGTTAAATTTTATGGTATCATGGTTACGGTTTAGTCGATACTAGGACTGAAACATAGTGCGTATGAGTCTAGAAATATATGTCACAATAACATATGATAGTGCGATGCCTTGTGATCAGATTTGACTTTGTTTTTCATATATATAACCATGTCGGTTGAAACAAATCATGTTGTATCTGATGAGATAGATAGTAATATTATATCTTCTTATTAGGAAGCCAATCATAGTGTTCCAGTTTTGCCAATGCCTGGAAGTGAGGTGAGAGATACCTTTTTCTAGATGATGAACCACCGGTTCACTTAGTTTTTGGGAGCTAGCCCTCTAACTCTGCAACCTCACGTACAACCTCTATCCCTAATCATGACTCTAGTGGCACCCCCTTATCTTCTAAACACTAATACAATGACTATTCATCGGCCTTCGATAAGATTCGAAAGTCTAGGGCTGAAGAATTTCAGTGTAAAATTGATGATGATCCAGCTAGAGTTGAATATTGGTTAGAAAATACTTATGAGTTCTCAATGAAATGGTTTGTTCACCCAAAATAGTTTGAGATATGCCGTATCACTACTGAAAGAAGAAGCTTATCAGTGGTGGACTACTTTGACAGAGATTGTATTGAAAAATAGTGTGAATTGGGACTTCTTCCACTTTTAATTCAAAAAGAAATATATCAGCCAACTATATTTAGTAAAGAAAAATAAAAAGTTTCTAGAATTGAAGCAGGGAAGCATGTTAGTGGCTAAGTACAAGCTGGAATTTATTTGACTCAGTAAATATGCTTGAGATATTATATCGATAGAGGCTGGATTATGCACCTTTTTTGGGAATTAAATGAAAATATCTGAATTTTTGTAGGGGATTTGGAATTGAAAGAGTTTGTGATTTTATATAAACAAGCATAAAAGATGAAAGATATATGCAGCAAAAAGAAGCAGGCTAAATCGAAGCTCTGAGATACTGATAAATGGAGTAAGAATAGATCAATTTTGAATCCTCCACCAAAAAATTCAAGGTTTTTCCTAGAGAGATATGTCCAGACATAGTTGTCAAAGACCTTAGTCTACATCTATGGCTAGTACGGGCAGTGTTCATAATGCAAGTAAACTAGTTTGCGAGAACTGTGGTAAGAACCATTTCAAAGAATGCCAAGAAAAGATGGGAACTTGTTTCTGATACGGTTCCACTGAGCACTTCTTGAGGGATTGTTCGAATGTAGCACCCTTCACTTGGTTTGGTCACCGGACTCGAGCTACAGGATACTGTAGAATATAACAGAATGAAACACCTTTACAATCATCTGTAAAATTGAAAAAAAAAAGCAAATATTTCATACATTTATGTATTCAACTTGTTCACAATCAAAACTGAGTCTCAAACGAGCTTACAAAAGCTCATAAGTCAACCCAAGAACCAATGAGGACTTATTTGAAAACCTAGAAAAAAATAATGAAAATTTTGCAAACAAGGGTCACTATCCAAGCTGTGTGAAAAACTGTGGCCATGTGAAGAAGGAGTCGCATGTCCATGTGGCCTAGCCATGTAACTCACTGAAACCATGTGAACCAAAATGTAAAATACTCAACAAAAATTCACACAGCTGTGTGCCTAAGCTGTCTGTCATAATGGGACTATGTGCAAGTCAAAATTCGTCAACAAATGTCTACATAAGTATGTGGACAGCCCATGTGACAAATGGAAACCGTGTGGAATATACACCAACTTATCTCAATGGTCACACAGTTGTGTCACCAGCCAATGTGGAGACACATGTCTGTGTGCCAGACCATGCGCAACAACAATGTGTCTTTACAACAAGCAACCAATTCAACCATGCCAAATTGTATACCAATAATAAAACCAAAGTTACACCTGTTCAAAACATGCCAAAATACAACTTAAACTATAGTCCTAATCCACTAACCAATATACCTTAATGGAACCATTTCACAACATAACATTTCAAACTATTCAAAAACTACCTAAAATGCCAAATATCCACAATTCTAACTTCCAATTCAATCAAACTAATTCTAACCTTAGTCATGTTGTCACCTTAAGACATATACAAGTTCCATACCATTTCCAACATTAGGAGTCATCACTTAACCATTTAAGCTCAACCAAAGCAACACATAAAACATATATTTACAATGTTCAAATGACCACATAATTAACATCAATGAGTCTAAAACAAAAGCCTAAATCTCATAAGAACATTCATGCAACTACACCAATTTATATACCCCTTATAACCGAGCCAAAATGATTAAAAGTCTATCGAGTAACTAGTTGGATAGTGTGAGCTCCAACGAGATCCAACAGATTGCACAGTTTTCGAAAATTTACGAAAAAGAAAAAGGAACAAAAGTAGGCATACTTAATGCTTAGTGAGTTCATACAAAAATTAACACAACTTACCTAACATTAACATAACTCAAGAGTTGAACGCATAAGTATATAAATACGAAACATATTATTCCTTGATATCCTAAGCAAGTCCATAACCAACAAGGTTAGTTCATCTTCAAAATAAAGTATAGAACGTATTTCATGCCATTACATCCTAAACATATCAAGAATACTTGTTTCATATAACAACATTCATATCATAGTTTATATCATATTTCCATTTCCATACCATAAGCCATATTTTCGCCTGAAAAACTATAATGAAATAACCATGGATACTCGGGATAGAAATTCTCACACGAGCTATGAATATGAATGCTCACGCAAGGTGTGAATATGAATGCTCACATGAGTTATGAATATGGGTCTACTCACACGAGCTATGGGTAGGATGAGAATTTTACTCGATGTTTCTCATGTGAGATGTGAAGGATCCGCTACACATGTTGATCCTTAGCCATCGGTAAAACATACAAGACCAACACCTGGTACCTTGAACACCCTAATGACATGTCATTTGTATCCTAGTCGTTCACTAACTTCGTATAGGTCTCAATTCATGTTCATTCCATTTCAGTCCTTTGCACATCACCATATACGTTCATAATCATCAATTATACCTTACTTTGCAATTTAATCCCTCCAATATTCAAAGTCATTATCACATAGCAATTTAATTACAAGTACTACACATACCATACCACATGATAAATAATAATCAGTATAAGTATTATATGAACTTACCTAACCAAAGAAACAACAACAAATATGATGCCAAGGACTATTCTGTAAGTTTTCTTTTTTCGCGTTTATCTTCTGGCTGTTTTAATTCTTGATTTGTATAATAATTTGTTTCAAATTTCAGTTCCAAATACCTTCAAACCCCTTATACTATGCATATGACATATGTGAAGTTCGAACGTCGATAATGACAATGAATCACAAAGAAAGAGAGAAAATTAGAACACACAGATTTTACATGGAAACCCTTTCAGGACAAACCACGAGTAAAGGAGAAGAAAAATTCATTAACTGTTGCATTCGAATGATACAAGAGGAGAGACGACTACGTCTATTTATAGGTTTAAAATCATTATTCTAATCAAAATCTAATAGAAGCAATATAGTAAGGCTGAAACACCTTATTCAAATCAATATCAAATAGAAGAAGTGTACTTCTATACGGATTTCATTTGTGCGATGCATCTTGATCTTTGCATCGGCAGAGGCCCCTGCACACGGTTACAACCTTGATCCAGTTTATACCTAATGGGATTTTTGCAGCTGCAGACTTTCACCCTACAAATCCCCCTATCTTGCCAATTTTTTTAACAAGAATTTGGGTCACATAACTCTAACAACATATAAATTCCATTTTCACAATTTCCTTAAAAAGTTTTACAATTTATTCAATTTAGTCCTTAAAACCGAAATGATTATAACTTCCACAATTGAACTTCATTTTTCAATCTGTTTTCAATCATGCCTTCTACAAGCCACTACTATAAATTTCCATTAAATTCTCATGACATTTTTACCATATTTTCATTTTAGTCCTTAAACTCAAAAACTAACAAATTTTTTTTTACAATTTAGTCCCATTTCCATTTCCAATTCTAAGCTTACAAGCTACCATTTCAACATTAAAAGCTTCAAAAATCATTAATGGCAAACTTTTAGAACTTTAACAGTTCCAAAAATAGAGGTACAAGTTAGATAGATTAAGCTACAATGATCTAAAAAACTGTAACACCCCTAACCCGTATCCGTCACAAGACTACGGTTAAAGGCGTTACCGAACGAATCGGAACATTTTACGAACAATTCATAAAATTCATCCAAAATTGTAGTCATACTTCATAATAGAGTCCCTTATATAGGTCATCGAGACCTTAAACATACATTAGAAAGGGGTCGGGACTAAACCGAGCTCATACAATTTTTTTTGAAAACTTAAACATTTTTCAAAGTTATAGAGGTCACACGTCCGTGTGAACAAGCCGTGTGCCTTACACGGTATTAGACACACCGTGTGTCTAGACCTGTCAAAATAGGGCATACATACTGACTTGTCCACACGGCCACATGACACGCTCGTGTGCCAGGCCGTGTGAAAATTAGGGAGGCTACTGACTTGAGTCACACGGCCAGTCACGGGCCCGTGTGTCTACCCCGTGCTCGAAACTGACTTAGCCACACAGCCTAGCATACGCCCGTGTGTGCAAATGTGTGGTCTGCCTAGGCTTATTCCGAAATGGCCCTCAAGCAACACAGATGAGACACACGCCTGTGTCTCTACTCGTGTGGGCAAAAATAGGCCATTTACAAGGCCAATTTGCCACCCATTAAGGGTTCTTCTTACAAGCATCAAATAAGCTTCAAATGCATACCAAATGTTCAACCATTTATCAACCAATACATACACCAATAATGTTATATAATTACCAACCGAATTCATGCTTATTCACCATCCCAAATCATACCAAATAATGAGCCAAAATCATGCCAAAACATATGATCCACAATCTTAAATTTACTTCATTCAATCTCATGCCAAAACTTACCAAACTCCAAAATAAACACTAACCACAAACTTACCCAAAATAACCTATTCTCTTGGCCATTCAAGAACATATCATATTAGCATCATTACATCACATAATTCATCCAAAAACATATTCATATACACAACCAAAACCAAGCCAAATCACATGACTAAATATATACATTACCAAACATATTCACACACTTCTAGCCTATGCATGCCATACTTCAATATATACATTTTCAAAAGGTACCAAAATAAGGGTCGATAGTGTGGTGACAATCCTCGACGATCCCCGAGCTTCTGATAGCTTCGATATCTATAAAATAGTTGAAAAACACACAGAGTAAGCTTTCAAAAGCTTAGTAAGCCATATGTAAATAAACTTATCATTCAAAACATGAAAGCATCATCAAATTACATATACTCTATGGCCAATTACTATCTCAAACTACATAGTTCATATACATTTTATATAATCCAATTCATTTACACATATAGCATATTTTCTCATACTTATAACACATATCATCATTTGTACATATACTTACCTTTTATTCTCAAACATAGTATACATTTTGAATGTACCTGATTCGAATACACATCTCATATAATCATTCATTTCTGGGAATGCCCGTTGAACCGTTCAGAATCATAAGGATACTCGGATAACTCAAAAAGCTCGTACAATGCCAACGTCCCAAATGTGGTCTTACATGTAAACAAATATTGATGCCACTGTCCCAGACAGGGTCTTACATGAAATCAAATATGATGCCAATGTCCCAGACATGGTCTTACACGTAATCTCAATATCAATGCCAAAGTCCTAGACATGGTCTTACATGAAAACACATATCGGATCCTATGTCATGACATATGTATCCTAACTATTCCTAAGGTTCGTATGGGGCTTTTCAGAGGTCGGAACTTTGTCGATACTTTCTCGGATGCCTCATATTTCTCAACTCATATAATCATTCATCATAGTTAAATAGCATATAATCGATAATAATTCAATTCAAAACACATTTATTTGTATATAGACTTACCTCGTACGGATTCAAATGAATAGAATCGCTACTCAATGACTTTCGATTTCTCCCGATCTAAATCCGTTTTCTTTAGTTCTTGACATAAATCAATTCAAATTTAACTTATTCAAACTCACATTCATTCAAATCAATCCAAAAACACATATTTACGGCATTTTACAAACTAGCCCTCATATTTTCACATTTTGACACTTAAGTCCTTAATTCACAAAAATCACAAAATACACAAAATTTCTTTACACACATGCCTAGCCGAATATTCATAGTGTTCATATAAGCCCCCACATTTCATTTATTTCATATTTTAGTCCCTCAAAATATCATTTTTACAATTTAGTCCAAATTACTCAAATTCATCAAAAATCCAAAGACAATACATGTTAACCTAACATCAAGCTTCCATATACTATCATCAAACTTCACAAAACTCATAATTTCATTAATGGCATAACTCAAAATCATCAACAAAGTCAGAAATTAAGACATGGGCTTGATAGTAAACTAAGTAACAATCACAAAAACGTAGAAATTATCAAAATCCAAACAAAAACACATACCTAATTGATGCCGAATGTTTGAAGACTTTAAAACCCTATTTTCCTTCTTCAATTTCGGCAAGGATGAACATAAAATGACTATTATCATGCCTTTGTTTTATTTTAATTATAATATTAACAAAATACCAATTTTACCCTTTGATATAAAACCATTTGATTATTAAACATAAGACCATTTATGTCCATCCATTAAGCTAATGGTTTATTTGCATCTTAAAGACTTCACATTTAATAAGACACATCAATTAAACACTTTAACAAATAGGTCACTTTTACAATTTATGCGATTAGTTCCTTATATCAAATTGGGCTCACAAACGATTCAGTTTTCATACGAAACTGTCACAAGTGCTAATTCACATACCATAAGCACAGAAAATAATATTAAAATATTTTTCTAACTTGAATTTTTGGTCCCAAAACCACTGTTCCGACTAGGGTCTAAATCGAACTGTTACAAAAACATAAAATTTACTATAAAAGAACTTCAATTTCACTTACATGCAAGAAGAATAGCTTAGCCAAACCTTTAAACTTCAAAAATGGTTCTTTGAATGTTTTTTTTAAGAAACGATGAAAAAAACTAAAGAAGATAATGATGTTTTTAACAAATAAGATCCTAAAGAAAATGGGGCATTCACATCCACTATCTCATTAATGTGGTCTAATTGCCCTTTAACCCCTTCAACATTTAAACAAATAAGCATTTTAACTTATAAAACCAATAGCGATAAATTTTTACGATTTTTATGATTTAGTCCTTGTACCTTAGTTACTAACCGTTCATCAAAATTACCTAACCGAATATCAAAATAATACAATAATAAAATCGTAAATATTAACAAATAATATTTACTGACTTAATCATCGAAAAATGGGGTTTTGAAACCACAAAATTTGGTACCACTGAAAATAGGTTGTTATAACGCTCTACCCTAAAGGAATTTCCATCCTTGAAAATATTACTAGAGAAATGGTTCAGATAATGCAATTTCATACTTTTTTTCGGTTCTTAGGTGGCTTCCTCAATATTGTGACGTTTCCAAAGAACTTTTACTAAAGTTATTCATTTTTTTTCAATTCCTTAATTTCCCAGGCCAAATATTTGTCGGTTCCCCACTATACATCATATCAGGCCATAATTCTATTTCTACTAGAGAAATCACATAAGAAGGATAAAATTGGTACTGTCGCAACATCAACACATGAAAAAAATTATGGATATTTCCAAGTTCCATTGATAATTCTAAACAATATTCTATCGACTCTATTCTCTCAAGAACCTCATACGGCCCAATGAACCTCGAATTGAGTTTCCCTTTTCGGCCAAAATGTAGAATTTTCTGCTAAGGCGATTATAACGACTCGAAAGTCAATGGTGTCAGAAAACAAGGTTTCGAGACCCTATCTCTATAAATCAGACTTGTGAATACTTTAGTAAATATTTATGGAGGTTATATTACAAGTGAATTAAATTTTGGATAGGTAATTTTATCGAATTAGAGACCAATTAGGGTATAGAGACCAAATTGTAAAAGTGTGAAAAGTCTAATTATTAGTGAATCATTATTTATAACTTGATTAAGAGACTTATGAGTAAATTAGACCACTATTCTATTGATAGTGGATGGTAACTTATGGGTTAATTGAATAAAATGTTATAAATTATTAAATAATAAAATAAGTAAACATGGAGAGTGAGATTTCATGAAGAAACAAACATTTCTTTTCCATTTTATGCATGCAAATTCAGGAGAGGAGAAGTGAGGAAGGAGAACGTATGACCTATAATTCTTAATTTTCAATCCTTAAATTGGTTAGTTCAATTTAGTAATTTTCTTGTCATTTATATGTTTTTGGAATCTCGAGAGCTTAATTTATCTGACCTCTGTGTTACTTTTTAAAACTACTAAAGTTTTGGAAGATGCCATTGATAGATTCTTGAAGTTTTAGGTCCTAAATTGATAGATTTTCAGTGTAAAACTGAAAAGGACTAAATTGTGAAGTTACTTTATTATTTTGTACAATAGAGACTAAAATGCACAAATTTCAAAATATGTGGTATAAATGAGAAATAGAAGGTCCTAAATGGATTATAGTGAAAATGGTTTGAAAATATGAGTTCTAGAACAAAAGTTATGCTAGTTTAGATTGAGTGCAAATTTGTTTGTATATTGATGAATTGTTGTGTTTATGTTAATCCCTAGCTAACGTCGACTCCAGATTCCTCGAAAAAGAAAGGAGAAGACAGTCGTCGACAAATTACTCGGAGTTTACAATTTAAGTTTCTAAAATCTGAAACTACTTCGATTATTGCTATTTTGAACTGTATTTGTAACACCGTATACTAGCTTATCACCAATCCCAAATACGAGATGCCACACCACCGTCCCGTCTCATGTACGTCAAATAGGAAACTAGATCCAAGCAAATTGATTTTCTTTTGGTAACCCGTATAAGTTTTAAGTCATCCAATTAGTTAATTAATATTGTTACATGCAAATCATTCATTAATCAGTCTTACATACAGTTAGAATCATGCATAAGGACTATTTAGCAAAATTTCATAAAACTGCTCATAGGTATCGATACTGTCATTTAGGTATCGATATTTTCTTTGAGTGGTATCATTGAAAAATGATACCAAAGTAGCTTATTGTTTTCTGGCCAAAAATCCTAATTATCGAAAATTATCGATACTTGCTATAAATTATCAATACTTTAGTCCTGAGTATTGATACTTAAGATAAGGTATCGGTATAAAATACCTATTTTATTTTCATATAAATTTTAATTCATAGAGGTATGAATTTTCAAAGCCAACTATCGATGCCTCTACTACTGAGGCTAAAAATGCAACATAGAAAAACAAATAATTCATTTCAAATAGTTCCTAAGCAACATGCATCAAGTACTTTATTTATTTCATCATGCTATAGCCAAATTTATTAGACCAAAGTGTCCAGTCATCCAAGCAAGAATCGTTATACCAATATCAATGTTTAAAAATGCTAACATAAAAATAACATGAAATTCTTATAAGCCAAATCAAACTGTTTAAAGATCAATAATCCAAAATAGTTCTACCACATTGCCTATTTCTCCAATATGGATATAAATAATAGAGCACCTATGATAAATAACTAGTCTTTCTTGGATCACTCCCTCAGTAACCACACCGCCCACACCGTAACCTTACTATTCTGCATATGTTGAAATGAGTGGGTGAGCTTCAACAAGCTTAGTGGATGCAAAGAATTTTCATAACTCAAACATAACATCATGAAACACAACCAATTATTTACTCACAAGTACCTTATTCTTAAGTCTAACATCATATAGTATTAAACCATGCATCATCTAATAATTCATTCTCACAATGCATATATACTCATTCAAGCATAGAACATATTCCACATGATTACATAAAATATGATAAGATGACACTTGGGTTATCAAACATATAGTAAGCTTCATCATCACATATCGGATACACAAATCTCCATTACACCACATAGACTCATAGAATCAAACATATCCCAAAAGTGAAGCATATAGCTAACACACTCCTTATTTCCCCTCACATGTCCCATTGAATGGAGTTTAGCTCTCATCCCTTTTCCCTCCAAACATGTCCCAGTGCCTCAACCCCCAAAACCACTATACATATAAGTGAGTACTCACAATCTTATGGCATGCCAACTATATCCAATGGTTCCAAGACCACAAGGCCAAAATATTCGAAAATAATACATATTACTTACCGATTATCCATGCACTATCACTGCATATCAACATCTTTTCAAAACACCAGCATAATAGTCATATAATATATATAGTACACAGTTATTTCATGTATATAATTGCACTTTACACAATAATCACCATATTCACTTATCACATTTCATGTATAATACATAACCACAAGATAATTATAAATTAAAGAAAACTTACACTAGGAACATAGAGTAGGGATTTAGGCTACAGCTAAATTCCCAAATAACACATGTCTCATGTTTACGAGTAGCATTTCCGTACACTCACCACTTTATGCTTTTGTCAAAAAGCTGGCAAGCTCTAACGAATCTGAGGCTTTACACACACAAAACATACAATAACCACAGTCAGATAACAACCAAAAATTCACTCAAACCAAATAAAACACACGCTTTAAGCTAAGTTTGTAACGCCCCAAATTTAGGCCTAGAAGTATTGGGCCTTGAGTATGGGTCCGTAAGGGGGTTGTGTATAAGTATTTAATTGTGCAAGGAAATGACACAATTAAATGTCTGCTCAAGTGGTTAAGGGTCCTGAGAGGAGTTGGAAAAGTCCTAGGTTCGAACCTGGGCTTTAGCAAAAAATTTGGTTTCAAGTGAATAAAACCCTGGATGCTTGGATGATGGCCTATTAAATTATTGTGTTAAGTAAATGACACAAGGAAGCATGTGGTCTAGTGGTTGTGGCGTCATTAAGGTTGCAAGGGAGCCTGGGTTCAAGTCTTGGCTCTTGCAATTTATTTTGGTTTTTCTTTTAAAGAAACCTAGACTTCAGCCTATAGGCCTTGTAACACCCCTTACCCATACCCGAGACCGGGACAGGATATGAAGCGTCAACAGACATGAACTTAAACATTTTCAGGAAATATGGGTTATAAAATTTTATTCCAATATAAAATAGATCAAATTGCATCATAATGCCCCTATTATGAGCCTATGAGGCCCTAAACATACATTGAGAATGATCCGAGACTAAACCGAGAACTTACGAAAGTTCATAAAAATTTTCCTAGGTAAAGCCTCACACGACCATGCGGAGGCAATGCACACGT
This sequence comes from Gossypium longicalyx, assembly GCA_025698465.1. Classification (NCBI taxonomy): domain Eukaryota; kingdom Viridiplantae; phylum Streptophyta; class Magnoliopsida; order Malvales; family Malvaceae; genus Gossypium; species Gossypium longicalyx. The sequence goes on from CM046997.1 coordinate 61,362,786, forward strand.
CCGTGTCCCCCTACCCTGTTAAATTTATGAAAATTATTTTTCATTTTGAACCTACAGGGGTTTTCACACAGCTGAGCACACGGCCGTGTCCCTAGCCCGTGTCATTCACACTGCTTAGACATGCTTGTGTGGCTGTTCGTGTAAAAAAACTCGAGCATTTTCTTTATGATATCAACATGCATTTAGGGGTACATGGCCAAGACACACGCCCGTATGTCTAGACCATGCTCAAAATTGACTTAAAATTTTAGGTGCAAGGGACACACGGCCATACCACACGCTCATAGGAGCAACCCATGTGTCACACACGGCCTAGACACACGCCCGTGTGTCTACCCGTGTGGACCTTATTAGGCTATTTTCCAAGCCTTTGGTCACCCTCTACATCACTTATACTTAAAGGTTACCAAAATACAAAGCAAGATATGATTGTACACTTACAAATAACTGTAACAAACCTCATTGCATGTAAACCTCGTACCATCGGTTTAACACATGCTAGGTTATTTCCTTAGTTTAAGGATTTCCATGTCTCGTTAACACTTTTAAAATTTGGCTCATTATTATAACTCATTGCAAATTATGGTCAAGCCATCCCATGCAAACATAAGCATGCATGAATTTGTAGGTCATAGCCTACTTCAAAATAAGCCAGTTCCCATGGCCAAATACAACAAGTTAGGTATATCTTTACATGCTTTCGTTTTGGCAAATCAAATGACACATATAACAAAATGAATCAAAAGCCCTATACATGCCATTGGACAAAATAAGAGTATCTATATACCAAAGCTGGACTAGTTGATAGTGTGTCGACTCTCCAACTGTCTTCCAATCTTTACGAGTCCTCGAGTTCTGTAAGACAGCGAAAAGAGAGAGGTAAGCATTTACATGCTTAGTAAGCCCGAATAACTGGAAAGTAAACTTACCGAGTAATTAGCATACAACCATATTAAGTAATTAGACCAACAAGAATGAAATGGTTTCCCTATCACATGCACTCAATCAACAAGTTAGCCACAATAATAATGCACCATGTAATTTGTCTTAGATGAGCTCATCATTCCTCATTTCATCCATATACATCATATTAATCCCATTGAGTTTCTAAGAAATCCCGATGGATTATCCATTTACCGTCAATTCATAAGAATGATCATTTCAGGTATGCACTCCCGCGAACCTCACATTTTACGGCGGGATTACCACTCCAGGCTAAATCCCCCGTATCGTAAACTCATAAGGTGATGTCGGGATTACCAGTCCAGGCTAAATCCCTTATAGCGGAAAACACCCTTAATGAGCTCAGATCTGAATTACCAGTCCAGGCTAAATTCAGACCCTAATCGGATTACCCATTCGGGCTAAATCCATAATGCACACATATTCTTCGTTAAGCTCGATCACTCAAGGAACACCCGTCTGGGCTAGATCCTTTCTATTTTTGAGATCAATGGATTACCGTCTGGGCTAAATTCTTTTCTGCAACACATGCAGGATCTAAAGTCATGTAAATCATGGTTTATCCACCGAACTTCCTTTTTAACCTCAACTGGGACATTTATTAACAGGCCATTATTAAAGATACTTTTCATGTATTTTTATGCCATCGTCAAATGCAATTATCATACATTCATAAATCATGCAATTAGGCATATTATGAGTTTACTTTAAGTTATCCGAACTTACCTGGTACTCGTCTCGGTATCGTGTTTCAGTTATTCCGAAACCTTTCGTTTTCCTCGATAGACCTCCGAAATTTATTCCTTGGGGTTTATAACAATAGAAATAAATCATTAACAACTCACATTATACTTTTCAAGTCTAAATTTCACCCTCGGTCCAAATGACCGTTTTGCCCCTAACCTTTCACATTGTTACAATTTAGTCCCTAGGCTCGTATAATGAAATGCATGCAATTGTTACCTTACCCAAGCCTAGCCAAATGTTTTTCCCACTTATGGCAGCCCACATTTTTCCATTATTTCTCATTTCTACCACACATTTTACACCTTTTGCAAAAAGGTCCTTCTAGGGATTTTTCATGAAAATCACCTAGGAAAAGATGTTTAACACACATCCAACTTCCCTATTTCTCCATAAACCATCAAAATACAAGTAACTCATGCATTGGTAAATTTCTAAACATGAACCCTAGCATGAAATATGGGTAGAAACAGAGAGAGCAAGCTATCAGGATTTCAAAAACACGAAGAACATTAAAAATGGGGCTTGGGAGCACTTACTATTGAGCTTGAAAATGTTGAAAACCCTAGCTATGGAGACTTGAGAGTTTTGGCTGGACAAGGAAGAAGAATGGCTGATTTTTGCCTTTTCTTCCCATTTTATTTCATTAAATTGCCAAATGACCAAAATGCCCTTAAGCCCTTTCTTTAAGATTTCATCCATATAAGCCCATTTTTGTCCAAAAACTTAGAAATTGGGCAAATTGCTCTCCAAGACCTTCTAATTTATAATCTAAAGCAATTTCATACAAATTGCTTCTAGAATCCATGTTTTGAAATTTATTCAATCTAGTTCTTATTTTCCAATTAGACACCTTACTCAAAGAATTTCTTCATGAAACTTTAACACATGCATATTCTCATATTCTAGACCTCATAATAATCATAAAATAAATATTTTGATGTCAGATTTGTGGTCCCGAAACCATTATTCTGACTAGGCCCTATTTCAAGATGTTACATTTCTCCCCTTTAGGGACTTTCGTCCTCGAAAGTCTTACCAGTAAACAGGTTCAGATATTGGCTTCTCATGGTTTCTTCCAGCTCCTATGTAGCCTCTTCCACACCATGTCAATGCCATAAAATCTTTACTTAAGCCATATTTTTATTTCTCAACTGTTTAATCTCACGAGCCAAAATCTTGACCGGTTCCTCTCCATAAGTCATATTCGGTCTAATCTCAATTTTTGCCAGTGAAATCACATGAGTGGGGTCTGATCGATATCGCCTTAACATGGATACATGAAACACATCGTGAATCTTTTCCAATTCAGGTGGTAATGCCAAACGATAGGCTAATGGTCTAACTCTTTCGATGATCTCGTACGGCCCGATAAATTGTGGACTCAATTTACCTTTCCGGCCAAATCTCAATACCCTTTACCATGGAGATACTTTCAAGAATACTCTATCTCCAACTTGGAACTCAATCTCTTTTCTTTTCAGATCAGCATATGACTTTTGCCTATCCAATGGCGCCTTTAAACAGTCTCGTATTACTTTAACCTTTTTTTCAGTTTCCTTGATCAGATCAATTCCGTGGATCTGACTCTCTTTAAGTTCTGTCCAATACAATGGAGTTCGACACTTTTTGCCATACAAGGCCTTATAAGGCGCCCTCTTCAAACTCATTTGAAAAATGTTGTTGTAGGCAAATTCTACCAATGGCAAGTACTTTTCCCAGCTACCCTGAAATTCGAGGATGCAACATCACAACATATCTTCAAGAATCTAAATCATCCGCTTAGACTGACCATCATTCTACGGTTGAAAAGCAGTACTAAAACTCAATTTTGTACCCAAGGCTTCTTGGAACTTCTTCTAGAATCTCAAAGTGAACCTCGAGTCTCTGTCTGAAATAATCGACAATGGTACCCCGTGTAATCTCACAATTTTAGATATATACAAGTCGGCCAATCTATCAAAAGAGTAATATATTCTTACCAGAATGAAATGAGCTGACTTTGTCAATTTATCCACCACAACCTATATAGCATCTTTCTTTTTTGGAGTTAATGGTAATCCTGTCACGAAATCCATGGTAACTCTGTCCCACTTCCATTCGGGGACCATCACAGACTGTAACAAACCTGAAGGTACTTAATGTTCAGCTTTGACTTGCTAACATATCAAGCATTTCGGTAAAAATTCAAAAATATCTCTTTTCATGCCGTTCCATCAGTACATTTTCTTCAAATTATTGTACATCTTGGTACTTCCTGGATGAATAGACAAACGGCTATAATGTGCTTCTTGCAAGATTTTCCGAATAAGCTTATCATCTTTGGGCACGCAAACTCTATCTCTGAACATCAAACATCCATCAAGATCGATCCAAAAATCTGATTCAATGCCCAACTCACATTGAGTTCTTTAGCTTGCAGGTCACGATCATTAGTTTGATTATTATAAATTTCCTGCAGAAATGTCGGCCTAGCCTCTAGCTCTGCCAAAATTGAACCATCATCAAGCAATGCTAATCGAGCGTCCATGGCTCTCAGTGCAAACAAGGTTTTTTTGCTTAACGCGTCGGCGACCACATTCGCCTTTCCCGGGTGATAATCAATGATCAGCTCATAATCTTTAATTAATTCTAACCATCTCTGCTGTCTTAGATTCAATTCTTTTTGAGTCATGAAATACTTAAAACTCTTGTGGTCTGTGAATATACGACAAGTTTCACCATATAAATAATGCTTCCAAATTTTCAAGGTAAAAACAATGGCGACAAGCTCTAAGTTATGCGTCAAATAGTTCTTCTCATGTGGCTTCAACTGCCGTGAAGCATAGGCTATCACCTTGCCATCTTGCATAAGTACACAACCCAGTCCATTCAAGGATGCATCACTGTAGACCACAAACTATTTTCTTGACTCAGGTAATACTAAAACAAGAGCTTCAGTCAGCAATGCCTTTAAACTCTTGAAACTCTACTGACACGTTTTTGTCCATTCAAACTTAATGTCTTTCTATAGCAACCTCGTCATTGGAGTCGCTATCATGGAGAATCCTTTCACAAATCTTCGGTAGTAATCGACCAAGCCCTAAAAGCTTCTAACCTCGGTTACATTTTTAGGCGGTTTCTATTCAACAATACCAGAGATCTTACTTAGACCAACTCGGATGCCTTTACCCGAAACAATATGACCCAAAAACCCAACTTCTTAGAGCCAAAACTCACTCTTGCTAAACTTAGCATACAATTGTTTCTCCCGTAAGGTCTGCAACACAGTTCTCAGATGCTTCGCATGCTCTGTCTCATCTTTGGAATAAATCAAAATGTCGTCAATAAACACAATGACGAACTTATCCAAGTATGGCCGAAAGATTCTATTCATTAGGTCCATGAATACGGCTGGTGCATTCGTTAACCCAAACGGCATGACAAGAAATTCATAGTGGCCATACCTCATTCTAAAAGTTGTCTTAGATACATCCGATTCTTTAACTCGTAATTGATAGTAGCCGTGTGATATCTCGAATTAGGGCCTAATCAAAATAGTGGTTTTGAGACCACAAATTCGAGATAAAAATAATTATTTTATAATTATTTTTAGATCTATGATATGATTGCAGGATTGTGTGAAAATTTTGTGAAGAAATTCTATGCATAAAGTGTTTAATTTGAAATTAAGGATTAAATTGAATAAGTTACAAAACTTGCATTCTAGAAGCTTGTAGTATGAAATTGCTTTGGAATATTAATTAGGAGATCTTAAATAGAAATTAACCAATTTCTAAAATTTTGGACAAAAATGGGCTTGTACATGAAAAATTACAAAGGCATTAAGGGCATTTTTGTCATTTGGTAAATATAGTCATTAAAAAGGGAAAAATAACAAAAAATGGACTCATCTTCTCCATAAGGGCTGCCAAATTTTGCTTGTCACCATAGCTAGGGTTTTCAACATTTTTAAGCCTTGGTTGTAAGTAATTTTCATACCCGTTTTTAATGCTCTTTTCGATTTTAAAATCTAGAAAGCATGTTCTATCACTTTCTAGCAATATTTTGAGCTAGGATGCATGTATGAAAATTTACCCATGTGTGATATAATTGTATTTTGACGAATAATGAAGGAATATGATGGTTTGATGTGTGTTAAACAACTTTTACTTAGTAGTTTTATGTAAAAACGCCTAAAAAGGGACTTAATTGTAAGAAGGGTAAAATTGATGGTAAAAATCTAATTTTTGGTGTAAAATATAGGGTGTTATGGACACTAGGAAATTCGGCTATGCCTAGATGTCATGGGTAATGCATGTAACTCATTGTACAAACTTAAGGACTCAATTGTAAATAATTGAAAAGCTAGGGGTAAAATGGTAATTTTTATCCAAGCTCGTATTAGGGGCTGTTTTGATGAATGTGTATGAATAAATTAATTTGGTATTTTAGATCAAGAGAAACGAGATTCGAGTCGTGATCGAGGGAAAAATAAAGTTTACGAGGAATAGGCTCGATTTCTAACATTTTGTACCGAGGTAAGTTCATGTGTAAATGTGGTAACATAATTGTCATTTTAAATAATTTAATGATATTTATATGGTATGATGATTATTATCATGAAATATTATGCTTTGTGGTTATTATTGAATAATATGCAAATTATGTGAGCTACTTGATAAATATGAAATGCTACCAAGTATCGGTTCTGACATTCCGTGGAAGACGGCAAAGATATGTGATCGAGAAAAATCTCATTTGAACCTTGGGAATAGATTAGAATACAAGTGACATGTCACTAGGATATTTGAGTTCTGAACTCGTTGAGTTCAGTCTGAGTTCACTTATGGATGTGAACGCCCAAGCTCGTTGAGTTGAGTCCGAGTTTGCTTATGGGCGGGTTACATGGTAGCTTGGCTACATAAATTCCGTAGGCTATTGAGTTTGTCTAGCTGGGAGTATGACACTTATGTGCATGCAATCCATGTTTTCGAATTATATTCTGATGTGTTCAATAGGTGAATCTTAAGTGAATAACTAGAATACCTAAAATGAAGGTGACATGTTGGTAAGTGTGCTGAATTAGAAAATTTGACAGGTATTTGCTTAAACCCTCAGGTTGAGAACTTGGTATGATGAAATCGTGGTAAGATTGTTAATGCAAATGTAACATGAATGTCTTGGTGATATTTATGCAAATGATGTTTCATGTTGGATTGCATGATTATGTTACTTGCTATTTGCATGTGAACTTACTAAGCATTTATGCTTACTCCCTTCTTTCCATTCTTTTTAGTTTTGACAAGCCAGCTCAAAAATCGAGATTGGTCGGAGGCTCGTTCACACTATCCGTGGACTATTTTGGAAAAGTGGCTTGTATACTTTGAGTATGACATGTATAGCATTATAATCATTTTGTGTAAATAATCTTATGATATGGCTATTTAGTGGTAAGGAAATGCTTGGTAAAGATTAGCCATTGAAATGGCTAATCAAAAAATCATATTTGGTGTTATGTATGCTTAATGTGCTATCTAATCCATGGAAAATTCATAAAAAGGTGAAATTTGCTATAAAACAGCATCACACAACAGCAATTTTTTGAGTTTGAAAAATCACTAAAAATAGTATAGATAGAACTAGATGGTGAGTAAAATATGAAGTTGAAGCTTATTAAGTCTATTTTCATATGGAAGAGACAAAATAGGTAAATGAGTTGTATTTCATGAGATATTTGAGTTTTGGTGGAATAGGGTCGGAGCTATTTCTGAATCCCATTTTCTGACTTTATAAATTCATTATAAATTGTACAAAAATAATTAGGAGTCATAATTTATATTTATAGATTCTTTATTGAGTCTACTTTTAAGAGAAACAAACGGCATAGTCATCTAATTTCTGTATAGAGGCAAAAGTTATTTGTAGTGAATAGAGGTCAGAGTACTCAAATACTGAAATAGGTTAAATTTAACTAAAAAACTGTACTAATTGGCCCAACCAAAAATTCTAGAAAATAATTATTAAATATATATATGAGTTTAGTTTCAGGAAAAATTTATGGATTTTAATTTCGAGTTATGTAACTTTAGATATGAATTTTTTAACGACTGTGACGCAGATGGGCAGTTTATTACGAAAGGTGAAATAAATTATTTGAAATTGTTTAAGTGATAATTTAAGTCTGTTAACGCCTCGTGCTCGACTCCTGCGATGGTATCGGGTAAGGTGGTGTTACGTTTGGTGGTATCAGAGCTATGATTTAGTCAATTCTCAGCCTAACGTGGCGTATGTACGGGTTTTACTATACATGCCATATATATTGTGATAGTGTGACGACTCCTGACCTTTAAAATGATTTTTTATAGTAAATGGATCCCGATCCAGCTGTGGCTGATGATGTAGAGAGCAATGCACCAGATCCTATTGAAGGGGCAGTGTCGACTGAAAGTCGACCTCCTACTGTTGGTCAAGGAGGAGGAGAAGGGGCTCGGGAAGCCTTTCTCCAGATGATGAATGCATGGTACACTGAGTTCGTTCGTACAAACCCAAATACTCAACAACCGCCCCCACCTCCCCCGATTCCTTAACCTGTACCCCCGATGCCTCAAGGTATGGATCTGATGAAATTTCATAGAGCTCCAGTTGACAGAATTCACAAACAAGGGGCTGAAGAATTTAGGGAAAATGTTGATGATGATACCGAAAAAGTAGAATTTTGGCTTGAAAATTCTATTCGAGTATTTGATGAATTGTCTTGTACACCTGAAGAGTGCTTGAAATGTGCTATATCCTTGTTGAGAGATTCAGCCTATTATTGGTGAAAGACATTGATTTCAGTGGTACCAAAAGAGAAAGTGACTTGGGAGTTCTTTCAAGAAGAATTTCAGAAGAAATACATCAGTGAAAGATTTGTTGAACAGAAGCATAATGAATTTCTCGAGTTGAAACAAGGCAACATGACAGTTACTGAGTATGAAAGAGAGTTCGTCCAATTGAGTAAGTATGCTAGAGAATGTATTCCTTCAGAGGCTAAAATGTGCAAATGATTTGAAGACAGACTCAATGAAGACATCAAAGTATTTGTGGGAATTCTTGAGTTGAAAGAGTTCGCAGTACTTGTTGGTCGGGCTTGCAAGGCTAAAGAACTAATTAAAGAAAAGAGAAAGGCAGAGGCTGAGACTAGAAATTTGAAGAAAAGACCGATGAGCAATGCATTCCCACCACAATCTAGAAAATCCAGAGATATGTATTCTCATTCTCATGTTTTAGCCGGATATTCGTGTGGGAATCGTAAGAAGCAAAATCTGGGTTTTAAATCTCAGACTACTTCTGTGGCTAGTATGGGAAATTCGAGATTTGTTAGACCCGAGTGCCAACGATGTGGTAGAAGTCACCTTGGTCCATGTAGAACTAACGAATGTTACCAATGTGGTTCTCCAGATCATTTTATTAGAGACTGTCCCGAGAGAATTGAGAAAGAAAATTTTCAGAGTGCAAAACCTAGTGGTGCAATTTTGAGAGAAAAATCTTCGAGAAATGCTGGGAATGAGGCAAGCAGCAAGAATGTAGTCAGAAATTCAGCGTTTAAATCTGAACCTAGAGCTCCGACTAGAACTTATGCCATAAAGGCGCGTGGAGATGCTTAATCTCCCAATGTGATTACTGGTATTTTCTCTCTTTATGGTGTTAATGTTATTGCTTTGATTGACCCCGGTTCTACTCATTCATATGTGTGCATGAAATTGGTGTTTAATATGAGTATACCTGTTGAGTCTATGGAATTTATGATTAAAGTGTCAAACCCATTAGGCAAATGTGTTATAGTTGATAAAGTATGCAAGAAATGTCCTTTGATGATTAGAGGTCATTAGTTTTTGGCCGACTTGATGTTGTTACCGTTTGATGAATTTGATGTTATTTTGGGTATGGATTGGTTGACATTGCATGATGCTATAGTAAATTGTAAACAAAAGGTTATTGAATTAAAATGTGAAAATGGTAAAATTCTGCGGGTTGAATCAGACGAATCAGAGGCATTGCCTAGTATTATTTCTTTGATGTCGGCTCAGAGATATTTGAGAAAGGGTTATGAAACTTATTTGGCGCATGTATTGAATACAAAAGAATTTGAGAAGAAAATTGAATCAGTGCCGATTGTATGTGAATTTGCAGATGTATTTCCAGAAGAGTTGCTGGGTTTACCTCCTGTTAGAGAAGTAGAATTTGGTATTGAGTTGATACCAGGAACGACTCCAATCTTGATTACTCCATATAGAATGGCACCAACAGAGTTGAAAGAATTAAAGTCGCAGTTGCAAGAGTTGACTGACAAAGGCTTTGTGAGACCAAGTTTTTCGCCTTGGGGTACACTCGTATTATTTGTGAAAAAGAAGGATGGTTCTATGAGATAGTGTGTAGACTATCGGTAGTTAAATAATGTAACAATCAAAAACAAGTATCCATTGCTGAGAATTGGCGATTTGTTTGATCAGCTGAAAGGAGCGACATGGTTTTCAAAGATTGACTTGAGGTCTGGATACTACCAGCTGCGAGTAAAAGAGTCAAATGTGCTTAAAACTGCTTTTAGAACAAGGTACGACCATTATGAATTTTTAGTTATGCCATTCGATTTGACAAATGCTCCTACTGTGTTTTATGGATTTAATGAATCACATATTTCAGCCATACTTGGACAAGTTTATTGTGGTATTTATTGATGATATCTTAATTTATTCAAAAGATGAGACAGAGCATACTCAGCACTTGAGGACAGTTTTGCAAACTTTGAGAGATAAGCAGTTGTATGCCAAGTTTAGTAAGAGTGAGTTTTGGCTTTGAGAAGTAGGATTTTTGGGTCATATTGTTTCAAGTGATGGTATACAGTTGATCCCAGTAAAATTTCGGCTATTGTTGGTTGGAAACCACTGAAGAATGTAACTGAGGTTAGAAGTTTTTTGGGTCTAGCTGGTTATTATCAACGGTTTGTAAATGGGTTTTCTATAATTGCTACTCCTATGACCAGATTACTCCAAAAGGATGTTAAATTGGAGTGGACGGAAGAATGTCAACAGAGCTTTGAGAAATTGAAAAAGTTACTAATTGAAGCACTAGTGTTGGTACAACCCGAGTTAGGTAAAGAATTTGTGGTGTATAGTGATGCTTCTCTAAATGGCTTGGGATGTGTACTTATGCAAGAAGGAACAGTTGTGGCTTATGCTTCGAGGCAGTTGAAACCTCATGAAAGGAATTATCCGACTCATGATTTGGAACTGGCTGCTATAGTGTTTGCTTTAAAGATTTTTCGACATTATCTGTATGGTGAAAAGTGCTGACTATATACCGACCACAAAAGTCTCAAGTACTTGATGTCACAAAAAGACTTGAATTTGAGACAGCGGAGATGGTTAGAATTATTGAAAGATTACGAGCTTGTGATTGACTACCATCCGTGGAAAGCGAATGTGGTTGCCGATGCCTTGAGTAAAAAGTCATTGTTTGCTTTGAGAGATATGAATACTCAGTTAACGGTGTCTGACGATGGTTCAATTCTAGCAGAGTTGAGAGCAAGGCCGATGTTTTTACAAGAGATTTGTGAAGCTCAGAAAAGTGACAAAGATTTGCAAGATAAGAGGAAGCAATGTGAGGCTGATACATGATCAGATTTCAGAATCAGTTTTGATGGTTGCTTGATGTTTAAAAGTCAGATTTGTGTACCGAAAAATGATGAGTTAATTCAAAAGATCTTGCACGAAGCACATAGTGGTTGTTTGTCAATTCACTTGGGCAGTACAAAAATGTATAATGACTTGAAGAAAATGTATTGGTGGAACGGAATGAAAAGAGATATCTCCGAGTTTGTATTGAAATGCTTAATTTGTCAACAAGTGAAAGCTGAACACCAAGTGCTTTCGGGACTACTTCAGCTTATCATGGTTCTTGAGTGGAAGTGGGATCGAATTACTATGGATTTTGTATTAGGGTTGCCGTTAACTCCGAGGAAGAAAGATGCCATCTGGGTAATAGTCGACAGATTGACTAAATCAGCTTATTTTATTCCGGTATGTACTGATTATTCTCTTAATAAGTTGGTTGAATTGTATATCAGTGAGATTGTTAGACTTCACGGAGTGCCTTTGTCGATCATTTTGGATAGAGATTCGAGATTTACATTGCGAGTTTGGCAAAAGTTGCAAGAGGCATTATGTACGAAGTTAAATTTCAGCACTGCCTTCCATCCACAGACTGATGGACAATTAAAGAGAGTAATTCAGATTCTTAAAGACATGCTCAGATGTTGTGTATTGAAATTCCAAGGTGGTTGGGAAAGATACTTACCGTTGGTAGAATTTGCCTAGAATAATAGTTATCAGACGAGTTTGAAAATGGCACCTTATGAAGCATTGTACGGTCGTAAGTGTCGGATGCCATTGTATTGGACTGAATTCAAAGAAAATCAGATTTACGAAGTTGATCTAATTAAAGAAACCGAAGAAAAAGTGAAAGTGATTCGAGATTTTTTGAAAGCTGCTTCAGATAGACAGAAATCCTACGCGGATTTGAAACGAAAAGAAATCGAGTTTCAAGTCGGCGATAAGGTATTTTTAAAAGTGTCTCCATGGAAGAAAGCTTTTAGATTTGGTTAGAAAGGCAAGTTGAGTCCGTGTTTTATCGGACCGTATGAGATAATTGAAAGAGTTGGACCGGTAGCATATCAGTTAGCATTACCACCTGAATTAGAGAAGATTCATGATGCGTTTCACGTATCTATGTTACGTTGGTATCGTTCGGATCCTTCACATGTAATTTCACCAATGAAAATTGAGCTACAACTGGATATGACTTACAATGAACAACCGATTAATATTTTAGCTCGGGAGGTCAAGCAACTAAGAAATAAAAGTATCGGTCTCGTGAAAGTATTATCGCAAAAGCACAGAGTAGAAGAGGTTACATGGGAGCCCGAGGAAACTATGAGGAATCAATACCCACACCTGTATACCGGTAAGATTTTTAGGGACGAAAATCCCTAAAGGGGGGAGAGTTGTGATATCCCGAATTAGGGCCTAATCAGAATAGTGGTTTCGGGACCACAAATCTGAGATAGAAATAATTATTTTATAATTATTTTTAGATCTATGATATGATTGCATGATTGTGTGAAAATTTCGTGAAGAAATTCTATGCATAAAGTGTTTAATTTGAAATTAAGGATTAAATTGAATAAGTTGCAAAACTGTCATTCTAGAAGCTTTTAGTATGAAATTGCTTTGGAATATTAATTAGGAGGTCTTAAATAGCAATTTAACCAATTTCTAAAATTTTGGACAAAAATGGGCTTGTACATGAAAAATTACAAAGGCATTAAGGGCATTTTTGTCATTTGGTAAATATAGTCATTAAAAAGGGAAAAATAACACAAAATGGACTCATCTTCTCCATAAGGGCTGTCAAATTTTGCTTGTCACCATAGCTAGGGTTTCCAACATTTTTAAGCCTTGATTGTAAGCGATTTTCATACCCGTTTTTAATGCTCTTTTCGATTTTAAAATCTAGAAAACATGTTCTATCATTTTCTAGCAATATTTTGAGCTAGGATGCATGTATGAAAATTTACCCATGTGTGATATAATTGTATTTTGATGAATAATGAAGGAATATGATGGTTTGATGTGTGTTTTACAACTTTTACTTAGTAGTTTTATGTGAAAACACCTAAAAAGGGACTTAATTGTAAGAAGGGTAAAATTGATGGTAAAAATCTAATTTTTGGTGTAAAATATGGGCTGTTATGGACACTAAGAAATTTGGCTATGCCCAGATGTCATGGGAAATGCATGTAACTCATTGTACAAACTTAAGGGCTCAATTGTAAATATTTGAAAAGCTAGGGGTAAAATGGTAATTTTAATCCAAACTCATATTAGGGGCTGTTTTGATGAATGTGTATATTGAATAAATTAATTTTGTATTCTAGATCAAGAGAAACGAGATTCGAGTCGTGATCGAGGGAGAAATAAAGTTTACGAGGAATAGACTCGATTTCTAACATTTTGTACAAAGGTAAGTTCATGTGTAAATGTGGTAACATAATTGTCATTTTAAGTAATTTAATGATATTTATATGGTATGATAATTATTATCATGAAATATTATGCTTTGTGTTTATTATTGAATAATATGCAAATTATGTGAGCTACTTGATAAATATGGAATGCTACCAAGTATCGGTTCCGACATTCTGTGGAAGATGGCAAAGATATGTGATCGAGGAAAATCCCGTTTGAACCTTGGGAATAGATTAGAATACAAGTGACATGTCACTAGGATATTTGAGTTCTAAACTTGTTGAGTTGAGTCCGAGTTTACTTATGGATGTGAACCGAGCTTGTTGAGTTGAGTCCGAGTTCACTTATGGGAGGGTTACATGGTAGCTTGGCTACATAAATTCCATAGGCTATTGAGTTTGTCTAGCTATGGGTATGGCACTTATGTGTATGCAATCCATGTATTCGAATTATATTCCGATGTGTTCAACGGGTGAATCTTAAGTGAATAAGGAAAATACCTAAAATGAAGGTGACATGTTGGTAAGTGTGGTGAATGAGAAAATTTGACAGGTATGTGCTTAAACCCTCGTGTTGAGAACTTGGTATGATGAAATCGTGGTAATAGAAAATGCAAATGTAACATGAATGTCTTGGTGATATTTATGCAAATGATGTTTCATGTTGGATTGCATGATTATGTTACTTGCTATTTGCATGTGAACTTACTAAGCATTTATGCTTACTCCCTTCTTTCCATTCTTTGTAGTTTTGACAAGCCAGCTCAGAAATCAGGAATGATCGGAGGCTCGTTCACACTATCCGTGGACCATTTTGGTATAGTGGCTTGTATACTTTGAGTATGGCATGTATAGCATTATAATCATTTTGTGTAAATAATCTTATGATATGGCTATTGAGGGGTAAGGAAATGCTTGGTAAAGATTAGCCATTGGAATGGCTAATCAAAAAATCATATTTGGTGTTATGTATGCTTAATGTGCTATCTAATCCATGGAAAATTCATAAAAAGTGAAATTTGCTATAAAGCAGCATCACACAGCAGCAATGACGTGAGTTTGAAAAATTACTAAAAATAATAGAGAAATAATTAGATGGTGAGTAAAATATGAATTTGAAGCTTATTAAGTATATTTTCATATGGAAGAAACAAAACAGGTAAATGAGTTGTATGTCATGAGATATTTGAGTTTTGGTGGAGCAAGATCAGAGCAATTTCTGAATCCCCTGTTCTGAATTTAAAAATTCATTATAAATTGTAGAAAAATAATTAGGAGTCATACTTTATATTTATAGATTCCTTATTAAGTCTAATTGTAAGAGAAACAAATAGAATAGTAATCTGAATTCTGTACAGAGGGAAAAGTGATTTCAAGTGAATAGAGGTCAGAGCAGTCGAATACTGAAATAGGGGAAACTTTAACTAATAAATTGTACTAATTGGCCCAACCAAAAATTCTATAAAAAAATTAGTAAATAGGTATATGAGTTTTGTTTTATGGAAAATTTACAGATTTGAATTTTAAGTTTTGTAACTCGAGATATAAAGTTTTTAGCTATTGTGGTGCAGATGGACAGTTTATTACGAAAGGTGAAATAAATTGTTTGAAATTGTTTAAGTGATAATTTAAGTCTGTTAACGCCTCGTGCTCGACTCCGGCGACGGTCTCGGGTAAGGGGGTGCTATAAGTCGGACCTCAGGTCTATCGTAGAGAATACGGTGGCTCCTCTCAACTAGTCGAACAAATCATCGATCCGTGACAAAGGATACTTATTCTTGATAGTCACCTTGTTCAATTGCCGATAATCTATGCATAGCCTCATTGAACCATCTTTCTTCTTTACAAACAATACGGGAGCACCCCAAGGTGAAAATCTAGGCCTTGTAAAACCTTTTTCCGTCAGCTCTTGTAACTGTACTTTTAACTCTTTTAGCTCGGTTGGCGCCATCCGGTACGAAGCAATAGAAATGGGAGTTGTTCCTGGCATTAGTTTAGTACCAAACTTTATCTCTCTTTCAGGAGGTAACACGGGTAATTCTTTCGGGAACACATCTGGATATTTACATAGTATTGGCACAGACTCAATCTTCAACTCTGTTTCCTTAGTGTTCAATACAAAAGCAAGGTAGGCTTCATACCCTTTTCTTATATATCTCTGAGCAACCATCACTATGGTTACAACGGCGGTGTAACCAATTCTCATGAATAAACCCATAGAATCTCACCATCTGGGCATTTCAATTCAATATACTTGCTACCACAGTTTACAATTACATCATGCATGGCTAACCAATCCATGCCAAGTATTACATCAAACTCATCAAATGGTAACAACATAAGGTTAGCCGGAAAGCATTGACCCTGAATCGTCAAAGGACAATTCTTACAGACTTCATCAACCAGGACCGATTTGCCTAATGGGCTGACACTCTAATAATAAATTTTGTAGGTTTAATGGGTATGTTCATACTAGACACCAATCTTGTGAAAATGTATGAATTCGTCGACCCTGGATCAATTAAGGCAACAACACATGTATTAAAAAGAGAAAAAGTACCCGTGATGACGTCAGGAGCAGAGCTTCCTCTCGAGCGCGTATTACATACGTTCTTACCGAGGCTCGAGCCTCTGATTTTGTAGCGTCTTTAGCCGTAACTCGACTGCCACTAGCACTTCCAGGATATCTCAGAGGTCTACCTCGTGCAATGGGAGCACTCGACTTCGGGGCTACTTCCACTTCTTTTTCAGTTCGCTCTGGGTAGTCCCTAAGGAAGTGGTCAAAAAAACCACATCTAAAACATGCACCACTCTTCATTCGGCACTCTCCAGAGTGAAATTTGTTATAGCTTTTACACTTCGGCTTTTGGTCATCTAAACTGCCCACACTAGTCACCATCAGGGAGGAAGACTTCTGACTACGTCGCTTGGAGCCTCTCGCTCTACCCGAATACCCTGCCGATGAAGTGGAGCGTTCATGTTGACTCCTTGATTTCTTTCTGGGAAACGAGAGCATCTTACCACTAGATCTCTTGCCCGAAACTCGAGCCTCTCTCTTTGCTTGCTTTCTTTCATTATTGAGCTCATCGGCCTTCTTGGCTCGATCAGCTAATGCGGTGAACTCTCGTATTTCAAGAATCCCAATCAAAAGCTTGATTTCCTCATTCAGACCTTCCTCAAAGTGTTTACACATTTCTGACTCAATTTGAACCCATTCAGTTGCATACTGACTTAGCCTTACAAACTCCCTTTCGTATTCTGCTACAGTCTTATTTCATTGTTTGAGTTCTAGGAACTCCTTTCGTTTCTAGTCTAAGAACCTTTGACTGATATATTTCTTCCAAAACTTTGCTTGGAAAAATTCCCAAGTGATGTTTTCCTTTGGCACCACTGAAGATACGGTCTTCCACCAATGGTATGCAGTATTCTTCAGGAGAGACACAGCACACTTTAAGCATTTCTCAGGTGTGCACAATAATTCATCTAGTACCCATGTAGTATTCTCGAGCCAGAACTCTACTTTCTCAGCATCATGATCGATCTTAGCTCTGAATTCCTCAGCCCCATACTTTCTAAGCTTATCTACAGGGGCTTTACCAATTCTTATCGGTTCCATACCTCATGACAATTCCTCATCAAGTGGGTTAGGGGGCGGGGGAGGTCGTGGTATGTTGAGTCGATTCCTCAAATAGTCCCCAAACCATTCATCCATCATGTTAAAGAAAGTGGCTCTGGCCTCTTCCCGGCCTTCAGACATAAACCTTCTACTACTACTAGAAACAGCTCGTTGTATGGAAGCTGGAGCATGGCTCTCAGCTCCCTCGGACTCATCTTGTGCTTGATTGGAAGACATTTACTATATTAAAAAACAATTTAAATAGTTAGGAGATGTCACACTATAAATGTTCGAATAATGGCATGTATAGCAAAACTCGATACTCTCTACGGTAGTCCTAGAACCGACTAAACTGTAGCTCTGATACCACTAAATGTAACACCCTTTATCCATACCCGAGACTGGGATCGGATACGAGGCGTCACCGGACATGAACTTGAACATTTTCAGGAAATACGAGTTATAAAATTTCATTCCAATATAAAATAGATCAAATTGCATCATAATGTCCCTATTATGAGCCTACGAGGCCCTAAACATACATTGAGAATGATCCGAGACTAAATTGAGAACTTACGAAAGTTCTTAAAAAAATCTCTAGGTAAAGCCTCACACACCCGTGTGGAGGCAATGCACATGCCCGTGTGCTTTGGGACACGCCCATGTCCCCCTACCCGTGTTAAATTTATGAAAATTACTTTTCATTTTGAACCTACAAGGCTTAGACACGTCCTTCACACGGCTTAGACACGTCCGTGTGGACGCCTGTGTCCAAAAACTCGTGCATTTTGTTTATGATGTCAGCATGCATTTCGGGGCACACGGCCAAGACACATGCCTGTGTGTCTAGCCCGTGCTCGAAACTGACTTAAAATTTTAGGTGCAGGGGACAGACGGCCATACCACACGCCCATAGGGGCGATCCGTGTGTCACACATGGCCTAGGCACATGCCCGTGTGTCTACCCATGAGGACCTTATTAGGCTATTTTCCAAGCCTTT
The DNA here is from genome assembly GCA_025698465.1 of Gossypium longicalyx. NCBI lineage: Eukaryota > Viridiplantae > Streptophyta > Magnoliopsida > Malvales > Malvaceae > Gossypium > Gossypium longicalyx. Next base: position 61,381,156 of record CM046997.1, read on the forward strand.
GGTCACCCTCTACATCACTTATACTTAAAGGTTACCAAAATACAAAGCAAGACATGATTGTACACTTACAAATAACCTTAATAAACCTCATTGCATGTAAACCTCGTACCATTAGTTTAACACATGCCAGGTTATTTCCTTAGTTTTAAGGATTTCCATGTCTCGTTAACACTTTTAAAATTTGACTCATTATTATAACTCATTGCTAATTATGGTCAAGCCATCCCATGCAAACATAAGCATGCATGAATTTGTAGGCCATAGCCTACTTCAAAATAAGCCAGTTCCCATGGCCAAATACAACAAGTTAGGTATATCTTTACATGCCTTCGTTTTGGAAAATCAAATGACACATATAACAAAATGAATCAAAAGCCCTATACATGCCATTGGACAAAATAAGAGTATTTATATACCAAAGCTGGACTAGTTGATAGTGTGTCGACTCTCCAACTGTCTTCCAATCTTTACGAGTCCTCGAGCCCTGTAAGACAGGGAAAAAGAGAGGGGTAAGCATTTACATGCTTAGTAAGCCCGAATAACTGGAAAGTAAACTTACCGAGTAATTAGCATACAACCATATTAAGCAATTAGACCAACAAGAATGAAATGGTTTCCCTATCACATGCACTCAATCAACAAGTTAGCCACAATAATAATGCACCATGTAATTTGTCTTAGATGAGTTCATCATCCATCATTTCATCTATATACATCATATTAATCCCATTGAGTTTCTAAGAAATCCCGATGGATTATCCATTTACCGTCAATTCATAAGAATGATCATTTCAAGTATGCACTCCCGCGAACCTCACATTTTACGACGGGATTACCAGTCCAGGCTAAATCCCTTATAGCGGCAAACACCCTTAATGAGCTCGGATCTGAATTACCAGTACAGGCTAAATTCAGACCCTAATCGGATTACCCATCTGGGCTAAATCAATAATGCACACATATTCTTCGGGAGGCTCGATCACTCAAGGAACACCCGTCCGGGCTAGATCCTTTCTATATTTGAGATCAATGGATTACCCGTCCAAGCTAAATCTTTTTCTGTAAGACATGCAAGATCTCAAGTCATGTAAATTATGGTTTATCCACCGAACTTCCTTTTTAACCTCAACTGGGACATTTATTAACCTGTCATTATTAAAGATACTTTTCATGTATTTTCATGCCGTCATCAAATGCAATTATTATACATTCATAAATCGTGCAATTAGACAAATTATGAGTTTACTTTAAGTTATCCGAACTTACCTGGTACTCGTCTCGGTATCATGTTTCGATTATTCTAAAACCTTTCGTTTTCCTCGATCGACCTCTGGAATTTGTTCCTCGAGGTCTATAACAATAGAAATAAATCATTAACAACTCACATTATACTTTTCAAGTCTAAATTTCACCCTCAGTCCAAATGATCGTTTTGCCCCTAACCTTTCACATTTTTACGATTTAGTCCCTAAGCTCGTATAATAAAATGCATGCAATTTCTACCTTACCCAAGCCTAGCCGAATTTTTTTCCCCTTATGGCAGCCCACATTTTTCCATTATTTCTCATATCTACCATACGTTTTACACCTTTTGCAAAAAGGTCCTTCTAGGGGTTTTTCATGAAAATCACCTAGGAAAAGATGTTTAACACACATCCAACTTCCCTATTTCTCTATAAACCATCAAAATACAAGTAACTCATGCTTGGTTAAATTTCTAAACATGAACCCTAGCATGAAATATGGGTAGAAATAGAGAGAGCAAGCTACCGGGATTTTAAAAACATGAAGAACATTAAAAACGGGGCTTGGGAGCACTTACTATTGAGCTTGAAAATGTTGAAAGCCCTAGCTATGGAGACTTGAGAGTTTCGGCTGGACAAGAAAGAAGAATGGCTGATTTTTGTCTTCTTTTTCCCGTTTTATTTCATTAAATTGCCAAATGACCAAAATGCCCTTAAGCCTTTTCTTTAATATTTCATCCATACAAGCCCATTTTTGTCCAAAAACTTAAAAATTGGGCAAATTTCCCTCCAAGACCTTCTAATTTATAATCTAAAGCAATTTTATACAAATTGGTTCTAGAATCCATCTTTTGAAATTTATTCAATTTGGTCCTTATTTTCCAATTGGACACCTTACTCAAAGAATTTCTTCATGAAAATTTAACGCATGCATATTCTCATATTCTAGACCTCATAATAAACATAAAATAATATTTTGATGTCGGATTTGTAGTCCCAAAACCACTATTCTGACTAAGCCCTATTTCAGGATGTTACATTTCTCCCCCCTTAGGGACTTTCATCCTCGAAAGTCTTACCAGTAAACATGTTCGGATATTGGCTTCTCATGGTTTCTTCCGGCTCCCATGTAGCCTCTTGCACACCATGTCGATGCCATAAAACCTTTACTAAAGTCACATCTTTATTTCTCAATTTTTTAATCTCATGAGCCAAAATCTTGACTGGTTCCTCTCCATAAGTCATATCCAGTCTAATCTCAATTTCTACCGGTGAAATCACATGAGTGGAGTCTGATCAATATTGACTTAACATTGATACATGAAACATGTCGTGAATCTTTTCCAATTCGGGTGGTAATGCCAAACGATAGGATAATGGTCCAACTCTTTCGGTGATCTCGTAAGGTTCGATAAATCGCGGACTCAATTTGCCTTTCTGGCCAAATCTGAATACCATTTTCCATGGATATACTTTCAAGAATACTCTATCTCCAACTTGGAACTCAATCTCTTTTCTTTTCAGATCAGCATATGACTTTTGCCTATCTGATGCCACCTTTAAACAGTCTCATATCACTTTAACCTTTTCTTCAGTCTCCTTAATCAGATCAATTCTGTGGATCTGACTTTCTTTAAGTTCTGTCCAATACAATGGAGTTCGGTGCTTTCTGCCATACAAGGCCTCATAAGGCACCATCTTCAAACTTGTTTGAAAACTGTTGTTGTAGGCAAATTCTACCAATGGCAAGTACTCTGCCCAGCTACCGTGAAATTCGAGGATGCAACATCACAACATATCTTCAAGAATCTGAATCATCCGCTCAGACTGACCATCGGTCTGTAGGTGAAAAGCCATACTAAAGCTCAATTTTGTACCCAAGGCTTCTTCAAACTTCTTCCAGAATCTCGAAATGAACCTCGAGTCTCTGTTGAAATAATCAACAGTGGTACCTCGTGTAATCTCATAATTTTAGATATATACAAGTCGGCCAATCTATCAAGAGAGTAATCTGTTCTTACCGGAATGAAATGAGCTGACTTTGTCAATTTATCCACCACAACCCATATAGAATCTTTCTTTTTCAGGATTAATGGCAATCCTGTCGCGAAATCTATAGTAACTTTGTCCCACTTTCATTCAGGGACCATCACAGGCTGTAACAAACCTGAAGGCACTTGATGTTAAGTTTTGACTTGCTAACATATCAAGAATTTTGAAACAAATTCAGAAATGTCCCTTTTCATGCTGTTCCACCAGTACATTTTCTTCAAATCATTGTACATCTTGGTACTTCCTGGATGAATAGACAAATGGCTATCATGTGCTTCTTGCAAGATTTTCCAAATAAGCTCATCATCTTTGGGCACGCAAAATCTATCTCTGAACATCAAACATCCATCAGGACCGATCCAAAAATCTGATTTAATGCCCGACTCACATTGAGTTCTTTTAGCTTGCAGGTCACTATCATTAGTTTGAGCATTATAAATTTCCTGCAGAAATGTCGGCCTAGCCTCTAGCTCTGCCAAAACTGAACCATCATCAAGCAATGCTAATCGAGCATCCATGGCTCTCAGTGCAAACAAGGATTTTCTGCTTAACGCATCGGCAACCACATTCGCCTTTCCCAGGTGATAATCAATGATCAGCTCATAATCTTTAATTAATTCTAACCATCTCTGCTGTCTCAAATTCAATTCTTTTTGAGTCATCAAATATTTCAAACTCTTGTGGTCTGTGAATATACGACAAGTTTCACCATATAAAAAATGCCTCCAAATTTTCATGGCAAAAACAATGGCGGCAAGCTCTAAGTCGTGCGAACGGATAGTTCTTCTCGTGTGGCTTCAACTATTATGAAGCATAGGCTATCACCTTGCCATCTTGCAAAAGTACACAACCCAATCCATTCAAGGATGCATCACTGTAAACCATAAACTTTTTTCCCGGCTGAGGTAATACTAAAATAAGAGCTTCAGTCTGCAATGCCTTTAACCTCTCGAAACTCTGCTGCCACTTTTCTGTCCATTCAAACTTAACGTCTTTCTGTAGCAACCTTGTCATTGGAGTCGTTATCATGGAGAATCCTTTCACAAATCTTCAGTAGTAATCGACTAAGCCCCAAAAGCTTTTAACCTCTGTTACATTTTTAGGCGGTTTCGATTCAACAATACCAGAGATCTTACATGGATCAACTCGGATGCCTTTACCCGAAACAATATGACCGAAAAACCCAACTTCGTGAAGCCAAAACTCACTCTTGCTAAACTTAGCATACAATTGTTTTTCCCGTAAGGTCTGCAACACAGTTCTCAGATGCTTCGCATGCTCTGTCTCATCTTTGGAATAAATCAAAATGTCGTCAATAAACACAACGACGAACTTATCCAAGTATGGCCGAAAGATTCTATTCATTAGGTCCATGAATACGGTCGGTGCATTCGTTAACCCAAACGACATGACAAGAAATTCATAGTGGCCATACCTCGTTCTGAAAGTTGCCTTAGGTACATCCGATTCTTTAACTCACAACTGATAGAAGCCGGACCTCAGGTCTATCTTAGAGAATACGGTGGCTCCTCTCAATTGGTCAAACAAATCATCGATCCTTGGCAAAGGATACTTATTCTTGATAGTCACCTTGTTCAGTTGCCAATAATCTATACATAGCCTCATTGAACCATCTTTCTTCTTTACAAACAATACGGGAGCACCCTAAGGTGAAAAGCTTGGCCTTGCAAAACCTTTATCCGTCAGCTCTTGCAATTGTGCTTTTAACTCTTTCAGCTCTGTTGGCACCATCCGGTACGGAGCAATAGAAATGGGAGCTTTTCCTGGCATTAGTTCAATATCAAACTCTATCTCTCTTTCATGAGGTAACCCGGGTAATTCTTTCAGGAACACATCTGGATATTCACATACTATTGGCACAGACTCAATCTTCAACTGTGTTTCCTTAGTTTTCAATACAAAAGCAAGGTAGGCTTCATACCCTTTTCTTATATACCTCTCAGCAACCATCACTGTGATTACAACCGGGGGCGTACCTAATTCTCTTGAATCAACCTGTAAAATCTCACCATCTAGGCATTTCAATTCAATATACTTGCTACCACAATTTACAATTACATCATGTAGGGCTAACCAATCCATGCCAAGTATTACATTAAACTCATCAAATGGTAACAATATAAGGTTAGCCGGAAAGCATTGATCCTGAATCGTCAAAGGACAATTTTTACAGACTTCATCAACCAAGACCGATTTGCCTAATGGGTTTGACACTCTAATAATAAATTTCGTTGGTTCAATAGGTATGTTCATACTAGACACCAATCTCATGCAAATGTATGAATGCGTCGACCCTGGATCAATAAAGGCAACAACACATGTATTAAATAGAGAAAAAGTACCCGTGATGATGTCAAGAGCAGAGGCTTCCTCTCAAGCGCGTATTGCATACGTTCTTGTCGGGGCTGGAGCCTCTAATTTTGCAGCATCTTTACTCACAACTCAACTGCCACTAGCACTTCCAGGATATCTCGAAGGTCTACCTCGTGCAATGGGAGCACTCGACTTCTGGGCTACTTCCACTTCTTTTTCATTTCGCTCTGGGCAGTCCCTAAGAAAGTTGTCAAGAGAACCACATCTGAAACATGCATCGCTGTTCATTCGGCACTTTCCGGAGTGAAATTTGTTACAGCTTTTACACTTCAGCTTTTGGTCATCTACACTTCCCACACTAGTCACCATTGGGGAGGAAGACTTTTGACTACGTTGCTTGGAGCCTCTAGCTCAACCCAAATACCCTACCGATAAAGTAGAGCGTTCATGTTGACTCATTGATTTCTTTGTGGGAAACGAGAGCGTCTTACCGCTGGATCTCTTGCCCAAAACTCGAGCCTCTCTCTCTTTGCTTGCTTTCTTTCATTATTGATCTCTTCAGCCTTCTTGCCCGATCAGCTAACGCGGCGAACTCTCATATTTCAAGAATCCCAATCAACAGCTTGATTTTCTCATTCAGACCTTTCTCGAAGCGTTTACACATTTTTGACTCAGTTTGAACCCATTTAGTTGCATACTGACTTAGCCTTACAAACTCCCTTTCGTATTCTGCTACAGTCTTATTTCCTTGTTTGAGTTCTAAGAACTCCTTTCGTTTCGAGTGTAAGAACCTTTGACTGATGTATTTCTTCCTAAACTCTGCTTGGAAAAATTCCCAAGTGATGTTTTCCTTTGGCACCACTGAAGATACGATCTTCCACTAGTGGTATGCAGTATCCTTCAGGAGAGACACAGCACACTTTAAGCATTCCTCAAGTGTGGACGATAATTCGTCTAGTACCCATGTAGTATTCTCGAGCCAGAACTCGGCTTTCTCAGCATCATCATCGATCTTAGCTCCGAATTCCTCAGCCCCAGACTTTCTAAGCTTATCTACAGGGGCTTTACCAATTCTTATCGGTGCCATACCTCGTGGTAATTCCTCGTCAGGTTCGTTATGGGGCGAGGGAGGTCGTGGTATGTTGGGGCGATTCCTCAAATAATACCCAAACCATTCATCCATCATGTCAAAGAAGGCAGCTCTGGCCTCTTCTCAGTCTTCAGACATAAACCTTCTACTACTACTAGAAACAACTCATTGTACAGAAGTTGGAGCATGGCTCTCATCTCCTTCGGACTCATCTTGTGCTTGATTGGAAGACATTTACTATATTAAAAAACAATTTAAACAGTTAGGAGATGTCACAATATCAATGTTCGAATAATGGCATGTATAGCGAAACTCGATACTCTTTACAGTAGTCCTAGAACTGACTAAATCGTAGCTCTGATACCACTAAATGTAACACCCCTTACCTGTACGCGAGACTGGGACCGAATACGAGGTATCATCAGACATGAACTTGAACATTTTCAGGAAATACTAGTTATAAAATTTCATTCCAATATAAAATAGATCAAATTGCATCATAATGTCCCTATTATGAGCCTACGAGGCCCTAAACATACATTGAGAATGATCCGAGACTAAACCGAGAACTTACAAAAGTTCATAAAAATTTTCCTAGGTAAAGCCTCACACGCCCATGTGGAGGCAATGCACACGCCTGTGTACTTTGGAACACACTCGTGTCCCCCTACCCGTGTTAAATTTATGAAAATTATTTTCATTTCGAACCTACAGGGGTTTTCACACGGCCGAGCACACGCCCAAGTCCTTGGCCCGTGTCTTTCACACGACTCAGACACGTCCATATGGCCGTCCGTGTCCAAAAACACGAGCATATTGTTTATGATGTCAGCATGCATTTAGGGGCATACGGCCAAGACACACGCACGTGTGTCTAGTCGATGCTCAAAACTGACTTAAAATTTTAGGTGTAGGGGACACGCGGCCATACCACACGCCCATAGGGGCGATCTGTGTGTCACACACGGCCTAAACACACGCCTGTGTGTCTACCCGGTGGACCTTATTAAGCTATTTTTCAAGCCTTTGGTCACCCTCTACATCACTTATACTTAAAGGTAACCAAAATACAAAGCAAGGCATGATTGTACACTTACAAATAACCTTAATAAACCTCATTGCATGTAAACCTCGTACCATCGGTTTAACGCATGCTAGGTTATTTTCTTAGTTTTAAGGATTTCCATGTCTCGTTAACACTTTGAAAATCTAGCTCATTATTATAACTCATTGCCAATTAGCCATCCCATGCAAACATAAGCATGTATGAATTTTTAGGTCATAGCCTACTTCAAAATAAGCCAATTCCCATAGCCAAATACAACAAGTTATGTATATCTTTACATGCCTTCATTTTGGCAAATCAAATGACACATATTAAAAAATGAATCAAAAGCCCTATACATGCCATTGGAAAAAATAAGAGTATTTATATACCAAAGCTGGACTAGTTGATAGTGTGTCGACTCTCCAACTGTCGTCCAATCTTTACGAGTCATCGAGCTCTGTAAGATAGGGAAAAGAGAGGGGTAAGCATTTACATGCTTAGTAAGCCCGAATAACTGGAAAGTAAACTTACCGAGTAATTAGCATACAACCATATTAAGCAATTAGACCAACAAGATTGAAATGGTTTCCCTATTACATGCACTCAATCAAAAAGTTAGCCACAATAATAATACACCATGTAATTTGTCTTAGATGAGCTCATCATTCATCATTTCATCTATATACATCATATTAATCCTGTTGAGTTTCTAGGAAATCTCGATGGATTATCCACCTACAGTCAATTCATAAGAATGATCATTTCAGGTATGCACTCCTGCGAACCTCACATTTTACGGCGGGATTACCAGTCCAGGCTAAATCCCCCTTATCGTAAACTCATTAGATGATGTCGGGATTACCAGTCCAGGCTAAATCCCTTATAGCAGTAAACACCCTTAATGAGCTAGGATCTAAATTACCAGTCCAGGCTAAATTCAGACCCTAATCGGATTACCCGTCCGGGCTAAATCCATAATGCACACATATTCTTCGAGGCTCGATCATTCAAGAAACACCCATCCGGGCTAGATCCTTTCTATATTTGAGATCAACGGATTACCCATCCGGGCTAAATCCTTTTTTGCAACACATACAAGATCTCAAGTAATGTAAATCATGGTTTATCCACCGAACTTCCTTCTTAACCTCAACTGGGACATTTGTTAACATGTCATTATTAAAGATACTTTTCATGTATTTTTCATGCCATCGTTAAATGTAATTATCATACATTCATAAATCGTGCAATTAGGCTTACTATGAGTTTACTTTAAGTTATCCGAACTTACCTGGTACTCGTCTCGGTATCATGTTTTGGTTATTCCGAAACCTTTCGTTTTCCATGATTGACCTCTGGAATTTGTTCATCGGGGTCTATAACAATAGAAATAAATCATTAACAACTCACATTATACTTTTCAAGTCTAAATTTCATCCCCGGTCCAAATGATCGTTTTTCCCCTAACCTTTCACATTTTTACGATTTAGTCCCTAAGCTCGTATAATGAAATGCATGCAATTTCTACCTTACCCAAGCCTAGCCGAATTTTCCCCCCTTATGGCAGCCCAAAATTTTCCATTATTTCTTATTTCTACCATGCATTTTACACCTTTTGCAAAAAGGTCCTTCTAGGGGTTTTTCATGAAAATCACCTAGGCAAAGATGTTTAACACACATCCAATGTAATATCCCGAATTAGGGCCTAATCGGAATAGGGGTTTCATGACCACAAATTTGAGATAGGAATAATTATTTTATAATTATTTTTAGGTTTATGATATGATTTCATGATTGTGTGAAAATTTCGTGACGAAATTCTATGCATAAAGTACTTAAGTTGAAATTAGGGACTAAATCGAATAAGTTGCAAAACTTGCATTCTAGAAGTTTTTAGTATGAAATTACTTTGGAATATTAATGAGGAGGTCTTAAATAGCAATTTGACCAATTTTTAAAATTTTGGACAAAAATGGGCTTGTACATGAAAATTTTCAAAGATAGGTATTAAGGGTATTTTGGTCATTTGGTAATTAAAAGATTAAAAAAAAGGAAAAAGATGGAAAAATATGTCCATCTTCTTCATTAGGACGAAAATTAAAGTGTTCTCCATAGCTAGGGTTTGTTTCAAGCTTCCAAGCTCCATAGTAAGTGATTCCAAGCCCCGTTTTTAATTTTCTTTACGTTTTTGGAGTCCCGGTAACTTGATTTAGCTTATGCTAGGAATAATTCAACCTAGGGTTCATATTTGGAAAAATACCCATAGGTGAAATTTGTGTATTTTGGTGTTTTATGATAGAATACGAGGTTTTAAATTATGCTAGACAACTTGTGCTACTCGGTTTTAACTGAAAACGAGAAAAAAGGCTTAATCGGTAAAAATACCTAATAGTTATAAGTACATGTTAGAATGAGAATTTGATGTTACCATAGAAGGGAAAAATGATCATCATGTCATAAAATATAAGAAAATGGGATGAATTTTAATTCCCGAGCCTTGGGGCAAAAGTGTAATTTTGCAAAAGTTTAGGGGTAAAAATGTAATTTTACCAAAGTTCGTATTAAATGCTGTTTTGATGAATGTTTGTATTAAATAAGATTAATTTGGCATTATAGATCAAGAGAAACGAGATTCAAATCGTGATCGAGGGAGAAACAAAGTTTACGAGGAATAGGCTTGATTGCTAATATTTTATATCGAGGTAAGTTCATGTGTAAATGTAGTAACATAATTGTCATTTTAAGTAATTTAATGTTATTTATGTGATATGATGATTAATATCATGAAATATTATGCTTTATGGTTATTATTGAATAATATGTAAATTATGATTTGCTACCGAGTATCGGTTTCGATGTTCCGTGGAAGACGGCAAAGATGTGTAATCGAGGAAAAAGCCCGTTTGAACCTTGGCAATAGAATAGAATACAAGCGACATGTCACTAGGATGGTTGGGCATCTGAACTCGTTGAGTTGAGTCCGAGTTCACTTATGGATGCAAATGTCTGAACTCTTTGAGTTGAGTCCGAGTTCGTGAGATGTAACTAGTCATCCAAGCTTGTTGAGTTGAGTCCGAGTTCACTTATGGATGTGAACGTCTGAACTCGTTGAGTTGAGTCCGAGTTCGCTTATGGGCGGGTTACATGGTAGCTTGGCTAGATATGTGGCACTTATGTGCAAACTTTCTGTGTATTCGAATTATATTCCGATGTGTTCAACGGGTGGATCTTAAGAAAATAAGAAGAATGCCTAAAATGAAGGTGATATGTTGGTAAGTGTGGTAAATGAGAAAATTTGACAGGTATGTGGTTAAACCCTCGGGTTGAAAACTTGGTAAGATGAAATCGTAGAAAGATATTAAATGTAAATGATGTTTTATGTGGAATTGTGTGATTATGTTACTTGCTATTTGCATGTGAACTTACTAAACATTTATGCTTACTCCCTCCTTTTCTTTCATTGTAGTTTTGACAAGCCGGCTTGAGAATCGGGATAGGTCGAAGACTCGTTCACACTATCTGAAGGCTGAAATCGGTAAAATGGCTTGTATATTTTGAATGTGGCATGTATGGCAAAATACTCACTTTGTATAATTGATCTTATGATATGGCTATGCTTTGGAAAGAAAAGAGTTTGTGAATGATTAGCCATTGGAATGACCAATCTAATTATATTTGATACCATGTATGTTTAAAATGTTCTTTAGACCATGAAAATTTATAGTAAAGTAAAATTTGCTATAAAACAGAATATTGCTGCAGCAATGACGTGAATTTGAAAAATCACTAAAAATAGTAGAAATGGACTTAAATGATGAATAAGTTATAGAATCGAAGCTTAATGAGTCTTTTTTCATATGGATGGAACAAAACAGGTATATGAATAATATTTTATGAGACATTTGAATTTTTGTGAAACAGGGCCAGAGTGATTTCTGGGTCCCCTGTTCTAACTTTGAAAATTCACCATAAATTGTATAAAAATAATCAGAAGTCATGCTTTATATGTACAGATTTATTATTGAGTCTAGTTTTAATATAAACAAACTTCATAGTTATTGAAATTCTTTACAGAGAGATATCTGATTCGTAATACACAGAAGTCAGAGCAGTCGAACCCTAAAACAAGGGAGACTTTAACTAATAAACTGTACTAATTGGCCCAGCCAAAAATTCTATAAAAAAATTAGTAAATATGTATATGAGTCTAGTTTTAGGGAAAATTTACGGAATTGAATTTTTAGTTTTGGAACTCGAGATATTAATTTTTAAGCGACTGTGATGCAGATTACTAGCTTGACTGAAAATTTTAAAATTAAATTATTTGAGCTGTTTAAGCAATGAATTAAGTCTGTTAACACCTGGTGTTCGACTCCGGCAACGGTCTCAGGTACGTGGCGTTACATCCAATTTCTTTATTTCTGCATAAACCATCAAGATTCAAGTAACTCATGCATGGGTAAATTTCTAAACATGAACCCTAGCATGAAATATGGGTAGAAATAGATAGAGCAAGCTACTGGATTTCAAAAACACGAAAAACATTAAAAACGGAGTTTGGGAGCACTTACTATTGAGCTTGAAAATGTTGAAAACCCTAGCTATGGATACTTGAGAGTTTTGGCTGGACAAGGAAGAAGAATGGCTGATTTTTGCCTTCTTTTTCCCATTTTATTTCATTAAATTGTCAAATGACCAAAATGCCTTTAAGCCCTTTCTTTAAGATTTCATCCATACAAGCCCATTTTTGTCCAAAAACTTAGAAATTGGGAAAATTCTCTCCAATACCTTATAATTTTTAATCTAAAGCAATTTTATACAAATTGCTTCTAGAATCCAAGTTTTGAAATTTATTCAATTTGGTCCTTATTTTCCAATTGGACACTTTACTCAAAGAATTTCTTCATGAAACTTTAACACATGCATATTCTCATATTCTAGACCTCATAATAATCATAAAATCAATATTTTGATGTCGGATTTGTGGTCCCAAAACCACTATTCCAACTAGGCCCTATTTTAGGATGTTACGGGCCTTATAATTAAGTGATGATAAAATATGAAATAGAAAGAGCCTGTGGTGGAATGGCAAAGTGGCATGTTGTGTAACTGTGAGGTCTGAGGTTCAACTCTTGGGATGCGCAGTGGAGTATTTATTTTGCTATTTGAGCTGTGTACGAGGTGGAATTGGACTGGAACTCTGTGGTTGAAGTGGTCATAAGAATGTGGAATTTTCCTAATGGTTGGAAGCAATCCCACATCAGGAAGCTAACATGAGAATTTGTGAGAAGCTGCTTTAAATAGAGCGAACTAGATGAGTTGGTGAAGGGGAAAGTGATTAAGACTCAATGCATGATGTGCCAAGGTTGGTAATCATGGACTTCGGCGCTTTCTCATAAATAGGTGTGTATTCACGCCCTTTTTTGTTGGAAATCGACAAAAGCCAAAAAGCTGAAACTTCGGCATTTGAGGCCTCACGAGCGTGCGATCGCTCGTGGGGTAAACCGAGCCTACAAACCATGGGCGATAAATAATAGAGGCCGCTACGAGCGTTCTCGAGTACTGGACCTCGATGGGCCTCATTGGGCCCGTGGGCCCACTTGTGTAAATCTAACTGTTAGGTGGGAAGTAGTTGGGCTTGTCATGTCGTGTGCATGGCATAGGCCGTTAAGGGTTTTGTTGAGCCGAAATGGGCTGTGAGGGCCCAATGGGCTCGTAGGTCCTACACAGATTAAATCCACGGTAAGTGATAAATCTTTGACGGGGCTATATAGGTCACATAGTTGTAGCTAAACTTGGGCTAAATGGGCCACACGAGCGTGTGGGCCCACTTGGGCCGAATAATTGGCCTTAGGCCCATTTACACCGTTAGGTCTATTTAGGTTACTTAAGTCACTCGAGGTGACTGTGGACCTTCCAAGAGGTTGATTATCTGTACCGAGACCCTAGAGGGTAAAATGACCAAAATACCCTTAAGGGATAAAAATTACTATTCTACCCCTAATAGGTGGAAATGACTATTATACCTTAGAGATAGGTTGATTGATGAGTGTATGATATATGTATGACCGTATCTGAGTATGAAACCTTGCATACACGAAATATTATGACATGACATACTGCATTGGGGTTGGGATTCTGATTTGGAGGAAGTACTGTTTTGGTGGTTTTGCCACGTATTCTGATATTTGTGGCTACACCACATTTACCACTATTAGTAGCTTTGCTGCATTACTATTAGGAGCTATGCTGCGATACTGGTGAGTTGGTTGGGTGGGTCGATTTAATCCCCACATGGTAAGTTGGTTGGTACGAGTGGTGAGCAGGATGGATTGGGTTGGGTTGCATACCTGTATTGTGATTATATTGTTTTGGGCATAGGCCCACACTGTTACTGCATAGGACTTAGGCCTAGACTGTACTGCTATTGAATAGGGCTTAGGCCCAGACCATTACTGTATGCACTGTTACTGTTTACTGATAGGGGATTACACACTGAGTTTTCGTAAATTCACCATTCTTTTAACCGTGCAGGTAATCCCCATCCTTAGAGGATTTGAAGCCGCGAGGGACTCAGTGGTGGCCACACGTCCGCAGATTGGTTGTTAATGATTCAATTTATTTAAGCTTTCATATTTGGGTTTTTAATTATGTAATAAGGCCATTTGAGGGTTTTTTAACTTTAAATGAGCTTTTGATTTCATATTCTAAACTGCAAGAGTAGGAACGTCAAATTTTCAAAATAATAACTATTTTCAAACACTAGTTTTTCGCAACATTTTCAAAATACTTTCGCAACTTAATTTTATTTTATATCAAGTTTTAGTAATTAATTTAAAATTAGCTTCTGCAACTAAAAGAGATTTTGGGAATAATATTATGTATTTTTCAATGAACTCCGTATTGAAAATAAACTAACATAACTGGGATTTCACTCAAGTTTTCAAATAAGAAGGGTTTTCAAGGAAAACAGCGTTTTCGAAAAACACTCAGATATGACACACCAGATTCGGTCGTAACATCTAGACCGGGTTTAGGGTTTTACATTTAGTTGTATCAGAGCCAAGTTACAAAACTCGACTATGGAATGGGTTTTTATGGATTTGAATGTTAAATGTTGTGGTTAGAAATGTGGCACACTGAGTCTCCGGTGCCAAATCAGTAAGTTTTTTGACACTGATTATTGTTATGAACTGAAATGTATTACTGAAGACTACCATAGGTAGTAGAATTACACTAAAACTCTGTAGTTAGAGTAGACTGAGATTATAGAAGATTGACAACTGTAGGAGATTCTGTTTTACGAAAACAAACTCTAATTTCTATTGTTCATAACACATTGTTAATAATTATTGAAATTATAAATTGATTCATAAGACTTTAAAACAGACAATTTGCTATCGATATAAGCACAAGAGGTACTCACAGAAGAGGTACACGAGGCCGCGGAAGAGGTTGAAGAAGTGTTATAGCTGGGTCTTCAGCATCAGGCCACATGCCGACTAGGGAGGCACTAGCCTCGCTAGTAACTAAGACAGGGTTTCATGACCGAGCATCTGGGGATGATGCTTTATCTCAAGCAATGATACGAGTTCTTGAAAGGGTTGCTAGAGCAAGTACTGGATCTATAGGGCGGGGGTCAATTTCAAAGCGACTCCGATCTAATGGGGCAAAAATCTTCAGGGGTGTTTTAGGTGTAGCCTCAAATGTGGCAGGATATTGGTTAGAGGCTACTGAGCGAGTAATAGATGATCTTGACTATACATCAGACCAAAAATTAAAAGGGGCAGTGTCTTTACTGCGTGGTGAGGCCAACCAGTGATGGCTCACTGTGAGAGAAGGTACACAAGCTGACCATTTGACATGGGATTTGTTCAAAGCAGACTTTTCAGAGAAGTATGTGGGCGCAAGTTATGTAGACGCCCGAAGGAAGGAATTTTTGAATTTGACTCAGGGGAATAAAACTGTGATGGAGTACGAGGCAGAGTTTCTGCGATTGAGTCGGTATGCATGTGGGATAGTCGCAACTGAATATGAATGTTGTGTGCGGTTTGAGGATGGCCTCCGAGACGAATTATGTGTACTGATAGCCCCACAAAGGGAGCGGGACTTTGCTTCCCTTGTGGAAAAAGCAAAAATTACTGAGGATGTGAAGCGCTCTGAGTGCCAGAACCGCGAGAAAGATAGGGGCAAAAATAAAAAGGATTTTCAGCCCTCGGGTTCTTCTAGAAGGAATGTAAAGAGGGCCAGGTTTGATGGGCCAATTCGAGCGATTCCTAGTATTGTTGCAAGACTGCAGCCTTGAGCCGATTGTAGGAGAGCTCACCAGGGTGAGTGTTGGAAACGAACTGGGGCATGCTTTAGATGTGAGTCTATGGATCATCAGGTTAAGAACTGTACTCAGGGGTTTACTCAAAAGCAAGCTCTAGGATAGGGTTGTGTTCAGCCTATGAGAGGTGGTCAGCAGCCACCGAGAGGCTGAGGTTAGGCCAGAGGTGGAAACGGGTTTGGTCGAGGTCGTGGAGCACCAAGCAGAGGTGCTGGAAACACTGAGGCGAGATAGTCAGCCTAGGTCTATGCTACTGATTGTCGAGAGGATGGGGATGCCCCTAACGTCATAACTGGTACGTTCCTGATTTGTAATTTACCATACACTGCTTCAATTGATATTGGGTCTAAACACTCGTATGTTGCGTGCACTGTGTCTGAGACGTTGGGTATTCAGTCTGAAAATACAGTTAGTGAAATGACTGTGTTGAATCCACTGGGACAATCGGTTGAGGTGAGTAAGTTGTTCAGAGATGTGCCCTTAGAAGTCCAAGGGGTGGTCTTTTCGGCAGATTTGATGAAACTACCGTTTGGGGAATTTTATATTGTATTGGGCATGGATTGGCTAGTGAAACACCATGCGAAATTGGATTGTGCTGCTAAGCGTATGGTGTTGAAGTCTACGGAGGATGAAGAGGTGACTATGATAGGGGAGCGAAGAGATTATCTATCTAATATGATTTTTGCGTTAAGGGTCGAAAAGCTGGTTCGCAAAGGTTGCAAGACGTTCCTAGCATATATTAGTATTTTCGATTCTAAAGGTCCTTCTGCAGGAGATGTTAGAACTGTCAAAGAGTTTTTGGATGTATTTTCTGAAGAAAATCCGGGGTTGCCTTCAGATCGTGAGGTTGAATTCAGTATTGAACTCCTACCTGGAACAACTCCGGTGTCCTTTGTCCCTTATAGGATGGCACCGAAAAAGCTGATGGAGCTAAAGGCTCAAATCCAAGAGCTATTGGATTGAGGATTCATTCGACCAAGTGTGTCTCCGTGGGGAGCACCAGTGTTGTTTGTGAAGAAGAAGGATGGATCCATGCGCCTGTGCATTGATTATCGTCAATTGAACAAGCTGACTATCAAGAATAAATACCTTTTATCGAGGATAGATAATCTATTTGAGCTACGAGGAGCTACGGTTTTATTTAAGATAGATCTTCGATCTGGGTATCATCAGCTAAAGGTTAAGGAGGCTGACGTGTATAAGACTGCGTTTAAAACTCGTTATGGTCATTACGAGTTTCTGGTGATGCCGTTTGGGTTAACGAATGCACCAGCGGCTTTCATGGATCTAATGAACTGAGTATTCTAGTCTTATTTGGATTGGTTCATAGTTGTGTTTATAGACGATGTCTTGGTGTATTCAAGAACCGAAGAGGAGATTGATGCACATCTTCGTATTATTTTGCAAGTTCTGAGGGAAAAGTAGCTTTATGCAAAGTTCAGGAAGTGTGAATTTTGGCTGTGAGAAGTGACATTTCTGGGACATGTAGTGTCGGCAGAGGGAATTAGGGTGGATCCTCAGAAAATTGAAGATGTAGTGGATTGGAAACCACTGAAAATGGTATCTGAGATTCAAAGCTTTTTGGGTCTGGCTAGGTATTACAGACATTTTGTTGAAGGATTTTCATTGATTGTTGTACCTCTGACTAAGTTACTGCATAGAGGGGTACCATTTAATTGGACTGATAAGCAGCAAGAAAGTTTTGAGAAACTGAAGGATGTTTTGACTAAAGCCCCTGTTTTGATATAGCCAGAGTCTGGGAAGGAATTTACTGTTTATAGTGATGCATCGCACATTGGATTGGATTGTGTGTTGATATAAGAGGGTAAGGTGGTTGCTTATGTGTCTCGTCAGCTCAAGCCTCACGAGACAAATTACCCTACTCATGACTTGGAATTAGCTGCGGTGGTTTTCACACTGAAGATTTGGAGACATTACTTATACGGTGAAAAGACGATTATTTACACAGATCATAAAAGCCTCAAATATCTTCTTACTCAAAAGGAGTTGAATCTTAGGCAACGAAGGTGGATAGAGTTGCTTAAAGACTACAATTGTTCAATTGAGTATCACCTTGGTAAAGCTAATGTGGTAGCTGACGCATTGAGTTGTAGGGCTGTATCTGATTTGAGAGCAATGTTTGCTCGTCTCAGCCTGTTCGATGATGGTAGCTTGTTAGCTGAACTACAAGTGAGACCGACGTGGATTGATCAAATTAAGGAGAAATAATTGCTAGATGAGTCGATAGTTTCTCATTTTTGATAAGTTGAGAATGGTGAGACCATGGATTTTGGGCTAAATGAGAAAGGAGTATTATGCTTCCATGGAATAGTATGTATACTGAGGGATTCTGATCTGAGGCAGTCTATACTGCAAGAGGCACATAGTAGTCCATATGCTATGTATCATGGTGAAAACAAGTTATACCGAGATCTTCTTGAGCTGTACTGGTGGCCAGGGTTGAAACGCAAAGTTACTGAGTATGTGAGTAAGTGCCTAACATGCTAGCAGGTTAAGGCTGAGCATCAATTACCTTCTGGGTTACTACAACCAATTAAAATGCCACTTTGGAAGTGGGAGAGAGTAACTATGGATTTTGTGAGTGGGCTACCCTTGACGCTGACTAAGAAGGATTCGATATGGGTGATTGTGGATCGGTTGGCTAAATCTACCCATTTTATACCTGTCCGCATGGATTATTCGTTACAGAAGTTGGCCAAGTTGTATGTGGCTGAAATTGTGAGACTGCATGGTGTACCGGTTTCTATCATATATGACAGAGATCCTAGATTCACATCTCGGTTCTAGAAAAATGTACACGAGGCTTTGGGTACAAGGCTAGATTTCAGTACTGCGTTCCACCCTCAGATGGATGGGCTGTCAGAGAGGGTGATTCAGATACTAGAAGACATGTTAAGAGGTTGTGTAATTGATTTCAGAGGCAGCTGGGAGGATTATTTGCTGTTGGCAGAGTTTTCTTATAACAACAGCTACCAGTCTAGTATTCAAATGGCACCGTTTGAGGCGTTGTATGGTCGTAGGTGTCGTACTTCTACCTATTGGACTGAGCTGGGTGAGCAGCGAGTTCTAGGGCCAGAATTAATTTCTGATACAGAAGATAAGGTAAAACTGATTCGAGACCAGTTAAAGGAAGCATCTGATAGGCAGAAGTCTTATGTAGACTTAAAGTGTAAAGAAATCGAGTACTCTGTCGGGGATTATGTCTTTCCCAAGGTCTCACCATGGAAGAAAATTTTGAGGTTTGGGCGGAAAGGCAAGCTTAGCCCTAGGTTTATTGGACCTTACCGAATAATTAGGCGGGTGGGACCGGTCGCTTATCAACTTGAGTTGCCTCCAGAGTTGGATAGGATTCATGACGTGTTTCATGTTTCAATGCTGAGGCGGTATCATTCTGATCCCTCGCACATTGTATCAGTTGAGGAAAATGAGGTTAGACCTGATTTGACTATCGAGGAGGAACCGGTGCAGATATTAGATCGTGATGTTAAGGTATTAAGAAAGAAATGTGTTCCACTGGTCAAAGTGCTTTGCCGTAATCACGGTTCAGAGGAAGCCATGTGGGAGCCTGAAGAGGCAATGCAGTAGCAATACCCTTATTTATTCTGAACAGGTAAATTTCGAGGTTGAAATTTCTTAAAGGGGGTAGAGTTATAATGCCCCAAACTTGGGCCTAGAAGTATTGAGCCTTGAGTATGGGTCCGTAAGGGGGTTGTGTATAAGTATTTAATTGTGCAAGGAAATGACACAATTAAATGTCTGCTCATGTGGTTAAAGGTCCTGAGAGGAGTTGGAAAAGTACTGGGTTCGAACCTAGGCTTTAGCAAAAATTTTTGTTTTAAGTGAATAAAACCCTGGATGCTTGGATGATGGCCTTTTAAATTATTGTGTTAAGTAAATGGCACAAGGAAGCATGTGGTCTAGTGGTTGTGGCATCATTAAGGTTGCAAGGAAGCTTGGGTTCAAGTCTTGGCTCTTGCAATTTGTTTTAGTTTTTCTTTTAAAGGACCTGGACTTTGGCCTATAGGCCTTATAATTAATTGAGGATAAAATATGATACAGAAAGAGCCTATGGTGGAGTGGCAAAGTGGCATGTTGTGTAACTGTGAGGTCTAAGGTTCAAGTCTTGGGATGCGCAGTGGAGTATTTATTTTTCTATTTAAGCTGTGTAGGAGGTGGAGCCGGACTGGAACTCTGTGGTTGAAGTGGTCATAAGAATGAGGAATTTTCCTAATGGTTGGAAGCAATCCCGCATCGGGAAGCTAACATGAGAATTGGTGAGAAGCTGGCTTTAAATAGAGCGAACCAGATGAGTTGGTGAGGGGGAAAATGATTAAGACTTAATCCAGGATGTGCCAAGGTTGGTAATCATGGACTTTGGCGCGTTCTCATAAATAGGTGTGTATTCACGCTCTTCTTTGTTGGAAATTAGCAAAAGCCGAAAAGCCAAAACTTTGGCATTTGAGGCCTCACGAGCGTGCGATCGCTCGTAGGGTAAACCAAGCCCACAAACCATGGGCGATAGACTGTAGAGGCCACTACGAGCGTTCTCGTGTACTAGGCCTCGATGGGCCTTGATGGGCTCATGGGCCCGCTTGTGTAAATTTAACTGTTAGGTGGGAAGTAGTTGGGCTTGTCATGTCATGTGCATGGCATAGGCCGTTAAGGGCTTTGTTAGGTCGAAATGGGCCGTGAGGGCCCAATAAGCTCGTGGGTCCCACACAGATTAAATCCACGGTAAGTGATAAATCTTGGACGGGGATATGTAGGTCACATAGCTGTAGCAAATTTGGGCTAAATGGGCCACACGAGCGTGTGGGTCCACTTGGGCCGAATAATGGGCCTTAGGCCCATTTACACCGTTAGGTCTGTTTAGGTTACTTAATTTGCTTGAGGTGACTGTGGACCTTTTAAGAGGTCGATTATCTATACCGAGACCCTAGAGGGTAAAATGACCAAAATACCCCTGAGGGGTAAAAATTACTATTCTACCCCTAATGGGTGGAAATGACTATTATACCTTAGAGATAAGTTGATTGATGAGTGTATGATATATGCATGATCGTATCTAAGTATGAAACCTTGCATACACGAAATATTATGACATGACATTCTGCATTGGGGTTAGGATTCTGATTTGGAGGAAGTACTATTTTGGTGGCTTTGCCACGTATTCTGATATTAGTGGCTACGCCACATTTACTGCTATTAGCAGCTTTGTTGCGTTACTATTAGTAGCTTTGCTACAATACTATTAGCAGTTTTTCTATGTTACTATTAGTAGCTACGCTACGATACTGGTGAGTTGGTTGGGTGGGTCAATTTAATCCCCACATGGTGAATTGGTTGGTACGGGTGGTGAGCAAAATGGATTGGGTTGGGTTGCATACCTGTATTGTGATTATATTGTTTTGGGCATAGGCCTACACTGTTACTGCATAGGGCTTAGGCCTAGACTGTACTGCTATTGAATAGGGCTCAGGCCTAGACCGTTACTGTATACACTGTTACTATTTACTGATAGGGGATTACACATTGAGTTTTCGTAAACTCACCCTTCTTTTAACCATGCAGGTAATCCCCAGCCTTAGACGATTTAAAGCCGTGAGGAACTCAGTGGTGGCCACACGTCCGCAGATTGGTTGTTAATGATTCAATTTATTTAAGCTTTCATATTTGGGTTTTAATTATGTAATAAGGCCATTTGGGAGTTTTTAACTTTTAATGGGCTTCTGATTTCATATTCTAAACTGCTAGAGTAAGAACGTCGAATTTTTAAAATAATAACTGTTTTCAAACACTACATTTCCACAACATTTTCAAAATGCTTTTGCAACTTAATTTTGTTTTACATCAAGTTTTAGTAATTAATTTAAAACTAGCTTCTGCAACTAAAAGAGATTTTGGGAATATTATTATGTATTTTTCAATGAACCACGTGTTGAAAATAAACTAACGTAACTGGAATTTCACCCAAGTTTTCAAATAAGAAGGGTTTTCAAGGAAAGTAGGGTTTTCGAAAAACACTCATATGTGACACACCAGATTCGGTCGTAACGTCTAGGCTAGGTTTGGGGTGTTACAAAGTTCCCATGTAACTTAAACTATTTACATAACAAACTTTAAATTCTAATATCTTGGTCTATACTCAATCTTCTTCCCTAAAATCTGTTCTGTTAATCTAATTAATCATCTATGCCTAATTTGCACCCATCAAACTAGACAAATCTACTCAATTCATGGTATCAACATTTTCGACATCTTTTAGACAATTTTCACAAAACTCATTAAAACATGAGAAATCATTAACAAAACTTCACGGTTAGTTTAGAAACCTTTTAAACATGCTAAAACAAGTTGAAAAACACTTTAAAATCGTGTCCAAAATCTCGAAATTCACCATTAATGGCTCGATTTTCAGCTTTTATTTAAAACTTGCAACTTGAGGGCTAATAATTTAGTTTTAAGGACTAGTTATCATGAGAAACTCATAGAAATTCAAAAAGTTACCTTTGATAGAAGATTAAACGAGTTTTGAAACAACTTCAAAAAACCCATATTTGAAGAAGATGATGAAATCTATGGAGTTTTGAGTGTTTTTCTTGAAGATTTATGATGGTAAATGACTTAGGAATGATAGGAAATCAAGGTATTATGGTTTGGGAATAAAAAATCGGTTTAAAGCTCAAGGGGAATGGTAGGGGCGACATAAGCTTGAAGGGAGATGGAATGATTGTGAAAACTGTAGGTGGGCGTGACTTTTAGGTTCAATTTTAAAAAACTGGTTAAATTGCTACATAAATGCTCATTGTTTTGACCCTTTTACAAATCAGTCCCTTTTCCAAAATTAAAGACATTCAATACTCATTTCCAAAAATTGACTTAACTTTATGAAAACCATTGTTGAAAACATTATTGAGTACCAACCTCACGAAATTCCAAGCCCATATAGTCCAAAATTCCTAAAATACCCTTAAAATTCCTAGGCCCTATTTTGGGATGTGACAACATTTTAGGTAAGATCATAAGGTGAAATATATGTTAAAAAAATCTAACTTGAATTGATTGAGATTAGTTGTTATGACAAGGACTAAATTTATAAGCACCTAAAGTTTGTTTGATGTTTGAATGTGCATTAGTGAGCTTTTGATAATGATTGAATGGTATAAGATAATGTAGAAAAGTATAATAAATATATATATGGTAAGAGTAGATGCTATGGAATAGTTGTTTGAGTTGAATTATGTACAATGGTAAACTAGTGTATTAGATGATTTTGGTAATAGGGAGAATAGGTAATAGATGTGTGAATGCATGAATGAAGT
Source organism: Gossypium longicalyx (assembly GCA_025698465.1). NCBI lineage: Eukaryota > Viridiplantae > Streptophyta > Magnoliopsida > Malvales > Malvaceae > Gossypium > Gossypium longicalyx. The sequence goes on from CM046997.1 coordinate 61,404,596, forward strand.
ATATGTGATGAAATTTAGTACAATTAAGATTAAAAATTCTATGATAATATTTAGTTAAAAGTGATGACACTTTGGATATGAATTGGTATGTTTTTGGTTGAAGTTTTACAGGTCTATAAATATATCTAAAGGTGTATTAGGTGATTTGGGCATGAATAGGCATTTTAAAGATATATCCTTATCATTCCTAAGCATAAGTATTGTAACACCCATAACCTGTATCCATCACCGGAGTAGGGTTAAAGGCGTTACTAGACAAATTGGAACATTTTATGAGTAATTCATAAACATCATTCACAATCATAATCAAACATTACCATAGAGTCTCTGATATAGGTCATTGAGGCCATAAATATGCTTTAGAAAGGGGTCAGGACTAAACCGAACACATACAAAATTTTTTAAAACTTAAATAATTTTTCAAAGTTATACAGGTCACACGCCCGTGTGAACAGGCCATGTGCCTCACACGGCATTAGACACGCCCATGTGTCTAGGCCGTGTCAAAATAGGGCATACATACTGACTTGTCCACATGACCACCAGACACACCCGTATGCCTAGCCGTGTGAAAATTTGAGAAGCTACTGACTTGGGTCACACGGCCAGTAACACGCCCGTGTGTCTAGCCCATGCTCAAAACTGACTTGGCCACATGGCCTAGCACATGCCCGTGTGTGCGACCATGTGGTCTGCCCAGGCTCATTTCGAAATGGCCATTAAGCAACACGGCTGAGACACACGCCCATGTCCCTGCCTGTTTGGACAAAAATAGGCCATTTACAAGGCCAATTTGCCACCCATTTAGGGTTCTCCCTATAAGCATCAAATCCACATCATTTTATACCAAATTTTCAACCAATTTCAACCACAATATATACATCATAAATACCATATCATTATTAACCACTTTCATGCTTATTAACCAAATCAAAACAAACCAAAACATAATCCAAAGTCACACCCTAAACATAAGATTCATTACGTTAATACAATCTCATACCAAACCTTACAAAATTCCTCAAATAAGCACATACCAAAACTTACCAAATTGACCAATTCACTTGGCCATTCATGAACATATTATATACCAAAAGTCATTATCACATGGCTAGATATATATACATTACAAAACATATTCAAATACTTCTAACTTATACATGCCATACTTCAATATTTACACTTTCAAAAGGTACCAAAATAGAGTTGATAGTGTGGTGATGATCCTCGACGATCCACGATCTCCCGATAGCTACGATATCTATAAAATAATTGAAAACACACACAAAGTAAGCTTTCAAAATCTTAGTAAGCCATATACAAATAAACTTATCATTTTAAGCATATAAACAACATCAAGTTACATATATTCCATAGGCAAAAACTATCACAAACCACATAGTTCATATGCATTTCACATATTCCCAATTCATTTGTATTTATAGTATATTTTCTCATACTTATATCACATATCATCACTTGCACATATACTTACCTTTTATTCTCAAATATAGTATACATATCAAATGTACCTGATTCGAATTTACATTTCATATATTCATTCTTTTCTCAGATTGCCCGTTGAACCGTTCAGGATCAATAAGGATACTCGAATAGCTTGGAAAGATCGTACAATGCCAACGTCCCAGACGTGGTCTTACAGGTAATCAAATATCGATGCCACTGTCCCAGACAGGGTCTTACACGAAATCAAATATGATGCCGATGTCCCAGACATGGTCTTACACGTAAATCATATGTCGATGCCAACGTCTTAGACGTGGTCTTACAAGAAAACACATATCGTATCCTATGTCATGACATATGTATCCTCACTATTCCTATGGTTCGTACGAGGCTTTTCAGACATCGAAACTTTGTTGATACTTTCTTGGATATCTCATATTCAATTCAATAAGCCATTTATCATTGTTCAATAGCATATAAGCATAAATAAACCATTACAAACACATTTTTTTGTATATAGACTTGCCTCATACAGACTCAAACGAACGGAGTCGATTACTCGACGACTTTTGACTTCCCACGATCTAATTCTGTTTTCTTTTGTTCTTGATCTATATAAATTAAAATTAAACTCTTTTATTCAAAAAATCTTCAATTCAATCCAAAAACACATTTTGACATTATGACATTTTGACATTTTGGTCCCTAATTCATAAAATCACAAAATACACAAAATTTCCTTCTACACATGCTTAGTCGAATTTTTATAGAGTTCATCAAAAATTCAAAGACAAAACATGTTAACCCAACATCAAGCTTCCATATATTATCATCAAACTTATAAAACTCATAGTTTCATCAATGGCATAACTCAAAATCATCAACAAAATCAGAAATTGAGACATGGACTTAGTAAAACACAAAGCAACGATCACAAAAATATAGAAATTATCAAAAGCGAAATAGAAACACGTACCTTAATTCAAAATCAAAGTGTCGAAACCCTAAGGACTCTTTTCATTTCTTTTGTTCTTCAATTTTTGGCAAATAAAAACATAAAATGGCCTAATTTGATGTTTTGTTTTAATTATAATAGGTTATTTACATATTTTCTTATTTAGCCTTTATGTAAACATATAATAAACACATATTATATGGTCATTAATGTCCATTAACCATGTTAATGGTCCATTTACAACATAAGGACCCCCGCAATTAAAAGACATGGCAATTAAGCACTTTAACAAATGGAAGGTCACTTTTACATTTTACGCGATTAAGTCCTTTTAGCAAATTAAACACACAAATGATAAAATTTTCATACGGAATTTTCAAGATATTAATTCACATATAATAAGCATAGAAAATAATATTAAAATATTTTTTTGACTAGGATTTGTGGTCCCAAAACCATTATTCCGACTAGGGTCTAGACTCGGCTGTTATAACTCTCCCCTTAAGGATTTTCATGCCCGAAAATCTTACCATTGAATAGATTCAGATATTGTTGTTTCATAGCATCTTCAAGCTCCCACGTAGCCTCTTCAACATCTTGTCAATGCCACAATACTTTAACTAACGAAATTTTCTTATTTGGCAATTATTTAACCTCGCGAGCTAAGATACGAATCGGTTCTTCTTCATAGGTCATATCGGACTGAATCTCAATCTCAGACGGAGAAATTACATGCAAGGGATCAGATCGGTATCGTCGAAACATCGATATATGAAATGCATTATGAATATTTTCTAGCTCTGGTGGCAACAACAATCTATAGGCAACTGGCTCGATACGCTCAGTAATCTCATAAGTCCCGATAAACCTCGAACTCAACTTGCCTTTTCTGCCAAATCGAAGTACTATTTTCCATGATGAGACTTTCAAAAACACTTTATCACTGACCTCAAATTCAACATCTTTTTGTTTCAAATCCGCGTAAGATTTTTGATAATCAGAAGTTGCTTTCAAACTATCTCAGATCACTTTTACTTTCTGTTCAGTCTCTTTTATCAAATCAATCTCGTGAATCTTATTCTCACTGAGCTCAGTCCAATACAAAGGTGTACGGCATTTTCTACCATATAAGGCTTCGTATGGTGTCATTTTAATGCTCAATTGAAAATTATTATTATATGCAAATTCAATCAATGGAAAATATTGTTCCCACGAACCTTCAAACTCAAGAATGCAACATTTCAACATATCCTCGAGAATCTGAATAATCTGCTCAGATTGACCATCCGTTTTTGGGTGGAAAGCAGTATTGAAATGCAATTTAGTACCTAAAGCCTCTTGCAGTTTCTTCCAAAACTGTGAAGTGAATCTCGGATCTCTATCTAACACAATAAACAAAGGTACCTTATGCAATCTTACAATATCAGAAATGTATAACTCAGGTAATTTATCAAGTGAGTAATCAGATCTTACCGGAATAAAATGAGCTGATTCTGTCAATCGGCCAACCACAACCCAAATAGCATCTTACTTTCGCGGAGATAGGGGCAAACTCGAAACAAAATCCATCGTCACTCTATCCTATTTCCATTCAGGAATCATAATCGGTTGTAACAAACCGAAAGGCACCTAATGTTCAGCTTTAACTTGCTGACAGATCAAACATTTCAAAACAAAGTCAGAGATATCTCTTTTCATTCCAGACTATCAGTAATGTTGTTTCAAATCATTATACATTTTCAAACTACCCGAATGTTTTAACGCCCCGAATTTGGGCCTAGAAGTATTAGGTCTTAAGCATGGGAACAGTGAGGAGGTGGCACATAAATATTTAGTTGTGCAAGAAAGTGACACAACTGTGTATCTGGTTCAGTGGTTAAGTGTTCTGAGTGTTCTGGGAGTGTCTGAAAAGTCTTGGGTTCAAGCTTGAGCAAGTGCACAAAGTTTTGTTTTTAAAAGAGTAAGCATTGTCTCTAGGTAGTAAGCTTTTAATTAAATGTAGGTAAAATATGTCATAAAATGCCTACTGGTCTAGGGGAAATGGCGTTGGAGTGTTTCCTGACGTCTGAAGTTTGAATTATACAATGTGCAAGGGAGTGCTTTAATTTTTACTTGTGGCCATGGGAGGAAGTTGTGTTTGACCAAAACACCAAGAGTTTGAACAGATTTGAATGGGGTTGTTGTTAGCCAAATCTAAGGAGAGGGATGGGGGATTTCGATTGTTTGAATTGGTGGATAGGAGGAAATTATGGAGAAGGGAATGGTGTGCCGAATTTGACTGTGGCACTTTAGACTTTCGGCTTTGGTAGGTTGAAGTAGTCTATTTTTGGGTTTGGTGCATTTTGGCTCTCTTTCTTTTGTTCTCTGGAAATCGAATAGTGTTAGGATGACTTTTATTCTCTGCAATTTCGGTTTGAGTGATCACTTCTTCTCTTCTTGGGATTGAACATAACAAAAGATCATTTAGGTATTTTTCCTCCTGCATGTTTTTCGGTTTTGTTTCCTCTTTTGACCATTTCTTTGTTGTTAGCTGATTCTTTCTCATCTACTATACTACTAAATGTGCTCATCCTTGTGACCCTAACCGAATACCATTCTTCCCCTCTCAAGTGGTTCTATTTTGTCATTATCATTTTATTTTATGCAGTGGCCGAACACTCCTTTCTCTTCTCTTTCGTTTCTTTCGACTTTTATCGAGTGTATTGTATTGATTAAAACCGAATATACTTTTTCTCTTCCTCTCAATATTATATCCCCTTTTCACCTTGCACCTTGGCCAAATATTTAGTCTCCCTCAATTAATTCTCTCTTGGTTGAATTCTTCTTTTCCTCTATTGTTACCTTGAATAGAGGTGCGATTGTTGCATCTAGAGCCTCGGTTCGGGTGGGTGCTTCTGGGGGGTAGGCCGAATACTACTATCTTCTATTCTTAGTCTTCGCTCTCGGTAGGTTGCTACTCTTGTGGTTGATTATTTGCGTTTATGGTCTTAGTTAACAAATGGCAATTGGGATGCAGGTAGTAACTAAGGATTCCAAGCGATCACTTGCAGCGGTTTTAGTGTGTGATCGATCGGGACAAGCGATAGGTAATCTATTGTATAAGTGTTTGATTAGAGTTCACTTTGACTTGAGATTAGTCTATCAACCAAAACTTGCGATATAGGTTGGAGTACTCGGGAACTATTTGCAGGCTTTTGAAAATAGGTGTGTAATCACATTATTTAAATCGTCATTCGACAAAAGCCAGAAAATATGGCTAGTGTTGCCACATGAGCGTGCGCTCGCTTGTGTGATGAACCGGATGCACAAAACGTGGTTGTTCGATCACAGAGGCCACCATGAGCGATTTCATTGGCTTAGGCCGTTTTGGGCCATGTTGGGCCGAAATGGGCCGTGTGGGCCCTACACGGGTAAACCACGCGGACGTATGGAGATTATTGGGCCAGGTTGTGTAGTTCGCACGGCCAAGGTTATTTTTGGGCTTATTGGGCCACACGGGCGTGTGGGTCACCATGGGCCGTAATATGGGCTTTGGGCCTATTTACACTGTTTGACTATTAAGGTTGCATGGGTCGCCCGAGATGACTGTGGACCTACTGTTGGGCCGATAAGTGTACCTGGACCCTTATTTTTATAAAATGACTATTTTTCCCTCATGAGGTAAAATGACTATTTTGCCCTCATGAGGTAAAATGACTGTTTTGCCCTTATGTGGTAAAATGACTGAAATGCCCCTACATGATAAATTGACTATTTTCCCCTATGTGATATATGTTTATATTTTAGCATGCTATTGTAACTGTGTTGAGTACATGTTTAATATTATGCTATGACATGACATGTGGCATGCTACATTGCATAGGGGTGGGTTTTTATATGATTGGAGGAAGTGTATTGTACTGGCAGCTCTGCTGTAAATCACTGATGGCTTTAAGCCTATTATACTGGCAGCTTTGCTGCAAATACTATTTAGTGCTGCAACTAGTGCTAATTCTAGAGTGTAGGGATGGGTGGGTCGATTTTATCCCCACATGATGTGTAGGTTGGTACGGAGATGGTGTGTAGAGGCTAGATGGGTAGGACCTGCATACTATTACTGATACTGCACTGTTTACTGTTATTGCACTGTTTACTACTACTGCAATGGGCCAAGGCCCAAGTATATGACTGCTTCTGTATTGAGATGGGCTAAAGCCCAAACTGATATTGCCACTATTACTGATATGGGCTTAGGCCCAAACTATATTTGTTCACTGTATGTTTGACTGTTTGTTTATTCTGGGATTACACACTGAGTTTTCATAAACTCACCCATCTGTTTAACTATACAGGTAATCCCCAGTCTTAGGTGGATCAGTGCTGCAAGGGACTCGAAGGTGGCCACACAACAGCTTACGCTCCCATATTTGTCTTTTAATTTATAAGTAGCTTAATTTGGGTATTTTTATGTAATAAGGCCTCTTTAAAGTTTTAGTTTTTAATTTGGAAATTTATATTTGTTTTGCTTTAATTTTGCTCGCATTAGGAAGTGAGTTTTCAAAAGATAAATGTTTTACAAAAATACCACGAATACATAAACGGTTTTAAGAGTTACCGCAAGAAAACAACATTTTACAAGTAAAACTCAAGTACGCAACTGTTTTAAAAAGCTTTCGCTATAAACGGGATTTTGAAATTAATAACGTTTTAAAGAATATACTTTTGATGATGATGATGCAAGTCTTAAAATCATCTTTTAGATCACCCAAAGAGGCTAAATAAAGATTGGGCTTTTCAAACGAGATCACACTTTACGAAAAACGCTTCAATGTGACATTGCAGATTCAGCCATAACATCCAGGCTGGGTTTGGAGTGTTACTGATGTACAGATAATTGACTGTTATAAGCTTCATTCAAAATCATCTGAATCAACTCTGGATTTCTCAGTACACAAATCTGATCTCGAAATCTCAAACAATCATCATTATTAACTCGAAATTCAGAATCAAAATTCAAATCACACTAAGCTCATTTTGATATTATCTCATTATCAACCTTTTGAGCATCAATAATCTATTGTAAAAACAACGGTCTCACTTTCAATTTAGCTAATACCGAACCATAATCGAACATAACTAAATGAGCATTCATCGCACGTAAAGCAAATAGTGATTTTTGGCTCAAAGCATCGGCAATGACATTTGCTTTTCCTAGATGATAATCAATAACAAGTTCATAATCTTTTTGCAGTTCTAACCATCTTCTTTGACGCAAATTTAAATCTTTCTGAGTCATCAAATATTTTAAACTCTAATGATCAGAATATACGTGACATTTCTCACCAAACAGATAATGGCGCCAAATCTTCAAAGCAAATACAATCGCAACTAACTCAAGATCGTCTGTTGGATAATTCTTTTCATGCGGCTTTAACTGTCTTGAAGCACAGGCTATAACTTTGCCTTCCTGCATCAAAACACAACCCAGACCATTCAACGATGCATCACTGTAAATTACAAATTTTTTACTTGACTCTGGTTGTACTAACACAGGAGCTTCTTTCAATAAGGCTTTCAACTGATCAAAACTTTTCTGACACTTTTCAGACCAATCAAATTTCACATCTTTCTGAAGTCGTTTCACCAACGAAGTCACGATCATTGAAAAGCCTTTTACGATCTTTGGTAATAACCAACAAGTCCAAGAAAACTACAGACTTCAGAAACATTTCTCGGAGGCTTCCAATCTAAGATAGCTAAAATTTTGCTCGAATCAACTCGGATACCTGATGCTGACACGATATGGCCCATAAAATCGACTTCTCATATCCAAAACTTACATTTACTGAACTTCACATACAATTTCTTATCACGCAAAGTCTGTAATACTATTCTCAGATGCTTAACATGTTCGGTTTCATCATGTGAATATATCAATATGTCATTAATGAATACAACAACAAATCGATCTAAGTACGGTCTAAAAATTTTGTTCATCAAGTCCATAAAAATAGTAGGTGCGTCCGTTAATCTAAAAGGCATAACTAAAAACTCATAGTGTCCCTACCTCATTCGGAAAGTAGTTTTTGGAATGTTTAAATCTTTTACTCGCAATTGATAGTAACCCGATCTCAGATCTATCTTTGAAAACACAGTAGCTCCTTTCAACTAATCAAACAAATCATCAATTCAAGACAGAAGATATTTATTCTTGATAGTCACTTTGTTCAACTGATGATAATCAATGCACATTCTCATCGTACCGTCTTTCTTTTTCACAAACAGAACAAGATCACCCCAAGGCGAGAAACTTAATCATGGGAATCCTCTATCAGTCAATTTGTGCAACTGAGACTTTAATTCTTTTAACTCAGTTGGATCCATTCTATACAAAGCTATCGAAATTGGAGTAGTTCCCGGTAGTAACTCAATGCAAAATTCAACTTCTCGAATTGGAGGTAATCTCAGAAGTTCTTCAGGAAATACATCATGGAATTCACAAACAACAAGCACTGATTCAACTTTCTTTTCTATTACTTTCGAACCGATCACATAGGCAAACTAAGCTTCACAACGCTTTCTCACAAAACTCAGAGCTTTCATCGAAGATATCACAGCCGGCAACCCATTTAAGTCATTAAATTCAATTTGGACTATTTCATCATTATTGCATCTCAAATCAATAGTTTTCCGTTTGCAGTTCACAATAACATCATGCAAAGTTAACCAATCCATACCCAAAATTATATCAAACTCATCAAAGGGTAATAACATCAGATCAGCAAGAAAAAAATGTCTCGAAACATTAACGGACAATTCTTACAGACTTTGTCAACCAAAACACATCTGCCTAGGGGGTTCGATACTCTAATCACAAATTCAATAGACTCTACAAGCAAAGTCTTACTGGATACAAAATTCATGCATATATACAAATGTGTTGATCTAAGATCTATCAAAGCAATAGGTACCATCCTTAGAGTACACACCTACTTCATTATAAAATTATATTACAACTCAACCTGTATACTTGTAGATACCACCTCTATTTCTATATTTTATTGCAGTATTCACACTCTAGACGTTAGTATGTCCAGATGTGATCAAGTTATTGGTGTCATTGCTGGGGAGGCAACATCACTAGATTTATTCTAATTTTTGCATTGTAAAAAAACAATAATTATGAAATTTGTATGTTATAGCTACGACTTCAATTTGTTTTGTTAATTAAAATTTCTAACATTTCTTCATTTTTAGGAACCCTAGACACCATTAACCAAATAATTAGTCAGTACAAAGCCATGGATAACTTTGATTATATATGGTCTGATGAAGACTTTGATTATGATGAAGATATTTATGAGGAATGAGTCTATCAGGACTGGAAGATACAGAAGAACCAATGGTTATTAATGCTAGAATTAAGTCAACTTTGAGGAGAAACCCTATTCTTCCTCAAAAAGAAGATCACATTAATATATTCTCAAAAAGGCATCAAGATGTGTCAAGTCCAGAATGGAGTGAAGGGGAAGATGCCAGTAGATAAACTTAGGAGGGAGAGGAACTCTTAAGCTGCTATTCATTCCAACATATAGAAGAATAGCCAGACACATCAAAGGGAACAATAACAAGAGAAGGTATGGAGTTGGAAGGGGAAGTCACTAGTGGATAGGAGAATCAACTAGACATGGAACTTATCGACCTAGAAACTCTGGGTAATGGTGACAAAGCAGAACTACAAAAACAGTATAATATAGACCCACCAATAGAGACAATGATAGTTAGGATTGAGTTGGTAGAAAATTGTCTATCAATTCAAAAATTCACAGAAAAAACAGAAAAGAAATTGATAGTCCAAAAGGGTAAGCCTGAATTAACAACTCTTTTCATATCCTTAGTCCTAAACCAAGCACCCCAGAAGTTTATAGATTCGAGAATATTCCATATACTGAAAAGAGTTAGAAAAATATACATTGCAGAACTTATGATCATATAGCAGGCTTCAGTCAAATTGACCATTCAATGTGTATAGGAATCGAGTTATGATCGTTACGAAGTGTTCAATCCCTACGAGAACCATCTAATGGAGTTATTTGTAGACCAAAGAATGAACTTAAAAACTCACAAAGGCAGAACTTCAATAGCATAATACAACATCTTTTCTCAATCCCACTTCAATTTGCCCTAAAAACTACTCTTGAAAAGCCATACCTAATTAATAAGAAGGATGGAAACACCATAGGCGACAATTTCAAACAATCTTCAACCTTCTTCTAAAGCAAGAATGCTGAACATAAACTAAAGTGGTTATGTGATTATGTGGCTTTACAAATTTGTAATAGTTATGACCTATGAAAAGAGTTGTTGATATTAAAATCAGGTCGAAAAGTCAAGTTTAGAGAATGAGACAATAATAGAAAAATAGAATGGCACGATGGGTATTGGACCAATACGGACAGAAACAAGTTACATGTAGCACCCCGGTGAATATTAACTAAGCTAACGGATGAACCTGGCAGCTAGAATTAACATCTTTATATAACGATTATTACTAACTATACTAATTCTAAATTCTATTAACCAATCTATTAAAATATTACAGGTAAGATTAGCACACGCTTGAAGCACTTTGAAGATAGGAAATTTGGGAAAACAATGTCAACATCGCAACACAGAAAACTTCGTGTTGTAACATCATGGGCAATAATGAATAAGATAAAAAACCAACACGATGTTGTGACATCAATAATCCGTGTCGTGACATAAAAGACAGTTTCTCAGAAATTCAAAAACTATAGGGTGTGTCGCGACATCGAACCCTAGTGTCGCGACATCGAACCCCAGTGTCACGACATAAGTAATCTGCTAGGGATTTCGCAACATGGAACCCTATGTCGTGACGTCGCTGCAAATTTTTGCAGGGTCAGCTTGACCAACTTCTGCAACCCAAACACTTAACTCTCAGAACATTGGATTTTTAACCCTAAAGCATTCATTTTTAACATAAAAACACCTTCTTAACCCAACCTAACCTAGTTTTAACATTCCATGTAACGCCCCAAATCTTTAGGGATTAAATTCTGTGTTGTGTTGCTTGATTAGTTTGCTTGCTTTGATGGTTAAGGGTCTTGAGAAGTCTGAGGAGTCCTGGGTTCAAACCTAGACTTTAGCAAAAAAAATTTGGTTTTTAATGAATAAAACCTTTGCTGCTAGATGTTGGGTTCTTAATTAATTGAGGGGAAATTATGTCATAAAAGGCCTGTTGGTTCAAGGGATTGTGGCGTGTTACTAATGGCCGGGGACTTGAGTTCGAGCCTTCCTACGCGCAAAGGGTGTCTTTTTGCTATTGTGTCATGTAGGAGGTTGTTTGCTAGTAAGATTATGTTACTCATGGACAGTGGGAGAGTTTGAGGGGGAGTGGGGAGTGTGTAGCCAAATTCAAGGAGGATTATGGGGAGGAAATCGTGGAATGGATCAAGGAGTAGAGGGTGTTAGTTGTTTGCTGAAAGTAGGATTCTCCTTGTGCCAAAATCGGTCATAGGCACTTAGTGCCAAATTTGGCTAATGCTTGCTCTCTTTTCGGTAGCTGATTCCTTTTGCTTCATTTCATTCTCTTTTATTGTGTTGGAATAGTAGCAGAATCTTACTTGTGACTATTTGGGGACGCTTTGTGTTAATTTAATTTGACTCTTCCCTACCGACCGATACCTTTTTTAATCAACATTCGTCTCTCCATCAGTCTCCTTCTCCTAGTTTCTTTGTCATTGTCGAACCTTCTTTTCTCTCTTCTCCCTTTCTCTCAATCAACTTTTCCCTAGTCGATTGTAGCTTCATTTCCTCTCTATCTCATTCAGTTTTGGCTTGTGGTGATCGAGTCATTCTTTTTCTTTTTCCCTTATCTTCAGTGCAATCTAATCCTAGTTAGCCGAATAGTGCAGCTGTATTGACCTTCTAGGAGCCGATTCTTTCTGTTGTTCCTCTCTGTTGATCTGGGTGGTAAGCACTATTTTATTGGATGTTGTCTCTGTCCATTATTTTATCTTCTGCTCTAGCTATGGTTCTTTTTTAACCTTTTGTTTCTGATCGACGTTGTTAGGGGAGTGATGGCACTAGTTCTGCCTCGTCGTAGCAGCTATCTTGTTAGGGATTGTGAATCAGTTGTTTCCATTCTCTAGAATCAGTTTCACAATTCTTTTTAGTAAGTGTTATTTGTTGGTTTAATTTTTTATGCGAACTTTCTAATATAGGGTAATAGAATCTCGATCTGAATGCAGACGATCTGTAAGAACCTATAATCAATCTTCGGCAACATCAAAGGGGTGAGGAACCTTAAGCGTTCGATCAAGGTAGGTGTCGAACTATGATTTGGATAATTATTATTAAAGGGATTAGTTTTCCATTTGTTAAGGACTGACGTTGGTGATATGATTGAATATAGGTTGGTGTTCGTGGGGATTGCACTCTTTTCGTAAACAGGTGTGTGTAACACTGCCATTAGATGTAACACTGCAAAGGCTGAAAAGCCTAAAAGTTAAAAAGTTGAGAAGCCGAAAAGTGGGTTGTCGACACCACACGGACGTGTGGGCGCCCGTGTGACAAAACATGGCCGTGTGGTCAACAGGATGGCCATGAGCGTTTTCATGGGGCAAAACGATATTGGGCCATTTTAGGCCGAACTGGGCCATGTAGGCCCAATGGGCTTGTGGGCCCCACATGGAAAGAACCACAACAAAAGTGTGGTTAGTTTTGGGTTAGGTTGTGTGAATCACACGGCTATTAGGCTGTGTGAATCACATAGCTAAGGCCAATTTTGGGCTATATGAGCCATACGAGCGTGTGGGCCCACATGGGCCCGTAATATGGGCCGTAAGCCCATAGTCACTGAATGACTGCTAAGGTTGCACGGGCCGCCTAAGATGACTATGGACTTACTGTTGGGTCGGTAAGTATACTTAGACCCCATACTGATGAAATGACCATTATACTTCTGTATGGTAAGGTTGACTGAAATACCCTAGTATTATGTATGACTGTTTCTGAGCGTGATATTTCTGCATACATGTATGTTATTATGTTGCATTACATGGGGTGAGATATATGATTTTGGAGGAAGTGTACTGAAAGGCTATAAGCCTATTACTGGTAGCTCTGCTGCAACTACTGTTTTAGTACCGAAATCGATACGACTTGGTGTGTAGGGTTGGGTGGGTCAATTTTATCCCCACATGGTGTGTAGGGCTAGTACAGAGATGGTGTATAGCAGATGGATTGGGTAGGATTATTTGTTTGCATATGGTACTAAAATGGGCTAAGGCCCAGACTGTCACTACTACTGAAATGGGCTCATGCCCAGACTGCGACTGTTACTGAAAAGGGGCTAAGTCCCCTAACTGAAACTAAAAGGGCATAGGCCGTGATTGTGCTTACTCTGATTGTTTGCTATTGGGATTTCACACACTGAGTTTTTGTAAACTCACCCATCTATTTTCTGTGCAGGAAATCCCCAAGCTTAGACGAGTTGAGGCGACGAAGGACTCAGTAGTGGCCACTCAACGTAGTTATTTCTTTTTATACTATAAATAAGGTTTTATTTTGGGATTTTATTTTGTAATAAGGGTGATTTAATTTTTATTTTATTTGGGGATTTATTTATTTGAATTTTTACCTGTTAGTAGTAGGTCTCGGGTTTTAAAATTATAAAGTTATAAACCAATGTTTTCTACAAACCCCACGTTTACACAACGTATTATGAGAGTTTCTGAAACAACTATTGTTTAAAGAGTTTAATGACAACCTAATACGATTGTCTAAAATAACTTGAATTTTCCTTATGAAATGACATCCTAAGTTTTAATCAACCCAAAGGAACTTTTAAGAGAAGAACGGATTTTCATAAAATTTGTGTTTTGGAAAAACACTTAAACGTGACATCATAGATTCGGCCATAACGTCTAGGCCGAGTTTGGGGTGTTACATTTAGTGGTATCAAAGCCAGGTTGTAAAACTTGGCTATAGGATTGAGTTTTCAAAAAACATGGAAATATTTTATTGAAGGAGTGGTACACCGAGTCTCCGCGCTAATCCTGTAAGTCTTCTGATTGTTTATACTGAAATAAGAATATAGGAATGTTATTACTGAAACTACTTAGGTAGTAAATTTGTATTGAGACTCTTTAGTTAGAGTAAACCATGAACCGTAGTAAGACCACGAATTGTGACAACAAACTCTGAAATAATACTGTTCATAAAATATCTGTAATAAACACTGGAACAATAAATTGACTGGCGTAAAACTTTTAATAAAAATAAAAGCGCGATTGGATAATAAGCACTAGAGGTATTCGTGGTAGAGGCCGCAGCAGAGGCCGTGGAAGTGCTCGGGCTAGATCTTCTTCTTCTGGATACTGGTCTAATGAGGAGGCCAGAGAGGCACCAGCTTCAGCTATGGCTGAGATAGGGTCTCAAAATCGAGTAGCTGGGGACAACGCACTGTCCCAAGCAATGTTGAGGATTCTTGAAAGGGTCGCTGGGCCTAGGGTTGGTAATGGACGTCGTGGGTTGGTTACGGAACGACTCAGGTCTAATAGAGCGGTGATGTTCAGGGATATTATTGGAGTTGCCCCTAATGTGGCTGAATATTGGATGGAGGCCACAGAAAGAATCATGGATGACTTTAACTGCACCCCTGACCAGAAGCTAAAAGGTGTAGTATCCCTACTGAGAGATGATGCTTACCAGTGGTGGCTTACCGTCAAATAGGGCACTCAAGCCAATCGTTTGACCTGGGAGTTTTTCAAGACTACTTTTCAGGCTAAATATGTGGGTGCCAGCTATGTGGATGCCCATAGGAGGGAATTTTTGAACTTAACTCAGGGAGATAGGACAGTGGTTGAATATGAGGTCGAATTTTTACGACTGAGCCGCTATGCACGTGGGATGGTGGCAACAAAATATGAGTAGTGTGTTTGATTTGAGGATGGCCTCAGAGAGGGTTTAAGGGTTTTGATAGATCCTTAAAGGGAGTAAGATTTTGAGGCACTGGTTCACAAGGCTACAATCGCCGAGGATGTGACGTGTGTTGAGCGTCAGGGCAGAGATAAAGGCAGAGGTAAGAGGGAGGTTGAGCCCTCAAATTCTTTTTAGAGGTTTAAGAAAAAGCCCAGAGCTGATGGGACAATAAGAATTAGGCCCCTTGTTGCTGCTGCCATTGGACCGCAATTTTGTACTAATTGTGGAAAATGCCATCAGGGCAAATGTTAGAGAAAGTTGGGTGCATTCTGAGATGCGGATCTTTGGAGCACTAGGTTAAGGATTGTCCACGAAAGCCGGATCAGATGCAAGCTACTGGTATGAGTACTGGTCAGCCGTCGAGAGGTGTTCAGCAGCCACCGAGAGGCCATGGTCAGGCCAGGGGTGGTAATGGTATGGGACGTGGTCACGAAGCACCGGGCAGAGGTGCTGGTCATACTGAGGCGAGGCAGCCGTCACTGGTTTATGTTGCACATTGCTGAGAGGATGGAGATGCTCTAGATGTTATAACGGATACGTTCGTTATCCATAATCTACCTTATACTGCATTAATAGATATAGTATCTACCTTTACTTTTGTTGCTTGCACTATTACTGAGAAATTGGGGATTTCGATTGAGAATACTTCGAGTGGAAATACTGTTCTAAGTCTACTGAGACAGTCTGTTCGGGTAAATAAGTTGTTTAAAGATGTTTCCTTGGAGATACAAGGAGTTGTCTTTCTGGCCGATCTTATTGAGATGCCTTTCGGAGAATTCGACTTACTACTGGGCATGGATTGGCTAGTTAAACATCGGGTAAACTTGGATTGTGCCACTAAATGGGTCGTACTAAGAATGGAGGCAGATAAGGAGGTAGTGATAATTGGGGAACGACGGAACTATTTGAGCAATGTAATTTTTGCGCTAAGGGCCAAGAAGTTAGTTCGCAAGGGTTGTGAGGCGTTCTTCGCCTACGTCAGTGTTTTAGAATTCAAGGGTTCTTTTGTTAAGGATATCAAAACAATTAAGGATTTTCCTGATGTTTTTCCCGATGAATTGCCTAGGTTACCTCCTAACCGTGAAGTCGACTTTGGGATAGAGCTCCTGCCTGGCATAGCTCCGGTGTCCATAGCCCCTTATAGAATGGCTCTGAAGGAGCTAGTAGAGCTTAAAGCTCAGATTCAAGAGTTACTGGATAGAGGATTCATCTACCCTAGTGCGTCTCCGTGGGGAGCACTGGTCTTATTTGTAAAGAAGAAGGATGGAACCATGTGTATGTGCATCGATTACCGGCGATTGAACAAATTGACTATTGAGAACAAATACCCTCTACCAAGAATTGATGATCTATTCGACCAACTAGGAGGAGTGTCGGGTTTCTCTAAAATAGATCTTCGATCGAGGTATCATTAACTGAGAGTTAAAGAAGCTGATGTGTACAAGACGACATTTAGGACTTGTTATGGTCACTACGAGTTCTTGGTAATGCCTTTTGGACTGACATGCACCAACAACTTTTATGGATCTAATGAATAGGGTATTCCAACCCTACCTGGATCGATTTGTTGTAATATTTATTGATGACATACTGGTGTACTTAAGGACTGGAGTGGAACATGATGAACATCTCCGAGTAGTTCTGCAAATTTTGAGGGAAAAGCAACTATATGCCAAGTTCAGCAAGTGTGAATTCTAGTTACGTGAGGTGACGTTTCTTGGTCATGTGGTATATGCTGAGGGCATCAGGATGGATCCTCGAAAAATTGAGGCTGTGTCGGATTGGAAGTAGCCTAAGACTGTATAAAAAATCCAGAGTTTCTTGGGGCTGGCTAGATACTATCGAAGATTTGTAGAAGGGTTTTCACTAATTTCCACGCCCTTAACTAAGTTGCTACGTAAAGGCATGCCATTTATCTAGACTGGTGAGCAGCAAGAGAGATTTGAGAAGCTCAAGAAAGTTTTGACTGAGGCCCTTGTCTTGATTCAGCCAGACTCTGGGAAAGAATTTACTGTCTATAGCGATGCATCACACGTTGGTCTGGGTTTTGTGTTGATGCAATTGGGTAAGGTGATAGCTTATGCATCTCGCCAGCTTAAGACTCACAAGGTGAATTACCCAACACATGACTTGGAGTTTGCCGCAGTGGTATTCGTATTGAAAATTTGGAGGCATTACTTGTACGATGAAAAATGCATCATCTACACGGATCACAAGAGCCTTAAGTATCTCCTCACTCAGAAAGAGTTAAACCTCAGGCAACGTAGATGGATCGAGCTGCTTAAGGACTACGATTGTTCGATCGAATACCATCTGGGTAAGGCTAACGTGGTAGTCGATGCACTAAGCCGTAGGGTTGTGACTAATTTGAGAGCGATGTTTGCTCGTGGACTGAGCAGATTAAAGGTAAACAGTTAGAAGATGAATCACTGGGTCTTTGTTTTCGACAGATAGAGAGTGGGGAAACTTCAGATTTTGGATTGAGCGGTGAAGGGGTACTGTGTTTCTGTGGCAGAATTTATATACCTAAGGATACTGAGTTGAGGCAGTTTATACTGCGAGAGGCGCATAGTAGTCCCTATGTTATGCACCTAGGTGGAAATTAAATGTACATAGATCTTTGTGAGGTGTATTGGTGGCCAGGGCTTAAGCGTGATGTGACCGACTTTGTAGGAAAATGTCTGACTTGCCAGCAGGTTAAAGCCGAACACCATTTACCTTCAGGGTTACTTTAGCCAGTTAAGATTCCATTGTGGAAGTGGGAGAGAGTAACCATGGACTTCATTAGTGGATTACCCCTAAAGCCTTCAAAAAAGGACGCGGTTTGGGTCATCGTGGATTGATTGGCTAAGTCTGCCAATTTCATACCGGTTCGTACTAATTACTCACTACAGAAACTGGCTAAGTTGTACGTATCTGAGATAGTGAGACTGCATGGGGTACTAGTTTCTATAATATCTTATAGAGATCCTCGTTTCACATCTTGGTTCTGGAAGAGGTTGCACAAGGCTTTGGGTACAAGATTAGACTTCAGTACTGCCTTCCATTCTCAGACAGACGGTCAGTCCGAGAAGGTAATTCAGATACTGGAGGACATGTTAAGGGGTTGTCTGATTGAGTTCCAAGGCAGTTGGAAGGATTACTTGCTGTTAGCAGAGTTTGCGTATAATAATAGCTATCAGTCTAGCATACATATGGCACCATACGAGGCATTGTATGGTCGTAGGCGTTGTACTCCTTCGTGTTGGACTGAGTTGGGTAAGCGGCGTGTTCTGGGTCCTGAATTGATTTCTGATACTGAGGATAAATTTAGACTAATTCGGGATCAACTGAAGGCAACATCTGACAGATAGAAGTCATATGTGGATTTAAAACGTAAAGAGATTGAGTATTCTGTGGGGGACATGGTATTTCTCAAGGTCAGACCATGGAAGAAGGTACTGAGGTTTGGTCAGAAGGGCAAGCTAAGCCCTAGATTCATTGGGCCTTACCAAATACTAAGACGAGTAGAACCAGTTGCCTACCAGTTGGAGCTACCTCCAAAATTAGAGCGGATTCATGATGTGTTCCACGTCTCTATGTTGGAGGAGATTGAAGTTAGACTAGACCAGACTTTTGAAGAGGAGCCAGTCCAGATTTTGGGTCGACATGTGAAAGTCTTAAGAAGAAAATCAATTCCATTAGTGAAAGCTCTATGGTGGAACCATAGTTCAGAGGAGGCTATGTGGGATCCTGAGGAGGCGATGCGATGACAGTACCCTCATCTGTTTTGACAGGTAAATTTTGAGGCCGAAATTTTCTTTCAGGGGGTAGAGTTGTAACGCCCCAAATCTTTAGGGATTAACTTGTGTGTTGTGTTGCTTGATTGACTTGCTTGCTTTGATGGTTAAGGGTCCTGAGAAGTCTGAGGAGTCCTAGGTTCAAACTTGGAATTTAGCAAAAAAAATTTGGTTTTTAATGAATAAAACCTTTGTTGCTAGATGTTGGGTTCTTAATTAATTGAGGGGAAATTATGTCATAAAAGGCCTATTGGTTCAAGGAATTGTGGCATGTTACTAATGGTAGGGGACTTGAGTTCGAGTCTTCCTGCGCGCAAAGGGTGTCCTTTTGTTGTTGTGTTATGCAGGAGGTTGTTTGCTAGTAGGATTCTGTTACTCATAGATGGTGGGAGAGTTTGAGGGGGAGTGGGGAGTGTGTAGCCGAATTCAAGGAGGATTATCGAGAGGAAATTGTGGAATGGATCAAGGAGTAGAGGGTGTTAGTTTTTGGCCGAAAGTAGGATTCTCCTTATGCCAAAATCGTTCATAGGCACTTAGTGCCGAATTTGGCTAATGCTTGCACTCTTTTCGATAGTTGATTTCGTTTGCTTCATTTCGTTCTCTTTTGTTGTGCTGGAATAGTAGTCGAATCTTACTTGTGACCATTTGGGGACGCTTTGTGTTAATTTACTTTAACTCTGCTCTACCGACCAGTACCATGTTTAATCAACATTCGTCTCTCCATCATTCTCCTTCTCCTAGTTTCTTTGCCATAGTCGAACCTTCTTTTCTCTTTTCTCTCTTTCTCTCAATCAACTTTTCCCTAGCTGATTGCACCTTCTTTTCCTCTCTATCTCATTCGGTTTTGGCTTGCGGTGACCGAGTCATTCTTTTTATTTCTCCCTTATCTTCAGTGCAATCTGATCCTAGTTAGCCAAATAGTGCTCCTGCATTGACCTTCTAGGAGCCGATTCTTTCTGTTGTTCCTCTCTGTCGATCTGGGTGGTAAGTACTATTTTATTGGATGTTGTCCCTGTCCATTATTTTCTCTTCTATCGTAGCTATGGTTCTCTTTTAACCTTTTCTTTCTGATCGACGTTGTTAGGGGAGTGGTGGCACTAGTTCTGCCTCGTCGTAGCGGCTGTCTTGTTGGGGATTGTGAATCAGTTGTTTCCATTCTTTAGAATCAATTTCACAATTATTTTTGGTAAGTGTTATTTGTTGGTTCAATTTTTTATGCAAAATTTCTAATATAGGATAATGGAATCCCGGTCTGAATGTAGACGATCTATAAGAACATATAATCAATCTTCGGCAACGTCAAAGGGGTGAGGAACCTGAAGCATTCGATCAAGGTAGGTGTCGAACTATGATTTGGGTAAGTATTATTAAAGGGATTAGTTACCCATTTGTTAAAAGAATGACGTTGGTGATATGATTGAATATAGGTTGGTGTTCGTGGGAACTGTATTATTTTGTAAACAGGTTTGTGTAACACTGCTATTAGATGTAACACTGCAAAGGCTGAAAAGCTTAAAAGCCAAAAAGCTGAAAAGTCGGAAAGTGAGCTGTCGACACCACACGGGCGTGTGGGCACCCATGTGGCAGGCCATGTGACAAAACATGGTCGTGTGGTCAATGGGATGGCCATGAGCATTTTCATAGGTCGGAACGATACTGGGCCATTTTGGGTCGAACTGGGCCATGTTGGCCCAATGGGCTTGTAGGCCTCACATGGAAAGAACTACACAACGGTGTGGTTAGTTTTAGGTTAAGCTGTGTGAACCAGATGGCTAAGGCCATTTTGGGCTATGTGGGCCATACGAACGTGTGGACCCACATGGGCCTATAATATGGGCCGTAGGCCTATTGTCACTGAATGACTACAAAGGTTGCACGGGTCGCCTAAGACGACTGTGGACCTACTGTTGGGTTGGTAAGTATACTTAGACCCCATACTAATGAAATGACCATTATACCCTTGTGTGGTAAGGTTGACTAAAATACCCCTGTGTTATGTATGACTGTTTCTGAGCATGATATTTCTGCATACACGTATGTTATTATGTTGCACTACATGGGGTGGGATATATGATTTTGGAGGAAGTGTACTGAAAGGCTATAAGCCTATTACTTGCAGCTCTACTGCAACTACTGTTTTAGTACCGAAATCAGTACGACTTGGTGTGTAGGTTTGGGTGGGTTGATTTTATCCCCATATGGTGTGTAGGGCTGGTATGGAGATGGTGTGTAGCGGATGGATTGGGTAGGATTCTTTGTTTGCATACGATACTGAAATGGGCTGAGGCCCAGACTGTCACTATTACTGAAATGGGCTCAGGCCCATACTGCGACTGTTACTGAAAAGGGGCTAAGGCCCCTAACTGGAACTAAAAGAGCATAGGCCTTGCTTGCGCTTACTCTAATTGTTTGCTATTGGGATTTCACACACTGAGTTTTCATAAACTCACCCATCTGTTTTCTATGCAGGAAATCCCCAAGCTTAGATGGGTGGAGGCAACGGAGGACTCAGTGTTGGCCACTCAACTTAGTTATTTCTTTTTATTCTATAAGTAAGGTTTTATTTTAGGATTTTATTATGTAATAAGGGCACTTTAATTTTGATTTTATTTGGGGATTTATTTACTTGATTTTTTACCTGTTAGAAGTCGGTCTCAGGTTTTAAAATTAAAAAGTTATAAACCAATGTTTTCTACAAACCCCACGTTTACACAACGCATTATGAGAGTTTCCGAAACAATTTTTGTTTAAAGAGTTTAATGACAACCTAATACGATTTTCTAAAATAACTTGAATTTTCCTTATGAAATGACATCCTAAGTTTTAATCAACCCAAAGGAATTTTTAAGAAGAACGGATTTTCATAAAATTTTTGTTTTTGAAAAACACTCAAACGTGATATCACAGATTCGGCCATAATGTCTAGGCCGGGTTTGGGGTGTTACATTCCAACTTCTCCAAAACCTCCCCAAAACCTCTACCCTCCAATCCCGTTTTCTCACCAAAACCTTAGGTCCCAATCCTTCATTCAAAATTCAAGGAAGCTATATTAGAAGGAGTGGTCATCAACAAATCACAAGAGGAACCACATACAAGTTCAACAAAGTTGACGTTAAAGTATTCTCAATTTTTTTTCTCTATTGTTTCATTGATTACTGTTCACATCCTAATTAGAAATTTCGACTATATAATGCCTCCTAGAAAGAACAAGAGAACTATGGTTCAAGAAACATTGAAGGTTTCGAACTCATCTCAATTTCATAATGTTAATATGGAAAAGTATTTTCTTGAGTCGCAAGGGAGACCATTAAACCAGGAATGAGGATTCAAACCTTCCATTACCCACTGTAAACAAATCTGGACTTTGGTTTGTTACCATCAATGGGAGCAATTTTGCATCACTCCCATGAATAATGCAATCATACCTGTGGTTCAAGAATTTTATGCGTCCCTTAAAGACCAAGTGATTAAATGAGGTTATAATGAAGTAATAACTAAAGTTGAAGTACGAGGGGAAGACATTCCAATCTCCCCTAGTGATATTTGTGAATTTTATAACATCTCATTTTATGAAAAAAATTTTATTGATAGTACTATTTTGGACACATTTCAAAGTATTGATATGGAAGATGTTATAAAATATTTAACACAAGGTAAGGGTAGTTGGAACAACAAGGCAGACACAAAGCTTCCAACGAATTTCAATCAAGCCATTTTGTTTCCTGTTGCTAAGATGTGGATGCAATTCATTATCACTAGAATTGCACCTGTCTTGAATGTTTCTAACGTTAACGCCTTCCGAGTTGTTTTGTTATATGGTATTATACAATGTAAACAGATCTGTGTAGGGCGCTAGATTTTTCAAGAAATGGAATGGTGTGTAAAGAGCCAAAAAGTTGGACTACTCTTCCTCCATCTCATAAAAACATTATGTCACCAAGCAAAAATGCCAATAAGTGAAAATGAATAGTTTATGAAGCCAACAATAAGCATCACTGGAGACATTATATACCCAGTATGTTGAGCTTCAGCAAAAGAAAATTATAGAATGGAATCAATTGAGGAAGAATAAAATGGACGTGCTAGCATTTCTCAAATAGAAAGATCAATCGAAGGATAAAAAAGGGAGCCCGTGAAAACATAGAAGTAAAAATCGATTGGATGATAAGATAGATGCAGGAGACATGTAACACCCCTCACCCGTATTCAACCCTGAAATAGGGTTACGGAGTATTACCGAACTTATAAAATAATTTAACATTCACTAAGCATACATTTTCACATGTCATACAATTATCATTCAATCTCAATCAATATGTCCCTAATACGAGCCTACGAGGCACAAAACATACATTGGAAATGGTTCAGGACTGAATCGATAATTTTGAAAACTTTTTGAACACTTACGAAATTTTCTCATAAACAGGGGACACACGTCCGTGTGGCCCGTCCATGTGTCTCACACGGCCAACAGACACATCCGTGTCACAGGCCGTGTGGACATTCAAAATGGGAGCACATGGCCGTGTCCTAGCCCGTGTCCTACCCTGTATAACTCTCTAACCTAGGTCATACGGCCAACACACACGTCCATGTGGCTAGCCGTGTGCCCTAAAAATGGCCATACACACCCGTATGCCAAGCTGCAATGCCCCAAATTTTTGGGCCTAGAAGTGTTGGGCCTTGTGCATGAGAGCCACTAAGAGACTGCACATAAAAGCTTATGTGTACAAGAAATATCACTAATAAAATATTTGCTCTATTGGTTAAGTAATTTAGGAGTAGTTGGGAGTGTTTTAGAAGTCTTGGGTTCAAATCTGGGCTTTAGCAAAATTTTTAGTTTTCCTTTTAAATGAATTCTAGCGCTAGCAGGTGAGCCTTATATTTAATTGTGGTTAAAAAGTGTCACAAATGAGCTTGTGGTCCTGTGGTAAGTGGCATGTGGTAGTTGCTTGAGGTCTAAGGTTCAAGTCATGGCAAGGTAAAAAGAGTATTTATTTTGCTACTCTTGTCATATGAGAAGCAGAAGTGGACTGGAACTTTGCAAAGTGGAATTTGAATTGGTCAAAGAGTAGATGGTGGAGTAAATCAAGGAGGAGATTAAGGAGGATTTTTGGGAGGGATAGAGGGAGAAAATTAAGGGATTTTTTATGAGGGGAAGAGTTGTGGACGTTGGTGGACATCAACCACTCAAGAATTCGGCTTAGTAGTGGGAGTGTGACTCTTTATTTCGGGTTTTTGGCTACTCTTTATTCTAAAGCTGAATGTAGTGTTGATTTTTTGGGTATTTTCTTTCATTTTGTGCTCTTTTCACTACTTTTTGGTTTCCGTGTTACCATTTTGCTCTTAACTCTCCGTCTCTAATGAACATTTTTGGTTGTTCTCCCTCTAGCCTAATATGCCATTTTCTCCTCTTTCATCTCACTTTTTCTCCATTTTTGCTTTTAGTGTTTGATTACCCATACTTCTCCTCTCGGTTAGACCTCAAACTATATCTCTTTTCTTTTGATCTCTTGCCGAATAACCTTTATCATCTCCTCTCTTCTTGTCATCCTTTGACCATTAATATTCGAGCCGTTACCGCATTGCTCTCTCCCTACTTCTGCTTTCAATTTTTACAGTTGATCTTTGGTCAATCGGTGAGTTGTTTAATTTCTATTCTTTCTATTTTCATCTCTTTCTTTAAGTATTGAGGCTGAATATTGTTTCCCTAACTCTATTTTTTTCGGGTTTCTTTTCTCTTTTCATTTTTGGGAGTAGTCGAATCTTTCATCTCAAGGGTGGGTGTTCCTTTTTATGCCTTATTGTTAGGGCATACTCTGGTAGGCCGATTAGTGGTATCTTTTCACTTTTGGTCAACATTTCGGATATCTCTAAAGTGGGTCTGTAGACTATCTCTTGTAAAGGATTAAGTGTGAGATTTGCAGGCGATCGACCAAGGGTTCGAAGCTTGTGGATCTTAGCGCAGTTTTCGCAAACAGGTGTGTAACCACACCCTTCCTTACTGTAGATCGGTAAAAACTGAAAAGTCGAAGTGTCGAAACTTCAGCATTTAAGGCCTCACGAGCATTTCTGTAGACTTGGGCCATTATGGGCCACGTTGGGCTGAAATGGGCCATGTGGGCCTAACGTGCTCGTGGGCCTCACACAGATTAAATCCACAATAAGTGATAAATATTGGACTAGGCTATGTAGGTCACATTGCCGTAACTGAATTTGGGCTAAATGGGCCACACGAGCGTGTGGGCCCACTTGGGCTGAGTAATGGGCCTTGGGCCCATTTACACCGTTATGATCATTTAGGTTATCTGTGTCACTTAAGGTGACTGTAGACCTTTGGGGAGGCCATTATCTAGGCTGAAACCCTAAAATAGGTAAAGTGACCGTAATACCCCTTTATTGTAAAATGACGATTATGCCCTTATGTTTCGTATGACTGATGCGCTTATGATTTACATATATGATTGTACTGAGTATGACTTTGCATAAACGAAATATTTATGACATGACATACTGCATGGGGTTGAGATTTTGATATGGAGGAAGTACTGTACTGGTGACTATGTCACATTCACTATTACTGGTGGCTATGCCACAATTACTGATACTAATGGCTTTGCCACATTTACTGTTTCTGGCAGCTATGTTGTATTATTATTACTGGCAGCTTTGCTGCGATATTGGTGGGTTGGGTGGGTGGGTCGATTTATATCCCCACATGGTGTGTTGGTTGGTACGGGTGGTGTGCTGGCTAGATTTGGGTGGGATGCATAATTGCATTACATTTGTCATCGATCATTGTATTGTGCTTAGGCCCACACGACATCTTGTATAAGGCTAAGGCCCGCATGTTGATCATTGTATAGGGCTAAAGCCCGCATCATTTTGCATATTCTGATTTCTGTTGTTTGTTAGGGGATTACACACTAAGTTTTTGTAAACTCACCCTTTCTTTTTAACTGTCAAGTAATCCCCATGCTTAAACGATTTGGTGCTGCGAGGGACTTGGAGGTGGCCATACGACTGTCGTGTCTTGTATTTGACTTTATTGAATTTAAATTTCACTTTTGGGTTTTTAATTTTGTAATAAGGCCGTTTTTGGGTTTTAATTTTTAATTGGGTGTTGGATTATATATTTTTAAACTGCTAGTCTAGGTAAAGACGAGTTTTTAAAACAATTACTATTTTTTAAAACACGCTTTTTAAACTTCATCGACTTAAAAAGCTTCTGCGTCTTTAAATCAATTCAATATAACACTGATGGTTAATAAGGTAAACGTTTTAACGAGAAATTTTGTTAAATAATAATAAAAGGATTTAAATTTAGTAACGGATTTTTACTGAAAAGACTAATTTTCGAAAAACACTTCGATGTGACACGTCAGATTCAGCCATAACGTCTAGGCCGAATTTGGGGTGTTACATTTAGTGATATCAAAGCCAAGTTGCAAAACTCGGCTGTGGAATGGGTTTTGAAAATATTAGGAATTTTTGAAAAACTGTTCTTGAAATATGTTTGGAAGGTTTACTAATGTGGCACACCGAGTCTTCGGCACCGAATCTGTAAGTTCTTCTTTTACTGTAGATTGCTTGAACTAAAAGGTATTACTGAAGGACTACTATAGGTAGTAGAACTATACTGAAACTCTTTAGTTAGAGTAGACTGAGACTATAGAAGACGGAAAACTGTAGTAAGATCTTGTTCTGCGAAAACAAACCCTAATTATTGTCGTTCATAACACATTCGTTAACAATTACTAAAATTACAAACTGATACATAAGACTTTTAAACGGATTATTCGTCATCAAAATGAGGACTAGAGGTACTCACGGAAGGGGTACACATCGCCGCGATAGAGGCTGAGGAAGTGTTAGGGCTGGGTCTTCAGCATCGGGTCACATGCCTACTAGGGAGGCATCAGCTTCACCGAAACATGAGATGGTTCAGGAGATGGAAGTCAGGATAAGTCTGCCAACTTCGAGTAGCGATAACCCAGAGCTTGGTACTGAGGCACTAACCCGGTTAGTAAGGGAAGTGCTGGAGGAAGTTAAGGAGATTGGTGAAACACTCCAAGCTAGGAGCATGGACTGTAAAAATAAGAGAGATCGTAGTTCTCTGGGGCTGGAGCCTCACTCTGTGAAGCATGTTAAAATGTGTCTGAACTTTCCAACTTGCGAGCATTGCAGAAGGCGTCATTCGGGCAAATGCTGGAGGAAGTCAGGAGCATATCTCATATGCGGTTCTAAAGAACATCGGGCTCGGGATTGCCAAGTCACTTTTAAGTCAGGTGTGTTTTGTTTGGATGTAATGTTTGGATATAGAAATTGTATGCATGTGTGATATCTATCTGTCTGCTTCAATGGTTAGGTGTTTTTGGGTATGTGTAGGAAGTTCCAAGCTCTAGTTAAAATATGATAGGGATATTAGAATCAGAGTGCATAGCGGCAGCGTAATGGTGTAGTCGGTGTTAGACAACTATTAGATAGATGAAAATTTCAGGGATGAAATTTCTTTAAGGAAGGGTGATTTTTAACGCTCCAGATTTTTGGGCCTAGAAGTGTTGGGCCTTGTGCATGGGAGCCGCTAAGAGACTGCACATAAAAGTTTATGTGTGCAAGAAATATCACTAATAAAATGTTTTCTTTATTGGTTAAGTAATTTAGGAGTAGTTGGGAGTGTTTTAGAAGTCCTGGGTTCAAATCTGGGCTTTAGCAAAATTTTTAGTTTTCCTCTTAAATGAATTCTAGCGTTAGCAGGTGAGCATTATATTTAATTTGTAACACCCCTAACCCTTATCCGTCACCGGAATGGGATACGAGGTATTACTAGAAGAGACATAGTTTTTAAACAATTACAAACATACTCAAACATGTATATACAATTCAAATCAATTATAAACTTCAACAATTAATTTAAACTTTTTACGAAACAATTTATATCATATTAATTAACTTGTATCTAATATTAAATCATAAACAAATAATGTCAACTATATCATTTTAACACAAATCATATGCACATATCAAAGTCTTTATAAAATAATTTAGATAAATTATTATAAGCATAAAATATCAAAAAGCACAAAAACCAAATTTGCATGCAAACCATCAAAACCTTATAATACTAAAATCACTATTCATTTGGTCACTTTTATAAGCATTAGTTTATTACCATATGATTTCTTATACAAATGCATTTCATTATTAAACCAAAAACAAATACAATACAATTTAATCAATCAAAGATTTCATACATGAAAATTTTAAAGCATACATATTCGAGATACATACCATGTTTACCCTACTTCATTTGGCATGTAAGTTTTAATTACAAGAAATGTCAAATTTTTCCATTTCAAACATAAATAATCTATAATTCATATGATCATTTTATAAGGCTTTAGCCAAATATGACCATGCCTAATACATGTGTTTCATTCAATGACCATTTCTTTACTAAACCAATTTCTATTATTCAATCTACATGAAAACTTTTCAAATAATCACATTTTCATGATTATTCAATTAGCAAATATCACATGACAAATAATAATCATATTCCAATCTAATTGCCAAATTAAAAAGTCACTCATGATATATACCTATAAAATTGCACAGAACTTGACCAAATCAACTTTTAAATGTATAAATCATTGACACAAGTTAACAAAATATTTATCAAAATCTATACCATCTCAATAAGCATACCAAATCATCAATCTATGTGTAAGTGTTAACCATAATAAGTGATACACTCTTCCAAACACATCAAATCATGTACATTATAATTCCAATTCACATCTCAAATATCAAATATATATATATAAACATCACTCAAGACACACAATATTTATACCACATCTCATGATCAAATTCACAAGCCATTCACCTTTCACCAACCACTTCAAGCAATAATCACATCTAACTAAACATATATATATATCATAACCAAATATACCAAGCACATCCAAAATTTTCAACCACATCATTTAATCAAACCATAAACCCATATTTAGCTAATGAACAAGCCATTTTCGCATGGCTTTTAAATATATACATATCCAAAAATCAATTATTTCAAAATATACAACCCAGCCTATACATGCCATAGTTCCCAAAATTTAGTTTATAAAATATCGAAGTTAGTCGATAGTGTGATAGACTTTGATGATGATCCCCGAGCTCGTAATGTAATGCCCCAAAAATCCCAAAATCCCAAAATCCTGAATTTCTTTTATTTTCGATTTTGATGAAAATTGTGTTAAATATTCTTATCCAAGCGATAATTTTAGTAGGTCTTAGCTAAGGTTGAGTTCGAATTAAGGGGTAGAAGAAATTATAATTTAATTATTAAAAGAATTAGGGCTGACAAGTAGGTGGGCTTTTGAATAAATGAAGAAATAATTGGACACAAAAAGAGCCTGTAGTGGACTGGCTAAGTGACGCCACATAAGGTGTAGTGAGGTGGCGTTAGTAGCTAGCAAAGGGGTCCAATATTCAAATCCTATCTTAGTATTTTTAGAGTTTAATTTTGGCCTTCTAGAAGGATGGAAGTGGCGTGAAAATGGACTCCAAGGGAAGTGTTCAGGAGAGAAAATTAAGGAAAAGATCAAGGTGTTATTAAGGAGAAAAACGAAGAGATGAGAAGGGAGAAGTGGTGGAGCCAAATTGGGAACTGGGGCTTGAAGAATTCAGCTATAGGGCTATAAATAGGGGCTGAATATAGGGTTTCCAGGCTACTACCAAAATTCTTCTTCACTTTGTGCCAAAAACCCTTTTCTCTTTAAGATCCAAAAAGTTGAAAACCCTTTTGTTTTTCTTTCTTTTCTTCCTGTCGATTTCTATTCTTCACTACATAGTTTTCTTTGTTTCACTTAGCCGATTTCTTCTACTACTCTTCTTCTTTAATCCGTACTAAATAAACCTTATTCACCACACTAAGTTTGAAAAGTCGAAAAGCAGAATCTTCCAAGTGCCGAATACTCTTTGACCGAATCTAGTGTAAGTGTTGCTCTTCCAATCGATTTTCTTTGTTTAGTATCGATTATTGTCCCTCACTCTTTCTAATCAAATTTGGTAGGGAATTAGTATCGGATCTCGGATCTTAGCTCTCTACCGAAATTGCCTTTAGGTGCTTACGGTTCTGGTAAGTATTCCTCTCCTATTGGCTAAGGTGGTCGAAAGGTCATAGTTAAGGCAAGGAGACTTGTGTTGGATACGAGTCACCTATTATTCGGGTTTTAATAAGTTAAGATTGGTGCAAATCTAGGAAATACGTGATCAAGGAAAAAGCGATTAAGGATTGGGCTCAAGGTAAGGTTACGGTAAGGTTTCAATTTTTGAGTAAATAAGTATTAATCATGCGATTAATTGAAGGGTGATATCATTTGTAGGTCGGTGAATACGTAGCACATTTGCTTACCAGGTGTGTACATACACTGCACACAACAATGAATTGGCAAAAGCCGAAATGCCGAAAAGCTGAAAGTTTGGCTACGGTAGTCTTGCGAGTGCGCGAACACTCGTAAGGGGGAAATCGATAGGTTGCCTAAGGCCCACGGGTGATTTCATGGACTTGGGTTGTGATTTGGCCATATGGGCCGGAATGGACTAAATGGGCCCGATGGGCTGTTGGGCCCATAATAGGCAAAAACTGAATATTGATGCTTTGTGATAGGAATTTATATGTGAGCATGAATATGAATGGGACTGGGCCTAACGAGCCATATAAATGTGATTTGGGCCTAATGGGCTATATATAAGTGATTTGGGCCTAATGAGCCATATGAATATGATTGGGCTTAATAGGCCAGATACAGGTATGTGAAATTTTTTGGGTTTTGTAAGGGGTTTTGGGCCTAGTATATGATATCCAAATAAGACTTAATCTGTAACACCCCTAACCCATATCCAATCGCCGGATTAAGGTTAAGAGGTATTACCGAACTAAACATTTAATTATCACATTCATATAGTCATTAAACACAATCCAAAATCAAGTTGAAAACTATACAAACATTCAAGATCATATGCCATATTCGTATGGCTAAATATTTACATTTACAAAATATCATTCTCAACAGTCTAACCTATACATGCCACATCAACTCCAAAATATAATAGTACCAAAATGATCGATAATGTGATGAACTGCTGACGATCCCCGAGTCGGTGGCCAAAATCAGCAATCTATAAAACAGAGAAATAAAGAACAGAGTAAGCTTTCAAAGCTTAGTAAGTTTTAAGCAATTCAAACAATTAAAACTTGTCATTTAAAACGAGCATTTAGTATCACAAAACGAATATTCTAATTACAAATCACTTAGCCAAATATACACAAGTACACCAATTAAAAAGCCTATTGGCTGAATATATATGTATATAAATATATAAATACACAAAGAAATTTCAACACATACTTTACTTTACTTTATAGCTCATACAATTAATTTAAGTCACATACTTTCATGTAATGACAGACATCGACCGAATAGGCCATGCTCTTATTCGTAGATATAATAATCATTCACACACATATATCATTCTTTGATACTAATAATTCACTTTAAAAATCAATTCACATACGAGTACCTAATACGTACCTGAATATCATAATGTATCATACATAATCAATAGTAGTTTACATAGAACTTTCGAATTCATAATCTTACTCGAATCACTGGCGTTAAGCCTGCTAGGTTTAAAACCCGAATCTAGTCACCAGCACAAAACCTGCTGGACTTTAAGCTCAGATATAATACCAGCACTAGGCCTGCGGGATTTAACCCGAATATAATACCAGCACGAAGCCTGCGAGATTTAACCCGAATATATTACTAGCACGAAGCTTGTGGGATTTAACCCAGATATAATTCCAGCATATAGCCTGCGGGTCTTTAAGCCCGGATACACATCAAATATCATGCATATTTAATCATATATTAACACATCTCATTCAACGAATCACATTAGTAGTCATTTGCTACATTCGGATATAAGCTCCATATGAACACCATCATTTACATTTCGGTTCAAAATTCATACATAAATATTACATATCCATTTCATCATTCAAGCTTAACCCATAGTGACCATTCGACTATAAGTCATATACATAAATTATTTATCACACAACTTAATTCAAGTAGAACCAAAAGGTCACAATTCATCTAATATATATACATATCAAAGCATCATCAATTATATACTAAAGGTGACTACTCAAAACTTACCTCGGATATACTTGAACGGTTGCGGAAAGGCTACTCAATTACTTTCTCTTTTCCCCTATTCAACTTTGATCCTCTTTGCTCTTGAGCTTAAATTCAAAAATTTTAAACTAGTCATTATTCGACTATTCAAGCATTACTTCAGGAATATAATATATATATTCGACTTTCACACATATAGATCATAGTAAGTTTATAAGAAAACATTAAGCAACTCATTAACAATTTTTTTTTATCAATGTTTACCACAAAATCACAAATTCACAATAAGTTGTCTTCCTGAGCAACAATCACTAAATTATTTATAACTACAGCTACGAAACTCCAAATCAATTGTCGTAAAATTTCCCTGAAAATAGACTCATATATATTTTATCCATAAAATTTTCAGAATTTTTAGTTTGGCCAATCAATACCATATTTTTCTTAAAGTTTCCTCTGTTTCACTATTTGACTAATCTGACCACCCTTTACTACGAATCAAATTTCTAATTGTACAGAAGTCAAAATATGTTCTCATTGATTTCATTTGAAACTAGACTCATTAAGATTTAATTACATAATTTATTCAGCTTCTAACTCCACTCCCACAATTTATGGTGATTTTTCCAAATTCACGTTACAGCTGCTATCCCGAGCAGATTTACTACAATTTACTCTTTCACAACTCTTTGCATTCATATTATTTAAACATGTATATCACCAATCAATTTCATCACATATATCTATAATTTCACTTAAGCATAATCTCAATACAACACATCGTGCTCAAATCATTATTCAAGTTCACATTCAACATTTTCACAAATACACATGCCGATTTCATGCACTTATCTCTAATGTTAATTAAGAAATGCCGAATGCACATACTTAACTAAAACTCAAAATTTAACTCTTTTTTTTTTCACTTCAATAAACCACTACTTATTCATCAAGACATCAAATATAAAATGCATAATACTTAAACATTTATACCGAATTTGCTAGCACATAAGACCTTTGGCCGAATGTCATTAAACTCTAGCCACATAATTTTATTCCTTAAGACACATCCAAAACCACATTCGGCACCTCCCAACAAAAATTTAGAAATTCTCAAATTCACTCACAAGTACAATTATATAACATATAAAGCATTAAACATTTTTCATCATGAATCTATAGCATGACCGAATACTTAATTTCTTCTCTCCTTCAATTTAAATTTGGCAATCCTATAAACAAATACTAACCTTAACTTTCAAGCTGCAACAACTAACAACTCAACATATCCAACATAATTATCCATACTAAGGACATCAAAGCATCTACTAAGAATTTCAAATTCCTTGGCCGAATTTCAACCCTCCAAAATAACCTAAATTCAAACCAAGAAATAGGTAGAATTCAAACTAATCATCAAAATTGTGCATACATTTCCAAGAGTGGCATTATACATACCTTCTTCTAGCAATCACCTTAGCCGAAATTTAAACAAGAATTTTCTTCTTTCCCCCTTCTAGTTTCGGCAATAGAGGAGCAAAGATGAACCACTTTGGTTTCTCCTCCCACTACCCATTATTTTATTTCCCTTAATTCTTTAATTCATTTAGTTGAAAATAATATTAATATAAAATACATATAATATGTATAAAACAACATCATGGCCGGCCACTATAAAAAAAATGGACAATTTGACATGCAAGTCCATTTTTTTTTATAACATGCATTAATAGACCATTTTAAATTAACCTATCACATTTCAAAAATGTCTCACATAAGTCCTATTTAATAAATTTCACATACAAATGACAAAATCAAAGCATGAAACTTTCACACATGCATTTACACATATTATAAGCATAGAATATAATGGTTAAATATTTTTGTGACTAGGTTTTGTGGTCCCGAAACAACTTTCCGACTAGGGCCAAATTAGGGCTGTCACATAATTAATATATTGTGACCATAGAAAAGTCAAAGGGTTAAGGTGTGGCCACGAGTATATGCATGTCTAGGATTGGATCTAGGGAGAGCTTGGTACTTAAGCGGTCTTAATGACCCACCTCCTCTTCTCTAGAATCCTATCTAGTGCATAGTATTCGTTCATCTTAGCTCACGGGACTTGTTAGCGGGCCAAGATAAGTGAAAACCGTAATTAAGGGAAAATTATCGAAATGCCCCTAAGGGCAAAAATGACCAAAATACCCCTAGGTGTTGAATGTAAGTTTTGTGGATGAGACATGCATACATATGATATTCTGCTTAGGTTGCATATGGGTTGGGAATTATGGAACGGAGGAAGTATATGAGGATCGCATGGTTGCTTGACAATCGTGGATCCACCGACGGCTTTCAAAGCCCAATATGTAAATAAAGGTAGTTCTGCAACCGGGCTACCATGGTGTGTGGGTTGGGTGGGTCGATATTTATATCCCCACATGGTGTGACGGGGGACAGAGCCGGTGTGTAGCGGATGGATAATTTGGACGGGATTGCATTGCATGATTGATGAATGATGTTTTTTTTGAATGCTTGTTTTTGTCGAGGGTTGTACACACTGAGTTTGCGAAAACTCACCCCCTCTTTTACTTTATTTTCAGGTGATGCTTAGTAGAAGGTTCGATGTTTGGAAGGACTCTAGGTGGCCAGCTAGCAAGATGATTTGGACTTGGGTTTTTTTTTCAAGCATTCAAGTTTTTACTTCTTTTTAAGTATGTTCCAGACCAGAATGTAATAAGGTTTTCATTGTGTTATTATTACTTGAATTATTATTATTTTCAATGTAATTACAAGAAGTTGAACATGGTTTTTCTAAATTATAGTATGTTTTATATGTTTCTGCAATTAAATTTTTAAATGATAAGTTTTCTTAAATCAAATGTTTCAACAAGGTTTTTTGTAACTGAAAGAGTGTTTTTTTTTAAAAGTTAATTAAGGTTTCTTTTATTTTAAGAAGGGTTTTCAATGAAAACACGATTTTCACTAAAACACTTCAATGTGACACACCAGATTCGGTCATAATGTCTGGGCCGGGTTTGGGGTGTTACACGTAACTTGATCAAAATCTATAAAACAAAAACACACATATACACAGAATAAGCTTTTATGGCTTAGTAAGTCATAAGCAAATAAACAATCCAAAATATATAATCAATTCATTTTAAACTAACCAAATTATATAACGTTATCATTCCTTAAATTCAAACTACAAATTTCATATATAATATGTTTCATACTCAATTTTCCACTTTGACTGAATGCTCAAATAATCAAATTTTCCAAATGTTATTCAATTTTCATAGTCAAAATATCATTAAATGACCAAATATACATATGCTTAAATACACAAACTCAAGGATCAATATACATTATCTTGTACATATATTGATTATTTAGCCGAATATACATACTATAATCACATATGTCTTTCATTTGCATCAAATATAATTTATAAGAAATAATCAAATTATTCGCTTACCTTAAATTAAATAAGTAACAAGCTAGCTCATACCTGGCCAATTAGCTCATTTTACACATTCGATCACAATTATCATTGCCTGATCAACCATTTGGAATTTGATAGGACACGCGGAAAATCACACATATCGTTCAATGCCAATGTTCCAGACATGGTCTTACATGTAATCACATATCGATGCCACTGTCCCAGACAGGGTCTTACTCGCACACATATATCGGAATCACATATCGATGCCATGGTCTTACTCGCACACATAAGTCGGAACCTATGTCATGACATATGTATCCTAACTATTCCTAAGGTTTATAGGGGCTTTCGGACGTCGTAACTCGATCGAAATGAATTCTGAAATATAATAGCCAAGCTTATTCATAATTGGTTATAACATACATATATTCATTTATTTCATTACAGCATATACATTTAGCATTTATATAAAATTGAATACATCTATTTTCTTATAAACTTACCTCGGATGATGAAAAATCGGCACGGATCGGCTAGTCGGCAACTTTCGTTTTCCCCCGGTCCAAATTCGATTTCCTTGGTTCTTGATCTAAACATATTCAAATTAAGCTCATTCAAACATATTTTCATTCAATTTAGTCCAAAAACACATAAATGGGCAAATTACCATTTTACCCCTGACATTTACACTTTTTACAATTTAATCCCTATTGCACAAAACACAAAATACACAAAATTTCAGCATACCCATGTTGAGCCAAATTTTACCCACTCTCAAACAAATCCATATATTTCATTTATTTCATATTTTAGTCCTTCGAATTATTATTTTTGCAACTTAGTCTTAATAACTCAAAATCATCAAAAACTCCAATACAAAATATGTTAATCTAAAACATATCTTTCATATTTA
Organism: Gossypium longicalyx; assembly: GCA_025698465.1. NCBI lineage: Eukaryota > Viridiplantae > Streptophyta > Magnoliopsida > Malvales > Malvaceae > Gossypium > Gossypium longicalyx. Next base: position 61,441,356 of record CM046997.1, read on the forward strand.
ATCATCAAACAAAAAAAAATCACAAGCTCTCAACAATTGCATAACTCAAAATATTCACCAAAATAAAAAATTCAAGCATGGGTTTTGTAGTACACAAAGCAACGATCTCAAAAACGTAGAAATTATCAAAAACCGAGCAAAACTCATACCTTGATTGAGCTTTAAAATTGGCGGATCCCAAGCTCTTGTTATTTCTTTTTCTTTTGTTTAATTTCGGCAAGGTGATGAAGTATGAAAAGCTTATTTTAATTATCATTTAATATAACATATATACTAACATATTATTATTTCATATTTTACCTTTTTAAACTTTTATAATTAATAGTTAAAACATATTTAACAAGGGCACAACAGGCCAACACATGTTCCACTGGTTTATTTACAACATAAATACTCCAACTTAAAAAGCCACTAACAATTTGGCCCTTATACTTTTAACTATCAAATTTTTAATTTACGCGATTAAGTCCTTTTTTTAAATCGGATACCTAAACGACAAAATTAAATCACGAAAATTTCACAGATATAAATTCAAACAAAATAAACATAGAAAATAATTTTAAAATATTTTTAACTCAGATTCATGGTTCCAAAACCACCGTTCGAATTAGGGTCTAAATCGGACTGTTACATAATTGTGGTTAAAAAATGTCACAAATGAGCTAGTGATCCTGTGGTAAGTGGCATGTGGTAGTTGCTTGAGGTCTAAGGTTGAAGTCTTGGCAAGGTAAAAAGAGTATTTATTTTCCTACTCTTGTCATATGAGAAGTAGAAGTGGACTAGAACTCTGCAAGGCAGAATCTGAATTGTACAAAGAGTAGCTGGTGGAGTAAATCAAGGAGGAGATTAACGAGGATTTTTAGGAGGGATAGAGGGAGAAAATTAAGGAATTTTTTATGAGGGGAAGAGTTGTGGACGTTGGTGGACATCAACCACTCAAGAATTCGGCTTAGTAAATCAAGAATTCTTTGTTCTGAAACCGAATATAGTGTTGATTTTTTGGGTATTTTCTTTCGTTTTGTGCTCTTTTCTCTACTTTTTGGTTTCCTTGTTACCATTTTGCACTTAACTCTCCGTCTCCAATCAACATTTTTGGTTGTTCTCCCTCTAGCCGATTATGCCATTTTCTCCTCTTTCGTCTCTCTTTTTCTCTATTTTTGCTTTTAGTGTTTGATTACCCATACTTCTCCTCTCGGTTAGCCCTCAAACTATTTCTTTTTTCTTTTGATCTCTTGCTGAATACCCTTTATCATGTCCTCTCTTCTTGTCATCCTTTCACCATTAATATTCGAGTCGTTACCGCATTGCTCTCTCCCTACTTCGGCTTTCAATTTTTACAATTGTTCTTTGGTCAATCGGTGAGTTGTTTAATTTCTATTCTTTCTATTATCATCTCTTTCTTTAAGTATCTAGGCTGAATACTATTTCCCTAACTCTCTTTTCTTTCGGGTTTCTTTTCTCTTTTCCTTTTAGGAGTAGTCGAATCTTCCATCTCAAGGGTGGGTGTTCCTTTTTGTGCCTTCGTGTTAGGGCATTCTCTGGTAGGCCGATTAGTGGTATATCTTCACTTTTGGTCAACATTTCAGATATCTCTAAAGCGGGTCTATAGACTATCTCTTGTAAAGGATTAAGTGTGAAATTTGCAGGCGATCGACCAAGGGTTAGGAGCTTGTGGATCTTAGTGCAGTTTTTGCAAACAGGTGTGTAACCACACCCTTCCTTACTGTAGATCGGAAAAATCTGAAAAGCTGAAGTGCCGAAACTTCGACATTTGAGGCCTCAGTAGCGTTCAATCGCTCGTGGGGTAAGTCGAGCCCACAAATCATGGGTGATAGACTGTAAATGCCACCACGAGCGTTTCTATAGACTTGGGCTGTTATGGGCCACGTTGGGCCGAAATGGGCCATGTGGGCCCAATACATATTAAATCCTCGGTAAGTGATAAATATTGGAGTAGGCTATGTAGGTCACATAGCCGTAACTAAATTTGGGCTAAATGGGCCACACGAGCGTGTGGGCCAACTTGGGCCGAGTAATGGGCCTTGGCCCCATTTACACCGTTATGATCATTTAGGTTTTCTGTGTCACTCGAGGCGACTGTAGACCTTCGGAGAGGTCGTTACTAAAGCTAAAACCCCAAAATAGGTAAAATGACTGTAATGCCCCTATAGGGTAAAATGACCGTAATACCCCTGTATGGTAAAATGACGATTATGGCCTTATATTCCGTATGACTAATGTGCTTATGATTTACATATATGATTTTACTGAGTATGACTTTGCATACACGTAATATTTATGACATGACATACTGAATGGGGTTGGGACTTTGATATGGAGGAAGTACTATACTGGTAACTATGTCACATTCACTGTTACTAGTGGCTATGCCACAATTACTAATACTGGTGGCTTTGCCACATTTACTGTTTCTGGCAGCTATGTTGTATTATTATTACTGGGAGCTTTGCTACGATATTGGTGTGTTGGCTGGGTGGGTCGTTTTATATCCCAATATGGTGTGTTGGTTGGTACGTGTGGTGTGCTGGCTGGATTTGGGTGGGATGCATAATTGCATTACATTGTACTGATACTGTATTAGGTGTAGGCCCACACTGTTACTGTATAGGGCTAAGTCCCAGACTGTACTAATACTGTATATGGCTAAAGCCAGACTATTTTGCATATTCTGATTTCTATTATCTGTTAGGGGATTACACACTGAGTTTTCATAAACTCACCCTTCTTTTTTAAGCATGCATGTGTAATCCCGGCCTTGAGACGATTTGGTGCTGCGAGGGACTTGGAGGTGGCCACACAACTGCCGTGTCTTGCATTTGACTTTATTGAATTTAAATTTTACTTTTGGGTTTTTAATTTTGTAATAAGGTCGTTTGTGGGTTTTAATTTTTAATTGGGTTTTGGATTATATATTTTTAAACTGCTAGTCTGGGTAAAGACGAGTTTTTAAAACAATTACTATTTTCTAAAACATGCTTTTTAAACTTCATCGACTTAAAAAGCTTCCACATTTTTTAATCAATTTAATATAACACTGATGGTGAAGAAGGTAAACGTTTTGATGAGAACTTTTGTTAAATAATAATAAAAGCATTTAAATTCAGTAACGGATCTTTACCGAAAAGTTTAATTTTCAAAAAACACTTCGATGTGACACATCAGATTCGACCATAACGTCTAGGCCGGGTTTGCGGTGTTACACAGGTCGTGCCAAACCTGTAGGGTAAACACACTTATATCACACGGCCAAGTCACATGCCCGTGTGTGAAGCCGTGTGGAGCATACTGACTTGATTTTAATTTCAACCCTAGGGAACACACAGCCGTATACATGACCATGTATCACACTCGGTTGAGACACACGCCTGTGTGGACAAAAATAGGCTATTTCCCAAGCCATTTTACAACCCAAACTTATGCTCACCTACATCAAACTCCAAGGCACCAAATCCTAGCATTATTAGGCATTCTTCTAAACTCATCCAAACATAAATCATACCATTTTATTACCAATCACAACAAGGTGCACATAATCTACATTATGCCAAACAATTTCATAGCAATACCCTAAATCTCAAATCATTAATATGGATACATTCAGACATGCATTATTTCACCTAATATCACAAACATATCCTTCCTTAAACATGGAATATTTCATACTCCAAATACTAATTCAAAAACTACCCATCACAATTAGCATTTATAGGACAATTGCCAAACTCAAAATAAAGGCCATTTGCATGCTTATATACATCATCAAAATCACCAATATAAGCCAACTCACATGGCTATATGTAACAGCCTAGTTTAGTCCCTAGTCAAAACAGTGGCTTCGGGACCACAAAACTGAGTCAAAAAATATTTTCATATTATTTTATGTGTTTACAACATGATATGAGATATGTGTGAAAATTTTATCGTTTAATAGCTTACTTTGAGAAAAGGACTAAATTGTGTTGAATGTAAAAGTTGCATGCTATAAATTAAGAGTGTCTATTTGCTATGGTTTATTAAATCAAAGGTCCTTATGATGTTATTAGACCATTGATAGTGGGAATGGACATAAATGGACATATATTAGGTGATTTTATATGGTTTCATTAAAGGTTAAAATTGGATTAGTAAATAATCTTATTATTAAGTAAAACAAAATTAAAATTGGTTTCATATCATCATCTTCAACCAAAAATTGAGAAAGAAAAAGGGTTTTTAAGCTTTCAAACATTCATCCATGGTTCAAGCTTGATTCAAGTTTCGTTTTTACTCGATTTTTGATAATTTTTATGTTTTTGAGATCGTTGCTTTGAATACTAGTTAGCCCATGCTTGAATTTTTGAATTTGATGATGGATTTGTGTTTTTCCATTGTTGAGAGCTTGATGATTTTTGTGTTTGATGATGAAAAATAAATATGTGTTAATAGATTTTCATGTTTAATTAAGTGATTTTTAGTAAAAATGCCTATTTAGGATTAAATTGTGAATTTTGTACATTTAGGGGTCAAAATATGAAATAAATAAAATAAATGGACTACTAGGGACCTTATTGAAATTCGGCCAAGCATGAGTGTGGTGAAATTTTGAATATTTTGTGTCTTGTGAATTAAGGACTAAATTGTGAAAAATATAAAATGTTAGGGGTAAAAGTGTAATTTATCCATTTATGTGTTTATGGATTAATTTGAAAGAATGTGAGATTGAATAAGTCAAATTTAAATGTGATTAGATCAAGAACTGAAGAATGGGATTAGATTAGGGGAAATCAAAAATCGTTGAATAGCTATTTATTTCTGTCTGAATCCGTACGAGGTAAGTTCATATGCAAATAAATGTATTTGAATTGATTTATTCATGCTTTTATGATATTGAAATGTAATGAATGGTTATAAAATGAAGATATGAAATTGAGAAAACATCGATCAAATTATGATGTCCGAAAGCCCCATACGAACCATGGGAATAGTTAGGATATATATGTCATGACATAGGATTTCGGTATGTGATTTCGTGTAAGACCAGGTCTAGGACGATGGCTTCGATTTGAGATTTACATGTAAGATCATGTTTGGGACATTGGCATCGTATATGATTTCATGTAAGACCCTGTCTGGAAAAGTGGCATCGATATTTGATAACATGTAAGACCACGTCTGGGACGTTGGCATTGTACGAGTTTATGAGCTATCCAAGTATCCTTATCAATTCCAAACAGTTCAATGGGCAATATTGAGAATAGAATGAAAATGTAAATGAGTATCCGACTTAGGTACGTATGAAATGTATATGTTATTCAAGAATGAAAGGTGAGTATGTGTATAAATAATGACATGTGAATTTTATAAGAATGAATGGTGGTTAAATGCAAGTGCATTAAGAACAAGTGAGTTAGATGTGAATTATGAAATTTGTGTATGTGATTTGCTATGTATTCCATGGATTAATTGGCTTAGATTTATTTTATATATTAGGTTTATTTGTATATGGCTTATTAAGCTTTTGAAAGCTTACTTTGTGTGTGTTTTTCATTAATTTATAGATTATCGAAGCTACAATGAGCTTGGGGATCATCAAGAATCATCGTCACACTATTGAACGATATTTTGGTACTTTTGAAGTTGTAAATATTAATGTATGGCGTGTATAGGCTAGTGATGTTAAATATGTGTTAAGTGTATTTCTTGCCATGTGATATGGCATGAATATGATAGAGACTATGGAATTGGTTTTAGTATAGTCTATGTGATGGAAAAATGTTATAATTGATGTATATATATATATATGGTCTTGTGTGAATGGTCATCTTGGTATGATTTGGTAGTTAAAATGGTAAGGTTTTGATATGAGTTTGAGTTTAATTATATGGTGTTTGAGACAAATGGATTGGCATGATTTTAGTTCATGAAATTGGTATACTTTGATATGAATTCGAGTATGAAATTGATTGGTGATATTGTGGTTTGAATTATGCATGTTTGGGTATGATTTTGGGCGCTATTTGGTCATGAATTATGCTTTGGTTGATGCTTGTAGAGATGACCCTTTTTGGGTGGCATGTTGGCCTTATAAATGGCCTATTTTTGTCCACACGGGTATAGACACAGGTGTGTTCCTCAGCCGTGTGTGACACACAATTATGTTACATGGTTTTGTGTCCCCTAAGGTACCCTACAATTTAAAGTCAGTATATCCTACAATTTTGACATGACCTAGACACACGGGCGTGTCTATCAATCGTGTGTGGCACACGGGCTAGCACATGGGCATGTGGTCGGTCGTGTGACCCAAGTCAGTAACCTCCCTAATTTTTCCACGGCCATGGCACACAGGCGTGTCCTCGACGATGTGATGCAAGATAGTATGTATGCCCTATTTTCACACGGCTTGTGACACAAGCGTGTCTGGTAGCCATGTAAGGCACACGACCTGTTCACACGGGCGTATGACCCTTATATCTTTGAAAATTTTCTATGTTTTCCAAAGTTTGTGAATAATATCGATTTAGCCCCAAACCTCTTCTAAGCATGTTTTAAGGTCTGGTAGAGCCTTATAAGGGACATTGTGAATGTTTGATTGAATTTCGATTATGAATGCTTAAGTGAATGTGAATGAGGTGTGTTATTCTGTAATGCCTCGTAACCCAATTCCGGCGACAGATACGGGTTACGGGTGTTGCACTATATATATACAATCCAAAACATAAACATTTACAAGCCAATTCAAATGGCCAAAATCATTACCAAAAATATAACCAAAATGACCAAAGTCCATATACATGCCATATACTCAAAGCATAAGCTCAAAAGTACCAAATTGATAGTTGGATAGTGTGTTGATGTCTCCGATGATCCCCAAGTCCGAGCTAGCTTTAAAGTCACTAAAAACATGGAAAATTAAACAAAGTAAGCTATATAGCTTAGTAAGCTCATATGAAAATAATAAGCAAGTTTCACCATTCAATTACCAATCAAATTAAATGACATAACAAAAAAACAATGCATTAATCTCAAGCTTAAATGAACTTAACCACATACTTGATCATAAACTCATAAGTTCCATTGATTTAATGCTCGTATAGTTTTCAATACATACATGTACTATAGCAGCCCATTTTTTAGTAGAATCGGAACAGTGGTTTCAGGACCACAAATCAGATTCAAAAATAAGGTTTATTTTTATTTCATTATATGGTTCATATTATAATAGGCATGTCGTGTGAAAATTTTGATACGAAAATTCCATCGATTAAGTGTTTAATTATAATAAGGACTAAATCGCATAAAATGCGAAAGTTGAATTCTAGTAGCTATAAGGATTAAATAGCTATGGAATTCAAATCTAGAGGTTCTTATATGGTAATTAGACCATTAAAGAAAAGTATTTAGATTCTTGGTGACTCATCCATGCAAATAAGAAAAAGGGCAAGGACTAACTTGGAAATTTCAAAATACTTAATTAATTAAAAGATGAAAAGAAAATATCACTTATTTTATCATCATCTTCAACCTAAAAACACATGGAAACCCTAGGAGAGAGAGAGGAAACTTTCAAGGCTCGGAAGCTCGTAAAGGTTGGAAGATCATTGAAGCATCATCACACTATCAACTAGTCATTTTGGGTATACTTAGTAAAATCATTTTGATATAATGGCATGTATAGGACAACTAGACCATTAGTAGCTTGATAATGATGTTTTGTAACCTAGCCATTGGAATGGCTAGTAATGGCTTATTTTGGTATGATTAAGTAGGTTATTATAATATATATTCATATGTGTTATGTTAAGTACATGTGATCAAATAATGTTAATGCCTAATAAAATCCAAGGTAAGATTGTAAACATGTATGCATCTAATGATATGTCTTGTTGAATGATGAAGTTTGTTAAATTTGAATGCTTGGAATGGTTGGTATTGGTTGTGTAACATCCTGAAATAGGGCCTAAACGGAACAGTGGTTGCGAAACCACAAATCCAAGGTAGAAAAATTTATTTTATTATCATTTTAAGGTCTATGGCATGATTGCATGATTGTATGAAAATTTCGTTTAGAAATTTTATCGATAGAGGGTCCAATTTGATATTTAGGGACTAAATCGAATAGTTTGCAAAACTTGCATTCTAGAAGTTTTTAGTATGAAATTACTTTGGAATATTAATGAGGAGGTCTTAAATAGCAATTTGACCAATTTCTAAAATTTTGGACAAAAATAGGCTTGTACATGAAAATTTTCAAAGAAAGGTATTAAGGGTATTTTGGTCATTTGGTAATTAAAAGATTAAAAAAAAGGAAAAAGATGGCAAAATATGTCCATCTTCTTCATTAGGACGAAAATTAAAGGGTTCTCCATAGCTAGGGTTTGTTTCAAGCTTCCAAGCACCATAATCAAGAAGAACAAAATCCGGAGTTAGACCGGGGAAAGAAAAAGATAGTGGACTAAATCGATATAGTTGATCGTATTTTGTTTCGAGGTAAGTTTGCGGTAAATAAATGCAATATTCTATTATTTTATGTTAATGTTGTTAATTTCCAGCATGTGTAAATTTATTTTATGAAATTATTCAAAGAAGACTTAAGCATGAATTGACGGAGAAGTAATTTCAGAAAGTCCCGGTTGAACCTTGGGAATGTGTGGGATACAAATGTCATGACATTAGGGTCCAAGGATACCGTGTAAGACCATGCTAAGTCATGGCAACTGGTAAGGTTTCTAAGGCAAGGAAATCATGTAAGACCATGTCGAGACATGGCAATGGTAAGTTTCAAAAGGATACCACATAAGACCATGACAAGTCATGGCAATGGTAAGGTACCCGTGTATCCTTAGTATTCCAAGTGGTTCAACGGGAAAATTTAAAGAGAATATCAAGGTAAGGTAAGGTAAGACGAGTTATACTTAAAAGGTAAGACAAGTTCATGCTAGAAGAGCAAAGGTAAGTACATAATGTTCATGTATGCTTGATAAGGAAAAAGTAAGTAAAATGTATTAATAAATTTGATTAAGTAAGTAAGTATTTAAGTAAGTGAGTAAGTGAAGAAGTTTAAAATATGTCCATGACAATTAATGAAGTTGCATTAAGTAGTATCATGCCAACTAGTAAGATAATTCTTATGAATGTTGTTATTTCTTTGCATGCAAACTTACTAAGCTTAATGCTTACCCCCTTTATTTTCCTTCTTTTTATAGTTTTGTCAAGCTAACTTGGGGATCGTAAAGTACGTCAGAGGTCCGGGCACAGTATCACGAGGATTATTTTGGTATAGCTAGACGTTTCATTTTGAGTATGCCATGTATAGCATCGTAGCCATTTTGTGTGTATGATCTTATGATATGGTTGATGAATGGTATGTAAATGCTTGATAATGATTAGCTGTTGGAATGACTAATCAAGGACATGTTTGGTGTTGTGTATGCCTAAATGCTAGTTATTCCATGGAAACCATGAAAAAGGTGAAATTAGCTTTAAAACAGTATCGGACAACAATAATGACGTGAATTTGGAAAATCACTAAAAATAGTAGAAATGAATTTAGATAGTGAATGAAATATAGAATTAAAGCTTGATGAGTCTACTTTCATATGGATAGAACAAAACAGGTATATGAGTTATATTTTATGAAATATTTAAATTTTTTGTGAAACAGGGCCAGAGTGATTTTTGAATCCCCTATTTTGACTTTGGAAATTCACAAAAAATTGTACAAAGATAATTAGAAGTCATGCTTTATATGTACAGATTCCTTATTGAGTCTAGTTTTATGAGAAATAAACACAATAATAATTAAAACTCTGTACAGGGAGATATTTGATTCGTAAAACACAGGGGTCAGAGTAGTCGAACCCTGAAACAGGGGAGACTTTAACTAATAAACTGTACTAGTTGGCCAGACCAAAAATTCTAGAAAAAAATTAGTTGATAGATATATGAGCCTGGTTTTAGGGAAAATTTACGGAATTGCATTTCAAGTTTCGTAAATTGAGATATGAATTTTTAAGCGACTGTGACGCAGTTAGCCAGCTTGTCTGAAATTTCTAAAATAAATTGTTTGAGCTGTTTAATTAATGAATTAAGTCCGTTAACACCTCGTGCTCGACTCTGGCGATGGTCTCGGGTTCGGGGCGTTACATTTATTGGTATCAGAGTAAAGGTCTAGTCGGTTCTCAGAATATTTAGTATGAGTAAGAGTCTAGCTATACATGCCATACTTATGTGTTGATAGTGTGACGACTCCTGAGATTTTAAAATGTTTTCTTTTATAGTTATGGATCCCGAACAAGCTGGTGTAGATGATGTAGAGAGTAACATGCCCGCTCCCACAGAAGGGACGGTGCCACCAAATAGTAGTGAAAGGCCCATTACAGTTAGTCAAGGAGGAAGGGCTCGAGAAGCCTTCTTCCAAGCTATGAATGAATGGTTTGCCGAGTTCGTTCGAACGAATTCAGATATTAGACCTCCACCTCCTCATGATCATCAGACCAGTCATGTAGCTCCCTCAGTTACAGGTACTGTTATAAGAGAAAAACCACCAGTTGATAAAATCAGAAAACAAGGAGCCGAAGAGTTTCGAGCTACAAAAGATGATGATGCAGAAAAGGCAGAATTTTGGCTCGAGAATACTATCAGAGTCTTTGATGAGTTATCCTGCGCACCTGAGGAATGTATGAAATGTGTTGTATCACTCCTTAGAGATTCGGCCTTCCATTGGTGGAAGACACTTGTATCAGTTGTACCGAAAGAGAGAGTCACTTGGGACTTCTTTCAGGAGGAATTCCGTAAAAAGTACATCAGTCAGAGGTTTGTTGACCAGAAAAAAAAGAGTTTTTAGAGTTGAAACAGGGCAATATGACAATGACTGAATATGAGCACGAGTTTGTTAGACTTAGCAATTATGCTCGAGAGTGTGTGTCTACAGAGGCTATTATGTGCAAAAGATTTGAGGATGGGCTTAATGATGATATCCGATTGTCTGCTGGTGTCCTAGAAATAAAAGAGTTTGTTATCCTCGTTGAGAGAGCCTGTAAGGCAGAGGAGCTGTTAAAAAGAAAGAGCAAAGTTGAAATTGAGACACAAGACACGAAGAAAAGACTAATGAGCAAGTCATTTCAGTCTACATCCAAGAGGCCTAGAGAGTTCTCCACTAGATCTAATTTTTCAGCTGGATATTCTAGCCGAAACAGAGGCAGAAGATTTATGACTCCAAAAGCTCAAACCACTTTGATTGCAAGCGTTGGCAGTGTTCAGCCTGATAGACCAGAGTGTCCCCGATGTGGTCGACGTCACCCAGGTCAGTGTCGAGCAACTGAGACAGGTTGTTTCCGATGTGGTGCACCAGACCATTTTATTCGGGAGTGTCCCGAGATGATTAAAAGGGAAGCAATACCGAGTGTAAGATCAGGAAAAGTTCCTGTCAGAGGCAGACCACTGAGAAATCTGGGAGCTGAGGCAAATAATAGAGGTACATCTAGAGATTTAGCAGTGAGGCAGATGTTAGAGCACCTGCGAGGACTTATGCTATTCGTGCTCGCGAAGAGGCATCCTCCCCCGATGTGATTACGGGTACATTTTCTCTCCATGATACTAGAGTTATTGCTTTGATTGATCCGGGTTCAACCCATTCATATGTTTGCATGAAATTGATGCCTAGTATGAGTATGCTTATAGAATCTACAGAATTTGTGATTAAAGTATCGAATCCCTTAGGCAAGCATGTATTAGTAGATAAAGTATGTAGAAATTGCCCTTTGATGATTAGAGGCTACTGTTTTCTGGCCAATCTCATGCTATTGCCATTTGATGAGTTTGATGTGATTCTTGGTATGGATTGGTTGACTACACATGATGTGATAGTGAATTGTGGAAAGAAATTCATTGAGTTGAAGTGTGAAAATGGTGAAATTCTTCGGGTTAATTCAGAAGAGTCAGATAGTTCATTTGTCATAATTTATGTTATGTCTGCTCAGAAATGTTTGATAAAAGGGTATGAAGCTTATCTTTCTTTTGTGTTGAACACTAAAGATCCAGAATTGAAAATTGAATCAGTACCTGTGGTATGTGAGTTTCCCGATGTGTTTCCGGAAGACCTACCAGGTTTGCCTCCTGTTAGAGAAGTTGAGTTTGGTATTGAGTTGATTCCAGGTACCACGCCCATTTCTATTGCTCCTTATAGAATGGCCCCATTAGAATTGAAAGAATTGAAAGCTCAGTTGCAGGAATTAACAGATAAAGGTTTTGTAAGACTCAGTAGTTCACCATGGGGTGCACCAGTGCTATTTGTGAAAAAGAAAGACGGATCGATGAGATTGTGCATAGATTATCGGCAACTTAACAAGGTAATAGTAAAGAACAAGTATCCATTGCCTAGAATTGATGATCTGTTTGATCAATTGAAGGGAGCCACTTTGTTTCCAAGATAAATTTAAGATCTGGATACTATTAGTTGCGAGTTAAAGAGTAAGATGTCCTGAAAACTGCTTTCCGGACTAGGTATGGTCATTATGAGTTCCTTGTGATGCCATTTGGCTTAACTAATGCTCCTGCCATTTTCATGGACTTAATGAACCGAATTTTCAGACCGTACTTGGATAAGTTTGTAGTTGTGTTCATTGATGATATCTTGATTTATTCTCATGATGAGACTGAGCATGCAGAGCATTTGAGAACAGTTTTACAAATTCTGAAAGATAATCAGTTGTATGCCAAGTTCAGCAAAAGTGAGTTCTGGTTACGAGAAGTTGGTTTTCTTGGACATATTGTCTCAGGTGAAGGTATCAAGGTTGATCCGAGCAAGATTTCAGCCATTGTTGATTGGAAGCCTCCTAGAAATGTATCAGAAGTTAGAAGTTTTCTTGGTCTTGCCGGATATTATAGACGATTTGTAGAGGGATTTTCCATGATAGCTACCCCGCTGATAAGATTACTGCGAAAGGATGTCAAGTTTGAATAGACTGAGAAGTGTCAATAGAGTTTTGACAAGTTAAAAGCATTGTTGACTAAAGCTCCTGTTTTAGTACAACCAGAACCAGGTAAGGAGTTTGCGATTTACAGTGATGCGTCCATGAATGGACTTGGTTGTGTACTTATGTAGGTAGGGAAGGTAATTGCTTATGCCTCTAGACAGCTAAAGCCACATGAGAAGAACTATCCGACACATGATTTAGAGCTAGCTGCCATTGTTTTTGCGTTGAAGATTTGGATATATCATTTGTAAGGTGATAAGTGCCACATATTCACTGATCACAAAAGTTTGAAATATTTGATGACTCAAAAATATGTGAATTTGAGGCAAAGAAGATGATTAGTTTTAATTAAAGATTATGAGCTAGTGATCGATTATCACCCAGGTAAGGAAAACGTTGTTGCTGATGCTTTGAGTAGGAAATCTTTGTTTGCATTAAGAGCTTTGAACACTAGTCTAGCCTTATCAGATGATGGTTTTATCTTAGCTGAGTTGAGAGCTAAACCGATGTTTCTTGAAGAAATTTGTGAAGCTCAGAAAAATGACAGTGAGTTGTTAGCCAAAAGAGATCAGTGTGAGTCGGATATAGAGTCAGATTTTCAGATCAGTTTTGACGGTTGTTTGATGTTCAGAGACAGGGTATGCATATCAAAGAATGATGAGCTTATTCGAAAGATCTTACAGGAAGCACATAGTAGTTCTTTGTCTATTCATCCAGGTAGTACAAAGATGTATAATGATTTGAAGAAAATGTACTGATGGGTAGGAATGAAAAAGGACATTTCTGAGTTTGTTTCTAGATGCTTGATCATCACACAGTAAAGGCCAAACATCAGGTACCCTCAGGTTTATTGCAGCCTATGCTAGTCCCTGAGTGGAAATGGGATCGAGTTACTATGAATTTTGTGACAGGATTACCGTTGACACTGAGAAAGAAAGATGCAATATGGGTTGTGGTTGATAAGTTAACGAAGTCAGCTCATTTTATCCCAGTTCGTATGGATTATTCACTAGACAAGTTGGCTGAGTTGTATATTTCAGAGATAGTCAGACCACACGGGGTACCATTATCGATCATTTCAGACAAGATCCAAGATTTACTTCACGATTTTGGAAGAAATTACAGGAGGCTTTGTGCACAAAGTTGAATTTTAGTACAACTTTCCATCCTCAAACCGACAGTCAGTCAGAGAGAGTTATTCAGGTACTTGAAGATATGCTTAGATGCTATGTACTGGAATTTCAAGGCAGTTGGGAAAAATATTTACCATTAGTAGAGTTTGCCTACAATAATAGTTATCAGTCGAGTTATAAGATGGCACCTTATGAAGCTTTGTATGGACGTAAATGTCGCACACCTTTGTATTGGACAGAGCTTAAGGAAAATCAAATTTACAGGGTTGATCTAGTTAAGGAAATAGAAGGGAAAGTAAAAGTCATCAGAGATTGCTTGAAAGCAGCTTCAGACAGACAAAAGTCGTATGCAGATTTGAAGAGAAAATAGATTGGGTATCAAGTTGGTGACAAAATGTTTTTGAAAGTATCCCCGTGGAAGAAAGTTCTCAGATTTGGCAAGAAAGGCAAACTAAGTCCACGTTTTATTGGACCGTTTGAAATGATTGAAAGAGTCAGACCATTAGCATATCGGTTAGCTTTGCCGATTGAGTTAGAGAAGATTCATAATGTATTTCATGTGTCTATGCTACATCGTTATCGTTCAGATCTGTCACATGTGATTTCTCAGACAGAGGTTGAGATTCAGCCAGACATGACTTATGGTGAAGAACCGGTAAAGATTCTAGCTCGAGAGGTAAAGCAATTAAGGAACAAAAGTATTGCACTTGTGAAAGTACTATGGAATAGACATGGGGTAGGCAAGGCTACATGGGAGCTCGAAAAGGCTATACGAAAACAGTACCCAAATCTCTTCACAGGTAAGATTTTCGGGGACGAAAATCCCTAAAGGGGTGGAGAAATGTAACATCCTGAAATAGGGCCTAAACGGAATAGTGGTTGCGAAACCACAAATTCGAGGTAGAAAAATTTATTTTATTATCATTTTAAGGTCTATGGCATGATTGCATGATTGTGTGAAATTTTCGTTTAGAAATTTTATCGATAGAGGGTCTAATTTGATATTTAGGGACTAAATCGAATAATTTACAAAACTTGCATTCTAGAAGTTTTTAGTATGAAATTACTTTGGAATATTAATGAGGAGGTCTTAAATAGCAATTTGACCAATTTCTAAAATTTTGGACAAAAATAGGCTTGTACATGAAATTTTTCAAAGAAAAGTATTAAGGGTAATTTGGTCATTTGATAATTAAAAGATTAAAAAAAGAAAAAAGATGGCAAAATATGTCCATCTTCTTCATTAGGACGAAAATTAAAGGGTTCTCCATAGCTAGGTTTGTTTCAAGCTTCCAAGCTCCATAATCAAGAAGAACAAAATCCGGAGTTAGACCGGGGAAAGAAAAAGATAGTGGACTAAATCGATATAGTTGATCGTATTTTGTTTCGAGGTAAGTTTGCGGTAAATAAATGCAATATTCTATTATTTTATGTTAATGTTGTTAATTTCCAGCATGTGTAAATTTATTTTATGAAATTATTCAAAGAAGACTTAAGCATGAATTGACGGAGAAGTAATTTCAGAAAGTCCCGGCTGAACCTTAGGAATGTGTGGGATACAAATGTCATGACATTAGGGTTCAAGGATACCGTGTAAGACCATACCAAGGCATGGCAATTGGTAAGGTTTCTAAGGCAAGGAAATCATGTAGGACCATGTCGAGACATGGCAATGGTAAGTTTCAAAAGGATACCATGTAAGACCATGACAAGCCATGGCAATGGTAAGGTACCCGTGTATCCTTAGTATTCCAAGTGGCTCAACAGGAAAATTTAAAGAGAATATCAAGGTAAGGTAAGGTAAGACGAGTTATACTTAAAAGGTAAGACAAGTTCATGCTAGAAGAGCAAACGTAAGTACATAATGTTCATGTATGCTTGATAAGGAAAAAAGTAAGTAAAATGTATTAATAAATTTGATTAAGTAAGTATGTATTTAAGTAAGTGATAAAGTGAAGAAGTTTAAAATATGTCCATGACAATTAATGAAGTTGCATTAAGTAGTATCATGCCAAGTAGTAAGATAATTCTTATGAATGTTGTTATTTATTTGCATGCAAACTTACTAAGCTTAATGCTTACCCTCTTTATTTTCCTTCTCTTTATAGTTTTGTCAAGCTAACTCGGGGATCGTAAAGTACGTCGGAGGTCCGGGCACACTATCACGAGGATTATTTTGGTATAGCTAGACGTTTCATTTTGAGTATGGCATGTATAGCATCGTAGCCATTTTGTGTGTATGATCTTATGATATGGTTGATGAATGGTATGTAAATGCTTGATAATGATTAGCTGTTGGAATGGCTAATCAAGGACATGTTTGGTGTTATGTATGCCTAAATGCTAGTTATTCTATGGAAATCATGAGAAAAGTGAAATTAGCTTTAAAACAGTATCGGACAGCAATAATGACGTGAATTTGGAAAATCACTAAAAATTGTAGAAATGGATTTAGATAGTGAATGAGATATAGAATTAAAGCTTGATGAGTCTATTTTCATATGGATGGAACAAAATAGGTATATGAGTTATATTTTATGAGATATTTAATTTTTTTGTGAAACAGGGCTAGAGCTATTTCTAGATCCCCTGTTCCGACTTTGGAAATTCACAAAAAATTGTACAAAGATAATTAGAAGTCATGCTTTATATGTACAGATTCCTTATTGAGTCTAGTTTTATGAGAACCAAACGGTATAATAATTTAAACTCTGTACAGGGAGAGATTTGATTCGTAATACACAGGGGTCAGAGTAGTCGAACCCTAAAACAGGGGAGATTTTAACTAATAAACTGTACTAGTTGGCCCGACCAAAAATTCTAAAAAAAAAATTTTTGATAGATATGTGAGTCTAGTTTCAGGGAAAATTTACGAAATTAGATTTCAAGTTTCGTAACTCGATATATGAATTTTTAAGCGACTGTGACGTAGTTAGCCAGCTTGTCTGAAATTTCTAAAATAAATTGTTTGAGCTGTTTAATTAATGAATTAAGTCCGTTAACACCTCGTGCTCAACTCTGGTGACGGTCTCGGGTTCAGGGCATTATATTTATTGGTATCAAAGCAAAGGTTTAGTCGGTTCTCGGAATATTTAGTATGAGTAAGAGTCTTTGGGCACAAAGTTGAGTTTTAGTACAGCTTTTCATCCTCAAACCGACGGTTAGTCAGAGAGAGTTATTCAGGTACTTGAAGATATGCTTAGATGCTGTCTACTGGAATTTCAAGGCAGTTGGGAAAAATATTTACCATTAGTAGAGTTTGCCTACAATAATAGTTATCAGTCGAGTTTGAAGATGGCACCTTATGAAGCTTTGTATGGATGGAAATGTCGCACACCTTTGTATTGGACAAAGCTTAAGGAAAATTAGATTTACGGGGTTGATCTAGTTACGGAAACAAAAGGGAAAGTAAAAGTCATCAGAGATTGCTTGAAAGCAGCTTCAGACAGACAAAAGTCGTATGCAGATTTGAAGAGAAAAGAGATTGGGTATCAAGTTGGTGACAAAGTGCTTTTGAAAGTATCCCCGTGGAAGAAAGTTCTCAGATTTGGCAAGAAAGGCAAACTAAGTCCACGTTTTATTGGACCGTTTGAAGTGATTGAAAGAGTCAGACCATTAGCATATCGGTTAGCTTTGCCGATTGAGTTAGAGAAGATTCATAACGTATTTCATGTTTCTATGCTATGTCGTTATCGTTCAGATCCGTCACATGTGATTTCTCAGACAGAGGTTGAGATTCAGCCAGACATGACTTACGGTGAAGAACCGGTAAAGATTCTAGCTCGAGAGGTAAAGCAATTAAGGAACAAAAGTATTGCACTTGTGAAAGTACTATGGAATAGACATGGGGTATCGAGGCTACATGGGAGCCCGAAGAGGCTATGCGAAAACAGTACCCAAATCTCTTCACAGGTAAGATTTTCGGGGACGAAAATCCCTAAAGGGGGAGAAATGTAACATCCTGAAATAGGGCCTAAAAGGAACAGTGGTTGCGAAACCACAAATCTGATGTAGAAAAATTTATTTTATTATCATTTTAAGGTCTATGGCATGATTGCATGACTGTGTGAAATTTTCAGAAAGTAATTTCAGAAAGTCCCGGTTGAACCTTAGGAATGAGTGGGATACAAATGTCATGACATTAGGGTTCAAGGATACCGTGTAAGACCATGCCAAGGCATGACAATTGGTAAGGTTTCTAAGGCAAGGAAATCATGTAAGACCATGTCGAGACATGGCAATGGTAAGTTTCAAAAGGATACCACGTAAGACCATGACAAGTCATGGCAATGGTAAGGTACCCGTGTATCCTTAGTATTCCAAGTGGCTCAACAGGAAAATTTAAAGAGAATATCAAGGTAAGGTAAGGTAAGACGAGTTATACTTAAAAGGTAAGACAAGTTCATGCGAAGAGCAAAGGTAAGTACATAATGTTCATGTATGCTTGATAAGGAAAAAAGTAAGTAAAATGTATTAATAAATTTGATTAAGTAAGTAAGTATTTAAGTAAGTGAGTAAGTGAAGAAGTTTAAAATATGTCCATGACAATTAATGAAGTTGCATTAAGTAGTTTTATGCCAAGTAGTAAGATAATTCTTATGAATGTTGTTATTTATTTGCATGCAAACTTACTAAGCTTAATGCTTACCCCCATTATTTTCCTTCTTTTTATAGTTTTGTCAAGCTAACTCAGGGATCGTAAAGTACGTCGGAGGTCCGTGCACACTATCACGAGGATTATTTTGGTATAGCTAGACGTTTCATTTTGAGTATGGCATGTATAGCATCGTAGCCATTTTGTGTGTATGATCTTATGATATGGTTGATGAATGGTATGTAAATGCTTGATAATGATTAGCTGTTGGAATGGCTAATCAAGGACATGTTTGGTGTTATGTATGCCTAAATGCTAGTTATTCCATGGAAATCATGGAAAATGTGAAATTAGCTTTAAAACAGTATCGGACAGCAATAATGACGTGAATTTGGAAAATCACTAAAAATAGTAGAAATGGATTTAGATAGTGAATAAGATATAGAATTAAAGCTTGATGAGTCTATTTTCATATGGATGGAACAAAATAGGTATATGAGTTATATTTTATGAGATATATAAATTTTTTGTGAAATAGGGCCAGAGCAATTTCTGGATCCCCTATTCTGGTTTTGGAAATTCACAAAAAATTGTACAAAGATAATTAGAAGTCATGCTTTATATGTAAAGATTTCTTGTTGAGTCTAGTTTTGTAAGAAATAAACAGAATAATAATTGAAACTCTGTACAGGGAGATATTTGATTCGTAATACACAGGGGTCAGAGTAGTTGAACCCTGAAATAGGGGAGACTTTAACTAATAAACTGTACTAGTTGGCCAGACCAAAAATTCTAGAAAAAAATTAGTTGATATATATATATGAGTCTAGTTTCAGGGAAAATTTACGGAATTGGATTTCAAGTTTCGTAACTCGAGATATGAATTTTTAAGCGACTGTGACGCAGTTAGCCAGCTTGTCTGAAATTTCTAAAATAAATTGTTTGAGCTGTTTAATTAATGAATTAAGTCCGTTAACACCTCGTGCTCGACTCTGGCGACGGTCTCGGGTTCGGGGCGTTACAGGTTGTGTGTTTCAAGTGCAGGTCTTGGGTGAAATTTTGGGTGAGAAATGAAGCTAGAAATGGCTTCATTTTGTCCACACGGGCAGACACACGGGGGTCTATCTAGACTATGTGTAACACACGGCCTGCAGCACGAGCGTGTCCCAGGGTCACACGGGCATGTGAGCCTTGCACCTTGGAAAAAAATTTTAATTTCGCGAAAAATTCCTAGATGTTCCGATTAAGTCCCGACTTGATTCTAATGCTCGTATTGAACCTCGAGTGTCTAATTAAGGGACGTTTTGAATAATCTCGGTAAATTTTAGTAATTTATAAGAATTATCTATAAAATGTTCTAAATGCTCCAGTAATACTCTTAAACCCTGTTCCGACGACGGGTAAGGGTTAGGGTGTTACATGTACCGTTATTTATCTATTTCTCACCAATTCACATCTTCAATATACCCGTTGAGCCATTCGGAATAGAAGTCGGATACTCAGAAGTCTCACACACTAAGTGCCAATATCATGGCTCGAAGCCAAATCTGTGAAGCTCGCACCCGAAGTGCCAGTATGATTGCCCGAAGCCAAATGAATGTATCCCCTAATGACATGTCACTAGTATCCTAATCTATTCCTAAGGTTCAACTGGGATTTTTAATGCCAAATCATCGTCGATAGGATCCGTTGAGTCGAATTCACAATTCATACAATATCAAAGCGTTTTAAAACATAATTATATCAATGCTTAATACATACGAACTTACCTCAGACGTAAAAACGACGACATGGGTAAACTAATCCGAGACTTTGTTCTTTCCCCGATCTAAGTTCATATTTAGCTTTTCTTGATCTATATAATATCAAATTCAGCTTATTCAATTATCTCTCTATTCAATTTAATCCAAAAATTCACTTTAAGGCATTTTTACACATTTGCCCCTAGAATTTCACAACTTTTACAATTTAGTCATTATTTCATAAAATCACAAATTCATGAAATTCAATACGAACCCATGCTAGCCAAATTACAATTAGGTCCCTAGAAACCCATATTTTTCATTTATTTCAGATTTTAACCACAAAGTTTCCACATTTCACAATTTAATCCCTAATTTGCATTTTCACTAAAAATCACTTAACAAAACTTGTATATCCATCAACAAGATTTCATAATATATTAAAAAACTTCAAAACTCATGCTTATTTATCAATGGAAACATTCGAAATCTTTAACAGTTTTGCAAAATAGTCCCTGGGCTAGCTAGACCTAATTGCAACGATCTCAAAAACATAGAAATCATTAAAAATAGGACGAAAACCATACCTAATTGAGAATAAATACCTTGACTGAATGATAGCCTTAAAATGGTGTTTCCTCTCTTCCAAAAATCAGTGGAGAAGATGATACAAAACAATTATTTTTGTTTTCTTTTACTTATTTATGTTTAATAATCAAATTACAAAATTAACCTTTAATTAAACATGTAAAACACCTAATTATATGTCAAAAAATGTCCACTCACCCTTATAAAGGTCTAATTACTACTTAAGAACTTTACTTTAAGGTTCCATAGCTATTTAATACCTTTAGCTATTAGAACATCACTTTTGCACTTTACACAATTTAGTCTTTTTTATCAAATTAATAATCAAATGATAAAATTTATAAACGAAACTTTTACACAATAATATTATCATTCCATAGACACTAAATTAATAATAAAATAAATATTTTGGCCTCAAATTTGTGGTCCCGAAACTAATTTTTTGATTTGACTAAAAACGGGCTATTACAAAACAGGTCGGTGCTCTAAGAATTTGCAAAAATGAATGGGTTACGCACTCTGAATTATCCCCCGGACAAGTTTAGGTTGACTCCAACTCATCAGAATGAGGGGGCTAATCTTGAGGAGGAAGGTGCTGCTCAGGAGTACCTTAAAATGGAGGATGTATAAGACGCGACATTTCAGCCGCAATTTTCTACACCAAAAGGGCCTATTATACGAAGCTCAACTCGCCATGCACCTTCAACGGATGGGAGATCTCACCAAACACATGTCAAAGGAAACGGAAAAGCCCCTTTGGAAATGAAGCGGGCACCATAGTGGGATGAGGAGGAGGTGGATTGAACATTTTATCTTTGTTTTCAAAGACTTGTATTAGTTTTTGGATAATTTTGATTCAGACACTGTAGGAGTAGGATTAATAGTAGATTTTTAGTTATGTTTTGTTTAGGTTTTCTATGGAGGAACCCAACACGAAGGAGACATAAAAAATTTGAGCTTTACACTATTAAAGGTGGAAGCGCCCACCATTAGCAGTTAGAGCGGCCACAATCAATTAGGTAATTTCTTTTCTTATCTATTTATGGGCGACACAGTGAGGACAATGTGTCAACTAAAGATTGGGGGCTAACATAGAAAGCATAATTATTTTCAATTTCTACATTTGTCTTTGATTTTTTTTCTTATTTGTAGTGTGCTTGAGCTTGTAGAAATACAAGTGATTGGTTAGAAGCATGTACATAGGTTGCTTATGTTTACAAAAAATTTTAGCATGATGATAGGTGATCTTAAATTTTTTATTATTAGACTCCTAAGTTTTATATGTTACAATGTAAATAGGTATTAAGCAATCAATTGAACCAAATGATATAGAAAATACAAGGAAACGAGCATGCTAGTATGAATAATAAATGGTTAAATTTGAGTTTGTTTGGTTGATTAAATTTGAGATATTTAGGGATGAACTAAGGCATTATTTGAAACATATCCAGAGTGAAAAACCTAAACTATTTGTATTTCACCTTTAGTACCAATTTTTGAGCTTGTTGACACTTCTTGATAAACCTCATTTCAAAGCCCGAGCCTAAAAATGTTAAAATGTATTTGCCCTTTTTCTTTGGTTATGCACTGTACGACTATAGACATCTGGCCATACATATTGAAGGTTAAGTAGATACATCACAGCAAAGTTTGTAAAAATAGAGTGAAATAGGAAAGATTGGTGTGATATAGAAACTATAAGGTAGCCTAATGTGTGAAACAAAAAGAAAATTAGTACAAGTAGAAAAAGTCTTAAAGCGAAAAAGCAATCATGAGTGAGATATATTGAAAAAGAGAAAAAGTCACAAAAAAAAAGAAAAAATCATTCATTAGTGCACAAAAACTCATAAGCTTAGCTGTAGTTAGTATGCCATACTATGACTTCCTATATATGGTGTAATATCCCGAATTAGGGCCTAATCGGAATAGTGGTTTCGTGACCACAAATCCAAGATAGAAATAATTATTTTATAATTATTTTGAGGTTTATGATATGATTGCATGATTGTGTGAAAATTTTGTGAAGAAATTCTATGCATAAAATGCTTAATTTGAAGTTAGGGACTAAATCGAATAAGTTGCAAAACTTGCATTCTAGAAGTTTTTAGTATGAAATTGCTTTGAAATATTAATTAGGAGGTCTTAAATAGAAATTTTACCAATTTTAAGTTCATGGGCAAAATTAGGACATGGAAGGAATTTTTGAAAGTTTAGTAAGGAGGGGCATTTTGGTCATTTGGGTATTAAATGAAATTAAAAGGGAAAAGTAACACAAAATTAGTTATCATCTTCATAGTTGCTGCCGAATGCTCCATCTCACCATAGCTAGGGTTTCTTCAACTTTCAAGCTTCATAGTAAGTGATTCTAAGCCCTGTTTTTAATGATTTTTAAAATTTTTGAGATCCCGGTAACTCGGTAAAGCTTATGCTAGCAATAATTTAACCTAGGGTTTATATTTGGAAAAATACCCATAGGTGAAATTTGTGTATTTTGATGTTTTATGATAGAATATGAGGTTTTAAATTATGTTAGACAACTTGTACTACTCGATTTTAAGCAAAAACGAGTAAAAGGGCTTAATCGGTAAAAATACCTAATAGTCACAAGTACATGTTAGAGTGAGAATTTGATGTTGCCATAGAAGAGAAAAGTGATCAGCATGTTATAAAACATAAGAATAAGGAATAAAGTTTAATCCCGAGCCTAGGGGCAAAAGTGTAAATATGCAAAAGTTTAGGGGTCAAATTTGTAATTTTTCCAAAATTTGAATTAAGGATTAATTTGATAATGTGAGTATTAAATAATCTAAGTGTGTTATTTTAGATCAAGAAAGACTGGAATCGACCCCAATCGAGGAAAAGAAAAGATTGTGGACTAAATTGCAAAATCTTTGTATTTTCGTACTAAGGTAAGTTCATGTGTAAATAATGTAGCATAATTATTATTTTTTAAGTCATTGATGTTAATTATATGATATGCTGATTTTTATCATGAAATATATGCTTTGTGGTTAATTTTGAATAAAATGTAAATTAAGTGAGCTACTTGTTAAATATAAATTGTTACCGATTATTGGTTTTGGCATTCTACGGAAGACTGCAAGGATATGTGTTCGAGGAAAATCCCGTTTGAACCTTAGGAATAGATTAGGATACAAGTGACATGTCACTGGGATATTTGGGCATCTGAACTCGTTGAGTTGAGTCCGAGTTCACTTATGGATGCGAATGTCCGAACTCGTTGAGTTGAGTCCGATTTCGTGAAATGTAACTAGGCATCTGAGCTCGTTGAGTTGAGTCCGAGTTCACTTATGGATGCGAATGCCCGAGCTCGTTGAGTTGAGTCCGAGTTCGCTTATGGGCAGGTTACATAGTAGCTTGGCTACATATGTGGCACTTATGTGCAAACTTCCCATGTATCCGAATTATATTCCGATATGTTCAACGGGTAAAGTTCTACTCAAATGGAGGAACACTTGAGATGAAAAGAGACGTATTGGTAGGTGTTGTGAAATGGATACTTTGGACAGGTATGTACTTAACCCTCGGGTTGAGTATCGATACAACAACGATAAGGTAATAAGATGATGAATGATGATTAGAAAGGTGATTTATGTTTTGGTGATACCATGCTAATGTTGATTGGTATGATTGTTTTGTTATGTTACTTATTGTTTTCATATGAACTTACTAAGCATTTATACTTACTCCCTCCTTCTTACTCATTGTAGTTTTGGACAAGCCAGCTCAGGAGTCGGGATAGGTCGAAGGATCGGTCACACTATCTGAAGGACTTTTTGGTATATGGCTTGTAAAATTTATGGCATGTATAGCAATATACCTATTTTGTGTAAATAATCTTATGATATGGTGATGGAATGGTTGAGACAATGCTTGATAATGATAAGTTATGAAAATGGTTAGTTTAGATTATGTTTGATGTCATGGAAGGTTAATAGAATACCTAGTTCATGAAAACTCATAAAAGGGATGAAATTTGCCATAAACAGAATATTGCAGCAACACTGATGTGAGTTTGAAAATTTACTAAAAATCATAGAAATCGAATTTGGTGATGGATTAAATATGAAATTGAAGCTTAATATGTATAGTTTCACATAAAACAAACGAAACAGGTAAAAGAATTATATGTTAGAAGATATTTGAATTTTAGTGAAACAGGACCAGAGTGATTTCTGGATCCCCTGTTCCAACTTTAGAAACTCACTATAAATTCTATAGATATAATTAGGTGGTGTATTTTATATTCTAAGAATCCTTATTGAGTCTATTTTCAGGAGAAACAAATTTCATAGTAATATGAATTTTTTACAGAGAGAAATGTGGTTCGTAGTAAACAGAGGTCAGTCCAGTCAAGTCCTGAAATAGAGGTAACTTTAACTAATAAACTGTACTAATTGGCCCAACCAAAAATTCTGGAAAAAAATTAGTAAATAGGTATATGAGTCTAGATTCAGGGAAAATTTACGGATCTTGATTTCGAGTTTCTTAACTCGAGATATGATTTTTCTTGTAACTGTGACGCAAGTAGCTAGAAAGCTGTGAGTGTAGAAACAAATAATCCAAAGTTCTTAAAATGTTAAATTAAGTTTTGTAACACCTCATACTCGACTCCGGCGATGGTCTCAGGTGTGGGGGCATTACATATGGAGAGACAAGGAAGGTGAAAGAAGGAGAAATAAGGCAGTGAGTGGGTAAGGGTCACTAAGGGGGAAGAATAGGGATAAATACGATGTGTCAAACTATTTTAGTGTTTGTAACCCTCTTGATGCTTACTACCTTTGAATTCCATAACTGTCGTAAGCCTCAAAATGTTACAAGCCAAAAAGTCCTATGTGACCTAAATATCCTTATACATGAATGGACATCATACAAAACATATGCATAAAGGACTATTTGTATTCTGCTTGGAAATCAAAGTACTTGTATATTTTATTGATGGATCCCTACAAGTGATGTAACACCCCCTAACCCGTCTCTGTTGTCGGATTAAGGTTACGAAACATTACCATACAAATAAGAAACATTTAACATCACATTATTTTAATAATTAAATATTAATAAACCTTTCATTCACATGCATATTGTCCCTAAATCGAGCTCTCGAGACCCTAAAAATAGCTTAGAAGCAATTCGGGACTAATTTGAAACAAAATGGAAAGTTTACGAAAAAGTTGCAAAAATTGGAAACATCGGTCACACGGCCATGTGGAATCACCCCAGGCCGTGTAACTTTCAAACAAAGGACACACGACTGTGTCCTAGCCTGTGTCCTCACCCGTGTAACTCACTAAGTAGGGTCACACAGCCATGTCACACGCCCGTGTGTTGGACCGTGTAACTCTCTGAGTTGCCCCACACCCCCGTGTGTCAGGCTGTGTAACTCGCAAATTTAAATGCTAAGCAATCCTCAGATGACACATGGTCGTGTTGCTAGGTCGTGTGTTGTGTGAACCTAAAATTTCACCTAAAATCAAGACATTTCATAACCTAACCATGCATAAACATTCAATTCAATTGTGCACACTTTCAAAAGACCTAAACATCATCTAAGCACACATAAAGTTAATTCAACTAACCAATATGCCATTCAAATGCACCGCATATATTCAAACAACACTTGCCTAAACATGTCAATATTGTCATATTTCACGCATTATAACTTAATTCAATTACTTACCAAAACATACCACAAATGACCATTATCAAACCATTTTAAACATACCTTAAAGAGCCTTATTTACAAGCATAAGCAAGTGACCAAAAATGACAAAATTTGGTAAACTTTAAAGTGCACCAACCAAACATAATCTTCAAAAGCTTATACATGCCAAAGAACCATTAACACATTCACCAAAATAACGTAATAAGTCATCCTATACAGGCCATTATAAACCTTGGACAATATACTCAAAAACTATTGAATTGTATGCTGGTTAGTGTGATAAATCTCCAATGACCTTTCACCAAGTCGAGCTTTCAAAAATCTATAAAACATAGGAAAATAACTACGTAAGCAACAAATGCTTAGTAAGCTCGTATAAACTTTAAACATAACTCACCATGTAACAGCCCAATTTAGACCCTATTCGGAACGGTGGTTTCAGGACCACGAATCTGAGTCAGAAAAATATTTTAAAATTATTTACTGTGCTTTCTATGTGTGAATTTATGTCTTTGAAATTTTCGTGCTTTAATTTTATCGTTTGAGTGCTGATTTAATAAAAAGGACTTAATCGCGTAAAATGAAAACTTGATGGTTATTTGTAAAAGAGATGAATTGTTATTGTTCTTTTAATAGGGAGGTTTTAAAATGAAATTAGACCAAATGGCTATAGCATGGATGGTTAAGGACATGATTATAATGGTTTTGAATTAATTTGTAAAGGTTAATTGTGTAAAGTGCATAATATGTTAATATATCATAAAACATAAAATAATTAAAAGCCATGTTCTTCATTTTCTCATGATCGAAACTAAAGAAAATAAAAATAAAGAAAGAAAGAAAGCTTAGGGTTCGGCACTATTGAAGCTTGATTCAAGGTGAGTCCTAGCTCGATTTTTGATAATTTTTACGTATTTTAGATCGTTGCTAAGTTATCTACAAAGCCCATGCTCGAATTTTTTATTTTGGTGAATATTTTGAGTTATTTCATTGATGAATATTTGATTTTTGTGATGTTAGTTGATGAATTATGAAAGATATGTTTTGGATTGATATGTTTTGTATTAGAATTTTTGATGATTTTGAGTAAATAGGACTAAATTGCAAAAATAATAAATTGAGGGACTTAAATGTGAAATAAATGAAATGCGCTAAGCATAGTATATTCAAATTTTGCATGTTTTGTGTTTTGTGCAATTTGGACTAAATTGTAAAAAGTAAGAATTGTTAGGGGTAAAATGGTAATTTGCCCATTTATGTGTTTTTGGACTAAATTGAGTGAAAATATGTTTGAATGAGTTTAATTTGAATATGTTTAGATCAAGAACCAAAGAAATCGGATTTGGATCTGGGGAAAACTAAAGTTGTCGACTAGTCGTCCCATTCCGTTTTTCATCGTCCGAGGTAAGTTTATAAGCAAATAGACGTTGTTAATTTTAATTAAATGTGAACTATATATGCTAAAATGAAATATGTGAATATATATATATGGGTTAGCCGAATGTGTACAAGTTTGGCAGCTATGTTTATGAATTCATTTCGACTGAGTTACAACGTCCGAAAGCCCCGTACGAACCTTAGGCATAGCAAGGATACATATGTCATGACATAGGATCTCATATGTGTTTTCATGTAAGACCATGTCTGGGACGTTTGCATTGGTATATGTGGTTACGAGTAAGACCATGTTTGGGACATCGACATCGTATTTGATTCGTGTAAGACCCTGTCTAGGACAGTGGCATCGATATCAGATAGCATGTAAGACCACGTCTAGGACGTTGGCATTGTTTGATATATGTGATTATTCAAGTATCCTATTCAATTTTGAATGGTTCAACGGGCAATGATTAGTTATGATTGAAGGGTAAAACGAGCTAAAACGACCAGGTATGAGTTAGTTGATTACCTATTTTTAAAAAAAAGGTAAGTTGGTCATTATGTATGTGATGAAAGTTACATAAGTTACTAATGTGAACATCTGTGCTTTGTGAAGTATATCCGGCCATTGCTACGTATATGCATATGATATGATATTTTGATTCATGAGTATATGTATATGAGTATAAATGTACTTGGTCACATAATAATATTTAGCTTTGAAATCGAAAGATACTTTGTTAATATATATATGTATTCAGCCATAAATAAATCTATATGTGAAAGTATGTGATATATGTGAAATCATAAGATTGAGGTTTAATATGATTATGATAGTGTAATTTGGTTTAGTTTAAATGAATTGATTATGTCATTGAATTGTTTATTTGCTTATGACTTACTAAGCTATGATAGCTTACTGTGTGTGTTTATGTTTGCCTTTATTTTATAGACTTTAGAGATTAGTTATGAGCTCAGGGATCGTCAGCAAAGTCCATCACACTATCAATTGTCTTCGGTATTTTTATAAGTGAACTTTCGAATCTATGGCATGTATAGGTTGGATTATATTTTAAAATGTTGAATTTTGGTTTATGTAAATAGGAGCCATGCAAAAATGGTGTATTACTTTGATAAGTTTGTATTTAATGTTTTATTTAGGTGATGGTCATGTTTGATTTTGGTGAACGGTTGTTGCTTATATGTGTTATATGTTTGGAATTGGTTGATGATTTCGGATATATATGTGGTTGATGAATCAGCTATGGCATATATTCATGAGTATGTTTGGTTGATTCAACTATGATTCATGCTAAGATAAAATATACATGTGAACTTGGTTGATATGTTTGGTTAAGGTGTTATATGTAATTTAGCATCAATGGATATTTGGTTATGACCGAACATGGTAAGAATTTATTTGGACATTTTTCTTACATGGTATGTAAGTTGTGTTTGGATAAATATAATTATATTTGGTTAGGTGATAAAATATAAATGATGGTTATGAACCAGTTGTGATTCGGCATTTATATATATATAATTATATAATGTTTTGATATGATATTTATGTATATGATAAGATATATATTTGTAATGTATTTGAATTGATGTGTAAAATATGGTTGGTATATATGTATAATAATTCATTTTCATGGAAGGTTATATGCATATGGAATGATAGGGTAAAATGTAGAAAATGTAATTTTGAACATAGCTTGATTATTAGGTATGTTTATATACGGTAATGCATTGAACTAAATGACCAAATGAATAGTGAATTTTGTATTGACAAATCAAATAGGTAATATGAATTTTATATGATGCATATATGTTCAGTTTGGGCAAAATGATATGATCATGTGTAATTTGTTTTGTGAGTAATTTATTGGTTGGTTATATGAAATATTTCATGCATGTAAAGTAATAGGTAAAATGAAAGTAGACATTGAATAAAGCATTTATATTTAGCATGTTTTAACTTTTGGTTATTACATTGGAAATTGACTTTAGTAAAAGTAGTTCCTGCTATAAGATAACCAAATGGTTATATTTGAATCTAATAAATTGATTTGTGCTTTGTATATTAATGATTCATGATTTTTTTAAAATAAAATTATAAATGTATGTTTTCGAATTTTATCTGAATGATGGTGTGAATACATGAAAGTTGTATCTTTTTCGATAATGCCTCATAACCCATTCCCGCGACGGATACGGGTTAGAGGTGTTACATACCATTTCCAATAATACAATTCATAGATTAAACATAAACCATTACCAATGTCATGAGTTTAGTATAAGCATATTCAAGCATCATCAAGTTCACATGTTAGTATGTTTATCGACTATTCATGTAAACTTATTTATACCATAAGTAGGTTTCATAAGATACATTACATACGCATCAACACTTTCATAAAGTCATGAACATTTCCATTAAATCACTTACTGTTCCATTACTTTTCTTACCCATTGAACCATCTAGAATTACATAGGATACTAGGGAAAGCTCACACATAGTGTGCCTTTACATATAATTGTAACCTTTCCTTCACATCAATGCTCACACGAGCTATGAAATTGGTCTGCTCACATGAGTTGTTGGTCGAAATGTAAGCTACACAATGATGTTCACACGAGCTGTGGAGAATCCGCAACAAATGCAGGACCTTAGCAATCGGTAGGAAACTCAAGACTAGCACCCGAAACATAAAATCCCTAATGACATGTCATTTGTATCCTAAGAATTCTTAAGGTTCAACCGAGACTGGTTATTCATCAATTCGTTATAGCATTAATACATTTATGTTCAAATTCAGTTATACTTAAACAACATAATAAATAATTAATTTGGCTAGCATTAGAATGATCATAGTTCATACGAACTTACCTCGATAAATACAGTTTTAAAACGAAGCTGACGACTAATCCCGCACTTAGCTTTTCCTCGATTTTGATCTGTTTGGCTCGTTTCTTAATCTAAATAATAATTTTATTCAATTAAAATCATTCAAATAACTTTACATAGTTAATTCAAGCCTATAATCTATTTTAACAAGAATTTACAAATTTACCCCTAATACTTTAACATTTATGCAATTTAGTAAACCCAAAACTTGCAATTTCACCAATTTTAACCATAATTCATGCTAGTTGATTTTTACCCAATCTTATAATAGCCCATATTTATCCATAATTTACATTATTTTCCTTGAATTTTACCATTTTCACAAATCAATCCCTAAACTTGAAAATCATCAAAAATTACTTAACAAAATACTTATATTTAACAACCAATCTTAATAATCTATCAAAAAATTTCAAGAACGTCACAAATTCATCCATGGTAAATTTCTAAACATTTAAAGATTTAAGAAACTGACCCTCGGGCTAGCTAGATTAAGCTAATACGTGTCTAAAAACATAAAAATCATTAAAACCGGGATCAAAACACATACCATGCATCAAAAATCAGGTTGGCCAAATGTTTTTCCCCACCTAACCATAGTTATTTGGTTAAGAAAAGAAAGTTTGAAGAAGATGATCAATTTTTATTAGATTTATTTTAGTTTTAATTATTTAATTACTAATATAACCTTTAAATTTTCATGAAATTTACCATGCAACCTATCCATGAATATCCACCAACTTCAAATATGGTATAATTACCATTCAATCCATTAGTTCACCTTTCCATAGCCATTTAACCCATTTAACTAATAGAACTCAACTTTTGCAGCTTTTACAATTTAGTCCTTTTTAATTAATTAACTATATAAGATTAAAATTTCTTAACCAAATCTTAATACGACCTTAATAATACTAGCTCAGTTTTTAGAAATAAGGTCCCGATACCTCATTTTATAAAACCATTTAACTTTAAGGTCATACCACTTGAACTTGCATATTCATTCAAATAACATAAATTACCAATTCAAAATTTATTTTAATACTATATTTAAATCGTAAATATTAAATAATAAAATTTACGAACTTACTCATCGGATTTGTGGCCCCGAAACCACTTTTTCTGACACCACTAAAAAATGGGTTATTACAAGTTAAATATTTAATACTTGTATATTTTGTAACATACTGAACATATATGTTTATGATCAAAAGTTGTAAGTCAATTACTTAACATGCTAAAGTTATTAGTAAGCATGAAATGCCTAATTCATATGCTCTGAAGTCAATACTTGTTGATATTTGCTCAAAGGTCACTGCTTTTATTTCTTTTTTTTTTATGTTGCTTGAGGACAAGCAATGACTTAAGTGTGGGGAGTTTGATCTGTAGTAATTCAGTGTAGCAAATTAAACTAGTTTTCACATTTAAGGAGATTGAATACAAGCATTTTCGTTATGTTTGAGTTAAGTTTTCCTAGTTTTCTTTATATTCAATAAAATGTGCAAATTGAGTGTTTTATTGACCTTAAAGGTCGAATGAGGCCTAAGGGAGAGCTAACACACTTTGTAAGTGTGCAGGAGACTTTTAGAAGGCGTACTAAACCGATAATGGTCACTATGTCACAACACGAGATGTTTGATGTTGCAACATAAGGAGAAGAATAGAGAAATCTCAAGATTGACTTCTATGTCGCGAGATAGCCTAAAGGTGTCGAGATACACCCCTAAAGATATTCGAAGAGCAGTACACTGACTGCTATGTCGTGACACAAGTCTTGGTCTGTCGCGACATCGACTCTGGACGGGATAAAACACGATCTAAGGGATGTTTTGGTCCACACAATCAAACTTAAAGCTCCAGGACGTTAGTTAACCTAGGGTTAAGGACGACAACTACCTAAAATCTATAAATAGGCTCCTCTAGCACATGCTATGAGCATCATTCACTTAGCCTATATTTTCTTTAGTAAAATTAGTTTAGTTTTTCTTTCATTTTTAGGTTTTCGAATTTATTTCAATTGTTTTTCATTGTTCTTAAGAGATTTGAATTGTAAGAAGCATTCAAACTTTGTGGATTTGCGATTAATTTCAATACAATCAAGCTCTTTCATATACATTTTACTATCGATTTAATTAGCATGCTTTCTCTTTATATTGATTCTATATTGTCTATGAAAACCATGAGAAACTAATCCCTCTATAGGGGATTAGCGAGTGGAGGTATAATCTGTTGACTATTTTGTAGGGTTACTAAATGGATCATGTAACAGCCTGTTTAAAAAGGTTTTTGATATGGTAATTTATCTTATATGAATAATTAATTAGGCTCAAGTGGTATGACCCTAAAGTCAAGTGATTTTAGAAAATGAGGTATTGGGACCTCGTTTCTATAAACCAAGCCGTAAATATTTTTATAAATATTTACGGAATGTTATTTAGGTTGTATTAAAGTTTTGTTAAGAAATTTTAACGTTTTGATACTTAATTAAGGAAAAAAAGACTAAATCGTAAAGGATGCAAAAGTTAATCGCTATAGTTTTAAAATGTAATAAGGACCAAAATGGTAATTAAACCATACTCAAAGATTCCAAGCGGTGGTGACATGATTAAATCGACTAGCTTTTGGATTATTTGCTTTTTTAGTCCTAATTAGTTTAGGATTAAATTGTAAAAAAGTTTCCTTAGAATTTAATTTAATTAAAGGACCAATTGTGCAATTAAACCTTCCTTAGATAGTAATTATGCCATATATTTATGTGATGGACAAATATGGACGTGTGTTAGTGATATTTTAAGTGTATTTTAAAGGTTAATGTTGTAAATTAGTAATTATGTTAATGAAAAATAAAAGATAATAAAATGTAAAAAGCTATCATCTTTCTTACTTATGCAATAGAACCGAAAGCACCATTTTTAAAGGAGAAACAAGTTCAGCCACTAGGGTCATTCCATTTAAAAGGTAAACTTTTCCCATTGCCAATAATTTTTATGTTTTTGAGATCGTTGCAACTAAGTCCAGTTAGCCTGTACCTTCTTTTTTGAAACTGTTAAAGATTTTGAATGTTACCATTGATGAATATTTGTGATTTTACATGTTAAATGATTAATTTGAAGTATTATTTGTTATTTATAAGTATTTTATTAAGTGATTTTGACGAATTTACTAATTAAGGACTAAATTATTAAAATAATAATAGTTTAAGGACTTGATGTGAAATTATTGCAAAAATAGGCTAAAATGGAAGCTATTAATATTTTTATGGTATAAATTTGCAATAAAAATAGTTATTTTGCATGTTTTAGGCTCAGGGACTAAAGTGAATAAAAGTAAAATGATGAGGGCAATTTTGTAAAAATGTCAAAATTGAATAAATTGCATAAATGAATTAGTTTTACTATATAAATTATTTAATTGAATGAAATTATTAATTTAGATCAAGAACAAGTGGAAAATCGAGGAGAAGAG
Source organism: Gossypium longicalyx (assembly GCA_025698465.1). Taxonomy (NCBI): domain Eukaryota; kingdom Viridiplantae; phylum Streptophyta; class Magnoliopsida; order Malvales; family Malvaceae; genus Gossypium; species Gossypium longicalyx. The sequence goes on from CM046997.1 coordinate 61,475,832, forward strand.
AATATTACCAAATAGCCCTTGTACTTTGACATTTCTGCAATTTAGCCAGGTAAGTTCGTATCAACTATAATCACTTAAATTTTGATTAAATTGAATGTTTAATGTGTTGTTCTAATGCAAATGAATCAATATATATATATGTTATGTATTGTTATGCAAATTATCATGTAAAGAAACGATGGAAATTCAACGACATTTTGACGACATTGAGCCCCGTTTGAACCTTAGGAATATATAGGATACAAATGACATGTTATTAGGGTTTTCATGTTTTGGGTGTTGGTCTTGAATATTCTATCGATGGCTGAGGTTTGGCATTTTTTGTGGATACTCATCAGCTTGTATGAGTAGCATCGTATAGCTTACATTCCGATTGTTAGCTTCTGTGAGCAAACCCAGGTTACCATGTTTAGGGTGCTAGTCCTAAATGTCCGACCGACGACTGAGTTTTGGCATTTGTTGCAGATACTCGTTAGCTTGTGTGAGCAGCATCGTGTAGCTACATTCCGACCGTTGGCTTGTGTGAGCAGACACATTTATGGCTCGAGTGACCAATGATGAAAAGGAATGGTTTCAACCATATGTTTAGCACACTTTGTGTGAGCTTTCCCGCATATCTGATATTATTTCTAAGTGGTTCAACAAGCATGAAAAGGGAAGAAACGATAAGTATTCAAATGACTTATATTATGAAAACTATGAAAAAGAATGAAAAGAAAAGGTATAATGAAAGTATCTCTATGTTCAAGAAATTGATGATTGCAAGTGATATTGTTCATGTTTAATGACTTATCTTATGTTAATTCAAGTGAGTTATGAATTGATACCCTAACATGTGTTGTTGATGATGCTTAGGCTTGTGCCAAGCTATTGGTTGGATTGTATTATGTTTAATTTTAAATTTATGCATTGAAATGGTAAGTGGTCAAATAGAAATATGCTTATGTTCATGAAAGGGTGGTAAAGATCAAAGTATGTAATTTCTTCTAAAATGGTTTATCTTATAGTTGGTTCTAAAAGAGCTATGTTTAAATGCACTAGCTTGTGGCCATGGTTGATGTTATGTTTATGTCTTGTGTGTTATGCATATGAAACAAGTGAGGAAAGGTAATGAAATGGTAAGTTCCTAGTTGAAATGTAATATGACGAAAAGGGAATGATGAGTTGAATAATGCATTTATATGTGAGAAATCTACGTATGTTATAGATGAATTTACCTAGTTCATGAAAAAATATATTAATTAGTGAATTGATGTTGTTATTTAAGTTTATGTTAAGTAAATGAAATGGAAAGTAAATGGAATGGTACATAGTTTATGGAAAGGTTAATGATTAAATATATGTGATATTGATGGACTTGCTTGTTTATGGGTTGATGATTATTGTTTGATAAACCTTGTAGCATTGGTATAGGTTTATATTTACCTATAAAGTTCATTATTGAAATGAAATGTTATGTTTAAGTTTATACGAGCTTACTAAGCATTCATTGCTTACATAGTCATCTTTCCTATACTTTACAGATTATCAGAAGCTCAATCGGTTTGAAAGCTCGTCGAAGATCTATCACATTATCCAACGATTATATCGGTAGATTTTGATGTTTTGGTTAAGGTTATAATGGCATGTGTAGGTGGACTTGTGTTTAATGATCTAGTTATTATGTTTGGCATGTATATGTTATTATGGTAGATGTACTTATGGCACTTGATTGCCTTAATGGTTGGTGTTATTATGGCTAAGTTGATATATGTTTTGAATGACTAATTTGGTATGAAATTAAGCTAGAAATATATGGATGAGTTATGGTCAAATATGTTTAAGTTTAGGTATATGTGTTTGAGATGCATGAGAGCAATAGTTCAAATGGTAAGTTATATTGACATGGTATAAGCCAATTATAGTATGTTTTGAAATGGTAGCAATGTGATCAAATTTGCATATATGTAGTTAAGTTGAATGGTAATTAATATGCTTTCATTAGCATACCATTATAAACCACATCACACAATGACATTGGCATAGGCATATAAGTAATGCTTGCAACCCATTAGCTAATATAAGCCAATTTATATGGCTACATACCAAATCAAATCCTTATTCATTACAAGCCAATACATTTGGCCATATCATAATGACACATACACAAAATTACTAAGTCCCTATACATGCCATAGACTTAACATACTTACATTCACTTACACCCCAAATGATAGCTTGATAGTGTGATAGAATCTCCGATGATCTCCAACCCGAGCTAGTTGAATAAACCTATAAGAGGTGGGAAAGAAAGGGGGTAAGCTTCATAGCTTAGTAAGTTCACATGCAAATAGAATGCAATTTAAACAAGCATTAATCATACATTTAACTTAATGAACATAAACTTGCACTTTATTATCAAATCACTTAAACTTATTCTTTATATATATATATATATTCTTACCATAAGTTCATCTCATCCCATGATGTTCTCATGAGTTCGATATACATACCTGTGCCTACTTGCACATAACAACTTACTTTCTCGTCTTTGACTTATTCATCAAGATTACCATTGAACTTCTCTTTGGACTACCCGTTGAACACTTGGAATACTATCGGATACATTAGAATCTCACACCTAAGCGCCTCATATGTAGCCAACGCTACCTCATATCACATATCACATGTTGCTCGCTTTCGAGCTACTCAAAGGGTCTGTTCACATAGGTTGTCAAGTATTCACAACACTTGCCAGACTACCCAGTCACCGGTAGAATATGTGAGAGCAGTACCCGGATGCCAAAACATGTGTCACATACATCATGAACTTAGACCACAACTCAATGAGTTCAGATGTCACATGTATCATAAACTCAGACCACAACTCATGAGTTCAGATCACATATTTCCTAGTGACATGTCACTTGTATCCTAAACTATTCCTAAGGTTTATACGGGATTCTTTGATACCATATTTACGTTGAGCTTGCTCATAATGTCGATTTCAATGCTCATAACACCAATCACATATTCATGGAATAATCAAAGCATAATTCGTGATAAAATTTAGGCAATAAACACATGATACAACATCATATTGAATATGTATATACTTACCATACATGCAATATTAAAGCATTTAAAGTATGGTAAATGTTGCATTATTTGCAAATGAACTTACCTCGACACCAAATGGCAAAAAGGGACATAACAGTCAATTTCTTGTCTTCCCCCGTTCTAGGTCCAAACCTCGTTTTCTTTTATCTATAATATCACATTTAGTCTATTCATTAGTCATATTAGTCAATGTGACCCAAAAATCATACTATGGAAAAATTATATTTTTACCCCTAAACTTTGTCATATTTACACTTTTGCCCCTAGGCTCGTAAAATGAAATTTATTCAATTTCTTTGTACTTTAAGCCTAGCTAAACCATTTTCATAACTATAGCATCCCACAATTCCCACTAGAACACACTTTTACTACATATTTTATAACTTTTACAATTTAGTCCTTTTAAGCATTTTCACCAAAAATCACTTAGCAAAAGTTGCTTCTCCAACAATAAACATGCATAATCTATCATTAAACATCAAAATGCACACATTTCTAGCATGGATCAAACCCTATACCTTCATTATAACTCAAATAAATGGTAGAAATAGGTAGATCTTATTATGAGGATTTCAAAAACATAAAAATCATTAAAAACAGGGCAAGAACAGACTTACAATCGAGATTGGAAGCTTGGAAAACCCTAGCCATGGTTTCTTCATGTAAAATTCAGCCAAGGAAGAATATGGACAAGAAATTTTGGCTTTTATTTTGTTTTTAATTCATTTTAATTACTAAATGACCAAAATGCCCCTAACTTAAAAATATTCTATTTCACCTATTTCATGTCCATTTTTGTCCAAAAAATTAACCAATGGTCTAATTACCATTTAAGGACATCCAATTTAAATATTCATAACAATTGGACACCTCTAACATGTAGAACTCAACTTTTGCAATTTTTATAATTTAGTCTTTTTGACTAAATTGAGTGCCCAAACGTCAAAATTTTCGAACGAAATTTTCACAAAATCATTTCGTGAAATTGTATACCATAAAAATATAATAAAAAAAATTTTCTCGTTGAATTTGTGGTCCCAAAACTACTGTTTTGACTAGGCCCAAAATCGGGCTGTTACATTTCTAGGTTGAGATGTCTTCATGACGTTTGAATATGCATCTCTTAGCTTCAAAACTCACTTTAAATCACTAAATTTTGAGTTTGGGAGCTCAAGTTATGATTGTTTTAGCGAAAACTGAACGAGCAGAATTTATGGATGGGATTATGACGAGAATTACAAGTTTCAGGCTTTTAATTCGAGTTTAAATCATATTGGGTTCAGGTTTGAGGTTTAATTTTTATTATATATGATCTCAATATTGTATTTATCAACTCTTATTATTTTGTTATTTTATTATTCCAAATTTTTAATTATTATTAAGTATGTCATGTCATTTAGGAGTTTCATGTCAACAAGAAAGTTTAGTTTAAAACAACTTCTTGTTTAGGTTAATTCGAGTTCTAGTATAATTAAGAGTTTTATTTAAATTTATTTAGCTATCCTATATAAAGGCTTCTTCATTGTTCATTAAGGAGACAGTTTGTTTTAATTAATAAAGTTTTCAACTCTGTGAGTTTGTTTCTTAGTAGAAGATTTCTTTCTTTTGACGGACGGTCGTGTCTCTGCCCGTGTGTTTACTATTGAGCATTCTGTTTTGCATTTAATAGGGTGCAGGAGATACACGGCCGGATCACATGCCCAGAGGGCAGACCATGTGTCACACACGGTCTAGACACACGCCCGTATGCCTACCCATGTGGAGAACTTTGTGACTATTTCCAAGCATTTTGTCACCCTGAATAACACATGCACACTTATATATCTCAATGACATTCTACATGGCATAACTGAGCACTTACACGTTCATAAACATGACTCATGCATGTCAACTTCTTAACAATTTATACTTACTTAAGACTTCATATTTTATTTAAACCAAGCTTACCAAGTTCACATGCAATATAAAACATCAATTTACTTCCATTTTACACATTCATGTCTTAGTTGTTATTATGCCATTTACTCACAACTCCATCACCAAGCATATATGGTCACATCCACAATTCATCCATGCTAAATGAATTTAACCATACCAAGAGTGATCTTAGCACATGCATGCATATATGGATAGGATTTCATCCCCATAATTAATATGGGTCATATCTCATGTCCAAATACAAAATGAATCATCAAATCATTAAAATCCAACACATTTGGCTACACAAATATGACATATAACAAAAAGACCAAGTCCCTATACATGCCATACTCAAAATACTTAAATTCACTATACCCAAAAGATTAGTTTGATAGTGTGAATCAAGCTCCGATTTCCTTCGATCCCTGAGCTAGCTTGGCGACACTATAAGGAAATGAAAAAGGAATTGGGGTAAGCATAAAGCTTAGTAAGCTTGGTGTACGTACCTTCGATCCCCGGGGTTTCATCGATTCATAATCTCAATGTTTATGAGCTCGGTGTACGTACCTGTACCCTTTCAACATGATCATACCTTGTCATCCCTTTGACATAATCGTTGAATTACCTGTTGAACCACTTGGAATACTGAAGGATACTCGAGAACTCTCATACACATGGTAGGAAGCGAATGCCACATCCTGGATATGGTCTTACATGGGATCACATATCGATGCCAATTCCATGTCCCAAACATGGTCTTACATGGGATCGTAGGTTGATGCCAATGCCATGTCCCAGACATGGTCTTACATGGGATCACACATCGATGTCGATAGCCCAGCTATGATTTTACACAATATTACATATCGATGCCAAATCCATGTCCCAGACATGGTCTTACATGGGATCGTACATAACCCTATTGTCATGACATTTGTATACTAACTATTCCTAAGGTTCAATCGAGATTTTGAGGTATCAAACTCATCGAATCATTATCGAGTCATCATTAATTAAATCCATAAAGACAGTTTTACAATTCATGCAGTATTAAAGCATTAAATACATAATAATGTAACGTTGCATTATTTACACAAAAACTTACCTCAGTACCCAAAATATGGCTACTATTCGATTTAGTCCACAACCTTGTTCTTTTCTCAGTTTAGGTCCAGACTCCATTTTTCTTGATCTATAATAGAAAATTTCACTTATTTAATTATCAAATTGTTCAAAATTATAACACTCCATACCCGTATCCTACGCCGGGACAGAATACGATGCGTTACCTAACTTAAACTCGTGCTTACGACCATTTCCGATTTCCCAAGACTTGGACAAATTTAAACTTCCTTAAGCTTATCAACACATCCTTAGTATGGGCCTACGAGGCCTAAAACACACCTCGAAAATCATTCGGGACCAACTCAGGTTCTTTAACCAACTTTGGAAAAATAACACTTGACACAAGGGCACACGCTCGTGTGGGAGGGGCAACACACCCATGTGACTGTTTCGACATGGTCGTGCTGTTGGCCCGTGTGGCTCACATGGCCTAAACAATTTAGGGACACGCCCGTGTCCTTCACCCGTGTGGAATTAATTCTAAGTTCACACCTATAGGGGTTTTCACACGGCCTGGCACACGCCGGTTTCCCTGTCCCGTGTCTTCACACGGCCATGACATGCCCATGTCCTAGTTCGTGTGCAAAAACCTAGACATTATGTTTCTGATGTCAGCGATTCTTAAAGGTCACATGGCCAAGGCATACGCCCGTGTGCTCGGCTGTATCCTTCTCACGACAGTGTCACTGCCCGTGTGTTTACTACCATGCATACAGACTTAAAAATTTACGTGCAGGGGACACACGGCCGGACCACACGCCCATGGGGCAGACCATGTGTCACACACGGCCAAGACACACGCCCGTGTGTCTACCAATGTGGACAATATAAGGCTTAATACAAAATGAAAAGGAATCACCCATGACAACACATTTGGCCAATTTTTCAAAGACTTAGAACATCAAAGTCTAGCCCTATACATGTCATTCTCAAAAAAAAATAATTTAACTATACCGAGTGCTTTGGCTGATAGTGTGATCATTGCCTCCGACGTCCGATGATCCTCGAGCTAGTTAGGTGGCACTATAAGAAAAAGGAAAAAATAGGAAGTAAGCATAAAGCTTAGAAAGCTTCACATAAATAAATATACAACAACAATTTTACCATTCAAAAACATGCTCATAACACAAAAGTGGGCAAAACCATAACTTACTCATCACTATCCATATAAATCTCATAGCATATATCGAGCTCATATCTTATACATTTCAAATTGGTACCTGTACCACTCACAACACAGTTATACCTTACTCAATAACTTAAACTGTATCTCTCACTGTTGAATCATTCAGAACTTCACAGGGTATTCGATAAGCCTCAAACAAGGGGTAGGGTGCCGATGCCACGTCCCAGACATGGTCTTACACTGGCTCATACCACAAGTCGATGTCATGTCCTAGACATGGTCATACATTGACTATCACTTCGTAGTCGATGCATGTCCCAGACATGTCTTACACTGGCTTACGTCTCGAGGCCGATGCATGTCCCAGACATGTCTTATATTGGCTTACGTCTCGAGGCCGATACATGTACCAGACATGTCTTACACTAGCACTCGTCTCGATGTCGATGCCATGTCCCAGACATGGCCTTACACTGGCTCTCATTATGTGGTCGATGCATGTCCCAGACATGTCTTACATCCGATTTATTTCCAAGGTTCAAACGAGAACTCTACCATCTCTATTATCATCATACTTTCTCAATTCCACAATCAAGCAATTCATGCTATATTAATTCAAATATAATTCAACAAATACATTACCAATGTAGTTGTATTATTTACATACAACTTACCTCGGATTACAAAATGTAGCGACTAGTCGATTTAGTCGATTTGCTTAGCTTTCCCCCGATCTAGGTTCGGGTTTGGTAATTCTTGATATATAATAGCAAAATGTACTTATTTAGTCACTAAATAGAATTAAGCAATCGACAATTCACATCTTTGGTAAATTGACCATTTTTCCCCTAGATTTTTTATAAAATGACCATTTTACCCTTAGACCCGAAAATCAATTTTTTTTATCAAATTTCTTCATATCTTAAGCCTAGCTGAACCCCTTTTTCTCTTATAGCAACCCCAAATTCCCATTATTTCACACATTTATCATCTATTTTACAATTTATGCAAAATAATCCTTTTAGGTGTTTTCATGCTAACACCTTTCACAAAAGTTGTTTATAATACACCCAATACTCATTTTCTTCCATAAAAACTCAGAAAACATTACAATTCTTTCATGGAAAAACCCTAAACTCTTAATCATTTTGTAAAATAGTACCCTCATTTGAGAGCTCATGCTTCAAGGGGTCCAAAAATGTAAAAATCATTAAGAAAAGTCGTGAAAATCACTTACTTGCAAGAGGAATGAGTTGCTGAAATTTGTGAAGCTCAAAACCCCTAACAATGGCTGAAAAATCGGTGGTAATGAAGAAAGGATGAAAGAAAAACATGATAGCTAGGCTTAGGGCATCATTTTACTATACATTATGTCATTAAATTACCTAATGTTGACTTTTCAACATTTTTATCTCCTATGGCCAGCCAACTAATATTTATGGGTCTTTTTGCCCTTTAAAGACCCCCAAATTAAGATTCATAACAATTTAATACCTTTAGCTATCAATTTAAGACTTTTACACTTTATGCGATTTAGTCATTTTTCGCAATTGGTCTCATAAACGTCAAAATTAACTTACCAAACTTTTCATACACTACTATAAACATGCTATGACTCTAAAATAATAATAAAACAATTTTTTCGACTTCAAATTTATGGTCTCGAAACCACTGTTCCGACTAGCCCCAAAATTGAGCTATTACAAAAATAGTCCATAAATCATACTTTGGCAAAATTATAATTTTGCCCTTAAACTTTCACATAATTACAACTTGGCCTCTAGGCTTGTAAAATGAAATATGTTCATTTTCTTTGATTCTCAAGCCTATCCGAACTTATATCATACTCATATCAGCCCAAGTTTTCTTTCAAATCAGATTTTCAACCACCTGTTTTACAACTTTTATAGAAAGGTCCTTTTTAGGTGTTTTCATGAAAAACCACTTAGTAAAAGATGTTTATCATGCATCAAACTTTCATATTCCTCCATTAAACACCAAAATACATGCATGTCACACATGGGTAAGTTTTTGAACATGAACCCTAGACCAAAATAATGGTAGATCTCAAAAACATAAAGAACATTAAAAACGGGGCTAGGATGTACTTACTATTGAACTTGAAAGGATGAACAAAACCCTAGATATGGCTCCTTGAGAATTTCGGCTAAGGAGGGAGGAAGATGGACACAATTTTGACTTATTTTTCCCTTTTTATTCTTTTATTAACTAAATGAAAAAAAATGTCCTTAAGGCCTTTCTTTCAAAATTTTCCTATTCATGCCCATTTTTGTCCATAGAAATAGAAATTGGGAAAATTACTATTTAAGGACCTCTAATTAGTAATACATGGCAATTTCATGCCTAAAGCTTTTAGAACTCACATTTTGTAACTTTTGCAATTTAGTCCTAAATATCAAATTGGACACTTTATCAATAGAATTTCCTCATGAAACTTTCTCACAAGCATGAAATCATATCATAGACCTCATGAGAATCATTAATTATTTCTACTCTGAATTTGTTGTCTCGAAACCACTGCTCTAACTAGGCCCTAATTCAGAATGTTACAATTCTCTCCCTTAGGGATTTTTGTCCCCGAAAATCTTACCGGTGAAAAGGTTTGGGTATTGGTTTCTCATGCTTTCCTCTGTCTCCCATCTAGCCTCTTCAACCCCATATCTTTGCCATAAAACTTTCACAAGGGCAATACTTTTGTTCCTCAATTGTTTGACTTTCCGAGCCAAAATCTTAATCGGTTCTTTGCCATAAGTCATATCCGATCGAATCTCAACCTCTATCGGTGAAATCACATGTGAAGGGTCTGATCGGTATCGATGCAACATAGACACATGGTACACATCATGAATTCTTTCTAGCTCAGATGGTAAAGCCAACCGATATGCTACCGGCTCTATTCTTTCAGTAATCTCGTATGGTCCAATAAAAAGCAAACTCAACTTGCCCTTCTGGCCAAATCTAAGAACTTTCTTCTACGGAGATACTTTCAAGAATACCTTATCACCGACCTGAAACTCAATCTCTTTCTGCTTCAAATTCGCGTAGGATTTCTATCTGTTCGAAGCAGCTTTCAGACAATCACGAATTATCTTCACTTTCTCTTTGGTTTCTTTAACTAAATCAACTTCGTGAATCTAATTTTCTCTGAGTTCGGTCCAATACAAAGGCATTCAGCACTTACGTCCATATAATGCCTCATAGATCACCATTTTCAAACTCGACTAAAAACTGTTGTTGTAGGCAAATTCTACCAACAGTAAATATTGTTCCCAACTACCTTGGAAATCAAGAACACAACACCATAATATATCTTCTAGAATATGAATTACCCTTTCATATTGACCATCAGTTTGTGGATGGAAAGTGGTACTAAAATTCAATTTCGTACCCAACGCTTCTTGTAACTTGTTCCAAAATCGTGAAGTGAACCTCAGATCTCTATCCGATATAATCGACAAAGGTACTCCGTGCAATCTCACTATTTCAAAAATATACAACTCAGCTAACTTATCAAGTGAGTAGTCGGTACGTACCAGTATAAAGTGAGCCGACTTAGTTAATCAATCTACAACAACCCATACAGCATCTTTCTTTCTCGGTGTCAAAGGCAAACCCGTCACAAAATCTATAGTAATACGGTCCCATTTCCACTCAGGGACCATTACAAGCTGTAGTAAGCCTGAAGGTACTTGTTGTTCGACTTTTACTTGCTGACAAATTAGTCATCTTGAAACAAACTCTAAAATATCTCTTTTCATATCCGGCCATCAATACAATTTCTTCAGGTCATTGTACATTTTCGAACTACCCGGATGTATAGACACACAACCACTATGTGCCTCATGCAAAATTTTTTGAATCAACTCAGTATTTTTAGGAATACAAATCCTATCTAAGAATATCAAGCACCCATTGGAACCAATCAGAAAATCTGATTCAATACCCAACTCACACTGAGCTCTCTTGTCTTGCAACTCACCGTCACATTTTTTAGCTTCATAAATCTCTTGGAGAAACATCGATCTAGCTCTCAACTCGACTAGAATTGAACCATCATCTGATAAGGCCAACTAAGCATTCATAGCCTCAAACCAAACAATGACTTCCTACTCAAAGCATCAGCGACCATGTTCGTCTTTCCTGGATAGTAGTCAATTACTAGCTCGTAACCTTTTATCAACTCTAGCCACCTTCGTTGTCATAGTTTCAAATCCTTTTGAGTCATCAAGTACTTTAGACTTTATGGTTAATGAATACTCGACATTTCTCGTCATACAAGTGGTGTCTCCAAATCTTCAATGCAAACTCAATAGCAGTTAGCTCCAAATCATGCGTCGGATAATTTTTCTTATGTGGCTTTAACTACCTCGAGGCATAAGCTATCACCTTACCTTCTTGCATAAGTACACAACCTGATCCATTTAAAGACGCGTCACTAAAAACCACAAATTCTTTTCTCGGTTTAGGTTGCACTAAAATCGGTGCCTCGTTCAATAATGCCTTTAGTTTCTCAAAACTCAGCTGGCATTTTTCTGTCCATTCGAACTTGACATCTTTCTGTAACAAACTTCTCATTGGAGTAGCAATCATGGAGAATCCTTTCGCAAATCATCTATAATAACCGGCCAAACTTAGAAAGCTTCTGACCTCCGTTACATTCTTCGGTGGTTTCCATTCAATAATAGCCAAAATCTTACTCGGGTCAACTCTAATATCATCAACCGAAATAATATGGCCCAAAAACCCAATTTCTCAAAGCCAAAATTCACTTTTACTAAACTTAGCATACAACTGCTTGTCTCTCAAAGTTTGTAAAACCGTTCTCAAGTGCTCGGCATGCTTGGTCTCATCACGAGAATAAATCAAGATATCATCAATAAAAACAACCACAAGTTTATCCAAGTATCGTTAGAAAATATGGTTCATTAAATCCATAAAAAAAAAATAGGTGCATCATTAAACCAAAAGGCATAACAAAAAATTCATAGTGACCATACCTCGTCCGGAATGCAGTTTTGGGCACATCGGACTCCTTAACTCTCAACTGGTAGTAACCAGAGCTCAAGTCTATCTTTGAAAACACTGTGGCTCCCTTCAATTGATCAAACAAATCATCGATTCTTGGCAAGGGATACTTGTTCTTTATGGTTACCTTATTGAGATGTCGGTAGTCTATACGCAATCTCATTGAACCATCCTTCTTCTTCACAAATAGTATCGGTGCTCCCCACGGAGAATAACTAGATCTCGCAAAACCTTTATCCGTTAACTCTTGTAACTGAACTTTCAACTCCTTTAAATCCATCGGAGCCATTCTATACGGAGCGATCCAAATAGGTGCAGTACCAGGAACTAACTCAATACCAAACTTAACTTCCCTAATAGGAGGCAATCCTAGCAACTCTTTTGGAAACACATCCGGATACTCACATACTACCGGCACTGATTCAATTTTCAACTAAAACTCTTTTGTATTCAACAAAAATGCAAGATAAGCTTCAAAACCCTTTCTTATACATTTTTGAGCAGTCATAGAAGAAATTACTACAGACAAGCTATCTGATTCATCTAGTTTAACCCAAATAATATCGTCACTTTCACATTTTCATTTAATGATTTTCCTTCCACAATCTACTACTACATCATGCATAGTCAACCAATCCATACCAAGTATTATATCAAATTCATCAAAAGGCAAAAGCATAAGATTAGCCGAGAAACAATGACCTTTAATCATTAAAGGGCAACTTCTACATACTCTGTCAACTAACACATGCTTGCCTAGAGGGTTTGACACTTTTATCACAAATTATGTTGACTAAATAGGCATATTCATGCTAGACACTAATTTCACACAAATATATGAATGGGTAGATCCCAGATCAATCAAAGCAACAATATGAGTATCATAGAGAGAAAAAGTACCCGTAATCACATTAGGAGATGAAGCCTCTATGCGAGTGCGAATGCCATAAGTCCTCGCAGGTGCCCTACCCTCGGGTCTCACAGTTGGACTAGGTGCACTCTTACTACTTGTTCCATTTCCTGGATTTCTACGTAGTCTCCCTCTAGAAGTAGCATTGCCCGATCTTGCACTTTGAAATATTTCCTTTTCAACCATCTCGGGGCAGTCTCTAATGAAATGATCTTGGGAACCACATTTAAAACAAGATCCATCATTAGCTGGGCACTCACTGAGGTGACGTCTATTATAATGTGAACACTCCGGTGTACTCGATCGAGCGTTACCAATACTAGCAATTGAAGTAGTCTGAGCTTTTGAAACCAAGTACTTCTTACCTTATTTTTATTTGAGTATCCAACTGATGCACTCGATCAAGTGTTAAACTCTCTCGATTTCTTAGATGAAGACTGCAGTTACTTACCTATCTGTCTCTTCTTTGAATCTCGAGACTCAAACTCAACTTTTCTTTTCTCTTTAGCCAATTCCTCGGCCTTGCAAGCTCTCTCAACTAGTACAACAAAGTCTTTTAATTCTAGGATGCCAACCAGCAATTGGATGTCTTCATTTAATCCATCCTCAAACCTCTTACACATGATGGTCTCAGTCGATACACACTTCCGAGTGTACTTGCTAAGTCTCACAAACTCGCGCTCATATTCCGTTATAGAAATTCAGCCCTATTTTAACTCAAGAAATTCATTTTGCTTCTGATTAATAAAACTCTGACTAATGTACTTCTTACGAAAATCCTCTTGGAAAAATTCCCAATTAACTCTCTCCCTTGGTGCAACCGACAGAAAGGTGTTCCACAAGCCGACTCTCTCAAGAGTGATACTACACACTTCATGCATTCCTCGGGTGTGCATGATAATTCATCAAATACCCTGATGGTATTCTCAAGCCAAAACTCTGTCCTTTCAGGATCATCATCTATACTAGCTCGGAACTCTTCAGCTCCTTGTTTTCGAATCTTATTAATTGGAGGTCTATTTAGTCTCACGAAATCCATACCTTGGGGTGCTATGGGGATAGGTTTAGGAATAGGTAAGGGTGGAGAGGGTTAAGCGTTCAGGTTCGTTCGAACGAACGAACTCTATATACCAGGCATTCATCATATGGAGAAAGGCTTCCCTAGCCTCATCTCCTCCTCCCTGACTCACAGTTACAGGTCTACTCTCAATTGGTACTGCCCCTTGAGCAGGAGCTGGTGCATTACTTTTCTACATCATCAGCTTTAGCTCGATTGGGATTCATTACTATATGATAACAAAATTTAAAAAGTTAAGAGTCGTCACACTATCATAATTCATTTATGGCGTGTATAGCTAGACTTATACACAGACTACGTTAGCCCGAGAATCGACTAAACTGTAGCTCTGATCCACTAAATGTAACACCCCTACACAAGATACGTTAGATTGAGGCATTACTGAGCTTAAACTTAAACAAACATACAAAATCGAGTCACAAAATTTCTTTCAAATTAAATTTGTTCATACATATGCATGTTGTCCCTTATATGGGCCTATGAGGCCCAAAACATACATCAAGAGTGGTTCGGGACTAAACCAAGAATTTTAGAAAACTTTAGGAAACCTTATAAGAATTTCCATGAAACAGGGTCACACGCCCGTGTGGGTAGGCCGTGTGGTCACACACGCCCGTGTCGCTTGGGAACTTTCTATTGTTGATCTCATCAATGCAATTAGCGTCACATGTCAAGTCACACGCCCGTGTGCTTATGCCGTGTGGTGATTTAAATTCCAAAAATTAAGTGAAGACTTCACACGGCCTGAAACATCCCCATGTCCTACGGCCATGTCCTTCACATGGCTGAGACACATGGCCATGTCTCTGCCCATGTGTTTACTGCATTCTGTTTTACATTTAATAGGGTGCAGAGGACACATGGCCGGATCACACGCCTAGGGGGCAGACCGTGTGTCACACACGCTCTAGACACACGCCCATGTGCCTACCTATGTGGACAAATTTGTGACTATTTCCAAGCATTTTGTCACCCTGAATAACACATGCACACTTATATATCTCAATGACATTCTACATGGCATAAATAAGCACTTACACGTTCATAAACATGACTCATGCATGTCAACTTCTTAACAATTTATACTTACCTAAGACTTCATATTTTATTTAAACCAAGCTTACCAAGTTCACATGCAATATAAAACATCAATTTACTTCCATTTTACACATTCATGTATTAGTTGTTATTAAGCCACTTACTCACAACTCCATCACCAAACATCTATGGTCACATCCATAATTCATCCATGCTAAATGAATTTAACCATATCAAGAGTGATCTTAGCACATGCATGCATATATGGATAGGATTACATCCCCATAATTAATATGGGCCATATCTCATGGCCAAATACAAAATGAATCATCAAATCATTATAAGCCAACACATTTGGCTACACAAATATGACATATAACAAAAAGACCAAGTCCCTATACATGCCATACTCAAAATACTTAAATTCACTATACCCAAAAGATTAGTTTGATAGTGTAAATCAAGCTCTGACTTCCTTCGATCCTTGAGCTAGCTTGGCGACACTATAAGGAAATGAAAAAGGAATTGGGGTAAGCATAAAGTTTAGTAAGCTTGCATGTAAATAATTAACAACATTAACCATGCAATACTATTCACATAACACAATAATATATTTATCACAATGTCATCAAATATCATTGATGTATTTTAAGTCATGCCATTTACATAATGTACAATAAAACCCATGATCATATTTCATTCATTCATTTCTACCAAGGTTTCATCGATTCATAATCTCAATGTTTATTAGCTTGGTGTACGTACCTGTACCCTTTCAACATGATCATACCTTGTCTCATCCGTTTGACATAGTCGTTGAATTACCCGTTGAACCACTTAGAATACTAAAGGATACTCGGGAACTCTTAAACACATTGTAGGATGCCAATGCCACATCCTGGATATGGTCTTACATGGGATCACATATCGATGCCAATTCCTTGTCCCAGACATGGTCTTAGTTGGGATCGTAGGTCGATGCCAATGCCATGTCCCAAACATGGTCTTACATGGGATCACACATCGATGTCGATAGCCCAGCTATGGTCTTACACGATATTACATATCGATGCCAAAGCCATGTCCAAGACATGGTCTTACATGGGATCGTACATAACCCTAATGTCATGACATTTGTATCCTAACTACTCCTAAGGTTCAATCGGGATTTTAAGGTATCAAACTCATCGAATCTTCATCGAGTCATCATTAATTAAATCCATAAAGAAAATTTTACAATTCATGCAATATTAAAGCATTAAATACATAATAATGTAACGTTGCATTATTTACACACAAACTTACCTCGGTACCCAAAATATGGCTACTATTCGATTTAGTCCACAACCTTGTTCTTTCCTCGGTTTAGGTCCGGACTCCATTTTTCTTGATCTATAGTAGAAAATTTCGCTTATTTAATTATCATATTGTTCAAAATATTTCATAAATCATACTTTGAAAAAATTACAATTTTGCCCCTAAACTTTCACATAATTACAACTTAGCCCATAGCTCGTAAAATTAAATATGTTCATTTTTATTGATTCTCAAGCCTATCCGAACTTATGTCGTACTCTATCAGCCCACATTTTCTTTGAAATTAGATTTTTAACCACCTACTTTATAACTTTTACAAAAAGGTCCTTTTTAGGTGTGTTCATAAAAAACCACTTAGTAAAAGATATTTATCATGCATCAAACTTTCATATTCCTCCATTAAACACCAAAATACATGTTTGTCACACATGGGTAAGTTTTTGAACATGAACCCTAGCTTAAAATAATGGTAGAAATGGTAGATCATGCTTTAAAGATCTCAAAAACATAAAGAACATTAAAAACAAGGCTAGGATGTACTTACTATTGAGCTTGAAAGGATGAACAAAACCCTATACATGGCTCCTTGAGAATTTCGGCTAAGCAGGGAGGAAGATGGACACAATTTTGACTTATTTTTCCCTTTTTATTCTTTTATTAACCAAATGACAAAAATGCCCTTAAGGCCTTTCTTTCAAATTTTTCCTATTCATGTCCATTTTTGTCCATAAAAATATAAATTAGGCAAATTAATATTTAAGAACCTCTAGTTAGTAATCCATGGCAATTTCATGCCTAAAGCTTCTAGAACTCACATTTTGCAACTTTTGCGATTTAGTCCTAAATATCAAATTGGACACTTTATCAATAGAATTTCTTCATGAAACTTTCACACAAGCATGCAATCATATCATAGACCTCATGAGAATCATAAAATAACTATTTCTACTTTGAATTTGTGGTCTCAAAACCATTGTTCTGACTAGGTCCTAATTCGGGATGTTACAATAGGTGTTTAGTGCTTTATGAATAGCCATTCTGTTTGGCTTGTAAATATGGTATTTTGGTTAATGATTTTGGTTTTTATGTTGGCATACATATGTGGTTTTATGATTGTTGACATTTTGGGCATTTGGTGTTTAAATGGTTGGTGTTGGAATGATCAAATGTAGAAATGCTATAAATGATTCTTTTGGTATGCTGGAATGCGACCAATATGGTATGATTTGGTATGGAATTTAGGTTGCAAACGTTATGTTGATAATGGCTAAGTTATGCTTGTGTTTGGATATGCTTCCTATAAATTGAGGTGCCTTATGGCATATTAGTTGTATGAATTGGTACCATATTGTTTTACCTTGATTATGCATATTTTTGGTACATTTTGGATGCTTGAAATGGGTACAATTGGTTTGTATGAGTGTGCATAATTTGGGAATGGCCTATTTCTTATCCACACGGCCTAAGACACGGGAGTGTGTCTCAGCCATGTGTGACACACGGCCATGCAACATGGTTGTATGTTCCTTGTAGGTTTAAAAGGGTTGCAAGTCAGGCTATTGCACGGCTAAGTGCATGGCCTAGCACACAAGCGTATGGCTTGGCTATGTAACCTAAGTCAGATAATTACAAAGGTACGGACATAGGCTGGGACATGGCCATGTGTCCCTACTTCGAATGTCCACACTGCCTAAGACACGGGCGTGTGTCTCAGCCGTGTGACCCCTACAGTATGAAAAATTTTAACTTTATCCCAAAAATTCTATATGTTCCCGATTTAGTCCCAAATCGTGCCTAAAGTGTCTTTTTTGCCTCGAGGGCTCAAGTAAGGGACAATAAGCTTATGTTTGAATGGAATACGATGTGATTCTTGAAATGTTTCGAAATGAATATTTAAGTTTTAAATTTTATGGTAATGCTCCGTAACCCTATTTCGGCGATGGATATAGGTTAGGGGTGTTACAAAAAGTATTGATACCCTTTCAAAAAGTATCGATACATTTTACCAGTATCAAAAAAATGTCTATGATATTGTTGCAAATTAACTTTAATGATCACTAAATCATAAATTAAATGCTAATAGTATCGATACTCGTAGAAAATTTGTGATTCCTTTTGTTGCACTTGAATTTAATAATCTGGTATTTTTATCCCCAATAGATCTATTTAATTCCTCAACAACCACAACAATTGGAAATCAATTAAAGGGTATAAATACAATCTTCTAAAGGTCCTACAATAATGAGTTAGATTACAATAGATCAAGTGCTTCAAGATACATAAAAAATCCAGTACCAATCACTTTATACTTCAATTCTTTATCTTCTTCTTGTAAACACTCGTGAGCATTCATTGTATTTTCTATCAACTCAAATATTTTCTTTGTATTTTTTTCTTAATTGGAAAACATCCTAATCTTGTGAGGATTATTCCTTTACTTGCTTATTTGTTATTCTCTTTTGAGAGGGTTAAGTCCTAAGGTTTGGGTAGAAACCTTAAGGGAGTTGCAATTTTAAGATTTTTGGTAGGAATCTTAAGGGAATTGGAAGTTCAACATTACCTTCAAAGGTTGTCAAATTAGTGAATTTAGGAAAATCCTTAATTGTGGAAAGTTAAGGTAGTAAAGAAGGCAATTGGGGTCTAACCACTATATGTCGTTATGTTCATTGTCTCCAGCTATTTTCATTACTTCCACCAAAAATTTAAAAGGTCAATTCAACCCCCCTCTTGGAAATTTTTGGTGATCAATGGAGCTAACAATTAGTATTATGCATTTAATGTTTATTTAATAGGAAAAAAATCCCTTGGTTGAACTAGGAAAGAGAGAGACTAATAGGGTGTGCTTCTCCTCATATGTATTATGATGGAGATTTGGGTCTCTCTTGTATTGGGTCCAATTATGTGTTTCTTAGACTTTTAACCCAACACTTTATAATTTAATTCAACCTAGTACATGTTTCTCTATTTCTCAAAATAGACATTATTTGTTAAATTAATTTTAATTATTTAATTTTATAATTAAATAATTTTCTCAACCCAATTCTAATTTCATTAAAAATCATGACAATTTTACCGTAAAAGAATCTAAGAGAAAATATATTTAATTTTTACATTCAACGGATTTCATAATGACCAATTAATTTAATTTCATTTTTGAAATTCAATTATTTAATTAAATAATAATTCGAAAAACTTAAATTAATTCTCAAGTCATTTTTATACTAAGTGAAAAACTACATTCATTTCCGAATGCAACTCGTTTACGTAACTGTATCATTTCTATCCATTTTTATTAATTTGATTCATCATGAAATTCATTCCTGGTTTTAATGAGCTAACAGAGGGATCAACTGGATATATGTAATTAGGGCTCAAATGATTTATAATTAAGTTCTTGCTTTTCGCCTATTAATTATAAACTCATTTAGTCACAAAGTCATTCCAGTATAGTACTGTGACTAAGATCTCCCTAATGACATGCCATTACGAAAGCTACTTGATCAGTGCTCGTCCAATGACATAGTCATAAATGCGTTACCCTCATAGGATATCCTTAGTCTTTTTGGGATTAATCTATTCTCCTAATATGATCATATTTTGTCTCATGGTAACCATTACATCTTCCCTCATGAAAAATTAATTACTATCATATAGTAGTTAAGTCATTCATCATAAAGACAAATGACTTGTGACCACGTTTACTTTTCATCTATTATGTAATGCTAATGAGAGGATATAATTTACCCATCTCTTAGTTTATAAATTCCACTATTTTGAATGATGCTATATGCTGCAGAAGTTGTATACCTAATGCACTAGCTTTTGGTTACTTATCTATTCAAACTTAGGCTTTTACTTACATCAAAGTATATGAGTCACGCATACATAATCCATCATCCACTCAGAATTAAGGTATGTGACACTATGAATGTCACAAGTGAGTACACCCATTAATGGATTTAGGATCTATTCTAGCTAGGTAATATCTGATGTACTGTCAATCCAAACAATCACATCTATGTCCTATTTTTTGAAAGTTATCCGCTCCGATTCCCAAGAAAAAAATCACCCTAATTGGACTTGATAAATGGCTTATTAGTCTTTCAATTAGTTTTCTCATCTTTTTTATTAGACTAAGGATATGTTTAGATTCGTCTGTTAATATAAGTTGTCTTTTTGTATTACGATCCGACCACGTAATACCACTTAGTATTAGTTAATCATTAGACAACCAATGAGCTAATATTTGCTTCCATTTTTCTTTACATGCAAAAATCATTAAGGAAAATATACAAAAGATATTAATGTAATTCACGAATAATTTTATTAACAAATTTGTTCGAAAAAAAATAACAAATGTACAAAGACAAAAATACTACAATTAGGGCTCCATATCTAACACCTATAGCTTTCATTCCATAACATAAATTTTTAACAACTTTCAATTTATTTAATTTAATTCATAATATTGTAAAATTATCTATCAAACTTAGCTTAATTTCTAACTTAATCCAACCATTTCCACTACTTTCTAACATGGTCCTATCAAGATCTAAATATCATTCTCATCACTTTATAGCTTGAACTTCACTAAAGATTCATTGATGGAAACTTGATAAAAACTTAACAATTAAAAATTTTAACACATGATTTAGCTTTATTAAGATTAATTAATTAAGAACCTATAAAAATTATGAAATGAAATCCTATTACCTTAATGAATTAAAAGCTGAAATGGAAGAAACTTAAAACCCCTTTTTCATCCTTTTCTTGTGTGGTTGAGAGAGAAATAAAAGATGAAGATGGTGATAAGAAAAATGTTTTCTCTCTCCCACCATTAACAAATATACACAATTAATTGTTAATATTTAATCAAGTACAAAATCAACGGTCATGATTTTATCTTTGAGAAGTTAGTGGAAATCAATGGTCCTTCCATGCTAATCCATTAAGTTAAACTTAATAATCGCTCATTAAGTTAACTATTCTTTGATCCTTGGCTTATTTATATATTAAGGCTCGTTAATGTCTTTTAACCAAACATATCCATTTTATTCATTTTCTAATTTAGTCTTTATACTATAATTATTATTCAATCCAATTTAATTCCACTAAATAATTTAACCTTTCAATTTCATAATTAACATGTACGTAATTGATTCTAATTTCTTACCAACTCATTTCAAGAAATTTGGCTCTAAAATCAAATTTTATGTTGCCACTGAGAATTGAATTGTTAGAATTTCTCTCTCTAAGAAATTTTGTCCTTAAAATTTATCTGAAAAGAGAAGGGGGTATTGCAACTGCATCACTTCCTCGGGTTATCAAGTAGCTTCCTAGACACTGTGGCTTTGCCATAAAACTTTTATTAGAGGTACTTATTTATTTCTCAACTCTTTTACTTTTTGAGCTAGTATTTCAGCTAAAGACAAATCAGGTTGGACTTCAATTGATTCAACTAGAACCACATGTGATGGATCTGATATGTAACTTTAAGCATAGAAACATGAAACATATTTTGTATATTCTCTAATTCTGGTGGTAATGCCAAACAATATGCTACAAGGCAAACTCATTCGACAATCTCACATGGTTCAATATACCTCGGACTCAACTTCACATTGCAACCAAAGCGCAAGATTTTTTTCCAAGGTGATACTTTTAAGAACACTCTATTTCCGACGAAATACTCAATGTCTTTCCACTTCAAATTCGCATATGATTTTTGTTGATTTGAAACTGCTTTTAATCCACCTTAGATCAACTAAACATTATCTTTAGTTTCTTGAATTAAATCTAACCCAACTAGCTTTCTTTCATTCAATTCAGTCCAACACATACAAAGCTTCATATAGAGTCATCTGAATACTCAACTAAAAGCTATTGTTAATATGAATTCAACTAATGGTAGGTAATACTCCC
Source organism: Gossypium longicalyx (assembly GCA_025698465.1). Taxonomy (NCBI): domain Eukaryota; kingdom Viridiplantae; phylum Streptophyta; class Magnoliopsida; order Malvales; family Malvaceae; genus Gossypium; species Gossypium longicalyx. The sequence continues at coordinate 61,498,413 of CM046997.1, forward strand.
AGCTACCTTTGAATTTGATAATACAAGCTTGTAACATATCTTCAAGAACTTGTATAAGGTGCATGGATTGACCATCAAATTGAGGATGAAAGGTCATGCTAAATGCATTCTTGTATCCAGAGGTTCATGATTATGCTTCCAAAATCTCAATGTAAAACGAAGATCTCTGTCTAATATAATCAATGTCGAAATACCATGTAACCTGACTATCTCCTGAATACCTCAACTAGCTTCTTAAGCGACCAATCAGTTTTGACAACGAGGAAGTGAGCCGTTTTTGTCAATCGATCAACTATAACCTAAATGACATTCTTTTTCTTTGGCGAGATAGGTAACCTTGAGACAAAGCACATCTTTAGTTGCTCTCATTTCCACACTGAAACGGAAATGTATTGAAGTAATCCTGAAGGAGGTTATGATAATTCAAACGTTTAGAACGTATTCCACAATCTCCTATTTCATATCCAGCGTAATAATTAAATAATTTGTTAAGGAATGTGATTACTTTATCTTGGGTTGCATGTGTTTAGTTTGCAAACGTTAGGAAAATGTATATTTAAAAAAGTGATTATTGATTGATAATTTAACATATTTGTTATTTGACAAAATAATATAGCATATATGCAAATATTTACAGATTTATATATTTGTAATTCACATAGAAGTAATTACGAAAAAGACAGTGAGTGATTATAAAATATGTTAGAAAAAGGAATTAATTTTGATAATGGTTTTTGAAAAAATAATTGTATAGCATAATAGAATAAAACATGAGTAATGCATAATATAAAGATAGGAAAATAAATGTCGGAAATTAAAATTCACAAAGTAACGACAATATATAATAATGACATTTAGATTTTAATAATGTAATCTATTTATTAAGGTTTACGTTCGACCTAAACCACATTTTCCAAAAATCAATCTACTTCTAATTGTATTATGGGATTTGTGATTAAAAGGATACTGGCCTCATTACACTCTTATCTACTACTTCTTGCAATTTTACTTCAATTGAAAACCAGAAAAATTATAACATAAATAGAGTTTATGTCTTTGATTTTGAAAACTTATATGAAGGTAGCCTCCATCGTTATATTTTGAAGTAATTAGCATGGTATTCAATTAATTATTTTATGGCAAATTACGACACTAAATTGTGGTTATTTGGTCATTGATGAGAAGTGTATATATATATATATATATTAATATTTATGTATAAAGAGATATTTAAATTTGCAAAGTTATTAAAACATTTTAGGAGAAAATAAGAGATGATCAAGATTGTGAAATAAAAGGAAAGATATTATTATGAAAAATTAATTATTAAATCATATTTACATGATAATCTATTTGGAAGGTAATAATATAAATATTAGGCCAGCACATATTAAATAGAATTATTAATTTTATTTATGGAATAGAAAATACGAATTGTATTTTACCCATAATAAGAGATTCAATAATATAATTTTTTTTTTTGTAAAGTTCATTACTATATTATAAAAGAAACCACCGTTATGAAATTCACTTCAACTTACTTATATTTTCTATATACTTCACTTTAAAAGATTACAACACTTTATTACTATAAATTCCACATTAATTACTACATTATAAAGTTATTATTAATTAATTACAAATATTATGAGATTTTAGAAGTTCTGTTACATGTGTATATTTGTGAAAACTACATATTTAGAATACAAATATATGTTTAAAAATAATATATAATAAATAATGAAAGGTAAAGTTTGAAACTAATAATAACAACACATATGTAATATGTAGAAAATTAAAATAAAAAATAATTTAACTTGTGAGTAAAAGAAAATTGAAATAGGTAAATACATCATATTAAGAATATTAAATACACTCAAATTATTTATTATGATGTTGTTATTTTTCTATAGCATGTCAAAATTTTATCTTATTAGTGAAAAGAAAATTTAATATTAAAAATCTATCTATTTTTTTAAAAATTAAAAATCTCTTTCTTTTTTCAAAATTATAAACGTGTGAATTGAAGTTTTTTTTTTTTTCATTTTACTCTCAAATTTATTTCCGACCAATGCAAAATTTATTCAAAATAAAAAATGTAAGTAATAATTTTTTTCTCTAAATTAATTTGTTATGATAAATTTAATGTCTTAGGTAAATAAATTTAGAGTTAAAATTGAATTTTTATAAACATCTAAAATTTTAATTTGTAAATACGAGTTTTTTTTCTCGTGAAAGAAAACACAAAAAACAACTAAATTAATCCATCATATGCGAGAAAGTCATTTATTCTATCGGCACAAAGACTAGCTCCAAGATCCTCAGGTGCATCAACAAACACATGCACATCTTCAGTCTTATCAAAAGTCATCTTAACAATGCAATTAGCCACTTGATTTTTCTCCCTTGGAACATGCTTAATACTCCACTGATCCATAGTCTGTAAATCAAATAAATCTTTCTCACCAAAGCTGAGGTTGATTTGGCCAAGTGTCTATTATGAAAGGCATTGACCACCTCTAAATTGTCAATATGAATCAAAACCTTGTTGTACCCCTGTCTTTGAAGAAGAATCAGACCACCTAAGATGCCCCAAAGCTCATCATTAAAAACTGAGTAGTCCCCCAAATAGTGATTGAAACCAAGGATCCAATCCTCATTCAGTTCATGTACCACACCTCCAGTAGCAGTGAAACCTACACCTATCTTAACAACTCTATTAGTATGTAAGTTAATCCAATCACTCGAAAAAGGTAGATTAGGAGCAATATCAAGCTATCTTGGTGACGCCTTCTTGTGAGCTAAATCAAATTGCTTAGCCCATGTAACACCCCTAACCCGTCTCTGTCGCCAGATTAGGATTATGGAGCATGACCGTACAATCAGAAATATTTAACATCATAATATTTAAATAAATTGAACATATCGCAATCCATTCAATCACATGCATTATCTCCCTAAACCGAGCCCTCGAGGCCCTAAAATTAGCGTTGGGGCAATTCGAGACTAATTGAAACAAAAAGAAAAGTGTAACTTTTGAACAAGGGACACATGGCTATGTCCTAGCCCATGTCTTAGCCCATGTCCTCACCCGTGTAACTCACCGAGATGCCTCACACGCTCGTGTGCCAGGCCATGTGCTAGGCCATGTAACTCACTGAATTGAACACTAAGAAACTCATAAATGACGCACAGCCGCGTCGCTAGGTCGTGTGTCTCACACGGTTGTGTGGTAGCCCATGTCTCAGGCCGTTTGAGCACAAAATTCACCTAAAATCAAGCCATTTCATAACCAAACTATGCATAAATATACAATCCAATTGTACACATTCCAAGTGACTTAAACATCATCCAAACACATCTAAAGATGCCATTTCAAAGACCCTAATTCAACTAACCAATATGTCATTCAAGGCACCACAAATGCATCAAAATATCAAATACCTAAACATGTCAATATTGCCATAATCCAAACATAATAACCAAGTTCAATTAACTACAATTTATAACCAAATGCAAGCCATCAAAACATACCAAAAAACCCTTAAATACAAGCATAATAAGGTAACCAAAATGACATAACTTGGTAAAGCATCAAAATGTACCAAACCAACATAGCTTTCAAAACTTATACATACCAAAAACATCATTAACACGTTCATCAAAATACCATTTTGAAACCATCACAAACATACCAAAGGATCATGCTTTTTAATAACTAAAAGTAGTCAAGATGACCTTACTTAACAGCAATACAAGTCTATCATATAAACATAAAAATCGAGACACAAGCATACTAAATCAACCATTTAATACATCCATGAGCCATCAATACAAAATACCTATACATGTCATTATTAACCATGGCCAAAATACTTCAAAACTATTGAATTGATTGCTAGATAGTGTGATAGATCTCTGACGAGCTTCCAACCAAATCGAGCTTTCGATGATCTATAAAACAAAGGAAAACAACTACGTAAGCAACAAGTGCTTTGTAAGCTCGTATAAACTTAAACATAACTTACCACATCAATAACACAATTCATAGAATAAGCATAAACCATTACCAGTGCCTTGAGCATAAAATAAGCCAATTCAAGCATCATCAATCTCACATGATAGTAAGTTCATCAACATTACATATAAGCTCATTTATACCATAAATATAGCTTTCAAGATACATTACATATGCATCAACCTTTTCATAAATCATGAGTATTTTCGTTAACTTACTTATCGATCCATTCCTTTTCTTACTTGTTGAACCATCTAGAATTAAATTGTATACTCAGGAAAGCTCACACATAGTGTGCCTTTACATATAACCGTAACATTTCCTTTACATCAATGCTCACACGAGCTGTGGGTTAAAATGTAAGCTATACGATATAGTTTACACGAACTGTGGAGAATCCGCAACAAATGCAGGACCTCAGCCATCGGTAGGCATTCAAGACCAGCACCCAAAACATGAAATCCCTAATGACATGTCATTTGTATCCTAAGAATTCTTAAGGTTCAACTAAGACTCGATATCCGTCAATTCTTCACAGCATTGATACATTTGTATATTGATTCATTTACATCAAAACAACATAATAAACATTCAATTTAAATAACATTAAAGTGATTATAGTTCATACGAACTTACCTTGGTAAATACAGTTGTAAAACGAAGCTAATGACTAATCCAACACTTAGCTTTTCCTCGATTTTAATCTGTTTGGCTCGTTTCTTAATCTAAATAATATTTTTTATTCAATTAAACCACTCAAATAACTTAACATAATCAATTCAAGCCTATAATCCATTTTAAGCTAAATTTACAAAATTACACCTAAGATTTTAATATTTATGCAATTTAGTCTCTAAACACAAAAACTTGCAATTTCACCATTTTTAACCATAAATCATGCTATCCGATTTTTACCCAATCTTATAACAGCCAATATTTACCCATCATTTACACTATGTTCCTTGAATTTTACCTTTTCCATAAATCAGTCCCTAAACTTAAAAATCATCAAAAATTACTTAACAAAATACTTATATTTAACAATCAAGCTTTATAATCTATCATAAAATTTCAAGAACATTACAATTTCATCCATGGTAAAATTCTAAACATTTAAAAATTTAACGAATTTGATCCCTATGTTAGCTAGATTAAGCTAATACGATAACAAAAACATAAAAATCATTAAAAACGGAATTAAAATCCACTTTACATGCATGAAATGGAAGCTTGCACGATTGTCTTTCTCCACAACAATGGATGAATCAATTTTGCTAGGCTAATTAGAGAAGATGACAAAAATCCGCCTTTTGTTTTATTTAATCTTTTAACTTAATGATTCATTTACTATATTAACCTTTTAAAAACTATTAAATTACACCAAAACCAATCCAATATCATCCACTAACTTTAAACATGGAATAATTACCATCCAAGTCCATGAATTTACCTTTTTCATAGCTATTAAATCCATTTAACTAATAGAATTCAACTTTCGTACCTTTTTACAATTTAGTCCTTTTTAATTAATTAACTATTTAAACGTTAAAATTTCTTAACAAAATTTCAATAGGACCCTAATAACACTCCATAAATATTTAATAAAATATTTACGAGCTCGGTTTATAGAAATGAGGTTTCGATACCTTATTTTCTAAAATCACTTAACTTTAAAGATTTACCACTTGGACCTAATTATTTGTTCAAATAGCATAAATTGCCAATTCAAAATTTATTTTAATATTATATTTTAATTTTAAATATTAAATAATAATATTTACAAACTTACTCATCAGATTTGTGGCCTTGAAACCACAATTTTTGACACCACTAAAAAACGAGTTGTTACAACCCAACTAACAGACGATTTAATAGTCTCATAGGAACTTTAAGCTATTCCTTGAAACACAAAAAGGTTTCTATTTTTCCACATGCTCCAAGAAATTAAACCAAAGAGGCTAGTCCAATTGATCCCCTCACTCGGCATCCCAAAATGATTGTATAAATTGGACTCGATCTATTCAAACAAGTTACTAGACAAAAAAACTAAGTTGATTATTAGCTGGCACAACATGTAACCAAACGTCTCTGGCAGTAGGACAATCCCTAAGCACATGAAAAATGTCCTTAGATTCATGATTATACAATGGACAAAAGCCAACATGGCCAATATCCCTCCTTATCCTCTCCAGATTGGTAAGAAAACATTGTTTAAACACAAGCCATAAGAAAAGTCAAACACATTGAGGTCCTTGAAACTTCCAAATGACTTTCCACCACCTATCCTTCGAATTCCACGTGGTTTCTCTAAGAGACCACTACGCACTTTTAACCGAAAAAGACCTAGTAGAGGTGTGAAGCAAATGGTAAGGAGGAGGAATGCTGACTATTTTTTTGACAATATCTTCCAGCAACCAAACCCTGAACAGATCAAGATTCCAAATAACCTCCTCTATTACCATATCACTAAGAGTACAATCTGAAATAAAAATACTTGTAAGCAGGTAAGTGGTTTAACAACGGCCCTAAGTTCGAAACCTAGGGATCCTTCTAGTACCAAACAGAGTTCCCATTCCCAACTGACCAAATTAAGTTTTCACACAATAGAGGCCATACCTTAGTAAGGGCTCTTCAGACGAAAGAACAGCTTCCTCGCACTATGCTAATAGGTAACCGCTCATTCATCCCATACTTCAATCAAAGAACACGAACCCAAAGGGTGTTATCGTTTGAGGCTAGGTTAAACCCCAACTTTAGTAAGAAAAGAGCATTTTGGTCCCCTAAGTGCCTGAAACCTAAACCTCTACAACCACGAGGTTGAAAAACAAAGTCCCAATCAACCAAGGATATTTTTTTCCTACCATTAAAAGACCCCATATAAATTGCCTAACGATACATTCAATCTATTCAAATACACCTTTTGGAATCTACATAGACTACATAAAGTAATTTGGGATGGAAAGAAGTACAAATTGTACGATAGTAACTCTGCTTGTAAAAGAAAACTGCTTAACATCCCAACTACTTAGCTTGCTTCGAACCTTTTTCACCACAAACCCCAGTGTACCATAAGTTACTTTGTCATAGAAGAGAAGGACTCCCATATATGTTCCAATTATGAACTCTTTGGATCTGGTACCCTAAGTGTAGTATTTGTATCAATATACACTTGTAATTTTTTTTTAGAAGATTGGTTAATAAAACAAATTCATTAATTACATTAATATACTTTGTATAATTGTCCTCATATAATTTTTGCACGCAAAGCAAAGTGGAAGAAAATGTTGCACATTGGTTGTCTAAATGTTTAACTAATACTAAGCGGTATTACGTGGTCGGATCATAGTACAAAAAGATAGTTTGTATTAGTAGACAAACCTAAACATATCCTTAGTTTAATCGAAAATGAGCAAACCGATTGAATGACTAATATGTTGTCTATCAAGTCCAATTGGGGAAATGCCTTGTCTTGGGCATTAGAGCGGATGACTCCCAGAAGATAAAGACATAGATGTGACTGACTGGACCTGGCCCAAAAAATGGGCTTAAAATTTTGCCCAAGCCCGGCTCGGCCCGGTCGTATTAATTTTTTATATTTTCTTATATAATTTTTTAAAAAAATATAATACATCAAAAATACTAAAAACATTAAAATAAATGTTTCCCAACAAACTGAAAATAAATTTTTGAAAAAATATATATACTTAAATAACACTAAGATATGTGCAACTTAATAAGCAAATACCTCTAAAACAAGATTAACAATAAAACAAGAGTTATACAATATCCAAATAATAACAACAAAATAGGAGCAACATAATTGTGAAATAGTAACAAAATAGTAAAAAAAAAATAGCAACAAAATAATAAAAAAATAGAAAAAAATTGTAGTTTTTTTTATTTTGCATATTTAGGTCTAGCTGGGCCAAAAAAGTCTTATCCGAGAACCAGGCCATTTCCTAAACGGGCCTTTTTTTTGCCCAAGCCCATTTTTCAGGACTATATTTTTACCCAAACCCTTCCACTTTTCGAGTAGGCCTTCAGGCCGAGCCAGGTGGCCGGCTCATGGACTAGTCTACCGATAATACTTTAAACAGGACCCAAGTAGAATAGATATTGAATCCGTTTATGAATTTATTCAATTGTAACATTCATAGTATGGCATACTTAAATCCTAAGTGGATGGCAGACTATGTATGCGTGACTCGTACACTTTAATGTAAGTAAAAGCCTGACTTCAAATAGATAAGGAACCGAAAGCTAGTGCGAAGGGTATACAACTTCTATAGTATGTAGCGTCATTCACAATAGTGGAATTCGTATCCCAAAAAATGAGTAAATGATATCCTCTCATTGGCATTACATGATTGATGAAAAGTACATGTGGCCACGGGTCATCCGTCTTTGTAATGGATGACCTGATCACTGTTTGATAGTGAGTGCCTTTTCATGAAGAAAGATGTAATGATTACCATAAGATAAAATAGAATCGTATTGGGAGAACGAATATTATCCCAAAGAGATCAATGATATCCTATAAGGATAACACACTTATGACAAGGTCATTAGACGAGTACTTAGTAGTTGTTTTTGTAATGGTATGTCATTGAAGAGAGCTCAGTCACGAGACTATAGCAGAATGACTTTGTGACTAAATTATTTTATAATTAATAGGTGAAAAGACAGAACTTAATTATAAATCATTTGAGCCTCAACTACATATGTTCAATCATTCCCTCTGCTAGCTCATTGAAACCAAAAATGAATTGTATGTTTGAATAGAAATGAACGGAATAGAAAAAAAGAAATGGGAAACATTCAAGAATGATTATGGTTTTCTCCGAAATGGCGAAAAGGAATCATTTAGAAATGAATGTAGGTTTCCAAAAATGGAAATGAAAACTTCCAATCCTATATAGGATTACTTAAAAAAGATGGGAAATTTAGTTTATATTTTTGGCCTGTTTTGAAGCCCAAAAATGAAAATAAATCATTCGGTCATAGTGAACATGTTAAGTTGTGACATATTAAACAAATTTTCTCGAAATTTTATCGGGGATAAAATTGTCAAAATTTTACTGAGGTAAAATTGGGGTGAGAAAATTATTTAATATGTAGATATTAAAGCTTATTTTGGGAAATAGAAAAGCTGAATTGGGTTGAATCATATTACAGAGTACTGGGTCAAAAGGCCCAGAAAGTACTCGTAATTGGATCCGATGTGAGAGAGGCCCAAAACCCTTTATCTAAGGAGGTGTGTCAGCAAAACCCCAGTATCATTAACTAGGGTTGTCGTCCCTATATCCTAGATAAACTAGGATATTATTTTTCTAGTGGAAATAAGCTTCTACAACTCTACAAAGGTTCTATCTTCTCTTCCTATAAATAGATGGCACCAGTAAAGCTATTTACACAAATTTTAAGAGATTGTTATTCTGCCGAAAAATAGAGAGAATTTATTCTCAACTTATAAACATATTTTTTAGAATAAAAATTTTACCGGTTTCTATTAAAGAAAAGAGAATTTTTATTTTCACCCCAAAAGGAAAATTTTTTCTAGTTTTGTGTTTCAATTTAATTGGTTTTAGCCCACACTTGAAGCAGTTCATGGTACGAGAATAGCGAAGAAAATCGTTTGATTGAAAGCTAAAAAACATCAAGGATCTGCTTATTTGAAAATACGAGTACGATTTCGGTCTAAGGTTTATTGCTATAAATATTACAAACTGAGTTAGATTTCAAATTTTTTATTTTTTAATGTGCAAGAAAATAATTTTCAAACTAAGTTTTTTTTCCAACAATTGATATTAGAGCCAAGTTGTGTTATGTTTATGGTGTAAACTGAGATCGAATCTCTCTCTTCATCTTGTTTGATTAATATTTGATAAGATGTGGCATTCTTGTAATTTTTTTTTACAAAAAGACTTGAAAGGTCAAACTCAATTAATAGAATCATCAATTACAAAATCATGGATTTTCATAGGGTAATCCATACCAAAAACCAAATTACAATCATTAGTAATGGAATATTTGCACATGAATTCTACAACCTTATTACAATTTCGGTTGACCAATTAACAACCACATTATTAAACATGCCCATTGTTTTAAAAGATTCATTAATGCAATAGCCCATAATTGTAATATCCTCCCTACACTTCGTAATCTTGTTCGAAAACTGGATAATCAGTTTCGATGTAACGCCTCAAATCTTCAATATTTATTTGTTTGTAAGTTGTGTGAAACAACTGACTATCTGCTTCAGTGGTTAAGTGTTCTGAGAAGTGTCTGAGAAGTCTTGGGTTTAAACCTTGGCTTATGCAAAAATTTTGCTTTTTCTTGAATAAAACTCTTGACTCTAAATAGTAGGTTTTTAAATAATTATGGGGATAGCATGACATAAAAAGCCTGATGGTCTAGGGGATAGTGGCGTGTTATTGTTTCTAGGAGACTTGAGTTTGAGTCTTGCTACATGCAAAGTGTGTTTCATTTGCAAGTTTTTGTGTAAGGGGTTGTGTGGTAGTGGAACTCTAATGCTTGGACGGTTTGAGTAGTTGAGTGGTATAGGGGATTTTGTAGCTGAAACTAAGGAGGAAAAAGGGGGGATTTGGATAGTGATCTGTTTGAGGGTTTTGTGGAGAGATTCTAGGAGAAAATCAAGAGGATGTGAAGTTGAGGGAGTGTTGGAGCCGAATTGGGATTGTATGCACCCTTTGAAATCGATTTTGGGGAGATTTAGGTTTGGTTTCGGTATTTTGTTCTTTATTTCAGTGGTTGTTGCTTTTTTGCTTCTTTTCGTTTTTTTTCTCTCCTTTGAAGCCGAAAAGTGCATCTCAGGTACCTTTCATTTTAGGTCTCTTCGAATTTTGTTCTTCTATATAGTGCCTTCTAACTGATTTTCTATTCCTTAATCTTTAGTCGAGCATTCATTTCCCTTGTGTTGGCCGAATACCCTCCTTTCCCCTTCTCAAACTCCTTCGGTTTTAACTTTGTTCTAGCCGATTCTCTCTTTTTTCTCCCCTTCGAAACCGATTCCCCTTTGACTGATTACACTTTCTTCCATCCTTCAATCCTTCTTGAGTTAGCAGATTCCCTCACCTCTTATCTAGTTCCTTGGCTGAATTCTTCATTCCTATCTATTCTCGTTTTCGGTCTTGGTAAGTGTTCATTGATCTTTTGGGTTCAGGCGCGTGGTGCTTCTCTTTCTCTCCCTCGATTGTTCTTTGTTAGCCGAATACTAGTGGGTGAGCCTCTACCTTACTTCTTTTTGTGTAATACCCCTACCCGTATTCATTGTCGGAATAGGGTAAGAAGTATTACCAGAGTTTACAAATTAAATTTTTTTTTTTACTCAATATATCCCCTTTTATGGATATCTAACCTTCCCTGTAAATTTTAAACCGAGACCAATCCACATCAATCAAACCAATTCAACATATTTTCCAAATATATTCATGCATATTTATAAGATAACATCATCACATACCCAAAACCAGGTTTGTTAACCATACCAATGGCTAACTCTACATTCATTTCACAAAATCATTTACTTTATTAGCTTATACATGCCATTGATTTCCAAAATAAAGTTTCTTTATATACCGAAATCCTGAGGTTGATAGTGTGATGTATCTCCGACCAAATCTGATCTTCGAGCTCTTAACACTACAAAACAGGGGAAAATGAAACAGGGTAAGCACTTTGTGCTTAGTAAGCTCATGTAACAAGAATTATACTTACCTAATATTTTCAATACAATACAATAAACATTTATATATCCATTCAATGCATTATTACCCTAATATGCACAAACTCAACATTCAAGTTAGTACAATAATTTGCATGTACCAATAATATGTACCATGATTTCTATTTCCTTGTTATTTTTCCATATTTATCCCGTTGAATTTCTTGGAATTTTCGATGGATTTTCAGAGGTACACTTTTAGTGTACAATTCCGGGTCCGTCAATTCATATTCATGTGCACACATTTCCATTTCAGAGAGCACACTCCCATGAACCTCATCCTTACAATGGGATTACCAGTCCAGGCTAAATCCCCTGTAATATAAACTCATAGAGTATTGTCGGGATTACCAGTCCAGGCTAAATCCCCTGCAACGACAATTACTCTAATGAGCTTGGATCTGAATTACCAGTCCAGGCTAAATTCAGACCCTAATTCGGATTACCCGTCCGGGCTAAATCCATTTTCCACATATTCTTCGGGAGGGCTATATCAGGATAGGATCACCCGTCCGGGCTAGATCCTTTTTACCGTCAATTCCTTTTCAGAGATCCATCGAATTTTCCTTTTATTCAACCAGGATTTCTTCCTCTTTTATCCAATATGTCGATGTTTCATAAAATTTCATATAATGAACATTCAAATCATATTCATAAAAAAAAATGCATTTCAAGCATTTAAGAATATAATTCAAGTTACATGAACTTACCTTGATACTTGTTTGTGCACAAAAATCTACTAATCCTGAACTTTTTCCTTTCCTCGATCTAGCTTCGTATTTGAATCTTCTGGATCTAAATAAATAAATTTAATTATCAATTTAATACATTTCATGTTCATATACAACATTCTCTCTATAATTCAACTATTATTTGTAGTTCATTCAAAGCTGTCCACTTAAGTCACAGCCACTAAATTATTTATAACTCGAGATACAAAACTCCAAATTAAGTTCCGTTAATTTTCCCTGAAACTAGACTCATATATCTTATTACCATAAAATTTTCAGAATTTTTGGTTTATCCAATCAGTACATTTTATTCTTTAAAGTCACCCCTGTTCTGCTGTCTAACAGTTCTGACCCTTCTTCACTAAAAATTAATTATCTCTTCATACAAGATTCAAATGATGTTCTCGTTTATTTCTATTAAAAATAGACTCATTAAGGATTCTAGACATATAAATTTAAGCTCCTAATTATTTTTATTTAATTTTTTATGATTTTTTCAAAGTCAGAACAGGGAACCTGAATTCATTCTGACCTTATCTCACAAAATTCATTATATCTCAAAATTTACAAATCCATTGCTTACAATATTTCTTCTATGAGAAACTAGACTCAATAAGATTTAATTCCATATATTTTCCATCTTCTAATTCGATTTATACAATTTATGGTGATTTTTCAAAGTTAGTCTACTGCTGCTGTCCAAATTGTTTTAGTGCAAACTGTTTATTACCAATTTTCCCCTAAGCTTTTAATAAATGAGAATTTCGTCCCTACTCAATTAGTCTCTCAATTGAGCTTATTTTTTTCAATTAACACTTTATTATATCACCTTAAACTAGTTTACAGCCTTTAGGAATCATAGTTTCAGAAATAGACTTTAATTCCAAACATTTTCACAATTAGGTCCTAAAAATCAATTTTCCATTGAAATTACCTAATAAAATCATCTCATAAATAAATTAAAACTTTAATTTCATTCTATTTCATCATAAACTTACAGAACTCAATCATGGTGACTTTCAATTTCATCCATGAAATCAAAAACTAATGAATTTAATAGTAGGACCTAGTTGTAAAAGTCTTAGAAACACAAAAATTACAAGAAAAAGGCAAGGATTAACTCACTTGGTGTAAAAATTATGAAATACCAGCTTAGAGAACCCTCCTATGGCATTTTTAGCTGCTGGAATTGAAGAGAAATGAAGAGAAATCTAGATATTTCCTATTTAGTCCTAGCTTTATTTAGTTAATTTTGCAATATTCCAATTTTGCCCTTAATTTATCAAATTCCCTGCTGATTTCATGCCCTTGCCGTCCAGCCCAAATAAATTTGGGTCTAATTGCCTTTTAAATCCTTTCTCATTAGACTCTTAAGCTATTTAATCATTCTAGCAACTTTTACGTCTATTACTATTTAGTCCTTTTCATTTAATTGACTACCCAAACATTAAAATTTCCTAACGAAATTTTAATACCACATTACTAACATTTCATAAATATTTATAAAATTATTTTCGACTCGGTTTTACGAGATAAAGGTCTCGATACCTTGTTTTTACCCAATTTCTTCAATAATTTCTTTTTCTAACTAACCACTAAATCGGTAAAATTTTTCTATCAATATTTTCATACGATTTTCCTATCATATCAATTTTCATGCAAAAATATTGAAATAAATTTCTCTTAAATCGGATTTGTGGTTATGAAACCCTTTGTTAGATAATTTTGAATTTAGGCCATTACAACTCTCCCCCTTTTAGGATTTTCGTCCTCGAAAATCTTACCGAGAAAGAGGTTTGGGTATTGTTTCCTCATTGCCTCCTCCGGTTCCCATGTCGCCTCTGAATCCCATGCTTTTGCCACAATACTTTCACCAAATTTATCTTTTTATTTCTAAGCTCTTTTGTCTCCGTGTCAATATTTTGACCGGTTCTTCATCGTAAGTCATATCCGGTTGAATCTCCATACGTTGGAGAAATAACATGTGAAGGATCCGATCGATATCGTCGTAACATAGATACATGAAAAACATTATGGATTCTATCAAGTTCGGTGGTAATGCCAATCGATAAGCGATCGGTCCAATTCTTTCTATGATTTCATATGGCCCGATAAATCTTGGACTCGGTTTACCTTTTCGACCGAATCGGAGGACTTTCTTCCAAGGAGACACTTTCGAAATACCTTGTCACCGACTTGAAATTCAATCTCTTTTCGTTTTAAGGTCGGCATATGATTTTTGACGATCGAGAAGTCGCTTTTAGTCTATCTCAAATAATCTTTACTTTTTCTTCTCGTTTCCGGATCAAATCAACCCCATGTATCTTCCTTTCACTGAGCTCTGTCCAATATAACGGTGTTCTACATTTTCTACCATACAAAGCTTCATATGGAGCCATTTTAATACTCATTGATAACTATTATTGTAAGCAAATTCAATCAAAGGTAGGTACCTCTCCCAATTACCTTCAAACTCTAGTACACAACATCAGAGCATATCTTCCAATACTTGAATTACACGCTCAGATTGACCATCCATGCGAGGATGAAATGCAGTACTAAAATGCAACTGAGTCCCTAATGCTTCTTGCAACTTGTCCCAGAAACGAGATGTGAACCGAGGATCTTTATCCGAAATAATAGAGACTGGTACCCCATGTAACCTGACAATCTCAGATACATATAATTCAGCCAACTTATCTAAAGAAAAATCCATACGTACCGGTATAAAGTGTGCCGACTTTGTCAACCGGTCAACGATTACCCAAATAGCATCTTTCTTCTTTGGAGACAAAGGTAATCCCGACACAAAGTCCATTGTGATCCTTTCCCATTTCCATTCCGGTATCGTAATTGGTTGTAGTAATCCGAAGGTACACGATGTTCAGACTTTAACTTTGTTGACATATCAAACATCTCGATACAAACTCGGAGATATCACGTTTCATTTCCGACCACCAAGTACATCTTTTGAGATCATTATACATTTTATTACTCCCGGGTGTACTGGACATAGTAATGCAGGTGTGAGCCTCACGTAAAATCTTTCAGTATGAGCTCTAAATTACGAGGTACACATACTCTACCTCGAATAATAAACAACCATCGAACCAATCTGAAATTGAGAATCATTACGACTCATCTGTGCCCGTTTAACTTGTAACTTCTCATCATTCTTCCGAGCTTCACATATTTCTTTGTAAAAATGTCGGTTTAGCTCTTAATTCGCTAGGATTGAAGCATCATCGATCGATGATAACGGGTATTCATAGCTCGCAGTAAAGCTAACAGAGATTTCCGGCTCAAAGCATCAGCTACAACATTAGCTTTACCCGGATGGTAATCAATAACCAAATCATAGTCCTTTATCGTTCAAGCCACCTGCTACTGTCTCAAATTCAAATCTTTTGTGTCATCAAATATTTCAAGCTTTTATGATCAGTGATAAATATGACATTTCTCACTATACAAGTAATGCCGCCATATCTTCAAACAAGCAAATACAATAGCGGCTAATTCAAGATCATGTCTTTGGGTAATTTCTTTCATGTGGTTTAAGTTGTCTTGAAGCATAGGCTATTACTTTACCTTCTTGCATTAAGACACAACCTAAACCATTTAATGAGGCATCACTGTAAATAACAAATTTCTTACCCGGTTCAGGCTGCACTAATACAGGTGCTTTCGTTAGTAGATCTTTCAGTCGATTGAAACTTTGTTGACATTCATCAGTCCACTCGAACTTAACATCTTTCTGTAATAATCGAGTCATTGGAGAAGCTATCATAGAGAATCCCTGTACAAATCTCCGATAATAACCAGCTAAACCCAAGAAACTTCTAACTTCAGATACATTTTTCGGTGGACTCCAATTGACAATAGCTGAGATTTTACTTGGATCTACCTTGATACCTTCGGCAGATACAATATGTCCTAGAAAACCCACTTCTCGAAGCCAAAATTCACATTTACTGAATTTAGCATATAACTGCTTCTCTCGCAGAATTTGCAACACAATTCTCAAATGTTCTGTATGTTCTTCTTCATCCCGAGAATAAACCAAAATATCATCAATGAATACTACCACAAATCTGTCTAAATAATGTTTGAATATCCGGTTCATCAAATCCATGAATACTGCAGGTGCATTAGTTAACCCAAAAGGCATGACCAGAAACTCATAATGCCCGTACCTAGTTCTGAAGGCTGTTTTTGGCACATCGACTCCTTTACCCGTAGCTGATAATAACCCGATCGAAGATCAATTTTTGAAAACACAGTAGCACCTTTCAGCTGATCAAATAAATCATCAATTCGAGGTAATTTGGTACTTATTCTTTATGGTTACTTTATTAAGTCGCTTCGGTAGTCGATACACAATCTCAAAGACCCGTCTTTCTTTTTCACAAACAACCGGAGCACCCCAAGGTGAATGACTCGGTCGAATAAAAACCCTATCAACAAGCTCTTGCAGTGTGTCTTTAACTCTTTTAATTTCAGTAGGAGCCATCCAGAGTGCGGAGCTATGAAAATCGGAGTAGTTCGGAATCAAATCTATAGAAAATTCCACTTCTCTTTCGTGGCAATCTGGTAATTCCTCCGAAACACATCGAAAAATTCACATACTACTTTGGGCGCTTTGTATTTTTGACTCGAGATACCTTGGTGTCAAGTACATAAACCACGTAAGCATCATACCCTTTTTGACATACCTGCGTGCTTTGCCATTATCGAAACCATATCGAGATAAACCCTCTGTCGATCAGATTTAACCGGAGCAACTCACCACCATTCGACATTTTAGCACAATATATTTTTGTCTACAATTTACTACCGCATCATCATCTTTGGGTTAACCAATCCATGCCCAAGATCACGTCAAATTCATCAAATGGCAGTAACATCAAATCAGTAGGAAACAATAACCTCTTACCATCAAGTGGACAATTTTTACAAATTTTATCCACCAAAACAGATTGACCTGTGGGGTTCGAGACTTTAACTACAAATTGAGTAGATTCAACGAGATAAATTTTTAACAATTACAAGTTTAAACATATATATGAATGCGTAGAACCAGGATCAATCAATGCAGTAATATCGATGATCAAGTAAAGAAAATGTACCGATAATAACACCAGTCTTTGAGGCATCTTCTCCGCACGGATGGCATATGTCCTAGCAGGTGCTCGTGCTTCAGATCTGCCTACAATATCTTTCGTAGCTCCTCAGCTACCACCGACATTACGGATGGTCGAGGTGGTCTACCTCTCAAAACTGGATTACTCGGCTTCGATATCTGTTCAGCTTCTTTTTCACCTCTTTCTGAACAATCTCTGAGGAAATGGTCAAAAGAACCACATCGGTAACAAGCCCCGCTCTTTAATCGACATTCACCAAAATGAGCTTTATTACAGTACTGGCATCTCGGCTTAGGAGTGCCAACACTACCAACACTGGTCACTGATGGAGTAGAGGGTCTTGGATTAGTGTGTTGAGAACCTGCTCTCTCGCCCGAATACCCAAAGTGGCTGAGGTAGAACGATCTGGTATTTCTTCAATTTCTTTGGAGCAGAAAACTGGGATTTTCCTATTGGTCTTTTACTAAAAATTCGAGCTTCCCTCTTAGCCTGTTTCTTTTCTTTGCTCAATTCTTCTGCTTTATAAGCTCTCTCTGCCAATGTAGCAAATTCTCGAATTTCAAGAATTCTGATCAGTAGCTTAATATCTTCATTCAACCCTTCTTCGAATCGTTTGCACATTTCAACTTCTAACTGTACCCATTCTCGAGCATATTTACTCAATCGAACAAATTCTCTTTCATATTCGAGATCATCGATTCATTTACCTGCTTTCAACTCAAGAAATTCTTTTCTCTTACGATCGAGAAACCTTTGGCTGATATATTTCTTTTTAAATTCATTACGAAAGAACTCCCATGTAATTTCTTCTTTCGGAACAATCAAGCTTTAGTATTCCATCAATGGTAAGTGTGTCTTTTAGCGATGAGACGGCACATTTGGACATTCTTGGTGTACAAGATAATTCCTCCAAAACCCGAGTAGTGCTTTCTAACTAGAATTCAGCCCGTTCGGAATCATCATCATCTGCTGCTCGAAATTCTTGGCCCCATATTTTCGAATTTTATCTCTGGAGCTTTTCCTTTTTCGACATGATTGAAGCACTGCACCTTGTGGGATCTCGGGAACCGTGGAGGAGCAGGAGTGGGAGCTTGAACTTGCTGCACTACAGGTTAGTTCTTAAGTATTGATTAAACTATTCATTCATCATTTGAAAGAAGGTTGTTTTGCCTCTTCCCTCGACCCTCCTGTCTCGGGCCTTCTATCGCTAGTTTCTTCTCTTTGTCTTGAAGCGGAGCATGACTCCCGACTTCCTCGGATTGAGCTCGGTCGGATGACATTACTATAAGAAAAACACATTTAAATGGTCAGGAGATATCACACTATCAATAATAATTTAAATGGCATGTATAGCTAATCCCGTATTTACTACATCGGTCCTAGAACCGGCTAAACCGTAGCTCTGACACCAATAAATGTAATACCCCTACCCGTAGTCATTGTCGGAATAGGGTAAGAAGTATTACTAGAGTTTACAAATTAAATTTTTTTTTACTCAATATATCCCCTTTTATGGATATCTAACCTTCCCTGTAAATTTTAAACCGAGACCAATCCATATCAATCAAACCAATTCAACATATTTTCCAAATATATTCATGCATATTTATAAGATAACATCATCACATACCCAAAACCAGGTTTGTTAACCATACCAATGGCTAACTCTATATTCATTTCACAAAATCATTTACTTTATTAGCTTATACATGCCATTGATTTCCAAAATAAAGTTTCTTTATATACCGAAATCCTGAGGTTGATAGTGTGATGTATCTCAGACCAAATCCGATCTTGAGCTCTTAACACTACAAAAGCAGGCAAAATGAAGCAGGTAAGCACTTTGTGCTTAGTAAGCTCATGTAACAAGAATTATACTTACCTAATATTTTCAATACAATACAATAAACATTTATATATCCATTCAATGCATTATTACCCTAATATGCACAAACTCAACATTCAAGTTAGTACAATAATTTGCATGTACCAATAATATGTACCATGATTTCTATTTCCTTGTTATTTTTCCATATTTATCCCGTTGAATTTCTTGGAAGTTTCGATGGATTTTCAGAGGTACACTTTTAGTGTACAATTAGGTCCGTCAATTCATATTCATGTGCACACATTTCCATTTCAGAGAGCACACTCCGCGAACCTCATCCTTACACGGTGGGATTACGGTCGAGCTAAATCCTGTAATATAAACTCATAGAGTATTGTCGGGATTACAGTCCAGGCTAAATCCTCAACGACAATTACTCTAATGAGCTTGGATCTAAATTACATCCAGCTAAATTGGACCTAATTCGGATTACCCGTCAGGGCTAAATCCATTTTCCACATATTCTTCGGGAGGGCTATATCAGGATAGGATCACCCGTCCGGGCTAGATCCTTTTTACCGTCAATTCCTTTTTCAGAGATCCATCGAATTTTCCTTTTATTCAACCGGGATTTCTTCCTCTTTTATCCAATATGTCGATGTTTCATAAAATTTCATATAATGAACATTCAAATCATATTCATAAAAAAAAATGCATTTCAAGCATTTAAGAATATAATTCAAGTTACATGAACTTACCTTGATACTTGTTTGTGCACAAAAATCTACTAATCCTGAACTTTTTCCTTTCCTCGATCTAGCTTCGTATTTGAATCTTCTGGATCTAAATAAATAAATTTAATTATCAATTTAATACATTTCATGTTCATATACAACATTCTCTCTATAATTCAACTATTATTTGTAGTTCATTCAAAGCTGTCCACTTAAGTCACAGCCACTAAATTATTTATAACTCGAGCTACAAAACTCCAAATTAAGTTCCGTTAATTTTCCCTGAAACTAGACTCATATATCTTATTACCATAAAATTTTCAGAATTTTTGGTTTATCCAATCAGTACATTTTATTCTTTAAAGTCACCCCTGTTCTGCTGTCTAACAGTTCTGACCCTTCTTCACTAAAAATTAATTATCTCTTCATACAAGATTCAAATGATGTTCTCGTTTATTTCTATTAAAAATAGACTCATTAAGGATTCTAGACATATAAATTTAAGCTCCTAATTATTTTTATTTAATTTTTTATGATTTTTTCAAAGTCAGAACAGGGGAACCCGAATTCATTCTGACCTTATCTCACAAAATTCATTATATCTCAAAATTTACAAATCCATTGCTTACAATATTTCTTCTATGAGAAACTAGACTCAATAAGATTTAATTCCATATATTTTCCATCTTCTAATTCGATTTATACAATTTATGGTGATTTTTCAAAGTTAGTCTACTGCTGCTGTCCAAATTGTTTTAGTGCAAACTGTTTATTACCAATTTTCCCCTAAGCTTTTAATAAATGAGAATTTCGTCCCTACTCAATTAGTCTCTCAATTGAGCTTATTTTTTTCAATTAACACTTTATTATATCACCTTAAACTAGTTTACAGCCTTTAGGAATCATAGTTTCAGAAATAGACTTTAATTCCAAACATTTTCACAATTAGGTCCTAAAAATCAATTTTCCATTGAAATTACCTAATAAAATCATCTCATAAATAAATTAAAACTTTAATTTCATTCTATTTCATCATAAACTTACAGAACTCAATCATGGTGACTTTCAATTTCATCCATGAAATCAAAACTAATGAATTTAATAGTAGGACCTAGTTGTAAAAGTCTTAGAAACACAAAAATTACAAGAAAAAGGCAAGGATTAACTCACTTGGTGTAAAAATTATGAAATACCAGCTTAGAGAACCCTCCTATGGCATTTTTAGCTGCTGGAATTGAAGAGAAATGAAGAGAAATCTAGATATTTCCTATTTAGTCCTAGCTTTATTTAGTTAATTTTGCAATATTCCAATTTTGCCCTTAATTTATCAAATTCCCTGCTGATTTCATGCCCTTGCCGTCCAGCCCAAATAAATTTGGGTCTAATTGCCTTTTAAATCCTTTCTCATTAGACTCTTAAGCTATTTAATCATTCTAGCAACTTTTACGTCTATTACTATTTAGTCCTTTTCATTTAATTGACTACCCAAACATTAAAATTTCCTAACGAAATTTTAATACCACATTACTAACATTTCATAAATATTTATAAAATTATTTTCGACTCGGTTTCTGAGATAAAGGTCTCGATACCTTGTTTTTACCCAATTTCTTCAATAATTTCTTTTTCTAACTAACCACTAAATCGGTAAAATTTTTCTATCAATATTTTCATACGATTTTCCTATCATATCAATTTTCATGCAAAAATATTGAAATAAATTTCTCTTAAATCGGATTTGTGGTTACGAAACCACTGTTCCGATAATTTTGAATTTAGGCCATTACATTTTGTTCCCTTTCAGTTTCCTTTTTTTGAACACCACTCCTTCCTTTTTGTTACTCTTTCAGATTAATCCCCATTCTCGAATCTTATACGCTTCATCTTTGGTCTACAGTCTGCCTTGTCATTGTGGTAAGTGGTTTAGAGTTGTGGTATAGAGTCATAGGGTTCTATTTTCAAGTTGGTGTTGGGCGATAAGTGGAATACATTCGAGATCGTATTATACTTTTCATATGAGGTTAATAATAATGTTGTGACACTTCTGTAGGTGGTGATTGAGGGTGATTGACACGTTTCCGAAGAACCAAGGGTGCGAGTGCGGCTTGTTTTTGGTAAGAAAAGTAGGATCGGCTTGGGACTCCATTATATCCCATTTGAATTTGAGCTAAATAACTTATTAGATGTTATTTTGGTTTAATTTAGGTATAAAAGCATTCGGAGCGCGATTATCTTCAAAAGCATCAGGTGTGTAAACACTGCCCAAATCATAAATCGATAAAAGCCGAAAAATATACCATTGATGCTACACGGGCGTGCGCTCACTTGTGTGGTCATCCGAAAGCATAAACTCGGGCATTTAGTCGTAGAGGCTACCACGAGCAATTTCGTGGGCTTAGGCTGCTTTGGGCCACATTGAGCCATGTGGGCCCTATGGGCTTATGGGCCCCATACGGGTAAACCATACAGACGTGTGGTGATTATTGGGCTAGGCTGTGTAGTCCACACGGTCAAGGCCATTTTGGGTTTCGTGGGCCACATAGGCGTGTGAGCCCACATGGGCTGGGCCTTGGGCCCATTTACACTGTTTAACTATTAAGGTCGCACAGGTTGCCTAAGACGACTGTGGACCTACTGTTGGGTCAGTAAATATACCTAGACCCCAATCTGATGAAATGACTGATTTGCCCCTATGAGGTAAAATGACGGATATGCCCTTATATTATTTATAACTGTATTGAGCAAGCCATTTTATATATGTTACATACATGTAGGACATTATAATGTAATGCATGGGGTTGGGTTATTATAATTGGAGGAAGTGTACTGTTCTGACAACTCTGTTGCAATTTCTGTTTAGTACCGCCATCGGTGCTGTTTTTGGTATGTAGAGTTAGGTGGGTTGATTTTATCCTCATATAGTGTGTAGGGTTGGACGGAGTGGTGTGTAGAGGCTTGCTGGGCAGGATTTTTGTTTGCATATATGTACTGTGACCGCTACTGACTTGCGCTAAGGCCCACAATGATTCTGATACTGTAATAGGCTAAGGCCCAGACTGTAAATGCCTACTGTATGACTGATTGTTGTTAAGGGATCACACACTGAGTTTCCATAAACTCACCCTTTTGTTTTCTGTGCAGGTAATCCCTAGGCGAGTCAATGCTGCGAGGGACTCAAAGGTGGCCACACAATTGCATAGGCTTCCTTATCAGACTTTAAATTTATACGTATGTTTAATTTGGGGTATTTTTATGTAATAAGACCTGTTAAGTTTTTATTCTCTAATTTGGGTTTTAATCTTGATTTATATCTACTAGCAATAGGACGCGAGTTTTCAAAAATTAAATGTTTTTTTTTCAAAACATCACGTTTACTCAACATGATTTCAAAGCTTCTGCAAGGAGTAATGTCTAAAAGAGAAATAACATTTTAACAAATTGAACATATTGCTAAACAACTTGAGTTTTAAACAATGAACAAGACATCCTAAGTCTTTGTTAAGATCATAAAGAGGTTTAATATAGAATGGGCTTTTATCAACGAAATTATTTATCGAAAAACGCTTCAATGTGACATCGCCAGATTCGACCATAACGTCTGGGCCGGGTTTGGGGTGCTACATTCGAAGATGGCATTTGCAATGCTCAGTGATCTCGCAATTTTAAGGCTCTTTTCGAAAGCATAAAGCTCAACCCAAGCAGTCGTTATCTGCTCATCTTTCAAACCATAGCCCCTACCAATAACAAAACCATCGGAGTCACGAACAATCACACCAAACCCAATTTTATCGTTTGAAACAGTAGCATCAAAGTTTATCTTCACTGTATCGCTTAAAGGTTTCTCCCATTTCTTAAGAGCCAGGGTTAGAGGTAACATCGGTTTGGTAACTGCGTTGTGTATCTGAAACAGACCTGATCATGACCCGGCCCCGCTTGAAGGCCTACCCGAAATACGGAAGGGTTTGAGCGAAAATATAGGCCCAAAAAATAGGCTTGGACAAAAAAATAAGACTCGTTTAAAAAATGAGTCGGGACTTGGGTAAGGCATTTTTGGCCCGGGCCCGGCCCGGCCCGACTCGATTTCATTAAAGGACAAAAAAATCTGCTCTTTTTTTATTTGTTTTTAAATGTTATCTTCTTTTTGTTTTCTCCATATTTTGCTACCATTTGACTATTATGTTGCTACTATTTTGTTGTTATTGTTTGGATATTATATAAAACTTGTTTTATTGTTAAATTTTTTTTATTATTTTAAAAGCATTTGTTAATTTTGTTATTATTCTAAAGGCATTTGCTTGTTAAGTTGCATTTATCTTAGTGTTATTTAAGTTTACATATTTTTAAAAATTTATTTTTAATTTGTTGGGAAATATTTATTTTGATGGTATTAGTATTTTTGATATATTATATATATTTAAAAATTATAAAAAAATAGTATAAAAATTAATACGGACAGGTCGAGTTGGGCCTGAGTTTTAGCATTTTTATTCGGGTCGAGCTTGGATAGAATTTAGGCCTATTTTTCAGGTCGGGCTAGGCCCGGGCCTAGAAAATGGGCCTAAATTTTTATTTGAGCCCAACCCGAACCCAGCCGGGCCCATGAGCACCTCTAATCTAAAAGTCCTAGCTAAGTGTTTTGGCCCTATCCTAAATGACTCGGGCTACTTCCTCCTTACCACAAAAAATATAGTTATTACAATTGTTCCAACTATTCCACAACGTAGTAATAAAATAAGCCATGGCTTTCTTATCCAGTAATCGCATGGCATCTTCAATCCAGTCAATACAGCAGGAGTAGTCTTTGTTGAGAAGCCTACAATTAAGGCCCCCCAAAGGTAATAATGGCACGAGCAGTTGGACAATCTTTAAAGGTGTGAACAAGGGTTTCAACACTTGCACCACACCTGGGGCGGTCCTTACTAACATTCTGTCAAATAGAGGATATCTTTTCATTCGTAGGGAGAAGCTCATGTCCTATACACTAGGCGAAAACCCAAATTTTTGGAAGGGTTTTTATCTTCCAAAAGAATCTATGAGGGCCCAGACCCACCTACTTAAGGAAAAGCCACGAATATGCTAACTTTGAGGTGTAGCAGCCATGAGGGTTATGGAACCAAACCATCCTATCGTTCGGGCCATTGGAGAGAATAGGTAACTTATAGATACGTTCCCCCATACTGTAGCCATAAATTTTATCCACCCTATCTTTGTTCCAGCTCGTACAATCATTAACCCATAACTCATGCACTTTTCTTTCATAAAGATTCGGACTAGTGCAGCACATCGAGTCACCATTTCAGCCTTCAAAGCCTCAGTTGTCTTTGCAAATATCAATATTGCTCCCATCACCAACCTGCCAATCAAAACCATTTTGGAGTGCTTTAGCAACAGTAGCAATAATGTTCCATGTGTAAGATGGTTTATCCATTTTTTTGGGATGGAAGAGATCACCCTTAGGGAAATATTTCGAGCTGAGCACTTGATAACACAACGTGTCTTTGATCGTGAGGAGCCTCCAAACCTGTCTTCCAAGGAGAGCGATGTTAAAGAGACGTAGGTCTCTAAAGCCAAGCCCTCCCATGCCCTTGTGGAGGCAAAGTTTGTCCCATGCAAGCATAGCCCAATCGCACCCTTTTTCTTTGCATGCCCACCACATCCAATAGAACTTTTACTGCATACCCTCAAGAGTACCCCTAGGAGCAAGGAAAATAGAGAGTGCATAAATTGGAAGTGATTGTAGAATGGATTTAATAAAAATTTCTTTACCACCATAGGAGAGGAGCCTCTTAGACCAGCTATTGATCCTACATGAAAAGCAATTAAGAATGCTATTAAAAGCCATAGATTTTTCTTTCCAATGTAAAGGGGTAAACGAAGATAGTTATCCAAATTGTCAACCACTCTCATGCGAAGCACATCACCATAAAGCTGACGTTGGTCCATGGGAGTATTCGGGCTAAAGAACACCATTGACTTATCAAGGTTAATTTTTTGACCCAAAACCTTCACAAACTCCTTAAGGGTCTTCATAAAGGCATCAACTTCCCCTTTTTTGCTCCTTATAAAAAGGAGGGCATTGCCAGCAAAAAACAAATGATTACTGCGAGGGCCATTTTGACTAGCTCAAATACCACGAATAAGGCCAACAATTTGTGCATTTAGAAGCATTCTTGAGAAAGCCTCCATGCAAAACAAAAATAGATAAGAGGAGAGGGTGTCCCCCTGTGGAAGACCCCGTTCGAAAGCAATAACCTCTGAAAGAACTATATTACATTAAACCACATATTTCACCGACCGGACACAACACATTATTTTAGCAACCCAAGCTTTCTCAAAACCCAACTTTTTCATAACATTCTCGAGAAAATTCCACTCAATGCGGTCATAAACCTTACCTATATCAAACTTTATGATGAAACCTTTATTCGGCCATTTTTCGAGCTCTGAAGGTAGTACATCAGTTCATGGGCAATAAGGATGTTGCCATGAATAATATGACCCGGGATGAAGGCACTTTGATTCTGATTAATGCAAAGTGGAAGGGCAGCTTTTAGACAGATTTTCTAAAGCCTTAAAAATAATTTTGTAAATCACCCTGCATAAGCTAATAGGACGAAAGTCAGTCATGTCCATAGGATCTTTAATCTTAAGGATAAGGACGATAATTATGTCATTAATACAGGAGATATCCTTGTTTCCATCTAAAACATCATGACAAAGGTTAAGAACAACTTTACCCACCACCTTTCATTTTCCTTTAAAGAAAATACCTGAAAGGCCATCAATTCCCGAGTCCTTACGAGGATCCATTTGATTGATAGTGTAACATCCCGAAATAGGGCCTAGTCAGAATAGTGGTTTCGGGACCACAAATCCGACGTCAAAATATTTATTTTATGATTATTACAAGGCCTAGAATATGAAAATATGCATGTGTTAAAGTTTCATGAAGAAATTCTATGAGTAAGGTGTCCAATTGGAAAATAAGGACCAAATTGAATAAATTGCAAAAATTGGATTCTAGAAGCAATTTCCATAAAATGTCTTTAGATTATTAATTACAAGGTCTTAAAGAGCAATTTTCCCAATTTTTAAGGCTTTGGACAAAAATGGGCATGTATGGAAAATTTTGAAAGTTTAGTAAGGAAGGGCATTTTGGTCATTTGGTAATAAAATCAATAAAAAAGGGAAAATGAAGGAAAAATTCACTCATCTTCTCCCTTGTACCAGCCAAAATTCTCAAGCCCTCTATATCTAGGGTTTTCAACATTTTCAAGCTCAATAGTAAGTGCTCCCTAGCCCCGTTTTTAATGTTCTTCGTATTTTTTAAATCTCGGTAGCTTACTCTCTCCATTTTTACCCATATGTTGAGTTGGGATTCATGTATGTAAAGTGACCCATGTGTGACATGTTTATTCTTTGATGATTTATGGAGGAATATGAAAGTTGGATGTGTGTTAAACATCTTTTCCTAGGTAATTTTCATGAAAAACCCCTAAAGGGACCTTTTTGCAAAAGGTACAAAATATGTGATAGAAATGTAAAATAGAGGAAAATATGGGCCAGTATGAGTTCATAGTACATTCGGCTAGGCTTGGGTAACCAAGAAATTTCATGTATTTCATTATACGAGCTTAAGGACTAAATTGTAAATAATGTAAAAGGTCAGGGGTAAAACGGTCATTTTGTTCGGGGTTGAAATTTAGACTCAAAAAGAATAATGTGAGGTATTAATAATTCATTTTTATTGTTTTAGACCCCAAGAAACAAATTTTAGAGGTCGATCGAGGAAAACGAAAGGTTTCGAAATAACCGAAACGCGAAACTGAAACGAGTGCCAGATAAGTTCGAATAACTTAAAGTAAACTCTTAATATGCCTAATTGCATGTATTATGAATGTATGATAATTGGTTATAATTATGGTATGAAAATCCATGAAATGTGTTAATAATAATGACATGATAATAAATGTCCTAGTTGAAGTCAAAAAGGGAAATTTGATGGATAAACCATGGTTACATGACTTGAGATCCTGCATGTGTTGCAGAAAAGGATTTAGCCTGGACGGGTATTCTGTTGATCTCAATATAGAAAGGATCTCGCCTGGACGGGTGTTCCTTGAGTGATCGAGCCTCCCGAAGAATATATGTGCATTATGGATTTAGCCTGGACGGGTAATCCGACTAGGGTCTAAATTTAGCCTGGACTGGTAATTCAGATTCGAGCTCATTAAGGGTGTTTGTAGCTACAAGGGATTTAGCCTGGACTGGTAATCTCGGCATCACCCTATGAGTTTACATTATAGGGGATTTAGCCTAGACTGGTAATCCGGCCATAAGATGTGAGGTTTGCGGGAGTGCGTACATGAGATGATCACTCTTATGACTTGATGGTAAATGGATAATCCATCGAGGTTTCTATAACACCCCCTACCCGTATCCATTGCCGAAATAGGGTACGAGGTACGAGGCATTACCGGAGTTTACTGAAAATTTTCAAATAATTTTGAGTCATTTATTATTCATATTTTAAAAATAATCATAACGTCTCTCTATTGCGCCCTCGAAGCCCAAACATACATTAGAAACCAACCGAAATTAAATCGGGATCACATAAATTTTTTTTCGCAAAATCTTAAATTATATTTTCATCTAAGTACTTACCGTTTCAACACTCCTTAAACCTGTTACCATTTAATCAATAGCTTGGCACTTGTCTAAGCGTCAAACAACATCATTGTTAGTATACTTGCACATATTTCATATAAATTCAACATTGATATACTTATTTTCTCGACATGTCACACTTGAGTTTAATAATTGTCTTTACTTACATAATTTTCTTGTATCAACATATCAAAGATAATCATATATGTACATGTCATGAAACATATCATTCTCTTACCGTTTCTTCATAAGTATATATCAATCATTTCATTATATCAATATTTCACACTCCATCATTTCCATATATTTTATGTATATTTATTCCGGTAATAGTTTATATCAAACTTAACATAAATTATATTCCATGTACTTATACTTATTTCGTTTATCTATCTTCATAATTATTTCATACAACTATTTTGTACATATATTTTCATATGACCAATTCTTGTAAACATTTCACAGAACCATTTCATATAACCATTCATCATCTGATACATATTACTTGAATATCAACTGTTCAACTGATGTCATAGTATCTCCCATCCACGGTCTTATTTATCTTCGACATGATGCCATAGTGTCTTTCAACTATGGTCTTACTCATTTTCTGTCAGGTTGCCATGCTATCTTTCAACCATGGTCTTGTTCATTTCATGTTACATTGCCATGGTATCTTTCAACCATGGTCTTATTCATTCCCGTCATGTTGCCATGATATCTTTCAACCATGGTCTTATTCTTTTCATGTCATGTTGCCATGGTATCTTTCAACCATGGTCCTACACATTTTATATCCTGTTGCCATGGTATCTTTCAACCATGGTCTTACACATTTCATTTCAGAAAGCACACTCCCGCGAACCTCATCCTTACAGCGGGATTACAGTCGAGCTAAATCCTGTAATATAAACTCATAGAGTATTGTCGGGATTACCAATCCAAAGCTAAATCCTCGCAACGACAATTACTCTAATGAGCTTGGATCCGAATTATCGTCCATTTTCCACATATTCTTCTTTGGAGGGCTATATCAAGATAGGATCACTCGTCAGGGCTAGATCCTTTTTCTTCATCAATTCCTTTTCAGAGATCCATCAAATTTTCCTTTCATTCAACCAAAATTTCTTCCCCTTTTATCAAATATATCAATGTTTCATAAATTTTCATATAATGAACATTCAAATCACATTCATATTAAAAACATACATTTCATGCATTTAAGAATATAATTCAAGTTACACAAACTTACCTCATTGTTTGTTTGTGTTTATAATTTCATTAATCCGATATCTTTTCTTTTCCACGATCAAGTCTCTTATTTGAGTCGTCTGGATCTTTATAAATAAATTTGATCATCATTTTCATTCATTTCATATTCTAATGTATTTAATTAATGATTTTACCCCTAAACTTTTATTTAATGACGATTTCATCCTTAAGGTCAGGAAAATAAAATTCTTGCAATTTAATTCTTATTTCCAGCTATTATTCTCATACATATTGATAACAGTCCATGAATTCTATAAAATATCAAAATTTTTCATAATTTCAACACTTTTCAATTTAATCCCTAAAACATGTTTTCCCCCGATCTTAAACTAAATTAATAATTTCATTCAATTTTGTAATTTAAATAATAAAATAATTCATTTCATGCAATTTGATCTTTTTTATACTTTTACAAAATTGCCTATAAAGTTTTACTTTTATTCAATTTAGTCCCTGAGTCTAAAACATGCAAATTACTCATGCTAGATGAATATTCGTACATATTTTCCTCCTCCTCCTCTCCATTCCACATCCTTAAATTTATATAATATGCTTATAAGTAACATTATCAATAATTTCACTGTTTACTTATATGTATATTCAAAGTTGTCCATTTGAGTCATAGTCACTAAATTATTTATATTTTGAGCTACAGAACTCCAAATTAAGATCCGTTAATTTTTTTATGAAACTAGACTCACACATCTTCTTACCATAAAATTTTTAGAATTTTTTGTTCAGCCAATTAGTACAGTTTATTCATTAAAGTCACCCCTATTCTGCTGTCTGACAGTTCCGACCCTTCTTCACTAAAAATTAATTATCTCCTTGTACAGAATTCAAATAATGTTCTTGTTTATTTCTATTGAAAATAGACTCATTCAAAATTATAAGCATATAATTTTAATTCCCTAATTTTTTTCTCCAAATTTTTATGATTTTCCAAAATAAGAACAGGGGAACCCGAATTCATTCTGACCTTATCTCATAAAATTCATTATATCTCATGATTTACAAATCCATTGCTTACACCATTTCTTCTATGAGAAACTAGACTCAATAATCTTTAATTTCATATTTTGTTAATCTTCTAATTCGATTTCTACAATTTATGCTGATTTTTCAAAGTTAGTCCACTGCTGCTGTCCAATATTGTTTTAGCGCAAACTGTTTATTACCATTTTTCCCCTAAGCTTTTAATAAATAACAATTTCGTCCCTACTCAATTAGCCTCTCAATTGAGCTGATTTTTCTCAATTAACACTTTATTCTATCACTTTAAACTGCTTTACAACTTTTGGAAATCATAATTTCAGCACTAGAATTTAATTCCAAACATTTTCACAATTAGGTCCTAAAATCAATTTCCATCAATTTTACTTGATAAAATTATCATATATCAAAATTAAAGCTTCAATTCTATGTTTATTCATCATATTCTTCCAGAAATCATCCATAATATCTTTAAAAATTAGCCATGAAATCAAAAACTAATGAAATAGTAAGTTGGACCCAATTGTAAAAGTCTAAAAAATAAAGAAATTTCAAGGAGAAAGCAAGAATTAAACTTACATGTAGCTAGAGAATGAAAATCAGCTTGAACCCTTTTCCATGTATGTTTTTCAGCTGATGAAAATAAAGAAAAATAAAGAGAATTCTAGATATTCCAATTTGGTCCCATTTTTATTTAGTTTATTTTGGCAATTTTCCAATTTTGCCCTCATTTCACCCTTTTCCTGATTTTCCTCAGCTATTGCCACCCAAAATATCTCCTTTGGGCTTATTTGCACTTTAGGTCCTTCCTCATTTGACAATTGAGTTATTTAATCCTTTTAGTAACTTTTACACCTTTTTCAATTTAGTCCTTTTTATTTAATTAACCACCCAAACGTTAAAATTTTCTGACGAAATTTTAATACTACCTTATTGATACTCCATAAATATTTATAAAAATATTTACGGCTCGATTTATAAAATTGAGATCTCGATAACTGTTTTCTTCAATTTCTTGACTTAATAAATCTCTATAAAACACAAATTACTAATTTAAAAATCTCTCAAAAATCACATTTGGCTCATAATTATTAAATAAATAAATTACGAGCTTATTTTTTTTGAATTTAGTGGTCTCGAACCACTATTTCAGACATCATTGAAAGTCAGCTATTACAGTTTGCAAGAAACTCAACGGGATTAACATTAGATATAGAAATGAAAATGTTGGATGATGATCTCATCTAAGGCAAACTACATGATGAATTATTATGAGACTAACTTGATGTTTGAGTGCATGTAATAGGAGACTATCCTATGTTTATTGGATTGGTTGCCTAATATGGTTGTATGCAAATAAATCGGTAAGTTTACTTTCCAGTTATTCGGGCTTACTAGGCATGTAAATGCTTACCCCTCTCTTTTCCCTGTCTTACAAAGATCGAGGACTCGTAGAGATTGGAAGCAAGTTGGAGAATCAACACACTATCATCTTGTCTAGCTTTGGTACATAAATACTTTTACTTTGGTTCAATGGCATGTATAGGGCTTTGGTTTATTTTGTTATTTTGTCATATGTTTCATTTGGTTGGCCAATGTAAAGGCTTAAATATTAAACTTATTCTTTTTGTATATGGCCATAAGACATGGCTCATTTTTTTGTAGGTTATGACCTACTAACCATGCATGTTTATGTTAAAAAAAATGTTCTTGTGATGATTGAATGTGGTACATCATGAATGGATATATGGAATGTGGCCAAAACATTTGGAGCTAGTTAGGCTATAATTGGCAATGAGTTTTAATAATGAGCCAAGTCTAAATGTGTTCTAATGGGATGGAAATCCTCAAAATAAAAAGAGGATAATTGAGCATGTACATAACAGATGAGATGAGGTTAACATGCAATGGATCATTGATGATAGTCCTCAAGCATATTTAGGTTATGTTAAATACAATTGGGATTCATATATGTGAGTGTATGATGAAGGTGACTATTGGCTTGAAATTATAGCCTAAAATGAGTCCACACGGGTAGACACATGGGCGTGTGTCTAGGCCGTGTGTGACACACGGATAGCCCCATGGGCGTGTGGTACGGTCGTGTGTCCCCTACACCTAAAATTTTTAAATCAGAATGCATGGTAGTAAACACACGGGTAGAGACATGGCCGTGTGTCTCAACCGTGTGGAGGGCACGGCCCAGCACACTGGAATGTGTCCAGGCCGTGTGCCCCTAAATGCATGCTGACGTCATAAACAGAATGCTCAAGTTTTTGGGCACGGGCAAACACACGGGCGTGTCTAAGCCGTGTAAAGGACACGGGCTAGGGACACGAGCGTGTGCTCGACCGTGTGAAAACCCCTGTAGGTTCGAAATATAAAATAAATTCAATTAATTCCACACGGGTAGAGGACACGGGCGTGTCCCAATGCACACGGGCGTGTGCATTGCCCTCACATGGGCGTGTGAGGCTTAACCTAGAAAATTTTCCTTGAACTTTCTCAAGTTCTCGGTTTAGTCCTGGACCATTCTCACTGTAGATTTAGGGCCTCGTAGGCCCATAATAGAGACATTAAGATGTTGTTTGATTGGTTCTAAATTAGAACCAAATTTTATGATCCATATTGTTCGAAAATGTTTGAGTATGAGTTTGGTAACGCCTCGTGCCTGGTCCTAGTCTCTAGAACGGGTAAGAAGTGTTACAGAAAGCTTCAAGGATCTCCTCATCCGTGAAGTGCTTGTCTTCCATATTGTTGATATCTTAAGTGACACTTTTCTGAATGTAGCTCATATTGATCTCATCATTAGAGGAAGTAGTCGACTTAAACAGATTATGGAAGTAAGTAATTCCATACAACCTTGCAAATATTATCAATATCTTGCATCCAAATACCATTAGAATCCTTTAATCTTTTAATTTTATTTTTCTTTAATCTACTGGTTACCGAAATGTGAAAAAAGCAAGTATTTCTATCCCCTTCTTTGAGCCATCTATTCCGCAATCTTTACACCCAGTAACTCTCCTCCTCAACATAAAGGTGCCCCAACTTAAGACGAGTAGCTTTCAACCTTTTGGCGTTTGACTCCTCGTAAGGGCCATCAATAAGATTGTTGATCCTTGTAACTAGCCTACGAATATGATTTATCATCTTTATGTACCGATCATGTTGCCAAGAGCCAAGCTCTTCGCACACCTTCTTGATTTTTTCAATGATATCAGTACCACTTCTGCCCCAAGCTTTTTTTATAATGTTTTTGGCAACCCTCTCTTTCGTCCAACACACATCGAACTTAAAGAAAAGTCTCAGATCTTTGAGGTCCTCTCTAGGTTTTTGACCTATAGTATCCATCAAGACAGCTTCATGGTCCAAGTTTGCTTTTCTTACCACGTTTGTCGCAATGAAAGGAAAGTTATTAATAGCATTAGCAGAAATAAGAAATCTATCCAACCTCTCTTTAACCCTGTTATTACCCATACGGTTATTAACCCACATGAACCAAACCCTGTCGGTTTTGATGTCCACAAGAGTCAACTCCTCCAAATTGATGATGGCATTGAAGTCACCACCTACAATCCAGTCCTCCCTCACTGATCTTCCCACCATTCTAAGTATATCCCAAGACCGGCTTCTAAGATTCGAATTCGCATAGCCGTAAAACCCCGTAAACCTAATATTATTATAGCATTCCATGCAAACATTCGAGTAAATGTTATGGCTAAAGCAGTTTTGTATAGACACGTCAATACTATCTTTCCAAAGCATTGCCAAACCTCCACTACGACCCTGCGAACTCACCGCCAAGCATCCAACTATCCTGCACATGTTTCGAATGCGAGTAAAGTTATTAGAATGCATTTTTGTTTCACAAAGAAAGACAACATCGGGGTTATTAGCAACGAGGAGTTGTTTAAGTTCCCGAACTGTCGCAGGGTTCCCAAGCCCATGACAGTTCCAGCAAAAAAACTTCATTGCTCTTGGAGGGGCTGGTCACCAGCCATTGCCTTGCAAGGTGAAAGACTATCCACTAATTTCTTTCAAACCAATTTGATGGGACTCTCCTCGTTGTTCTCCCCATTGCACCTTTTTGTTATTTTTCTTTTGCATTTTATTTTGCCCCCTCCGTCACGTGTTGATTTTGTTGGCGTTTCTCCATAGGGGATCCAGATTTTAATTCCTCTTCCCCTCCTCTAGCTTTTTCTTTTCCCTTCATCGACGTGAAATCATTTTCAACCCCATTCCCAGTTTTGTTGTCATTGTTTTCTTCACTCGAATTTATCTTCTTTTCTAGTATTTCGATCCCATTTCTCCAGTTTACTCTATTTTGGGTTGACCCTCCTAGTTGAGCTCTAAGTCAGCTTCCATATTGAAAGTTAAGGTTATTTGTCTCAATATGTTCTTCCTTTCTAGAGCATTTTCGGGTAGTGTGTCCAATAAGGCTGCATATATAACAAAAAGTAGGTCGCCTTTCACACTTGATGGCACAAACCGTCTCGGTTCCTTCACACCCCACCAAATGAACAACCCTTCGAAGGGGTCTTAGGATATCTATTTTGACCCTTATCCTTATGTAGTCAATCCAAATCCCATCTCTATCCCTCCAGTCAATAGCCACAACCTCCCCTATCACTTTTCCCGCATCAATAGCAACCTCTCTATCCATTTGTTCAAAGGGGATGTTGTAGATCCTTATCCAAAAAGGCATAATATTAAACACATAACCGTCTAGTTCTTGACCCTTAACAAATGAAAGCAACGCAAATAGACATTGATTAAAGAGCCATGGGATCAGATTTAGAATTCTCATTCTGTCGTCGATATTACCAAATTTCACAAGTATCACTCCATCATTTAAAGCCACAAAACTAACTTCTTCCTTAATGAACCATAAGGGTTTGATAACACGGTACATAGCTTCTCTGTTGACTTTTTCTTCAAATATAATCTTTCCAATAGCCCATGCCTCACACCTCTGTGTGTTTGCTAGCTTCTTATTCATGTAGATCACCCTTTTTTTATTCTTCTTTAGAGAAGTTTGGTCTTTCCAGCGGCTTATTTATATCCTTAGCCATTCTTGAAAATAGAGAATCAAGCAAACCAGGAAAAAACACTTCCGCCAGGAACCCAGGCAGGCCCAGGACATTCACCGCGATTAAACTAAGAAGACAACCACAAAAAGAGAGAAGAAACAGCAAGAAATCCAAAAAAACCAAAACAAGAAAGACATATAAAAAGATAATTAAATCAGCCAAAAACCAGTCAATATGAAAACCTAAGAAACAAGATTAAGAAAACATCGCATAAAAAACAACGAGAGACCATATAGGAAAAGCCTACGATGTGATTTACAAGACAAACCCACATAGAAGAAAACCCAAAAACTCTAAAATAAAGAAAAGCTAAAACGATCAAAAACAGGAAAATCGTTTATCTATTTTAAAAAGAAAACGAAAAGAAAAAACAACAGGAACGTTGCCAGAAACCCTAAAAGTAAAGACTACGTACAAGATAAAAGAAGATATAGGCATAAAAAATTATAAGAAAACTCAACGTAATAAATGCAGATTATGGAAACCTAAGAAAAGATTTTTGCATGCGAAAACTTGTAGAAAAGTCAACATACCTGGCTGCGAAAGCATGTAGAAGTACGGAAACCATGCAAGAAAATGTAAAATCATGCAAGAAAGTGTAAAAAAGTAAGAAAGGAAAGAAAGTATAGAAGAAGACGACAAAATCACCGATCAAGAAGACCATCATTCCCTAAGGCACCCCCAACGCAAAGTGGACGCTGCTTCTCCTTCCACGTTGAGAGCCACTGTACAAGTCTTGGGAATTTTACCAATGACAGTAGGGACGCACAAAACAACACCCATACCATCCAATTATTCTAATAAAAGAACAAAGATGGACACCAAAAGCCAAAAAAGCAAGAAAGAAAATTGCACAAATCTTGGAGCAAATTCCTATGAGCGCGCTTGCTACCACTACCAGGCTACCAAGTGACACTTAAGCATTTTTGTAATTATTTGCATTTTTAGAGAAATATATGTGAATAAATGCAATATTATATATATTTGTTATATAATTATTTTTTTTTTTGTTACGGCTGTGGTTCTTATCTAATTTTATTTTATTACTCATATTTTTATATATTTGTTTAATAATTATTTATGATATAATTGTGATATATATGTATGAGATGATTCACAGTTAATTTATTAAAGATAAGAAGTGTGGTAATGAGAAAATATATATGTTGTATTATTCTATTCACTTCTTTAGTTTATTCGATTACAATGAGAAGTGTGGTAATGAGAAAGTGCATGTCTAGGATTGGATTTGGTAAGGAAAGACTTAATTTTTAAGTGCTCAAATACGACTCACCTCCCTTTCCTAGGAACCTACTCGATGCACGGTTCACATTCACTTCTTCGATTTTTTCCTTAAAAGAAAAACTATGGAGAATAAAATTTGTTTGATTGACTCTTGTGAATAATTGAATGTGAATATAATAAAATTGGAATATTATGTCATGCATACAAGATAAGCATGTCATATAGTTTAGGAAAGAATGTCAAATGTACTTTTCATGCATATATTGATCATAAATAATTAAAACCGAAAATTAAAAACCTTGCATGTTTTTTTAAAATATTGAGCGGGAAAAGGTCCCTAAAGACCTACAGCCTCCATCAATGGTCTCTTATGATGGCATGAAATGGACTTGCCCCAAGGTAGACATTGTCATATGGATTTCACTAAGGAGACTTCCTAAAAGTAAGCAAAATTTTCTTATGATCATATGATAGTTGGACTGGCCCTTTTGGTAGGTATTATCATACAATACATTAAGAAATTATGTCTTCAAAGAGGACAACTAGTCATAGCATGCTACTCGATGAGATTGTCCCAAGATGACTCATTTGTGGTGAATGATATAATAGGTATTGAGTTGATCATTATACACTCAAGATCATATAGTTAAGTAACTCCTCCATGAGCTATGTTTAAGTAAGAATGATGGACAAACGTTACACGATTATTAGTACGTGTGAATGCTTAAAGAATTAGGTTCATGTATTACTTGGATGAAAATTCATGTTCTTACTAGTTGATCATGATCACCCCAAGGTGGCTTGATTAAATAGGTGTAAGAATTATCGCTGCAGCAGCTTACAAATGTTTTAAAGGTTTAAGGTAAGACACATGCATCATCTTAATGTATATCGTAATGTTGCACGATATTTTTAAACATTTGTTTAATACAAAGATATTAATACATGATTGTTTTATTTTTAGTTCGAAAATGGCACCACTCCCTTATTGAACATACTCACTGAAAAAAATTGAACAGAAATAAATATAAGGAATGGAAAAAGAACATGATAATTGTCCTAAGTTGGGAGAAACTTAAAACGATTTTTGATAATAAGTACCCACTGGCCACTCAAGCTGAGGCTAGAAAATGCTGGGAAGAGTCTAATGAGATAGCTTATTGCTATATGTTGGCAAGCATGACCAGTACTCTGTATAGGTAACTGGAGAGCTATAAGACTACTAAAGTGATTCTAGATAAGTTAAAAGACATGTTTAGAGGAAAAACTGTCTTGGCTCGACAGTTTGCCATAACTAGCTTGATTAAGGCCCAACAAAAGCCCAACACTTCGGTCAAAGACCATATTATCACTATTATGGGCTACTTTGCCAAGGCTGCGAATAATGAAGCCAATCTGGACCAGAAGACTCATATTGAGATGGTGTTCAAAAGCTTTTCAAAGGATTTTGTTGGTTTTCGAGCAGCATATAACCTTGGCAACAAAAACCTAACACTTACATAACTCATGAAGGAGTTACAATCCTATGAGTTGTTGTTGAACTGTGGTCGGTTCGAATAGTAGAAACAAATATATTTTTCTTTTATTCCTCAAAAGGGAAGGGAAAGCACACTAACAAAGGCAAAGCTAAGGTCTCTAGGCCATCACAAGTGGAAAGAAAGAGAACTAGAAATCCTAAAGACTTATCTAAATCTAAATGCTTCTTCTGCAGCAAGAAAGGCCATTTCAAGACAAACTGTAAAGGGTGGAAGGAATACCTAGCTACCAATGGAACTCTTGATGATATAAGCTTGTTTAATGGAAGACTTAATAGATCACTAGGTCATTGATTCATGATTCATTAATAATGTTTGTGTTTCTCTACAGGGGTTCGAGGAGACGAAAGATCTTAGAGATAAAAGCTTATCATTGTAAAGCGAAAACGGGACAAGTGTGGCAACTGAAGTAGTGGGAGATGTACATCTTTATTTTGATAATTTTAAGAAGATTATTTTAAAAGACGTTTTCTATGCACCAAGTTTCAAAAGAAACTTAATTTTTGTTGCATGTTTTTATAAAGAAAGATTGATCGTAACTTTTAATAGTGGAATTGCAATATTTAGAAATTGAAATCTTATTTGTAACGGATAGATGTCAAATAATCTCTATTTTATCGAACCAAATATGTACACACTGCTTGAGATTGAAATATCGAATGAAAGACCTAAAACTTCTCAATCTAATGAGGCGTACCTTTGGCATTTAAGACTTGGTCATATTAACCGAGAAAAAAATCACTAGGTACCTTTAGCATTTAAGACTTGGTTATATTAACCGAGAAAAAAATCACTAGACTTGTGAAAGATGACATTTTAAGTTCACTCAAAGAAGTTGATCTTCTACAATGTGAATCTTGCTTGGAAGGTAAAATGACTAAGCAATCTTTTAATATAAAAGGAACGAGGGTTGGAAAACCCCTATAACTTGTGCACACTGACGTATGTGGCCCCATGAGCATTAGTGCAAGAGGTGATTACGAGTATTATGTAACATTTATTTATAACTATTCTAGATATATGTATGTATACCTGATGCACCACAAGAGTGAAACCTTTGATAAATCCAACACTTATCACTTAGATCATCATCCACACCTCCAAAGAAAAAAATGTTGGTCTTACTAGTGTTAACCTAATGACCTGAGAGAGTACAAAACCTATCTAGAGTTTCTTTAAGAATCATAGCATGCTCCAAATCAGCTTTGGTAAAAATAACCAGATCATCAACAAAGAACAAGTGTGATAACTCTGGGCCCAAACGAGACAATTTGAATATATTTATTCCATTTTCATTTGCGCGCATAAGATTTCTTAATGGCATGTCATTCATATCCTACTAGTTCTGATCTCGTTTACATGGGCTTTTAATATATTTATTCCATCTCATCCACTCATTCAAATGAAAACAATTTAAAATTTTTACTTTTTTATAATTTAGTCCTTATTATCATAAAATTTACTATACTTTGTAATTCAATCCCACTTTCACTATTCATACATTCATTAATTCTTACACTTCACTCACATTCCAATTTATCAGAAATTCAATTTTCATAACCATTTTGCAAATTTCACAATTTAATCCTTTTTACTATTATTTCAATATTTCAAATCAATTCATCACATAATTAAAATTCAAACTATATTTATCACTACTTTTTTTACCATCTTTTGCACATAATACTAGCATATTTTAATTAATTTAACTATTTTAACATAATTTATACTTAGATTAAAATTAAATAAATTAAAATTCTTGGAGTACTTGCAACAATGGCTTGGTTGAAATATTTTCTTCTTTTTTCACTCCTTGGCTACTTCCTTACTTTTATCACCAACTAATCCTTCACTTTTCTTCTCTTTTTCGTCATTTTCATATCAAAACATATTTATGCTATTCAAATGAAACTAACATGAATTTCATGAAGAAACTTATTGTTCTTACCTTGATCACTTGAAATAAAACCCTAGTTCTTATTTTCTCTCTCCTCCAAGACAAATATTAATA
Source organism: Gossypium longicalyx (assembly GCA_025698465.1). NCBI lineage: Eukaryota > Viridiplantae > Streptophyta > Magnoliopsida > Malvales > Malvaceae > Gossypium > Gossypium longicalyx. The sequence goes on from CM046997.1 coordinate 61,539,428, forward strand.
CTCTTTTCATGAAAATAAGGTGGATACTAGGCTTCTCTATTGATTTCACTAAGTATTTATGAAAGAAATTAGAGAAATTAAGCTTAAAAGGCTTAAAAATAGTGGAAAGAACCTATTTGTAATAAAAACAAAAGTTGAAAAGATGAAGAAATGGAGGTAGTGTGAAATGTATCTTCATCTTTCTCAACTTTTCTAATAAAAATATTTAATTAATTTAATAATTAAAATGATAATTATCAAAATGACTCACCAATCATATTTTTACACATTTTAGTCCTTAACCGTTATATTTTCCATAATTATCTTGTTTGAGTAATTACCATTTAACCGTCCAACTTTCTCTGTAATACCATCCATGAATCATATTTTATTTTGATAAAATTTCACTTGTAGTCCTTTCTCCTTTTTCCTTCAATTCAATGCAATCATTTCAATTTTTTTTAATTTTCTTACTTTTGCCCCAATATTTTTTATTCTCTTACAATTAAGTTAATATTTCGAATTATTTCTCTTATTTCAAGAGTTTTTTTAATTTTCTATTAGCTCTAGCTACTTTCTATACTAACATTGAAAAATTCTTATTTTATCTATTTCTAAAATTCTAAATTATACATATCCCAACTTAGTATTGTTCCTAACTTAGTGGTGAGCTAGGGATATCACAAGTATCACACGCATAAAACACTAAATATAACACGCACAAAGCATTGAATATAACATGCATAAACAGACCCTATAGCATGTCAACTATACCTGTAACTCTATCTAACATTGTCAATAGAACATTTTTCCATTATTAATTATCACATAACATATTCCCAATATAATTATAATCAAACAACATATAGCACGCATAAGCATATTAAATTAAAATATCAAATAGTCACATATTCACAATTAATTTATCATACCTTAATCATACCTCATAATAAAGTATATATATACCTCTCGGGTCACGTACAATATTATCATACCTTTTACTTCTAATCAATTATTGAATTATGCATGTATATATTTATTGAAATTGAATTATGACAAACTAAAAGTAATTAGTCATTGACAACTTTAGATTTCCATCGTCACCAATGTAAATTCCTTTTAGTGACAAATTATTATTTATTATTTTAAAAAATTCTCTTTACGTTTCTAATTATTAGTAAATTTTATCTGTAATAACTTGATTCATCATATTTATAATACATAAAAAGTGGCGTGTTATTTTTTATCGTGAAAAATAGATTTAAAGTGATGAACATAGTAATTTATTAATCTTTGCTAATTATCTTATATTTTTTATAATGATTTTCAAAAATATTATAATATTATATCACTTAATCTTTAGCATCAAGAATTGCAATAAAACAAATACTTACATATTTTTTTGAAGTCTAGAAAATAAATTTATGATGACAATTGTTATAGAATTAGACCACTCATATTAACTTCAAATTTTAAACATGTTATTTGAAAAAAATACTGGATATCAAATTGGTTACTAAAAATATTGATGGTATCTTTTAAATAAATAATTATGAATGTGCAAATTGAACTTTTAAAAATATTTTTTTCCGACGAATGCAAAATTTATTCAAAATAAAAAATTAAGAAATAATATTTTTCTCTAAATTAAGTTATTATGATAAATTTAATATGTTAAGTACATAAATTTAAAGCTAAAATTGGATTTTTATAAAAAAAACTAAAATTTTATTTTGTAAATACAAGTCTTGCTGTGTTGGTAAGTATTTACTAAAGTAGATGGTGTTTTGCAATAAAAAGAAAATTTAGGACTAGAACTAATCAACCTAAGTTTAACCTATAGGCCCGCCTAAAAATAGAAGAATTTGGATAAAAATATAAGTTTGAAAAATGGGCATAAACAAAAAATGAGGCTTATTTTTTAAACGGGTCAAGCTTTGGGTAAATTTTTTTTGGCTCGAGCCTCTCCCAACCCGAATAAATTAATTATTTTTTAATAAAAATTATCTTGTTATTTTTTTGCTATTCTTGGTGTTTTGCTGTTGTTTTTTTTGCTATTTTTTTTATTTTTGCTGTTATTTTTACTGTTATTTTTGTGCATTTTTTATATTGTTTCACTATCATTTTTAATGTTGTTTCGCAGTCATTTTTAGTATTATTTAGATATTGTGAAACTTATGTTTTATTGTTAATTTTTATACTACTCTAATTGCAATTATCTTAGTATAAAGAATTTTTAATGTATTTTTAATTTGTTTTAATGTTTTCAAGTGAATTTAATATATTATATATTATCTCCCTTCCAGTTCTTCAAAAACTAGCCGCCGTCCACTATTTGCTCCACCTCCGCTTGCAGGCACCGATCGTCCTCTCATTTATATGAAGCTCTCCTTACCCTTTCTTCGTCCTTTGGTTTGGATTCTCGAGAAGCTAACCGGAAAAAAACAAAAAAATAAATCTTAGTTCAAAATTTCTTGGTCCCGGTCGCAGCCATTCTCCGTCCGATCAACATGGCTTCGAGGTATGTGCACCTCCTCATCAGTGGCCACCTTCTCACCGTTCGATTGGCGAGTGGACCACCGTAGCTCCGAGAACATAACAACTCGAAATGGGTTTTCTCTTCCCATTTTCCTTTTCCTTTTTTTTTTTATTTTTCTTCTATACATTGCTGATTTTGATGATTGATTTTGCTCATAGCTTCCCTTTCGTTTCGGAAGCAAGAAACCTTGGTATTGTTTGTTGCTTCCATTTGTGGGTTAGCAGAAAGGTTCTGAGGGATGCCTAAAAAAAGATGGTGTTGCGCCGGGGGGGGGGGAGATAGTGGTCTGAGAAATGGTGGAAAAAAGTTGAGACGGAGCGGAGGGAGTCCAGAGGGAGTGTCAGTGATTAATGGCGGAGGAATGATGTCAGGCTAGCTTTGGGAAATCTGAAATTGAGAACTGCAGCTAACCTCTATTTTTTTCCTTATCTTTGCAACTGTTTATAATCATCAATTGTCGTGGGAAGCTGATGGAGTTAGTGAAGGAAGCACTCGGTGATGATGGCAGGGGTATGGTTGGAGACGTGGATGGGATTGGTGGCAGTGCAGGGAAGGGTACGGCGACTCTGGCAGGACATGGGTCCAATGGACCAAGTTGTAACATTTACAAAACTATGAGGCTTTGTAAATTCATTTTTTGTTTTTTAAATTATCTTGGCTTTTTTGTATTTTGTCCTTGAAATTTTGTAATTTATCTTTTTTGAATTGTTGTAATTAAGTACAATATTACAAAATTATAAAAATCTACATTAATGGCCGAAAGCCCAAAATTTTTAATTAGCATAAAAAATAAAAGGAACATAGCTCAATTAGGGAAAATGGGTCTAAATTCAATCAAAGCCTTCAAATTAAACATTGATTTATAATTAGTCTAAATTAACATTGATTTATAATTTAAAATTGAATATTTGAATTTACTCGACAAAATTTGCTCTATAGCATATTTGTGACAATTTTTATACTAATGATATTAGATGATGACGTGGTACCTCACTAACAATGTGGCAATTATATATTGAAAGTTACAACATTATTGGTGACAACTTGATTAGTAAATGACAAATGTGTAAATCATTTGATGAAACTATTGTGATTAAATCTAATCATGTGTGGAGTTATTTATACAAGTTGACCTAAAAGTGAGAGGGTTTGGGTAAAAGTATAAGTTCGAAAAATGAACTTGAACAAAAAATGAGAAAACGGCTTGAGCCTCGAGTAGGATTTTTTTGCTTGAGCTCGGCCCGTTCGACTCGAATCAGTTGTTTTGTTGTTGTTTTGCTACTGTTTTGCTACTATTTCGCTATTGTCTTGCTACAATTTCACTATAATATTGTTATTATTTTGTTATTATTGTTTGGATATTGTATAACTCATGTTTTATTGTTAATTTTGCTACTATTTTAGAGGCATTTGCTTGCTAAGTTACAACTATCTTAGTGTTACTTTTAAGTATAAAGACTTTTTAAAAACATTTATTTTTAAGTTTGTTTTTATATAAAACTAAAAAAATTAATACGGACTAGCCGAGTTGGGCTCGGGTTTAGCAATTTTAATTTGAGTCAGGCTTGGGTAGAATTTTAAACCCATTTTCTGGTTTGGTCGAGCTTGAGCCTAAAAGACGGGGTCTAAAATTTTGCATTGGCCCGACCCATTATCAAGTCTATTCGTCACCTATATATTGAATGTTATTTTATTATTAGTGACAATATAGATGATTAATGACAAATTTTATATCATTATGTGACAAAATTAACTGTCCCTAAATATTAATTATACGATGACATTGCAATTATCGCCACCATTTTATTGATAATACGTGATGCATAATGATACGAAACCATTAACCTTTAGTGACACACCTAATGTGACAAACGTCATGACAAAATTTGCATCATCATATACTAATAGTGAATGTAATTTTTAGTGGCAATATTTTAGATGCCACTAATAACCAAATTCTTTTTAGTAACATATGCAATATATAATTAAAATAAAAAATAATTTAACTTATGACAAAAAAATTAAAATAGGTAAATACATCATATTAAGAATATTAAATGTATTCCAATTATTTATAATGGTATTGTCATTTTTATATAGCATGTCAAAAAGTTATCAAGTTAGTGAAAAGAAATTTAATATTAAAAATTTATCTATTTTTAAAAATTAAATATCAAGCTGACTTGTGAAATCTTATCACACACGTATGCGTATGGAAACCATAAATTTAGAACATAAATAAATGTTTAAAAATAACATAGAATAAACAATGAAATGTATGGTTTGGAACTAATTAATCATAATAACATATTAAATATGTACGACATTAAAATAAAAAAAATTGATTAAATTGTGAGTAAAATGAAATTTAAACACATAAATACATCATATTAACAATACTAAATGCACTATAATTATTTATCATGGCGTTGTCATCAATTGCGAGTTAATATCCAATTAACTTGTGGCACTAACTCAATTAACAATATTAACAATTTACAATATTATTAATACTAGAAATTTTATCACACACGTATGCGTATGGAAACCACATTTTGAACATAAATGTATGTTTAAAAGTAGCATACAATAAACGATGAAATGTATAGTTTGAAACTAGTTAATTATAATAATAAATGAAATATGTACGATATTAAAATAAAAAAATAGATTAAATTGTGAGTTATATTTAAACACATAAATACTAAATGCACTACAATTATTTATACAAATAAATGCACCAAATAAACAATACTAAATGCACTACAATTATTTATAATAATTTTGTCATCAATTATGAGTTAGTGTCTAGTCGACTTGTGATATTAACTCAATTAACAACATCATTAATATATACAACTAGTGGAGATAGTAAATTGTGCATATTAAAAAATTATAAAAAAATCAAAATAAAGCTTTGGTTGAGTAGCAAATTTAAAGTTTTACTATTTCAATTAGTGCGAGTTCAAAATCCATCTTTTGCATATTTTTATTGGTTTTTGTTAAAATAAAAAGTCTAAAATACCTTCGAATAATATGATTTCTTTTAATTATAGAAGGAAATTTTCGTAATTTCTTAACTGAGTTGGTATCGCAGGTTAACTGAGTAGGTTAACCGAGTTGGCACCTAGTTAACCTGCGATACCAACTCAGTCATGGGTTTTCTTAATAGTATAAATAAACAAATTTGGTGAGAGAAAATATTTTATATTAAAAGTTATTTTTTAAAAAGTTTACTCAAGAATTATTAATGGTGCAGTTATAAGGAATTTGTTTATAAACCCATTAAGGTAGTGTTTGGAAAGCCACCTAATAATTCGATTTGGGTGTAATTGCTTATAATTATACAAGGGTGATATGTTTAGGTAAGCATTGTAATTGGTGGTTCCCACCATATTGGGTGTAATTAGAGCACCCTAATTACACTAATTCTTGGGGAAAGAATGTAAATTGAAGTAATTACTATAATTACACTTAAATCTAATTTTTAAAAAAAAAATTATACAAGTTCTAAAAATTATATTATAAGCATGAATCCGTATGAATATTTAGGATGGTTATATAGCAAACAATTGTTTTATATTATGAATTCTAAAAATATATATTATAAAAACAATTTATGTATTTTATAAAGTTATAAAAAATTATTTAAATCTTAAAAAAATTCTAAGACCTAGAAGTTTATTATAATTTTTTTTAAATGTTATAAAGTGTTATGATATATATATTTATAAAAAGTTATGATTAAGAAGTATGGAGATTATAACTTATTTATGTGTCCATGCTATATATTATAAAAATAATATATTTATTCATAAAAATCTTTATAGTTTTTTTATTATCATAACTTATTTGTAAAAATAATTTTCTAAAGTTATGGCACAAAAATATGTTATTTATAAGAAATGTTATGAAAATTTTATATAATTTATAAAACCTTTTTTATAAGGGTATATTTTAAATTTTATATTATTTTTACTTAATTTACATATTATAAAAAGATATATAACCTAGTATAAGTATTTCTCCAAATAAATTTTATATAAGATATTATAATTAAAACTATAGACTATTTGGACTATGAACCCCAAATCTTATAAAGTCAATGTTACTTATGGAGATAGAAAATATTTTCTTACGCTATATTTGATGTGAACACGAGAAATATAACAAATGCGTTACAAGTGCCCATAGGTCCAATTACAAGATTAAGGGTTAAGGGACTTAGAGAAGCTATTAATGGTTTGATAACAGACATTTGGGCTAAGTGCGAATATTCTGTGTCACAATTTGGGCCGAATTGTGAATTGAATCCTTGCAACTTGTTCAATGTTGGCCCATGAACTTTTGGGCCATGGAATAATTGTTCAGTTTTCTATAATGTTTTAGTTTGTTTTTATTTATTTGTCGTTTTATTTAACTTTTAATTTCATGCAAATAAATATATTGTCTAGAGGGAATAAAGTCTTGTTGATTTCTATTTATAGCTTTACAGGTTACTACAATGAATAAGTTTTCAAACATCAAACATGGATGAATGTTTCAAGCAATGATGGACGTTTCAAGCATTGATGGACGATTTCAAGCATGGGACATGGACAATTTCAATGCACAAAGACGTTTTGTAATTCAAATACTTGATCATGGATGGTTTTCAATGCATAGAGACGTTTATCTCATTTAAATACATGACATGGATGATTTCAAATGCATGAAGACATTTTTCCTCAACCAAATACATCAGCATGGACAGTTTTAATGAAATGAGACATTTTCCTGTCCAAATACATTTGCATGGTTGTTATAAAGCTTGGACGGTTTTACTTATTCAAAATTGGACAGTTTTTTACATTCAATGGCTTGTTTTATGACCATTTGAGACTTTCCTTTACATCTTACACACCTATAAATAGGTATCACATGTAAGTTTTAAGAAATCAAATCAATATACAATTTGTGAGCTTATTCTCTTTTATCTCCTTGAGAGTTTGTTCTGAACTTATCATGATTTTAATATTGTGGTGTTCTTCCTTTTTCCGATCTTATCACTCCCCTTTCATATCCCAATCTATGAGTGTGGCGACCATATACTATTGGTTCCTATCTCTTTATAGATAGTGGGTCACAGTATTCTTCCACCAACTTCTATTTCTATTCAAGCTTCGTAGAAAACGGGTCATGTTCTTCCATAACATTAGTTCTTTTCTGGGTTTGTTTCGGGTTGAAGTTTTTACCATTTCATTCATTATTTATTTCTCTTATTCTTACTTGGTTTTTTTTTCAAGTTACCTGTTAGAACGATCAAACAACAAATTCATACTTGTGTTCATCAAATAAATATGAGCATACATCATTTGGTATTAGAGCTATCCATCTAATCATGTGATGTTTTTATTTTTGGTTTCGATATTCTCAAAAAAATTTGTAGCAAAAAAAAAAGAATAAGTGCAGAAGTAAAAAAATAAAGGAAAAAGATGATTTGAGATTCATAAACAAAAAGTAAAAAGTACCATAAAATGTTTTCTTCTGTGATTAGTGTCATTAGAGTTTTTTTTCATCTTTTGGTGCAATTTAACGATAGTGAATTTTTTTTTGTTAAAAGCGCTATAAAATTTTCTCTTCTATTTAGTGTTTTTGAAGTTATTTTACATCATTTGGTGTAATTTTGTAGTAAAAATTTTCTGTTGTCAAATATTTTTGTTCTATCAATTTGTCTTTCGTGTAATTTTTTAGTTTTTTTTTAGTCTATTTTGTCAAGATAAGGATCCTTTGTTAATCTTGTTATCCATCTTTTGAGTTTTTTTATTCTATTGTTCATTCTCACTGTTTGTTCTTTCTTATTCCTCAACTACCACAACCTTTTAACACCCACAAGATCATAATTTTGATTAATTTATTTTCATTCATTCTTAAAAAAACTTTAGAGAAATGAGTGGTAAAAGGCAAGAGGCGTAAGTGCATTAGAATGAGTAAAAGCCAAATTGAGAGAAATACGAGTAGAGTGATTATCTTTATTCGAGTGAAATTGTGAGGGAGTGAAGTGAGGAAATTTTTTTTACTAATCATTTTGTTGTGTTTATAGAAAGAAAACCATGTCTAATAATAGTCATGAATTGGTGAAAGAGGTGGAGTTCCCAACCTTCAAATGCAAGCTATGTTGCGGGAAATGAGAAGGATAATGCAAGAAGGTTTAGATTAACTTAGTGAACGTGTTGATTGTGTGGAGGAACGGACTTGAAGGGAAAGGTCTCGAAGGGGAAGATCTCTAAGAACTCTTAGTGTGTGTAACGCCCTAAAATCCTAAGTATTTAAATTTTTGTATGTTTGTGACACACAAATACATGTTTGCTTCAGTGGCTAAGTGTCCTAGGAAGTGTCTGAGAAGTCTTGGGTTCAAGACTGGGCATGTGCAAAAGTTTTGTCTTTAAAGGAATAAATGCTGTCTCTAGTCAGTAGGCCTTTAAATTAATAAGGGTATAACATGACAGAATGGGCCTGCTGGTCTAAGGGATAAGTAGCGTGTTATTGTTACTGAGGGTCTTGAGTTCGAGTCTTGGCGATGCAAATGAGTGTTTTATTTTGCTGCTGATGCTGTGCGAGTATTGTGGTTTGACCGAAACTTGAGTGTTTGAGGAGTGTGGGGAGTTGTGGCCGAATTTTAAAAGGTTGAGGGAGGGAATTTCGGTTGTTAAGGGATGTGGATAAGTGAGGATTCAGGTGAGTGATCTTAGGAGTGATTTGGGGAGAAAAATTAGGAGAATTTGAAGGGAGTGGAAGAGTGTGTGCCGAATTAGAACTCCTGCTTCTCAGGTTCTGCTTTGGTCAGTGTGATCATTCCCTTTTTTCAGTTTCTGCCAATTTTTCTTTTGCTTCTTTTCACTTCTTTATTTGAGGCTAAATATTGCTTTGACCATTCGGGTATCTTTTTCTGCATTTTGCAATTTTGTTCACCCTTTTGACCGTTTTCCTTCTGTTGGCCAATTCCCTTTTCTTCCTCTACCATTCTACCTAAAGTGCTATTCTTTTTGTTCTTTGGTCGAATACCTTTCTCCCCTCCCTCAATCGATTTTTGTGTTGGTCAAATACTTCCTCTCCTCTTCTTTTCTCTTCTCTTCACTTCCTCCAAATTCTTTTTCTCTCTTCATTTTGTTGTTCGGCCGAATACTCCATCCCTCCTCCTCATGTTATTTCGGTATTGGCATTGTCATTTGATCAATCGGTTTGAGTGTATGGTTGCTTTTGCTCTCTGTCTCTCTCTTTGTCATACTAGTATTATATCTAACATCTTTTACTGCCAATTTTCTAGGAGTGTGGTGGTGCGAGCCTTTGCCTCTGTCGTACTGTGCGCTTATGGCTTTCAGGTTGAGTGTAAGCCGATTACTTCTGTCTCCTATTCTCGATTTTACACCTTCGGTAAGTTGTTATGCACTTGGTTCAGACTATGTGCGTGTACAATGATAGTTAATAAGTTTCAGTTGGAATGCAGGTTATCTTTAAAGGGCTAGTAATCAATCTCTTGTGAGGGGTAAATGGTGCAAGCCTAAATCGGTCAACTGAGGCAAGTGGTAATCTATCTTTTAGATATTTATTATAAGAGGGGTCGTTTAACCCTATCATGTAGAGACTAATGGTGTGCTATGATTGGATCTAGGTTGGAGCACTCAAGAGGGGTGTGCACACTTTCGCAAACAAGGTGTGTAACATCCATTCCAACTATGAAAATTGGTAAAAGCTGGAATAAGTGAATGATGACGCTATATGAGCGTACGCTCGCTCGTGTGATAATCAGTGTGCCCAAACATGGGCATCTGATCATGGAGGCCGTCATGAGCGATTTCATGGGCTTGGGCTGTTTGGGGCCTTATTGGGCCAAACTAGGCTGTGTGGGCCCTCCAGGCACATGGGCCCCACACGGGTAAACTGCACGGACGTGTGGAGAGTATTGGGCTAGGTTGTGCAATCCACACGGCCAAGGCCATTTTTGGGCTATGTGGGCCACACAGGCATATGGGCCCACATGGCCCGCGATTTATACCGTGGGCCCATTTTCACTGTTTGACTGTTAAGGTTGCACGGGTCACCCGAGACGACTGGGGACCTACTATTGGGTCAGTAAGTTTACCTAGACCCCTAAATTGATAAAATGATTGTTATACCCCCTATGTGATAAAATGACTGTTATGCCCCTTTGTGATGTATGATTGTGTAAAGCGTACCATTTTAGACGTACTGAGTAAATGTATGATATTATGACATGACATGACATGATGCATGATGTGTTGCATGGGGTTGGGTTTTATTATGATTGGAGGAAGTGTACTATACTGGCAGCTCTGCTGCAAATACTATTTAGTGCCGCAATCGGTACTATTTAGAGTGTAGGGATGGGTGGGTTGATTTTATCCCTACATAGAGTGTAGGGTTGGACGGAGTTGGAGTGTAGAGGCTAGTTGGGTAGGATTTTTTATTGCATATCTACACTGCTACCGTCATTGAACTGGGCTTAGACCCAAACTGAGACTGGTACTGATACTGTAATAGGCTAAGGCCCTAACTGAAACTCCTAATTGAAACTTAACCGTTACTGAAATGGGCTTAGGCTCGGACTGTATTTATTTATTGTATGATTGATTGATTGTTTGATAAGGGGTTACACATTTATTTTTTGTAAACTCACCCTTCTGTTTATCTGCGCAGGTAATCCCCAATCTTAGGCAGATCGGTGCTGCGAGGAACTCAAAGGTGGCCGCACAACCGCACATATTTTCTTATTTAAATTTTTATTATAAGTAATTTTATTTTGGGTAGTTTTATTGTAATAAGGCCTCTTTGGATTTTATTTTTAATTTGAGATTTTTATTTGCTTCGATTTATAACTGCTAGTAATAGGAAAAGACGTGGGTTTTCAAAAAGATAAATATTTTTCAAAAATACCACAAATACGTATTCAATTTTAAGAGCTTCCGTAAGAATTAACACTTTAAAATAAAAATATAATAAGGACGTTTTAATATGATTAACTTTTGACAAATGACTCTCATTTTGGAAATAAAAAAAAACGTCTTAAAATCAGCTTTGAGTTCACAGAAAGAGATTAAATAGAAATTGGGCTTTTCAATGACATCACACTTTACAGAAAACACTTCAATGTGACATTGTCAAATACGACCATAACGTCCAAGCCAGGTTTGGGGTGTTACATTTAGTGGTATCAGAGCTAGGTTACAAAACTCGACTGTGGATTTGGGTTCCTTTTAAAACTTGAAATTTCTGAAAAGAACTGTTCAAATGATTTGAAGTATTTTTGTTTTACTAAATGTGTGGTACACCGAGTCTCCAGCGCCGATTTTGTAAGTCTGCTGAAACTATTGTTTGTTTAAACTGAAATGCTGAGAATGTTATAGGTAGTAGACTGTACTGAAACACTCTATTTTAGGGTAAACTAAAAATTGTAGTAAAACTGCGATCTATGAAAACAAATACTGAAATACTGATATTATTTTCTTTAAAATATATGTTAATAAACACTAGACCTATAAACTGATGCATAAAATTTTTAATAAGATAAAACACAATTCGATAATGAGCACCAGAGGTACTCGTGGAAGGGGGTACAAGAGGCCGCAACGGAGGCCGTGGAAGTGCTCGGGCTGGGTCTTCGTCATCTGGCCACATGCCTAATATTGAAGCTAGGGAGGCACCGATTTCACCTGAGATTGAGACTGGGTCTCATGATTGTGCGACTAGGGACAACGCATTGTCTTAGGCCATGTTACAGATTCTAGAGAGGGTCATTGGGCCCAATACTAATGTTGTGGGTCCTAGGTCGGTTATAGAATGAATCTGGTCTAATGGAGCTGAGATTTTTAGGGGTATTACTGGAGTTGCTCCTAATGTGGCTGAGAATTGGATTGAGGCCATAGAGAGGATCATGGATGATTTCGACTACACCCCTAAGTAGAAACTAAAAGGTGCAGTGTCACTGCTGAGGGATGAGGCTTATCGGTGGTGGCTTACAGTTAAAGATGGCACTCAGCCTGATCGGTTGACCTGGGAATTTTTTAAGATTGCGTTCCAGGAAAAATATGTGGGTGCTAGTTATGTGGATGCCTGGAGGAGAGAGTTTCTGAATTTGACTCAGAGGGATAAATTAGTGGCTGAATATGAGGCTGAATTTTTTCGATTAAGCCGCTATGCGCATGGAATAGTGGCAATTGAATATGAGCAGTGTGTTTATTTCGAGGACGGTCTCAGGAATGGTTTATCGGTTCTGATAGCTCCACAGAGGGAGCGAGATTTTGCCGCTTTGGTTGATAAGGAAAAAATCACTGAGGCCCATGTTCCTTTTTGAGGCCTAAGAAAAAGGCCAGAGTTGATGGGCCGGTCAGAGTTGAGGCCCATGTTGCTGCTACTGGACTGTAGCCCTGTACAGATTATGGGAGATGCCATCAGAGCGAGTGCTGGAAAAGGATTGGGGCATGTTTGAGGTGTGGATCATTAGAGCACCATATCAGAGATTCTCCATGGAGGCCAGATCAGGTGCAAGCTATAGGTTTAGGTACTGTATAGCCGCCGAGGGGTGTGCAGTAGCCACCGAGAGGCTGTGGTCAGGCCCGAGGTGGTAATGGTTTGGGCCGTGGTCAGAGGGCACCAGGCAGAGATGCTGGTCTTACTGAGGCGAGGCAACCAGCTCTAGTTTATGCTGCACGTCACTGAGAGGATGGAGATGCCCCAAATGTTATCACGGGTAAATTCTTTATCTATAATGTACCTTATACTACACTGATTGATATAGGATCTACTCATTCCTATATAGCATGTACTGTGTCTAGGACTTTGGGTATAATGGTTGAAAGCACTACGAGTGAGGTTACTGTGTTGAGTCCATTAGGGTAGTCAGTGAGGGTAAATAAACTGTTCAGAGATGTACCTTTAGAGGTTTAAGGAATTATTTTCTTTGCGGATTTAATGAAACTCTCTTTTGGAGAATTTGACTTAATTATGGGAATGGACTGGCTGGTTAAACATTTAGTGAGCTTGGATTGTGCTACTAAACAGATGGTACCGAGAACTGCGGAGAATGACGATGTAGTTGTAATTAGGGAGCATCAAAATTACTTGTCAAATGTGATTTCTGCATTAAGGGCCAAGAAATTGGTTCGTAAGGGTTGCGAGGCACATCTAGCCTACATCGGTGTGTCAGATTCTGGGGTTTCTTCTGTAAAAGATATCAGATCGGTTAAAGACTTTCCAGATATTTTTCTTGATGAGCTACCTGGGCAACCTCCAAACCATAAAGTTGAGTTTGGGATTGAGCTCCTGATTGGTACAGCTCTGGTGTCCATCACCCCTTATAGAGTGGCACTGAAGGAGCTTGTAGAGCTTAAAGCTCATATTTAAGAGTTATTGGATCGAGGGTTCATCTGACCTAGTGTGTCTCTATGGAGAGCACTGATTTTTTTTTTGTGAAAAAGAAGGATGGATGCATGCATATGTGCATCGATTATCCGCAATTGAATAAATTGACTGTTAAGAATTAGTACCCCCTACCGATAATTGATGATCTATTGGATCATTTTCGTGGAGCTTCGATTTTTTTAAGATTGATCCCCGATCGGAGTACCATCAACTGAATGTACCATCAATGAATGCATCAGCGACTTTTATAGATTTGATGAACTGAGTATTCCAGCCCTATCTGGATCGGTTCATAGTGGTTTTTATTGACGACATTCTGGTGTATTCGAGAACTGAAGATGAACATGATGCACATCTCCGAGTTGTTCTGCAAATTTTGAGGGAGAAACAACTGTACGCCAAGTTCAGTAAGTGTGAGTTCTGGTTACAAGAGGTAACATTTTTGGGCCATGTGGTATCTGCTAAAGGGATTAGGGTTGAACCTCGAAAAATTGAAGCTGTTCTAGATTAGAAGTCGCCTAAGACTGTATCTGAGATTCACAGTTTTCTATGACTGGTAGGGTATTATCGACGATTTGTTGAGGGATTTTCATTGATTGCTGCACCTCTGACTAAGTTGTTGCGTAAAGGTGTGCAATTTAATTGGACTGATGCGTAGCAAAAGAGTTTTAAAAAGCTTAAAAAAGTTCTGACCGAGGCCCTTGTCTTGATACAACCAGAGTCTGCGAAAGATTTCACTGTTTACAGAGATGCAACACATGTTGGGTTGGGATGTGTGTTGATGCAAGAGGGTAAGGTAGTGGCATATGTATCTCATCAGCTTAAGACGCATGAGGTGAACTATCTAATGCACGACTTAGAGTTGGCCGCAGTGGTATTCGCACTAAAGATTTAGAGGCATTACCTATACGGTGAGAAGTGTATCATTTACACGGATTAAAAGAGCCTCAAGTACCTCATCACTCAGAAGGAGCTAAATCTTAGGCAGCGTAGATGGATTGAGCTGCTTAAGGACTATGATTGTACGATCAAATACCATCCTGGTAAGGCCAATGTGGTGGCAGACGCACTGAGTCGTAAAGCTATGACTGATCTGAGGGCAATGTTTGCTCGCCTCAATTTATTTGATGATGGTAGCTTATTGGCTGAACTTCAAGTTAAACCGATGTGAATTGAGCAGATTAAGGGTAAACAGTTAGAGGATGAGTCACTAGGTCTTCGGTTCTGACAGATTGAGAGTGGTAAAACATCAGATTTTAGACTGAATAGCAAAGAGGTACTCTGTTTCCATGGAAGAGTCTGTGTACCGAAGGATACTGATTTGAGGTAGTCTATACTACGGGAGGCGCATAGTAGTCCTTATGCTATGCATTCTGGTGGAAATAAGATGTACCGTGACCTTCGTGAGTTATATTGGTGGCCAGGTCTTAAGCGTGAAGTTATAGACTTCGTGGGTAAATGTCTTACTTGCCAGCAAGTTAAGGCTGAACATCAGCTACCTTCGGGGTTGCTTCAGCCACTTAAAATTCCACTTTGGAAGTGTGACAGAGTGACTATGGACTTCGTTAGTGGGCTACCCCTAATACTGTCTAAGAAGGATTCAGTATGGGTCATCGTAGATCGATTGACCAAATTTGCCCATTTCATACCAGTTCGTACTGATTACTCTTTGCAGAAGCTGGCTAAACTGTATGTGTCTGAGATAGTGAGACTGTATAGGGTACCGATTTCTATGATATCTGATAGGGATCCTCGCTTCACGTCTCGGTTCTGGAAGAAGTTGCATGAAGCTCTAGGTGCAAGGTTGGACTTCAGTACTACGTTCCATCCTCAGACAGATGGTCAGTCAGAGAGGGTGATTTAGATACTGGAGGACATGTTAAGGAGTTGTATAATTGATTTTCGAAGCAGTTGGGAGGACTACTTACCGCTAGCAGAGTTTGCTTATAATAATAGTTATCAGTCTAGCATACAGATGGCACATTACAATGCATTATATGGTCGTAGGTGTCGTACACCCTCATATTGGACTGAGTTGGGCGAGCGGTATGTTCTAGGCCCTGAGCTAGTTTTTGATACCGAGCATAAAGTTAGATTAATCCGAGATTGACTGAAGGCAGCATCAGATAGACATAAGTCGTACGCTTATTTGAAGCGTAAAGAGATTGAGTATTCCGTGGAGGACTTCGTTTTTCTTTAGGTCTCGCCATGGAAGAAGGTACTGAGGTTTGGACGTAAGGCCAAGTTAAGCCCTAGGTTCATTGGGCCTTATCGTATACTGAAACTTATGGGACCGGTTGCCTATCAGTTAGAGTTACCTCCAGAGTTGGTCCAAACTCACGATGTGTTCCACGTCCCTATGTTGAGGCGCTACCACTCTGATCCTACTCATGTTATCTCGGTTGAGGAGATTGAGGTTAGGCGAGATCTGACCTTTGAGGAGGAATCGGTTCAGATATTGGAGCATGATGTAAAGGTTTTAAGGAGGAAGTCTATTCCACTGGTTAAGGTTGTTTGGCATAATCACAACTCTGAGGAGGCCACGTGGGAACCCGAGGAGGCGATGCGACAACAATACTCTCATTTATTTTGATCAGGTAAAATTTTGAGGTCAAAATTTCTTTTAGGGGGGTAGAGTTGTATCGCCCAAAAATCCTAAGTGTTTATTTTTTTATATGTTTGTGACACACAAATACATATTTGTTTTAGTGGTTAAGTGTCCTAGGAAGTGTCTGAGAAGTCTTGAGTTCAAGCCTGGGCATATGCAAAAAGTTTTGTCTTTAAAGGAGTAAACTCTGTCTCTAGTCAGTAGGCCTTTAAATTAATGTGGGTATAACATGACAGAATGGGCCTGCTAGTCTAAGGGAAAAGTGGCGAGTTACTATTACTGAGGGTCTTGAGTTTGAGTCTTAGCGATGCAAATGAGTGTTTTATTTTACTGCTGATGCTGTGGGAGTGTTGTAGTTTGACCGAAACTTGAGTGTTTGAGAAGTGTGGAGAGTTGTGGCCGAATTTTAAGAGGTTGAGGGAAGGAATTTCGGTTGTTAAGGGATGTAGATAAGTGGGGATTTAGGTGAGTGATCTTACGAGTGATTTGAGGAGAAAAATTAGGAGAATTTGAAGAGAGTGAAAGAGTGTATGCCGAATTAGAACTCCTGTTTCTTAGGTTAGAATTTAGCTAGTGTGATCATTCCCTTTTTTCGATTTCTACCAATTTTTCTTTTGCTTCTTTTCACTTCTTTGTTTGAGGCCGAATATTGCTTTGACCATTCGAGTATCTTTTTCTATATTTTGCGATTTTGTTCACCCTTTCGACCGTTTCCTCCTGTTAGTCGATTCCCTTTTCTTCCTCTACTCTTCTACCTAACGTGTTCTCTCTTTTGTTCTTTGGCCGAATACCCTTCTCCCCTCCCTCAATTGGTTTTTGTGTTGGCCAAAACTTTCCTCTCCTCTTCTTTTCTCTTTTTCTCTCTTCCTCTCAATTTTTTTCTCTCTTTATCTTGTTGTTTGGTCGAATACTTCATCCCTCCTCCTTTTATTCATTCGGTATCGGCATTGTCATTTGATCAATCGGTTTGAGTGTACGGTTGCTTTTGCTCTCTGTCTCTCTCTCTCTGCCATACTAGTCTTATATTTAACATCTTCTTTTACTGCCAATATGCTAGGAGTGTGGTGGTACGAGCCTTTGCCTCTATTGTACTGTGCGCTTGTGGCTCTCGGGTTGAGTGTAGGTCGATTGCTTCTATCTCCTATTCTCGACTTTACACCTTTGATAAGTTCTTATACGCTTGGTTTAGACTATGTAAATGTACAATGATAGTTAATAAGTTTCGGTTGGAATGTAGGTTATCTTTAAAGGGCTGGTAATCAATCTCTTGTGACGGGTAAAGGGTGCAAGCCTAAATCGATCGATTGAGGCAAGTGGTAATCTATCTTTTAGATATATATTATAAGAGGGGTCATTTAACCCTATCGTGTAGAGACTAATGGTGTGCTATGATCGGATCTAGGTTTGAGCGCTCAAGAGGGGTGTGTACACTTTCGCAAACAAGATTACATGGAAATCGACAAAAGCCGGAATAAGTGAATGATGACGCTATACAAGCGTATGTTCGCTCGTGTGGTAGTCTGTGTGGCCAAACATGGGCGTCTGATCGTGATTTCATGGGCTTGGGCCGTTTTGGGCCTTATTGGGCCAAACTAGGTTATGTGGGCCCCACATGGGTAAACTGTACGGACGTGTGGAGAATATTGGGTCAGGCTATGTAATCCACACGGCCGAGGCCATTTCTAGGCTATGTGGGCCACATGTACGTGTAGGCTCGCAATACGGGCCGTGGGCCCATTTTTACTATTTGACTGTTAAGGTTGCATAGGTTGCCCGAGACGACTGTGGACCTACTGTTGGGTCGATAAGTTTACCGAGACCCTTAAATTGATAAAATGACTATTATGCCCCTATTGGATGTATGATTGTGTTAAGCATGCCATTTTAGACGTACTGAGTAAATGTATGATATTATGACATGACATAACATGATGCATGATGTGTTGCATGGGGTTGGGTTTTATTATGATTGGAGGAAGTGTACTGTACTGGTAGCTCTGCTACAAATTTTGTTTAGTGCTGCAACCGATACTATTTAGAGTGCAGGGATGGGTGGGTTGATTATATCCCAACATGGAGTGTAGGATTGGACGGAGTTGGAGTGTAGAGGTTGGTTGGGTAGGATTTCTGATTGTGTATCTACACTGCTACCGTCACTGAAATGGGCTTAGGCCCAAACTAATACTGATACTGTAATAGGCTAAGGCCCTAATTGAAACTAAACCGTTACTGAAATGGCTTAGGGCCGAACTGTATTTGCTCACTGTATGATTGACTGATTGTTTGATAAGAGATTACACACTGAGTTTTTGTAAACTCACCATTCTGTTATCTGCACAGGTAATCCCCAGTCTTAGGCGGATCGGTGCTGTGAGTAACTCAAAGGTGACCACACAACCTCACATATTTTCTTATTTAAATTTTAATTATAAGTAATTTTATTCCGGTAGTTTTATTGTAATAATGCCTCTTTGGATTTTATTTTTAATTTGGGATTTTTATTTGCTTCGATTTATAATTGCTAGCAGTAAGAAAAAACGTGGGTTTTCAAAAAGGTAAATGTTTTTAAAAAATGCCACGAATACGTATTCAGTTTTAAGAACTTCCGCAAGAATTAACGCTTTAAAATAAAAATATAATAAGGACATTTTAATATGATTAACTTTTGAAAAACGACTCTCATTTTGGAAATAAACAAACGTCTTAAAATCAGCTTTAAGATCACACAAAGAGATGAAATAGAAATTGGGCTTTTCAACGACATCACGCTTTACGTAAAACACTTCAATGTGACATCGCCAGATTCTGCTATAACGTCCAGGCTAGGTTTGGGGTGTTACAGTGTACAAAAGGGCGAGGCATCCAACAGATCTGATAATGACGGATATTATGGTAATGATGATGAAAAGTCATCTGATTGTAGCATAAGGCGAAATGAACGAAGCCCTAGAGAGAGACGAGATTGAGAACGGGTTGATAAAATGGTATATTAGTCATTTCCTAATCGAGTTGGTACTTGGTTAACTAGTGACACCAATTCTGTCATGGGTTTTATTAATAGTATAGTTAAAGTCAAAATTAAATTTATTTTAATTTAATATATCTTACTTTGTGTTTGTTGTATTTATAATTATTAGAAATCTTATCACACACATATGCTTGTGAAAACCATGTACTTAGAACACATGTATGTTTAAAACAATTTACAAAAAATAATAAATTGTAAGGTTTGAAACTAATAAACCGTGCATATTAAAAAAAACGTATAAAAAATTTAAGGTAAAGCTTTAGTTGAGCGGTAAATTTAAAGTTTTACTAATCTAATCGATGTGAGTTCAAATCCTGTAATACCAACTCAATCAAAAGTTTTACTAATAACTATAGATTATTCTAGTAATTTAAATAAAATTTTTAATTATTTCTATTCTTATAACCACCATAAATATAGAAATTTATATCGATTATGCAATCACTTATTAAATACATATATTCAATACCATACCAAATGAAAATAAAAAAATTTAAGACCCATATACACAAATTCTTCTCTACCGCTTGGCACGTTTTTCTCTACTCTTTGGCATGAACTCTGATATGTAGCACATCTTTTTCATTCTAGTTATTTTGGTTTGGCTTTTGGGGAGCGCTCTATCGATGATTTGAAGTTAGAAATTGTTTCTTTTTTATGGATAGGGCTGTAGCGAATCTTTCTTTAGGAGAAGAGGGGAAGGACACGCTCCAACTGGGAATGGATTTGGTAGAGAAGGATAGTTCTTATGTCAATTGTTTTGTGGGAGTTTTCCTAACTTCCAGCGTGGTAAATTTCCAGGCAATCGAACAACCCTTGCAAATGTTTGGCATCCGATTGGGGGTGTTTCTATTTCGGATTTAGGAAAAGGTAGATTTCTATTTCGGTTCTATCTTGAGGTGGTTGTGGATAGGATAGAAAAGGATAGGCCTTGGAGTTTTAATTCTCATCTTTTGATTCTTCATTGATTGATAGAGGAGAATTCAATGGGTGTCGAGTTAAATTACGTGGATTTTTGGGTATTAGTTTATGACATTCCATGTGGATTTATGTTTGAGATTTTTGCAAAACAATTGAGTAATTTTATTGGGGAATTTTTAGAGTATGATGTTACAACTTTTCAAGCAGGAAGTAAGAGGGTCATGCGTATTCAGGTGAGAATGGATGTTCGCAAGCCATTACGGAGGAGAAAGAGATTTGTGCTTCCAAATGGTGTATGTGCATATGCATATTTTGAGTATGAGAAATTAACGTTATTCTGCTTCTTGTGCGGTAAATTGGGTCATAAAGAGACTTTTTGTCTGCTACAGGCTACAATCTCAAAGCATGAGATTATGTTCCAATGGAATCTTACCTTGCGTGCTCTGTCGTGTAAGGCTGCTATTTGGAGGAGTAAATGGTTGTTGGAGGACGAGAATGGTGGAGGGGTGAATTTTGGAAATTCCTCAATTAGTGCAGGAAGGATTAGATTAGATTCATCCAAATTTGATCCCATAAATCAAGGAGTAAAGGATGGGGAAGAGTCTAATTTATTCAAAATTCAGAGGAATAAATTTTTGGGTATTAATTCAGCAGGCCCAACAAGGGGTATTGGTTGGGCTCTAATGTATACGGTCTAAATGCTAATTTTGATAAAGAAATGGCATTAGTGGAGGGGGAGATCATTCCAATACATCAAGCAGAAGGTTTCAAAAGGCCCCGTATAATTTTGAATGAGGGGTATCAGATGGGTCGAGGGAAGTTATGTGGAATTTTCCACAAATCCCAGAAAGTATTATATTGGTAAGCCTTGCTATAGGTCAGCCGTACACAATAAAAATTTTAAGTTAGAACGTTTGGAGACTGGGGAGACATAAATCCCTCTGTAGTCTTTTTAATTGAGACGAAACTAAATATGTCACGAATGGCTACAGTAAGAAAGAAGTATGGATTTAGTGAGGGTATAGATGTAGATTCAGATAGAAGGAGTGGATGATTACCAATAGGTTGGAAAGATAAGTGTAAAGTTTATTTGCAGTCTTACTCGAGAAGGCATATTGAAGTTATGATGGAGGAAGATGGGGAGGGCAAGCTTGGAGATGCACTGGATTCTGTGGGGCACCCGAAGAGAGACTTCGTGAGGAGATTGTTTATTCAATTGAAAAGAATGGGAGCTTGCCTATTAGGGAATGACAGATGAGAAACTTTCGGTTGGCTTTAGAGGATTGCTTTATGTTAAATTTGGGTTATCAGGGACAATGGTTTACATAGGAAAAGAGGCATTTTGAGGGAAATAATATTCGGGAGTGACTTGACAAGGGTGTTGTTAATAACGAATGGAGGGTACAGTTTCCGAATTATAGTTTGGACCATTTGACTCACTTTTTTTCTAACCATTGCCCATTGTTGGTCAACACGGATGTTAGAGGGAATACTCACCGAGTATCACATTTTAAGTTTGAGGCTACCTGGATTATGGAGGATTCATGTGAAAGTGAAGTGCGACGATTATGGAATTCCACTAACGATTTGGTTCTGCGATGGTTAAGGGAAGTGGGTCTTAGACTTGAAAGATGGTTTAACAAATTAAGGAAGACTAGATCTATAAAAAGGAATGAACTATGGAAAATGTTAATAAATTTGAATAAGTCTTATCCTACATATGAGATTTTGGTAGAGATTGTGGATATGAAACTAGCATTGAATTTAGAAGCAGACAAAGAAGAGATTTATTGGGAGCAACATAGAGGGCTAATTAGTTGAGCAATGGCGACAAAAATACTCAATACTTCCATAATTTTGCTTCACAACAGAGAATGAGGAATCGTGTGAAAAATCTAAGGTACGAGAGTAACATCTTACATGAAAGTAATTTGGACTTGTTGAATATTGATAAAGAATATTTTACTTCTTTGTTCTCTTCTAATGGTTAGAATGGTGTTGACGAGGTGTTGCAAGGGGTTGCATCTTGCATTTCATCGAACATGAATGAGAATCTGCTACGGGATTTCTCATTTTATGGAGGTTTGTGACACAGTTAAATCTATAAGCCCGTTAAAGGCGTCAGGGGAGGATGGGCTTGGTGTAATATTTTTCGAAAGATTTTGGCATATAGTTGGCAATGAGGTGGCTGAGTATTGTATTAAGACTTTGGCCGATGAACATGACATGGTCGAGATTAAATGATACTCTTATTGTTTTAATTCCCAAGGTTAGTAATCCGTAAAACATGAATCAGTTCAGACCAATAAGCTTATGCAACATTCTTTATAAAATTGTTTCAAAGATGCTTGTGAATAGGTTACAATCAGTGATTCATTATTGTATTGATGAGGCCTAAAACGCCTTTATGCCTGGACAACTAATATCGAATAATATTTTAGCGGCGTATGAGATCTTACATTTCTTAAAGCACAAGAGAATGGGCAAAATGAGGTCTTTTACACTAAAATTGAACATGAGCAAATCATACGATAGAGTTGAGTGGTCATTCCTGAGGCAGATACTTGGGCACATGGGTTTCTTAAATCTATGGATTCAAAAAGTGATGAAATGTGTGGAATCGGTCTTGTACTCGGTGGTGCTAAATAGAGAGGTGGGAGAGCAGTTTTGCCCATCTAGTGGGTTGCAACAAGGCGATCC
This sequence comes from Gossypium longicalyx, assembly GCA_025698465.1. Classification (NCBI taxonomy): domain Eukaryota; kingdom Viridiplantae; phylum Streptophyta; class Magnoliopsida; order Malvales; family Malvaceae; genus Gossypium; species Gossypium longicalyx. The sequence goes on from CM046997.1 coordinate 61,562,621, forward strand.
CCTTAGTCCATACTTGTTCCTTGTATGTAGTGAGGGGCTTTCATCATTGTTGTGAATGACAGTGCTGCATAGACGGCTAGGGGTAGTACGTATTAATAGGTATGCTCTGATTGCCACTTATTTGCTTTTTGCAGATGATAGCATGATTTTTGGTGAGGCTTCATTAAAAGGGGGAATGCATTGAAAGGGGTGTTAGAAAAGTATGCAAATATCTTGGGGCAAGTGGTTAATTTTGATAAATCTGAGGCATTTTTTAGTATGAATGTGACTCAGGAGAAAAGAGTGGAGGTTTGTCAAGCTTTAGAAGTGTACTCTATTGATAACCGTGAGAAGTATCTTGGTTTACCATCAATTGTTGGTAAGAATAACAGGGGAGCATTTAAGGGTTTGAAGGAGAAGTGTACGAGTCGATTGAATAGTTGGAGCTCAAAAGCCTTGTCAATAAGCGAACGCGAAGTTCTTATTAAGTAGGTGTTACAAAAAAATCTCAATGTTTGCCATGTCGTGTATGACACCCCTAACCTTTATCCGTTGCCAGAACAGGGTTAGGGAGCATTACTAGACTTTATGGGCTAATTATGAATATTTTATTACCTTTATTATACAGATCAAGAATCAATCATATAACACTCATATTATCCCTTAGATGGGCCCTCGGGGCTCAAAATACACTTTAGAAGTGATTCGAGACTAAACCGAACACTCATGGAATTTTTCCCAAAATCTTAAAATTTTTCTTAAGAGCAAGGGACATACACTCGTTTGACCGGTTGTGTGGGCATTCGATGTGAGGCACATGGCCATGTCCTTACCCGTGTAACTCTCTAACTTGGATCACATGGTTAACTACACGCCCGTGTGCTAGGCCGTGTGCTAAGGCCTGGGCATTCTGTTTCGAAATTTTAAGGTGCAGAGGACATACAGCCAGACTACACGCTTATGTACATGGCCGTGTGTCACACACGACTGAGACACACCTTCGTGTCTTTGCCCATGTGGACGAAAGTAAGCCATTTTAAGGCCACTTTTTTCACTTTTTTTGACATCAACCTACACACAACATTTAAATACACTAATATATCTCAACCAAGCAATCAAAACCAACCAATACATGTTCTAAACATAAAATAACATTACATATACATCAATTACTTATACTTACCCATTTAACTCATTTCACTGGTTTATCAAATTCTACTACTAAATATATACATACAAACAATTAAGATTCACAACCACAATTCAAACTATTTCTTTGCCAAACCAACCCTATACATGCCATATAAACCAAAATTTACGTTTCAAAAACTACTGGATTAAACTAGATAGTGTGGCTTGATATGTTGATCCGATCTCCCGATCACAAGTTAATCTACAAGAACATAAAACAGCGCGAGTAAGCTTAATAAAGCTTAGTAAGTTTAATATATTAAACTTTGATCTTACTGAACTTAATATAATAAACTAAACTGTAAATAAATCATACATTCTCCCTATCAAATACAACATAAGTCACTTAGTACACTTCCTTCAAATCAATATCATTAATAATCAATATATCTTTCAGTTCATTCACATAGATCTTTTACCAATTCTTACTGAATCAAGGAACGACTTATGGATATGAGTACATCATTTTCTTTGTGCCATAGTCCTACTATGGTTTTACACATGCATTGCCATGGCCCAACCATGGTCTTACATTCGTAGTGCCATAACCCAGTTATGGTCATATCATCAGAATGCCATAGCCTAGGTATGGCCTTACATATAAACATTACCATGATCCAACCATGGTCTTATCCGTCAATTCATCTTTTGCTATAAAATGATTGTACTCTATATTGTGTTCTACTTGTTTTAAATGTCGAAACCATTTTTTTTTGTAAAACGGGGTCGACTTGATTTTGAAAACAAAAAATGGGAGTCGCCACTAATCCTTTTTGATGAGGTGTGATCAGGTCACCTTGAAAAGTGGTTATTTTTAATAAACAGTTTTGTTTGTTAAAACAACGATTTTGGTATACAAAATTTAGAAAAACGAGTTCGGGGGTCATTTACGTAAGAGGAAGGATTAGCACCCTCGTAATGCCTAAAATTGGTACCTAGTTGATTAATTAATGTCTTAATGTCAAAGATTGAGAATTTGAAAAGATTTTACAAATGCGACCCTTTGTTAAAATATTATTAGATTGAAAATTTCGAGAAAATGACATATTTCATGTTAATCGAGAAAAAGAATCACGTCCCGTAAGTTAGGACACAATATCTTAAATTCCCGATACGCGAATAAATGCTAAAAAATTTATTTATTTTAAAAAATATTTGATTATCTCGATTTTAGAAGGAAATCATATTCCGTAAGTTAGAACACGATCTTTTCATTATTCCCGAGATCATTTAAAAATTTATGCTATAAAAACGTTCGTTTATTCAAATTTATCGAGAAAATTGAAACCCCGTAAGTTAGGGAACGACTTTTTGAATCTTGAATTACGAAACATTACTTATTTTAAAAAACAAAATTTTATGTATCGAGCAAGGATTAATGTAACACAATTTTGTAGTAAAAATGTGTAAACAAATCACGGTGTTAATACGCATAACAACATAATAATAGATGCGATAATATGCGCAATAATAATAAAGCGAAAATAAATGACAATAAAGTAATTGAATATATGAAAAGCAAGCTAATTGTAAAATAATAAAAAAATAAAAAATAAAATAAAAATATTAAATAAAACAAAATAAGAAATTATAATAATTATAATAATTATAATTAAAATAAAAATAAAAATATAATAATAATACAATAATAATAAAATAAAAAAATAATAATATATTAATAATAATAATAATAGTAATAATAAGCATGATAGTAATAATAATAGTAAAAATAATAATAATAACAATAGTAATAGTAATAGTAATAGTAATAATAATAATGATAAAATTAATTAATTTTAATAATAAAGTAGCAAAATAACTAAAAAAAGGTTAAATTGAATTTAAAACAGAAAGTTGGGGGGAAATCTAAAAATAAATATAAGAGAAAAGGACCGATTTGAATGCGCGAATAACAAGGAGGGACCAAAAGGGAAATAATCCCTACCCTCCAAAACGCACAGCATCAGGAGGGACCAATTTGAAATCGAAACAAATTGCGGGGTAAAAATTATAGATAATGAAAGGTTTAATTGCAAACTATAAAAAAGCAGAGGGGCTAAATGCGCAAATAGCCCATTTTATCCTAAACACGCGGATCCTAGCTTATTGGGTCGGGTTCAGGTCGGCCTCCCTAAAACGACGTCGTTTTGGCATCTAGGGAGGCCAACCAAAACGACGTCATTTTGGTCTTTTATAAAAGCCTAAATTTTTTTTAAAAAATTCATTTTTATCAAAGTTTAAAAAAAAATAAAAGAGAACTCCTCTCTTCTCTCTGGGTTAGCCTAGATTTCAGCCAAGAAGTCGTCAGGCCTCCGCCGCAACCCTGCCGTGCTCCGTCGCCGGCGACCACCGTGTAAGGTGGTCGGATCCCCAGTTACATTTTTTCGATATATTTTAAATATATATATATCAGTAAAAAAATCTTTGTATATATATAGAAACAGTTTCGAAAGAAGAAAAAAATGAAGAAAATAAAAGAAATACTCTTAGCATGTTTAGATCTTTTGTTTTTCTCCTTCAATCTGCCTTTTTATTTTTTCTATATGCTTGAATCGTTTGCTTTTTTTGTTTTAAATGTCTATTGCTTGTATTCCTCTAAAAAAAATCCCCTTTTACATTGATTTTGCTTGGCTTATATAGCCATTTATAATATATTTCTTTATTATTGTTGTCACTTCTGTCTTTATTTCTTGCAAGTGGTGGTGCAAGTGGCGAGGGTGGAGCAGGTGGTGGCAGAGGCGCTGACGTCGGCGACATGGCAGAGGCTAGGGACTAGGGGCAGCACTAGGTTTAGGGGGCTAGGGTTTTTTAATTTTGGGTTTGGGTGTATGGTTGGTTTTTTGTTTATTGGGCTTTGTTTTGGGTTTGATATTGGTTTGGGTTAAGTGGGTTTGTTGTTTTATGGTCACGGGCAAATTGGGCTATTCACAGCTGCCCCTCTTTGCTCATTGTCGTGTAATGGGAATGGAGCAAAGAATTTTAAGAAAGACCAATTTTTCCCGGTTTTGCTGAGTCTCGACTTGTTTTGGTGCCTCTCTTCTTCAGGTAGCTTCATTCCAGTCCACTGCATATTGTTATTTTGATCCACTCCACCGCAACTTCAGAGAGATAAGACTTGTAACTTCAATCTGCTCTACTGCAACTACTGCAACTTCATAGGTATAGGATTTGTCGCTTTAATCTACTCCGCTGCAACTTCAGAGAGATAGGATTATGGCTTTGACCCGCTCTACTACTACTTCAGAGAGATAAGATCCGTAACTTGAAGCTTCAATCTGTTCCACTGCAACTTCAGGGAAATAAGACTTCTATCTTCAACCTGCTCCACTGCAACTTTAGGGAGATAAGGTCTGCTATCTTCAATCTGCTCCACTGCAACTTTAGGGAGATAAGATTTATTTTGATCTGCTCTACTGCAACTTAAAAGATAAGATCTGTAATTTATAGCTTCAATCTATTCCACTGCAGCTTGAGGGAAATAAGATTCGCTATCTTCAGTCTGTTCCACTGTAACTTCAGGGAGATAAGACTTGTTTTTTTAACCTACTCCACTGCAACTTCAGGGAGATAAGATTAGTAGCTTTAATCTGCTTCGCTGCAACTTCAGGAAGATAAGATTCGCTATCTTCAGTCTGCTCCACTGCAACTTCAGGAAGATAAGGTTTGTTTTGATCTGCTCTACTGCAACTTTAGGGAGATAAGATCTGTAATTTATAACTTTAATTTGTTCCATTGCAACTTCAGGGAAATAAGATTCGCTATCTTCAGTCTGCTCCATTGTAACTTTAGGGAGATAAGACTTATTTTTTCAACCTGCTCCACTACAACTTCAAGGAGATAAGGTTTGTTTTGATTTGCTCTACTGCAACTTCAGAGATATAAGATCTGTAATCATAGCTTCAACCTGTTCCACTGCAACTTCAGGGAAATAAGATTCGCTATCTTCAGTCTACTCCACTGTAACTTCAGATAGATAAAACTGGTGGCTTCAATCTGCTCCACTCTAACTTCAGAAAGATAAGATTCACCATAATTTGTAGCTTTAATCTATTCCACAATAACATCAAGGAAATAAGATTCTCTATCTTTGGTCTGCTCTGCTGCAACTTCAGGGAGATAAGACTAGTGGCTCCAATCTGCTTCGCTGCAACTTCAGGAAGATAAGATTCGTCATATTCGATCTACTCCACTGCAACTTCAGGGAGATAAAACTTGACATGGTAACTTCATCTGCCTCACTGCAACTTCAGGAGGATAAGATTTGTTTATATTTAACCTGTTTCACTGTAACTTCAGAGAGATGAGGTTTGTGGTTTTCATCTGCTCCACTGCAACTTCAGGGAGATAAGATTCGCCATGATAACTTCAATCTGCTCCACTGAAACTTCAGGGAGATAAAACTTGTAATTTAAACCTGCTCCACTGTAACTTCAGGGAGATAAGGTTTGTTATGATCTGCTCTACTGCAACTTCAGAGAGATAAGATCTGTAATTTATAGCTTCAATCTGTTCCATTACAACTTCAGAGAAATAAGATTCACTATCTCCAATCTGCTCCACTACAACTTCAGGGAGATAAGACTTTAACTTCAACCTACTCCACTGTTACTTTAGGGAGATAAGGTTTACTGTGATCTGCTCTACTGCAACTTCAGAGAGATAAGATCTGTTTATTTATAGCTTCCATCTGTTCCACTGCAACTTCAGGGAAATGAGATTTGCTATCGTCAGTCTGCTCCACTACGATTTTAAGGAGATAAGACTTTAACTTCAACCTACTCCACTACTACTTCAGGAAGATAAGGTTTGTGGATTCACTAATCTTGCTACACCGTCCTCTGAGGGACATGACCTGTAGAATCAATTTCATGGGTCTATGCTTATACCAAATGATTAGAATGTCATGATCAGAATGAATAAGTGCTCATAACTAGATGTGTATGAATAATATTTGCATGAATGCAGAATGTCATGAGAATGATCCCTTTTTGATATATGGGTTGTCATTGCTCGTTATTCATCAAGGTTCTGTCACTGATATGTTATCCTGCTTCTTTGCTCAGTTGGTATTTTTGACAGAAAATTTGGATAAATAATCACCATTTGCTCAACTGGTTTGCTCCATTACAACTTCAAGGAGATAAAATTTGTGGTTTCTTCCATCCATCCCACTGCAACTCGAGGGTATAAGATCTGTACCATCTTCAATCCATCCTACTTCAACTCAAGGGTATAGGATTTGTATCTTCTTCAATCCATCTCACTGCAATTCAGGGGTATAGGATTTGTGGTTTCTTCAATCAATTTGATCTGTTACACCATTCTCTGGGTATCATGACCAGATGTGTATGCATGATATTTGCATGAATGCAGAATATCATTTTTTTTCGAGAATGATCCCCCTTTAATGCTTGGGTTGACATTGCTCGTTGTTCATCAAGGTTCTGTCACTGACGTATTACGCTACCATCTTACTCAGTTGGTATCTTTGATAGGAAACCCGAAGAATAATCACAATTTGGGCTCTTCTTTCTCAAACATTTCTAACCCTTAGGTTTGGTGAGTTTTAAATAATAATCTTGTTTCAGGTTCTTGTACTATTTAGAAACTTCCAGAGTAATATGAAAAACTCATTTTGTGAAAGGATTATTAGTCCATTAATCGTTATTTCAATGCGAAATGCTTGAAAAAGATCATAACTAGAGGTGTTCATGGGCCGAGCCGGACCAGGTTTGGGTCGGGCTCAACTAAAAAATCATGCCCATTTATTGAGCTCAAGTCGGTTCGGGCCTAAAATACTAAAACTTGGGCCCAGCCTGGCCCTCTCGTATTAATTTTTTATATTATTTTTAAATATGTATAATACATTAAAAATACTAAAAACATTAAAATAAAATTTTTTCAACAAATTGAAAATAAATTTTAAAAAAATATGTAGGCTTAAATAACACTAAGATAAATGCAACTTAACAAGCAAATGCCTCTAAAATAATAAAAAAATTAACAAATGCCTTTAAAATAATAACAAAATTAACAATAAAATAAGTTTTATACAATATTCAAAAAATTACAACAAAATAGTAGTAAGATAATAGTAAAATGGTAGCAAAATAGGGAGAAAACAATAAGAAAATAATATTAAAAAAAAGTGCAGATTTTTTTTATCCTTTAGTGAATTCGGGCTGGGCCGGGCTGGGCTCGGGCTAAAAATACCTTACCCGAGGCCCAACCAATTTTTTAAATGGGCCTTATTTTTTGTCCAAGCCCATTTTTTGGGCTTATATTTTTGCCCAAATCCTCCCACATTTCGGGCGGGCCTTCGAGTCGGGCCGGGTAGCCCAGCCCATGAACACCTCTGATCATAACAATGGACAAGAAGGAAATTAATTGGGAGCATAGCTCGAAATTAATAAATTAATCAAAGATAGAAAATGCAATAAGAAAGAAATTAACTCGAAATGAACAAGTTAATCAAAGATAGCAAATGCAATAAAAAGGAAATTGATTGGGAGCGTAGCTCGAAATGAATAAATTAATCAAAGATAGCAAATGTAATAAGAAGGAAATTAACTCAAAATGAACAAGTTAATCAAAGATAGCAAATGCAATAAGAAGAAAATTGATTGGGAGCGTAGCTCAAAACGAATACAGAATCAAGGATAGCGAATTCAATATGGGTAAGATGAAAACTAGGTGCCCCAAATATGGCAGCCTGAGCTTCTCTGTATGAACTTCTTGAGGACTATTTTGAGCTTGACATGTGTTTAGGAGATTTAGAGTACTTTGTCGATGCCCCAAGATGTAGCATATCCCCTCATTGTTAATTCAGGCATAGCAAGACTATTGCATGCCCCACTTTTTATTTGAATTGCCTTTTACGGGTTTTCAATTCAAAATCTTTTTGGTCTCAAAGTGCCCTTTGCGAGTTTTTACCTTGGCCTCTCCTTTTTCTTGTCTTTTTTTTATTTTCTTCTTCTTCTTCTTCTTCTTCTTCTTCTTCTTCTTGGAAAACTTTTTGACTAAATCTAAATTTATGGAATTAGGCAGGTTATTGTATCCATCTCGGTTAAAATCAACGCTTTTCCAAAGAAAGCCTTCTTTACCACATAAGGTCCTTCCCAGTTTGACATCCACTTTCCTCTAAAGTCTTTTTGTATAGAAAGGATCTTTTTCAACACCAGGTTCCCTCGTGGAATTCTCTAGGATGAACCTTTCTATTGTAAGCTCGTATTATTTGTTTTTTGATGCATTTGACCATGATGGACATCTTCAAACTCTTTTCTTCAATCAGGTTCACTTGATCATATTAAAACTGGACCCATTCTATTTCATCCAATTCTTGACTCAATCGAAACTTGGAGAGAAGGAATCTCGACTTCAATGGGCAAAACTGCTTCCATTCCATAAACCAATGAGAAAGGTATTGCCACGGTGAAGGTCTTGGCCGACGTTCGATAAGCATAGAGGGTAAATGGTGACTGCTTATGCCAATATTTACAAGTCCCGATCATTTTCCCCACGATTTTTTTTTGCTGCCTCTACTGCACCATTCATTTTGGGGTGATATGGCGTCTGATCTTAAACAGACTACAAACTTTTGATATCATGCTATTATGCATTATTAGATATGATTCTTTCTAGCATTCCTTGTCGGCATATGATCCCTTTTTTTAGGGGGAATTTGATGATTGTCGACTTTGTGACATTGGCATATGAAGCGACTTTCACCCACTTAGTGAAGAAATCGATGACCACAAAGATGATGATATCTGCTAAGAGCTTGTGACGAGATCGGCCCAAAACATCCATGCCCTACATAGAGAAAGTCTATGAAGAAATGAATGAGACACATAAATCTTGTCTCCATAAATTTGACATTTACGGTATAACTGATCCAGTCCCCTTCCATGGTAGACCAGCAGCACCCGAACCTCATGATTTGCCTGGCCATTGTAAAACCATTAGCATGTGTTCTTCAGACACCCTTATGGACCTCTTTTAAGATTTTCTTAGCCTTATCAGCACCCACACGTCTTAGTAGCCCAGGCGTATTTTGATACGATCGTGTGAAAGCATCTTTGAATTCTTGGAATAACTCAATGGCGTCTCGCTTTGTCTCTATGGTGATATAGGCTCCGATCTTCACCTCTTTCTCTTTCTCTAGGCTCGCGATATCCATTGACCTTTTGTAAGGTAGGATCTGTTTTTCATCTTATTCTATTACCCTTAACAAACCAGGAGATAAGTTATAATCTCTACCATCTTCAAAGTCTTGAGATCCCTTTAAACACATATCTTACTCAAAAGGAGACTTTGGGTCAGTAGCAGTGTCGCTTATGTTGTTGATATCTGGAGACCTGTTGTAGGTACGAAAGAATATTCTAAAGAATAAATGAATCTAAAAATAGTTATTTATGGTATGATCATGAATGAAGAATAAAAGAATATTTGAAAGAGAGTCCAAAAGATAAAAAAATCTAAGAATAATTATTTGTATAGTATGATTATAATGAAATGGAAAGAATGAAAGAATATTTACTCAAAATGATAGTAAAGATGCATTTTATTGAAATAAAGATTTTAAACATAAGCCTATTTCACAAAAAGATTCTCATCACTCCTAGGCTTAGAGCAATAAGTGTGTTTTGAACATTACTCTGAGTTAGCTCAAAAAATATAGAGATCTCTCCTACAATCCCATTATTCAAAACACTTTTAAGTATGCCTGATAAATTCTCTTTTCCAGATCCCTCTTCTGATACTATATTCAGATTCCCCAGCATTCTTTTTGGGCTTTTAACTTTTTCAAAGAATTCCAATTCTTTATTATTCGTTAGGCTCTGCACCAAAACTTTGAATTCAGCGCACTCCTCATTTCGTGACCACCTTCAGCGTGGAACTCACAGTAACTCTCTATTCCTTTGGGTATCTTCCCTAAATTCTTATATCTATTATTTATTTCAAAACCCATTTCAGTAGGGGTTTCTACCTCTTACTCCACTTTCAATTATCACATTTACCCCATGGGTCTAGATGACCGGGTAACGGATTTCCTACCACATTAGGTCCTGATTGATCATCAAACTTTACAATGCCCCTCTTGATGAACCTTTCGATTAACTTCTTAAATGTGGTGCAGTTCTCAATTGAGTGCCCCGTTATTCCTGCATGGTACTCAAATTGAGCATTTGTATCATACCATTTCAGGAACGGAGGTTGTATGGGTTTCGAGTAGAAAGGGGATACCACATGTGCATCAAACAGATTTCAATACAACTCTTTATATGACATTGGGATGGGTGTAAACTGGAGTCTTTTTGTGTTTGGTCTCGAGTTGGATTCTTACTGAAGGGGCCTTGATAACTAGTAGTTATGGCCCTCGGCTAGCCTACAGTGACCGATTTGGAATACCCTTTACTCATATTATTCACTTCATTTTTATTTCTCTTTGGGGTTGACCTCTTGGCGCTTTCTCCCGCGTCTATCTTCTCGCTCCTTATTACGTTTTCAATTATCTCGCCAGACATTACTATATCTGAGAAGATCATGGTGACGCTTCCCAACATATGTGTAATAAACAGGGCTTTCAGAGTGTTGATGAGAAGTATCGTGGTTTCTTTCTCCAGAATAGGTAGCTGGACTTGCGTCGCTACCTCTCTCTATTTTTGGGCATATTGCCTGAAGCTCTCACTTTGTTTCTTTTTCATATTTTACAGTGTAATTCTATCAGGGGTCATATCCGTCATGTGACTATACTGCTTCATGAAAGCTTGTGCTAGATCCTTCTATGAATTGATTTGGGTACGGCTCAATTAGTTGTACCATTTGAATGCTGCCCTAACCAGACTTTCTTAGAAACAATGAATCAATAATTGGTTATTATTGATATAGCCTACCATTCGTCTACAGAACATGGTGATGTGAGCTTCGGGATAGCTAGTCCCGTTATACTTCTCAAACTCTGGAGTTTTGAACTTAGGGGGAAGCACTAAGTCCAGAACCAAGCTCAAATCCTTAGCATCGATTCCACAGTGATAGTCAACACTTTCCATTGCTTTAAACTTTTCCTCTAACCACTTGCATCGGTCTTCCAATTGTTTCGAGAGCTCTACCATTGTCTTTTCTGTTTCTACTACACCATCAAGATTGGGGACAATGGGATTAATTAAGTTATCCCCCGGATTAGAGCCTGAGCCGACTTGGTAATTCATCAGCGCCGAATCACTGGCCTGAAATTGTTGGGACCTGATTGTAACATATGGCTATCATTTGTACACCTCGGGTTGTGTCTGAACATTTTTCAGGGTAAAACTCGGGGGGGTTAGAGAGGATCTTCATTGTCATCCCCAATATTGTCCATAAGACCCTTTTTTTTGTTTGGCCCACTGGTCAATAGTTGTGTTAGCTGGTTCATCATGTTCCTTTGTGATTCCAGCATTTGGTCTCTCATTTCCTATTGGATTTTAGCCAATTACTCTTACATTTGTGCTTGCATCTGTTCTTGCATCTCCTTCTGCATTTGTTCCAACCTTTCCAGTCTTTTGTCCATTGCTTTAGTTTTTTTCAGGGTTCCATAATGATGCGTACTTGGTAGGTTTTAGTCAGTTTCCAGATTAACTGAAATAGTTTTTTAACTAATTAGGGCCCTTTTGTGACATTCAATGCATGAAATGCAATGCAGATGCATGAAATGAATGCAAAAAGAGACGTTGATTCTAATTAAATTATGTTAGAACAACTTTTCTAGATAACAAATCTCTTTACATAAAGCGGAAACATATACGGCCTTGCCCTCATGCTCTAAGTGAAAACATCGATCATTTTCTTTATATCCGGATGTTAAGATCAAATCTCACGAAACTTCCCAATGGATGCCTCTACTAGCTCCTTTTGTTTGATCCAGGCTGCGACCCATTGCTTACTCATCCCCGTGAGGGTTGTTAGCTTCTTTAAGAAAGTTGACAGCTTTCGAATAATCTTTGTCGGCTTGAATCCTCGAAGCATAGTTGTATATTCCTCCACTTACTATCAGCCTTCTCTCGTTGTGTTTACTCAGACCATATTCGGACGGCCGTATTATATTCCACTTTATCAAGAAATCCATTTTCCATGAAAAGCTCTCTATTTAGCAACTAAACGTGAATCAACACCTATTTTCTATGATGATTCAATACAATGTAATCATAAACAAAACAAAATAAAACATGTCAGTACAGAAGAAATAAACAATAAATAGAGCACATATTCGGGTAACCACTAGGGTTTAAAGTGGCTCTACCTAGGGCTACCTAGGGTGGGCTTTTAAGGCTCGCTATATGTGGTTTGGTTCTAAAGAAAAGGGCACCTGAACCAGCTGATTCCTCGATCCTTACCTATTATAGGCTTATACGGACCGAGTTTATTTCAAGGGAATACATTTCCCTATGGCTATACGGAGATGAAAATCTTATGAAGACATAGGTACGGATGTATCCCGAAAGCGATCCACTATCCTATACGGAGGTGAAGACCTCACGAAGGAATAGTTTCTCACTATCACTTAAAAGGGTAAAATCTATTGGTCATGCGATGCAATATGCAAATACATTCCAAGACTCGAACTCATAAAGCAAAAATCATAAAAAAATGACGAATGAAATGCAATGAGAGGATCGTAATTTTAAACCGGATTTCCAATTTTTGACAAAAAGACAAAAAATAATCAATTTGCGGCTTGACTCTCTTATTTGAGTCCCCAGTGGAGTCGCCAAGCTGTTGAAACTATTTTTTTTTGTAAAACGGGGTCGACTTGATTTTGAAAACGAAAAATGGGAGTCGCCACCAATCTTTTTTTATGAGGTGTGATCGGGTCACCTCGAAAAGTGGTTATTTTTAATAAACAGTTTTGTTTGTTAAAACAACGATTTTGGTATTCGAAATCCAGAAAAACAGGTTCGGGGGTCAGTTACGTACAAGGAAGGATTAGCACCCTCGTAACTCCCAAAATTGGTACCTAGTTGATTAATTAATGTTTTAGTGTCGAAGATTGAGAATTTGAAAAGATTTTACAAATGCGATCCTTTGTTAAAATATTATTCGATTGGAAATTTTGAGAAAATGGCATATTTCAAGTTAATCGAGAAAAAGAATCACGTCCCGTAAGTTAGGATACAATGTCTTAAATTCCCGATACGTGAATAAATGCTAAAAAAATTATTTTTTAAAAGATATTCGATTATCTCGGTTTTAGAAGGAAATCTTATTCCGTAAGTTAGAACACGATCTTTTCATAATTCCCGAGATCATTTAAAAATTTATGCTATAAAAACGTTCATTTATTTAAATTTATTGAGAAAATTAAAACCCCGTAAGTTAGAGAACGACTTTTTGAATCTCGAATTACGAAACATTGGTTATTTAAAAAAACAAAATTTTATGTATCGAGCAAGGATTAATGTAACACGATTTTGTAGTAAAAATGTGTAAACAAGTCACGATGTTAATACGCGTAACAACATAATAATAGATGCGATAATATGAGCGACAATAATAAAGCGACAATAATAAAGCGAAAATAAATGACAATAAAGTAAATGAATAAATGAAAAGCAAGCTAATTGTAAAATAATAAAAAAATAAAAATAAAATAAAAATATTAAATAAAACAAAATAAGAAATGATGAAGATGATGATGATAATAATAATAATAATAATAATAATAATAATAATAATAATAATAATAATAATAATAATAATAATAAGAATAAGAATAAGAATAAGAATAAGAATAAGAATTATAATTAAAATAATAATAATATAAAATTTGAAAAAATATATAAAATATATACATAAGTAAATAAATAATGAAAAAATAAACAAACCAAAAATAAAAAAGGATAATTAAATAGAGAAACAAATAAAACAAAAAAAAAGAGTTAAAATTTGAAAGCAAAATAAAACAAATGAAATAATAATAATAATAATAATAATAATAATAATAATAATAATAATAATAAAGAATAATAACATATTAATAATAATAGTAATAATAATAAGCATGATAGTAATAATAATAGTAAAAATAATAATAACAATAGTAATAATAATAATGATAAAATTAATTAATTTTAATAATAAAGTAGCAAAATAACTAAAAAAGGATTAAATTGAATTTAAAACAGAAAGTTTGAGGGAAATCTGAAAATAAATAAAAGAGAAAAGGACCGATTTGAACACGCGAATAACTAGGAGGAACCAAAAGAGAAATAATCCCCGCCCTCCAAAATGCACAGCATCAGGAGGGACCAATTTGAAATTGAAACAAATTGCGGGGTAAAAATTAGAGATAATGAAAGGTTTAATTGCAAAAATATAAAAAAAGCAGAGAGGCTAAATGCGCAAATAGCTCATTTTTATCCAAAACACACGGATCTTAGCTTATTGGGTCGAGTTCGGGCCGGCGTCCCCAAAACGATGTCGTTTTGGTGTCTGGGGAGGCCAAACAAAACAGCGTCGTTTTGGTCTTCTATAAAAGCCTAAAATTTTTTTAAAAAATTTATTTTTATGAAAGTTTAAAAAAAACAGAATAGAACTCCTCTCTTCTCTCTAGGTTAGCCCAGATTCCGGCCAAGAAGTCGACAGGCCTCCGCCGCAACCCCGCTGTGGTCCATCGTTGGCAACCACCGTGTACGGTGGTCAAACCCCAAGGTACATTTTTTTCGATATATTTTAAATATATATATATCAGTAAAAAAATCTTTGTATATATATAGAAACAGTTTCAAAAGAAGAAAAAATGAAGAAAATAAAAGAAATACCCTTAGCATGTTTAGATCTTTTTGTTTTTCTCCTTCAATCTGCCTTTTTATTTTTTCTATATGCTTGAATCGTTTGGTTTTTTTTTTTTTGTTTTAAATGTCTATTGCTTGTATTCCTCTAAAAAAAAAAATCCCCTTTTACATTAATTTTGCTTGGCTTATATAGCCATTTACAATATATTTCTTTATTATTGTTGTCACTTCTGTCTTTATTTCTTGCAGGTGGCAGTGCAAGTGGCGAGGGTGGAGCAGGTGGTGGCAGAGGCGCTAACGTCGGCAGCATGGCAGAGGCTAGGGACTAGGGGCGGCACTAAGTTTAGGGGGCTAGGGTTTTTCTGAAAATTTTGAAGTTTTGGGGCTCTTAGGTTTGGGCTAGGATTTTTTAATTTTGGGTTTGGGTGTATGGTTGGTTTTTTATTTATTGGGCTTCGTTTTGGGTTTGATATTGGTTTGGGTTAAGTGGGTTTGTTGTTTTATAGGCCCGAGCAAATTGGGTTGTTCACATTAAACATTCATTTCAATTTCATATTTTAACAATAAATTTTAATTTTAATAATAAAAATATGAATAAATACATTATATCATTCATAAATTAATAAATAATCATGAAATTTTAACCATACGAACTTACCTAGGTTGAATTGTAAGTTTATAGTTGTTAGGGACTATTCTGCTAATTTTCCTTTTTCTCGTTTATCTACGGGCTCTTGATCTATAATGTAAAATTATTCATTCATTAGCATATATTTAAATTTCAATTAAATTCACAATTAATACCCCTCAATTCTTAAAATTACACAATTAGCCCAACTTTTACAGTTTTTATAGTTTAGTCCCTCACCAAATATCCTATCAATTGATCTAATTTTTCTCAATTGACAATTTATCTAAGTATTATAAGTTATTTCACAGCCTTTGAAAAACATAATTTAATGCCAAACCCTAAGATTTAATCTTTTTCACAATTAGGTCCTAAAATCAATTTCTATTGAAATTTCTTGATAAAATCATCATATAACAAAATTAAAGCTTAAAATCCATGTTAATTAATCATAAAAACCCAGAACTCCTCAATGGTAACTTTCAAAATTACCCATAGAATCAAAAACTAATGAAATAGCTAGTTGGACCTAATTGTAAAAATCTTAAAAACACAAAAATTACAAGAAAAAGGCAAGAATTGAACTCACTTGTAGCAAAAATATGAAAAACCAGCTTAGAGGGACTCTTCTATGGAATTTTTGGCTGAAAATTCATGAAGAATTGTCTAGATTTCTTTTAATTGTTGTTTTATTTATTTAGTTTTACAAAATTTCCAATTTTACCCTTATTTCACCTAATTTCCTGATTTTTTTTTCTTGCTAATGCCGCCTCATCCATCCTCTTTGGGCTAATTTTTCCTTTTAGTCCTTTCTTATTTATCACTTGAGCTATTTAATCATTATTTCTTTAATTAACAAGTTTTGCACCTTTTTAATTTAGTCCTTTTTAATTAATTAACTATCAAAACGTTAAAATTTTCTAACAAAAATTTAATACTAACTCAATGACACTCTGTAAATATTTATAAAAATATTTACAGCTCGGTTTATAAAATCGAGGTCTCGATACCTCGTTTTCGAAATCACTTAACCTAATAATTCCTTCTAAAACACAAATCATTATTTCAAAAGTTTTCCTAAAATCATATTTAACTCATAAATAATAAATAATAAAATTTTCAAACTCACTCGTCGGGTTTAGTGGTCTTGAACCACTGTTTCCGACACCACTGAAAATTGGGTTGTTACATCGTGTTTTCTATTACCTAGTTCGTTTTGTAGGGATCTTGAAGCAATGATGGCTTGGTTTTGGTGGCAGAAATTGGGAGGAACAAAAGGGATGCACTTGTGTTCTTAGGAGAAGCTTTGTTATCTGATATAGGATGGTGGTATGAGTTTTAGGGATTTAGCAAAGTTTAACATTGCTCTATTGGTAAAGTAGGGATGAAGGTTGCTTGAGAATCATGGCCCTTTATCGGCCAGGCTGATTCGAGCGAAATATTACCCAAATACAGGTTTTCTTGAGTCGAATCTAGGCACAAACCCTTTTATGACTTGGATAAGCATTTGGAGTGCAAAAGGTTTGCTAAAGTCTGGGCTAAAATGGAGGATTGGGATGGGATTAATGGTGTTTATTTGGGAAGATTACTAGCTACCTGGTAAAGAAATGGTGAAGGTAATTACGGAGCAAGTCTCAGGTGTTGATCAGGTTAGTGATTTAATTATGCAAGAATTAAACAGTTGGAATAATAGTTTAATTAGATCAATTTTCTTTGATGATGAGGTGAATGCAATTTTGAGTATACCTTTACCACAAATCAATCAGATGAATAAGCAAATTTGGTACGAGGAACATACTGGGGAATTTTCAGTGTGCAATGGCTATAGAGCATTATTACATCTTAGTATTGTAAGTATGAATGAACGCATTATCTATAAGCAGTTTTGGTGTTTGAAATGCATGTCAAAGTTCAAAATTGTAATATCGAGATTTGTTCAAAATTATGGACCAACGCTAAAAATTTTATATTGTAAAGACAATTGTGCCTACGGTGTTAGCATTGTGATGAATTGATCATTCATGTTAGTCGGGACTGCCTCTTCGTGAAGCAGGCTTGGAAAATATTGGGATTCTAGTGGCCTAAGTGGTGGCCGAGGTGAGTTTAGTAGATTGGTTATGTTGGATTTTTGAGCATTTAAACAACGACAAAAAAGAACTTGCTGCTATTACAATTTGGGCATTATGGTATGCTCGAAATAAACTTATCCATGAAGGAATTTTGCAAAGTGTTAATGATGTTGTTACCTTTGTTCGTGGTTATGGGCAAGAATATCGGGCGCTGAGTACAGTTTTGAGGCACCTTCCTCTAGTTATTGCAGCACGTTAGACTCCTCCACCGTATTCGTAGGTCAAGGTAAATGTCGATGTGGGAGATTTGGGACCAAATCAAAAAGCGATATAAGGGATTATTGTTAGAGATGAGTTGGGGCAAATATTGGGTTCGAGTTATTAATTCCATACCTAGGTCAGCACAATTTTCATAGCGGAGGCGATGGCAGTTTTGCATGGGCTCCAATTTTCCTAAGAAATAGGTTTTTGGAAAATCATCCTGGAGAGTGAGTTGAGGACTGTAATACTAAAATTATAGACAAACGCAAAAGACTATTTAGTTATACGTCCAATTACCTAGGATGCAGAAGCTTTGTTGAGAAGTTTCGAGGCATGTGGTTTTAAATTCACTCCTACAAGTTGTAATGTTGCTGCACATGCAATGGCGGCGATTGGTTGGTAAGGTTTAACTGACCTGTTCTAATAGAGGAAGGTCCTTCAAGGGTTCGTGAGATCGTAGTAGAGGATCAGACGTGGATAAAATCGTTGTGAAGTCAGACTGGTATGGGTCTGTTTGGGATTGAGGTCTTTATACTATGGGAAAAGGGTCCCTTTAATCTCCTTTCCTTCTCCATTGTTTTTTTGGTGAGTTTAGCAAGGAGGTTTTCGTCGTTTTGGTAGAGAAGGAAGGTTATTGTAGACTGGTTCCTTTGATTGTTTTAGGGTTCTGGTTATGTTTTGTTTTGATTTTGGGATTTTGCACTGTTATAGGTTTTGTCTTTTCATTTCCGTTTTTGTTTTCTCGGCTGGAGTAAGGGCTTTGGACGCGTGATTGTTTTTCGGTTTATGTTTATGCTTTTAGGTTGTATTCATGTCATTTACCTTTAAATAAAACCAAAATGATTTGTTTAAAAAAAAAACATACATTCACATAATGTATTATATCACATTTTATATTAATTTACAAATAAAGTTAGACTCCAAAAATTCCATTTTTTTTACCCTTTTCATTTTTCTTTTTAAGCTTAAGGGTTTCAAAAACCTTGACTATTTATATCATAATAACTTTTATAAACAAGTTACTAAACAACTTCAAACACTTTAAAAAATAAAGATGAGTACTCAATCCTTGTCTACTAAACTCATAACTTCATCAAGAAGATTAGTTGAAGAGTTATAGAATCATAGTCAAATTATAATAATGTTTTGTCAAATATGCCACCATTTTATGGACCATAATCAGCTAGCAACTTTGAACTTAAAACCTTCTCATGACCCAATCAGAAAATTCGTCTTGTTCTACTAGAACATGAAACGAGTAAGTAAAAAAACCCAACATACTCGAATTCCAAAGGCGAATATAAATACAAGTATTTTTAATTTTTTTAATTATCTATTATATTAAAATATATATCAAATATAAATATTTAAAGAAAATTAATTAATTACTTACTTTAACCTTCTCAAGTGCTTCATAAAGAGCTGATTTATGCTTTTTTTTTTGTCAACCATTGTGTAAAAAGGTATGCAATAATGTCATGTGTATATAATCACCGAATATATATATATTTACATAAATGTTATTTGCTTTTCCTACAAATATCATGGAATTAAATCAAAAAGATTTATATTAACAAATTAAATAATTTTTTTATAATTTTAAATTTTTTTTCTAAATTTTAAATATAAATTTTAAATACTTTTCTATACTTTTCTATAATTTTGAATAATTTTATATTTTCTGTATTTTTTATAAATTTTATTATTTTTTCGCCACATGTCACAACCGTGATGAAGATAACTAAAAAAAATTTAGGAGCATTAACTTTAACGATCAAATGACATTTTTAATGTATTTTGGCAATTGAAATATCTAATTAAGTGGAAAAAAGAAGAAGTAAAGGTTTAATTATTATTTTTAAATCGAGAAATTTTTTAAAGCTTCTTTTTATTTTAATGATTTTAAAAATTTATGGTTATCTTTTATAATCAACTTAATGTGATATTTATAAAGTAATGAATAAAATAATTATGTTATTAAAATTTTTATTTAATATAAAATTGTAAATGTAGCGATTCAGTTCCAATAAAAAATTTAAAACAACTAATTTAATATAATTTTATTTATATATATAATAATTTGTGCATAGGATGCAAGCTAATTGTTACATGTTAAAGAAGATTTTGCAGAATAATTTCCATAAACCTACTAAATAAACCCAATAATTTCAGATATAATTGGTAGATGAAATTAGATGCATAAAATTAGGATGTAAATGTGGATGCGATATAGATAATGAAAAGCTTCTTTCTTTCTATGGTGTAGAGGATTTGACGTGATGTGTGAAGATAATGAAAATTTAAAAAAGGAAATGAAGATATTTTTCCTTATATTAAAACGGGGATTTTATTAATTTTTATAAAAAATTAAAAATAAAATTCAAACTTTAAATATATTAAAAATAATTTGGGGCAAATTCAGTGCAAACGAAAGGTGTCCTACTTAATGGCCCCTTTTAAGTAGTCGTAACATGAAAAGCAATAAACAAAACAAATGTGTCTGTTTCGTGTGATTGTGAGGCATGTGCCACACTGCAGTGCCAGCCAGTTCCTCTCGTGCCTAGATTCCTAATTACACACCCTTGCAATGCCATGATTTTATTTTGAGTAAACTAATGGCAAACCCACTCCTATATCAGGAGCCCCCCTATTTTATTTGTGGACCCATCATATTATCCATTTTCTTAATTCATTTAGTATAAATGAAAATTTTAAAATCCGGTTTGAGTGCGGCAGTGTTTATTATTTTATTAATAAGAGAATTTGGTATTTATAATTGTTTTTAAAATATGGCTCATTAGATTTTTTTTTTCTTTTTGTATTTAAGATATGATATATAATTGTAAAATTTGATACATAGGCATGTCCTCAACGCATATTAGTCTTATTCAATTTATCATACTCATGCACAATAAAATCCAGAAAAAAAGCAAAGATATATAACCCCTAAATAATAATATAATTATTCTGATTGACACCTCATCACTCACGTGATAATGCCTCCTTTTTATTTATTTATTTAATTTCCTACTTTTTCTAAAAGAAAGAAAAATAAATTATAAACATAATCTGACATTTGTGTTATGAAAGGGGGCATCTCAATTAAAATTATTTATCATTATTATTTGCAGGTTTGCTTCGTCTCCTCTCCATGGATCTTGATGTTTTTTTTTTTTTTATGTTTTTAAATTAGCATAATGAATATAAAGATTCATGGTACAGGGTCGGTCCATCTCATAGATCTCATTAATCATAATTCGTAATTTTTTTTTAAAGTGTGAAATTGGACTTAGATCCATCTGTAGAGTCATTGTGAACCCTTCATTGCATATGAATATGAATAAACTCGAATAAAGATCCAAACAGTGCCTTATTGCAGCTTTGTTCTTTTCAACAAAGTCTTCATTTTTCAGCTTTAGAAAACATTTACCGTCTTCCTTTGGATATTAGTTAATTAATAATCTTAACGTAAACAACTTTTGTTATCTGTCGTAGACCATAACAGTCTTTCAATTTTGAAACCGTATTTTAAGATGTTATTATTAAACTGAAAAAATAAACACTTTATTTAGCTTCACTTCAAAATTGAGTAACACAAAATGTACTTTGCTGCTAAAACCTTTTTTTTTTTTTTTTTTAGAATTGGTTATATTAGTGTTACTTAATTTTACAAATATTTAATATTTAAACAATATAAAAATTATCATTTAAATATTAATATTAATTTATTATGATTTAAATAATATTATTAATAATTTTTATAGGTTATTTATTTTAGGGTAAACTACAAAAATAGTTACTTTTATTTGCCTCAGATATACTTTACTCACTTATGTTTGAAATGTTACGTTTTGGTCATTTACGTTATTGTTTTATTACGAAGTGGTCACTTTACCGTTAAACACCGTTATCTCCTTAACGGCAGTTTTACGTGCATAGTCCAAATGAGTTTTAAATACTAATTTGGATGTCTAGTTGTTAGGATGAAAATAGGTTTTTAATTAAATAAAATTAATTTAGACTATCATGTAGGACATCCAAGTTGGCATTTAAAACCCATTTGGACTGTCACGTAGGACCGCTGTTAAGGAAGTAATGAAGCTTAACAGTAGAGTGACCACTTCGTAACAAAACGATAACGTAAGTGACTAAAATGTAACATTTCAAACATAAATGACTAAAATGTAATCTGAGACAAAAACAAAAGTGACTCTTTTATAATTTATCCTTTATTTTATATATAGTTAAATTAATTTATTTTATTGCCTTAATATTTTTACTGTTTATCTTCTTATTTTAATAAATATTGCAATATTTAATTATTTTTATTTGTTATGAATATTTTATTAAGTGGATGTCTATTGAAATCAAGATAAGTTTTTATGTATTTTAAATTCTAATAGTCATTAGAAATAGATCTCTACTTCATTCATACTTTTTATGTCTATAAATAAAAAATTTTAAAAATTTTGTAAATATTACAATTGATCAATAAAATACATCATCTTCTACTTTCTCATTTTCTTTGTTTTTTACTCTCTATTTATTTATTTTATAATATTATTGAATTTTTTATTTCAATATTAAAATTTATGTTTATGGTAATCTATAAAACTTTTTTAATATTAGATTAATTGGATATGTTTCGCATAAATAACATTTTAGTTATTCAATGTTTTTTAATTGAAAAGTTAGTTTAAGCTACATTTGATATAAATTATGAAAATATTGTAAAATCAAACTATTAATAAAATTTAATTTACTTGCAGTGTTTTAAAGTTAAAATTTGGAAGAAAGAAAAAGTTATGAAAACACTGGAAAGAAAGGCAGACACATTTTCATTCATTTACCTAACATGTGAAAACGAGTAAGAACATCATCTGAATTGCTTCAGGTAAAGCACATGTTCCCCTTCCTAATTTCTTCTCTTCTTCCAGTTTTTTCACTTTTCACTTTATTATAATTATTATTATAATTTTTCACTTTTCACCTTTTTTTTTTAATTTTAAGATTTAATTATGTAAACTAAAATCTCAAATCCAATTCAATTGATTCATCAAATCACTTTTTAAATAAATAAAATAAATATATTCACCTACAATTTCTCCTAAAGTGAAGGATTAGTTCTAATTGATGAAGATGAATTAAAATCTCAAAAAATGATAAAAATAATTAAGAGTTAGATTACATTTTAATTTTTTATTAAAAAATTAGATAAATTGATTCCTATATTAATATACTCTTTTTTAAATAAAAGAGACAGAAAACAATCTGACTCCATATACTTTAAAAGGGGCAAGTATGGATTTGGCATTAAAATGATGTATCCCAGTATTGTAGGTGTGATTACGATTACTTTTTAAGATTTGTTTGGTATCCCTTAGTTATGGCATGTAGAAGAGTGATATTAAAATTGAACAAGGCCAACAAAAAAGATGGAAAGTAGGGAGTTTTTGAACACTAAAGAATTGCAGACACCCACTCAACCATTCAATTTGAAACCAAAAAGGAAAAAACAGATATCCCCCGTTTCCCCCCTCCCCACCTGACCTCATCTCCACCATAAACAAATGCATCACACACCCATCTAAAATTCCATTTTCTCTCTGCACTGCACAAACATCATGGCCTAGCTGTTTCTTGGATCCGGAGATTCTGGGTCTTTTCTATTAGTTTATACACAAAATTACAATAGCCCACCCACCCACCACAAGACATGATTTGGGGGTTCTTCTATTGTCTCTCCCTCCCTACCCTCAACCCTTCCTCTCTGTTGTAATGCCTGGGAATCCATGGACCCTCTTATCCTCCCTTCTCCTCTATTTCTTCTTCATTCTAATTCGCTCCCCTTACGCTGCTTTCGCTGTTAACCAACAAGGTGAAGCTCTTCTCTCTTGGAAAGCCAGTTTCAATGGATCACCGCAGGCCTTAAGCAATTGGGATGCAGGGGATGTCACCCCATGCAACTGGTTAGGCATCGTCTGCAATTTTAACAACCAGGTTGTAGAACTGGAATTGAGGTATGTGGATTTATTTGGACAACTTCCGGCTAATTTCACCTCTTTGTTAACTTTGAATAAGCTTGTCCTCTCTGGAGCAAACCTTACTGGTCCAATCCCAAAAGAGATAAGCACTCTCACCCAGTTGACCCACTTGGATTTGAGTGAAAATGTGTTAAGTGGTGAAATCCCAAGTGAGCTCTGCGGTTTGTATAGGCTTCAACAACTCCATCTCAACTCAAACCAACTCAAGGGCTCCATCCCAATCGAAATTGGGAATCTCACAAGTTTGAAATGGCTCATCCTATACGATAATCAACTAAGCGGTGGAATTCCCAGCACCATAGGCAAATTAAAAAATCTTGAAATGATCAGAGCCGGTGGGAACAAGGAGCTTGAGGGCCCTCTACCACCAGCAATAGGCAACTGCACCAATTTGGTGATGTTAGGCCTAGCTGAAACAAGCATATCGGGTTTCCTCCCTCCAACTTTAGGCCATCTCAAGAAGCTTCAAACCATCGCAATCTACACCGCTTATCTGTCAGGCCAAATCCCCCCAGAAATCGGGGACTGCACCGGCCTTCAGAACATTTACTTGTATGAAAACTCCCTGGCTGGATCAATACCCAGCAGCCTTGGCAATTTGAGAAACCTTGAAAACCTGTTGCTGTGGCAGAACAACTTGGTAGGTATCATTCCTCCCGAGCTTGGGAACTGCAACAAGCTATCAGTCATCGATGCTTCCATGAATTCATTAACTGGAAGCATTCCCCAATCGGTTGGGAACCTGTCATCTCTCCAAGAACTTCAGCTGAGCGTCAACCAAATCTCGGGAGAGATCCCTTCCACACTCGGCAACTGTCGTCAGATGACTCACATCGAACTTGACAACAATCAGATCACTGGAGCTATACCTGGGGAGCTGGGCAACTTGACAAACTTGACGATTCTGTTTCTATGGCAGAACAAACTAGAAGGCAACATTCCCGACTCCATTTCCAATTGCTACAACCTGGAAGCCGTTGATTTATCTCAAAACAGCTTAACGGGTCCTATCCCCACTGGAATCTTCCAGCTTAAGAAACTCAACAAACTATTGCTTCTCTCCAATAACCTCATGGGGAACATTCCGCCGGACATAGGGAACTGCTCCTCCTTGATCCGGTTTCGCGCCAGCAATAACAAGATAACCGGATCCATTCCTATCCAGCTTGGGAGCTTGCAGAACTTGAATTTCTTGGATCTGGGTTCCAACCGATTAACCGGATTTATACCCCAAGAAATATCCAGCTGTCGGAATCTCACTTTTCTGGATCTGCATTCCAACTCTATTGGCGGTACCTTGCCTCTCAGCTTGAGCAAGCTTATTTCACTTCAGTTTGTTGATTTCTCTGATAACTTAATCGAAGGGACACTGAGTTCGAGCCTTGGTTCACTGAGTTCACTCACTAAACTCGTTCTTGGGAAGAACCGATTCTCTGGATCAATCCCCACTGAACTGGGGTTCTGTTCGAAGCTACAGTTACTAGATTTGAGCTCAAATCAGCTGATGGGTAATATTCCGGCAACTTTAGGAAAGATTCCGGCGCTGGAAATCGCTCTCAATTTGAGTTGGAACCAGCTCGCCGGCGAGATACCGAAGGAGTTCACTTCATTGGATAAACTTGCTATTCTGGATATATCCCATAATCAACTGGTTGGAGACCTTCAAAATCTTGCCGGGCTGCAAAATCTAGTTCTTCTCAACGTGTCGCATAACAACTTCAGTGGGCGAGTGCCGGACACGCCCTTCTTCTCGAAGCTCCCACTCAACGCGCTTGCAGGGAATCCCTCAATCTGCTTCTCCGGCAACCAGTGTTTTGCATACGACGGGAAAGGAGGTGGCTCCTCGTCTAAGCGCAGCGGCGCGCGCGTGGCGATGGTGGTTTTGCTCTGCACCGCATGTGCTCTCCTCATGGCGGCGGTCTACATCATCATCAGCTCTAAAAAGCGAAGCCGTGGTCCTCATCATGATTGTGACATTGAAGGAGACGCTGACCTGGAAATGGGCCCGCCATGGGAGCTGACTCTATACCAGAAACTGGACTTATCAATCGCCGACGTGACGAGATCCCTGAATGCCGGCAACATAATCGGCCGCGGCCGAAGTGGTGTTGTTTATAGAGTCACCGTTTCTTCAGGACTAACCATCGCCGTTAAAAGGTTCCGTTCATCGGAAAAGACATCAGCCTCCTCGTTTTCATCCGAAATTGCAACGTTGGCTAGAATCCGACACCGTAACATCTTACGATTACTAGGTTGGGGAGCCAACAGGAAAACAAAACTGTTGTTTTACGATTACATGCCCAACGGAACATTGGGCGCGTTGTTGCACGAAGGTTGCGGAAGAGACATGTTAGACTGGGACATAAGATTCAAGATTGCGTTAGGCCTGGCGGAAGGGTTAGCCTATTTGCACCACGATTGCGTGCCGGCCATCATACACCGAGATGTGAAGGCTCATAATATTCTGCTAGGAGACCGTTACGAACCCTGCTTGGCCGATTTTGGGCTGGCTAGATTGGTGGAGGAGGAAAACGGTGCCTCCTTCTCCGCCAACCCCGAGTTTGCGGGCTCCTTCGGTTACATGGCACCAGGTAAGCACCCTGGGTCCTGTAAATATTTTTTTAATGTCGCTATTAGATTAAATTAAATTCGGGGTTTTATGCTATAATCATGGTTAAGATGCTAGTAAATGGGGATGTGACAAATATGAAACGATGGATGGGACTTAAAGCAAGCATTCACTTTTTTACGTGCTAAATTACTTGGAATTTAGGTGTTTTAACATGTCTAGCTACATGCAGAACTTATAGGTAGTGGACATCAATCAGTCGGTCTCAAACCAAACTTGTTGCCTTTTGTTTATTTTAGTTAGTGTTATGGCAGTTGTTGCACGCTCTTTTGATTGGGAAGCCAGCCCTACAGTTTATATGTCTACATTATTTTTTTTTTGTCAACCTAGAGAGTTTAAATTCAGCCTCCATTTGAAAACGTTAAAGAGTATGATGATGACCAGCCAAAAATGCAATTGCACTGTTGTGTGATGTCTCAGCGGGCCCTGTTAAATTGCTTTTGCATGATGCATTAATTGCATTTGGTGTGTTTATCATTCATTCCTCGTAGAACACCAGACATTTTTTTTTGTTTATCTGGTGTAATAATTACTTGGTGTTCTCAAATTGATATGTGCATTGCAGAGTATGGTTGCATGTTAAAGATCACGGAAAAGAGCGACGTGTATAGCTATGGAGTAGTGTTGCTGGAGATGATAACCGGGAAGAAACCGGCAGACCCATCGTTTCCTGACGGGCACCATGTAATCCAATGGGTCCGAGATCACTTGAAAAACAAGAAAGACCCCGTAGAAATCCTTGATCCTAGACTCCAAGGTCATCCAGACACTCAGATACAAGAAATGCTTCAAGCTCTAGGAATCTCACTGCTCTGCACAAGCAATCGCTCCGATGATCGGCCCATAATGAAAGATGTTGCAGCATTGCTAAAAGAAATTCGACAGGAGCCTACATCGGGGAGCGACGCCCACAAGTCGACTAGCAACTCCTCGAAAAATACCGAAACTGCTGCTTCCTACACATCATCATCAGTAGAAGTGACCCCAGCTGAATTGCTACAACACCTCCAAGGCTCCTCTCGATCTCAAGCCTCACTTGCTTACTCTTCTTCCTCTGCAAATTATTTCCCAAGAAGCCAATAACGCTATGCCTCTGAGTCTGTTTGGTGAAATCATTAATTAATTCCTTGTATGTATAAAGGTAGTAGCAGTAGAAGTGAATTAAAGATTTGAATCAGAAATAGATGGCAGCTGATGATGAGTGTATAGCAAATTGATTGATTGACTTCCCTTTGCGAATGAAAGCTAGCATTCGGGTATAGTGTCAAAGTGTGGTGTTCTAAAAAGGTGTTTTCGAGGATGATTTTTTTCTTTTGGTTTCATTCCCTCACTTGGGGAATTGTGAAAAAGATATGGAGGGGATGTGTGGTTGTGAGGAAATGTCGGCAAATAATTAGGTGAGTGAAGCAGGCCACCCCCAACCTTCCTTTCTTTATCCGTCCATATATAATTGAGTAGAGGCATTCTTGGTTTTGAATGCTACCATACCATCCAATCTAGGTCCCACCATGTGATCATGAGTTTATCAAACCATTTTTATTTTTAAGTTACGATTTATATTCATTTAAGCGTATATCAAAAAATAAATAATTACAAAAATATCATAAGACTTAATACATAATTTGATATAAGAGTTTGACATTTTTTTTATGTTATTTTTTTACTATAAATGAATATATATATTTGATAAAAATTATATATTTTAATATCTAAAGGTAACAATATTAATTTATTGATATTTAATTCGAGTTTTATGGTTGATTTGAATTTTTTCAAATTAACCTTAAAATTCAAATTAAAAGACATACGTTAAATTATATTTGACAAATTAAATGTAAACTTAAACAAATTCACAAGTAATACTAAATTTATTCTATTAATAAAATCATGAGAAATTTAAACCCATTATATTAGCAATTAACTTTTTATCAAATCAACCTAAAAACTCGAATTAAAGATTAAAAAGTTAACATTGTTTTTTCTTGGAGGTGCCAAAATATATAACTTTTGTCAAATTGGGCCAAGAGATAACACAACTACCACATTAGAAAGAAAAAGGTCAAACTTGAGTGTCAAATGATATATTAAGCCTCTACATACTCAATGTTTGATTTTTAATTGCTAATGGACAGGAGTGAAGCCAGAACAATTTTTTAAGGGGGGCTGGATGAAATTTTAATTTTTTATAGTTTATATATTTATAATTTGTAAAGTATTAAATCAAATTTTTATAATTTTAGGGGATGCCAAAAGTACAAATTTATCTTTACTAATTTAAAATTTTTAAAAAATTTTAAGGGTCTAAATAGTAATTTTATATTTTAAGAGGAGCTGGGGCCCATGTCAACCCCTGGCTTTGCCCCTGCTAATGGACATGGAAATATTGGATATGCAAAACTCTACAAGCAAATCATATAGGGATAAATATTAAAACTATACATTAACTTTGATTTCGTTCAATTTTATAATAAAATTTTGATTTGATTCAATTTTAACAAATCACTAACAATATTATCGAATTAGCACCATTTTACATTGATATGTTGCATAAATAAACAATTATTTTAATCAAATATGAAAGTAAATGTGCATTCATTTATTTAAACTTATACAATTGAATGGAAATCAAAGTTTTTAGTATACATATGAATCACAATTTTAATTTTAAGTATATAATTATATTAAGCTCATATATCAAATTATACATTGAACTAAAATTTATATATAAATTTGATATTAATAATCTTTGCATAGACGGATAATAAAATTGAATGACGGATATACAAAGCTCCTTTCTGATTTTGTGCTCATGTTAGTCTTAATTAATTGGGGGGCATTCCAGCAAATCATCAGCTTCCCTTTTATGCTCGGACAATCAAATGCAAATCAAAACCTTCTGTTCCGCCTTAACAAATAAGGAGGTAAAACTTTTTCCATGAAATATCTTCACAACAAAATCGACATTATTAGTGGTTTTTATTGCTATTGGTAGAAGAGTATATTCATGTTGTGTTAATATTCTCTTTTTGATTTAATATTTGATCTCATAACATATTATTAGAAATTAAACTTAAATGATTTAAAAAAAAAAAGTAATGATGATTTGTTATTATCTGAATATAAAATTAGATAGTCAGTGTCATTTTTTTCGTTAATAAAATGTTGGTATATTCATATATTCCTTTTTTATTCTATCTTGTTTGTGTTATTGTTATTTGTTTTTATCCTGCCAAAGCTTAAATTTTGTGGCTATAGAAGTGAAAGTAACCTTTTTGGCCGTTTCTGATTATACAAGAATATGTGTAGTTTAACTGACGTGCCTTGTATCATAATTTTGTTGGCCCATAATGTTAAGTGTAACAATTACTGCAAAAACCCTGGAAAATTTGCTCTTAAAATGTTGGCAGTCAATTTCAGTGTATTGATAGGACAAAATCTGTGGCATATTGTCATGCAGAGATACTAAAATGTAATGTTTTACCCAATGCCACCCTCTTCAACACAACACAAGATAAATATATTGATAAGAAAATTCTAAAACAACTTGATTTAGAAGAAAAATGATCAGGTAATGAACCAAAGGAAGCATATAAATAATATCCGCCACACCCCTTGATGGAAATTTTCATTCATGTTCATCCCAAGGAAGCCTTCATAAATCAAGCCTCCAGCATTCATGTTGGCCAAAATGTCTGGATAGAGATTCTCCAAACACATTGCATCCATTCTCCACCTCTATGCATCTCTTACAAAGTTCCGAAACATCTTCACCTTACATTAACCTCGAATATGTAATGTAATATTTGGCCACTGAGACAAAATATGCTGACTTGACAGTAAAAATCCCTATCAAACTCTCATTCCAATAGAGTTTGAAGGCTCAAAGGGATATAGCCTTAATCGCCTCTGAGTCTTCATGTGAAAACAGCTCCAATAGCAAATCATATCTCCTCGACTTGCTTTCCTCATCAATCAACAGCCTCTCCACCTTCATCCATTTATAGTTTTGCCTTTGCACTAAATAAGAAGGTCCTTTATGGGTTTTTTTCATTAAAATACTAGGAATATTTTTGCTCGATTTTAAAATATTTTTAAATTTATTAAAAAAATAAATAATAAGAGAAATAAATATATTGATGGACTCATTCATTTAAACAATTCTGTAATTTTGTGTCGAATTCATTGATTATTTTGCATCATTTATAATTATTGGTTCAACTTTTAAAAAAAATTCAGTTTTTTGTAATATTTTTATTTCTATTATTCAAAGTATTATATATTTTTATAAAATTTACATATTAATTATTCATTTTATATATTATCAAAAAATATATAAAATGTGATTAATTGAATTAAATTCTGAAATTGTATTCGCAAGCAAATTGAGCAGTGCCAACTATTCAGGCACTGATGATAAACACTAAAGAACAAAGATGGACACACAATATCTTTATGTAGTTTGGTTTCTTACAGTTGCTTGGTCTTTGAAAGATAAAGATGCCATTATTATTGATTTTGAAGCCAAACTGATAGACACAAAAACAAAATTGAATATAGTTTAAAGGAGTTTATAGAAGCGTGAAAAACTTATTCAGATCTTAGCTATTTGAAGAAGGGAATCTGGATACAAAGGTCTAAGCTATATTGACAATGGTGAGAAAATCTCTTCCCCACTGTGATAACTTTTGAAATGAGTTATATTTCATTCCTTTAGGCTTAAATAATTGCCTGTACTTGGGTGAGTTTAGTTGTATTTTAGGATATTGCATTGATATTTTTAGAGCATTGCATTAAAGAGCTTGAATTGTATTTAAGGGTTATGACATGTTGCTTTTAATTGCCTGTGGGGAGGATTTGCTTAGTGGTTGATTGACAGGTGCAGAGTGTAGGAAAAGGAGTAAAGGATTGAAGGTTTGCTGTGACAAATTTTGGATAGTTTGTCAACACAAATGCTGTGGCAATGCCTGGACGATGCCTAGTCAGCAATCAATACATATTGTTCTTAGCCCTAGCTGTACTTGTACCAGATGAATCCACTTGAAAAGGAGTGAAAGGATTATGGGCAGGTGAACTTACCCTAGAAGGAAAAGATATAAAAGCCAAAAAAAGAGAGGACAACAGTGCTGGGACAATAAAGGGGAGCAACTAAGAATAAGGGCAGAGAAAAAGGTGGAAAAAGAAGGCAGTCATCGTTGGCCACCGCTTGCGTCGACTGTGTTGAGAGCTGGATAGGCAAAAGTAGTGATCCGAGAATTCTTCCTCTATTTCTTATCTTGTTTCTTCATGAGATTAATTGATGAAGAAAATGTTGGTTTTTGTGTTAAACTTTAATTTTATTTACCAACCAATGAGCTAAATCTCTTAGGGTTAGGATTACTTTGATGAAACCTTTATTTCTATTAATGGCTGAAGTTTAAATCTGGATTAATCTATTGTTTCATTCAATGGTATTTCAAGATTTCATGTATGCGGTGTATTGACGAATGTTCAACAAGTATATAAAAAAAACCTAAGTCTGATAAGGTTAGGTTACTTAGATCGAAGTTGAATGATATGAGTAAATATTTAATCAATTACTTGTAGTAGTCTCTAGACATAGAGCAATATTTCATATGGAAGGAAGAAGAAATAAATATTGGGAACCAAACTTAAGGCTTATAGACATATAGCGTCCTAGGTGAGGTAACTTTAGGTCTTACTCTCGAATGAAGGAAACCACAGTAAAACCATTCTGGGCAGTAAAATAATTAAGATTTTACTGAAGCATTAGAGGTTAGTAAGGGTAGATTCTTTAATAATCCTAGCCTACTTAATCAACATAGTAGCCCCTCTATCGTTTGTTGTAATGTCTTTGTCACAACCTTCTTAATTGATTGCTTATTCGTTTTGCACATTTTATACATTATCATTCTCTCAATTGCCACTGTGTTCTTATTATTGGTTGCCATAGCATTAATCACATTTCACTATAATAACTTGACCGATTTACATTTATTCGATCCTATGGAGACGATCTCACTCATCACTTTATTACTTGATTCAACGTGCATACTTGCACAATTTGCATATCATATTCACACGCAACAAGTTTTTGGTGCCGTTGTTGGGGATCGACAATTGGTGAAATTTAGTTTTGTTATTTTTATTTTATCTTATTAGTTTTAGCTAACTTAGTTGTATTTAATTTCTACAGGTTTTCCATCAATGCATTAATAGAAGCATTCTTGTTAATGAAGAGTATCCTTTTGACCCAGAGATCAAGAGAACTTTGCTAAGAAGGAGAAGAGAATTATGTAATATGGCTAAGGAAGGGAATGTTCTTGGTTTGAATAATCCATTAAATCCAAATGGTTGGGATGTTAATCTTCTTATTCGTCATGCGATAGATGACCAAGACAAGCCAATTTAAGAGCATGTCGTTCCAATTTCAGATGACCTGAATCTAGGGATAGTAAGACCACACATACAATCTCAGCATTTTGAGTTGAAACCGGTAATGTTTCAGATGCTGCAAACTGTTGGACAGTTTAATGGGTCACCAATTGAAGATCCGAGACTACATTTGAGACTTTTTTTTAGAGGTCTGTGACTTATTTAGATAACAGAGTGCTCCTAAAAATGCCTTGCGACTCAAATTGTTCCCATACTCCTTGAGAGATTGTGCAAGAATGTGGCTTAATGCCCTACCATTGGGAACAGTGGCATCATGGAATGACCTTTGCCAGAGGTTTTTGCTATGGTATAATCCGCCAAACATGGATGCCAAGCTAAAAAATGACATAACATCCTTTCGAAAATTAGAGGATGAAACGCTGTATGATGCTTGGGAAATGTTTAAGGAATTACTTAGAAAATGTCTGATGCATGGATTTCAGCACTAGACTCAGATGGAGATGTTTTATAATAGGTTGAATGTACATACAAGAATGGTAGTCGATGTTTCTGCCAATGGTACTTTGTTGGATAAATCCAATAATGAAGCATAAATGGATTGCCAACAATGATTATCAATATCCTACCATGCGAGTTGGGACTAGCAAGAGAGCTGCTGGCACCGTTGTGCTTGATACAATCACTTCATTAACAACCTATATACCATCTTTAGCTAATATGATCAAGACAATGAAGAGATCAACTACGGTCTAAGAAATGAAATCAGCCGACTTATCTTGTGTTTATTGTGGTGAGGACCATGTGTTTTAAGAATGTCCATCAAACCTGGCATCTGTTTACTACATGAGTAATTTCAACTGGAATAACAATCCCTACTACAACACTTATAATCTAAGGTGGAAACAACATCCAAAATTTGGTTGGAATAATCAAGGTGCTTGGAATTCAAACAATGCTATTAGAAAGAATGCCGAGAGGGCATCGATTTGTTATAATCAACTTATGTCGTAGCAAAATGTCCAACAAGGTCAAGTATCAGCTTCTTCATCTATTGAAGCTCTACTGAAAGAATATATGACCAAGAATGATACCGTGATACAGAGTAAGGCTGCCTCTCTATGAGCCCTTAAGAATCAAGTGGGGTAGATTGCAAATGTAGCACCCCTAACCCGTATCCATCACCAAAACAAGGTTACGGAGCATTACCAAAGTTTTCAAATCAAACAAACATAAATTTCAAACTTTTCAAATCATATCAATAATCATATTGAATCCAATTCAAAACATACATATTGTTCCTTATACGAGCTCTTGATGCCCTAAATACGCATTAGAAACAAGTCAGGACCAAATCGGAAACTCAGAGAATTTTTTAGAAAACATTGAAAATTTTCAACACTATTGGGGTCACACAGCCAAGAGACACGCCCGTGTCTCAAGCCGTGTGGGCATTTGAAGTAGGGACACATGGTCGTGTCTCAACTCGTGTCCATGCCCTTGTAACTCAATGACTTGGGTTGAACGGCCAAGTGACACACCCGTGTACCCTTTAGAATAACCTCACACGCCCATGTACTAGGCCATGTGCTAGGCCGTGTAATAGCCTGACTTGCAACCCTTTGAAAGCTACAGGGGACACACGACCGTGTCGCTTGACACACGGCTAAGACACATGCCCATGTCTCTGCCTGTGTGGATGAAAATAGGCATTTTACAAGCCATTTTTCTCACCTAACAAGGCATGTACCTACAAAAAAAAATGCACATGCATATTCTAGTGTCATACATATGATATAATCTCATACAACCAATATGCCCTTGAGCACCTCAAATGACAATAAATAAACATGTCTAACCATGTACTCAATTTGACCAAAATAATCAACTAGCTTATGGGCATATTTGCACCAATACATGCCATTTAACTTACATACCAAAACATAACAAAACTCATCTAATGGTAAACATAAAAAAACTCATCAAATGGTACCAAACACGTCATTCAACCATAAAGTACCAATGCACAACATTTCTATCAAGTTACAAACCATATATATAATATGCATATTCAAACCATAATTTCATCTTCCATAACTTAAACATATCAAGCCAAAACATCAACTATATTAAGGCTACTTATATACATACCAAAATATACCTGTAACACCCCTAACCCTTATCCATCACCGGAATAGGATTATGAGGCACTACTGGATAATACACATCATTCATATACATTTATGCATTCATAGTCAATATCCATTCAACTCATCCATATTGTCCCTTATAAGGTCCTACAAGACCTTAAAACATGCTTAAAAGTGGTTCGAGACTAAACCGATAACATTTGCAAACTTTGAGAAACTTATAAAATTTTCATACATTTAAGGGTCACAGGCCTGTGTGGAAGCACACGGCCACCAAACACGCCCGTGTCACAGGTCGTGTGAAAACAAGGCATACATACTGACTTGCACCACACAGCTTGAGACACGCCCGTGTGTCTTGGCCATGGGAAAACTGGAGAGGTTATTGACTTGGGTCACATGGCCGGTCACACGCCCATGTGCCAGCCCGTGTGCCATACATGGCCAGTAGACACGCCCGTGTGTCTAGGCCATGTCAAACCTGTAGGGTATACTGCCTTAATTTGAAGGGCTGCCCTAGGGGACACACGGCCGTATACCAAATCCATATGTCACACACGATTGAGCCATACACCCGTGTGCTCAGCCGTGTGGAGTGAAAATAGGCTTGGTAAAAGCCACATTTCTCACCCTCCTCATGCATACCTAAACCACATCAAATTTGCACCATTTTATACATATATAAGCAACCAAAGCATGCTATTTCATACACATTTTATGCCATCTATCCTCAACCATTTCAACTACTAAATTCTATATTTAGAACATAACAAATTATTATGCAAAAATCATCACAACTTACATAAGTTCCAAATGCATTAACTCATAATCTTATAATCTATTTCATGTCACAAAACACACCATGTTATCATCTCAAGAACAAACCACAATATGCCAACTTCCAAGCATTAATACATCAACTAATAACTAACCAAATGAATAACCATTTAGCCATATCTACAACTATGGCAAACATACCGAAACAAGCCAACATATAAGACATTATATACATCACAAACATCACTTATCAAATACACAACTTAAGCAACTTAAATGGCCATATACACCAACATTTACAAGCCAAATCTCATGGCTAAATTCATAACTCAAAACATATCATTAACTTACTAGCCTATACATGCCATATACCATATATACAAAACTCCAAAAGTACCAACGAGATGATTGATAGTGTGACGACGTTTCCTGACGATCCCCGAGTCCGAGCTAGCTTCAATAATCTATAAAATAGTGAAAATTAAACACAGTAAGCTTTAAAAGCTTAGTAAGCCATATACAAATAAATTTACCACATGAATCACAATATTTCTATCAATAGGCCAAATACAAGTAAACACATATAGATACACAAACCTTTCTCAATGAATACTTATTCAAATTCACATATAATTTCATCAACTATTTCCCTTTACAATATTCGTATGAATTTCATATGTACTGGAGTCATTAAACTCATTCAGACATTCTTTCTTGACTTGTCTTCGCCCGTTGAACCATTCGGAATTGTTAAGGATACTCAAAAATCACATAAGCTCGTACAATGCCATATCTCAGATATGGTCTTACATGTTATCACATATCGATGCCACTGTCCTAGATAGGGTCTTACATGAAATCATAATACGATGCCAATGTCCTAAACATGGTCTTACATGTAATAACATCTCAATAACCTAATGTCATGACATTTGTATCCTATACTATTCCTAAAGTTCGTACGGGACTTTCAGATATCGCAACTCTGTCGATTCTTGCTCGTAATTGCTTGTTCAACATTTATAACAATACAATGATAAATAAACACATATAATTCAATTTAAAGACATTTATTTGCATATGAACTTACCTCGTAGTTGAAATAAAAGGACCGAATTGACTATTCGATAACTTACGATTTCCTCGATCTAAATCCGATTTTTTTCGTTCTTGATCTATATATATTTAAAATTAATCCATTTAATCAACAATTCAATCAATTTCATCCAAAAACACATATTTAAGCCAATTTGCACTTTGGCCCTAAACTTTTACATTTTTTACAATACCATTTCACCAACAAAATGCCAAAACACAAGCCAAGCAGAATGGCCATTTCAACAACCACAACACATGGCCAACATTAGCCAAAATACCTATACATGCCATTATAATTGAAATTAAACATCCGAAAGTACTGAAAGAGCTGATGGATACTGTGATATAGTTCCAACAAGCTTCCAACTCGAACGAGCTTTCGATTCACTATAAAACACGAAAAAATAACATATAGTAAGCATTTAAGCTTAATAAGTTCGTATAACATAGAATTTAACTTACCATTTAGTCACGAAATAGGTAAGTAAACATAGCATATCCCAACATAGTTAGCTAAATGCCTAAACAGATATACGCAAACCATGTTAGCTATATAAATACATATATATAAACCAATAATCATGGATGAGCACAACAATTAGTTAATTTCATATTCATGTATCATCCAATTCAATTTTCCATATACAATGTAACAACATTTCCATGTAATTCATATGTGTCCATGTAAAAGTCCGTATTGAACTCTTACCATTTCGTATCAGAATATTGTCCGTTGAACCATTTAGAATACCGTTGGATACTCGAGATAACTCACAAATAGTGTGCTAACTTATATAATTGTAATCCATCAAAACTTGTACATGTATGCTCACACGAGTTGTGAATCGGTATGCTCACACGAGCTGTAAAACGGTATATTCAAATGAGCTGTGAAAATGGACTTGCTCACACGAGCTGTGGGTTAGATCATAGCTACATGAGGCAGCTTACATGAGTTGTGGAGTATCTGCAACACATGTTTAACCTCAACCATCAGTAGGACGTTCAGGACCAGCACCCAAATCATCATGTAAACCCTAATGACATGTCATTTTGTATCTTATGAATTCTAAGGTTCAAACGGGGCTTGGTAATAGTCGTATGTTGTTGGATATGCAGCTGGTATGTATGTATAGCAATTCACAGTTAAGTATAATTCAACTAAAACATATATTGTAACACCCCTTACCGGTATTCAACGCCGGAACAGGGTACGAGGCATTACCAGACTTACATCACAAGCAAATATACAATTCTGAGTTATAAATTTTTGACCAAATTAAAAACAATTTGTATTCAATCATAAAGTCCCTAATACGAGCCTACGAGGCCCAAAACATGCTTTGGAAATAGTCTGGGACTAAACCGAGCACTTAGGGAATTTTTACAAAATTGTGAAAATTTTTGCTATAATTTACTTGGTTTTTCCTAGCATACAAATGAGCCAACCTTAACCATTCAACAACAAACCTATTAAGCCACATTTAACCATTTACCAAGCATTTATAAACCATATCACACAAGAGATAATTGCACTTGCATGCATATATATATATATATAAGCTTACAAACAATTCAACCAAAATAAGCCAAGTTACATGGCCAAACACCACATCAAGCCTTTGACAATTACAAGCCAATAGATTTAGCCAAATTCGTAATGACACATAAAAAAATGACCAAGTCCCTATACATGCCATATTCTCAAAATGTTTAAAATCAGCGGTACCCAAAATAACAGTTCGATAGTGTGATACGATCTCCAATGATCTCCAATCCGAGCTAGCTTGGTGACACTATAAAATATGGAAAATAAAACGGAGTAAGTTATATAGCTTAGTAAGCTCGTATGAAAGAAATAAGCAAACCTTACCATACATTGACATGCAAGTAATATAACATAAGGCAATGTAATTTTCCATAATATCATGATAAAAAATCACTACTATCACAAACTTACCTTAAAATCGTCATATCACGAATTAATAATCATAAGCTTTAAGTACATACCTGTACCATCTCGAAATAATTTCATACACATTCTCATCCTTGTGATACCTAGTGAACCACTCAGAATAATAAATTCAGATACTCAGGAAACCTTGCACACAAGGTGCCACATGTGTAGCCATTGCTTCCTCTATCTCATATCACATATATGCTCGCACTCGAGCCAACAACGGGCTTGCTCACACAAGCTGTCAGTCAAGACGTAGCTACTCGGTGCTGCTCACACAAGCTGTCAAGTAACCGCAACATATGCCGGTATACTCAGCCACCGGTAGGATGTATAGGACCAGCACCCAGATCACATAACATAAAATCCTAGTGACATGTCACTTGTATCCTAATCTATTCCTAAGGTTCGATTGGGATTTCTCGCTTGTCAAAACGTCGTCAAATGTGTTCGTAAGGTCAATTACATAATTCATGCATAAATGAAAGCATTTAAAATACATTTAAAGTAAAGCTTATTTAACATACGAACTTACCTCGGTTACAAAAACGACCAAAAGAGATCTATTCGTTAATTACTTTATTTTTCCCCCGATCTAGACCCGAACTTCATTTTTCTTGATCTATAATACCACATTTAACATATTTAATTATCACATTATTCAATTCAGCCCAAAAACACATTATGGAAAAATTTATATTTTTGCCCCTAACGTTTCAACATTTTACAATTTAGTCCCTAGGCTCGTAAAATGAATTTCATTCAATTTCATCACAACCCAAGCCTAGCCGATTGTTATTTGTACTCATAACAGCCCGCATTTTTCAGTTATTCACACTTTTCTACACATTTTATAGACTTTTACAAATAAGTCCCTGTTTGATTTTTTACCAAAAATCACTTTACAAATGTTGTTTAACTAACAACGAACATGGATTTTCCACCATCAAACATCAAAATACATGTACATCCAACATGGGTGAAATTTTAGACTTTAACTTTCTTTCAAATTAGTCCTTGAAATAGCTAAATCAAGTTAAAACGATCTCAAAAATATAAAAATCGTTAAAAAGGGGGACAAGAACGGACTTACAAACGAGCTTGGAAGCTTGGCCAGAACCTTAGATATGGTTTCCCATAAAATATCGACTATATAGGACTAAATTGAAGAAGATGACATCTTTTATTTAGTTATTTTGACTTTATTTACCAAATTACCTATTTACCCCTCACTTAAACTTTAAAATTTTAACTACTCCATGTCCATTTTTGTCCATCTTAAGTATAATGGTCTAATTACCATTTAAGGACCTCTAATTTAGAATTTCATAACAATTTACTACCTTTAGCCTATAGAACTCAAATTTTGCACCAATTGTAATTTAGTCCTTCTAGTCAAGTTGAGTACTCAATCGATAAAATTTCTTAACGAAATTTTTACACAATTATTCTATCATGCTGTTGACCTTAAAGAAATAATAAAATAAATATGTCTACTTCGGATTTGTGGTCCCGAAACCACTGTTCTAATTTGACCCAAAAATGGACTGTTACAACTCTCCTCCCTTTAGGGATTTTTGTCCCCAAAAATCTTACTGGAAAAGAGGTTAGGGTACTGTTTTCCCATTGCTTCCTCAAGTTTCCACGTAGGCTTTTCGACCCCGTGTTGTTGCCACAAAACTTTCACTAGAGCTATACTTTGTTTCTCAACTGTTTAACCTTTCGATCTAACACTTTGATCGGTTCTTCACCATATGTCATATCGAGTCGAATCTTAATCTTAATCTCTATGGGGGAAATTACACGCGAAGAATTTGATCGGTATCGTCGCAACATTGGCACATGAAATACATTGTGAATTCTTTCCAACTTAGACGGTAAAACTAATTGATATGCCACTGGCCTTATTCTTTCAATAATCTCATATGGCCTAATGAAACGAGGACTCAACTTGCCCTTGTGACCAAATCTAAGAATTTTCTTGTAACACCCCATACTTGTGTCCAACACCGGGACAGGGTAAGAGGCATTACCGGACTTAAACATAACTATTCATACAAACCGGG
This sequence comes from Gossypium longicalyx, assembly GCA_025698465.1. NCBI lineage: Eukaryota > Viridiplantae > Streptophyta > Magnoliopsida > Malvales > Malvaceae > Gossypium > Gossypium longicalyx. The sequence goes on from CM046997.1 coordinate 61,603,629, forward strand.
CCATAAAATTTGGTCCAAATTAAATTCATCTAATAACATGCATATCGTCCCTTATATGGGCCCAAAAGGCCCAAAACATACGTTGGGAGTGGTTCGGGACTAAACCGAAAAATTTTGGAACTTTTACTACACTTAAAAAATTTTCATACTTTGGAGAGTCACGTGTCCGTGTGGGTAGGTCGTGTGGTCATACACACACCCATGTGGCTTGGGACACGCTCGTGTCCTCAGCCCGTGTAACTCTTTGTTTATGACGTCATGCACAATTTGGGGTCACATGGCCAAGTCACATGCCTGTGTCTCGGGGCCGTGTCCTTCACACGGTTGAGACACAAGGCCTTGTCTCTGCACGTGTGGCCAAGGAAATGGCTATTTTCCAATCCATTTCCACCCTTATTTGCACACTCACATACACACTTTCAATGGAACTTAACATGGCACAATTAAGCTACCAACACAACCATAATCAAGACTTAAACATGTCAAAACAATTATTTACTGTTAATAACAAAACTGTCCACTAGAGTCATAGTCACTAAATTAATAATATCTTGAGCTACAGAACTCTAAATTAAAATCTGCTTGATTTTTCTGAAATTAGACCTAAATATCTTCCTACCTTAAATTTTTTAGAATTTATGGTTTAGCCAATAAATACATTTAATTCTTCAAATTCTTCTCTGTTCTGCTGTTTGAAAGTTTTGACATTTCTTGACTAAAGATTAATTATCTCTTAGTATGGGATTCAAATGATGTTCCTGTTTGTTTCTCTTGAAATTAGACTCATTAATTTACCCATCAAGTTACTCAATAATTTACCCGTTGAACACTTGGAATACCATCGGATACATTGGAATCTCGCACCTAAGTCCCCAAATATAGCCAACGCTACCTCATATCACATATCACATATCACATGTTGCTTGCTTTTGAGCTGCTCATGGGTTTGCTCACATAAGCTGTCGGTTAGGATGTAGCTACGCGGGCTGCTCACACAAGCTGTCAGGTATCCGCAACACATGCCGGACTATCCAGCACCGGTAGAACATACAAGACTAGCACCTGGACCGCCATAACATGTGTCACATATATCATGAACTCAGACCACAACTCATGAGCTCAGATCACATAGTTCCTAGTGACATGTCACTTGTATCGTAAACTACTCCTAAGGTTCAAACAGGATTTCCTTAATTACACGTCTTCGTTGAACTTGTCTGGAGGACTAATCATATAACTCATGATAATGATTAATCACATAATTCTTCATAATGATAATAATAAAGATAATCACATTTAAACATGAAATTATAGCTCATCACAATGTCATCAAGTATCATAGACATATTTTAGATCATATCATTGCATAGTGTATCATAAAATCTCATGGTCATTTTCGTAATACCGTACTCTATAGCATTCGCATTTCATTTTAATAATAAGGCATTTATCGCAATTATATCAATTAAAAATTTATACATGTGCTATTAAATGCTTATTAAACATACGAACCTACCTCGATACCAAAAATGGTAAAAAAGACTTAACCGTCAAATACGCGTTTTGCCCCCGTTCTAGGTCCAAACCTCGTTTTTCTTGATCTAAAATATCACATTTAGCTTATTTATTAGTAAAATTATTCATTGTGACCGAAAAATCATATTATAGAAAAATTACATTTTTGCCCCTAAACTTTATCATATTTACATTTTTTCCCCTAGGCTTGTAAATTAAAATTTATTCAATTTCTTTGTACTTTAAGCCTAGCCGAACCATTTTCATAACTTTAACAGCCCACAATTTCCACTAGAACACACTTTTACTACATATTTTATAAATTTTACAATTTAGTCCTTTTAAGTATTTTCATCGAAAATCACTTAGCAAAAGTTGTTTCTCCAACCATAAACATGCATAAGCTACCATTAAATATCAAAATGCACAAATTTCTAATATGGTTCAAACCCTATACCTTCTTCATAACTCAAATAAATGGTAGAAATAGGTAGATCTTGTTACGAGGATTTCAAAAACGTAAAAATCATTAAAAACGGGGCAAAAACGGACTTACAATCGAGCTTGGAAGCTTGGAAAACCCTAGCCATGGTTTCTTCATGTAAAATTCGGCCAAGGAAGAATATGGACAAGAAATTTTGGCTATTATTTTGTTTTTAATTCATTTTAATTACTAAATGACCAAAATGCCCCTAATTTAAAAATATTCTATTTCACCTATTTCATGTCCATTTTTGTCCAACAAATTAACCAATGGTCTAATTACCATTTAAGGACCTCCTTTAAAATTTCATAACAATTGGACACCTCTAAAATGTAGAACTCAACTTTTGCACTTTTTACAATTTAGTCCTTTTGACCAAATTGAGTGCCCAAACGTCGAAATTTTCGAACAAAATTTTCATGAAATCATTCCGTGATATCGTAGACCATAAAAATATAATAAAACTAAAATTTTCCTTGTTAGATTTGTGGTCATGAAACTACTGTTCTAACTAGGCCCAAAATCGGGTTGTTACAACTCTCCCCCTTTAGGGATTTTTGTCCACGAAAATCTTACTAGGAGAAATTGCTCTGAACTCTCATGAATTACTTCCACTAATTTCTCAGAATCACAAATCAAATCAACCTCGTATATCTCTTTCTAATCACTTTTGAACTTTAACACTCCGTGTCGGAGCATATCGTCAAAGTTTTGAATTACTCTCTCAGACTTACCATCGATTTACAGGTGTATTACCGTGCCAAACTGCAACTGCGTGCTCATAATTTCTTGTAGATTTTTTTCCCATAATCAGGATATAGCCCTTGGATCTCAATTTGAAATAATGGAGACTGATACTTTGCATAATTGAATAATCCTAGAAACATCTTACTCGACTGGTTTGTCAAACAAGAAATTTGTACACGAACGATCAATCACAATCTGATAACATCTTCTTTTCGGAAATAAAGATAATTTAGATACAAAATCTATAGTAACTCTATCACATATCCCATCAAGGTTATCACTGGCTGTAATAGACCTAAATGCTCTTGATATTTGACTTTTATGCATTATCAAATCGACATCTGAGCATAAATTCAAAAATATCAGGTTACATACCTGATCACCAAAATATCTATTTCAAATAACTGCAAATTTTGATTACTCCCAGAATGAACCAACTAGCCACTACTGAGCCTCGTACAAAAATTTCCTGCATAAGCTCTGAATTCATCTGCACGCAATTTCTATCTGAAAACAATAACATCAGTCATCAGGTTAGACCTGAAATTCAGAATAAAAAATCGAGTCATATTGAACTCGTTTAGCTTAGCATTCGTTAACACATTTTTGAAATTCTCAATCTTACAATGAAAACATCGCTTTAGCTTTTAATCTAGCTAAAATCAGATCATCATCAATTACGATCAACCGTGTAACCTACTCACAAAATAAATGAAGATTTTTCCATTTAGCATCTATAACTATATCTGCTTTCCCGAAGATTAATCAATAACTACTCGCGATCTTTCAATAGCTCAAGTCTTTAACACTATCTTAACTTCAGATCTTTCTATGACATTCGATACTTTAATTCTTGAAACGAACCTGTGACACCTTTCGTCGAATAAACGATATCAATAAATTCTCAATACGGACATAAAAGTGACTGTCTCTAAATCACTGGTCGAACAGTTCTTTTTAATGTGACATTAACTGTATAAAAACATAAACCATCACTTTACATTCTAGTAATAAAACACATTCCAATCCGTTCAATAGTGCATCATTGAAAAATCATTAATTCATTACTCAATTCAAACTGAACTTAGAACCAGAGCTTCGGTTAATAATATCTTCAACTGTTTTCAACTTGCTAACATGCATAGACCATCCAAATTTTCATAAATGTGATAACCATATCATTCAGAACAACTTTAACTCATAATAATATCATCAGATTAGAACAAATCTAATAGGTATATCTCAGTATCATACTCTCTAGAATATCAATCCTTCATTCAGACCGTCCATCGATATACTCGTGAATGCACAAAATTTATTACCATAACTGAGGATACTTTAACTACATATAGCTCAAATCACATTTCAACTGACCAGCTCACTCTAATAAAAAAAGCTGAGTCGATTTCGACTATCAGATAATAACATAACAAAGATACTCCTTTCTTCATGCTATTAAAACAACTCAAACACACAATCTTTCAAATTTCTCTTATCATGCTAATCAAAGACCTTTAGAATCGCATTAGCTCAAAGAAACAAAGACATCCCGATTGAATGCATTGACTTTAATTAACTTATCTGAGAAAAGAAATCCATCATACAAATTGAAGCTTGTGATTTCACCACTTATACCTTTGTCGATGTCAATTCTTTACATGAAAATTAAAAAAATCCAGGTACCAGAATCACCATGTTTCTATGATCAAACCAGAAGCATAATCATAATAGACATAGTTATCATAAGGTGAAGAACACATTTTAAAGATAAGCCATGGTTGATAATTCACGAAATAAGAATGATAGGAAAACTGAGATAAAGAAATCCAAGATACGATACCATACTGAAAGTCCAAGAACATAACTCACAAGAAGATAATAAAGATCTTGATAATTCCCCAGAGAAAGTCAGAAGAAAAACACTACTTACCGACTCTGGACTTCCTTCATAACAAAGATAATATATTTCCCGCATATATAAAACAAAACCATAATCAGTTGAAACTTAAAAATAGTCTCACATAAATTTTTACCATCGACTTCATTCCAACATATTAGAATAGAACTCCGAAGAGATAAAGAAATGCCGATCATGAACCAACCAAACCAACAGAACTTTCATCTAACATTATAGTCAGCTAACATTCTCACAAGATAAGAATTTCACCAGAAAATGAACAATCACACACATAACTCTGAGGATAAAAGAATATATAGAATACCTATAAAAGATCATCATATTCATTTCAATTGTAATTGTCACACACAGACATCTTTACTATTCAATTATCATTTCTCTGACTAATTCTGTCATAGGGAAAAATTTCAGCAAACGCATACTTTAGATATCATATCTGAATAAGTCGATTAGCCGAGATTAACTATTTCTTTAACTGTGGCATTGCCTAATTTGAATAATCTTTAGAATAATCTGATATCCTTCCAAAATTGTTTCCACTTTCCAAGCTATTCTTATCTTTGTATGCATTACTAATTATTTCACCACTAAACTCTTTAGTTTCACATTTATGGACTTATTCCACATTATTCTCGTGAATTTTCGTTATAAAGCAACACTAGTAAGGGGGTAAGGTCGTAAAGCCTCTAATTTGACTCTCATAAGTACACATATATGACTTAGCATTCATCACCAATATCATATCATCATAATTACATAATTCACTTCAAGCTAATTAACATACATAGTCATGTTACACGAACTTTTTCGATTATCTTATTCAAATAAGTGTACATAAACACACATTCCGTCAATTTGAGTAAATTTACTTATCGTATTCACTTAATCAAATATGTTGGACACATAACATCATATGCATGCCAAACAAACATGGATGGGTTTATCACCATATAAATTTTCATTTCATTCCACTTTTCACATTTCCTAACTTGTAGTTATCTCATTTCGTACATTAACACATACATATCATGAACTTCTATTCATACCTTTTTCTAAATTTTGACACATCATAAGCACATTTCAATCAATTTAATATCATTATCAGCATTATCGAAAAATAGCTCGGTTGGAAGTCATCTCTGTCTTAACAAAATAATTTCGTCAAAGTCGGGAGATATCACACTATCACGAGTAGTAATATGGCATGTATAGCTAGACTTACATACGCTATGTTAGTTTGAGAATCGACTAAATCATAGCTCTGATACCACTAAATGTAACACCCCTTACTTGTGTCTGACGCCGGGACATGGTACGAGGCATTACCAGACTTAAACATAACCATTCATACAAACCGAGCCATAAAGTTTGGTCCAAATTAAATTCATCCAATCACATGCATATCGTCCCTTATATAGGCCCAAGAGGACCAAAACATACGCTAGGAGTGGTTCAGGACTAAACCGAAAACTTTTGGAACTTTTACTACACTTAGAAATTTTTCATACTTTGGAGAGTCACACGCTCGTGTGGGTAGGCCGTGTGGTCATACACATGCCCGTGTGGCTTGGGACACACCCGTGTCCTCAGCCCATGTAACTCTCTGTTTATGACTTCATGCACAATTTGGGGTCACAAGGCCAAGTCATACGCCCGTGTCTCACGGCCGTGTCCTTCACACGGTTGAGACACACGGTCGTGTCTCTACACTTGTGGCCAAAGAAATGGCTATTTACCAAGCCATTTGCCATCCTCATTTGCACATCACATACACACTTTCAATGGAACTTAACATGGCACAATTAAGCTACCAACACAACCATAATCAAGACTTAAACATATTAAAACAATTATTTACTGTTCATAACAAAATTGTCTACTTGAGTCATAGTCACTAAATTATTTATATCATGAGCTAAAGAACTCTAAATTAAGATCCGCTAGATTTTTCTGAAATGAGACTCAAATGTCTTCCTACCATAAAATTTTCAGAATTTATGGTTTAGCCAATAAGTACAGTTAATTCTTCATTCATCCTTGTTCTGCTATTTGACGGTTTCGACCTTTCTTCACTAAAGATTAATTATCTCTTAGTACGGGATTTAGATGATGTTCTCGTTTGTTTCTCTTGAAATTAGACTCATTAAGAAATTAAAAATATAAATTTAAACTACAAGTATTTTTATACAATTTTTAATGATTTTTTTAAAATTAGAATAGAGGAACCCAAAATCGTTCTGACCTTGTCTCAAAAAATTCAAATATCTCATAAAATGAAATTCTTTTACTTACACCGTTTCTTCTATCTAATACTAGACTCAATAATATTTAATTTCATATTTTATTCAACCTCTAATTCGATTTCCATAATTTTTGGTGATTTTTCAAATTTGTACTACTGCTGCTGTCCAAAACTGTTTTAATGCTAATTTTACTCTTTCATGATTTCCTTATACTAACTTTCATTAACATACCATTATAAACCACATCACACAATGACATTGGCATAGGCATATGAGTAATTAATATGGTTGCAACCCGTTAGCCAATATAAGCCAATTCATATGGCTACATACCAAATCAAATCCTTATTCATTACAAGCCAATACATTTGGCCATATCATAATGATACATGCACAAAATGACTAAGTCCCTATACATGCCATAGACTCAAAGGTTTGCGCTCATTTACCCAACATGATAGCTTGATAGTGTGATAAAATCTCCGATGATCTCCAACCCGAGCTAGCTGAATAAACCTATGAGAGGTGGGAAAGAAAAAGGGGTAAGTTATATAGCTTAGTAAGTCCGTATGAAAATAATAAGCGAATCATTTACATGCATTTACCAATTTCATTAATATGTTCTCGTGGTTACACATTAATCAATTCCAATACCCATCTTTTAATCTATAAATAGAAATTTATCCTGTCTTGACATTAGTCAAGCAAACATAAACTCTCATAATAAAACACTTCAACATTTGACAAATCATTTCAACATTAATTATAAAAGTGTGTATTAATTATGTATATTCATATTTCCCAATTCATATAGCTTAACACCCTTCAATGGTCCAAAACTCTTAGCTATTCATACTTTCATATCCTTTTTTATTAGGCTTTTATGGCGGTCTTTCTCTCTTTTCATTATTCATTGAATCACAACATTAAAAGAACACATCGTGTCTCAATTCAATTTGGCCTAAAAGCCTTACACATGATTCTCATAGAATTCACCATATATTTTTACATCATAAATATAAATCTATAATCACAAGGTCATCATAGAAAATCATTCTCATAGACATAACTCATTCATTTGCATTCTTACCACATACCAAGCTTAATGCTCATGAGTTTTGAGTAAGTACTTGTACTATCTCATAACATAACCATATACTTATTTTTCTCATTGACTTACCCCTCGGGTTTTCCGTCAACTTACTCAATAATTTACCCGTTGAACACTTGGAATACCATCGGATACATCGAAATCTTGCACCTAAGTGCCCCATATGTAGCCAACGCTACCTCATATCACATATCACATGTTGCTCGCTTTCGAGCTACTCACAGGTCTGCTCACATAAGCTGTTAGTCAGGATGTAGCTACGCGGGCTGCTCACACAAGCTGTCAGGTATTCGCAACACATACTGGACTATCCAGCACCAGTAGAACATAGAAGACTAGCACCCGGACCGCCATAACATGTGTTACATATATCATGAACTTAGACCACAACTCATGAGCTCAGATCGCATAGTTCCTAGTGATATGTCACTTGTATCCTAAACTATTCCTAAGGTTTAAACGAGATTTCCTTAATTACACATTTTCGTTGAACTTGTCCGGGGGACCAATCATATAACTCATGATAATGATCAATCACATAATTCTTCATAATGATAATAATAAAGATAATCACATTTAAACATGAAATTACAAGTCATCACAATGTCATCAAGTATCATAGACATATTTTAGATCATATCATTGCATAGTGTATCATAAAATCTCAAGGTCATTTCCGTAATATCATACTCCATAGCATTTGCATTTCATTTTAATAATAAGGCATTTATCACAGTTATATCAATTAAACATTTATACATGTGCAATTAAATGCTTATTAAACATACAAACTTACCTCGATACCAAAAATGGTGAAAAAGACCTAACTGTCAAATATGCGTTTTTCCCCTATTCTAGGTCCAAACCTCGTTTTCCTTTATCTAAAATATCATATTTAACTTACTTATTAGTCACATTATTCATTGTGACCCAAAAATCTTATTATGGAAAAATTACATTTTTGCCCCTAAACTTTGTCATATTTACATTTTGTCCCCTAGGCTCGTAAAGTGAAATTTATTCAATTTCTTTGTTCTTTAAGCTTAGCTGAACCATTTTCATAACTATAGCAGCCCATAATTTTCACTATAACACACTTTTACTACATATTTTATAACTTTTACAATTTAGTCCTTTTAAGCATTTTCATCGAAAATCACTTAGCAAAAAATATTTCTCCAACCATAAACATGCATTGTTGCAGGCCAATTTTTGACCCACCTTAGCTAACACCCTTAAACTACCAACCCATTACAATTAAACCCACAAAACCCAAACCCGTTTACAACATTTTAAACCCAAACAATTCAGACCCAAATCCCCTAGCCCAATAATATAGCCCAAATTAGAAAACAAAAAAAGAAAAGAAAACCTAACCCTAGCCTCAACTTTCGGCGCCACTTGCTTCTGACACCAGCCACTTGCCTGTCGCCTCGGGCACCAGCAACACGCCATCGCCACTATTGCACCTGCCACCAACTCAGGTCAAATCCACCGCCACAGCACCTTCAAGCAATTAAAACGAAAGGACAACAAAAATAATAGAAAAAGACTTGTACAATGGCTATAAAAGCCGAATCAAAATCTTGTAAAAGGGGGGCAAAATTTTCAGTCAATAGAAACATTAGATTTCTAAATATAAGTAAAACAGTGACTCCAAAGCAAGGATTAAACACCAAATCGGAGGATCTAAACAACAAGAACCAGATTCAAGCATAAGGTGAATTTACTTTAAAAAAAAAAAAGAAACCCGAATCTTTCTTTTTCTTTTTCTCATCAACTACAAATCTATATATATATTACATTATAAAAGCAAAAAAAAAATAAATAAATAAAAAAATTTACCTTTTTCGATTTTTTTTCACACCGTGCAAAGTGCGTGGTGGCGGTGGCGATCGCGACGGCGACCGCCGCGAGTCTCTCACGAGCATATACCTGCAGAGAAAAAAAAAAGAAGGCTGAGTTTTTTTTAAAATTTTTGGCTTTAAATAGACCCCCAAAACGACGTCGTTTTGGGCAGACCTTTTAAGCACCAAAACGACGTCGTTTTGAGCCTTAACCCATGGCTGACCCGCGACCCGACCCGCTCTAACTTTAGGATCCGCGTGTTTTCATTGGATAGGCTATTTGCGCATTTAGCCCCTCTGCTTTTTTTCTATTATGCAATTAAGTTTCAATTTATTTTCAATTTGGCCACATAATTTTTTGCGCTTTTCAATTTAGTCCCCGCTAATACGCTGCTTTTTGATGGGAATGAATAATTGCTATTTTGGTCCTCCTAGGTTACGCGCGTGTGGCATTTTGATCTTTTTTCTTTATTTCTTTTTAAAATTGCCCCAAAACTTCGTTTTTGTTTCAAATTTAGTCATTTTTTTAGATTTAAGTTTATTTTCATATTATCTTCGCTATTTTATTTTATTTATATTATTCTTATGACTATCATTATTAATATTCTTATTATTACTGTTATTTTTATTCCTTTTATTATTTATTATCAATATATTATTACTATAGTTACTATTATTATTTCTAATATATATATATATATATTACGTACATACTTTTAATATTATTATTATGTATATATGTATATATTTATGTAGTATTATTAATAGTTGTTTTTAATATTATTATTATTTCTAATATGTATATATTATGTAAAGATTTTAATACTATATTATGTATACATTTTTATATATATTATGTATATATATCTTTTAAATATTATATTTTTATATAAATCATGTATATATTTTTAATACTATATTATTTCTATATTTTTTTACGTATTATCGATGTATATATTTTTAATAACTATATTATGTATGTATTTTCAACGCTATATTATGTACACATTTTTAATACTATGTATATACTTTTTATTCCTATTATTACGTATATATTTTAATACATATATCTATATATTTATATATCGTTATTATTAGTTGTTTTTTTATATTATTACGGTTTTCAATGTATATTGTATATATTTTTAATCTAGTATTATATGTTTTATATGTATATGTTCACTACTATTTCATATTTGCATTATTACTATTATTATCATGTTTAATACCATATGCACTACTATTGTTTTATGACTATTATTATCACATATACATTGTTAGTGTTTTATATATTATTTGCTTCGTATATTCTTAACTTTTTATTATTATTTGCCTGTTCCGAATTTAGCCTATTAGATCACATCTTATTTCAACATCGATATTAGTTTTCTTTTTAATTTCACTTAAAAATATTTTCATTCATTTTTTTTAATTTCAATAAATAAGGCAACGCACCGATTTAACATTAAGTCGTCGATTTCATCGCTATGTTGGGTGAATATCAATCGGCTTGTGTTAAAAACGGAACGTCCTTCTCAAAAGAAATCAAAATTTTAAAAATTCTCGTTTTGATCGGATCACGATTAAATGTTACATTGAACTCGCATTTTTGAAAATTAAGACAACACACGTTTAACGAGATACCAATTTTGGGCGTTGCGAGGGTGCTAATACCTTTCTTGTGCGTAACCGACTCCCGAACCCTATTTTTTCTCTAGCTTTTGACGTAGACCTAAACTCGGCCTTCATTTTGTTTAAGAAATAAATTTTCTTTTAAAAAAAGAGGATTTATTAGGTATCTGATCACACCTAGGAAAAAGGATCGGTGGCGACTCCCTTTTTTAATAAAATCGAAAGTCGATTTTCAAATTTCCAATAAATCGCCTCAATTAACGACCGAAAACAAAAAAAATTTACGTCGCTACAGCTGTCGACTCCACTGGGGATCCTTTTTTTGAGAGTCGAGTCTGGAATTAAACGCATGTTGTCAAAATTTTCAAAATTCCTCGTTCAAATTAATATTTATTCGTGATCTTGAAAATTTTGTTTTTGAAAACCATGCATTTGCATAATGTTGAAAATATTCTTCTAACTTGTTTTATCTTGTTGATTTTCAGCTCTAAATTTTTATGGTTTTAGTTTTTTAGTTTAGTTTTTAAATAAAACGTAAAGGTTTGTGAGTTTCTCCCTACACACCCTGCACTCGTATTTTTGCATAACATGAGCTCTATTCCCGGGCTCCGTTTGCTTAAGTGGAAGTAAATGCTATGCCTTCGTGAGTTAACTCGTCCCTACGCACAGGCTAGTGAATACTTCTGGGTTACATTTGACTTATGCTTTCATGAGTTAACTTGTCCCTCCACATAGGCATAAGTAAATGTAATCCCTCGAATTGAACTCGTGAGCCTGTGATGGGCTACGACTGAGGCTTCATACTAGTCTTAGTAGACGATAGTACGAACAATTCGAGTACCTGTCTAGAACTGAAACCGCATATAGTAAACCATACAAGCCACCTAACTAGAGCCATGTCGAACCTCCGTCCGTTAATAGTCACCAAAATAAGTACACAGGAGAAACGCCTCTTTCCTTTCATTTCTTTTACATTTATACTTTGCAAAGGAATCGAGTCTATTGGACCGGGTAACTTAATTTGTTAGATTCTCCATAGTTTTTTTCTCTGTCTATATTTATTGTGATTACTAACCAAGGTTGTTTGTCTTTGTTTTTATTTTTCATCATGCATCATAGGCATCTTGATTAGGAAGGTGTTGATTAGAGATTGATTGCCAAAAACGAGTTTCTGATGGAGGAGTCAATTACGCAAGTAACTGAGAAAAATGTCGTGGTCCGGGACTAGTCTTTGAAAACCCAGAAAGTAAAAGGGGACAGTTTAACGGAAGGATGTATCTCCAATCTTCCCGAACATGTAACTTCGAACTTTCATCAGAATAACCTCGAAGACTTGAACCAGATTTGGAAACAGTGGGATTCAGACACTAGGGGCATCTTCACTGAAAAGTACGGGGATATAGCTCACTTGATCGCCGTCAACGTAGACGAACAGTTGATTCAAGCCATGGTTCAATTCTGGGACCCAGCTTACCAGTGCTTTACTTTCAATCAGGAAGATATGACTCTGACCATAGAAGAATATGCTGCTTTGCTTCGTGTTGACAATGTACAATTCAACAAGATATATATGAAAGATCCTAAGCCAATGACCTTTAAGAAAAAGTTAGTGAAGTTGACCGGAATGACCGATATATGGGCTAAAAAAAAGATAAAGAAAAAGAATGAAGTCAGTTGTGTTCCGTGGTTTTCGCTATGAGACTTAGTTCAAAACCATCCAGACATTGCGAAGAGAATGGGTCTGTTTACTTTGGCCATTTATGGATTGATCGTCTTCCCAAAGGTTTTGGGGCATATAGAAGTCATGGTAGTGGATTTCTTCGAAACGTTGGGGCAAGGGATCAACCCCATCCCAACTATCTTGGCCGAGACTTTTAGATCTCTGAGTAGTTGTAGGAGAAAAGGGGAAGAACGTTTTATCGGATGCGCGCAGTTGCTTAACGTCTGGATTCTGAGCCATTTCTGGAAAGTAAAGCACACAACTTTCCACATGTTCTAAAAAACATTCGCCCCATTAAAGGCTTACTTTGAGAAAGATTGGCCGAAAGATGTCATCGAGTAGCACTAGGTTTCGGTTTTTCAAAACCTTTGCGTTGAAGAGATAACCTGGAGAGCACCATGGATTCGTCCTTCAGTTCTGATATATAAATGCGGAAGCCAAGATTGGGTGCCTTTACTCGGATTATGGGGAGGGGTTGGATATGCTCCATTAATGGTTCAAAGGCAGTTTGCTTCACGACAGTTCATACCCACCACCGGAGGGTTGGCACAGTCAGAGTTTGCTTTTACAGGTGAAGGTTACATGAAAAGAGTCCGGGATACTGCAAAGGCTTGGAAAGAAATTCACCTAATGGAGTTAGCTCTCTATGCTGATACTATCACTCAAAATTATGACATATGGAGAAAATGACGAGTGAATAGTCAACAAGTCTCATCGACGAATTACATTTTCCAAAATCCTTTCTCAGAAGAAATACCATCCGAGCTGGAAGTAACAAGACATGAATTTGAACGTGAAAAGGCTAAGTTGTTACGGGATATCAGGTCTCTTCAAAAGAAAACTACCAGCTAAAGATCGATGTTTAGATTGAAAAGTCCCAAACCGTGAAAATCCAAAGAGAAGCCAAGATCGTGAGAAATGGCTTAAGAGACCTTCATTTGGAAAATAAGAAATTAAAAAGCACTATAAAAAATAGTGGGTTGGGAAAATCTTCGGTAGAATAGAAAGAAGAGCTAAGCAACATCAAAGGTGCGATGAAATTCTTAAAAGGGAAGGCGAAAAAAGAAGAGGAAAAAGCTACGCGTGCTACGATAGAGTTAAGAAAGAAGAATCTTGAATATGAAACCGTATCTGCAAAAGTAATGACTAGTCAGTCTAAACATCAAGAGCTAAGAGGGAAAATACGAGATTTAGAAAATACACTGCAAGCTCATTAGCAACAGTTGGATAATCTCCTAAAGGCCCTAGAAGAAAAGATTAGTCAGTATGACCGAGACACTCACACCTACGAAAGAGCTCTCCAAGAAAAGGAAATGCAACACAGCTTTTTGATCAATGAAATTTGCAAGGCAGCTATGCAAGTTGTGCAATTATCAGATGAAGCCGAAGCTCTCGGTAGCCAATTCCCTCCGAGCCAAAGATCAAGCATGTCAGAGTTCTTAGAGCGAGTGAAGAAACAAGGCGATGTGGCTAGGAAATTTGTGTAACTGTTGAATCCAAAAAAATGGCGAAACGTTTTGTAATAGACTCTTTTGATCAATGAAATGCCTAAGTATGGGGCTATCTTGAAATCAACACCAAAATTCTTGCATATTTATTCATGACTAACATTCATTCGTCATTTATTCAACATTCATTTGTCATTTATTCATTCATCCATTCATTGCATGTACATGTCCCATAATTATTCACTAAGGCTAAAATCGTATATTCCGCGGTTACGACACTCCAAGTTTGGAATCACGCCATTCTTATAGGACGCACCGAAAAGCTAGAATTATGGAAGCCGAGTTCAGTGAGAGAATTGAAAGGATGAAAAGGACCTAAAGAGAATTGCAAGAGCAGTTGACCAAGTCACAACAGGAAGCAAGAGATTTGATGTTAAGATCTCGAGAAGAATCGCTCGAGCAAAAAGATCAGATGGCCAAAATGATGGAGATGATGACAGCTTTGGTCAAAGGAAAAGGACCTATGCAGGGCCCTGACACTATGGAGCCTCAGCTAAGAACTAATCATAATCAGGATCCGCTTTATTCCCCAGGATTCACTCCACCTCATGCACATGTAATGCAAGAGAATGTCCTCGAGGAGAACTTGCAAGCTTGGAGCAACGACTCGTACCCCTTGCTCATCTAGGGCATGGTATATTCGTATCGAACCCCAGAGCTAATCCTACTAATCCCAATGTTCCAGATTTGGATGATCCGGTAGAAATAGCCAGGCTGAAAATGGATGATCATGATGCCCAGGATAAGTATAGGAGCTTGGAAGAAAGGCTCAAGGCGATAGAAGGTGCTGAAACCTTCTCTGCACTAAGCGCCAAAGAGCTCAGTTTGGTGCCCGACTTGGTTCTGCCTCCAAAATTTAAAGTGCCCGATTTTGAAAAATATGATGGAACGAAATGTCAAAAGGCACACCTTGTCATGTTTTGCCAGAAGATGACTGGTTACGTGAATGAAGATAAATTGTTAATACACTGTTTTCAGGACAGCTTGGTCGGATCGGCCCTTCGGTGGTATAATCAACTTAGTAGAGAAAGTATCTGATCATGGAAAGACTTGACATCAGCATTTTGCGAACAATACAAGCATGTATCCTACATGGTGCCGGATCGGCTAACTCTGCAGATGATGGAAAAGAAACCAACGGAGACTTTTAGGCAATACGCACAAAGATGGAGGGATATCTCGGCCCAAGTAGAACCCCCATTAACTAAAACTGAAATAACGATCCTCTTCATCAATACTTTGAAAGCACCGTTTTATGATAAGTTGGTAGGAAGTGCTACGAAAGACTTTGCAGATATTGTAATATCCGAGAAACTTATAAAAGGCAGCACCTGTAAAGAAAAAAGAGGCAGAGGCCCATATGGTGGGAACTGAGAGCCACCACACTTCTAATCCTTACCCAGTCCAGCCACGACCTCGATATCACCCGCCTCCAAAATTTTATTATCCACCCCAAAGCCCTTACTATCAAACACCTCCTCCTTACCCCGTTTACACCACAGATAACCAAAAACCATTTGCCATGTTCCCACCAAATACCATGCCTACTCAAAACCAACCCAAAAATGAACAAAGATCGACAAGATCTAATCCTGAAAGCCCCCAGTTCACCCTAATTCCCGTCTCATACGGAGAGCTGTACCCAAAACTGTTGGAAAAACAATTAATATCCCCACATTATATGGCACCCCTGAAGCCTCCATACCCAAAATGGTACGATCCTAATGCCAGTTGCATGTACCACGTTGGAAACCAGGGGCATTCTATAGAAAATTGTCTAGCCTTTAAAAGGAGGGTTCAAGGTCTTATCGATGCAGACATTTTACGATTTGATGGTGCAAGCAATACGGCTGGAAATCCGCTCCCTAACCACACTGAAGGGAACGTGAGTGTGGTGACAAAAGAAGACAGGAGGCGTGCCAAAAGCTGTGTTTTAGAAATAAAGACACCGTTGTGAAAGATTTGGGAGGTAATGTTTGAAAAGGGGCCGTTCTGTCATCCTAATAGAATTTTCAAAGAAGGAAATACAAAAAGTCAATGTTTTTGTGATTTTCATGGGATCGAGGGGCATGGCATCTAGTCTTGTGAAGGATTCAGAAAACTACTCCAAGACATGATGGACAACAAGGAAGTCAAAATCTTTAACAAAATAAAAGAGGCAGATGAAGGAGAAGGAGAAGTATGCACTTCTGATAATCAATCATCAGGTTTCCCTTATAGTGCCGATCGACCATTGGTGATTTATTACGACGCAAAAAAGGAGCAAGTGAAACCAAAGATGATAATTGAAGTACCATCTCCTTTCCCTTACAAAGACAACAAGGCAGTACCATGGAAATATGATGTCAACATTATCATACCTGAAGGTGAAAAATCCAAAATCACGACCGGAAACGTTAGTGAAGTAGGACACTTCACCCGCAGTGGGAGGTGTTAATCTAAAGTGGTCGAACCAATGAAGAAGACTAATGACTTGAAGCAGAAAGGAAAGGCACCGATGCATGAGGCCGAGGTCGAACTTGAGACTCCACTTGAACAAGAAGTTAAAAGGCCCGTGAATGAAGAGGAAGCACATGAATTCTTGAAGTTCATCAAGCATAGTAAATATAACATCGTGGAACAGTTAAGCAAACAACCAACACCAATCTCGGTATTATCCCTACTGTTGAATTCAGAACCACATCAGAATGCTTTGTTGAAAGTGTTAAATCAAGCTTACGTGGCAAGCAATATATCTGTCGAAAAACTTGATAGGTGGGTGAATAACCTGAACACGGATAATTTTATTTCTTTCAGTGATGATCAAATATTGCCAAATGGTAGGGACTCCGTAAAAGTAATACATATCACAACCCGTTGCAAGGGTTATATAATATCAAATGTGCTCATTGATAATAGGTCAGCACTCAATGTCATGCCTTTGGCCACGCTTTCTAGAATTCCAATTGATATATCTTATCTGAGGCCTTGTTACTCTACAGTAAGAGCATTCGATAGGACAAGACGAGAAGTCATGGGAAAAATTAAAATTCCTCTAGAAGTGGGCCCCTATATATATGACATCGAGTTTCAAGTCATGAACATCACACATTCGTATAATTGCCTTTTAGGAAGGCCTTGGATCCACTCTGCTGGGGCAGTTCCTTCATCTCTCCATCAAAAAGTGAAGTTTATCATGGATGGTCTTTTTGTCACTGTCGTGGGTGAGGAAGACATTGTCGCATCTATCTCTGCTGATACACCATACCTCGAAGTAAGCAAGGATGTAGTAGAATGTTCCTTCCATTCCTTCGAATTCATCAATGCTACGTTCGTTGCTGAAGGAAATAAAATTCTCATGCCTAAGCTGTCAAGGAATACCAAGATGAGAATTAAGCTGACTGTGGGAAAGGGAGCCCGAGTGAGGAAAGGTTTTGGAAGATATCAGCAAGGGATAGTTAGAGCTCTAAAACCAGTGCCCCATAAGGCTCGATATGGTTTGGAGTTCTAGCCGAATATACGACAGAGAAGAAAACAGTTGCAGAAAGATCGAGAAATGTGGATTGCAAGAGCCTTAGGCCGAGAATTAGAATGGAAGCCTATAACGTACCTTCCTTTGTCAAAAACATTCACATCTGCAGGAATGATATACCCCGGGCAAGATAATCCACGAAGCATGTTGTTATTGATTGAAAGGGGTCTTCAGAATGTTAGTATAAATTTCATTGACAAAGGAAATGATGCAATTAAAAATGTTTCAATGATACCCCCTTGTCCTCCTAGATTCGTTTTGAACAATTGGACTGCTGTGGACCTTGTAGTTTCTAAGCCTCTTCTAGAGTAATGCTCAATGTTAACACTCTTCTTTTTGTGTGTCACTAAGTAATAGTGGGATCCTTTTGTAAGAGCTTATGTTTGGTCTTTATCATTTAAATGAACATTAATAGAGATGCATTTTGTCATGGTCTTTTCATTCTCATTAAATTCATAATTTTTCCTTCTTCCCACAGCCTGTCATTGCATATATCTCACATTATGCCATGCTTGTTAGTCCCAATACTTTGATGCTCCTTTATAGTTTTCTTTTCCATTCAACTTTTAGGTGCTCAGATATCAACGATATGCACAAACCCGTTACAAATCTTGAAATCGATTTCGAGAAAGCTATTTGTTTAGGAGAGTTCGAAGCTGAGGAAAATGTTGAAGTCTATGTCTTGTCTCCTGACTTTTTAAGAATGGTAGAACAAGAAGATAAACAGATTCTACCTCATCAATAATTTTTTGAGATAGTAAATTTGGGAAATGAAGAAAAGAGGCAAGAAGTGAAGATTGGGACCTCCATCTCAGATAACACCAAACGTGATTTGATCACTTTGCTCTATGAGTACAAAGATGTATTTGCATGGTCCTATCAGGACATGCCAGGATTAGATGAGGATGTAGTAGTCCATAGACTCCCACTGAAACCAGAATGCAAACCCATTCAACAGAAGCTAAGACGGATGAGACCTGAAATGCTGTTAAAGATAAAAGAAGAAGTGAAGAAACAATTCGATGCTGGCTTCCTACAAGTCTCCAAGTATCCACAATGGGTAGCTAAGATAGTCCCAGTACCGAAGAAAGATGGCAAGGTACAAATGTGTGTGGATTATCGCGATCTGAATCGAGCAAGTCCTAAAGATAATTTTCCCTTGCCACATATCGATACATTGGTGGATAACACAGCCAAACATTCATTGTTTTCGTTCATGGATGGATTTTCGGGTTATAATCAGATAAAGATGGCTCCTAAGGATATGGAGAAAACTACTTTCGTAACGATGTAGGGAACATTCTGTTATAAGGTGATGCCATTTAGATTAAAGAACACTGGGGCAACATATCAGAGGGCCATGGTGATGTTGTTTCATGACATGATGCACAAAGAAATAGAAGTCTATGTCGATGATAAGATCACCAAATCTAAGGGGGAAAGAGAGTATGTTAAGAACCTCAGGAAGTTGGTCAAAAGACTGAGAAAGTTCCAGCTGAAACTTAATCCAGCCAAGTGTATGTTTGGGGCTACCTCAGGAAAATTTCTAGGCTTCATCGTCAGCGAGAGAGGCATTGAAGTTGATCTAGATAAGATAAAAGCCATACAAGAACTACCACCTCCGCGTATGCAAAAAGAAGTCAGAGGATTTTTAGGGAGGTTGAATTACATCGCTCGGTTCATTGCTCAACTTACCAACCAGTGTGACCCAATTTTTCGACTCATTCGAAAACATAATCCGGGAGAATGGAACAAGGAGTGCCAAGTGGCTTTTGACAAGATAAAACAGTATTTGTCTAGTCCCCCGGTGCTAGTACCGCCAACTCCAGGAAGACCGTTAATATTGTATCTGACTGTGTTCGAAAATTCAATGGGCTGCGTACTGGGGCAACATGATGAGTCAGGGAAAAGAGAAAATACAATTTATTATCTCAGCAAAAAGTTCACAGAGTATGAGGCAAAGTACTCGTCAATTGAAAAATTCTGTTGCGCTTTGGTTTGGGTAGTTTGGAGGCTCAGGCAATATATGTTGTATCATACGACATGGTTAATTTCAAAGCTAGACCCAATAAAGTATATGATGGAATCACCTACACTTTCAGGAAGAATGGCACGGTGGCAGATCATACTATCGGAGTACGACATCGTCTATGTGAGTCAAAAGTCGATAAAAGGAAGCGTAATAGCTGACTTCTTAGCAACTCGAACAACGGATGAATACGAGCCCTTAAGATTTGATTTCTTGGATGAAGACTTGATGTACATTACAGAAAAAGAGTGCGAGTCATCAAAAGAGAAGTCATGGAAGATGAGCTGTGATGGTGCATCGAACGCATTGGGGCATAGGATTGGAGCTGTCTTAATATCACCAGAAGGGAACCATTATCCCTTCACTTCCAGGATGAATTTCTTCTGTACCAATAACATAGCGGAATATGAGGCCTGTATCATGAGACTTCGTGCAACTATTGAACAAAACGTCAAAATCTTAGAGGTGTATGGGGATTCAGCGTTGGTGATATACCAAATCCGTGGAGATTGGAAAGTGAGAGATTCGAAATTAGTTAAATACAACGATCTAGTGGTAGGACTGATTAAAGAATTCAAAGAAATAACTTTTAATTACTTCCCACGAGAAGAAAACCAATTGGCTGATGCCCTGGCCACTTTGGCTTCAATGTTAAAAGTAAATAGAGAAACATAAATAATACCTCTTCAAATGAGCATATATGAAGTCCCTGCATATTGTTTTAGCATTGAAAAAGAGCCAGATGGACGACCATGGTTCAATGATATCTTAGAATATGTCAAGAATCAAAAGTATCCCGAACAAGCAAATGAGAACGATAAAAGAACAATCAGAAGAATGGCAGTAGGATTTGTTCTTGATGGGGATATTCTGTACAAAAGAGGAAAAGATCAAGTGCTCTTGAGATGCGTGGATGCTGTTGAAGCCAGAAAAAAACTTGAAGATGTCCATGAGGGAATTTGTGGGACGTATGCCAGTGGTTTCACTATGACCAGGAAGATTATGAGACTCGGTTACTACTGGCTGACAATGGAAAGCGACTGTATTAGTTTTGCATGAAAATACCACAAATGTCAAGTTTATGGTGATAAAATTCATGTAGCCCCTTCGCCCCTTCATGTCATGACTTCTCCGTGGCCTTTTTCTATGTGGGGCATGGATGTTATAGGGCCAATTTCCCCAAAAACTTCTAATGGACACCGATTCATTTTTGTAGTGACAGATTACTTCACAAAATAGATAGAAGCCGCTTCGTTTGCCAATGTGACGAAGACTGCAGTTTGCAGGATTTTGAAAAAGGAAATCATTTGTCGATATGGTTTTCCTGAAAGAATCATTTCAGATAATGCCTTAAATTTGAACAACAAGATGATGAAAGAAGTGTGTGAGCAATTTCAAATAAAGCATCATAACTCCTCACCGTATCACCCAAAAATGAATGGAGCAGTTGAAGCGGCCAACAAGAATATTAAGAAGATTATTGGAAAAATGACAGAGACAAGGATTGGCACGAGAAGCTACCATTCACTTTGTATGCATATCGCACATCTATACGAACATCTACGGGAGCAACTTCTTTCTCTATGGTCTATGGAATGGAAGCTGTGCTACCCATTGAAGTTGAGATCCCCTCTCTACGAGTCTTAATGGAGTCGAAACTAGAGGAAGCAGAGTGCGTTCGAGCTCGGTATGACCAGTTAAACCTTATCGAAGAAAAACGTTTGAAGGCAATCTGTCATGGACAGATGTACTAGAAGAGAATGATCGCGGCCCATGATAAGAAAGTATGGCCAAGAGAATTCCACGAAGGAGAACTCGTGCTGAGAAAGATTCTCCCAATACAAAAAGATCTGCGAGGAAAATGGGCTCCAAATTGGGAAGGACCATACGTCATAAAGAAGGCATTCTCGGGTGGAGCTTTGATTCTCACTGAGATAGATGGGAATGAGTTACCTAATCCAGTGAATTCAGATGCTGTGGAGAAATATTATGCCTAAAAAAAAAGAAGAGAAAAGATCAAGGTGAAAACCCGAAAAGGGCGTCTTGACTAACATAAAAGATTAGGATGAAAACCTGAAAGGGCATTCTAATGAAGCAAACACTGGGCTTAAAAAAGCAAGGCGTTTTGAATGGTGGGTCAAACAGCGAGACTACAGTATTTGAAGCAATTCTAAAACCTCGAGATCTTCTACGCAAGAAGCCATGCTCGAAAAGATTCTTGATTGAGGAACATGGAAGAATTCATGCGTTGAATATCTAGAGCATTTGTATCCATTGAATGCGATCCCCTTTCTCTTTATGATATTTTTTACTATTCTTGGTTAACTTTCTTTGTTTGCCACATTTGAAATAAATAAATGGAGGAATCCCTTTCGTACCTACCTGACCATTTTCATGCATCTCATTGTATGGTTTATTTAAATAATAAATAGTAAAATGACATATTCTGAACAAAAGAAATGTTAAGCATTACCCGAATAAGAATTTGATAAGTACAAGAGCCTCAAAGCAAGGACAAAGTTCAACTAGGGGAAAAAGAGTGATATCTGATAAACACAGATTACTCGTAAAGCTTGAGGACGGGTACAAAGCATGAAAAGAAAGTCAAGAATTGAGGCAAAGAATGCAGATCATCACAAAAATCATGACGACTAAGCCCAAGGCGCATAGCATAATAATGTAAGCATGTAGGCATTTAAGGAAAACATGTGCATATCATGATAACATCATGCATGACATATACAGGTGCTCTAGCAGAGCAAGAGGATGTGATGATAGTTGTACTGAATCAAGGAAAAGACACCTGAGTTCCACCAGATGACATGTTTTGGTATTCTGATGTTTTTATTTCTGTTTTCAAAAATCAACTCATATTGCGAGAGGTGAGTTGAGCCTTAAGACACGTTGAGGTATTTTCAATTTCTGTTTTCAAAAATCAACTCATATTGCGAGATGTGAGTTGAGCCTCAAGTCATGTGCTGAGGTATTTTTTTTATGATTTTCAAAAAATCAACTCATATTGCGAGAGATGAGTTGAGCCTCGAATTACATGTCGAGGTATTTTCAAAATTTTGTTTTTCAATTTCTGTTTTTTCCAAGAATCAACTCATATTGCGAGAGATGAGTTGAGCCTTGAATTACATGTCAGGATATTTTCAAAATTTTGTTTTTTTAATTTTTGTTTTTCAGAAATCAACTCATATTGCGAGAGGTGAGTTGAGCCTCAGGACACGCTGAGGTATTTTTAATTTCTGTTTTTCAAAAAATCAACTCATATTGCGAGAGGTGAGTTGAGCCTCAGGACACGCTGAGGTATTTTCAATTTATGTTTTTCAAAAAAATCAACTCATATTGCGAGAGGTAAGTTGAGCCTCAGGACATGCTGAGGTATTTTCAATTTCTGCTTTTCAATTTACGTGTTTCAAAAATCAACTCATATTATGAGAGGTGAGTTGAGCTTCAGGTCACACGCCGAGGTATTTCCAATTTCAGTTTTTCAAAAAAATTAACTCATATTGCGAGAGGTGAGCTGAGTCCTAGGTCACACACTAAGTTCGCAGGCCGATCTATTTTTGATGTTTGTTTCTCAATAAAGAATAAAGATTGGAACTGATTGAAGACACCAGATTTTCCCTCCTTGAAGTTGCAGTGGAGCAGGTCAAAGTTGCAAGTCTTGTCTTCCTGAAGTTGCAGTGGAGCTGATCGAAGATTGAAGATATCAGATCTCATCTCTCTGAAGTTGCAGAAGAGCAGATCACGACGAATCTTATATCCCTGAAGATGCAATGGAGTAGATTGAAGCTACAAGTTATCTCCGAATTTGCAGTGGATTGAACCAAAGCTACAAGATGCGGTGGACTGGAAAGAGACTACCTGAGCAAGAAGAGCACCAAAGAAGTCAAGGCTCGGCAAAACCGTGCAAAATTGGCCTTTCTTTATGTCTTTGCTCTATTCTCGTTACACGATAATGAGCAAAGAGGGGCAGCTGTTGCAGGCCAATTTTTGACCCACCTTAGCTAACACCCCTAAACTACCAACCTATTACAATTAAACCCACAAAACCCAAACCCGTTTACAACATTTTAAATCCAAACAATTCAGACCCAAATACCCTATCCCAATAATATAGCCCAAATTAGAAAACAAAAAAAAAAAAGAAAAGAAAAGAAAACCTAACCCTAGCCTCAACTTTTGGCGCCACTTGCTTCTGACACCAGCCACTTGCCCGTCTCCTCGGGCACTTGCAACACACCATCGCCACTGTTGCACCTGCCACCAACTCAGGTCAAATCCACCACCACAGCACCTGCAAGTAATTAAAACGAAAGGACAACAAAAATAATAGAAAAAAACTTGTACAATGGCTATAAAAGCCGAATCAAAATCTTGTAAAATGGGGGCAAAATTTTCAGTCAATACAAACATTAGATTTCTAAATATAAGTAAAACAGTGACTCCAAAGCAAGGATTAAACACCAAATCAGAGGATCTAAACAACTAGAACCAGATTCAAGCATAAGGTGATTTTACTTTAAAAAAAAAAAGAAAACCGAATCTTTCTTTTTCTTTTTCTCATCAACTACAAATCTATATATATATTACATTATAAAAGCAAAAAAAATAAAAAAATAAAAAAATTACCTTTTTTGATTTTTCGACCACCGCAAAGTGTGTGTGGCGTGATGGCGATCGCGCGACGGCGATCCGTGAGTCCTCACGGAGCATATACCTACAGAGAAAAAAGAAAGAAAGCTAAGTTTGTTTTTAAAAACAGATGAGAAAGTGATTTTTTTAAAAAAATTTGGCTTTAAATAGACCCCCAAAACGACGCCGTTTTAGGCAGGCCTTTTAAGCACCAAAATGACGTCGTTTTGAGCCTTAACCCATGGCCGACCCGCGACCCGACCTGCTCCAACTTCAGGATCCGCGTGTTTTCATTGGAGGGGCTATTTGCGCATTTAGCCCCTCCGCTTTTTTCTATTATGCAATTAAGTTTCAATTTATTTTCAATTTGGCCCCATAATTTTTTGTGCTTTTCAATTTAGTCCCCGCTGATACGCTGCGTTTTGATGGGAAGGAATAATTGCTGTTTTGGTCCTCCTAGGTTACGCGCGTGTGGCATTTTTATCTTTTTTCTTTATTTCTTTTTAAAATTGCCCCAAAACTTCGTTTTTGTTTCAAATTTAGTCCTTTTTTTAGATTTAAGTTTATTTTCATATTATCTTCGCTATTTTATTTTATTTGTATTATTCTTATGATTATCATTATTAATATTCTTATTATTACTGTTATTTTTATTCCTTTTATTATTTATTATCAATATATTATTACTATAGTTACTATTATTATTTCTAATATATATATTACGTACATACTTTTAATATTATTATTATGTATATATGTATATATTTATGTAGTATTATTAATAGTTGTTTTTAATATTATTATTATTTCTAATATATATATTATGTAAATATTTTAATACTATATTATGTATACATTTTTATATATATTATGTATATATATCTTTTAAATATTATATTTTTATATATATCATGTATATATTTTTAATACTATATTATTTCTATATTTTTTACATATTATCTTTTGTAAATATTTTTTAATAACTATATTATGTATGTATTTTCAACGCAATATTATGTACACGTTTTTAATACTATGTATATACTTTTTATTCCTATTATTACGTATATATTTTAATACATATATGTATATAATTATATATCGTTATTATTAGTTGCTTTTTTTATATTATTACGGTTTTCAATATATATTGTATATATTTTTAATCTAGTATTATAGGCTTTATATATATATGTTCACTACTATTTCATATTTCCATTATTACTATTATTATCATGTTTAATACCATATGCACTACTATTGTTTTATGACTATTATTATCACATATACGTTGTTAATATTTTATATATTATTTGCTTTGTATATTCTTAACTTTTTATTATTATTTGCCTGTTTCGAATTTAGCCTATTAGATCACATCTTATTTCAACATCTATATTAGTTTTCTTTTTATTTTTACTTAAAAATATTTTCATTCATTTTTTTAAATTTCAATAAATAAGGCAACGTACCGATTTAACATTAATTCGTCGATTTCATCGCTATGTTGGGTGAATATCAATCGGCTTGTGTTAAAAACAGAACGTCCTTCTCAAAAGAAATCAAAATTTTAAAAATTCTCGTGTTTTGATCGGATCACGATTAAATGTTACATTAAACTCGCATTTTTGAAAATCAAGACAACACACGTTTAACGAGATACCAATTTTGGGCGTCGCGAGGGTGCTAATAACTTCCTTGTGCGTAACTGACTCCCGAACCCTATTTTTTCTCTAGCTTTCGACGTAGACCTAAACTCGGCCTTCATTTTGTTTAAGAAATAAATTTTCTTTTAAAAAAAGAGGATTTATTAGGTGTCCGATCACACCTAGGAAAAAGGATCGGTGGCGACTCCCTTTTTAAATAAAATTGAAAGTCGGTTTTCAAATTTCCAATAAATCGCCTCAATTAGCGACCGAAAACAGAAATTTTTTGCGACGCTTCATGCATAATCTACCATTAAACATCAAAATGAAAAAAATTATAACATGGGTCAAACCTTAGACCTTCATCATAACTCAAATAAATGGTAGAAATAGGTAGATCTTGTTACGAGGATTTTAAAAACGTAGAAATCATTAAAAACGGGGCAAGAACGGACTTACAATCGAGCTTGTAAGCTTGGAAAACCCTAGCCATGGTTTCTTCATGTAAAATTCGACCAAGGAAGAATATTGACAAGAAATTTTGGCTTTTATTTTGTTTTTAATTCATTTTAATTATTAAATAACCAAAATGCCCCTAACTTAAAAATATTCTATTTCACCTATTTCATTTCCATTTTTGTCCAACAAATTAACCAATGGTCTAATTACCTTTTAAGGACCTCCAGTTTAAAATTTCATAGCAATTAGATACCTCTAACATGTAGAACTCAACTTTTGCACTTTTTACAATTTAGTCCTTTTGACCAAATTGAGTGCCCAAATGTCGAAATTTTCGAATGAAATTTTCACGAAATCATTCTGTGAAATTGTAGACCATAAAAATATAATAAAAATAATTTTTTTCTCATCAGATTTGTGGTCCCAAAACCACTATTCCGATTAGGCCCAAAATCGGGCTGTTACATTTCTTCCACAGAGACACTTTTAGAAACACTTTATCACCAACTTGAAATTCAATATCCTTCCGTTTCAAATCTGTGTACAATTTTTGTTGACCCAAAGCTGCTTTCAAACAATAACGAGTTACTTTCACTTTTTCTTCGGTTTCTCTGACCAAATCAACCCTGTGAATTCGTTTCTCACTAGGATCTGTCCAATATAATGGAGTTCGACACTTGCGGCCATACAATGCTTCATACGTTTCTATCCTAATACTTAATTGAAAGCTGTTGTTATAAGCAAATTCAACCAACGGTAGATATTTCTCCCAACTACCTTCGAATTCTAAAATACAACAACGAAGAATTTGAATCACCCTCTTAGATTGACCGTCGGTTTGTGGATGGTACGCAGTGTTATAATTTAACTTTGTACCCAACGCTTCTTGCAATTTCTTTTAAAATCACGACGTAAACCTCAGATCTCAATTTGAAATAATAGAAGTAGGTACCCCGTGCAATCTAACAATCTCAACAATGTACAACTCAACTAGCTTATCAAGTGAGTAATCGGTACGTACCAGAATGAAATGAGCCAATTTTGTCAATCTATCAACAACGACCCATACATCATCTTTCTTTTTCAGAGTCAGAGGTAATCCCGATACGAAATCTATTGTAATTCTATCCCATTTCCATTCGGGTATAGTCACAGGTTGAAGTAAACTAGAAGGCACTTGATGTTCGGCTTTCACTTGTTGACAAATCAAACATCTCGTTACAAACTTTGAAATGTCTAGTTTCATGTCTGACTAGCAATACAATTCCTTCAAATCATTATACATCTTTGTACTCCCAGGATGAATAGATAAACAGCCATTATGTGCCTCATGAAGAATTTTCTGAATCGGTTTAGTATTTTTTGGTACACAAATCCTACCTCGGAACCTCAAACAATCATCGGATCCAATCTGATACTTAGAATCACTATTTGATTGGCATTGAACCTTTTTAGCTTGCAACTCATTATCACCTTTCTGAGCTTCGTAAATTTGCTGAAGAAATACCGGTCTAGCTTTCAACTCGCCAAAATTGATCCATCATCAGATAAAGTTAACCGCGTATTCATTACCCTCAAAGCAAACAAAACCTTTTTACTTAAAGCGTCTGCAACTACGTTCGCTTTCCCCGAGTGATAGTCGATCACTAATTCATAATCTTTCAACAACTTAAGCCATCTTCGTTGTCACAAATTCATATCTTTCTGAGTCATCAAATACTTTAAACTCTTGTGATCAGTAAAGATGCGACACTTCTCACCAAATAAATGATGTCTCCAAATTTTTAGAGCGAACACAATAGCAGCCAATTCCAAGTCGTGTGTCGAATAATTCTTCTCATACGATTTCAACTGTCTCGAGGCATAAACTATCACTTTACCCTCTTACATAAACACAGAACCAAGACCGTTCAAGGATGGGTCACTAAAAATCACAAACTCTTTTCCTGACTTAGGTTACATTAACACTGGTGCCTCAGTTAACAATGTTTTCAACTGTTGAAAACCCCGTTGACATTTTTCAGACCACTCAAATTTCACATCTTTTCCTAACAATCTGGTCATAGGTGTAGCAATCATCGAAAATCCCCTAACAAAACATCGATAATAACCAGCCAAACCCAAAAAGTTTCTAACTTCGGATACATTTCTCGATGGTTTCCAATGAACAACTGCCGAAATCTTACTCGGATCAACTCGTATACCTTCCGCTGAAACAATGTGTCCTAAAAATCCGGCTTTTCGGAGCCAAAACTCACTTTTGCTGAATTTAGCAAACAATTTCTTATCTCTCAAGGTCTGCAATACAATTCTTAAATGTTTGGCATGCTCAGACTCATCTCGGGAATAAATCAGGATGTCATCAATAAATACAGCCACAAACTTATCTAAATATGGTCGGAAAATTCAATTCATCAAGTCCATAAAAACGGTAGAAGCATTAGTTAATCCAAAAGGCATGAAAAGAAATTCATAATGCCTGTACCTTGTTCTGTTTACGGTCTTCGGCATATCTGAATCCTTAACTCTCAACTGATAATAACCTGATCTCAAGTCTATCTTTGAGAACACTATTTCTCCTTTCAAATGATTGAACAAATCCTCAATTCTCAACAAAGGATACTTGTTCTTTATTGTAACCTTGTTAAGTTGATGATAATCAATACAAAGTCTCATGGATCCATATTTCTTCTTGACAAATAACACTGGTGCACCCTAGGGAGAAAAACTTGGTCTCGCAAAACCCTTATCTATCAACTCTTGCAACTGAGACTTCAATTGCTTTAATTCAGTTGGAGCCATTCTATACGGAGCTATCAATATCAGTGAAGTTCCCGGTACTAAACCAATAGTAAACTCAACCTTTTTGATTGGTGGTAATCTAGACAATTCTTCTGGGAACACATCCGGGTATTTACAAACTACTGGCACAAATTCAATCTTCAATTTAGACACTTTTGTATTCAGTACATATGCAAAATAAGCTTTATAACCTTTTCTTACATACCTTTGAGCCGACATCGATGATATCACAATAGGCAACTCACCCAACTCATCCTGTTCAATTCGAAGAATTTCATTATTTTGACATTTCAATTCAATAATCTTTCATCTACAATTCACTACGACATCATGTAGAGTCAACCAATCCATTCCAAGAATTACATCGAACTCATCAAACAATAAAGCATTAAGTCAGCCAGAAAACAGTGACCCCGAATCATTAAAGGACAATTCTTGCAAACTTTATCAACTAGAGCATATTTGCCTAAGGGTTTTGACACTTTAATCACATACTCAGTAGACTTAACAAGCAAATTCTTACTAGATACCAAATTCATAAAAATATAAGAATGAGTCGATCCAAGATCAATCAATGCAACTACATTAGTATCATAGAGAGAAAATGTACCAGTGATAACATCAGGGGATGACGCATCTTCGCGAGCGCGAATAGAGTAGGTTCTAGCAAGTGTTCTGACCTTTGATCTCCCAGTTAAATCTTTCGTTGCACCCCTGCTACTGTTACCATTTCTAGTATTTCTCAGTGGCCTCCCTCTAGTGGCAGTGTTGCTCAGTCTTGCATTTGAAAACTTATCTTTCTCAGCCATTTCAGGGCAATCTCGAATGAAGTGATCTTGAGAGCCAAATTTAAAGCAAGCCCGGTTATTCATCCTACATTCACCGGGATGTCATCTACCACAGTGTTGACATTTAGGTCTATTAGACCTAGCACTACCAATGCTCGCTATTAACGTAGTTTGGGCCTTAGAACCCGAATATTGCTTCCCACGATCTCTATTGGGATACCCAGCTGAAACATTCGAACGAGTATACAAGTCCCTCGATTTCTTTGACGAAGACTGAAATGACTTATTCATCGTTCTTTTTCTTGAGTCTTTGGCCTCAAACTCAGCCTTTCTCTCTTCTTTGCTCAACTCTTCGGCTTTGTAAGATCGGTTGACTAGCACAACAAATTCTTTCAATTCTAAAATCCCGACTAGCAGTCTGATATCTTCATTCAACCTATCTTCGAACCTCTTGCACATGATAGCCTTGGTGGAAACACATTCCCGAGCATACTTACTGAGCCTAACAAATTCTCGCTCATATTTAGTCACAGAAATACGACCCTGTTTTAGCTCTAAAAACTCTTTGTGTTTCTGATCAATGAACCGTTGACTAATATATTTCTTTTTAACTCTTCTTGGAAGAAACCTTAAGTAACTCTTTCTTCTTGTACCACAAATACAAGAGTATTCCACCACTGGTATGCTAAGTCCCTCAATAGTGATATAGTGCATTTCAAGCACTCATCCGGTGTGCAAGAAAACTCATCAAATACCCTGATAGAGTTCTCAATCCAAAACTCAGCTCTATCAGGGTCATCGTCAACATTGGCTCTAAATTCTTCAGCTCTATCAGGGTCATCGTCAACATTGGCTCTAGATATGGGAAACGGTTAGGGGTTAGGTAGGGGTGGAGGATGTTGGGCAGCCGAATTTGTTCGAACAAACTCGGCAAACTACTCATTCATCTTCTAGAAGAAGGCTTCTCTAGCCTCTCCTCCCTGACTAACGTTATTGGTCTACATTCCGATGGTGCTGTCCCTTCAGCGGAAGCTGGCGCATTACTTTCAACATCATTAGTTACCTCTCGGTTGGGATCCATTTACTAGATGAAAACACAATTTAAATTGTCAGGAGTCGTCACACTATCACAATTTATATATGGCATGTATAGATAGAATCTTACACAAGCTACGTTAGTCCGAGAATCAATGAAACTACAGCTCTGATGCCACTAAATGTAACACCTCTTACCCGCATTCAATGCCAGAACAGGGTACGAGGCATTACTGGATTTACATCACAAGTAGATATACAATTTCGAGTCATAAATTTCTGACCAAATTAAAAACCATTTGTATTCAATCATAAAGTCCCTAATACGAGCCTACGAGGCCCAAAACATGCCTTGGGAACGGTGTGGGACTAAACTGAGCACTTAGGGAATTTTTACAAAACTTAAAAATTTTTTGCTATAAACAACGGTCACACGGCCTTGTGGTTTGGGACATACCCGTGTGGGCAGGCCGTGTGGTCAAACACGCCCGTGTCTCTAGCCCATGTAACTCTCTTTTTTGCAAAGCATGAACAAATTGAGGTCACATGGCCAAGTCACATGCCCGTGTGCTAGGCTGTGTGGTTAATTTAATTTTCATAAAATAGGTGCAGACTTCACACGCTCGGGACACACGCCTATGTCTAAGGCTGTGTCCCTCATACAGTTGAGACACACTCCCGTGTCTCTACCCGTGTGCTCAATTTTGAGCATTCTGTTTCTCAAAACTAAGGTGCAGGGGACACATGGATTGAACACATGCCCATAGGGCTGACCGTGTGTCGGTCATGGCCTAGACACACGCCTGAGTGTCTACCGGTGTAGAAAAAATAAAGGCATAATTCATAGCACACTTGGAGAACTAATACATCCACAAACAAGGCCAATTCATGTCATTTCATTATCCATACTCAACATATTTACAACATCATAATTTACCAAACCAAGTCACACCAAACTCACATGCTACAAGTTTCAACATAGCTACCAATAACATGCATAATTTTACTTGGTTTTTCCTAGCATACAAATGAGCCAATCTTAACCATTCAACAACAAACCTATTAAGCCACATTCAACCATTTACCAAGCATTTATAAACCATATTACACAAGAGATAATTGCACTTGCATGCATATATATATATATATATATATAAGCTTACAACCAATTCAACCAAAATAAGCCAAGTTACATGGCCAAACACCACATCAAGCCTTTGACAATTACAAGCCAATTCATTTGGCCAAATTCGTAATCACACATATAAAAAAATGACCTAGTCCCTATATATGCCATATTCTCAAAATGTTTAAAATCATCGGTACCCAAAATAACAGTTCGATAGTGTGATACGATCTCCGACTATCTCCAATCTGAGTTGGTGACACTATAAAACATGGAAAATAAAACAGAGTAAGCTATATAGCTTAGTAAGCTCGTATGAAAGAAATAAGCAAACCTTACCATACATTGACATGCAAGTAATATAACATAAGGCAATGTAATTTTCTATAATCTCATGATAAAAAATCACTACTATCACAAACTTACCTTAAAATCGACAAATCACAAATTAATAATCATAAGCTTTAGGTACATACCTGTACCATCTCGAAATAATTTCATACATATTCTCATCCTTGTCATACCAGGTGAACCACTCAGAATAATAAATTCGGATACTCGGGAAACCTTGCACACAAGGTGCCACATGTGTAGCCATTGCTTCCTATATCTCATATCACATATATGCTTGCTCTTGAGCCAACAACGAGCCTGCTCACACAAGCTTTCAGTCAAGACGTAGCTACTCGGTGCTGCTCACACAAGTTGTCAAGTAACTGCAACATATGCTGGTATACTCAGCCATCGGTAGGACGTATAGGACCAGCACCCAGATCACATAAATAAAACCCTAGTGACATGTCACTTGTATCCTAATCTATTCCTAAGGTTCGATTGGGATTTCTCGCTTGTCAAAACATCGTCAAATGTGTCCGTAAGGTCGATTACACAATTCATGCATAAATAAAAGCATTTAAAATACATTTAAAGTAAAGCTTATTTAATATACGAACTTACCTCGGTTACAAAAACGACCAAAGAGATCTATTCGTGAATTATTTTGTTTTTCCCCCGATTTAGAGCCGAACTTTGTTTTCCTTGATCTATAATACCACATTTAACTTATTTAATTATTACATTATTCAATTCAGCCCAAAAACACATTATGGAAAAATTTACATTTTTGCCCTAACTTTTTAATATTTTACAATTTAGTCCCTAGGCTCGTAAAATGAATTTCATTCAATTTCATCACAACCCAAGCCTAGTCGATTGTTATTTGTACTCATAAAAGCCACATTTTTCATTTATTCACACTTTTATACACATTTTATACACTTTTACAAATAAGTCCCTATTTGACCTTTTTACCGAAAATCACTTTACAAACATTGTTTAACTAACAACGAACATGCATTTTCCACCATCAAACATCAAAATACATGCACATCCAACATTGTTAAAATTTTATACTTTAACTTTATTTCAAATTAGTCCTTGGAATAGCTAAATCAAGTTACAACGATCTTAAAAATATAAAAATCGTTAAAAAAGGGACAAGAACGAACTTACAAACGAGCTTGGAAGCTTGGCCAAAACCCTAGCTATGGTTTCGCCCAAAATTTCAGCTATATGGGACTAAATTGAAGAAGTTGACATCTTTTATTTAGTTATTTTGGCTTTATTTACCCAATTACCTATTTACCCCTCATATAAACTTTGAAATTTTACCTCCTCCATGTCCATTTTTGTCCATGCTAAGTATAATGGTCTAATTACCATTTAAGGACCTCTAATTTAGAATTTCATAACAATTTACTATCTTTAGCCTATAGAACTCAAATTTTGCACCTATTGCAATTTAATCCTTCTAGTCAAGTTGAGTACTCAATCGATAAAATTTCTTAATGAAAATTTCACACAATTATTCTATCATGCTGTATACCTTAAAGAAACAATAAAATAAATATTTCTACTTTAAATTTGTGGTCTTGAAACCACTACTCTGATTTGACCCAAAAACGGGTTGTTACATATATGCACGATTTAATTACACGAACTTACCTCGACGAGTATATGTAGATACGGAGGCGATTAATCCGAGCATTTCTCTTTGCCTCGATCTAAAGCTTAGGAGGTCTGTTTTGATCTATACGGATAAATTTAACTCAATTCAATATATATAATTTAATTTAATCTAAATCATATTTTGGCAAAATTACCATTTTGGCTCTATACTTTTAATTTCTTTACAATTTAGTCCCTAGCTCATAAAAATGGAAATTCATGAAATTCCACCACAACCGACTATGGCTGAATATTAATTAGGTCCCTAGCAAGCCCTATATTTCATTTATTTCACAATTTCACCATGTAAAAATTTTTATTTTTCAATTTAGTCCCTATTTGACAATTTCACTAAAAATCTCTTTACAAAAGTTGTTTATCAATCAATAACTATCCATTTTCTATCATCAATCATAAAAAATCATGTATATTCATCAATGGAAAAACCCTAACAGTTTAACAGTTTCACAAATTAGTCTCTGACCTAGCTACATTAAGCTATAACGATCCTGAAAACGTAGAAATCATTAAAAACGAGACAAAAATACATACCAATGCAAGGGAATTTGGGTTGCCGAAACTTTAAGATACCATGGCTTCCATTTTTTCTTAATTTCGGTTGAAGATTGAAATAAAAGATGAAAGCTTAAATTTTGTTTTGTTTATTTTATCAGTTAATTATTTAATTACTTAAATAACCTTTAAAATTAATCAAAATTTCAATAATGCCAAACCATGCTCATGCACTAACATATAAATGGTCTAATTACCATATAAGGACCCTTACTTTAAGGTTCTATAGCAATTTAATACTTTTAGCTACTAGAACTCAACTTTTGTAGTTTACGCGATTTAGTCCTTTTTATCAAATTGAGCATGTAAATGGTAAAATTTCCTAGCAAAATTTTTATACGGTACTACTATCATATTGTAGGCAATAAAATAATAAGAAAAAAAATTTTGACTTTATATTTGTGGTCCCAAAACCACTATTTCTATTTCACTGAAAGTGGGCTGTTACAACAAATGCTTTAAATTCGAGACCATAAGGAGGTCTACCAAGTGATATTGAGAATTCGGGATCATAAGGGAAAGGGAATTGTAAGGAAATCAATCTCAGAAGTGGAAGTCAGGTTAATGAAATTGTTAAAGATGCCACTCCAAAAGAGGACAAATCTAATTTCAACCATGGAAAGATATCAAAATCATCTAAAAAGCACATTGTAACTTGAAAGGCTACATAGAATACTGTTGCAGCAGAATGATATCATTTTGCCAATGGAAATGCTACAACAAAATAATATCAACGATCTGAAGGACAACCACCTCTACATTTTCCTAAAAAATTTCACAATTGTAAACAAGATATCTAGTTCAAAAGATTTCTAGATGTCCTTAAACAACTCCACATCAACATATCGTTGGTAGAAACTTTGGAGCAAATGCCCAATTATGTGAAATTCATAAAGGATATATCGTTAAAGAAGCGAAGATTAGGAGAATTTAAAACTGTTGCTCTCCCGAAGGGTGCACGGCAATGTTGACGAATAAATTACCTCCAAAGTTGAAGGACCCATGGAGTTTTACTATCCCATGCTCAATTGGAAATCATTATGTTGGGAAGGCATTGTGTGATTTAGGAGCAAGTATCAATTTAATGCCTATGTCTATATTCAGGGAACTTGGAATTGGAAAAGCAAGATCTACTACGGTAGCTTGTAACTAGTTGATTGATCCTATGCACATGCAGAAGGTAAAATTGAAGACGTGTTAGTAAGAGTAGATAAGTTCATATTTCTAGCTGACTTCACTATTTTAGAATGTGAAGTTAACAATGATGTGTCGATTATTCTTGGAAGACCTTTTCTTGCTACGGACAGAACTTTGATGTGAAAAAATGTGAACTGGCCATGAGGGTAAATGATAACAAATCACTTTCAATGTATTCGACACCCTGACATGTGCTGATGAGAATGAAGAGTGCCATGCTATTGATTCGATAGAAACAAAAGTGGAGGAAGAGTTTGCAAGCTTTTGCCATAAACACTCATATAGTGATACAAATTCATTTGAATGAAATGAAAACTTTTGAAGAATTCAATTAGTCCATCGAGGCAAAGTAGATTGTGGATAGACTAGGGAAAAAGTTTGAGTCCTTGGATTTATCAGCTTGCACTTTCAATCCTCCTAAACCATCTATAGAGGAACCTCCTACACTGGAGTTAACGCCTTTGCCGTTGCATTTGAAATATGCGTACTTGGGAGACAACAACACATTGCCAGTAGTTATTTCTGCAGAATTAACCCCTGATCAGGAAGTCAGGTTGTTGGAAGTTCTTCGGTGATAAAAGAGGGCTTTAGGATGGACAATTGCTGTAACATCCCTCACCCGTATTCAATGCCAGAATAGGGTTACGAAATATTACCGAACTTATAACACAAATAAATGTACATTTCACTTACATATTCCAATATCATGTAATCATCATTCAACATCAATCATATTATCCCTATTACAAGCTTACGAGGCCCAAAACATGCATTCGAGGTGGTTCGGGACTAAACCGATAACTTAACAAAATTTCAAGAAAACTTAGAAACTTTTACAAAATACAGGACACACGGCATAAGACACACTCGTATCACAGTTCGTGTGGACATTCGAATTGGAATCACATGGCCGTGCCCCGGCCCGTATTCGACCTCATGTAACTTTCTGACTTGGGTCACACGACCAATACACACGTTCATGTGTCTAGCCCGTGTGCCCTAGAAATGGCCACACACACCCGTGTGCCAAGCCGTGTGCTAGGCCGTGCCAAAACTTTAGGGTATACTGACTTATGCCACACGGCCAAGTCACACGCCCGTGTGCTAGGCCGTGTGGAGCATATTGACTTGATTTTTAATTCAACACCAGGGGACACACGGCCGTGTGTCCTAACCGTGTGTCACACACGCCTGAGACACACGCCCGTGTCTTTACCCGTGTGGACAAAAATAGGTTATTTACCAAGCCATTTTGCCACCCAAATTGGTATACACCTACACCAAACCAAATGGAACCAAAACAAGACATATAAAGGTATTCAATCAACCTCATCCAAGCATCATTTATACCATTTCAATACCAACCAATACCAAGCATATCAATACCACAATGTGCCATTCAATTGATACAAAAACTCATAATCTCAAATCAACAATACAACCACTTTCAACCATGCATCATTTAACCTAATCTCACAAACATACCGAATTCAATTCATGTAACACCCCTTACCCATGTCCGACGCTGAAACAGGGTATGAGGCATTACCGGAGTTTAACATACACACTCATGTAAAAATCGGGCCATAAAATCTCTTTTAATTCAAAACCTTTCAAACACATGCATGTCGTCCCTTATTTGGGTCTACGAAGCCCAAAACATACATCGGGATTGATTCGGGACTAAACCGAGAATTTTGAGAAGTTTCAGGAAAACTTAAAATTTTTTCCCATAAAACAGGGTCACATGCCTGTATGGACATAGAGACATGCCCGTGTGCCTTTGGCACGCCCGTGTCCTCAAGCCGTGTAACTCTCTATTTATGATGTCAGCATGCACATTAAAACCACAAATCATGGCATCATTTTAGTGATTAAACAACCTTTATTAAGACATTTTCATAAGATTAACATGTCCTCTTATAAGCTATGCATCTACTCATGCAATACCAAGTCTAGATTCCTTATTTCACATTCATAAGACTTGTCATTTTGATAACCACTTTTACCATTATACTATGGTTACCAACTTATCCATCAAGCACTCAAGTTCAATCATTATGACGTTGTGTTTATAACGTGTGATTACTACGTGGCTATGACCACCTCAACTGGTCATAAAGCATACATCCAACAGACGTCATATTACTAACCATGCATGTAACACCCTAAATTTGGGCCTAGAAGTTTTGGGGCTTGAGCATGGGAGCAGTTGAAGGTAGCTTATAATATTTTGTTGTGCATGTAAATTTCGTTAATGAAGGCTTGTTTTAGTGGTTAAGTGTTCTATGAAGTGTTGGAGAAGTCCTGGGTTCAAACCTGGACTCTAGTAGAAATTTTGGTTTAAGGTGAATCAAACCCTGGGTGTAGTAGGTAGGCCTTAAGAATATTATTGGAGAAATTGTGCCACAAAAAGCCTTGTTGTCTAGTGGCAAAGTAGCGCCACATAAGAGGCAGAAAGGTGGCGTCATAGAGTTGGCAAGGAGGTCCGGGGTTCAAAACTCATGGCAATCAAAGAGCATTTATTTTGCTAACAGGGGCCGGTAGGAGTTGGTGTTGAAGTTAAACTCTGATGATGGAGGGATCCCACATCAGGAAGCTAACAGATGAGTGGATGCGAAGCTGGCTTTAAATAGAGAGAACCATGAGGAGAGTAAAGGTACCTTTCTTGGCTGATCCCTTTCGCTTTATGGCGTGCTCATTTGGGTTTGGCGTCGGCCAAGAGTGCTCGGAGCGCGGATTAACTCCAGTCTCCTATCAGGTGTGTATTTCTCACTACTCTAGCTGTAGGATGGCTACTTCGGGCCGCGATGGGCCGAAAGGGGCCATATTGGCCTAATGGGCGTATAAGTTGTTTGATTGTGTAGTAAATATTGGACTAGGCTAGGTGAATCTCATATCTGTGGCTAGATGGGCCCATTTGGGCCGAGAATGGGCTTTAGGCCCATTCGTATTATTATCCCTGTTTAGAATACTTTAGTTTACCGAAATACCCCTATAGGGTAGAATTACTGAAATACCCTTGTAGGGTAGAATTACTGAAATACCCCTGTAGGGTAGAATTACTGAAATACCCTTGTAGGGTAGAATTACCGAAATACCCTTGTAGGGTAGAATTACCGAGATACCCTTTTGGTGTAAAATTACCATTTTTCCCCTAGGGTGTTAAATGACTGTTTTTCCCTTATGGGCAAGTGACTGACTTTGATTGTGTGGTTGACGGGATTGATTGTGAATACATGTTGGAGATATGAATGACTTGACTGTGATTGTTTGATTCAAATATGGGCATGACATTCTGCATACATGACATGTTGCATGGGTTGGGTTATATTGATGGAGGAAGCGTTCTGGTGGCTATGCCACAAATATCTGTTCTGGTGGCTCTGCCACAATATTTGTATCTAGTGACTCTGTCACAATATCTGTTCTGGCAGCCATGCTGCAAATTCTGTGGTGTGTAGTGGATGGGTGGGTCGAGTTGTCTCCCCACATGGTGTAAGGTTGGTACGGGGGTGTATACGGATGGATATGGGTTGGGATTGCATTCACATTCTGATTTTGATTCTGTCACCTGATTCTGATTCTGATTCTTATTTTGATTCTAGTTCTGATAATGTTTCTTATTCTGTAATGGGCTAAGGCCCATCTGGTACTGTCTGTTATAATGGGCTAAGGCCCAATTGATACTGAAACTGTAAGTAGGGCTGGGGCCAGACTTTTAATTCTTTTATATGACTGACTGTTCCTTTTATATAGTAGGGGATTTCACACTGAGTTTTCGTAAACTCACCCCGTTTATTAACCTTTCAGGTAATTTCTAGCCTTAGACGGATCGGAGCTGCGAGGGGCTCGGAGGAAGCCACACACACTGTTTATGTTACAGTTTTGATTATTACTTTTAAATGTTTTTATGTGGGTTGTAGTAAAGCCGTTGTAATTTTCTGGATTTCAAATTTGGAATTTTATTTATTATTCTTATAATTGCTAGTATTAGAACACGGTTTTCCAAAGCAACTACTGTTGTTCAAAACATCACGTATCCGCAATTGTTTTTAAATTAAGCTTCCGCAACTGCCAAGATTTTTACAAAGTTGTTAAGAATGTTATTCAGCTGAGGTTTTCTAACGAGGTTTAAAAAGGGTATAAGTTTTTAATTATTAAGAAGGGTTTTTAATGGAAACATGGTTTTCAAAAAACACTTCAATGTGACACGCCAGATTCGAGCTGAACTTCTAGGCCGGGTTTGGGGTGTTACAATGCATGACAAACAAACATAATCACCTTATAAACATTAGTCATGACATGAATAACTAGGCTTACAAGCCAAAATCAATATGAGCCACATCTCATGGCCATATACATATAACTCAATATAAGCCAACACATTTGGCCAAAACAAAATAATACATGTCAATCAACTAGATCCCTATACATGCTACTCACTTGAAATTTCTAATATATGCTTCATTATTCCAAAGGTAGCAACTTGGTAGTGTGATGTTGCCTTCGATGATCTCCAACCCCGAGTTAACCTGAAAACACTAAAGGAAAGGAAAGGAAAGGAAAGGAAGGGAGTAAGCTTTATAGCTTAGTAAGACCGTATGAAAATAATAAGTAATTTATCAACTTGCTTGTCATGGTAATACAACCCTATTTGCATTTTTACTCATGTTCCAGTCAAGCTGTTTTCTCGAGTCACAATAACTAAATTATTTATAGCTGGAGCTACAGAATTCCAAATTAAGTTCTGCTAATTTTCCCTAAAACTAGACTCGCATATATTTGTACCATAAAATTTTAAGAATTTTTGGTTTAGCCAATTAGTACAGTTTATTCCTTCAAGTTACCCTTTTTCTTGTTTAATAGTTCTGATAACTCTTCACTAAAAATTAATTATCTCATAATACGAGACTGGACGATGTTCCCGTTTATTTTTATTGAAAATATACTCATTAAGAATTCTAAGAATATAAATTATAACTTGTAAATATTTTTTTACAATTTTAAATGAATTTCTCAAATTAGAACAGGGGATTTCGAAGTCATTCTGACTCTGTCTCACATCAATTAAAATATTTCATAATATAAAACTCTTTTGCTTACAACATTTCTTCTATGTAAAACTAGACACATTACGATTTAATTGAATATTTTATTCACCCTCTAAATCAATTTCCACAATTTTTGGTGGATTTTTAAATTCGGACTATGGCTGCTGTCCAAAACTATTTTAGTGTAAATTAACGATACTACGTTTATCACACCATATTAATTCATTTTTACCACATTGGTAAGGTTACATATTCATACATCATAAATATAGACCTATAATCACAAGATCATCACAAAATCATTCTCGTAAGCATGAATTACCTATTTACATCTTCACTAAATGTGCATCATAAACTGAAATCATTTCTCATGAGCTTGGCATACATACTTGTGTTACTCAATATGCTCATATTCATTCCTTAATAATCATATAACATGAATTGAATTCACATTTCATAAATTTCATGTAAGTACTTATACCGCTCACAATATGGTCATAACCTTTCTCATTTAGCTTAAACTGTAACTCTCACTGTTGAGCCATTCGAAAAGCTATCGGATATTCACTAAGCCTCAAACATAGGGTGTAATGTCGATGCCATGTCTCAGACATGGTCTTACAATGGCTCATCCATCAAGTCGATGCCATGTCCCAGACATGGTCTTACACTGACTATCAAAATCGAGGCCGACGCCATGTCCTAGACATGGTCTTACACTAGCTCTCACATATTCACGCCGATGCCATGTCCAAGACATGATCTTACACTGACACATCTCGTAGCCGATGCATGTCCCAGACATGCCTTACACTAGATCTCGTCTCAATACCGATGCCATATCCCAGACATGGTCTTACACTGGCTCTCATAATGTGGCTGATGCATGTCCAAGACATGTCTTACACTAGCATACAAATAACCCGAATGTCATGGCATGAATATCTGAATTGTTTCTTAAGGTTCAAACGAAAATTCTACTATCTCAATATTCATCATACATAATCATTTCCACAACCAAACAATTCATGCTATGTCAATTTAAACACATATAATAACAATGTAGTTGTATTATTTACATACAACTTACTCGTTTCAATGGAATATCATATTCCATCAAATCTCCAAGCATTAAATCAACACATAAATGTTATTTACATTTGACATCACTTTCTCATATACAATTTATCAACATAAACTTTAATACAGTCATGGCAATATAGATTTTCAAGTATAATAACAATGGCATAAATATCATGCTCATTTAATCACACGGACTTACCTCAAATGCAATTTCGGCTAATTATTCTCTTTTTGTCCTTAACCATGCACTTTCTCGATTTAAGCCCAAATATCGATTTTCTTGATCTAACATGATGAAATTCACTTATTTAACCACTAAATAAATTTGGACAATCAAAATTCACATTTTTGGCAAAATGACCATTTTGCCCCTAGACTTTCACAAAATGACAATTTTACCCTTAGGCTTAGAAATTGATTTTTATCGAATTTCCTTATTAGCCAAGCCTACCCGACCAATTATTACTCTTATGAAAATCCCTAATTTCCACTATTTCACACAATTACAATCTATTTTATAACTTTTACAAAATGACCCTTTCAGGTGTTTTCCATGAAAATCCTTTCACAAAAGTTATTTATTACACAACCAAGACTCATTTTCTTCCATAAAAATTCAGAAAACAACACAAATCGTTTCATGGAAAATCCCTAGACTATCAACCATTTCACAAAATAGTCCCCCCATTAACTAGTTCATGCTACAAGGGTTCCAAAAGTACAAAAATTATCAAAAATAGGCATATAAATCACTTACTTGTAAGGGATATAAGTTGCTGAAATTTTTGAGCATTCAAAACCCCCTCTTTGTTGGTATTTTCGGTGGGGAAGAAGGAAGATGAAAAGATGACATCTTTTTTCTTTTTGTTTTATTTTAATACCAAATAAGTCACCTAATGCACACCAACTTTGACTTTTCAAACTTTTTTTGTCTCCTTGATCAGCCACTAACATATTTATGGTCTATTTACTCAATAAAGACCCTAATTTAATGTTCTGTAGCTATTTGACACCTTTAGCTAGCAAAACAAAACTTTTGCCCTTTACGCGATTTAGTCCTTTTTTTGCAATTAAGCATGAAATCGCTAAAATTATTTGACCAAAATTTTCATGCACTTATATAATCATGCTATAACACATAAAATATCATTAAAAATAATTTTTC
This sequence comes from Gossypium longicalyx, assembly GCA_025698465.1. Taxonomy (NCBI): domain Eukaryota; kingdom Viridiplantae; phylum Streptophyta; class Magnoliopsida; order Malvales; family Malvaceae; genus Gossypium; species Gossypium longicalyx. The sequence goes on from CM046997.1 coordinate 61,647,473, forward strand.
TGTCCCCGAAATAGTGGTTCTGAAACCACTGTTTTAATTAGGCCCAAAATCGGGCTGTTACAATTCACAACCATTTAGTACCCCTAATTACCAAATACCATCAAGCATTACATATCCATCAATAAACATATAACCAAAACTATATGCACATATGAAAACAGAACCAAACCAGCCAAATTAAGCCAACTCTCATGGCTATATACAAAACCAAAACATTAACATTTACAAGCCATTTCAAATGACTAAATTCATTACCAAACTATATATCAAGATGACCATAATCCTATACATGCCATATACCCAAAATACTTAAGTTCAAAGGTACCAAGCTTTTGTTGGATAGTGTGATGAAGTCTCCGACAATCCCGAATTCGAGCTAGCTTTGGTTTTACTATAAAACACGAAAAATTAAACAAAGTAAGTTATAAAGCTTTTTAAGTTCGTATAACATTTAAATCAACTCATCATATATGCTCAAATTAAACAATTAAAACATAACATAACGTAGCTTATAATGAACACCAACCTACCACATTTGCATTCACAAAGTTAGATGTAACTTTCATAATTTTTCCTTATTTCAATGTATTGCTCAGTTCATGTATATACCTACACCATCCTGTAACAAACTTATACTTAGCCACATCTTTGACATACCTGTTGAACCATTCAGAATACTATCAGATACTCGGGAATCTCGCACTCTAAGTGCCACATACATAGCCGAAGCTATCTTAATCTTGTATCACATATAAAGCTCACACTAGAGCTATCAACGGGTCTGCTCACCCATGCTAACGGTCATGACGAAGCTACACGGTACCGTTCACAAAAGCTGATGAGTATCCACAACACATGCCAAATAAATCAGCCACCGGTAGGACGTATGGAGCAGTACCCAAATCACACAACCCCTAATGACATGTCATTCGTACCCTAATCTATTCCTAAGGTTCAACCAAAATTTTACACTTGCCGAATTGTCGTCAAACATGTCTGTAGTGTCGTATTCACAATTTATACAATATTAAAGCATTTAAAACACAAATATAACAATGCTTATTACATACGAACTTACCTCGAATGCAAAAACGGTGAATTAAGTCGATTAATCCAAAACTTTGTTCTTTCCCCAATCTAAATATGTATTTCACCTTTCTTGATCTAAATGTAATCAAAATTAACTTATTTAATAATTTCTCTATTCAATTTAATCCAAAACACACATTAAGGCACTTTTACATTTTTGCCCCAAACATTTCAACATTTTTACAATTTAGTCCTTATTTTATAAAATCACAAATTCATGCAATTCAATCGAAACCCATACTAGCCGAATTTCAATTAGGTCCCTAGAAGTCGATATTTTTTATTTATTTCAAAATTTAACCACAAAATTTACACATTTCACAATTTAATCCTTAATTGGATATTTTAGTAAAAATCACTTAACGAATGTTGTTTATCTAACAACAAGCATTTTTTTCTACCATTAAAAATAAAAAAAAATATAAATTCATCAATGGAAAAACCCAAACCTTTAACATTTTTTTAAAATAGTCCCTGGGCTAGCTAGATGAAGTTGCAACGATCTCAAAAATATAGAAATCATAAAAAACGGATTAAAAATGCATACCTAATCAAAGGAATTAGGGTTGCCAAAACTTTAAGCTCCCATGGCTGCCATTCTTTCTAACTTTTGGGTGTTAAAATATAATGGAAGATGATACTTAATTTGTTTTATTTATTTTATCATTTTATTACCTATTTACAATTATAACCTTTAAAGTTAATTAAAATTTGAAAATTACCAAGTCACTATCATCCATTATCATATTACTGGGCTATTTACCACATAAGGACCACCACTTTAAAGTTCTATAGCTATTAGACACCTTTAGCTAATAGAATATAAGTTTTACACTTTACGCGATTTAGTCCTTTTTATCAAATTAAGCATTCAAACGATAAAATTTCTTAACGAAAATTTCACACAATCACAATATCATGTTGTAGACATTAAAATAATAATAAAATAATTATTTCAACTTTGGATTTGTGGTCCCAGGAACTAAAAACGAGCTGTTACAACTCTCCTCCTCAGGAATTTTCGTCCTCGAAAATATTACCAGAAAAGAGGTTAGGGTACTGTTTTCTTATAGCTTCCTCAGGTTCCCATGTGGCTTCTTTAACCCTGTGACATTGCCACAATACTTTCACCAAAGCTATGCATTTATTTCTCAATTCTTGAACCTTTTGAGCTAAAATTCTGATCGATTCTTCGTTATACGACATATCAGGTTGAATTTCTATTTCAGTCGGAGAAATGAAATGCGATGGATCTGATCCATACCGTTGTAACATCAATACATGAAATATATTGTGGATCTTCTCTAATTCTGACGGTAAAGCTAGCCAATATGCTACTGGCCTTATTCTTTCGATAATCTAATACAGTCCAATGAATCACGGACTCAATTTGCCTTTGCGACCAAATCGAAGTATTTTCTTCCACAGAGATACTTTCAGAAATACTTTTTCACCGATCTGAAATTCAATTTCTTTTTTGTTTTAAATCCGCGTATGATTTTTGTCGATCTGAAGTTGCTTTCAGACTATCATGAATTACTTTCACTTTCACTTTCTCTTTATTCTCTCTAATTAAATCAACCCCGTGAATCTTTTTCTCACTAAGCTCAGTCTAGTACAACGGAGTTTGGCACTTATGACCATATAGAGCTTCATACGGTGCCATCTTTATATTCGATTGAAAACTATTGTTATACACGAATTTAACCAACGAAAAATATTTCTTCCAATTGCCTTAAGACTTTAAAACACAATAACGAAGCATATCTTTGAGAATTTGTATTACTCTCTAAGACTGACCATCAGTTTGTAGATGAAATGCGGTACTAAAGTTCAACCTCGTACCCAGAGCTTCTTGAAGTTTCTTCCAAAATTGTGATGTAAACCTCGGATCTCTATCCGAAATAATCAAAACTGGCACCCCATGCAATCTAACGATCTCAAAAATATACAATTCAACCAATTTATCAAGGGAATAATCTGTACATACCAGAATGAAATGTACTGATTTTGTCCGTTGATCAACGACAACCAAAATAGCATCTTTATTTTTAGGAGACAGGGGCAAACCCGATACGAAATCCATAGTAACCTTATCCCATTTCCACTCCGGTATCATCACTGGTTGCAGCAATCTTGAAGGCACTTGTTGTTCAGCTTTAACTTTCTGACAAACCATACATCCCGATACAAACTATGAAATGTCTCGTTTCATGCCCGACTACCAATACAACTGTTTGGTACATTTTGGTACTCCCCGAACGAACATATAGACAACTACTATGTGCTTCGTGTAAAATTTTCTGAATGATCTCGGAATTCTTTGGTACACAAATTCTATCTCGGAACAATAAACAATCGTTAGATCTGATCTGATAGTCTGTATCACTAGTCGATTCACGTTGCACTCTTTTAGCTTGCAATTCATTATCATACTTCGGAGCTTCACAAATTTGCTGAAGAAATACAGGTTTAGCTTTCAACTCTACTAGAATCGAACCATCATTAGATAAGATTAATTGAGTATTCGTTGCCTGCAAAGAAAATAATGACTTTCTACTCAGAGCATCTGCAACTACGTTTTCCTTCCTCGAATGAAGCAAATTCAACAACTCGAGCCATCTTCGTTGACGCAAATTCAAATCTTTCTAAGTCATTATATATTTCAAGCTTGTTTGATCGGTAAAGATATGACACTTTTCACCGTATAAATGATGTCGCCAAACTTTCAATGCGAAAACAATAGCGGCCAACTCTAAATTGTGCGTCAGATAATTCTTTTCATGTGATTTCAACTGTCTGGAGGCATAGGCTATCACTTTTTCTTCTTGCATCAAAACACAACCCAAATCGTTCAATGACGCACCACTGAAAAGTAAAAACTCTTTACCCGACTCAAGTTGAACCAAAATTGGTGCTTTAGTTATCAATGATTTCAATTGTTAAAACTCTGTTGACATTTCTCGGAGCACTCGAATTTCACATCTTTCTGGAGTAATCTGGTCATTGGTGTCGCAATCATCGAGAATCCTTTAACAAAACACCGATAATAGCCAGCTAATCCCAGAAAACTTTTGACTTCGGACACATTTCTTGGTGGTTTCCAGTCAACAACAGCTGAAATCTTGCTCGGATCAACTCGTATGCCTTCTGCCGATATAATATGTCCCAAGAATTTGAATTCTTGGAGCCAAAACTCACATTTGCTAAATTTAGTGAACAATTGCTTATCTCTCAAGGTTTGTCGCACAATCCTCAAATGCTCGGCATACTCAGACTCATTTCGTGAATAGATCAGAATGTCATCAATGAATACAACCACAAATCTGTCTAAATACAATCTAAAGATTCAATTTATCAAATCCATAAACACTGCAGGAGCATTAGTTAATCCGAAAAGCACAACAAGAAATTCATAATGTCTGTACCTTGTTCTGAATGCAGTTTTCAACATATTCGAATCCTTAACTCGCAACTGATAGTAGACGGATCTCAAATCAATCTTCGAGAACACTGTTGCCCCTTTCAACTGATCGAACAAATCATCAATTCTCAGTAAAGGATATTTGTTCTTAATCGTAACCTTGTTGAACAGACGATAATCAATACAAAGTCTCATTGATCCGTCTTTCTTCTTTACGAAAAACATTGGCGCACCCCAGGGCGAAAAACTAGGTCGTGCAAAACCTTTATCTGTTAACTCTTGCAAATGAGCTTTCAATTCTTTCAATTCTGTCAAAGTCATTCTGTATGGTGCTATCGATATCGGTGATGTTCTCGGTACTAATTCAATAACAAACTCAACCTGTCTGATCGGTGGTAACCCTAGTAACTCTTCTAGACACACATTCGGATACTTACAGACTACTGGCATTGATTCAATCTTCGCTTCAGATACTTTTGTATCCAGTACATAAGCAAGGTAAGCTTCGTAACATTTTCTTACATATTTCTAAAATGACATAGATGAAATCACAACAGGCAATTCACTCGACTCATATTATTCAATTCGAAGAATTTCACTATTCTGGCATTTCAATTCAATAGTCATTCGCCTACAATTCACAATCACATCATGTAGTGTCAACCAATCCATACCTAGAATTACATTGAATTCATCAAACGATAATAGCATCAAATTAGCCAGAAAATAGTAACCCTGAATCATCAAAGAACAACTCTTGCAAACTTTATAAACTAAAACATATTTGTCAACAGGCAAATTCTTACTAGACACCAAATTCATACAAATATATGAATGAGTCGATCTAGGATCAATCAATACAATTACATTAGTGTCATAAAGAGAAAATGTACCGGTGATAACATCGGGTAACGACGCATCTTCGTGAGCGTGAATCGTGTAAGCTCTAGCAGGTGCTCTAGCCTCGGACCTCACAGCGGAGTCCTTTGTCGTTCCTCTACTACTAGTCACATTCCCCGTATTTCTAGGTGGCCTCCCTCTAGTAGCTAGGTTGCTCGGTTTTGCATTCTAGAACTTCTCTTTCTCGGGTAATTAGGGCAATGTCTAATGAAATGATCTTGCGAGCCATATTTAAAACATCCTCTATTATTCATCCAGCACTCACCAAAATGTCATCGACCACACTATTGACACTCAGGATTATTGTTTCTCATGCTGCCAACACTCGATACTAATGTAGCTTGTGTTTTAGGACTTGAGTATTGCTTTCCACGATCTCTATTTGGATACCCGATTAAAGCATTTGAACAAGTATACAAATCCCATGATTTCTTTGACAAGGACTGATATGGTTTATTCATCGATCTTTTTCTTGAATCTCTAGCCTCAAAATTTGCCTTTCTCTTTTCCTTGCCATGTTCTTCGACTTTAAAGCTTTGTCAACTAGCACTACAAATTCTTTCAACTCTAGAATCCCAACTAATAATCTAATATCCTCGTTTAACTCATCTTCAAATCTTTTGCACATAATGGCCTCAGTTGAAACATACTCCTGAGCATATTTACTAAGTCTTACAAACTCTCGCTCATACTCAGTTATAGAAATACGACCTTATTTCAACTTTAGAAACTCTTTACGCTTTTTGTCAATGAACCGTTGACTAATGTATTTCTTTCTAAACTCAGCTTGAAAGAATTCCTAGGTAACTCTTTCTCTCGGTACCACGGGCACCAAAGTATTCCACTATTGATATGCAATGTCCCTCAGAAGTGATACAGCATATTTTAAACACTCTGCCGGTGTGCAAGAAAGTTCATCAAATACCTTGATAGTGTTTTCAAGCCAAAACTCGGCTCTCTCGATATTGTCATCAACATTAGCTTTAAACTCTTTGGCTCCGTGTTTTCAAATCTTATCAACTGGCAGTGTAACAGCCCTTACCCGTGTCCGACACCAGGACAAAATACGAGGCATTACCAGACTTAAACACAAGAAAACAAACAAAACTGGGCCATAAAATTTTGTTCAAATCAAATTCATTCATACATATGCAAATTGTCCCTTATATGGGCCTACGAGGCCCAAAACATACATCGGGTGGAGTTCGGGACTAAACAAGAATTATAGAAAACTTTGGGAAAACTTAGAAAATTTTCATGAAACAGGGTCACATGCCCGTGTGGGTAGGCCGTGTGGTCACACATGCCCGTGTGGCTTGGGACACACCCGTGTAACTCTCTATTTATGACGTCATCAACACAATTAGGGTCACATGGCCAAGTCACACGCCTATGTTCTTAGGCCATGCGGCGAATTAAATTCCAAAAATTAAGTGCAGACTTCACATTGCCTGGGCGCACACCTATGTCCTGAGGTCGCATCCTTCACACGGCTGAGACACACAGTCGTGTCTTTGCCTGTGTGTTTATTTTTGGGCATTCTGTTTTGCCTAATTAGTGTGTAGGTGACACACGACCGGATCACACACCCATGGGGTAGACCGTGTGTCACACACGGCCTAAACACATGCCCGTGTGCCTACCCATGTGGACAAATTTTAGGCTAATTTTCTAGCCATTTTCCACCCTTCAATGCTCACTCACTTTTACATTTTTGATGGTATGCAACATAGCATATTTAGTCACTCAAATATTCACAATCATGATTAATCCATGACTTTGTAATGTCAACATGTTACATGCTCAAACCTTCATGCTTTTATATGGCATTCCACACTAATTTCATATTTATTCATGCTTATAAACCTACTTTCAACCTACTCAATTATACCATGAACATGGTCATACTAATTAGTCCCAATTCATTCATTAAGCATATGCCATTTATCATATCCATATCCAACGAGCAACCACCAACCACATCACAAAGCATAAACACATTGCATGCATGCATAAATAATTAGGGTTACAACCTGAGAAGCAAATATAAACCACATCTCATGGCCTTATACAAAATGAATCATAATACCATCATGAGCCAACTCATTTGGCTAATCAATATGACCATACTCAAAATGTTGAGACTAACTATACCCAAATGTCCAATTGATAGTGAGATCGAGTCTCTGACGTCTTTCGATCCCTGAGCTAGCTTGGCGACACTATAAAAGATGAAAAGGAAGGGGGTAAGAATTAAAGCTTAGTAAGTCCATATACAAATAACATGCTATCTAAACAAGTATTTAACATAGATTTAACATAATGAACATAATTTATAATTCATCAAATCATTTAAGCCTACTCATCACATAAACAACTTTGTCATAAGTTCATCACATACCAATGAATTACTCATGAGTTTGGTATACATACTTGTATCAACTCATAACATAATCTCTTACTCATTCTTCTCATTGACTTACCCCTTGGGTCTTCCATCAAGTTACTCGATAATTTACCAGTTGAACACTCGGAATACTATTGGATACATAGAAAGCTAACACATAAGTGCAACATATGTAGCTAAAGCCAAATCATACCACATAACACATAAAAGCCCATTCTCGAGCTACTCACGAGTCTGCTCACACAAGCTGTTAGTCAGGACGTAACTATACGGGCTACTCACACAAGCTGTCAGGTATTCGTAACACATGCTGGACTACCCAACCACCGGTAGGACGTACAAGACCAGTACCCGGAACCACATAAACATATATCACTTATCTCATGAGCTCATGAGCTCATAAATCAGATATGCAACTTCCCTTACCCATATTCAATGCTAGAGTAGGGCAGGAGGCATTACTGGACTTAAACACAAGCATTTATACAAAACCGAGACATGAATTTTTGTCCAAATTTTAAACTTTTCATTATATTCATATCGTCCCGATTATGGGCCTACGAGGCTCAAAACATACATCGAAAGTGATTCGGAACTAAACCGAGAACCTTCGGAACTTTAACAACACTTAGAAAATTTTCATGTTTTGGAGAGTCACACGCCCATGTGGGTAGGCCGTGTGATCACACAAGCCCGTGTGGCTTGGGACACGCCCGTGTCTTTAGCTCGTGTAACTCTTTGTTTATGATGTCATCAACACAATTAGGGTCACACGGCCAAGTCACACTCCCCATGTGCTTAGGCAATATGGCAAATTAAATTCTCAGATTTAAGTGCAGACTTTACATGGCCTGGACACACACTCATGTCCTAAGGCCGTGTCCATCACACGGCTGAGACACACACTAAACTACCATCATCATTCAACCATCAATAACCATGAGCCATATCATAATGGTATTGGCACATACATTCATAATTGAATTGGCTTACAACCCAATATTTATAATGAGCCACATCTCATGGCCTTATACAAAATAAATTAAATATCATCATAAGCCAACACATTTGGCTAAATCAATATGACATATAACAAAAAGACCAAGTCCCTATACATGCCATACTCAAAATACATAAATTCACAATACCCTAAAAGATTAGTTTGATAATGTGAATCGAGCTCCGACGTCCTTTGATCCCTGAGCTAGCTTGGCGATACTACAAGAAAATGGAAAAAGAAAGGGGAGTAAGCATATAGCTTAGTAAGTTGCATGTAAATAATTAACAACATTAACCAAGCATTATTATACACATAAACATAATATAACTTATCATAATGTCATCAAACATCATAAATACATTTTGAAACATGTCATTTACGTAGTGTACAATAAAACCCAATATCATAATTCATTCATCCACTTCTCTCTGAGGTCTCATCGTTTATTATAATCTCAATGTTTATGATCTTGGTGTACATACCTGTACCCTTTTAACATGATCATACCTTGTCATCTCATTGACTAAATCTTAGGATTACCCGTTGAACCACTTGGAATACTAAAGGATACTTAGGAAATAACATTCACATAGTAGGAAGCCAATGCCATATCCCAGATATGGTCTTACATGGGATTACATACCGAATGCCAATGCCATGTCCCAGGCATGGTCTTACATGGGATCATGCATGTTGAAGCCGATAGCCCAGCTATGGTTTTACACGATGTCTCATATTAATGCCAATGCCATGTCCCAGACATGGTCCTACATGGGATCACATTTTGATGCCAACGCCATGTCCTAGACATGGTCTTATATGGGATCATGCATATCTCCAACGTTATGACATTTGTATCCCAACTATTCCTAAAGTTCAACTAGGATATCATGGTACCAATTCTTCGTCGAATCGTCATTGAATCATCATTAATCAATCGACAAAAACAATAATAGAATTCATGCAGTATTAAAGCATTTAAATACATAATAACAAAATGTTGAATTATTTACACACAAACTTACCTCAGTAGAAAATAAGGACAATTAATTCGATTTAGTCCAAGATCTTGTGTTTTCCCCATTCTAGGCTCGGTTTCCCTTTTTCTTGATCTATAATAGCAAATTTCACTTATTTAATTATCACATTATTCAAAACAGCCCATAAATCATATTTTTCAAAATTACTATTTTGCCCTTAAACTTTCACGTACTTACAAACTAGTCCCTAGGCTCGTAAAATGAAATGTAATTTTTTTCTTTGTTACCCAAGCCTAGCTAAACCTAACACATACTCATAACAACCCACATTGTCCTTCAATTCAAAATTTTACTACTCATTTTTACAACTTTCACAAAAAGGTCCTTTTAGGGGTTTTCATGAAAAATCACTTAGTAAAGATGTTTATCATGGATGAAACTTTCATATTCCTCCATTAAACACAAAAATACATGCATGGCACACATGAGTAAGTTTTTGAACATGAACCCTAGCTCAAAATAATGGTAGAAATAGCTAGATCATGCTTCAAGGATCTCAAAAACATAAAGAACATAAAAAACGGGGCTAGGATGTACTTACTTTCAAGCTTGAAAAGTTGAAGAAAAACACTAGCTATGGTCCTTAGAAATTTTGGCACACCCTTGAAGAAGATGGACAAGATTTTCACTTCATTTTCCCTTTCAATCCTTTTATTTTCTAAATGACAAAAATACCCTTAAGGCCTTACTTTAAAATTTTACCCATGCATGCCCATTTTTGTCCATAAAAATAAAAATTAGGCAAATTGCTATTTAAGGACCTCTAATTAATAATCTAAAGCCATTTCATACTTAAAGCTTCTAGAATATCTAATTTTGCAACTTTTTCAATTTAGTCCTAAAGTTCAGATTGGACACTTATTCACAAAATTTCTTCGTTAAACTTTCACACAATCATGAAATCATCCATAGACCTCAAAATAATCATAAAAATATTTCTACTTTAGATTTGTGGTTTCGAAACCACTATTCTGACTAGGCCCAAAATCAGGATGTTACAACTCTCCCCCCTTACGGATTTTCGTCCTCAAAAATCTTACCGGTAAAAAGATTTGGGTATTGGCTTCTCATTGTTTCCTCGGGTTCCCATGTGGCCTCTTCAACCCCATGTCGTTGCCATAACAATTTTAGAAGGGCAATACTTTTATTTCTTAATTTTTTGACCTCCCGAGCTAAAATTTTAATTGGGTCCTCACCATAAGTCATATCTGGTCGTATCTCCACCTCTGTAGGTGAAATCATGTGTGAAGAGTCAAAACGGTAATGACATAAAATAGAAACATGAAACACATTGTAACACCCCAAACCTGACCTAGACGTTATAGCCGAATCTGGTGTGTCACATTGAAGTGTTTTAGCGAAAACTGTGTTTTCATTGAAAACCCTTCTTAAAATAAAAGAACCCTAGTTAACTTAAAAAAAAACACCTTCAGGTACGAAAGCCTTGTTTAAAACATTTGATTAAAAAAACATAGTTGCGGAAATGTAGAAAACATGCTATAATTTAAGAAATCCATGTTCAACTTCTCACAATTACAATAAAAATAATAATAATTCAAGTAATAATAACACAGTGAAAACCTTATTACAATCTGGTCTGGAACATACTTAAAAAGAAATAAAACCTTAAATGCTTGAAAAAAAACCCAAGTCCAAATCATCTTGCTAGCTGGCCACCCAGAGTCCCTCCAAACATCGAACCTTCTACTGAGCATCACCTGAAAATAAAATAAAAGAGGGGATGAGTTTTCACAAACTCAATGTGTACAACCCTCAAAGAAAACAAGCATTAAAAAAAACATCATTCATCATTCATGCAATGCAATCCCATCCAAATTATCCATCCGCTACACACCAGCTCTGTCCCCCGTCACACCATGTGGGGATATAAATATCGACCCACCCAACCCACACACCATGGTAGCCCAGTTGCAGAACTACCTTCATTTACATATTGGGCTTTAAAAGCCATCGGTGGATCCACAATTGTCAAGCAACCATGCGATCCTCATATACTTCCTCCGTTCCATAATTCCTAACCCATATGCAACCTAAGCAGAATATCATATGTATGCATGTCGCATCCACAAAACTTACATTCAACACCTAGGGGTATTTTGGTCATTTTTGCCCTTAGGGGCATTTCAGTAATTTTCCCTTAACTACGGTTTTCACTTATCTTGGCCCGTTAACAAGTCTCGTGAGCTAAGATGAATGAATACTATGCACCAGGTAGGATTCCAGAAAAGAGGAGGTGGGTCATTAAGACTGCTTAAGTACCAAGCTCTCCCTAGATCCAATCCTAGACATGTATATACCTGTTGCCACACCTTAACCCTTTGACTTGTCCACGGTCGCAATATATTAATTAAGTCTTATGTGGATATCATATACTAGGCCCAAAACCCCTTACAAATCCCAAACAATTTCACATACATGTATCTGGCCCATTAAGCCCAATCATATTCATATGGCCCATTAGTCCCAAATCACTTGTATATGGCCATTAGGCCCAAATCACATTTATATGGCCCATTAGGCCCAAATTACATTTATATGGCCCGTTAGGCCCATTCACATTCATATTCATGCTCACATACAAATTCCTATCACAAAGCATCAATACTCAGTTTTTACCTATTATGGGCCCAACAGCCCATTGGGCCCATTTAGCCTATTCCGGCCCACATGGACAAATCACAACCCAAGTCCACGGAATTGCTCGTGGGCCTCAGACAACCTATCGGTTTCCCTCATACGAGTGTTCGCTCACTCGCAAGACTACCGTAGCCAAACTTTCGGCTTTTCGACATTTCAACTTTTCGGCTTTTCCCGATTCATTGTGTGTGTGCAGTGTATGTACACACCTGGTAAGCAAGCGTACTGCGATTTCCGTAGCCTAAACCTACAATCGATATCACTCAAAGATTAATCTTACATACTTATCGAATACTTCACCAAAATTCGAAATCTCACCTTAACCTTACCTGAACGCTAAGCCTTTACTAGCTTCTACTTTGGTCACTAATCACGTATATCTCTCAAATCTGAAGAGAAAATCGGCAGGAATCCAAAACCAAGATCTGACACTAATTCCTTACCAAAGTTGATTAGAAAGAAGTGAGGAACTAAATACTCGATACTTATCAAAAATCGATTGGGAGAGCGAACACTTACACTAGAACCGACTCGGTGGAAAGAGTATTGGCGGCACCAAGGGTATTCGACCAAAGGATATTCAGTTATTAGAGATTTGAATGGCAACAATTGATTACTCGACACCAAAGAAGAGAGGAAGAAGAATCGGCTAAATCAAAGAAAATATTGAGTAGAGGAGAAATAGAATTCAGCACAAGGAAGAAAAAAAAATAAGTTAGAGAGTTTTCAGCTTTTAGAGAAATGAGTTTCTGGCAACAAGGTGGAGGAAATTCGGCATTAGCTTCATACCCTAGCATTCGGCACCTATTTATAAGCCTTATAGCCAAATTTTCTCATGCCCAATTCCCCATTCGTCTTCATCACTTCTTCCTTCTCATCTCCTCGTTTTCTCCCTAATAACTCCTTAATCTCTTCCTTAATTTTCTCTCCTGAACATTTCCCTTGGAGTCCACTTTCACGCCACTTCCATCCTTCTAGAAGGCTAAAATTAAACTTCTAAAAACACTAAGCTAGGATTCGAACCTTGGACTTCCTTGCTAGCTATTAACGTTACCTCCCTACACCCTAAGTGGCGTCACTTAGCCACTCCTCCACAGGGCTTTTTGATGCTATTGTCCCCTAACTTTATTTAAAAGCACAACTACTTGCCAACCTTGATTTTTTTAATAATTAAACTATAATTTCTTCTACCCCTTAATTCGAACTCAACCTTAGCTAAAACCTACTAAAATTATCTCTTGGATAAGAATATTAAACACAATTTTATCAAAATAAAAAATAAAGAAAATTCAGGATTTCGGGATTTTTGGGGCATTACACACATCTTGAATCTTTTCCAACTCAGATGGTAAGGCTAACCGATAAGCAACCGGCCCTATTTTGCTGGTGATCTCATACGGCCATATAAACGAGGACTGAACCTTCCTTTTCTACCAAATCTCAAAACCTTTTCCCACGGAGACACTTTCAAAAATACCTTATCCCCGACCTGAAACTCAATCTCTTTCCGTTTCAAATCCGTATAGGACTTCTATCTATCTGAAGCATCTTTCAAACAATCACGAGTTATCTTCACTTTCTCTTCAGTTTCTTTGACTAAGTCAACTAGGTGAATTTGATTTTTTTTGAATTTAGTCTAATACAGAGGTGTTCGGCACTTACGCCCATATAATGCCTCATAGGGTGCCATTTTCAAACTCGTCTGATCACTATTGTTGTAGGCAAACTCTACCAACCGCAAGTACTTTTCCCAACTACCTTGAACTCAAGAACACAACACCGAAGCATGTCTTCAAGTACCTGTATTACTCTCTCTGACTGACCATCAGTTTGCAGATGGAAAGCGGTACTAAAATTCAACTTTGTACCTAAAGCTTCTTGTAGCTTTTTTCAAAACCGCAATGTGAATCTCGGGTCCCTATCCGAAATAATTGACAAAGGTACTCCATAAAGTCTTACAATTTCAGAAACTTACAACTCAACTAGCTTATCGAGTGTGCAGTCGGTACGTACCGACATAAAGTGAGCCGATTTTGTTAATTGATCAATTACGACCCAAACAACATCTTTCTTTCTCGGTGACAACGACACAAAATCCATAGTAATTAGGTCCCATTTCGACTCGGGAACCATCACAGGTTGAAGTAAACCCGAAGGTACTTGGTGCTCGGATTTCCTTGCTGACAAATTAAGCATTTTGAAACAAGCTCCGAGATGTCTCTTTTCATGCCTAGCCACTAATACAATCTTCTCAAGTCATTATACATCTTGGTACTACCTGGATGGATTGACAAACAACTACTATGTGCCTCGTGAAGAATTTTCCCAATAAGCATGTCATCTCTAGGTACACAAACCCTATCCTAGAAAATCAAACAACCATCGAAACCAATTTGAAAATCTAATTTAACACCCGACTCAGATTGAGCTCTCTTGGTTTGTAAATCGCTGTCACCTTTCTGAGCTTCACAGATCTCTTGAAGAAATGTCAGACACAGTCAACTGAGTAGTCATAGCTCTTAAGGCAAATAAGGATTTCCTACTCAAGGCATCGGCGACCACATTCGCCTTTCCCGAGTGATAGTCAATTACCAACTCATAATATTTTATCAACTCTAGCCATCTCTATTGCCGTAAATTCAAATATTTTTGAGTCATCAAGTACTTTAGACTTTTGTGATCGATGAATACTTGACACTTCTCACCATACAAGTGATGTCTCCAAATTTATAATGCAAACACAACGGCAGCTAGCTCTAGATCTTGTGTCGGATAATTTTTTTCGTGTGGTTTCAATTGCCTCGAAGCATAGGCTATCACTTTTCCTTCTTGCATAAGCACACAACCCAATCCATTGAAGGATGCATCGTTATAAACCACAAATTCTTTTCCCGACTCAGGTTGCACTATTATCGGAGCCTCAGTCAATAATGCTTTTAATTTCTCAAAGCTCCGTTGGCACTTTTATGACCATTCGAACTTGATATCTTTATGCAACAATTTTGTCATCGAAGAGGCAATCATAGAAAATCCTTTAACGAATCTTTGGTAATAGCTGGCTAAGCCCAAAAAGCTTCTAACCTTGGATACGTTCCTCGGTGGTTTCCAATCAACAATGGCCAAAATCTTACTCGGATCAACTCGGATCACATCACCCGACACAATATGCCCTGAAAATCTGACTTCTCTAAGCCAGAACTCACTTTTTCTAAACTTAGCATACAATTCCTTATCTCTAAAAGTTTGCAAAATAGTCCTCAAATGATTGACATGTTCAAATTTTTCACGAGAATAAATTAGGATATCATCAATAAACACCACAACAAATTTATCCAAATAAAGTCAGAAAATTTGATTCATTAAATCCATGAAAATCGCAGGAGCATTCGTTAGACCAAAAGGCATTACCAAAAATTCATAGTGACCATACCTCGTCCGAAATGTAGTTTTTGGCACGTCCGAGTCCTTAACTCTTTACTGATAATAATCGGACCTCAAATCTCGAAAAATACTGTGGCATCCTTTAGTTGATCAAATAAATTATCTATCCTAAGCAAGGGGTACTTATTCTTTATAGTCACCTTGTTGAGTTGTCAGTAATCAATACATAGCCTTATCGAACCATCTTTCTTTTTCACAAATAAAACTGGTGCACCCCACGGGGAAAAACTAGGTCTCGCAAAACCTTTATCTGTCAACTCTTGCAACTGATTTTTTAACTCCTTCAATTCAGTCGGAGCCATTTTGTACGGAGCAGTCAAAATAGGTGCAGTACTAGGGACTAACTCAATACCAAACTCAACTTTCCTAGTTAGAGGCAATCCAAGCAATTCTTTTGGAAACACGTTCGGATACTCACATACTACCGATACTGACTCAATCTTTAACTCCAACTCTTTTGTATTCATCACAAAAGCAAGATAAGCTTTGTAACCCTTCCTTACACACTTTTGAGTGGCCATAGAAGAAATCACTATAGGCAAGCTATCCGAGTCATCTGATTCAACCCGGAGAACATCACTATTTTCACATTTTAGTTCAATAAATTTTCTTCCACAGTTTACTACTACTAAAACAAGCTTGCATAACGGGTTTGACACTTTTAACCAATCCATACGAAGAATTACATCAAACTCATCAAACGGCAAAAGCATAAGGTTAGCCAAAAAAACAATGTCCTCTAATCATCAAGGGACATTCCTTGCATACCATATCAACTAAAACAAGCTCGCCTAACGGGTTTGACACTTTAATCATAAATTTCGTAGACTCAATAGGCATATTCATGCTAGATACCAATTTCATGCACACATATGAATGAGTAGAACCAGGGTCAATCAAGGCAATAACAGTAGTATCATAGATAGAAAATGTACCCGTAATCACATCCGGGGATGAAGCCTTTTCGCGAGCATGAATGGCGTACGTCCTTGCAGGAGTTCTACCCTCGGGTCTCACAATAGACTCTTTAGTGGCACTCTTACTGCTCACTCCATTACTCAGGTTTTTCTGTGGTCTACCTTAACTAGCAGTGTTACCCGATCTTGCAGTTTGATATCTCTTCTTTCCTACCATCTCGAGGCACTCCCTAATAAAGCGATCTGGGGAACCATACTTGAAACAGGTCCTGTCACTCCCTCGACACTCACTAGGGTGACGTTTATCGCATTGTGGACATTCTGATCTACTTGGTCGAACATTATCAATACTAGCAATCGAGGTGGTTTGGGCCTTAGTACCTAAATACTGTTTATCTCTTTTTCTATTCAAAAATCCAACAGAAGTAGAGGAGCAAGAATAGAAATCCCTCGACTTCTTCGATGTGGACTGAAACGACTCGCTCATAAGCCTATTCCATGAGTCCCTAGCCTCAGTCTTGACCTTTCTATTCTCTTTGGCCAATTCCTCGGCCTTATAAGCTCTTTCAACGAGTACAACAAACTTTTTCAGCTCAAGCATACCAACAAACATCCGAATGTCTTCGTTATAATCCGTCCACAAACCTCTTGCACATAATGACTTAGGTCGACACACATTCCTGAGCGTATTTGCTGAGTCTAACATACTCACGCTCTTATTTAGTTATGGTCATTCTACTTTGCTTCAACTCAAGAAACTCTTTTCTTTTCTGATCCGTAAGTCTCTGACTGATATACTTTTTTTGAAACTCCTCTTGGAAAAATTCCATGTTACCCTCTCCATCAGTACTACCGAGACATGTGTCTTCCACCAGTGGTAAGCCGAATCTCTAAGCAGGAATACAACACATTTCATGCATTCTTTCGGTGTGCATGATAATTCCTCAAAAACCCGGATGGTGTTTTTGAGCCAAAACTCTACTTATTCCGAATCATCATCAATGCTAGCTCGGAACTCTTCAGCTCCTTACTTTCTAATTTTATCCACTGGAGGTCTATTTAGTCTCATAAAATCCATACCACGGGGTGCCATTGGGATAGGCTGGGTAATAGGTGGGGGTGGAGGGGCTTGAGCATTCGGGTTCGCTCGAACAAACTCTGTGTACCAAGCATCCATCATGTGGAGAAAGGCTTCCTGAGCCCCTTCTCCTCCTTCTTAGCTAACCGTGGGAGGTCGGTTATCAGTTGGCACTGCCTCTTTAGCAGGATCCTGTGCGTTACATTCTACGTCATTTGTCATAGCTCGATCAGGATCCATTTACTATATGAAACACAATTTAAAATCATCAGGAGTTGTCACACTATCATAGTATACGTATGGCATGTATAGCTAGACTCAAACACATGCTACGTAGTCTGAGAACTGACTAAACCGTAGCTCTGATATCACTAAATGTAACACCCCTTACCCATATTCGATGTTGGAATAGGGTACGAGGCATTACTAAACTAAAACACAAGCATTCATACAAAATCGAGACATAAATTTCTATCCAAATGTATAACTTTTCATTATATTCAGATCGTCCCTATTATGGGCCTACGAGTCCAAAAACATACGTCAAAAGTTATTCGAAACTAAACCGAGAACCTTTGAAACTTTACAAAACTTAAAAAATTTTCATGTTTTGGAGAGTCACACACCTATGTGGGTAGGCCGTATGATCACACACGCTAGTGTGGCTTAGCACACTCCCATGTCTTCAGCTCGTGTAACTCTTTGTTTATGACGTCATCTGTAAAATGAGGTCACACAGCCACAGCACATGGCCACAGCACATGCCCGTATGCTTAGGCTATGTGGTGAATTAAATTCTCGAATTTAAGTGCAAACTTCACACGGCCAGGGCACACACCCATGTCCCAAGGTTGTGTGCTCCACATGGCTGAAACACACGGCCATATCTCTGCCCGTGTGTTTACTACTGGGCATTCTGTTTTGCATTAATTTGTGTGCAGGGGACACATGGCTGGACCACACGCCCATGGGGCAGTCCGTGTGTCACACACGGTCTAGTCACATGCCCGTGTGTCTACTTGTGTAGACAATTATTGAGGCTATTTTCCAAGCCAATTGTCACCCTTAATTGTACATACACAAACATGACTTCAATGGCACCTCTACATGACATAAATTTCATGTACTTAAACCTTCATGAACATAGCTCATGCATGAAAACTTCTCATCACATTGTACTTGATTAAGACTCCATATCATGGAAAACAAATATTACCCACACACACATATACAAATAAACAATATTCCCTAGATTGCATGCGTGCATTATCATATTAACTTATTCACAGACCAAGCTACCATCATCATTCAACTATCAATAACCATGGGCCATATCATAATATCATTGGCACATACATGCATAATTGAATTGGCTTACAACCCAATATTTATAATGAGCCACATCTCATGGCCTTATACAAAATAAATCAAATATCATCATAAGCCAACACATTTGGCTAAATCAATATGACATATAACAAAAAGACCAAGTCCCTATACATGCCATACTCAAAATACTTAAATTCACTATACCCCAAAAGATTAGTTTAATAGTGTGAATCAAGCTCCGACGTCCTTCGGTCCCTGAGCTAGCTTGGCGATACTATAAGAAAATGGAAAAAGAAAAGGGGAGTAAGCATATAGCTTAGTAAGTTGCATGTAAATAATTAACAACATTAACCAAGCATTATTATACACATAAACATAATATAACTTATCATAATGTCATCAAACATCATAAATACATTTTGAAACATGTCATTTACATAGTGTACAATAAAACCCAATATCATAATTCATTCATCCACTTCTTACTGAGGTCTCATCGTTTATTATAATCTCAATGTTTATGATCTTGGTGTACATACATGTACTCTTTCAACATGATCATACCTTGTCATCTCGTTGACTAAATTTTAGGATTACCCGTTGAACCACTTGGAATACTAAAGGATACTCAGGGAAATCACATTCACATAGTAGGATGCCAATGCCATATCCCAGATATGGTCTTACATGGGATCACATATCGATGCCAATGCCATGTCCCAAATATGGTCTTACATGGGATCATGCATATCAAAGCCGATAGCCAGCATGATCTTACACGATGTCTCATATTGATGCCAAATCTTACACGATGTCTCATATTGATGCCAAGGCCATGTCCCAGACATGGTCTTACATGGGATCACATTTTGATGCCAATGCCATGTCCTAAACATGGTCTTACATGGGATCATGCATATCTCTAACGTTATGACATTTGTATCGAGCTCCGACATCCTTCGGTCCCCGAGCTAGCTTGGCGATACTATAAGAAAATGGAAAAAGAAAGGGGAGTAAGCATATAGCTTAGTAAGTTGCATGTAAATAATTAACAACATTAACCAAGCATTATTATACACATAAACATAATATAACTTATCATAATGTCATCAAACATCATAAATACATTTTGAAACATGTCATTTACATAGTGTACAATAAAACCCAATATCATAATTCATTCATCCACTTCTCTCCGAGGTCTCATCATTTATTATAATCTCAATGTTTATGATCTTGGTGTACATACCTGTACCCTTTCAACATGATCATACCTTGTCATCTCATTGACTAAATCTTAGGATTACCCGTTGAACCACTTGGAATACTAAAGGATACTTAGAAAATAACATTCACATAGTAGGAAGCCAATGCCATATCCCAGATATGGTCTTACATGGGATTACATATCGAATGCCAATGCCATGTCCCAGACATGGTCTTACATGGGATCATGCATGTTGAAGCCGATAGCCCAGCTATGGTTTTACATGATGTCTCATATTAATGCCAATGCCATGTCGCAGACATGGTCCTACATGGGATCACATTTTGATGCCAATGCCATGTCCTAGACATGGTCTTACATAGGATCATGCATATCTCTAACGTTATGACATTTGTATCCCAACTATTCCTAAAGTTCAACTAGGATATCATGGTACCAATTCTTCGTCGAATCGTCATTGAATCATCATTAATCAATCCACAAAAACAATAATAGAATTCATGCAATATTAAAGCATTTAAATACATAATAACAAAATGTTGAATTATTTACAAACAAACTTACCTCGGTACAAAATATGGACAATTAATTCGATTTAGTCCAAGATCTTGCTCTTTCCCCGGTCTAGGCCCGGAATCCATTTTTCTTGATCTATAATAGAAAATTTCACTTATTTAATTATCATATTATTCAAAACAACCGATAAATCATATTTTGGAAAAAATTACCGTTTTGCCCCTAAACTTTCACGTATTTACAAATTAGTCCCTAGGCTCGTAAAATGAAATGTACTTCTTTCTTTATTACCCAAGCTTAGCCAAACCTAGCACATACTCATAACAGCCCATATTTTCCTTCAATTCAGATTTTTACTACTCATTTTTACAACTTTCACAAAAAGGTCCTCTTAGGGGTTTTCATGAAAAATCACTTAGTAAAAGATGTTTATCATGCATCAAACTTTCATATTTCTCCATTAAACACCAAAATACATGCATGACACACATGGGTAAGTTTTTGAACATGAACCCTAGCTCAAAATAATGGTAGAGATAGCTAGATCATGCTTCAAGGATCTCAAAAACATAAAGAACATCAAAAACAGGGATAGGATGTCCTTATTTTCAAGCTTGAAAAGTTGAAGAAAAACCCTAGCTATGGTCCTTAGAAATTTTGGCACACCCTTGAAGAAGATGGACAAGATTTTCACTTCATTTTCTCTTTTAATTCTTTTGTTTTCCAAATGACAAAAATGCCCTTAAGGCCTTTCTTTAAAATTTTACCCATGCATGCCCATTTTTGTCCATAAAAATAGAAGTTGGTCAAATTGCTATTTAAGGACCTCAAAATAATCAGAAAATAAATTTTTCTACTTCGGATTTGTGGTCTCGAAACCACTATTCCAACTAGGCCCAAAATTGGGATGTTACAATATAGTTCCTGGTGACATGTTACTTGTATCCTAAACTATTCCTAGGGTTCAAACAGGATTTTTCGATGTGACATCTCTGTCAAGCTTGCTCGTAATGTCAATATCAATGTTCTTAATACCAAATCACTTACTCATAGAGCAATCAAAGCATAACTCATAATAGCATTAAAGACTTTGAATTCACATAATACTCAAGTATAAAAAATATAACATAACATCACATTATTTATATATAAACTTACCTCAATACAAAATGATATAAAGGAGCCTATTCTTTGTAAACCTTATTTTTCCCCCGATCAAGATCTGAATCACATTTTTCTTGATCTATAATACCAAATTTAACTTGTTTAATACATACATTATTTGAATCGACCCATAACACATACTTTGGTAAAATTACCTTTTTACCCTTAACTTTTCACTTATTTACAAATTGGTCCTTAGGCTCGTAAAACGAAATACATGCATTTTCTTTGTTAACCAAGCCTAGCCAATTCATATTCCTACTCCTAGCAGCTCACATTTTTCTTTATTTCACATATTTACTACCCTTTTTACCACTTTTACAAATAAGTCATTTTCATGCATTTGCATCAAAAGTCTCTTAGTAAAAGATGTTAAACACACATCAAACTTTCATATTCTGCCATTAAACATCAAAATACATTTATGTCACACATGGGTAAGTTTTTAAACATGAACCCTAGCTCAAAATAATGGTAGAAATAGCTAGATCGGTTGATGACAACTTCAAAAATGTAAAGAACATTAAAAACGAGGCTAGGATGCACTTACTATTGAGCTTGAAAGTTCAAGAAACCCTAGCTATAGTGAGCATGAAAATTTCGGCTATGGCATGGAGAAGTTGAGCAAATTTTGCATGATTTTTCCCTTTTTATTCTTTTATTAACAAATGACCAAAATGCTCTTAAGGCTTTTCTTTCAAAATTTTCCTATTCATGCCCATTTTTGTCCAAAATTTTAGAACTTGGTCAAGTTACTATTTAAGGACCTCTAATTAATAATCCAAAGCAATTTCATGCTTAAAGCTTCTAGAACTCAAGTTTTGCAACTTATTCAATTTAGTCTCTAACTTCAAATTGGACACTTTAGGCATAAAATTTCTGTATGAAAATTTCACACAAGCATACATTCATATCATGGATCATCAAATAATCATAAAATATTTATTTCTACTTCAGATTTATGGTATCAAAACCACTATTTCGACTAGACCCTAATTCAGGATGTTATAGGCGGCTTATTCAATCTTAAGAATTCCATACCTTAAGGAGCTACGGAAACTATTTAAGAATTAGGTGGGGTGGAGATTGTTGAGCAGCCAGTTTTGTTCGAACAAATTTCGTGAACCACTTGTTCGTCATTTGAAATAAGGCTTCTTTAGCCTCTCCTCCCTGGCTACATGATACGGGTCTCGACTTTGATTGTTCTACTTTGTGAACAGAGGCCGGCACATTACTTTCAACATCATCAGCTACAACTCGATTGGGATCCATTTACTATACAAAAACACATTTTAAACTGTCAGGAGATATCACACTATCACAGGTTATATATGGCATGTATAGCTAGAATCTCACACACGCTACGTTAGTCCGAGAATCGACTAAATTGTAGTTCTAATACCAGTAAATGTAACACCCCTCACCTGTATTCATCACTGAAATAGGGTTACGGAGCATTACCGAACTTATAACACAAATAAATATACATTTCACATACATATTCCAATATCATGTAATCATCATTTAACATTAATCATATTGTCCCTATTACGAGCCTACGAGGCCCAAAACATGCGTTCAGGGTGGTTCGGGACTAGATTGATAACTTATGAAATTTTAGGAAAACTTAGAAAATTTTACAAAATACAGGGGACAGACGCCCGTGTGGTTCGGCCTTGTGTCTCAGACGACCAAAGACACGCTCGTGTCAAGGGCCATGTGGACATTCGAATTGGAATCACATAGCTGTGTTTCAGCCCGTGTTCGACCCCATGTAACTCTCTGACTTGGGTCACACGGCCAATACACACGTCCGTGTGTCTAGGCCGCGTGCCCTAAAAATAGCCACATACGCCTGTGTGCCAGGTCATGTGCTAGGTCATACCAAAACTATAGGGTATTCTGACTTATGCCACACAGCCAAGTCACAGGCCCGTGTGCTAGGCCGTGTAGAGCATACTGACTTGATTTTTAATTCAACACAAGGGGACAGACGACCTTGCATCTTGACCGTGTGTCACACACGGCTGAGACACATACTAGTGTCTTTGTCCGTGTGGACAAAAATAGGCTATTTACCAGGCCATTTTGCCACCCAAATTGGTATACACCTACACCAAACCAAATGACAGCAAAACAAGACATATAAAGGTATTCAAGCAATCTCATCCAAGCATCATATATACCATTTCAATACCAAACAATACCAAGCATATCAATACCACAATGTTCCATTCAATTTATACCAAAAACTCATAATCTCAAATCAACAATACAACCACTTTCAACCATTCATCATTTAACCTAATCTCACAAGCATACCAAATTCAATTCACAACCATTTAGTACCCCTAATTACCAAATACCATCAAGCATTACATATCCATCAAGAAACATATAACCAAAACTATATGCACATATGAAAACACAACCAAACCAACCAAATTCAGCCAACTCTCATGGCTATATACAAAACCAAAAACATTAACATTTACAAGCCATTTCAAATGACTAAATTCATTACCAAACTATATATCAAAATGACCATAATCCTATACATGCCATATACCCAAAATACTTAAGTTCAAAGGTACCAAGTTTTTGTTGGATAGTGTGATGAAGTCTTTGACAATCCCAAATTTGAGCTAGCTTTGGTTTCACTATAAAACATGGAAAATTAAACAAAGTAAGCTATAAAGCTTAGTAAGTTCGTATAAAATTTAAATTAACTCATCATATATGCTCAAATTAAGCAATTAAAACATAACATAACATAACTTATAATGAATCACCAACCTACCACATTTGCATTCACAAAGTTAGATGTAACTTCCATAATTTTTTCTTATTTCAATGTATTACTCGGTTCATGTATATACCTGTACCATCCCGTAACAAACTCATACTTATCCACATCTTTGACATACCTATTAAACCATTCAGAATACTATTGGATACTCAGGAATCTCGCACCCTAAGTGCCACATACATAGGCAAAGCTATCTTAATCTCGTATCACATATAATGCTCACACTAGAGCTATCAAAGGGTTTGTTCACACAAGCTGACGGTCATGACAAAGCTACACGGTGCTGCTCACACAAGCTGATGAGTATCAGGAACACATACTAGATAACTCAGCCACCGGTAGGACGTACGGACTAGCACCCAAATCACATAACCCCTAATGACATGTCATTTGTACCCTAATCTATTCCTAAGGTTCAACTGGAGTTTTACACTTGTCGAATCATCATTGAACATGTCTGTAGTGTCGTATTCACAATTTATACAATACTAAGGAATTTAAAACACAAATGTAATAATGCTTATTACATACGAACTTACCTCGAATGCAAAAATGATGAATTAAGTCGATTAATCCAAAACTTTATTCTTTCCTCGATTTAAATCCGTATTATGCCTTTCTTGATCTAAATGTAATCAAAATTAACTTATTTAATAATTTCTCTATTCAATTTAATCCAAAACACATATTACGACACTTTTACATTTTTCCCCTAACATTTCAACATTTTTACAATTTAGTCCTTATTTCATAAAATCGCAAATTCATGCAATTCAATCGAAACCCATGCTAGCCAAATTTCAATTAGGTCCCTAGCAGTCCATATTTTTCATTTATTTCACAACTTAACCATAAAGTTTACACATTTTATAATTTAATCCCTAATTGGACATTTTACGAAAAATCACTTAACAAATGGTTTTTTTATCTAACAACAAGCATGCATTTTCTACCATTAAACATCAAAACACATATAAATTCATCAATGGAATAACCCTAAACCTTTAATAGTCTTGCGAAATAGTCCTTGGGCTAGCTAGATTAAGTTGCAACGATCTCAGAAACATAGAAATCATCAAAAACTAATTATAAATGCATACTTAATCAAAGGAATTAGGGTTGCCGAAACTGTAAGCTCCCATGGCTGCCATTCTTTCTAAATCTCGGTTGTTAAAATGATAATGGAAGATGATACTTAATTTGTTTTATTTATTTTATCATTTTATTACCTATTTATAATTATAACCTTTAAAGTTAATTTAAATTTCAAAATTACCTAGCCACTATCATCGATTATCATATTATTAGGTTATTTACCACAAGTTAATTTAAATTTCAAAATTACCTAGCCACTATCATCGATTATTATATTATTAGGTTATTTACCACATAAGAACCTCCACTTTAAAGTTCTATAGCTATTAGACACCTTTAGCTAATAGAACACATGTTTTACACTTTATGCTATTTAGTCCTTTTTATCAAATTAAGCATTCAAACGATAAAATTTCTTAACAAAAATTTCACACAATCACAATATCATGCCGTAGACATTAAAATAATAATAAAATAATTATTTTACCTTTGGATTTGTGGTCCTGAAACCACTGTTTCGATTTGACTGAAAACGGGATGCTGCAATTGCTGACATTAAGGGAATTAGCCTTGCTTTATGCATGCATAAAATTTTATTGGAGGATATCCATGGAAATTCTATTGAACAGTAGAGAAGGTTGAATTCTATTATGAAAGAAGTTGTTAAGAAGAAGATAATCAAGTGGCTTGATGCTAGTATTACCTACCCGATCTTAGACAGCTCTTAGTTGAGTCTTGTATAGTGTGTGCCCAAAAAGGGAGGTGTTATAGTGGTTAGTAATAATAGCAACATGCTCATACCAACTCGCACTATCACGGGATAGAGAGTGTGCATGGATTATCACAAGCTCAACAAGGCAACTTGGATGGACCATTACTCCTTATCTTTTATTGACCAAATGTTGGATAGATTAGCTGGGAAAGCCTTCTACTATTTCCTAGATGGATATTCAAGGTATAATCAGAATGCTATAGCTTCCAATGACTAAGAGAAGACAACTTTCACTTGTCCACATGGTAATTTTGCATTTGGACGAATGCCATTCGAGTTATGTAATGCCCCGTCAACATTTTAGCATTGTATGATGACAATATTCTTTGACATGGTGAAAAGTTTTCTTGAAATCTTTCTGGATGATTCCCTGTCTTTGGGAATAACTTTTAAGGTTGTTTGAAAAATCTAGAATTGATTCTTCGCTATTGTGAATAAACTAGTCTTGTTTTGAATTGGGAAAAATGCCATTTCATGGTTCGTGAAGGCATTGTTCTGGGGCATAAGGTATCGCAGCAAATGATTGAAGTCGACAAAGAAAAAATTAAGGTAATAGAAAAAATTTTCCTCTTACTAGTGTCAAGGGTATTCGAAGTCTTTTAGGCCATGCAGGTTTTTATAAAAGATTTATTAAGGATTTATCAAAGATATTTAAACCCTTGTGCACATTGCTGGAGCAGAATAAACCTTTTATTTTTTATGAACCTTGTTTACTAGCTTTTAAGGAGTTAAAAAAATGAATGGTGGCAGCACCGATTGTAATAACTCTTGAGTGGACAATACCATTCAAACTCATGTGTGACGCTAGCTATTATGCTGTGGGAGTAGTGTTGGGGTAGAAGATAGACAAGGTATTTCATGATCTATTATGTAAGTAAGACCTTGATGGATACATAGCTTAATTACACCACCACCGAAAATGAATTATTGGTTATGGATTCGCGTTCGATAAGTTTCAATCTTATTTAGTTGACACCATGGTCACGATCTACACAAACTATTCTACCATTAAGTATTTGGTGACCAAAAACGATGTCAAGCTGAGATTGATTCGATGAATACTTTTGTTGGAAGAGTTTGATTTAGAAATTCGGGATAGAAAGGGGACTAACAATCAAGTGGCTGATCACTTATCATAATTAGAAGCTGGAAATGAAGTTGGCAATATCAACCTTATTAAGGAATATTTGCTAGATGAAAAATTATTAATTGCCACCACAATGCCTTGGGATGTGTGTTGATGCACGAAGGTAAGGTAGTGGCATATGCATCTCGTCAGCTTAAGACTCATGAGATGAATTATCCAACACATGACTTGGAGTTGGCCGTAGTGGTATTCGTATTGAAATTTTGGTGGCATTACCTGTACGGTGGGAAGTGTATTATTTACACGGATCATAAGAGCCTCAAGTACCTCCTCACTTAGAAGGAGCTAAATCTTAGGCATCGTAGATGGATTGAGCTGCTTAAGGACTATGACTGTTTGATTGAATACCATCCTGGTAAGGCCAATGTGGTGGCCAATGCACTAAGCCGTAGGGTTATGACTGATCTGAGGGCGATGTTTGCTTGCCTCAATCTTTTTGATGATGGTAGCTTGTTGGCTGAGTTTTAAGTTAAACCGATGTGGATTGAGCAAATTAGAGATAAGTAGTTGGAGGATGAGTCATTGGGTCCTCGATTTTGATAGATAGAAAGGGGTTAAACATAAGATTTTGGACTAAATAGCGAAGGGGTACTCTATTATTGTGGAAGGGTTTGTGTATCGAAGGATACTGATTTGAGGTAGTCTATACTATGAGAGGCGCATAGTAGTCCTTATGCTATGCATCTTGGCAGAAATAAGATATACCGAGACCTTCGTGAGTTATATTGGGTGCCAGGTCTTAAGCTGGAGGTTACCAATTTCGTGAGTAAATGCCTTAGTTACCAGCAGGTTAAGGCTGAACATCAGTTATCTTTAGGGTTGCTTCAGCCAGTTAAGATTCCACTTTAGAAGTGGGAGAGAGTAACCATGGACTTCGTTAGTGGGCTACCCCTAACACTTGCTAAGAAGGATTCGGTATGGGTCATAGTGGATCGATTGACCAAATCTGCCAATTTCATACCAATCCGTACTGATTATTCTTTACAGGAGCTGGCTAAACTGTATGTGGCAGAGATAGTGTGACTGCATGGGGTACCGGCTTCCATAATATCTGATAGAGATCCTCGATTCACGTCTCGATTCTGGAAGAAGTTACACGAGGCTCTGGGTACAAGGTTGGACTTCAATACTACGTTCCATCCTCACATAGATGGTCAGTCTGAGAAGGTGATTCAGATACCGGAGGACATGTTGCATAGTTGTGTAATTGATTTCCAAGGCAGTTGAGAGGATTACTTATCGTTAGCAGAGTTTGCATTTAACATCTCAAAATAGGGCCTAAATGGAATAGTGGTTGCGAAACCACAAATCTGAGATAGAAAAGTTTATAGAAAAGTTTATTTCGATTAATTTTTATGATTTACTGAGTGATTAGATACATGTGTTAGAGTATTGATAAGAAATTTTATAGATTGCTTGTTTAATTTGCCTATTACGGCTTATTTGCAGAAGTTGCTGTAACAGCTCGATTTAGGGCCTAAACGGAACGATGGTTTTAGAACTACGAATTCGAAGTCGAAAAATTTATTCTGATTAAGTTTTAAGGTTTATTTATTGATTTAAATATTGTGTAAAAATATCGTTAAGTAATTTTACTGATAAAGTGCTTAATTGGACTTTTAGGACTAAATTGCAAAAGTTGCAAAATATGTGTTCTAATTCATAAGTACTTGATTGAAATGGGGGTTTAAAGAGGATTTCCTTAAATGGTAATTAGACCATTATATTTCGTTTGGACAAAAATGGGCATGAATAGGACAAAATTTTAAAGAAAGGCCTTAAAGGCATTTTAGTCATTTGGTAATTAAAAGAAATAAAAAGGGAAAATAAAGCCAAAATTGACTAGGGTTTTCAAGCTTAGGGGAAGCCATGGGGGAAGCCATGGCTAGGGTTTTCAAGCTTTCCAAGCTCAATAGTAAGTCCGTTCTAGCCCTGTTTTCAAGTTCTTTACGTTTTTGGAATTCCGGTAACTTGATTAAGCTTATTCTAGCAATAATTTAAGATAGGGTTCATATTTGGAAAAATACCCATATGTGAAATGTGTTTATTTTGATGTTTTATGGTAGAATATGAAGGCTGAAATTATGTTAAACAACTTTTGCAAAGTGGTTTTAAGCAAAAATGAGTAAAAAGGCTTAATCGGTAAAAGTTGTTACTGTTCATAACTATGTGTTAGAGTGAGAATTTAATGTTGCCATATAAGGGAAAAATGATCAGCATGTCATAAAACATAAGAATAAGGGGTGAAGTTTAATTCACGAGCCTAGGGGCAAAAGTGTAAATAAGCAAAAGTTTAGGGGCAAAATTGTAATTTTGCAAAAGTTTGAGTTAAGGACGGTTTTGAATAGTACATTAATTAAATAAGTAAAGTATGACGTTTTAGATTCCGAAAATCGGGAAAGTTGGTAAAATGGCCGTTTTAGTATCGAGGTAAGTTGATATATATAATAAGCATTAATTTATGCATGTTTCAATGTAAAATTGATATATTTACTATGACTGCCGAGGTGCTGAAAGTAAGTATAATTATGATGATTTAAATGTTCAATATTAATTCTACATGGAAATGAGAAAGTATGTAAGTTTGTATGTAAATAATACATTATTTTTATTATGTTTTTATATTTCAGCATATTTTATGCATTGTAGCTGATTTTTGAATCATAATTGACTATTGGAAGTATGGAATCAAGTATTAGAAAGAGAGAGAAATCCCGGTTGAACCTTCGAAAAGATTAGATGATACAGATGGTATGTAGCTAGGTCACATGTATGGTGCTGAGTGCACTTCATGTGTACAAGAGAGTTACGAGACATTATGATGTAGCTAGGTTGCATGGGTGATACTATGTGTACACCATGTGGACAAGAGAGCTACGGGATATATGTAGCTAGGTCGCATGCGTGGTTCCAGGTGAAGGACACCATGTAGACAAGAGAGCTACTAAAGATAAACTGGCTAGGTCATATGGGTGGTACTAAGTGTTCACTGTGTGTACAAGAGAGCCAAAATTATATGTACAATCGAGCTAGGTCACATGAGTGGTGCTAAGTGAAGGCCACCATGTGTACAAGAGAGCTTCGATTTTAAAGGTGGGCTGTGTATGCGATACCATCGCGATTCATTATTATTCAAGCGTTCAACTGGGAAATTGATTAAATGAAATTGTGTATGACTTTGTGATGATAATTGTAAGTATATACGTGTGTAACTTATGAGCAATATGCTCGATATGTGATTGGAAATTGGAAAGATTGTTATGGGTAAGTGATGAATACAATTGAAGTGTGAAAGATCAAAATTGACAATAAAACTATTATGGATAGTTGCAGTGACGTGAATCTAAAAATTTACAAAAAATAGTAGAAATTGAATAATAGACTGAATGGGATATCAAATTAAAGCTTAATGAGTCTATTTTTATATAACAGAAACATATCAAGCAAAGGAATTCTATATTATGAGATATTTAAGTTTTTGAGAGACTGGTTCAGAATGACTACGTGATCCCCTGTTCTGACTTGGAAAAATCAGTAAAAAAAATTGTAAAAACAATAATTAGAGGATATAATTTATATTCTTGAAATCCTTAATGAGTCTAGTTTCAAATAAAATAAACGAGAATATTCTTTAAATTCTGTACGAGGAGAAATTTGATTCGTAGTGAAGAGTGGTCAGAACAGTTGAGCAGTGAAACAGGGGTAACTTCAATGAATAAACTGTACTAATTGGCTAGACCAAAAATTATGAAAATTTTATGTTAAGAATATACGTGAATCTAGTTTCAAGAAAAATTAATGGTTTGTAATTTGGAGTCCTATAGATCCAGAAATAAATAATTTAGCTTCTGGTACTCTGCTAGACAGCTTATTTTGAACTTGTTTATGATTGTAATAGTGAAAGTATGTGTGTGTTTGTGATGGTAATATTCCGGGAACATATTTTGACTTCATTTAAAGTATGATAATATTTTGTTTATTAATATTTACATACTTACTTACTAAGACATATTTTGACTTCATTTAAAGTATGATAATGTTTTGTTTATTAATATTTACATACTTACTTACTAAGCTATAATGCTTACTCCCTTCCTTTCCTTTTTCCTATAGTGTCTCAGATGTTAGCTCGAGTTGGAGGTTGCCGGAGGTCAAATCACACTATCAAACTATTGATCGATATATAAAGTTTTTAAAGTATTTTTATGTCTTTGGCATGTATGGAGACTCTTTTAATTGTTACTAAGTTGATAGGAATTGGCCTAAAATATTGACCTATGTTATTTGAAGATCTCTATTGTATAAATTCATTTAATGTAGATAGTCTTGATTATGTTATTAATTAAATGATGCAATTTATGAATGTGCATGCTTGCCTATGTGCGTGGTTGAATTAAAGCATGATATAGGCCTTGTAAGCTCTTTTTAAGGGATAGCTTGAATGTCTTTGAAAAAGTTTTAAATTAGAGTGAAATTATGAATCGGTTTTTATACGATGATTAGTGATTAAGTCCGGTAATGCCTCGTACCCTGTTCTAGCGTCGAACACGGGTAAGGGGTGTTACATTGCGTATAACAACAACTATTAGTCTAGCATACAGATGGCATCTTACGAGGCATTATACGATCGTAGGTGTCGTACTCTTTCGTGTTGGACTGAGTTGGGTGAACGGCGTGTTTTGGGCCCTGAATTGGTTTCTAATATCGAGGATAAAGTTAGACTGATTCAAGATAGACTGAAGGTAGCATCAGATAGATAGAAGTCATATGCAGATCTGAAACATAAGGAGATCAAGTATTTTGTGGGGGACTTAGTTTTTCTCAAGGTCTCACCATGGAAGAAGGTACTGAGATTTGGACGGAAACGCAAGCTGAGCCTTGGGTTCATTGGGCTTTACCGCATACTGAAACATGTGAGACCGGTTGCCTATCAACTTGAGTTACCTCCAGACTTAGATCGGATTCATGATGTGTTCCACGTCTCTATGCTGAGGCGCTACCACTCTGATCCAACTCACATTATCTCGACTGAAGAGATTGACGTTAGGCTCAATCTGAACTTTGAGGAAGAGCCGGTTCAGATTCTAGATCATGATGTAAAGGTCTTGAGGAAGAAGTCTATTCCACTGGTTAAAGTACTTTGGCATAATCTCAACTTAGAAGAGACCATGTGGGAACCCGATGAGGCAATGCGACAGTAATACCCTCACCTATGTTGACCAGGTAAATTTTGAGGCCGAAATTTTCTTTTAGGGGGTAGAGTTGTAACGGCCCAAATTTTTAATATTTATTTTTGAATGTTGTGTGGCATAAATGCATGCTTGCTTCAGTGGTTAAGTGTTCTGAGAGATGTTGTAGAAGTCCTGAGTTCAAGCCTTGGCTGGTACAAAATTTTGTTTTTACTTGAATAAACGTTGTCTCTAGTCAGTAGGCTT
The DNA here is from genome assembly GCA_025698465.1 of Gossypium longicalyx. NCBI lineage: Eukaryota > Viridiplantae > Streptophyta > Magnoliopsida > Malvales > Malvaceae > Gossypium > Gossypium longicalyx. Next base: position 61,680,922 of record CM046997.1, read on the forward strand.
TTTAAATAACTATTGAGAAAACATGACATAAAAAGCTTGCTAATTTAGTGGTAAGTGGCGTGTGGAGTGTTCCAAGAGGTTTGAGGTTCAAGTCCTGCTGACACAAGGGAGTGTTTATTTTGTTGCTGATGCTGTGGAGGTGTTGTGGTTTGACCAAAAAACTGTGGTGGTGGAGTGAAATTCAAACTGAGTAGTTAAAGTTGGTTGAGGGATTTGAGGAGGGATTTTAGAAGAGAATTTGGGGGAGGAAAAAGTGGGATTTGAAGAGTAGTAGAGTTGTGCCGAAATCGAAGAGGAGGTTCATAGAAATTGTCGGCTGAGTTTAGCTATCCTCTCAATTTTGGTTTTTGTTTTTTTGCTCATTCCCTTTGACATTTTGGTTGTTTTCTTTCCCTGGGTACCGAACTTGGCCTCTAGTGTTACTTTTCTTTTCATCGGGTTCTTTCATTTTACTCTTCTTAGGGACTGATTGTAGCAAAGAACCTTTCGGGTTTTGACAAGGTGACTTTCAGTTTCCTCTCCTGACCGAACTACTCCATCTCATCCCTCCCTTTTTTAGTTTGCTGTGTAACCGAATACCTTCTCTCCCCTCCTCTACTCTTTTCCCTCTCCAATCATTTCTTGTTTCATCTCTTCTCCTTTGTTCATTGCTGAATATTCTTTCCTTTTCTCCTCTCTTCTTGACATCCTTTCTTCTTAATACTTTGACCGTCTACTGCATCTCTCTATGCCTATTTTGTTTCGGCTTTTGCAATTATTCTTTGAACAATTGGTTAGGTTCGAGTGCAAGGTTCTTTCTCTCGTTCCATCATTTTTATTTCTCTTCTTTCATCTTTTGTATTAGCCGATTACTCCATCTATGATTAGAGTGCACGATTTCTATCTCTTCTCCCTTCTGCTGAAATAACCTTTATTTAACACCTCTCTTTTTTGAAGTTTTCTGCTAGGTAATGCAATTGCTACATCTCGTGCCTTGGATTAAAGGTGTGCTTTGGGTGTTGGTCGAATACTACTGTCTCATTCTTAGTTCTATGCCCTCGGTAAGGTACTCTACACTTGTTTCAATGGCTTGCGTGCATGGCAACAAGTAACAAGTTGTGATTGAGATGCAGGTAGTCTGTAAGGATTGAAAGTGATCTCTTGCAACGGTTCTAGGGTGATCGATGAAGGCGAGTGATAGGTAATTTTTCGAATAAGTGTTGGCTAGGGTTTCTTTTCAATGCATTTGATAAGTGTTTAATCAAAGTTTCTAATTGTGATAGGTTTGGAATACTCGTGGGCCAGTAGTGCATTTTCGCAATCAGGTGTATGTAACACACTACCTTATTCGTAAATTGGCAAAAGTTGAAAATGTGACCATTGACACTACACGGGCGTGTGCTCGCTCATGTGGTAATCCAAACGCATAAATATGGGTGTTTGACTGTAGAGGCCACCATGAGCGATTTCATGGGTGTAGGTCATTTTGGGCCATGTTGGGCCGAAATGGGCATGTGGGCCCTATGGACCTATGGGCCCCACACGGGTTAACCATATAGATGTGTGGAGAATATTGGACTAGGCTCTGTAGTTTACACGACCAAGGCCATTTTTGGGCTTTGTGGGCTACACGGACATGTGGGCCCACATGGGCTCGCATTAGGGGCCTTGGGCCCATTTCACTGTTTGAATGTTAAGGTTGCACGGGTCGCCCGAGACGACTGTAGACCTACCCTTGGGTTGGTAAGAGTACCTAGACCTCAATTTGATGATATGATTGTTATGCCCCTATGAGGTAAAATGACTGATATGCCCCATATGATATGTATAACTGTAATTGAGCATGACATTTGTGCATACACGTATGATATTATGACTTGACGCATGACATATTGCATGAGGATGGGTTATTATGATTGGAGGAAGTGTACTGTACTGGCAGCTTTGCTGCAAATGCTATTTAGTACCGTAACCGGTGTTATATTTTGGAGTGTAAGGATGGGTGGGTCGATTTTATCCGCACATGGAGTCTAGGGCTAGACGGAGTGGAGTGTAGAGGCTGGATGGGTAGGATTTCTGTTTGCATTCTGTACTGATACTGTAATGGGCTAAGGCCCCAACTGAAAACTGAACTGTTATTGATACGGGCTTAGGCCCAGACTGTATTTGCCTACTGCATGATTGACTGTATGTTTATTAAGGGATTACACACTGAGCTTTCGTAAACTCACCCTTCTGTTTATCGGTGCAGGTAATCCCCAATCTTAGATGGGTTGGTGCTGCAAGGGACTCAAAGGTGGCCACACAACTACCTGGACTTCTTTATTAGATTTTAATTTATGCGTATTTTAATTTGGGTATTTTTATGTAATAAGGCCTCTTAGAGTTTTATCCTCTATTTTGGGTTTTAACTTTGATTTCTATTTGCTAGTGGTAGGACGCGAGTTTTCAAAAGATAAATGGTTTTTTTAAAACACCACATTTACGCAACTCATATAAAAAGTACTACCGCAACCAAACAATGTTTTTAAAAAAAAAAGTAACTACGACTTAATATGGTTAAAATTTTGGCTAAGAACTGGAGTTTTAACAAGATTACTTAAAAATTCGTTAAGATCACAAAGAGGATTAGTATAGAATGAGGCTTTTCAATGAGATTTTATATTTCAAAAAACACTTCAGTGTGACATCACTAGATTCGGCCATAACGTCTAGGCCAGGTTTGGGGTGTTACAAATAATGCTTCATAACCCTGTTTCGGTGGCAGACATGAGTTAGGGGTATTACAAATCACAAGCATTTAGAAAGAAATAAGAAAGAATTGAATGGAGAATACTATCCCTAGACAACTCGGCTGAATCTCTCTATTCCCTCTTGTCGCACACTTAGGTCTCCTTGTCAGGAGCTAGTCTGCATCTAGTTTTCATGTTGGCTCACCCGTGAAAGGGTTAAACTGCCATGGCTGCAAGCTCCAAGGTTAGATGATGAAGATGATGATGGAGAGAAAAGCTCTAAAATACCCATTTTTCTTCTCATGTCCACCTTTTATGTCCTCCTCCACAGTACAGGTGTCTTTTCCCTAAAATTGTTCTATCGTTGTTCGCACAGGTTGGTTATACCAGACTGGGCAACTTACACAATTTTGGTTCTTATCCGGACAACTACCAGGTGCGATGACAAGTCTAGATACAATCTGGAATTAACCCATGCAGTGATATTGTGGACATCTATCAGGTGCGGTGACAAGTCTGGACGCAGTCTGGAATTAACTCATGCAGCAACATTAATGCAATAAGATAGCAAAAATTAAGGATAAAATAGGCTAGGATTCACTGAGTGATGAAATGCAATTTACTAAACTGAAAATGCTAAAATGTATGCTAAGGATAACTAAATAGGAATAATTTAACCAATAAGTAGTGGGAAAACCTATGTTCTTTCTAGTGCTATCACACCCGAAACTTAAGTTTTTACTTGTCCTCAAGTAAAACAGAAACTAGTAAGGCTACAAAAAATTTTACTAAGGCAAATGATCATTGTAGCAACTTAAACCCTCTAAATTCCTAATGGGTGAATCACATTCAGATGATAGAATATTGCATTGACAATTCATAAGCATGACTGAATAAGGTTGCAACTTCATCAATGCTAGCATCATGCTTCAAACCCTAAGTTCTATCTACTATTACAACATTTATTATATAATACTAAGTATATATATACATTGTTTTTAGAATAAGGGATATCGTTACATTACTATACCCTTGTTCCTGAGAAGTAACGATGGGGTGCAAAAAACCCCCAAAGAGTACAAAATTACGCTGACAAACACTCATGCAGCAACAGCATTTGGGTAGATTGATTTTTCTAACGCTTGTATTAGAGTGTTCCGTTTTTAACATTCTATACTACACACGTTTTGGAGTGTCTCTACTTTATAACTATATATGCATATTTAAGCAGCTGTACAAAGTAGATTCATTTAAGATTTCAATAATGATAGCAGTCATCCGTTACTAATGCAACCTAATCCATTCATCAAAGGATTGAAACTACAATCTTCTGTCAAATTTATCCAACTCATTCATTGATAATTCACATGCTTTAAGAATTAAGCATCAAATGTGACAAAATTTTTTGAATAATTTTCATTAATTAAACCTTGCATGCTTCAAAAAAAAGTTTGAAATGTGGGTGCATTTCCAAGCTCCATGTGCATTCCCCCAAACTTAAAGTTTGCATTGTTCCCAATGCACTAACATGAAAATGTAATGACATGAAAATGCAATGACAATGTATACTTATTAAAATAAAATCTACAGGTACATGCAATACATGAATACTATAACTAAAGCTTAAAACAAACTAACTCAATTATCCGCAGTCATCGATATGGCTACATGATGTTTCTTTCTCCTCATTTTCTTCTCTTCCTTCTTTCATTTTTTATCCTTGGAGCGTTTCTTTTTCTTTTCTTTGGGCTTTGTGCGGTCTTTGGATTGCTCCTTAATTCCTGGCTCATCCCCGGCATCATCAATTGCTATTTGTATAGGAGAGGCTAATTAGAATGGTCCAGTGTAGACCACTATTGCCCATGAATTGCATTGCTTCTCATTGGTGACCATAGTAACTTTCGCCGGTCTCGCTCCAATTCACTTCAAATTATCAATATTTGCACCCACAGATTCGAGTGTGGTGATAACCATCTCAAAAAAAATCTTCTTTTTCTTTTTCTTTTTCATTTTTAGCAACTTCTTCTTCAGCAACATCAACTTCCTTCTCAACAACAATGTCCTCTTAATGATAAAAATGCCATCCTTAAACAAGCTATCAATCTTTCGCAGGCATTTTTTGATGTCCCTAGATTCTTCTTCTTTCTTAGTATTAGATACCTACACAATGGGTGTGGACGCCACAGGTCTATCATAGTCTTCTAGGTCGTTATCTGAGGAAGAGAGGTTATAATTGTGAATGATTGGTGGAAACACAGGGAATTCTGGTAGTGGGGATGGGTTCAGTTGGTCTAATGTGGTTACAATAGAACTATTCTAGGCTCTGGTATAAGCATAAAACAAATTCTTGGATCTCTCCATATCTTCTACTATAGTGACAGGATTGATCTGCTTGTTGTTGATGGAATGCTTCGGTAGGGTTATCGAATAGAAATAAGAACTAGTAGAACATGACTTCTAGAGCTCAGACCACTTCTGTCGCGAGCGTCAGTAGTGCTCGGCCAAATAGGCTAGAGTGTTCGCTATGTGGCAGATGCCATTTCAGTAAGTGCCGAGGTAAAGAAAGAGGGTGCTTTAAATATGGGTCATTGGACCACTTCATTCGAGGCTGTCCCGAATTTGATGAAAAAGAGAAAAACAAAGAAGGGAAGGTAAGTAGTGCTCCATTGAGGGGTAGACCGTAAAAGAACCCCAGAAGTGGGGCTAGCAGTAGAGGCAAGCCAAAAGATGTTGCAGTGAGGCCCGAGGGTAGAACGCCTGGAAGAACTTATGCTATTCGAGCTCGAGAAGAGACAGAGTCTCCCGACGTGATCATGGGTACCTTTTCTATCCATAAAATATTTATTGTTGCTATAATTGACCCGGGATCTACCCACTCTTATATTTGTATGGAATTGATACCTCGTATGAGTATGTTAGTAGAGTCCACTGAGTTTGTAATAAAAGTGTCCAATCTCTAGGCAGACATGTACTAGTGGGCGAAGTATGTAGAAATTGCCTTTTGACAATTAGAGGTTATTGTTTTGCAGCTAACTTGATGTTATTACCGTTTAATGAGTTTGATGTAATCCTTGGAATGGATTGGTTGACTACTCATAGTGTTATAGTGAACTGCGGGAAAAAAATAATTTAGTTGAAATGTGAAGATGAGAATGTTCTTCGAGTTGGACCAGATGAGTCAGATAATCTGCCTGTAATAATATCATCTTTGACTACCGAGAAATATTTGAGGAAATGATATGAGGCTTATCTAGCTTTTGTGTTAAATATTCAAGTGTCTGAGTTAAAGATTGAATCGGTACCAGTGGTTTGTGAGTTTACAGACGTGTTTCTGAAAGAATTACCCGGATTGCCTCCAGTGAGAGAAGTTGAGTTTGGAATTGAGTTGGTCCCTGGTACGACACCCATCTTGATTTCTCCATATAGGAAGGCTCCAAGGGAGTTAAAAGAGTTGAAAGCACAGTTGCAAGAGCTAACGGACAAGGGCTTTGCGAGACCGAGCTTTTCCCCGTGGGATGCTCTAGTACTCTTTGTTAAAAAGAAAGATGGGTCGATGAGGTTATGTATCGACTATAGACAACTCAATAAGGTAACAGTGAAGAACAAATATCCCTTGCCAAGGATCGACAATTTGTTCGATCAGTTGAAAGGAGCCACCGTGTTTTCCAAGATCGATTGAGGTCTGGCTACTATCAGCTAAGGGTTAAAGAGCAAGATGTGTCGAAGACTGCGTTTCGGACAAGATACAGGCTTTATGAGTTCTTCATCATGCCCTTTGGTTTGACTAATGCCCCGACGGTGTTTATGGATTTCATGAACCGCATTTTCTGACCATATCTAGATAAGTTTGTCGTCGTCTTTATAGATGACATATTGGTTTATTTGTGTGATGAGAGCGAGGACGCAGAGCATTTGAGAGTTATGTTGCAAACCTTGAGAGACAAGCAATTATATGCCAAGTTCAATAAGAGTGAATTTTGGCTTAAGGAGGTCAGATTTCTAGGACACATTGTGTCGAGAGACGGGATCCGAGTTGACCCAAGCAAGATCTCGGCTATTGTAGAGTAGAAACCACCGAGGAATGTGACTGAGGTCTGAAGTTTTTTGTGTAACAGTCCGATTTAGACTCTAATCGGAACAGTGGTTTCGAGACCACAAATTTGAGTCAGAAAAATATTTTAACATTAATTTCTGTGTTTATTATGTGTGAATTGATATCCATAGAATTTTCGTGTTTTAATTTTGCTGTTTGAGTGCTCGATTATTAAAAAGGATTTAATTGCATAAAATGAAAATTAAGCATGCTACTTTGTAAAATGCCTAATTGCTATGTCTTTTTAATGTGGAGGTTTTATGTTGCAATTTAGCCAAATGAAATAAGGGTGGACGGTTATAACCATGCATGATAATGGTTGTATATTTTACTTGGAAGGTCAAATCGGTAAAGTAATTGTTTAGTTAATATATTATAAAACATATAATAAAGAAACCATATTATTATTCTTCTTTAAGAATTGAAAATACCAAAAATAAAAAGAAAAGAAAAGAGTTAGGCATTCGACTACTTCTCAAGCTAAATCAAGGTATGTTTTTACTTCGATTTTGGATAATTTTTACGTTTTTGAGATCATTGCTTCAAATATTATCCGACCCCTACTTGAATTTTTTATTTTGATGAATATTTTGAGTTAGGTCATTGATGAGAGCTTGTGATTTTTGTTGTTTGATGATGAAATATGAAATATATGTTTTAGATTAATATGTTTTGTATTGGAATTTTTGATGATTTTGAGTAATTAGGACTAAATTGTAAAAAATAATAAATTGAGGGACTAAAATGTGAAATAAATGAAATATATGGACTATTATGAATATAAAGAAGATTCGACCTAGCTATTTTGTTGTGAGATTCTGCATATTTTGTGTTTTGCGCAATAGGGACTAAATTATGAAAAATGTGAAATATCAGGGATAAAAGTGTAATTTGTCCATTTGTGTGTTTTTGGATGAATTTGATTGAATATTTGATTTAATAAGTTTAATTTATATTAATTTAGATTAAGAAAAGAGAAAACCGAATTTAGATCGGAGGAAAACTAAAGTTGTCTACTAGCCAATCCGTACCGATTTTTCATCGTCTGAGGTAAGTTTATAAGCAAATAGACGTGTTTAATTGTAATTAAATACTAGATATATATGTTGTTATGAAATGTATGGATTTATATTTATTATGGCCAAATATGAAAAGGCTTGACTACTACATTTTCGAATTCGTTTCGACCAAGATACGACATTCGAAAGTCTCGTATGAACGTTTGGAATAGTTAGGATACATATGTCATGACATCGGATTCCCATTTATGTGTGCGAGTAAGACCATGGCATCGATATGTGACTCCTATATATGTGTGTGAGTAAGACCCTGTCTGGGACCGTGGCATCGATTTGTGATTACATGTAAGACCACGTCTGGGACGTTGGCATTGTACGATATGTGTGATTATCTGAGTGTCCTATCTAATTCCAAATGGTTCATCAGGCAATGATGTGATTGTATGTGCAAAACGAGCTAAGATGATCAGGTATGAGTTAGCTTATTACCTACTTGAAATAAGGTAAGTAAGTTACTTGGTATTTGTTGAAAATTTTGTATGAGGTAAATGAAAAATGTATGTGTACATGGAAAGTGTATTCGGGCTTTCGAACAAATAATATGAATATTTTTGTAATAACTTAATTTTTGAATATGTGAACATAATTATATGAACATTTGGCGAAGGTAACATTTATGTATGAAAGTATATATATTATTTATGAAATGGTAAGTTCGAGATAATGTGATAATGATATTATAATTTGGTCTAGTTAAAATGAGTTAATCTTATCATTTAGTTGTTTACTTGCTAATAACTTACTAAGCTATGATAGCTTATTATGTGTGTATATGTTTTCCTTTGTTTTATAGATTTTGGAGTCAAGTTACGAGCTTGGGGATCATTGTCAAAGTCTATCACACTATCGACTAACTTCGATATTTTATATAATGAATTTTTGGAACTATGGCATGTATAGGCTGGGTTATATTTTGAAGTAATTGATTTTTGGATGTGTATATATTTAAAAGCCATGTGAAAATGGCTTGTTCATTAGCTAAATATGGGTTTATGGTTTGATTAAATGATGTAGTTGAAATTTTGGATGTGTTTGGTATATTCGGTTATGATATATATGTGTGTATAGTTAGATGTGATTATTGCTTGAAGTGGTTGGTGAATGGTGAATGGCTTGTGAATTTGATCATCAGATGTGGTATAAATATTGTTTGTCTTGAGTGATGTTTATATAAATATTTGCTATTTGAGATGCGAATTGGACTTATAAATGTACATGATTTGATATATTTGGAAAAGTATATCACTTATTGTGGTTAACACTTGCACATAGATTGATGATTCGGTTTGCTTATTGAGATGGTATAGATTTTGATAAATATTTGGTTAACTTGTGTCAATGATATATACATTTAAAAGTTGATTTGGTCAAGTTATGTGCAATGTTGTAAGTATATATCATGAGTGACTTTTTAATTCAGTAATTATTATTTTTTATATGGGCATTTGGTGTGTTTGTTTTGACTTGTGATCATAAGTATATAATCGAATGTATGATCATTAAGTTGGTTTTATATAAGTCTTTTGATTCAATGCAAAATGGTTGATAATTAAATTTCGACCTTTTAAAGTCATGAATGTTGGTATTCGGCAATTAGATTGGAAATTTGATTATTATTTGTCATGTGATATTTTCTAATTGAATAATCATGAAAATTTGATTCTTTGAAAAGTTTACATGCAAATTGAATAATAGAAATTGGTTTAGTAAAGAAATGGTCATTGAATGAAACACATGTATTAGGCATGATCATATTTGGCTAAAGCCTTATAAATTGATCATATGAATAGTAGATTATTTATGTTTGAAATGGAAATTTTGACATTTCTTGTAATTAAAATTTACATGTCGAATGAAGTAGGGTAAACATGGTATGTATCTCGAATATGTATGCTTTATAATTTTCACGTATGAAATCCTTGATTGAATAAATTGCATTGTTTTTGTTTTTGGTTTAATAATGAAATGTCTTTGTATATGAGAGCATATGGTAATCGGCTAATGCTTATAAAAGTGACCAAATGAATAGTGATTTTAGTATTATAAGGTTTTAATGGTTTGCATGCAAATTTGGTTTTTGTGCTCTTTGATATTTCATGCTTATAATAATTTATTTAAATTATTTTATAAAGACTTTGATATGCGCATATGATTTGTGTCAAAATGATATAGTTGACAATATTTGTTTATGATTTAATATTAGATACAAGTTGATTAATATGTTATAAATTATTTCGTAAAAAGGTTAAATTAATTATTTAAGTTTATAATTGATTTGAATTTGAATTACATGTTTGAGTATGTTTGTGATTGCCTAAAAGCTATGTCTTTTCTAATAATACCTCGTAACCCATTTCGGCGACGGATACGGGTTAGGGGTGTTATATTTTGGGTTTGGCTGGATATTACAGACAGTTTGTAAACGGATTTTCTATGATAGCTACGCTGATGACAAGGCTACTGCAAAAGGATGTCAAGTTTGAATGGACAGAAAAGTGTTAAAAGAGTTTCAAGAAATTAAAGGCCTTGTTGACCGAAGCCCCAGTGTTAGTGCAACCGGAGTCAGGCAAGAAGTTTGTGGTATATAGCGACGCCTCTTTGAATGGCTTGGGGTGTGTGCTTATACAAGAAGGTAAGGTCATAGCTTACGCTTTAAGGCAACTGAAGCCACATGAGAAGAACCACACGACGCATGATTTAGAGTTGGCTGCCATCGTATTCACGTTAAAAATTTGGAGACACCATTTATATGATGAGAAATGTCTGGTATTCACCGACCATAAGAGCTTAAAGTACTTGTTGACTCAAAAGGAGTTTAATTTACGGCAACGCTGATGGTTAGAGCTGTTAAAGGATTATGAGTTGGTAATAGATTACCATCCGGGAAAGGCGAACATCGTCACTGATGCATTAAGTAGAAAATCATTATTTGCGCTGGGAGCAATGAATGCCAATATGGCTTTGTCTAATGATGGCTCAGTTCTAATAGAGTTGAGAGCTAGACTGACGTTCCTTCAAGAGATCCGAGAAGCTCAAAAAGGTGATGAGAAATTGCAAGCCAAGAAACTCAGTGTGTGTTGGAAATTGAATCAGATTTTTGTATTAGTACTGATGGATGTATAATGTTCAAAGAGAGAGTTTGTGTACCCAAGGACACTGAGTGTACCCAAGGACACTGAGTGTACCCAAGGACACTGAGCTTATTCAAAAGATTCTGAGAGGAGAACATAGCGGTTGTTTGTTTGTCTACCTAGGCAGTGTGAAAATGTACAACAACCTTAAGAAAATGTATTGGTGGTCGGGTATGAAAAGAGAAATTTTAGAGTTTGTGTCTAAGTGCCTAGTGCGTCAGCAAGTGAAGGCTGAACACCAAGTACCTTCGGGTCAACTTCAGCCTACCATGATCCCTGAGTGGAAGTGGGATCGGATCACTATGGATTTTGTGACGGGTTTGCCGGTAACCGCAAAGAAAAAAGATGTTGTTTAGGTTGTTGTGGATAGGCTAACAAAGTCAGCACACTTCATACCTGTGCGTACCGACTACTCCCTTGAAAGAATAGCCGACTTGTACGTTTCCGAGATTGTGAGATTACATTGGGTACCCGTATCGATTATTTCATATAGAGACCCGAGATTTACCTCGAGGATTTAGACAAAGTTACAAGAGGCTTTGGGAACAAAGTTGAGTTTTAGCACATCTTTCCATGCACAAATCGACGGTCAGTCAAAGAGAGTAATTCAGATAATAGAGGACAAGTTACGGTGTTGCATCCTTGAGTTCCAAGGCAGTTGGGAAAAGTATCTACCATTGGTTGAATTCTCCTATAATAACAGTTATCAGACATGTCTGAAAATGGCGCTTTATGAGGCTTTGTATGGGCGAAAGTGTCAAACTCCCTTATAGTGGACCAAGCTTAGAGAGGGTCAGATTTACGAGATTGATTTTGTCAAGGAGACTGAAGAGAAAGTTAGAGTGATTCGTGACTACTTGAAGGTCGCCTCAGATAGACAGAAATCTTATGCAAACTTGAAACGAAAGGAAATTTAATTTCAAGTCAGTGATAAGGTATTTTTAAAAGTGTCCCCATGGAAGAAAGTCCCCAGATTTGGTAGAAGAGGTAAATTGAGTCCTTGTTTCGTAGGGCCTTATGAGATTATCGAGAGAGTAGGACCGGTTGCCTATCTATTGGCTTTACCACCAGAGTTGGAAAAGATTCACGATGTGTTTCATGTGTCCATGCTATGTCTATATAGATTAGATCCTTTGCATGTGATTACGCCGTCAGAGGTTAAGATTCATCTAGACATGACTTATGGTGAAGAGCCAGGAAAGATTTTAGCCTGGGAAGTCAAACAGTTGAGAAATAAGAGTATAGCACTTGTGAAAGTTTTGTGGCATAGACATGGAGTCGAGGAAGTCACATGGGAACTTGAGGAGACTATGAGGGATCAATACCCAAACTTATTCACCAATAAGATTTTTGAGGACGAAAATCCCTAAGGGGGAGAAATGTAACAACACGATTTTGGGGCTAGTCAGAATAGTGGTCTTGGGACCACAAATCTAAATTCAGAGAAATTATTTTATTATTATTCTGGAGTCATAGCATGTTTATATTAGTACATGAAAATTTTGGTGAGTTAATTTTAACATTTGTAAGCCCAATTGCGAAAAAAGACTAAATCGTATAAAATACAAAAGTCCTATTTTAATAGCTAAAAGTGTTATTTTATTAGAGAATCAAAATTGGGGTATTTTAAAGGGGAATTAGACCCTTTTAAAGGAGCATAGAGGGGACAAAATTTTCAAATTTGGTGAGTTAATTTTTGACTAAAATTGAAATAAATAAAGAAAGATGGTATCATCCCCTTTCTCATCTCTTTTGTCCATAAAAAATTAGCCATTGAAGGGGGGTTTGAGATCTTAAAATTTTTAGCAACTTGAAGCACTCACAAGTAAGTGATTTCCATACCCTTTGTTAATGATTTTTGTATTTTTGAGACCCTTGAAGCACGAGCTTTCAAATGAGGGGACTATCTTGCATAATGGTTGAAAGTCTAGGGTTTTTCCATGAGAACATTTAGGGTGTTTTCTGAAATTTTATGGAAGAATATGAGTCTTAGTTGTGTAATAGACAACTTTTGTGAAAGGTGTTACCATGAAAACACCTAAAGGGACTATTTTGCACAAGTTGTAAAATACTTGATAAATGTGTGAAATGAGAGAATTTGGGGTTGCATAAAGAGTGAAAAGAGTTCAGCTAGGCTTAAGGTGCGAAGAAATTAGATAAAAATCAATTTTCGAGCATAGGGGTAAAATGGTCATTTTGCCAAAGTTTAGGGGAAAAATGGTCATTTTGCCAAAAATGTGAAGTTTTAATTACTTATTTTTATTTTGTGATTAAATGTGTACGTTTCCCTATTTTAGATCAAGAATTTCCAAATCCCAACTTAGATCGGGGGAAAGCCAAGCAAAATTGACTAAACCGACTAGTCGCCACATTTTGTAATCTGAGGTAATTTGTATGTAAGTAATACAACTACATTGCTAATGTATGTGTTGAATTGTATTTGAATTAAAATAGAACAAATTGCTTGTTGGTGGAATTGAGAAGGTATGATGATAATAGAGATAGTAGAGTTCCTGTTTGAACCTAGGGAATAAATCGGATATTCATGCCATGACATATGGGTTATTGTTGGCTAGTGTAAGACATGTCTGGGACATGCATCGGCCATATTATGAGAGTCAGTGTAAGAGCTTGTCTAGGACATGGCATCGACATTAAAATGAGAGCTAGTGTAAGACATGTTTGAGACATGCATCAACCTTGAGACGTAAGCTAGTGTAAGACATGTCTAGGACATGCATCGGCTATAAGATGATAGTCAGTGTAAGACCATGTCTAGAACATGGCATCGACTTGAGATATGAGCCAGTGTAAGACCGTGTCTAAGACATGGCATCGACACTTGACCCATGTTTGAGGCTTAATGAATATCTGGTAGTGTTCCAAATGGTTCAACAATGAACGCTATGTTCTTAAGCTAATGAGGAAAGTATAACCGTGCTGTGAGTGGAACAAGTACCTAATTGGTACGTATGAGCTGCGAGTTCATTGTTTAACATATGACTTGTATGGATGATAATAAGTAAGTTATGTTTACGCCTACCTTGGTATTACAAGCATGTTGATTATTGATAAATTGTTGTTGTACACTTACTTATATGCATCTTACTAAGCTTTTATGCTTACCCCCTTTTCTTTCCATTTCCTTACAGTGCTGCCTATCTAGCTCAAGGATCATCAGAAGTCAGAGATATCAATCACACCATCAACCGAAGCATTCAGCATAGTTGGATTTATATTTTTGAAAATGGCATGTATAGGTCTTAGACTTTATTATTTTGTGTCTTTGAGAATTGGCCGAATGTGTTGGCTTGGGTTGGAAACCCATCAATTTGTATTAAGTCTTGAATGATGGCTAACATTCGTTTTAAATTTATAAAAGGTGTATTATCATGGTTGAATGAATGTCTATTGTGGCTAATTTGATTGTAGAAATTATGCTTGTTTTCGTATTGGTTGGTATTTATATGGAAATACATATGTAAGGGTGGCAATGGGGCTTGGTAAATAGCCTTATATTGTCCACACGGGTAGGCATACAAGCGTGTGCCTAGGTTGTGTGTGACACACGGTCTGCCCCATGGGCGTGTAGTCTGGTCGTGTGTCCCCTACAGGTAAAAATTTCAAGTCAGTATGCATGGTAGTAAACAAACGGGCAGAGACACGGCCATGTGTCTCAGTCGTGTCCAGCACATGGGCGTGAGCCTTGGCCTTGTGACATTTTGAGCATGCTGATTTCAGAAATAAAATGTCCATGTTTTTGCACACGGGATAGGACACGGACGTGTCGTGGCTGTGTGAGGGACATGGGCCATTGGCACGGGCGTGTCGTGGCTGTGTGAGCCACACGGGTCATCAGCACGACCATGCTGATATGGTCACACGGGCGTGTTACCCTTCCACACGAGCATGTGCCCTATTTTATAGGCAAAATTTCTTAAGGTTGGTTTAAGGACCCGGAATGGTCCCGAATAGTTTTCAACAGTTGAATTGGGACTCGTAGGCCCATAATAAGAAGTTTAAAGTAGAAATTGAAAAATTTTTATATTTGATCGAGTCTCGGTGTCTTGAGATTGTTTGTATGTATGAGATAAAACTAGGTAATGCCTTGCACTCTGACCCAGCATGGGTTACGGGTATAGAGTGTTACATTTAGTTTTATCAGAGCTATGGTTTGGTCGATTCTAGGACTAACCTAGCGAGAGTATGAGTCTAGCTATACATTGCATAACTGTATATTGATAGTGTGACAATTTCTAACGATTATAAATTATGTTTTTATATAGTAAATGGATCCTGATAGAGCCACGACGGATGACGCAAAAAGTAACGCGCCAGATCCTGTTGTAGGGACCACGCCTGTAGAGAGTGAACCCGTAACCATGGGCCAAGGCGGAGGGGCTAGAGAAGCCTACCTCTGGATGTTGGACGCTTGGTACACGGAGTTTGTTCGTGCGAATCTGAACAGTCCACCTCCCCCACCTCTTCCGATTCCTCAGTATGCCCCGATAGCTCTGCAAGGTGTGGGCATGTTTAGGAGAGAGAAGCCTCCGGTAGACACGATTTGGAAACAAGGGGCCAAATAATTTTGGGCTAACATGGACGACGACCTGGAGAAAGTAGAGTTTTGATTAGAGAATACCGTCAAGGTATTTGATGAATTGTCTTACACACCTGAGGAGTGCGTAAAGTGTGCAATATTGTTGTTGCAAGATTCGGCTTACCAGTGGTAGAACACCCTCGTGTCTGTGGTACCGAGAGAGAGAATAACGTAGGAATTCTTCCAAGAAGAGTTTTGAAAGAAGTACATTAGCCAAAAGTTCATAGACTAAAAGAAGAAAGAATTTCTAGAGTTAAAGCAAGGCAATAGGATAGCGACAGAGTATGAATGAGAGTTTCTAAAACTCAGCAAATATGCGCGGGAGTGCGTAAACTCAGAAGTTGCTATGTGTAAAAGGTTTGTGGATGGTCTAAATGAGGATATCCGAGTATTTGTGGGCATTTTAGAGATAAGAAAATTTGTAGTGATCGTTGAAAGAGCATGCAAGGCAGAGGAGCTGGTAAAAGAAAGGACGAAAGCGGCTATTGAGTCGCAGGATTCAAAGAAGAGACAGATGGGGAAATCACATCAGTCCTCATCTAAAAGATCAAGAGAGTTCACGAATCGATCAAATGCTTCGGTAGGGTTATCGAATAGAAACAAGAACCAGTTGAACATGACTTCTAGAGCTCAGACCACTTCTATCGCGAGCGTTGGTAGTGCTCGGCCAAATAGGCCAAAGTATTCGCAATGTGGTAGACGCCATTTTAGCGAGTGCCGAGGTAAAAAAAAGAGGGTGCTTTAAATATGGGTCATCGGACCACTTCATTCGAGACTGTCCCGAATTTGATGGAAAAGAGAAAAAGAAAGAAGAGAAGGCAAGTAGTGCTCCATTGAGGGGTAGACCGCAAAAGAACCCCGAAAGTGGGGCTAGCAGTAGAGGCACACCAAAAGATGTTGCAGTGAGGCCCAAGGGTAGAACGCCTGCAAGAACTTATGCTATTTGAGCTCGGGAAGAGGCAGAGTCTCCTGACGTGATCGCGGGTGCCTTTTCTATCCGTAAAATATCTGTTGTTGCTTTAATTGACCCAGGATCTACCCATTCTTATATTTGTATAGAATTTATACCTCGTATGAGTATGTTAGTAGAGTTCACTGAGTTTGTAATAAAAGTGTCCAATTCTCTAGGCAGACAAGTACTAGTGGACAAAGTATGTAAAAATTACCCTTTGACAATTAGAGGTTATTGTTTTTCGGCTAACTTGATGTTATTTCCGTTTAATGAGTATGATGTAATCCTTGGAATGGATTGGTTGACTGCTCATAGTGTTATAGTGAACTGCGAGAAAAAGATAATTGAGTTGAAATGTGAAGATGAAAATGTTCTTTGATTTGGATTAGATGAGCCAGATAATCTGCCTGTAGTAATATCGTCTTTGACTACCGAGAAATATTTAAGGAAAGGATATGAGGCTTATCTAGCTTTTGTGTTAAATACTCAAGTGTCTGAGTTGAAGATTGAATCGGTACCAGTGGTTTGTGAGTTTACAAATGTATTTCCGAAAGAATTACCCGGATTACCTCCGGTGAGGGAAGTTGAGTTTGGAATTGAGTTGATCCCCAGTACGACACCCATCTTGATTGCTACATATAGGATGGCTCCAATGGAGTTAAAAGAGTTGAAAGCATAGTTGCAAGAGCTAACGGACAAGGGCTTTACGAGATCGAGCTTTTCCCCGTGGGGTGCTCTGGTACTCTTCGTTAAAAAGAAACATGGGTTGATGAGGTTATGTATCAACTATAGACAACTCAATTAGGTAACAGTGAAGAATAAATATCCCTTGACAAGGATCGATGATTTGTTCGATCAGTTGAAAGGAGCCACTATGTTTTCTAAGATCGATCTGTGGTTTTGCTACTATCAGCTAAGGGTTAAAGAGCAAGATGTGTCGAAGACTATGTTTCGGACAAGATACGGGCATTATGAGTTCCTTGTCATCTCTTTTGGTTTGACTAATGCCCCGGCGGTGTTTATGGATTTGCTAAACTGCATTTTTCAACCGTATCTAGATAAGTTTGTCGTTGTCTTTATAGATGACATATTGGTTTATTTGCGTGATGAGAGCGAGCATGCGGAGCATCTGAGAGTTGTGTTGCAAACCTTGAGAGACAAGAAATTATACACCAAGTTCAGTAAGAGTGAATTTTGGCTTAAGGAGGTCAGATTTCTAGGACACATTGTGTCGGGAGATGGGATCCGAGTTGACCCAAGCAAGATCTCGGCTATTGTAGAGTGGAAAACACCGAGGAATGTGACTAAGGTTCGAAGCTTTTTGGGTTTGGCTGGATAGTACAGACGGTTTGTAAATAGATTTTCTATGATAGCTATGCCGAAGACAAGGCTACTGCGAAAGGATGTCAAGTTTGAATGGACAGAAAAGTGTCAATAGAGTTTTGAGAAATTAAAGGCCTTGTTGACCAAAGCCCCAGTGTTAGTGCAACCGAAGTCGGGCAAGGAGTTTGTGGTATATAACGACTCCTCCTTGAATAGCTTGGGGTGTATGCTTATGCAAGAAGGTAAGGTCATAGCTTACGCTTGAAGGCAACTGAAGCTACATGAGAAGAACTACCTGACGCATGATTTAGAGTTGGCTGCCATCGTATTCACGTTGAAAATTTGAAGACACCATTTATATGATGAGAAATGTCGGGTATTCATTAACCATAAGAGCTTAAAATACTTGATGACTCAAAAGGAGTTGAATTTGCGGTAACGCCGATGGTTAGAGCTGTTAAAGGATTACGAGTTGGTAATAGATTACCATCCGAGAAAGGCAAACATCATCGCTGATGCTTTAAGTAGAAAATCATTATTTACGTTGAGAGCAATGAATGCCAATATGGCTTTGTCTGATGATGGCTCAATTCTAATAGAGTTGAGAGCTGGACCGAATTTCCTTCAAGAGATCCAAGAAGCTCTGAAAGGTGATGAGAAATTGTAAGCCAAGAGAACTCAGTGTGTTAAGAATTGGATCAGATTTTTGTATTAGTACTGATGGATTTATAATTTTTGACAGAGTTTGTGTACCCAAGGACAATGAGCTTATTCAGAAGATTCTTAGAGAGGCACATAGCGGTTGTTTGTCCGTCCACCCGGGCAGTGTGAAAATGTACAACGACCTTAAGAAAATGTATTGGTGGTTGGGTATGAAAAGAGACATTTTAGAGTTTGTGTCTAAGTGCCTAGTGTGTCAGCAAGTGAAGGCTGAACACCAAGTACCTTTGGGTCTACTTCAGCCTATAATGATCCCTGATTGGAAGTGGGATTGAATCACTATGGATTTTGTGACAGGTTTGCCGGTAACCCTTAAGAAAAAGGATGTTTTTTGGGTTGTTGTGGATAGGCTAACAAAGTCGGCACACTTCATACCTGTGTGTACCGACTACTCCCTTAAAAGATTAGTCGACTTGTATGTTTCTGAGATTGTGAGACTATACGGGGTGCCCATATCGATTATTTCAGATAGAGACCCGAGATTTACCTCGAGCATTTAGAAAAAGATACAAGAGGCTTTGGGAACAAAGTTGAGTTTTAGCATAGCTTTCTATTCGCAAACCGACTGTCAGTCAGAGAGAATAATTCAGATAATAGAGGACATGTTACGGTGTAGCGTCTTTGAGTTCCAAGGCAGTTGGGAAAAGTATCTACCGTTGGTTGAATTCGCCTATAATAACAGTTATCAAAAAAGTCAAAAAATAGCGCTTTATGAGGCTTTGTATGGGCGAGAGTGTCGAACGCCCTTATATTGGACCGAGCTTAGAGAGGGTCAGATCCACGGGATTGGTTTAGTCAAGGATATTGAAGAGAAAGTTAGAGTGATTCGTGACTACTTGAAGGCTGCCTTGGATAGACATAAATCCTATGCGAACTTGAAATGAAAGGAAATTGAATTTCAAGTCGGTGATAAGGTATTTTTAAAAGTGTCCCCATGGAGGAAAGTCCTCAGATTTGGTAGAAGAGGTAAATTGAGTCCTCGTTTCATAAGGCCTGATGAGATTATCGAGAGAGTAGGACTGGTTGCCTATCAATTGACTTTACCACCAGAGTTGGAAAATATTCACGTTGTGTTTCATGTGTCCATGCTACGTCGATATAGATCAGACCCTTCGCATGTGATTACGCCGTCAGAGGTTGAGATTAATTTGGACATGACTTATGGTGAAGATCCGGCAAAGATTTTAGCCCAAAAAGTCAAACAGTTGAGAAATAAGAGTATAGCACTTGTGAAAGTTTTATGGCATAGACATGGAGTCAAGAAAGTCACATGAGAACCCGAGGAGACTATGAGGGATCAATACCCAAACTTATTCACCGGCAAGATTTTCGAGGACGAAAATCCCTAAGGGGGAGAAATGTAACAACCCGATTTTGAGGCTAGTCAGAATAGTGGTCTTAGGATGACAAATCTGAAGTCAGAGAAATTATTTTATTATTATTCTGGAGTCATAGCATGTTTATATTAGTACATGAAAATTTGGTGAGTTAATTTTAACATTTGTGAGCCCAATTGCGAAAAAGGACTAAATTGCATAGAGTGAAAAAGTTCTATTTTAATAGCTAAAGGTGTTATTTTATTAGAGAATCAAAATTGAAGGATTTTAAAGGGCAATTAGACCCTTTTAAAGGAGCATAGCCGACCATAAAGTCAAAGAGGGGACAAAATTTTCAAATTTGGTGAGTTAGGTGGCCTATTTTGACTAAAATAGAAATAAAGAAAGAAAGATGATATCATCCCCTTTCTTATCTCTTTTCTCCATCAAAAATTAGCCATTGAAGGGGGGTTTGAGAGCTTAAAATTTTCAGCAACTTGAAGCACTCACAAGTAAGTGATTTTCATACCCTTTGTTGATGATTTTTGCATTTTTGAGACCCTTGAAGCATGAGCTTTCAAATGGGGGGACTATCTTGCATAATGGTTGAAAGTCTAGGGTTTTTCCATGAAAGCATTTAGGGTGTTTTCTAAAATGTTATTGAAGAATATGAGTTTTAGTTGTTTAATAGACAACTTTTGTGAAAGGTGTTACCATGAAAACACCTAAAGGGACTATTTTGCACAAGTTGTAAAATAATTGATAAATGTGTGAAATTGAGAGAATTTGGGGTTGCCATCAGAGTGAAAAGAGTTCAACTAGGCTTAAGATGTGAAGAAATTCGATAAAAATCAATTTTTGAGCATAGAGGTAAAATGGTCATTTTGCCAAAAATGTGAAATTTTAATTGCTTAATTTTATTTAGTGATTAAATGTGTATGTTTTGCTATTTTAGATCAAGAATTGCCAAATCCCAACATAGATCGGGGGAAAGCCAAGCATAATAGACTAAACCGACTAGTCGCCACATTTTGTAATCTGAGGTAAGTTGTATGTAAGTAATACAACTACATTGCTAATGTTGTGTTGAATTGGATTTGAATTCAAATAGCACAAATTGCTTGTTGGTGGAATTGAGAAGGTATGATGATAATAGAGATTGTAGAGTTCCTGTTTGAACCTAGGGAATAAATCGGATATTCATGCCATGACATATGGGTTATTGTTGGCTAGTGTAAGACATGTCTGGGACATGCATTGGCCACATTATGAGAGTTAGTGTAAAACCATGTCTGGGACATGGCATCGGCATTAAGAAGAGAGCTAGTGTAAGTCATGTCTGGGACTTGCATCGGCCTCGAGACGTAAGCCAGTGTAAGACATGTCTGGGACATGTATCGGCTATGAGATGATAGTCAGTGTAAGACCATGTCAGAGACATGGCATCGACTTGAGATATGAGCTAGTGTAAGATAGTGCCTGTGACATGGCATCGGCACCTTACCCACGTTTGAGGCTTAATGAATATCCGGTAGTGTTCCAAATGGTTCAACGATGAACATTATGTTCTTAAGCTAATGAGGAAAGTATAACCATGTTGTGAGTGGAACAGGTACCTAATTGGTACATATGAGATGTGAGCTCATTGTTTAACATGTAACTTGTATGGATGATAATGAGTAAGTTATGTTTACGCCTGCCTTGGTATTACGAGCAAGTTGATTATTGATAAATTGTTGTTGTACACTTACTTATATGCATCTTACTAAGCTTTTATGCTTGCCCCCTTTTCTTTCCATTTCCTTATAGTGCTGCCTATCTAGCTCAAGGATCACCGAAAGTCAAAGATATCGATCACACTATCAACTGAAGCATTCGGTATAGTTGGATTTATATTTTTGAAAATGGCATGTATAGGACTTAGACTTTATTATTTTGTGACTTTGAGAATTGGCCAAATGTGTTGGCTTGGGTTGGAAACCCATCAATTTGTATTAAGTCTTGAATGATAGCTAACATTCATTTTAAATTTATAAAAGGTGCATTATCATGGTTGAATGAATGTCTGTTGTGGCTGATTTGATTGTAGAAATTATGCTTGTTTTAGTATTGGTTGGTATTTATATGGAACTACATATGTAAGGGTGGCAATGGGGCTTGGTAAATAGCCTTATGTTGTCCACACGGGTAGGCACATAGGCATGTGTCTAGGTATGTGTGACACACGGTCTGCCCCATGGGCGTGTAGTCCTGTCGTGTGTCCCCTGCATGTAAAAATTTCAAGCCAGTATGCAAGGTAGTAAACACACGAGAAGAGACATGGCCGTGTGTCTCCACCGTGTGAAGGACAGGACCCAACACACGGGCGTGTGCCTTGGCTGTGTGACATTTTGAGCATGTTGATGTCAGAAACAAAATGTCCATGTTTTCGCACACGGGCTAGGATACGGGCGTGTCGTGGCCGTGTGAGGGACACGGGCCATTGACACGGGCGTGTGTCTGGCCATGTGAAATCCCCTGTTGGTGTGAATTAGAAATTAATTCTACACGGGTGTGGGATAAGGGCGTGTCTCAAGGTACTTAGGCCATGTGAGCCACACAGGCTATCAGCACGACCATGTCGATATGGTCACACGGGCGTATTACCCTTCCACACGGGCGTGTGCCCTGTTTTAAAGGCAAAATTTCTTAAGATTGGTTGAAGGACCCGGAATGGTCCCGAATAGTTTTCAACGATTGAATTGGGACTCGTAGGCCCATAATAGAAGTTTAAAGTAGAAATTGAAAAAGTTTTATATTGAATCGAGTCTCGGTGACTTGAGATTGTCTGTATGTATGAGATAAAACTAGGTAATGCCTTGCACTCTGACCCGGCATGGGTTACGGGTATAGTGTGTTACAATGGTATTAAACCTTCTCGAACGAAAATAAACTCTAACCTGTGATTGTAGAGATTGGCATAGAACTCATATACCAATGAAGTTGAATAGCTTCCAGGATCGTTGTAAAAAGATTCCCACTTTAACTTCAAGATGCCTTTGGAGACTTGTTTACCCGAATCTTGTTGTGGTGAAAGAAAAATGCCCTACTTGTAACAGCCTATTTTTGGGTCAAATCAGAACAGTGGTTTCGGGACCACAAATTCAAAGTAAAAATGTTTATTTTATTATTACTTTAAGGTCTACAGTATTATTGAATGATTTCGTGAAAATTTCATTAAGAAATTTTATCGACAGAGTGTACAATTTGACTAATAAGACTAAATTGCAATAGGTGCAAAATATGTGTTCATGAAGCTAGAGGGGCCTAATTGTAATGAAATTTTAAATTGGAGGTCCTTAAATGGTAATTAGACCATCATACAAAGCTGGACAAAAATAGACATGGTTAGATAAAATGACCATTATACATTTTGGTCTTTTTGTTAATGAAGACAAATTAAATAATAAAATGATGTCATCTTCTCTAATTTTGTCCGCCATAGCCGAATTTCTCAAGAAACCATAGATAGGGTTTTTGGCCAGGTTTCCAAGCTCGATTGTAAGTCCGCCTTTGTTCTGTTTTTAATGATTTTTATGTTTTTGTGAATGTTGTAACTTGATTTAGCTATTCTAAGGACTAATTTGAAAGAAAATCAAAGTCTAAAATTTTACCCATGTTAAATATTTGTGTATTTTGATGTTTAATGGTAGAAAATGCATGTTTGGTGTTAGATAAACGACATTTAGCAAGTGATTTTTGATGAAAATGTCAAATAGGGACCTATTTGTAAAAGTTGTAAAATGTGTGTAAAAATGTGAATAAATGAAAAATGTGGGCTGTTATGAGCATGAAAAAGATTCAGCTAGGCTTGGGTAATGAAAAAATTGGATGAAAATCATTTTACGAGCCTAAGGACTAAAATGTAAAAAGTTGAAAAGTTAGGGGAAAAAATGTAATTTTTGACATAAGATGTTGTTGGGATTAAATTGAATAATGTGATGATTGAATAAGTTAAATGGGTATTATAGATCAAGAAAGACGAGGTTCTAACCTAGATCGGGGAAAGAACAAGGTTGCAGACTAAATCGAACTATTAGCCATTTTGTATCGAGGTAAGTTCATTTGTTAAAAATAAGCTTTAAAATAATTGTATTTAAATGCTTTAATATTGCATGAATTGTATATCTGATTATGTGAATGAGTATAACTCTACGAATGTGTTCGACGAGGAATCGACAAGCAAGAAATTCTGTTTGAACCTTAAGAATAAGGTAAGATACAAGTAACATGTCACTAGGGTCATTATGTGTTATGTGATTATGTGATCCGAGTGCTGGTTTTGTACGTCCTACCGGTGGTTACTATACCAGCATATGTTTCGGATACTTGAAAGCTTGTGTGAGTAGCATCACGTAGCTACATCTTGACCGACAGCTTGTGTGAGCAGGCCTGTAACACCCCTAACCTGTGTTTGTAGCCGGACTAGGGTTATGAGGCATTACCAGACATATCGGAACATTTCGTAAGCATTTCACAATCAAAAGTTATACATCGTCATATCATAGTCAAATATCAACATAAAGTCCCTTTCTTAGGTCAACGAGACCTTAAACATGCATTAGGAAGAGGTTGGGACCAAACCAAACACATACAAAATTTTTCGAAGCTAAACAAATTTTCTAAGTTACAAAGGTCACACGCCCGTGTGAATAGGCTGTGTGCCTCACACGGCATTAGACACGCATGTGTGTCTAGGCCGTGTGAAACAGGGTATACATACTGACTTGTCCACATGGCCATAACACACGCCCGTGTGCCCAGCCGTGTGAAAATTAAGGAGGCTACTGACTAGGGTTACACGGCCAGTCACACGCCTATGTGTCTAGCCCATGCTCGAAACTGACTTAGCCACACGGCTTGGTACACGCTTGTGTGTGCAATCGTGTGGTCTACCCAGGCTCATTTCGAAATGGCCCTCGAGCAGCACGGCAGAGACACATACTCGTGTCCCTACAAGGCCAATATGCCACCCACTTTGGGTCCTCCCTACAAGCACCAAATAAACATCAAATGCACCATGATTTCAACAAATGCACCATGATTTCAACCAACTCATTCCCAAAACATACACCATTCATGTCATAGTATTATCAACCTATTTCATGCTTATAATCCTTACCAAATCATACCAAATCATAAGCCAAAGTCATACCAAAATATATGTATCATAACTTCAATTTACTTCAATCAATCTCATATCACAATCTTACCAAATTAACCATTTCTCTTGGCCAATCATGAACACATTGTATTAGCAGTATTGCATCACATAATTTATACTCAAAAGTCATTCATAATCACAACCAAAACCAAGCCATATCACATGGCTAAATATTCATAACTAAAAAAAAAACATATCTCAATTTATCTAGACTGTACATGCCATAATTTAATATTTACACTTTCAAAAGGTACCAAAGATAAGTTTGATAGTGTGGTGATGATCCTTGATGATCCCCGAGCTCTCGGTAGCTTCAATATCTATAAAATAGATGAAAAACACATAAAGTAAGCTTTCGAAAGCTTAGTAATTCATATACAAATAACTTATCACATAACACATTTCTAGAACCAATTCATTCATGTAACTTACGGCAAAATATATTCACATATCCATAAGTCTCATATAGCTCATTTATCCATAATTCTCTTACATATATCATATGTACACGATTGTACAAATACTTACCTTTCATTCTCAATCATGTTATACATTTCAAATGTACCTGAATCGAATATACATTCACATAGTTATTCGTTTCTCAAAGTGCCCGTTTAAATATTCGAAATCATTAAGGATACTCGAATAGCTCAAAAAACTCGTACAATGCCAATGTCCCAGATGTGGTCTTACATGTAATCAAATATCGATGCCAATATCCCAGATAGGGTCTTACACGAAATCAAATACAATGCCGATGTCCCAGACATGGTCTTACACGTAAATCTCAAAACGATGCCAACATTCTAGACGTGGTCTTACATGAAATAACATATCGAAATCCTATGTCATGACATATGTATCCTAACTATTCCTATGGTTCGTACGAGGCTTTCGGACGTCGTTACATTATCGAAACTTTTTTCATTTCACATATTCAGCTTCTATAATCATTCATCACAATTCAATATCATATAAACATGAAAAATCAATTCAAACACATTTATTTGTATATCGACTTGCCTCGTACGGAAATGAATGGAAACGAACGGCTAATCAACGACTTTTGACTTTCCCTGATCTAAATTTGTTTTCTTTGGTTCTTGATCTATATAAATCCAAATTTAACTCTTTTATTCAACAAATCATTCAATTCAATCCATAAACACATATTTTGGGCATTTTACAAATTAGCCCTTACATTTTCAAAATTTAACATTTTAGTCCTTATTTCATAAAATCACAAAATATGCATAATTTCCTTTCACACTTGCCTAGCCAAATTTTCTCTAGCCCAAATAAGTCTATATATTTCATTTATTTCACATTTTAGCCCCTCAATTTGTTATTTTCACAATTTAGTAAAAAATACTCAAATTCATCAAAAATCCCAATCAAAACATAGTAATCTAACACATATCTTTCATTTTATATCATCTAACTTCATAAAAATCACATTACCAACAATGGCACAACTCAAAATCATCATCAAATTCAGAAATTGAGGCATGGGCTTGAAAGATTATTAAGCAATGATCACAAAAACATGGAAACCATAAAAAATCGAACAAAATTCAAACCTTAATCAAAGAAGACAAAGGTTGAACCCTAGCTTAGTCTTTTTCTTTCTTTTTCTTTGTATTTTGAGCTATGGGTGATAATGGATGAACAAATTTTTATTTATTTATTAATTATAACATCATTTATTAATTAATTACCTTATTAACCTTAATGAAATAATGTAAAGGCTTCATAATGGTTGTCCATCACCGTCCATGCCATTATTTAATGGCAAAATTTCATTTCAAGGCCTCCATATTGAAAGAACATAGCAATTTAGCACTTTAACAATTAGCTAGCCACTTTTACATTTTACGCGATTTCGTCCTTTTTCTAAATTAAACATACAAACGATCAAATTTTTATACGAAACTTTCACACATATTAATTCACATATTATAAGCACAGAAAATAGTATTAAAATATTTTTTACCTCGAATTTGTGGTCTTGAAACCATTATTCTGACTAGGGTCTAAATCGGGCTATTACAAGGCCCGTCGATAGCTCGAGAGCGAGCGATTATGTGATATGAGATTGAGGTAGCATTGGCTACATATGTGGCAATTAGTGTGCAAATTTCCCGAGCATCCAATATTGTTATTCCAAGTGGTTCAGGGTATATCTAAGGTGAGAATATGTGAAAAACCATTGCGAGATGGTACAGGTATGTGCTTAAAACTTATGATTATTAAATGCTTGAAATGATGAAAATGAGGTAAGTTTGTGATGGAATGAATTATGATCATGAGGCTATAGTAAAGTTACACTTAACCGTGTTACATTATTTAAATGTTATATATACGGTAAGGTTACTTATTTCTTGCATACGAGCTTACTAAGCTATATAGCTTACTCTGTTTATTTTCCATGTTTTATAGTGTCGCCAAGCTAACTCAGATTGGAGATCTTCAGAGATTCGAATCACACTATCAAACTCTCATTTTTAGGCATTGATGATCTTAGTATTTTAAAAGTATGGCATGTATAGGGATTTGGTCATTTTGTTATATGTGTCATTTGATTTGGCCAAATGCATTGGCTTATATTTGTTTAAGGTGATTTGGTATTTAGCCATGTAATTGGCTTATTTTGGCTAAAATGATTGTAAGCTCATTTATATAAGTATATGTGTTAATTCCTTCTTATTTTTGTGTTTTATAATGGGTTGCTATGTATTTATTATGGTTAAATGTCTTGTTGTGAAATGGATGAGATGGGTTCCTTGGTGTGCTAGGAAATCTAAATAGAATTATGCATGATGAAAGTATTCATGTTGATACTTGTGAATGTGAGTGTGGTATGAATTGATTTGGTAAATTATGCTATAGTAAGTATGATAAGTGTTGGTAATGAATGACATGATTTAGCCTTGATTTTGGATGTTTTGGTTACTTGACCATGCCATGGATTATACCTTTGATTTTGTGTGTGTGTAGATGTAAAAGAGGGTGACAAATGGCTTGGTAAATAGCCTTTATTTTGCTCCACACGGGTAGACACACGGGCGTGTCCCACGGGCATGTCTTCTGGCCGTGTGTCCCCAGCACCTTAATTTTGGGAAATAGAATGCTCAGAATTGAGCACATAGGCAGAGACACGGGCATGTGTCTCAGCTGTGTGGACGGCATGGCCTCGAACACGGGCATGTGCCCTGGCTGTGTGACGTCTGCACCTATTTTATGGAAATTAATTTTTCACACGGTCTAGCACACAGGCGTGTGACCTGGCTGTTTGATTTCAATTTGTTCATGGGTTACAAGTTAGAGAGTTACACGGGTTAGGGACACGGGCATGTGTGACCACACGGCCTGCCCACACAGGCGTGTCTTATATCTACATGGGCGTGTAACCCCTGTTTAGTGGAAAAATTTTCTAAATTTGTAAAAGAAAAATTATAAAATTTTCGATTTAGTCCCGGACCACTCCCAAAGCATGTTTTAGGGTCTCATAGGCTCGTACTAGGGACTTTATGATTAATTGTAAATGGTTTTAAATTGGACACAAATTTATGACTTGAAATTGTATGATTGTTTGTGTGGCAAGTCCGATAATGCCTCGGACCCTGTTCTGGCGTTGAATACGGGTAAGGGTTGTTACACTACTCGGGATAGAAGTTGCGCTTGAATATGTTGTCATGAAATCGTTCCTTTGCCGCTTTATTCAAAAAGACTACGGGCTCTTTTGTCTACACTGGCTTGAGAGATTCTGATCACGGATTGTGGTAGCAGAGGATGCATGTTCTCTAGCAAATTTGGTGGCTTTCTTGACCAAGCATCTTGTTTTGGCCATCCTTTGTTGAGGGAAATGGTTTAAAGGTAAAAATATATGATTTTGAGAAGAGAAAAGAAATAAAAATGGTCACTTGATTGCGTTATAGTCGTTAAGTTGGAGAGAATTTATAGTGGGTGAAAGAGGAAGATGGAGAGGCATGTTGTTTTGTGGAGAGATATAAGGCTGGCGGGAAGACTTGTGTCCAATAGAAATTATGCCCTCTTAGAAGGATCAAACGACTGAGTGAGTTTTGATCCAACGGAGGAACTTGAATTTCTTTGAATTCTGATGAGCTATAAATGGTACTATAGACTTATGAAATGCGCTGACAGTAAGATTTCAATGCGTCGACAATGGTACCTAATTATTCTGCAAAAGGGAAGGAAAAAAAACTTTAACAAAACATAAATAAAATAAACTAAAATCAAGGAGTACTAATTAAAAAAAATTAAAACTTTTTGACCAATTTAATGGTCTCTGCCTGCTTTTGATCATTGTTGCCAAAATAGTGTTTTAGCTTCTGTCCATTTACTTTGAACTGGTGTCCATCAGATAAATCTCGAATTGTGACTGCATCATGAGGAAATAGGACGATAACTTCAAAAGGTCTAGACCAACATGAACGCAATTTACCTAGGTGCAATTTGAGTCGAGAATTGAATAATAAAACCTATTGACCCGCGATAAATTGTTGTTGTAAAATAATCTTGTCATGCCATCGTTTGGTCTTTTCCTTGTAAATTGTATCATTTTCATAAGCATTTCTCCTAATCTCCTCTAGTTCAATGATATCCAACAATCTTTTCTTTCCAACCATTTCATAGTCTATTTTACTTGCTTAATTACCTGTAACAGCCTATTTTTAGTCAAATCAAAATAGTGGTTTCAGGACCACAAATCCAAGGTCAAAATAATTATTTTAAGGTCTATATCATGATAGCATGATTGTATGAAAATTTCGTTAAGAAATTTTATCGTTTGATTGCTTAATTTGATAAAAAGGACTAAATCTCGTAAAGTGTAAAAGTTGTGTTCTATTAGCTAAAGGTGTCTAATAGCTATGGAACCTTAAAGTGGCGGTCCTTAAGTGGTAATTAGACCATTAATATTATTGGTGGACAAAGACGGACATCATTTAAGTGAATTTTAATGTTTTAATTAAAGGTTATTTAAGTAAATGAATAAATAAGTTAGTAAAATAAAGAAATAACCAAGTTTTCATCTTCCAAACAAGCTTCCTCCACCTAAAATAAGAATTAGAAACTCCATTGAAGAGGTTTCAAGATACGTCCAAGTTCCCTTTGTGCATGTAAGTGATTTTGACTCGGTTTTTAATGATTTTTATGTTTTCAGAGTAGTTGTAGCTTAATCTAGCTAGCCCAGGGACTCGTTTATGAAACTGTTAAAAGTCTAGGGTTTTACCATGAATTTATATTAGTTTTTTTTTATGTTTGACGGATGAAAGTGGATGCTGGATGATAGTTGAGCAACTTTAATAAAGGAAATTTTGATGAATTTGTCAAATAGGGGTTAATTGAAAAATAGAAAAATATTCATGATTAAATTGTGATATAAATGAAATACAGGGCTTGTTAGGGACTTAATTGATATTCAGCTAGCATGGGTATAAGGAGAATTGCATGAATTTGCATTTTTATTAGCTAGGGACTAAATTGTAAAGAAGTTGTAATATTAGGGGCAAAAGTGTAAAATTTCCATAATATGAAATTTGGATTAAATTGAATAGAATGATAATTATGTAAGTTGAATTTGATTATATATATATATATATATATATAGATCAAGAAAAGCGAAGTTCAGAATTAGATTGGGGGAAAAACTAGATAGTTGATTGATAGCTCGATTCTCTCCGTATAAATCAAAGGTGAGTTCTTATGTTTATAAGTAATAATATAATTGTGTTTTAAATGTTTTATAATTGTATTGTTGATGAATACAACCTTACGGAAATGTTCGACAAAGATTCGACAATGTGTAAATCCCTGTTGAACCTTAGGAATAGATAGGATACAAACGACATGTCATTAGGGGTTATTGTGTTTGGGTGCTGGTCTGTATGTTTTATCGGTGGCTGAGTTATCCATCATGTGTTGTAGATTCTCGTCAGCTTGTATGAGCAGCACCGTGTAGTTATGTCTTGACCGTCAGCTTGTGTGAGCAGACCCGTTGATAGCTCGAGAGTGAGCATTATTATGAGATATGAGATTGAGATGACTTCGACCTTGTATTGGCACTTAGGGTGCGAGATTCCCAAGTATCCGATATTAATCCAAATGGTTCAACGGGTATATTGATGAATTGGAAGAGTATGAAATTGATACGAGTTAGTACAGGTATGTACATGAACTATATAAAACATTGAATCGAGAAAATAGTTGGAATTCATGTCTAACCTTTGGATTGAATATGTGCTAAGTTTTGGATTTAAATTGAATTGTACTATGTGATGTTTAAGTACTTGAATTGTAGTTGAATGATAAGTTTTATTTATTAAGCATACGAGCTGACTAAGCTTTATAAATTACTCTGTTTACTTTTTCGTGTTTTATAGTGATTAGCCTGCTCGGATTGGTAGTCACTAGAGATCTCATTACACTATCCAACTATCATTTTGGAACTTTTGAACTTATATATTTGGTTATATGGGATGTATAGGAGTTGTGGTTAATATGGTTTATATGTTTATAATGGATTTAGCCAATTGATTTAGCTTGTAAATGAAATATGTTTGGTTATGTGTATAGCCATGTGATTTGGCTTATTTTGCTATAATAGGTGATGTATATATATGTACAAATGGCCTTTTGTTATGTGATTGGTAATTGCTATGTCAATGCTTATTATGAATTGGTATTTTGAGTACCAAATGGTTGAATTTTGAGATATAGTATGCATGTGGTTTTAGGTAAAATAATGCATATATGAAGTTAACCATTTAGGTGATTTGAGAATGTGAAATTGGTATGTTTTGAATTGATAAAACATGATCATATGAGCATTATACTTGTTGATATTGGTATAAAATGAATTGAATTTGGTTCAGAAGAGTTCAAATGCCATTTGAAGAGGTGGTTATATGTAATTTGGTTTGTGTAGGTGAATGCAAGTTTAGGTGAGAAAGATGGCTTGGAAAATAGCCTATTTTTGTCCACACGGGCAGAGACATAGGCATGTGTCTCAACCATGTGTGACACATGGTTAGGTGACGAGGCCGTGTGTCCCCTGGTACTTATTTAGAAACCAATTCAATAGCTCCACACGGCTCAGTACACGGGCATGTGACTTGGCCGTGTGGCATAAGTCAGTATACCCTATAGTTTTGACATAGCCTAGCACATGGCCTGGCACACGGGCGTGTGAGGCCATTTCGAAGGGTACACAGGCTAGTCACGTGGGCGTGTGGTCAGCTGTGTGACCTAAGTCAGAGAGTTACACAGGGTCAGACGCGGGCTGGGACACGACCATGTGAACCCATTTTGATTGTCCACATGGCCAGTGACAGGGGCTTGTCTTTGGCCGTGTGAGACACACTATCAGGCCACACGGGCGTGTGTCCCTGTACTTTGAAAATTTTCTATGTTTTCCCCAAAATTTCCTAAGTTATCGATTTAGTCCCAAACCACTTCTAATGCATGATTTGGGCCTCATAGGATCGTATTAGGGACAATATGAATGAATGTGAATGATTTTTATTTGGATATGAAAATTGTATGTGAAATGTATGTTTGTTTAAGTAATAAGTCCAGTAATGCTTTGTAACCCTATTCTGGTGACGAATACGAGTTAAGGGTGTTACATTACCCGTATTGCTTTGTGTTCCAGTTCGACTAGCAAGTGACATGCTTTCTCAAAAACCAATTGATACAGCAACATCCCTAATGGAGTTTTGTATGTTGTTCGCAATGCCCATAAACTGTCATCCAATCGGATAGACTAATCTTTCCTCGAAGGGTTTACAACCTTCTCAAGAATGTTCTAAATTTGTCGACTTGATACTTCGGCTTATCCATTGGTTTGCAGATGATAAGTAGTAACCAATCTATGATTAACTCCATATCTCTTCAGTGTGGTCGCCACTTGGTTGCAATGAAGGTGTGTACCCTGATCACTAATTAATGCCTTTGGTGTGCCAAATCGGGTGAGTGTATGCTTGTGAAAAAATTTTAGCACTGTCTTTGCATCATCCTTTGGGACTGCAATAGCTTCCACCCACTTCGAGACATAGTCAATAGCTACTAACATATACATATTTCCAAATGAACTCAGAAATGGTCCCATAAAATCAATACCACAAACATCGAATAATTCAACCTCCATAATTGGCTGCTGTAACATTTCATTGCACCAGGACATAGAATTGGTGCATTGACACCTATCACATTGATTCACAAAATTGTAGGTGTCTTTGAATAATGTTGGCCCGTAGAATCCTGATTGGAGAACTTTAGCAGCAGTTCTCATACCACTAAAATGACCTCCATAAGGAGCATCATGACAATGCTTCAGGATTGAAAGCATCTCCTCTTCCAGAACACAACGTTGAATAATCTTGTCATTGCATACCTTGAATAAATACGGTTAGTTCCAATGATACTTCATCATGTCATGAAGAAATATTTCTTTTTTAGGACCTGTGACACCTAATGGCAGTTTTGCACACACTAGATAATTAACAAAATCTGTATACCAAGGGGTTGCATCTACAACAAATAACTTCTTTCGATAGCTCATGCAATTTTTGTTCTTATCCTAATAGTTGTCAAGTGTGACGACAAGTCTGGACGCAATCTGGAATTAACCCATGTAGCGACATTGCAGACATCTATCAGGTGCAGCGATAAGTCTGGACGCAATCTTGAATTAACTCATGCAGCGACATCAATGCAATAAGATAAAAAAATTAAGGATAAAATAGGCTAGGATTCACTGAGTTATAAAATGCAATTTAATAAATTGAAAATACTAGAATGTATGCTAAGGATAGCTAAATGGGAACAATTTAACCAATAAGTAGGGGGAAAAGCTATGTTCTTTCTAGTGGTATCACTTAGCTATCGGTAAGACATCCAAGACCAGCATTTGAAATAGTAATAACCCTAATGACATGCCATTTGTATCCTAGCCATCCACTAATTCATACGGACCTCAGTTTATATACGTATAAATCATAAATCAGATCTTTGAACATTATCATTTACACATGAATTCAACTATATGTATTCCATTTTCAATTTTAAACATCAATTATACCAACCATCACAATTTAGTCCTTCTAACAATCAACATTAATGTTCCATAAATATTCAATTGCAAGACATATATAAATATACATATCAAACCACAAAGGTAAACATAAATAAGTTTAATTATTATATGAACTTACCTAAATCGAAATAACAACAAACACGATACCAAGGAGTACTCAATAATTTTTCTTTTTTCGCGTTTATCTACTGGTTGATCCATTTCTTAATCTATATTATAAATTAATTCAATTATCAACCTCAAATACCTTATAATGTATAAATATTATGCATATGACCCCTTTAATAATATTTTACAATATTTCCCTAAACTTTTACCTTTTATTCAATTTAGTCCCTAAAACCAAAACTTACATATTTTTCACAATTAAGCCCAAGCCTTTTAAGCCAATTTTACTACCATCCCTTAACAACTACCAATTAACTAAATTTGTAGAAAATTCATGCCAAACTTTATCATATTAACATTTTAGTCCCTAAACTGAAAACTGTCCAAATTCACTTTACAAATTAGTCCTATTTAGAAACCAAGCTTCAAACTTAACCATTAATAAAAGCTTTAAATAAATGGTAAATTTTCAAATCATTAACAATTTTGCAAAATAGTCCATGAGTTAACTAGATGAAGTTATAACAATCTCAAAAATATAAAATTTACTATTAATAGGTTTAGATTTAGCTTACATGCAACGACCGAATATACAAAGTGATTTGAAAGTTTTTGTTCCTCCTTCAATGGTGTTTTTTTGGTGGGGTAAAGAACAATGAAAAAACTAATATGTTTTTAGTTTATTTTTTTATAATTTAACTCTCTTTTTAATTTAAATTTTTAACATAACATATAATAACTTAAAAATCTAAGCACTAATCATACCAACCATTTAATTATGGTATATTTACCACATAAACCCTTTTACATTTATTATTCAAGCTTATTAACTAATAAAAATTAATATCAATTAACTTTTACAATTTTTACGATTTAGTCAGTTTTTCCTTAAGTAACTAGTCAAACATCAAAAACCAACATTTCATCATATATTTAAATAAATATATATTTACTGACTCTCTGATATGAATTGTGGTCCCAAAATCATTATTTTCGATACCACTAAAAAATGGGCTGTTACACAACACTTGTCACTTGGTCCAATTGTAAGTTATCCAATATTTGAACTTGTATAAACCAATAAAAACCAACATTTCATCATATATTTAGGTCAAGATTTTATAATAAAACATGAAAACATGACCCCACTAAGATAATAAGATAAACCAATATGTGATAAAAACATTTAAGGTAAAATAAGTTCATCATTGGAAAGTCTTATGTGCTTGAGCTAAGAAAAGTATCAAGATATGCATTTGATTTTAGGATATTAAAAAATAAGTTAAATATGTAAATAGACAAATAATGAGCCATGAATTGATGTAAAATAAAAAGTCACAGATTAAGAAATTAAAGCATTTTGTTTGAAATCCTTTTAGAAGAACTGAAAATTTGCATAAAATTGTAGAAAATGATGCAATTTCATGATTTTTTTATTATTATGTTAAAGTTTTTAGCTAAAATTAAAATTTGAAACACGTCCAAAACATCATTTTTGACTTGTACAAATATAAAATTAGGATCAAAATACCTTTTGAAATATTTTGGCAAAGGATAGTAAAAAAATCCACTACAAGTGCCAAAATGCATTGAACAAGAAATTCCCCATTTAAAAGACATTAAAACAAGTTCATATACATAATCAATCTCAATTAAACTTTTTCATGTCATTGGTAAAAAAGATAATTCAACTCATACACATTATAAGCGAATGGCTCGTTCAAAACTTAACTTTTCAAGGTAAATGCTCAAATTAGGGTTCAACCATTTAAAAGTTTCTCACTTAAGGGCCAAACCTTTCAAAATGGTCCAATAAGCGCCTAACCTTTACAATAGTGCTTAAACAATGGTTTTTCATGCACTCTAGCCTAGTTTGTAGAAAAAATTAGGTAAATGTTGACATGTTTAAAATAAAACACATAACACTTGAATTGAATATTGCTTGAAAAGAAAATGAAGTAGTCAAAATATAATTTGAAACTTGATATATAACATTTGAAAAGCCCTTATTGAGCACTTTTAAAAAGGCTTGACCCTTATTTGAGCATTTTCGAAAAGGATAAACCCTTATTTGTTCATTTTGAAAGGTTTGGCCTTCATTTGAACACTTTTATAAATGCTATGCGTTTATATGACCATTTTGAAAAGTTTGGCTTTCATTTGAACACTTTTATAAATGTTAGGCTTTTATATGACCATTATGAAAGGTTTGGTCCTTATCCTTTTATGAGTAATTGCTTAAAGGTTGGGCCCTAATTTGAGCATTTAGCTAACTTTTAAACTTAGGACTCATTTTTACTTTCTAAATAAACACAATTTTAATAAACTTAAAACTTTCAAATGATAAAACAAAGTTGTTTAAACAATCAAATGACCTTAGCAATAAGAAAATCTAAAACTTGAATATTGAAATACATATTTCTAGAAGTTTGGGCTTAAAGTGGGTAAAAGTGCTAAAATGTTATTTTAAAGCTCTTTGAACCATTTAAAAATGTTTTTAACACTTTTAAGACTAATCAAATAGTTCCAATGCCCATAGCTTCTCGAAAACAAGATTTGATCATCTAAGCTCTAGAGAGTCTATCAAACTTGTACTTGAAACATCAAAACTTAAAAACATTGTAGTTTCCAAATTTCTTTATTTAAACAAATTTGAAAATATAAAATCAAAATATTCAAAACATTTTAAAACAAGAACTTACTAGAACAAATTACTTTAATTTTAAAACTTCATTTGAAAAAAATGATTTCGATGAAAAACCTATGCTCCTCCTAAGAATGTACACAAATGCAACTTAAACTTGCATGCATAAATCCAAAAATATCTTTAAATATAATTATATTAAAATAAATCAAATAAACTTAAAATCATACTTGAACTAGTGCTCCAAAATCATCAATCTCACAAGTCCTTCAAATATATCATCATTAAGCATTAAACTTCTCAACTCAAATGCACCGATATGTATTAAATTAATCACATTATTCACACACCAATAAAATATTTCAAATAAAAAAATGTAAAATATTTAAGCTCACAATAAAGCATTAATAGGCAACCAAAGCATTTAAATCACTTTACGTTGT
This sequence comes from Gossypium longicalyx, assembly GCA_025698465.1. Lineage (NCBI taxonomy): Eukaryota > Viridiplantae > Streptophyta > Magnoliopsida > Malvales > Malvaceae > Gossypium > Gossypium longicalyx. Next base: position 61,718,363 of record CM046997.1, read on the forward strand.
TCCCCATTGCTTCAACACACCTATAAGAGTCAATCACTTGATTTTTGGTATTCAAATACATTTTGATCCTTAGCAATCAGTTACCATAGCTCTTAATTATATATAAAATTATTCTCTTTATGAGGAAAGTATGTGTTATTTGACCATAATAATAGTAATGTGCATATTTCGTCATACTCATTTTGTAACACCGTAACCCGACCCTGTCACCAGATCCAAGTACTAGATGTTACAATTACCCAAAAAACTTATTATATTTATGGTCTTATTTAATTATATACTTAGACAGCTTAAACTTCAAATTTTGACTACTATTGAAACTCATATCATTTTAGTTAAAATGTCTTACAACCTTGGTTCAGTAAGTAAATCGAGAGCTATTTACAAGTTCTAAACTAAGATTCAATTACAAACACAGTCAACTTAAACCTTGGGGTGTGGCCTCTAAGGGTACCCCTCTATATAAATAAGACAACTACAAGGCTCAACTATTAACTCTAGCGAAGTCTGGTTTAGTCCCTCATCTTGATTTCCAAGTTTGCATCCATAAAGTAAATTTTATAAGTTTAGAAGAACTTAGTGAGGTCTGTTTATACAAATGTATAAAAGACTTATTAAATTCTAATAAAAAGAGATTCTATGCACTTTGAGTAAATTTCCATCAAGATTGAAGATTTCCTTTTGATTTCTTTGGAGATTATTATGAATTTCTTTGTTTCTTGTGGATATAATATATTTTGGATGTTCTTATTTTCAAGCACGAACTAATTTCCTAAATACCTAGGGAGATGAACTCTATGATGAATTCTGTCATCTGATTTTTATTTTACACAATAAAGACTTAGATCTTAATCTTAATTATGTGTGCTTAATTCTTGGATTAATAATTCTAGACTATTGATCCATGTTTGATGTGCTAAAATCAGAGGAGGAATAGACCCTGTTTAAGAGTAGATCTTGCGTAATTGAGTCGAGTTGCATGCAATCTTAGAAATAGCACGACATAAATTTATCAGATTAGAGTCAAATCTAACAGGGAATTCATAGTACGAGTTAAGGCGATAATAGGGGTTTTAATTAGAAAGAAATTTCAATTAATCAACCTAGAGTTAGTTATTCTTATTCTTAAAGAGAGATATTAGCATAACTTAGAGATTTCTATGAATTAATATACTATGTGAAAAAATTGTATAATTTAGATTGATAGTGATAGATGAAGTCTAGGTGAATTCTTTCCTGAGTATTGTTTCACTTCTTGGTTATTTTTGATTATTTTCATGATTTATTCTTCTTCGCGTTCGTAGTTAATTAATTTGTTAATTTTAGATTTCAATCAATCACTCGAATTTATCGATTAAATAATAGAAATATCATAATTACTAGTTCTTTTAATCTTTGTGGGAACGATATCTTTGCTCATAGTAGCTAACAATTAATTGATAGGTGCACTTGCCTTAGTTAGATTTTTAGTTGGTTTTGTGGACATCAGTTGTGGCATGCATATAGGGGCTATTCCTTAACTTCCTTTGTCTAGATGTTCAGCTAAACCAAAGCTCTGATAAAACTAAATTTGTAACACCTTATGCTAGACCTGATCGCCAGGTCCGGGTACTGGATGTTACAACTACTCGAAAACTTATTATATTACTATTGGGTTTGGTACCTTAAGTGTAGTATTTTCATCAATATATACTTTTATTTCTTTTTGAACAGATTGGTTAATAAACAAATTCATTGATTACATTAATATACCTTGTATAAATGTCCTCACATGGTTTTTGCACACAAAGAAAAATTGAAGTAAATGCTGGTTATTGGTTGTCTAAATATTTAGCTAATACTAAGCGGTATTATGTTGTGAGATCGTAGTACGAAAAGACAACTTATATTAGTAGACGAACCTAAGCATGTCCTTAGTATAATCAGAAATGAGTAAACTAATTGAAAGACTAATATGTCATCTATCAAGTCTAGTTGGGGAGATGCCTTGTCTTGGGCAGTGGAGTGAATGACTTCTAGAAGATAGAAACATAGATGTGACTGACTGGACTGACAGTACATCGGATAGGACCCAAGCAAAATAGATCCTGAATTTTTCTATGGATTTAGTCACTTATGACATGCATAATGTGGCATACCTAAATCCTGAGTGGATGGCGGACTATGTATGCGTGACTCGTACAATTTGATGTAAGTAAAAGCTTGATTTTAAATAGATAAGGAATCGAAAGCTGGTGTGTTGGGTCTACGAATTTTGTAATATGTAGCATCATTCACAATAGTGTTATTCATAGCCCAAAACATGGTTAAATGATATCTTCTCATTGGCATTACATGATTGATGAAAAGTAAACGTGACCATGGGTTGTCCGTCTTTGTGATGGATGCCTTGATCACTAATTTATAGTGATTGATTTTTCATGAAGAAAGATGTAATGGTTATCATGAGATAAAATAGGTTCATATTTGGAGAACAAATATTATCCTAAAGAGATTAAGGATATCCTATAAGGGTAGCATACTAATGACAAGGTCATTGAACAAGCACTAAGTAGGTGGTTCTGTAATGGTATGTCGTCTAGGAGAGCTAAGTCGTAATACAATATTGGAATGACTTCATGACTAAATGAGTTTATAATTAATAGGCAAAAAGATGGAACTTAATTATAAATCATTTGAGCCTCAACTTCATATGTCCAATCGATTCATGTGCTTGCTCATTGAAACCATAAATGAATTAAATGTTTAAATAAAAGTGAACGTCATGAATAGAAAAAAAGAACTGAGAAACATTTAGGAATGATTATGGTTTTTTTCAAAATGGAGAAATGAAATCAGTTGGAAATAAATATAGGTTTCCAAAAATAGAAATTGAAATGAAAATGAAAATTTATAATCCTATATAGGATTACTTAAAAAATGATGGAATAATAAATTTATGTTTTTTTGACTATTTTGAAGCCTAAAAATGAAAATAAACCATCTGGGCATAGTGAACGTGTTGAGTTGTGATATATTGAATGAATTTCTCAAAAATTTATCAAGGGTAAAATTGTCAAAGTTTTATTGTTGTAAAATTGGGTTGAGAAAATAATTTAATATGTAAATATTAATGTTTATATTGGGAAATAGAAAAACTAAATGGTGTTGGATCACATTACAGAGTACTGGGTCAAAAAAGTCTAGGAAGTACTCGTAATTAGACTTGATGTGAGAGAAGCCCCAAACCCTTCATATAACATGAAGGGGGTGAAAACCTAGTAGAAATATAAGGGTGAGTCGTTCATCCCTCTCCTACTCTAAGTAGCGTGTTGTTTTTCTATTTAAAAGAAACCTCAACAACTCTTCAAGCGTTCTACATTCTCTTCCTATAAATAGATGGCATCGATAGATCTATTAACACACAACTTTTAAGAGATTGTTATTCTACCAAAAATTAGAGAAAATTTATTCTCAACTTTTAAATATATTTTTCCAAAATAATAAATTTACCGATGTCTTTTAAAGAAGAGAGACTTTCTATTTTCACCCTAAATCGAATTTTTTTTTTAGTTTTGTGTTTTGATTTAATTAGTTTGAGCCGACACTCGAAACAATTCACGATACGAGAATAGTGAAAAAGATCATTTGGGTGAAAGCCAGAAAACATAAAGGATCCACTTATCCTTAAAGCACAAGTATGAATTCGATTAATGTTTATTGCTATAAATATCACAAACTAGGTCAATTTTCAAAATATTAAATTTTCGCTATACAAGAAAACTATTTTCAAATTGAGACTTTTCCAATAATTGGTATTTGAGCCAAGTGTGCTATGTTTATGGTGTAAACTGAGACCAAATCTCTCTTTTCATCTTGTTTGATTAATATTTGACAAGATGTGACATTCTTGTAATTATTCACATGTTTAAGGGAATGTATGTGAATGAATACAATATTATATATATTTTTTATATAATTATTTTTTTTGCCAAGATTGTGGTTCTTAGGAAATAAACCGTGGACTATCATTAACACATAAGATTATTTTTTATTTTTAGAATTCTTATGAGCTAGAAATTGACGTAGGACATAAATGTAATTTTTTTAAAAGGAGTCCATGACGAGGAAAAGATGGAGTGATGGCGGTCGAAGACACAAGGAAAGCCTTGTGATGAAAAACTATGTAATTTTTGTTTTTCATTTATTTTCTAGAAATAGAACCATAGAATCTTGGCTAACAATTTTATTTTATCACCCATCTCTTTGTATATCTGTTTAATAATTGTTTATGATATAATTGTAAATTATGTAACAGCCCGATTTAGGGCCTAGTCAGAACAGTGGTCTCAGGACCACAAATTCGAAGTTTGGAAAATTATTTTTATTAGTATTCTGAGGTTATAATATGATTTTATTAGTGTACGAAAAATTTGGTGAGTTAATTTTGATGTTTGTGAGCCCTATTGTGAAAAAGGACTAAATCGCATAAAAGGTAAAAGTTGCATTTTAGTGCCCAAATGTGTTAAATAGCTAGAGAATAAAAATTATGGGCTTTTAAAGGGCAATTAGACCCTTTTAAACAAGGTGGCTGGCCATGTGATAAATTGAAACAAATAGTCAAAACTTTAGGTAAGTGATGTCATGATTTGGTGATAAAATAATGCTTAAAGCCTATCTACTATTTTTCTTCTTCTCCATCTTTTCTCTCCACCAAAATATCAGCAAATATGGAGGTTTGAAAGCTAAAAATTTTCAGCAACTCATTCCTTTCATAATGTAAGAGATCTTGATGATTTTCTTGATGATTTTTACATTTTTGGAATGCTTGTATTATGGGCTTTCAAATGAGAGGACTACTTTGCAAAATGATGATAAGTTTAGGGTTTCACCATGTGAATGTTCATGTTATTTTTTGAAATTTTATGGAAGAATATGAGTCTTAGAAGAGTTCTAAACAACTTTTGTGAAAGGTGTTAACATGAAAACACCTAAAGGGACTATTTTGCATAAGTTGCAAAATAGGTGTTAAGTGTGTGAAATAGTGAGATTTTGGGGTTTCTATAAGAGTAAAAAGAGTTCGGCTAGGCTTGAGATATGAATAAATTCGATAAAAATGGTCATTTTGCCAAAGTCTAAGGGCAAAATAGTTATTTTACCAAATATGTGAATTTATTATTGCCTAATTGTAATTAGTGACTAAATGAGTGCATTTTGTTATTATAGATCAAGATTTGCCAAGTTTGAACCTAAATCGGGGAAAAGCTAAGCAAATCAACTAAACTGACTAGTCGAGTACATGTTGTAAACCGAGGTAAATTGTATGTAAATAATACAACTATAATAATATATGTGTGTTTAAATTGTCATTGAATGGATATAGCATGAATTGCTTGATTGTGTATTTAGAATGCATAAGAACAATGAGATGGTAGAATTCCCTCCGAAACATTAGGAAATAAACTAGACGTTCAAGATGTGACATTCGGGTCACTTGTGTGAGCTAGTGTAAGACATGTCTGGGACATGCATCGGCCACATTATGAGAGCCAGTGTAAGACCATGTCTGGGACATGGCATCGGCATTGTGATGAGTGCTAGAGTAAGAGGTGTCTGGGACACGCATCGGCCTCAATAATGATAGTCAGTGTAAGACCATGTCTGGGACATGGCATCGATTTGAGGTGTGAGCCAGTGTAAGACTATGTCCGAGACATAGCATCGGCACCCTACTCATAGATTGAGGTTTATAGAATGACCGGTAGTGTACCAAATAGTTCAACGGTGTAAGTATGTTTGTGATTTAATAATGAGAACATAACCATGTCGTGAGTGATACATGTACCTGATTGGTACATATGTGAAATGAGCTCATTAGAGAGCATATGGTTTGTATGGATGGTAATGAGTAAGTCATGCTTATGCTTATTCTTGTGTTATGAGCGTGATGGTTATTGATGAATTTTGGTTGTATATTTATTTATATGCAACTTACTGAGATTTTATGCTTACCCTCCTTCCTTTCCATTTTCTTATAGTGCCGCCTATTTAGCTCGAGGATCACTTGGAGTCAGAGATATCGATCACACTATCGTCCGAAACTTTCGGTATAGTTGGATTTATATTTTTGAACATGACATGTATAGGGCTTAGACTTAATTATTTTGTATCATTAAGTATTGGCCAAATGTGTGGGCTTGGGGTAAGTTCCACACTTTGTATTTAACCTTGATGTTTACTATTACCCATTTTGTATATAAGTAGAGATGATATTTCTTTGGTTGAGTAAATTGCCTCATGAAAGAATGCTTAGTGTAGTTGATTTGGTTGTGTGGTATAGACTAGAACTGGTATTGGTTGAGTTAGTGTCAATTGATGTAGGTAAGGGTGGCAAATAGGCTTGGTAAATAGCCTTATTTTGCCCACATGGGCAGGCACACGGGTGTGTGTCTTGGCCGTGTGACATTTTGGGTATGCTGACGTTAGAAACAGAATACCTAAGTTTTTGCACAAGGGCTATGCCACGAGCGTGTCATGGCCGCGTGAAGGACACGGGCTATGGACACGGGTGTGTGCCATGGCCATGCAGCCCTAGTTGGTGATGAGGTCACAAACAGAATACTCCACAGGCCATAGACATGGGCGTGTCGAGGCCGTGTGAGGAACACGGGCCAGAGACACGGGCGTGTGTCCAGGCCGTGTGAAGTCTGCACTTGATTTATGAAAAATTTTGGAAATAAATTGGCCACACGGGCAAGGGACCCGGGTGTGTTCCAGCGACACTAGCGTGTGGAGTCTTAAAGTATAAATTGTTCCAAGTTTTCCTTAAGTGCACGGTTTGGTCCCAAACCACCCTGAATGCATGTTTTGGGCCTCGTAAGCCCGTATAAGGGATAGTATGCATGTGAAATGAAAAGTTTTAAATTGATTCAAATTTTACAGCCCAGTTTTTATATAGTTGGATGAGTTTAAGTCCAGTAGTACCTTGAATCCTGTCCCGGCGTTGGACACGGGCGAGGGGTGTTACAAATTATATGTATGAGACGATACATGGTAATGAGAAAATATAAGTATTGTATTGTTTCATTCACTTTTTTAAGTTATTTGATTACTGTGAATAGTGTGGTAATGAGAAGGTGCATGTCTAGGATGGGATATGCCAAGTAAATGCTTGGTTCTTAATGTTGGGTCACTGGGACGCCTCGTGGCGCAGCGAATAAATTCTTCTGGCAATCCAAACCAAGAATCCATGCATGAGGAACGAATTGAGAAGGAAAGGTTTGAAAATATACCTTTCGATATCCGAAAATTTGAAGGAACCACTAATGGTTTAATCCCCTTCGCACGCTACTAATCCAAAGGCACAATAAATTTGTCCTGGCCTCTACGTAGTCCTCCCAATTGCAAAAGAACAAACAAAAACTCTCTTTGAATGTTTCAGAGAGTTTTTTTGGAAAGAAAATACAACTACTAGACCTAGGTTTCTTTTCCTCTTCGTGGTTAATGTTGGTAACACTCTCTCACCTTAGGGTTTTTATGATTCCCTTTTATTTTAATATCCATATTAAAACCGGAATCACCCCTTTTTGGTGTTAGAAAACATTTGAATATCCATTCCAATAAGATATTAATTTCCATATATTTTATGTTTGACCTAAATTATTATAACACTTTATTTTAATAATTTCGGTAAACAATACATAATTAATATTTTATATGAATCAAATTCATACATTTATTTTAACTATGTTCTCCATTCTTGTACAATGAATTTGTACATACACTATGTTTATTATTTAACTGTCATATTAAATTAATTCAATAATTAATATAATTCTCGTGACAGTTAAATTTAATACCAACTGTGTTTAGATTCTATTCGTTTCAACCATAGGGTGTGACCCTGTAGGCTCTTGTAACATTGGTAGTTATACTAGAACACTTCTAACGTTACAAGCAATGAGTGGCATCTAGTAATGCATCATTGCTACCTAAGTTACAAGAAGTCGTGGTTCAACATAACCTTTATGTGAGAAATTTTCATGTATTATATCCTTTTGTCCTTTATATCTCGATTGGACACAAGTCATGGAACAGTCACACTTGGAAAGTCCAATCTCATGTTTCTTGATACTTAAAGTAGACTACAGTAAAAAAATAAGTTTAATATCTCATATTAACTTATTTGAGCATGGCCATGAATTTCTAGTCTCACTTCATCAATTAGCCTAAGATATTGCTCTATTATGTAGGAGGGACAAATCCTATCTTGATCACTCATATCCCACTACATAGATTTTGGCATACCCAACATTAGTCTTTATAATACAACATGTTACAGTAGACTTTGACTATATCAAAATATACGACTCACTGTATTAGGACAATGATGATCTCAAGTCTAAGGATCGTATGCATAGTTATCACTTTGAGTAATATTGTGACTATTATATAATAGTCCAAGAAACATACTCATAGTGGCTCAGTCCAATATGTCGTTCTCTAACATATACTCATGTACTGATTTTGACATCCCTATGTCAATGACAACACTTTGTCATCAATCAACTACATATTTGTAACACCCCTAACTCATATTCATCGCCGGAATAGGGCTATGGAGCATTACCAGAAGTTTACATCTCAAAACATTCAATTATTCAAAAGATTCAAAACATATCGTAAAGAATTTCAATATCACTCAAAATCATACATATTGTCCCTTATACGAGCCCTTGAGACTCTACAAACACATTAGAAATGAATTGGGACTAAATTGGGCAAGTATAGAATTTTTAGGAAAATTTTAAAAATTTTCACATTGTAGGGGTCACACGGCTGAGACACATGCCCATGTCTCAGGCCGTGTGGGCATTCGAATTAGGGACACATGATCGTGTCCCAGCCCATGTCTGTGCCCGTGTAACTCTCTGACTTGGGTCACACGGCCAAGCCACACGCCCATGTACCAAGCCGTGCAACTCTCAAAATGGCCTCATACGCCCGTGTGCCAGGCCGTGTGCTAGGCCATGTAACTGCCTGACTTGCAACCCTTTGAAATCTACAGGGGACACTCGGCCGTGTCGCTTGGTCGTGTGTCACACACGGCTGAGACATACACCCGTGTCTTAGGCCGTGTGGACAAAAAAGAGGTCATTTTCAAACCATTTTCCTCACCCAAAACATAGTCACTTATACAAGCCATATGCACATATTTTCATGCATCCAAAATGTACCTAACACATGCATATTCAAGCTAGATCATTATAGTATTTAATCATTCAACCAATATGCCTAAAATGCACCTCAATCACCACAACCAAACATGCTTATACATTTGGCTATTTTAGCCATAAATCAACTAACCATTGTAACTAATCCCATGCAAAAATTTACCACAATGTTCTCATGCCAAAATCATACTCAAATATACCAATTTAGACATTTAACACCTTTCATCACTATACCTAAGCAAAATTAACCATAAGTCAGCCACATCCAAACATACCAAATTAGCCATTTATCAACTCAATATTTACTATCAATTTTCATACCATCACATACCATAATGACGACATTCAAACACATTAAAACAACCATTCATAGCATGCATTTAACTTACCATTCCGACATCCACCGTTTAAGCACCAAAATGCCAAGATGTCATCAATTATAAAACCACACATATACAAGCCAACATGACAATGAATTCATTAACCAAAATACCACACTTACAAGCCAAACATAATGGTTATTTAATCAAGCACAAAACACCTATACATGCCATTATAATTATGACTCAAAATCATCAAATCTACCGATATAGCTGATGGATAGTGTGATGGATCTCTGACAAGCTTCCAACCTGAACAAGCTTTCGATTATCTAAAAGCATGGGGAAAATAACACAAAGTAAGCATATAATGCTTAGTAAGTTCGTAAATCATAAACAATACTTCCCATTTCAATGTATAAGCTTATAAGTAATTTATGAATTAATCCAACATAGCTTGGCACAAGCCTAAGCAACAACAACAACTCAAGTTAGTGATTAAACACATAACTTAGCAAATTCACCATATGATATAATAGCTTTCATGAACATAACATATAAGCATTCACACTTTTCATGAACATGGCTATACATGCTTTAATCATCAAAAACTCATACATTTTCATGCTTTCATGACACTACCAATCGGAACACTTATTGTTCCTTCCATTTGTATACCTGTTGAACCATTTAGGATAATATCAGATACGCGGGAATCTCACACACTGTGTGCTAACATATAATTGAAACCATTTCTTCCTTTTCCTTACATAAATGTTCTCTCTCAAGCCATAAATGAGTTTGGTCACACAAGCTGTCAGTCGGAACGTAGCTACACGGTGCTCCTCACACAAGCTGTCAAGTATCCGCAACACATGCCAAAACTCAGCCACCAGTAGGACGTTTGGGACCAGCTTAAGCTTGTAAATTAAAATTCATGTAATTTCATCCCTATCCAAGCCTAATCAAATTTCATATAAGCTCGTAGCAGCTCATATATTTCATTATTTCACAAATTACACCATGAACATTTCTCAATTTTCAATTTAATCTCTAATTGACAAATTCATCAAAAATCACTTTACGAAAGTTGTTTATGTAACAATAAGGATTCATTTTCTACTACCAAACTTTACAAACAACATATATACATTCATGGAAAAACTTTAATCTTTTAATAGTTTTACAAAGTAGTCCCTAGGCTAGCTAGATTAAGCTATAACGACTTTAAAAACATAGAAATCATTGAAAACGAGATTGAAATACATACCATGCAATCAAATGGAAGTGGTCAAATCCTAGCTATGGTGTTTTGATAATTTCGGCTAAAGAAGACAGATTTTAGAAGATGATATTCGTTTTCTCTTTCTTTTGTTTTTATGATTTTAACCTTTATTTACTAAATTACTTATTTAACCTTTTAATACATTAAAATTTTCATTAGTACCAAGCCATAAACATCCACTAACTTCATTAATGGTCTAATTACCATATAAGGACTCTTACATTAAAGTTCTATAGCCATTTGATACCTTTAGCTACTGAACTCTACTTTTGCACCTTTTAAAATTTAGTCCTTTTTATCAAATTAAGCATGCAAATGACAAAATTTCTTAACAAAATTTTTATACGATATTACTAACATGTTGTAAAAATTAAAATAATAATAAAATAAATATTCTCACATTAGGTTTGTGGTCCCAAAACCACTATTTTAATTTTGTTGAAAACGAGATGTTACAATATTAGTTTTAACAAATTATTGTTGTCCAAGCCCACAATAATACTTGACTAAAGTCCTTTTAAGAATAATTATATTATTCACAGGACATTATTATATATCAGTTTATTTTACACACACAGAAAGTAAAACTGAAATAACAATGGCAAAGTCTTTTATTAATAAACAAGGTAGAATGAATATGTGATTACAATCATCTCATGATTGGTCTTTTGGCATACTCTAACATTTAAGTGGTCAAATACGACTCACCTCCCTTTCTCAGGAACCTACCTAGTGCACTGTTCACATTCACTTCTTCGATTTTTCCCTTAAAAGAAAAATTGTGGAGAATCAAAATTATTTTTCGACTCTTGTGAATATTTGAATTTGAATATTATAAAATTGCCATATTATGTCGTGCATACATGAGATAAGCATGTTATATAGTTTAGGATAGAATGCCACATGTACTTATCATGTATATATTGATCATACATGGTCGAAAATCGGAAATTAAAAACCTTACATTTTTTTTAAAAAATATTGAGTGGGAAAAGGTCCCTAAACAAGACCTACGACCTCCATTAATGGTCTCTTGTGATGGAATGAAATAGAGTTACCCCAAGGTAGACGATGTCATGGGGATTTCATTGAGGAGACTTCCTTAAAGTAAGCAAAATTTTCTTATGAACATATGATAGTTGGATCGAGCCCTGTGGTAGGTATTATCATGTGGTACATTAAGAAATTCTATCTTCAAAAGAGGACAACTAGTCAAAGCATAATACTTGGTGAGATTGCCCCATAATGACTCATTTGTGGTGCATGATACAATAGTTGTTGAGTTGATTATTATACACTCAAGATTTTCAAGTTAAGTAACTTCTTACAGAGTAGAATGATGACCAAATGTTACACGGAGACTTGATTCAATGAGTGTGGGAATTATCATTGCAACGACATACGAATATTTTTTAGGTTTAGTGTAAGACGCATGCATCATTTTAATGTATACTGTACTGTTGAGATATGTTTTCGAACATTTGTTTAATATAAAGATATTAATTTATGAATGTTTTTCTTTCAGTTTGAAAATGACACCAACTCCCTTATTGGGCATACTCACTGAAAACAAATTGAACTTAAATAACTATAAGGAATGGAAAAGGAACTTGATAATTGTCCTGAGCTGTGAGAAACTTAAAATAGTTCTTGATAATAAATGCCTACCAACCACTCAAGCTGAGGCTAGAAAACGTTGGGAAGAGTCTGATGAGATAACTAATTGCTATATGCTAGCAAGCGTGACTAGTATTTTGTGTAAGGAATTAGAGAGTTGCAAGACTGCTAAAGCGATTCTAGATAAGGATGAAGACATGTTCAGAGGCCAAGTTGCCTTGGCTCGACAATCTACCATAACTAGTTTGATGAATGCCCAGTAAAAAAATGACACTTCGGCCAAAGACCATATGATCACTTTTATTGTCTACTTTGTCGAGGTTGTGGACAATGAGGAGAATATGGACAAGAACACTCAAATTGAGATGGTGTTCAAAAGCTTGCCAAAGGATTTTGCTGGCTTTCAGGCCGCATATAACCTTGACAAGAAAAACCTGACCTTTACACAACTCATGAAGGAGGTACAATTGTATGAGTTGATGATTGAATGACAGTCAACCAATTCGAAGAGCAAAAGAAAATATAGCCTTCACTTCTTCCACAAAAGGGAAAGGAAATCACACTGAGAAAGGCAAGGCTAAGGTCTATAGGCCATCACAAGTGGAAAGGAAGAGAGCTAGAAAGCCTAAAGAACACAAGTGAAAATATAACCTAAACATGCTTTGGGAGTGGTTCGAGACTAAACCGATAACTCAAGAAAATTTCATGAAAGTTTGAAATTTTTTCTCAAAATAGGGTACACATGCCCATGTGAACAGGCCCTGTGTCTCACATGGCCACCAAACACGCCCGTGTCACAAGTGACGTGGACATTCGAAATGGGAGCACATGACCGTGTCCTAGCCTATGTCCTACCCCTTGTCCAGACAAGTGAGCTTACTGACTTGGGTCACACGGCCAACTACACGCCTGTGTGTCTAGCCCGTGTAACCTTTAAAGTGGCCTCACATGCCCGTGTGCTAGGCCATGTGTTAGGCCATGTCAAACTTGTAGGGTATATTGAATTATACCACACGGCCAAGTTATACGCCTGTATGTGAGGCCGTATGGAGCATACTGACTTGACTTCAATTTCAACCCCAGGGGACACATAGTCGTGTAACATGATCGTATGTCACACATGGCTAAGACATATGCCCGTGTCTCTGCCTGTGATAAACCTTAAAAGTAACATATTTTAATCCCATGCTTGGAATATTTTTGGATGATTTATCATAAGATTTAGTGAATTTGCTGCTCCTAATGCTTTAATTTCATGTTTTATATCCAGATGAGCATAGGAAAGTGAAAAGTGCAAGAAAAAGGCCAAAAATGGACAAAATAAGTTTATTTCAGTGCTACACACGGCCCAAACACTTCCACATGGGCAATCTACAAGCCCAGGTGAGACACATGGGCAGACCACACACCCGTGTGTCAAGGCCGTGTTGACTTAAAACCATATCAGAATTGCACACTAGCTGAGCACCATCACACGGGCGTGCCACATAGCCGTGTCCCTGTCAAGACCTTTTTTAATTCTACTTGGAAAAGTCTAAATTTAGGCTATTTTGGGCATTCCAAAGTCTATTTAAACACACTAAAAGAGGATCTAAGGGAGACGGAGAGTAGAACACAGGAATTACTCGAAGAACGCCAACAGATTCAGCTCGAAAGCAGGATCGCCTTCAAGACTGAAGATCTCCATCCAATTTCTCTCTCGAAGTTTTTAGGTTTCTTTATGTTTCGTTGTTTTCCTATTTTTGAGATGTTTTCCTACTACAATATGAACTAAACTCCCTAAATACCTAGGGAGGATGAAACCTAAGACGAATCTTATTATTTAATATTCTGAATTTAATGACAAATACTTGTTCTTGTTCTTAATTATGTTTTCTTAATTCTTGTTTTAATATTTTCAGGATATTAATTCAAGTTGATGTGCTTATTCAGTGGAACAAAAGTCCCTGTTTAAGAGTAAATCCACCATAATTAAGCGGAGTTGCATGCAACCCTAGAAATAGGGCGACATAAATCTGCCGGATTAGAGTCAAATCTAATAAGAAAATCCATAGATCGAGTTAATGCGGTAATAGGGGTTTTAATTAGAAAGAAATTTCAACTAATCAACCTAGAGTCAGTTATTCTTAGTCTCGAAAGAGATATTAACATAATTTAAGGATTTCTATAGATCAAGACAAGTGAATAAATCGTTAGATTCAGAATCAGAATAATAAGTGAAGTCTAGGTGGATTCTTCCTTGGGTATTGTCTTTATTATTGGTTTACTCAATTACTTTCTTCACTCTCTGTCGCGTTCATTAGTTAATTAGTTTAGTTAAATTTAGATTAAAACAAAATCCCTTTTATTTGAGGCTAAATAATAGAAAGATGGTTAATACTAGTACTCTCAGTCCTTGTGGATACGATACTCTGGACTCACCATAACTAATACTACCATTCGATAGTTGCGCTTGCCTTAGTCGTGATCGTAGTCTAGTTTAGTGGTTCATAAAACGATCATCAAGTTTTTGGCGCCGTTGCCAGGGACTAAGATATTAGGAATGCTTAATTTTTATTACTTTAGCCATTTTTTAATTTTTATTGCAATTTATTTCTACTTCTAATTTACTAATTTTTATTTTATTTGCTTCTGGCACGTCTTTATAGTTTATGACTAGAAGAAGGAAGAGCACGAGGACGATACCAATACTACTGAGGAGATGGCTGAGAATCAGAATAATCTGCTACCTCTTATGGTTGCTGCAAATCCTATAAATCAGAATCCTGCTCCTCGTACTATGTACGACTATGCTAAGCCTAATTTTGTGGGGGCTGAATTGAGTATTGTTAGACCTGCAATTACTGCAAATAATTTTGAGCTGAAACTTAACACTATACAAATGATTCAACAGTTTGTTCAGTTTGATGGATTGTAGGATGAAGACCCAAATACTCATTTGGCCAACTTTTTAGGATACTTTCAAAATAAATGGCGTTTCTGATGATGCCTTTCACTTTCGGTTATTTCCCTTCTTATTGAAGAACAAAGCTAAACAGTGGTTGAACTCGTTACCACGAGGGTCCATTACTACTTGTGAACAAATGACTGAAAAGTTTTTACTAAAATATTTTCTGCCGGCTAAAATGACAAAGTTGAGGAATGATATCTCTTCTTTTATGCAGATGGATTTAGAAACTCTTTACGATGCATGGGAGAGGTACAAGGACTTATTGAGAAGATGCCCTCACCATGGGTTACCTTTATGGCTACAGGTTCAAACTTTTTACAACGGTTTGAACCCCTCAACTAGACAGTTAATCGATGCAGCCATCGGTGGAACCCTAAATAACAAAACACCTGCGAAGGCTGATGAATTTATTGAAGAAATGTCACTAAATAACTATTAGTGGCAAGTCATGAGGACAAAGCCTAATAAAGCAGCCGGTGTTTTCAACCTCAACACGGTCACTATGTTATCAAACCAAGTAGAGCTTTTAAATAAAAATATTGACAGTTTATGTGTCTCTATGTAGGTACATCTGGTGATGCAATGTAACACAAGTAGAGGAGGAATGAATAATACAGAATGCCTAGCTTACGACCCTAGCACTACGAACGAACAAGTCAACTATATGGGTAACAATTCTAGACCTCAGAATAACCCCTATAGTAATACTTACAATGCAGGTTGGAGAAACCATCCCAACTTCTCTTATGGTGGTCAAGGCAATCAAAGACTACAACCCCCTTTAATCTTTCAACCACCTTACCAGTAGGAAAAGAAGTCGAACCTTGAGGAGATGCTAACGAAATTCATCTTGGTGTCAGAAACACATTTTCAAAACACCAAAACCGCACTCAAAAATCAGCAAGCATCAATTCAAGGTCTCGAGACTCAAATAGGTCAGCTTGTTAGGCTGATATTAGAAAGACCATAAGGTAGCTTGCCTAGCAACACCGAGACTAACCCAAGAGAGCAGCTTCATGTGATTACTGTTTAATATGAAGAAGGGTTAGTTGAGTCTAAACTAGAACCAAGGCAAGAAACTGTGGTAAGTCAAGATAAGGTGGATGAAAGCCAGAACAAACAAAAATCGGTAAGCAGAGAATACACACCTCCTGTGCCATACCCTAAAACGACAAAGAAAGACTGCACAGACGAATAATTCGGTAAATTTCTTAACATTTTAAAAAAATTGCATATTAACTTACCGTTTTTCGCAGATGCCCAACTCGTTTAAATTTTTAAAGGAGCTTCTGGCAAACAAACGAAAGTTAGATGATTCGTTGCATGTGGAGTTAAATGCAGTTTGCTCGGCAATTCTATAGAATAAACTACCCAACAAGTTAAAAGATCCAGGGAGTTTTACTATTCCTTGTTTAATTGGTAGTTTAGCTATTGATAATGCTTTGGCTGACTTAGGGGCAAGTATTAACGTCATGCCCTATAAAATGTTTAAGAAACTAGGTCTTGGGAAGCCCAAACAAACTAGAATGAGTATTCAACTAGCAGATAAAACCATTAGATTTCCTAGGGGTATCATTGAAGATGTACTAGTAAAAATTGATAAATTCATATTCCCAGTAGACTTTGTTGTTTTAGACATGGAAGAGGACGATGACGTTCCTTTAATCTTAGGGCAATCCTTTTTAGCAACTACCAGAACTATCATAAATGTTGGTACAAGTAAAATCACACTTCGTGCAGGTGACGAAACAGTTACTCTTCAAGCTCGTGATTCGATTGAGATATCAAGTAATGAAGATGACCTTATAAATTCGGTTAATAATACTAATCATGTGGTCCAATCCCCTTTGCAGGAAACACTTTTGAGAAGAATAAATGAGCCATGTTCTAGTTCATGCACTAATAATGAAACCATCCATGAAAGACGAATGCTACAGATAGATGAACTAGACGAATGGCGGACTTATGGCAAGGAGGAGTAAAAGCAACACCATGTCGAGTTTAACAAGAGAACCAATCAATTTAAGGTTGAAGACCAAGTCTGGTTAGATAAAAAAGACACTCGAACCATCACTACAGACCTCAACGCAAATGGATTGAATTCTTTTACGGTATTCAAAGTCTTTCCATACGATACAGTAGTGGTAACCCATTCGCATTTTGGCACTTTTAAAGTTAAATAGTACTCGACTTAAACCTTATTTAAATAAAGGAATTGACAGTGAGAAAGAGGAGTTTTGACTCTGTGATCCACCGTGACCATGTGAATACAAGGTAAGTCGAGCTTATACTCTAAATAAGCACTTCTCGAGAGGCAACCCGAGTACTAACCTTATTAATTTTCTTATTTTTTACTTCATATTATGCAGGTTTTTTGATCCACACAACCTGGACACACGGGTGTGTCCTAGGCCGTGTGGCTTAACATGGGGGTAATCATAACATACACGGCCGTGTGATATGGCCATGTACACGACCTGGACACATGGGCGTGTCCTAGGTCGGGTGAGCCCTGAAGCTTAAATCCCCAAAAATCGATAGAGACACGGGCTTAGAGTAGTCAACACAGGCGTGCGATATGGCTGTGTAAAAATTGGAGCTAAAGTTTTCAAAATTTAAACAAGTCAGGTAGCTACACATACGGTCGTGTGTTCGGACACACGGGTGTTTGGGAGACCACATGGGCATGGGGGAAGCGAACGACGTAGCACACGGACGTGTGATACGGCTATGTGAACCACACGGCTTAGACATACGGGCGTGTCCAAAGCCGTGTGACGTGTGGCCTATTATTTCCCTCGACGAACATAGGTTAGGTTTCATGCCACACGGGCGTGTGACACGACTGTGTGGCCCAACACGGCCCGTTACACAACCGTGCCCCTTTTAACCCTCAAGCCTTAAATTCTTCTTATTTTTTTCTCTTCTCCAAACTCTCCTCAACCAGCTGCCGATCACCATTCTCCTGTCACCGGCCGCACCAGCAAGCCTTCCTTTTCTTTCTCCCCCTCTCTTCTTCTTTCTTCTCTTTCCCTTCCCTTCCCCTTTTTCCCCCATTCGTACCTTCCCCGCAAACCCCCCACGCCCTTCGCCCCTCCCCCTCCCACTCCCCCTCATCCCATCCTTTCCTCTTTCCTTCTTTCCCTCCTCAACCACTACACACTTAGCCACACGCCCCTCGTCCCACCCCTTGATAGCTGATCCCGCGCCACTCCGACGATCACCCATCATCGGTTTTCCCTTTTTCTTATTTTTAGATTTATGATTATTATTATTATTATTATTACTCTTATTCTCTATTCCTGTTCTATTTCATTTTGTTTTCTTGCTATTATTTTCATTCTTGATATATTGTTTATTATTATTAGTATTGCTTTATTGATTTGTTGATTCTTATTCAGTTCAATTATTTATTGATAATTTTATGTTTAATTTGGTTTTGGACTAGCAGTTTTTGCATATATTTTCGGGTCATTGTCTTGACGATTTCATTCATATTCTCATTGCTTATTTATAGTGATCATTTAGTTCGTTTTTATTTAATAGTAACATTTTGCTTTTAATTCCATTTTCAATTTTCATTATTGGGTTAAACTTGGCTGATTCTCCTTTATCTGCTTGCCAATTATGTTCATTCATCAAATTAAATTATATGATCGCTTTCTTGCAGATCTATTATGACAAACACACGAGGCAAGAATACTGTCGTCCCCACTTCGAAAAAGCGAAAGGGCCCTGGCTCGACCTCTTCTTCGATAGCATCTACCGAGGCTCGCCATCCTTATCTTCGATTATCAGCAGGCCCTCAAGAGGAACTATACTAGCTTCATCAATTACAACCCCTCGGTGTGGGTCGCTGCATTGATTGGGCCACGCTAGAGCAGGTCCGTTTGGCTCATGATGCTTGCACGATAATTACCACAGCCCCGTGGGATAAGTTCTTCACCATTGTCGAGCCCACCTAGTCAGAGCTCACCTTAGAGTTCGGTGCCACATTTTTAGTCCAGCAAGTCATGTCAATCCATGACGAGCCAGGCACTATCACCTTTTGCCTTGGCGGGTTGGTGCGATACATAAGTGTCCCAGAGTTTGGTGCTACTTTGGGACTTTACACAAAGGAGTTCATAAGCGCCGAGGACTTTCTCCACCTTCATCGACATATCCATTACTCACCCTCGTAATGTTGGGTTGAGCTCATAGGCGGCTTGACTAACTATGATACGAGTCGCTCAAAGGCAACGCACCTCTCTTCGGCCCTACGGTATATTCACGTCTTCCTAGCTCACAGTTTGACAGGTCGGAAAGAGAGCACAGGAGTGGTTAGTACCTATGACGCTTATTTCCTGTGGAGCATGACTACCGGACATGTGTTTGATGAGGCATATTTCATTACGCTTGCTTGTCGTAATCAGACTGAACGCCATAAGAAGGGCCCATCTTTCTCAGCCTTTATATGACTCATCTCGCTTGACACTTCAGTTTACTCGACACACCAAAGCAGACCTTGACCCTTACCCTAGTCGGTCAGATGTCCCATCAGGGCATCTCGAGCATGATCCACATAAGGATGATCGAGCGGCGACGTGGAGTGGACCTCCCTCAGTACAGACTAGTCCAGTCTAACATTTAACATGACCCAGAGGATGTCACTGATGATGTTCTTCCCTATCACGAGGACCCACCACAGCCACCACCACATTTGAGTCACTACTCTACTCATTATGCGGCTACCCTTGCGAACCTCTCGGAGCAATTTACTCGATTCGAACAACAGTGTTTCTAGAGGTTCGATAACATTTATGCGACTTTACAGCAGATCTGTCAGTACCTTCACATCACTCCTCCAACGCCACCGACTCGTGACACTGATCAATCTGATGATGAGAACCTTTGAGTCCACTTATGTTATTTTTATTTTTATTTCTATTTTTTTAATTATTTTTATTTTTATTTTTATTATATTGCTTTTAGAGACTCATTTTTTTATTTTAAACTAATTTTATCTTTATGGCTTTTATCGAGTAACCCTTTAATCTTCTTCAATAGCTGTGTTTCATTTTCTATAGTTACTCAGAATCATGCACTAAAATTCATTTTGCCTATATCTCTGCTCTTCACTATTCTGGGATTTTTCATCCAATTTTCAGGGAAGTTTCAATTTTCTCCCTCTCTTTTGATATCCTATTTATATTGTTATTATCTATCTTTGTAAACCGAGGACAATGTACATCTTAAGTGTGGGGAGGTTAATTGTATCATTATTTGAAAATCCTTGAATTATATCTTGTCATCAAATAATTTTCTCATATTACTATTACAGTGAATTTTGAGTGATTTATGATTTTTATTGATATACTTGGATTAAATCATAGGTAATTGTGCATTGATTGTTTAAACTTTAAGACAGTAGAGAATCAAGCGTGATAAGTGACTTTTGAGAACTAAAATTGCTAGGTTGTTTCCCTGAATTGAGGTATTATCTTGAAATTTTATGTTTACAGGATTGACATAAAAAACCCATAATTTTTGTGAGATTTTGAGCCTTTAGAGCATGCATTTTTCTTGCTCACTTTTATTGATAGTTATGAGTGAGTCAATACTGATTTGTTATTCTAGAACTTGCATCAATTATACATGTCGAGACCACACTTTTGATTTGATGTACTGAGATGATAAAGGCACTCAGGTTTTAACCCACTCAATCCATAAAAAGCCCACCTACATAATTAACCCTTAGTGAACCCCTTTGAGCCTTAAACACCATTTCTTGACATTTTCTCATTAAATGTTAACCCACAACTTAACCATTTTTGATTCATTGAGAATTTCTCCATTTTTATTGACTCCCTTTTTATCGAGATTTGATTTGATTAGTTACCTATGATTTTATGATTAAAATGCTCAACTTAGATTGTTTGAAACTTGATGTTCTCTTAGGTGAATTCTCAATGTATGATTATTTGTGAATTATTTCGAAATATTATTGATAAGAATTATAAGTTGAGAAGAATACATTTTAATTGTGAGCTGAAAATTTTGCTTGAGGACAAGCAAATGCTTAAGTGTGGGGATATTTGATAAACCTCAAAAGTAACATACTTTAATCCCATGCTTGACATATTTTTGGATAATTTATCATAAGATTTAGTGAATTTGCTGCTCCTAATCCTTTAATTTCATGTTTTATATCCAGATGAGCATAGGAGAGCGAAAAGTGCAAGAAAAAGGCCAAAAATCGACAAAATAAGTTTATTTTAGTTCTGCACACGGCCCAGACATGTCCACACGAGTAATCCACACGCCCGTGTGTCATGGCCGTGTCGACTTAAAACCATATCAGAATTGCACACGGCCTGCACACCAGCACACGGGCGTGCCACACAATCTTTTCCCTATCAATACCTATTTTAATTCTACTCGAAAAAGGCTAAATTTGGGCTATTTTGGGCATTCCAAAGTCTATTTAAACACACTAGGAGAGGATCTAAGGGAGATGAAGAGTAGAACACATGAATTACTCGAAACGCCAACAGATTCAGCTCGGAAGCAGGACCGCCTTCAAGATTGAAGATCTCTATCCAATTTCTCTCTCGAAGTTTTTGGGTTTCTTTATGTTTTGTTGTTTTCCTATTTTTGAGATGTTTTCCTACTACAATATGAACTAAACTCCCTAAATACCTAGGGAGGATGAAACCTAAGACGGATCTTGTAACACCCTAAACTCGGCCCGAATGTTATGGCCGAATCTAGCGCATCACATTGAAGTGTTTTAGCAAAAATCGTGTTTTCATTGAAAATCCTTCTTAAAATAAAAGAAACTTTAATTAACTTATAAAAACTCTTTTTATTTTTCAATCACGAAAACCTGTTTAAAACATATGATTTTATGAAAACCTGTCATTTTAAAATTCTGTTGCGGAAGCATAGTAAAACATACTATGATTTAGCAAACCCATGTTCAACATTTCGTAATTACAACGCATGAAAATAAAAACCCAAATAATAACAAAATGGAAGCCTTATTACAATCTGGCCGAAAAAGTACTTAATAAAATAGACAATTGTATGCTTTTAAGAAAAAAACATGTCCATATTGCCTTGCTAGCTGGCTACCTAGAGTCCCTCCAAACATCGAACCTTCTACTAAGCATCACCTGAAAATAAAATAAAAGAGGGGGTGAGTTTTTGCAAACTAAGTGTGTACAACCCTCAATGAGAACCAAGCATTCAATTAACACCATACATCACATGCAATGCAATCCCATCCCAATAATCCATCAGCTACACACTAGCTTCGTCTCCCGTCACACTATGTGGGGATATAAATATCGACCCACCCATCCATCACATCTATGGTAGCCCAGTTGTGGAACTACTTGCATTTACACACTAGGCTTAAAAGTTTTCGGTGGATCCACGATTATCAAGAAACCATGCGATCTTCATATACTTCCTCCGTTCCATGATTCTCAACCCCTATGCAACCTAAGCAGAATATCATATGTTTGCATGTCACATCCATAAAACTTACATTCAACACCTAAGGGTATTTTGGTCATTTTTGCACATAGAGGCATTTGGGTAATTTTCCCTTTCTTTACGGTTTTCACTTACCTTGGCCCGTTAACAAATCCCGTGAGCTAAGATAAACAAATACTATGCACCAGGTAGGATTCCAGAGAAGAGGAGGTGAGTCATTAAGACCGCTTAAGTATCAAGCTCTCCCTAGATCCAATCCTAGACATGCATATACCCATTGCCACACCTTAACCCTTTGACTTGTCCATGGTCGCAATTAACTAATTAAGTTTTATGTAGTCATCATTTACTAGCCCCAAAACCCCTTACAAAGCCCAGTCAAATCCACATACCTGCATATGGCCCACTAGGTCCAATCACATTCATATGGCCCATTAGGCCTAAATCACATTTATGTGGCCCATTAGGCCCAAATCAAATTATACACATGCTCACATACGAATTTCTATCATATAGCATCAATTATCAATTTTTTCCTATTATGGGCCCAACAGCCCGTCAAGCCCATTAAGCCTATTCTGGCCCGGTTGGCCAATTCATAGCCCAAGTCCATGGAATCACCCATGGGCCTTAGAAAACCTATCGATTTCCTCCTCACGAGTGTTTGCGCACTCGCAAGACTACTGTAGCCCCACTTTCGGCTTTTCGACATTTTGGCTTTTTAGCTTTTCAGCATTTCAGATTTTACCGATTCATTGTTTGTGTGCAGTGTATGTACACACCTGGTAAGCAAGCATGCTGCAATTCTCTTAGTCACCAACCTACAAACGATATCACCCTTCAGTTAACCACATGCTTAATACATATCTTTACTAAAACCGAAACCTCACCTTAACCTTACCTTGCGCGATAAGTATAACAGCCCCTTCTTAAATCACTAACCACGATCAACCCCTAGATCTGCATCAATCTTAACTATTAAAAACCAGAATAATAGGTGACTCGTATCCAACACAAGTCCCCTTACCTTAACTCCGACTTTTTGGCCAACTAAGATTAAGAGTACTTACCAAAGCCCTTTACTTGAAGAGCAAATCGGCAGGGATCCAAAACTGAGATTCGATACCTATTCCTACCCCAAACCGATTAAAAGAGGTGAGGAACAATAATCAATACTTTAGCACAAACCGAATGAAAGAGCAAACACTTACACTAGATTCGGTCAAAAAGTATTAGGCCAAGAAAGTTTCTACCTTTTGCGATTTTGTATGGCAAAAGAGAGTTATTCGACTCTAAGGAAAAAGAAAGAAAAGTCGGTAATGAAGTAGAGGAAGAATGGAAATTGGCACAAGAAAAGAAAGAAAGAAGTAAGGCTTTTCAGCTTTTTGGATCTTGAAAAGAAAAGGGTTTTCGATAACAAGGTGAAAAAGATTTCGGCATTAGCCTGGCAACCTTGCATTCAGTACCTATTTATAGCCCTTATAGCCAAATTCCTCATGGCTAAATTCCCCATTTGGCTCCATCACTTCCCCCTTCTCATCTCCTCGTTTTTCTCCCTGATAACTCCCAATCTATTTCCTAACTTTTCTCTTCTAAACACTCCCCTTGGAGTCTATCTTCACGCCACTTCCAATCTTCTAGAAGGCCAAAATTAAACTTCTAAAAATACTAAGCTAGGATTTGAACCTTGGATCTCCTTGCTAGCCACTAACGCCACCTCCCTACACTCTAAGTGGCGTCACTTAGCCACTCTTCCATTTGGCTTTTTGATGCCATTTTTCCCTTATATTTATTTAAAATCCCAACTGCTTACCTTCAGGGTTCCTTTAATGATAATACTATAATTCCATCTACCCGTAGATTCGAACTCAACCCTTGACCCAGACCTACCATCGCGTAATTAACACTTAACCTGAATTGCTAAGCACAAAAAGAAAAATTCGAGATTTCAGGATTTTTGGGGCATTACAACTCTACCCCCTAAAAGAAATTTCGTCCTCGAAATTTTACCTGATTCAAACAGTTGAGGATATTGACATTGCATCGCTTCCTCAGGTTCCCAAGTAGCCTTTTTAGCCTTGTGATTTTGCCAAAGCACTTTGGTTAATGGAACGGACTTCCTTCTCAGTTCTTTGACATCTCGACCAATTATTTGTATGGGCTCTTCCTTGGAATTTAGGTCTGGCCTGACCTCGATTTCTTCAATTGCCACGACATGTGAAGGATCTGAGCGATATTGCCTTAGCATGGAAACATGAAACACGTTGTGGATTTGGCTTAGTTCAGGAGGTAACTCCAATTGGTAAGCGACTGGCCCAATCCGCCTTACAACCCGATATGGCCCAATGAACCTTGGGCTTAGCTTACCCTTTCGTCCAAACCTTAACACTTTCTTCCATGGAGAGACCTTCAGAAAAACTAAGTCTCCCACTACATACTCTATTTCTCGACGCTTAAGGTCAGCATACTACTTTTGCCTATTTGAGGCCTCCTTCAACCGATCCCGAATTAATTTTACCTTATCCTCAGTATCGGCTACTAACTCAGGGCCCAAAACTCTCCGTTCGCCCAACTCCGTCCAACATGTTGGGGTTTGACACCTTCGCCCATATAGTGCTTCATATGGAGCCATCCCAATGCTTGCTTGATAACTATTATTATAAACGAATTCGACTAACAGTAAGTAGTCCTTCCAGCTTCCTCGGAACTCAATCATGCATCCCCTCAACATATCTTCCAATACTTGAATCACCCTTTTCGACTGTCCATCAGTTTGAGGGTGGAATGCCGTACTGAAATTCAACCTAGTACCCAACGCCTCATGGAGCTTGTTCTAAAATCGCGAAGTGAAACATGGGTCCCTATCAGATATTATGGATACTGGCACTCCATGCAAGCTTACAATATCCGCCACATATAGCCTAGCCAGCTTTTGTAACGAGAAATCGGTGCGAACCGGTACAAAATAGGCAGACTTGGTTAACCGATCCACTATAACCCATATCGAGTCTTTCTTAGTAGGCATCAAGGGTAGCCTACTAAAATATCGAGTCTTTCTTAGTAGGCATCAAGGGTAGCCTACTAAAAAAGTCTATAGTGATCTTTTTCCACTTTCAGAGTGGAATCTTCACTGGCTGAAGCAATATTGAAGGCAACTAATGTCCTGCCTTCACCTTTTGACAAACCAAACATTTGCTTACGAACTCCATAACCTCGCGCTTGAGTTTGGCCACCAATAAAGCTCTTGTAAATTTCGATACATCTTGTTTCTGCCAGGATGCATTGCGTAGAGACTCCTATGTGCTTCCTGTAGAATGGACTGCCTTAGATCATCGTCCTTTGGTACACACATCCTCCCACGGAAACACAATACTCCTTCACTATTTATCCCAAAGTCCGATGTCTCCCCACTCTCCACTTGTCTAGAACGAGCACCTAAGGTCTCATCCACTAGCTGCTTACTCCTTATCTGCTCGACCAACATTGACTTTACCTAAAGCTCAGCTAACAAGCTACCATCATCCAACAAGCTTAGACGGGCGAGCATAGCCCTCAAGTCCGACTTATCCCTGCGACTCAACACGTCGGCTACCACATTCGCTTTGCCAGGGTGGTATTCAATCGTACAATTATAATCCTTCAACAATTCCACCCACCTACGTTGCCTAAGGTTTAGCTCCTTTTGGGTAAGGAGGTACTTCAAACTCTTATGGTCCAAATAAATTAAACACTTCTCCCCGTATAAGTAATGCCTCCATATTTTAAGTGCAAAAACCACCGCAGCTAACTCCAAATCATGGGTTGGGTAGTTCACTTCGTGAGTCTTAAGTTACCGTGACGCAGACGTAACCACCTTTCCTTCTTGCATCAATACACATCCCAAGCCCACATACAATGCGTCACTATAAACCGTAAACTCCTTCCCAGGCACTGGTTGAATCAACACAGGGTCCTCAGTTAAAACTTTCTTAAGTTTTCCAAAACTCTCTTGTTGCTTGTCCGTCCAAACAAACGTTACCCCCTTCCTCAACAACTTAGTTAAGGGTGCAGTAATTATTGAAAAGCCCTCAACAAACCGCCTATAGTATCCTGCCAAGCCTAGAAAACTTCAGATTTCTGACACCAACTTGGGTGTTTTCCAGTCTAACACTGCTTCAATTTTTCGGGGATCCACCTTAATCCCCTCAGCTGACACCACATGTCCAAGAAAAGTAACCTCCCTTAGCCAGAATTCACACTTACTGAATTTGGCATACAACTACTTCTCCCTCAAAATCTGCAACACAATCCTTAAGTGTTCATCATGCTCATCCTAATTTCTTGAGTACACCAAAATGTCGTCTATAAAGACTACCACGAACTGATCCAAGTAGGGCTGGAAAACTCGATTCATGAGATCCGTGAAAGCGGCAGGTGGGTTCGTCAGCCCGAATGGCATCACCAAAAACTCGTAGTGCCCATAACGAGTTCTGAAAGCTATCTTATGAACATCTGCCTCCTTAACCCTCAATTGCTGATATCCTAAACGCAGGTCAATCTTCGAGAAAATAAAAGCTCCCCTAAACTGATCAAAAAGATCATCAATTCTTGGTAGAGGGTACTTGTTTTTAACAGTTAAATTGTTTAATTGTAGATAGTCGTTGCACATTCGCAAGGTTCCATCCTTCTTCTTCACGAATAACACCGGTGCTCTCCATGGAGACACACTTGGTCGTATGAATCCTTGATCCAACAATTCTTGAATTTGTGCCTTAAGTTCCACCAACTCCTTTGGTGCCATCGGATAAGGAGCGATAGACACTAGAGCCGTCCCAGGTAACAACTCGATTCCAAATTCCATTCTCTGCTGGTGGCAACCCAGGCAACTCCTCAGGAAAGACATCAGGAAAATCCCTAACGGTTCTCAACTCATTAATAGTAAGGTTCTTAGCCTTTGTATTACTAATTAAGCAAAAAGGCTTCGCATCCCTTTCGTACTAATTTCTTAGCCCTTAACGCCGAAATCTATACCTATGATTAAGTCGAATTCGCTAAATGGCAGCTCCATCAAATCCGCTAAAAAGGTAACCCCTTGGACTACTAAGGGTACCTCCCTAAACAACTTATTCACTCCTATTGACTGCCCTAACGGACTAATCACGATCATCTCATTCGTAGTAACTTCAAACATATCACCAAAAGATTCAGCCATAGTGCATGCAACATATGAATGCGTCTATCCAATATCAATCAATGATGTGTAAGGTAACTCATATATAAGGAACATACCCGTTATCACATCTGGGGCATCCGTCTTCTCATTGACGAGAAGCATAAACCAAAGCTGGCTGTCTTGCCTCAGTAGGGCCTGCATTTCCACCTGGTGCTCTACATCCACGGCTATTGTCATTACCATCCCTGGCCTGCCCACGAGCCCTTGGCGACAACTAACCTTCCCTTGGTGGCTGAGCACCACCTTGGCCCACTACTGGCGCTCCACCTAGCATTTGGGGGCAATCCTTGATCCTATGCTCCATAGACCCACAAGTGAAGCAAGCTCCCATCCTCTTCCAACACTCGCCTCTATGGCTTCTCCCATAATCAGCACAAGGTGGCACCCCTAGATTAGCAGCAGGGGCCCCTACTCTAACTGACCCATTATTTCTGGCCTTAGCCCTAGGCCTTTGTCCAACACCGGGAGCCTCAGCCTCCCTCTTATTCCTACCTTTTTCTTTTTCTCGATTTAAGCACTCAGTGTGCTTTACCTCCTCTGCTATCTTCGCTTTTTCCACCAATTTCAAGAAAGCTCGCTCCCTTTGTAGAGCTATCAATACCCTAAGGCTATCTCTTAGTCCGTCCTCAAACCTAACGCAACGCTCATATTCTGTTGCCACCATTACTCTTGCATACCTACTAAGGCGTAGAACCTCCGCTTCATACTCTGCCACCGATTTGCTTCCTTGGGTCAAGTTTAGGAACTCTTTCCTTCGAGCATCCACATAGCTTGCACCCACATACTTCCCTTGGAATGTAGCTTTGAAAAACTCCCAAGTGACCCGCTCCGGTTGGGTGCCCTCTTTCACTGTCAACCACCACTGGTAGGCTTCTTCCCTAAGCAGCGACACTGCCCCTTTCAGCTTTTGTTCCAGTGAATAGTCCAGGTCCTCCATTATCCTTTCAGTGGCCTCCAACCAGTATTCCGCCACGTTAGGATCCACACTAGCCACGCCCTTAAAGATCTTATCCCCATTCGATCAAAGTCGCTCCGGAATGGACCCCCGATTTCCAGTGCCATTATTGGGCCCAGCGACCCTTTCCAGAATTCTCAGCATTGCTTGTGACAATGCATCTTCTCTAGCAGCCCGATCATACGGTCCATTCCCAGCCACAGGTGAGGCCGGAGCCTCTTCTACTCCAACATCAGGCATATGGCCCGATGCTGATGATTTAGCCCTAACACTTCTGCGGCCTCGGCCACGGCCTCTTACATCTCTTTTAGCACTCATCGTCGATTCGCGTATTATATGGATTAGAAATTTTATGAAGTTTTAGTTAGTTTAATAATTACACCGATGTTTTATGAAAATATTTAAAGAGAAGATTGTTTTCGAAAATCCTCTACAATTTCAAGTTCCTACGGGCTTCAGTTCCACTCTAACAAAATCACCTAAAGTAGCCCTCTTACTATCTACTATATCACAATTTAAACATACTTAAGAATAAAAGTACTTACTTGGTTCGACATCGGAGGCTCGGTGTACCGCACAGTAAGATTTCCCTTTTTCCAAAACATTGTGATCCAATTTTTTTTTTAAAATCCAAATAATAAGTAAAAAAAGAAACAAAATAATAATAAGACCCACTTCACAGCCCGAGTTTTGCAACCTGGGCTCTGATATCACTAAATGTAATGCCCCAAACCCGGCCGGACATTATGGCCGAATTTGGCGCATCACATTGAAGTGCTTTAGCAAAAATCGTGTTTTCATTGAAAACCCTTCTTAAAATAAAAGAAACCTTAATTAACTTATAAAAACTCTTTTTTATTTTTCAATCACGAAAACCTGTTTAAAACATATGATTTTATGAAAACTTGTCATTTTAAAATTCTGCTGCGGAAGTATAGAAAAACATACTATGATTTAGCAAACCCATGTTCAACATTTCGTAATTACAACGCATGAATATAAAAACCCAAATAATAACAAAATGGAAGCTTTATTACAATCTGGTCGGAAAAGTACTTAATAAAATAGACATTTGTATGCTTTTAAGAAAAAACACGTCCATGTTGCCTTGCTAGCTGGCCATCCAGAGTCCCTCCAAACATCGAACCTTCTATTGAGCATCACCTGAAAATAAAATAAAAAAGGGGGTGAGTTCTCGCAAACTCAGTGTGCACAACCCTCGACGAGCAACAAGCATTCAATAAACATTATACATCACATGCAATGCAATCCCATCCCAATAATCCAACCGCTACACACTAGCTCTGTCCCCCGTCACACCATGTGGGGATATAAATATCGATCCACCCATCCATCACATCTTTGGTAGCCCGGTTGCGGAACTACCTGCATTTACACATTAGGCTTAAAAGCCGTCGGTGGATCCACGATTGTCAAGCAACCATGCAATCCTCATATACTTCCTCCATTCCATGATTTTCAACCCCTATGCAACCTAAGCAGAATATCATATGTATGCATGTCAAATCCATAAAACTTACATTCAACACCTAGGGGTATTTTGGTCATTTTTGCCTTTAGGGGCATTTTGATAATTTTCCCTTTCTTTACGGTTTTCACTTACCTTGGCTCGTTAACGAATCCTGTGAGCTAAGATGAATGAATACTATGCACCAGGTAGGATTCCAAAGAAGAGGAGGTGAGTCATTAAGACCGTTTAAGTACCAAGCTCTCCCTATATCCAATCCTAGACATGCATATACCCGTTGCCACACCTTAACCCTTTGACTTGTCCATGGTCACAATTAATTAATTAAGTTTTATGTAGTCATCATATACTAGGTCCAAAACCTCTTACAAAGCCCAATCAAATCCACTTACCTGCATATGGCCCACTAGGCCCAATCACATTCATATGGCCCATTAGGCCCAAATCACCTGTATATGGCCCATTAGGCCCAAATCACATTTATGTCGGCCATTAGGCCCAAATTACATTATACACATGCTCACATACGAATTTCTATCACATAGAATCAATTATCAATTTTTGCCTATTATGGGCCCAACAGCCCGTCAGGCCTATTAAGCTTAGTCTGGCCCGGTTGGCCAATTCACAGCCCAAGTCCATGGAATCGCCCATGAGCCTCAGAAAACCTATCGATTTCCTCCTCACGATTGATCGCGCACTCGCAAGACTACCGTAGCCCAACTTTCAACTTTTCGGCATTTAGGCTTTTCAGCTTTTCGGCATTTCGACTTTTGCCGATTCATTTTGTGTGTGTAGTGTATGTACACACCTGGTTAGCAAGTGTGCTGCGATTGCCTTAGTCACCAACCTACAAACGATATCACCCTTCAATTAACCACATGCTTAATACATATCTTTACTAAAACCGAAACCTCAAATTAACCTTACCTTGCGTGATAAGTATAACAACCCCTTCTTAAATCACTAACCATGATCAACTCCTAGATCTGCATCAGTTTTAACTATTAGAAACCAAAATAATAGGTGACTCATATCCAACATAAGTCTCCTTACCTTAACTCTGACTATTCAGCCTACTAAGATTAAGAGTACTTACCAAAGCCCCTTACCTGAAGAGCGAATCGGCAGGGATCCAAAACTAAGATTCGATACCTATTTCTACCCAAAATCGATTAGAAGCAGTGAGGAACAATAATTGATACTTTTGTAAAAAATCGATTGGAAGAGCAAACACTTACACTAGATTCGGTCAAAGAGTATTCAGCCAAGAAAGTTTTTGCCTTTTGTGATTTTGTATGGCAAAAGAGAGTTATTCAGCTCTAAGGAAAAAGAAAGAAAATTCGGCAATGAAGTAGAGGAAGAATGGAAATCGGTACAAGAAAAGAAAGAAAGAAGTAAGGCTTTTCGGCTTTTTGGATCTTGAAGAGAAAAGGGTTTCCGGTAACAAGGTGAAAAAGATTTCAGCATTAGCCTTGCAACGTTGCATTCGGCACCTATGTATAGCCCTTATAGCCGAATTCCTCATGGCTAAATTCCCCATTCGGCTCCATCACTTCCCCCTTCTCATCTTCTCATTTTTCTCCCTGATAACTCCCCAATCTATTTCTAACTTTTCTCTTCTGAACATTCCCCTTGGTGTCCATCTTCACGCCACTTCCAATCTTCTAGAAGGCCAAAATTAAACTTTTAAAAATACTAAGCTAGGATTCGAGCCTTGGATCTTCTTACTAGCCACTAAAGCCACCTCCCTACACTCTAAGTGGCGTCACTTAGCCATTCCTCCATTTGGCTTTTTGATGCCCTTTTTCCCTTATATTTATTAAATAGTTCAACTGCTTGCCATCAGGGTTCCTTTAATAATTATACTATAATTCCTTCTACCCCTAGATTCGAACTCAACCCTTGACCTAGACCTACCATCACGTAATTAACGCTTAACCTGAATTGCTAAGCACAAAAAGAAAATTTTGAGATTTCAGGATTTTTAAGGCGTTACAGATCTTATTATTTAATATTCTGAATTTAATGATAAATACTTATTCTTGTTCTTAATTATGTTTTCTTAATTCTTGTTTTAATATTTTTAGGATATTAATTCAAGTTGATGTGCTTATTCATTGGAGCAAAAGTCCCCGTTTAAGAGTAGATCCACCATAATTAAGCAGAGTTGCTTGTAACCCCAGAAATAGGGCGACATAAATCTACCGGATTAGAGTCAAATCTAATAAGGGAATCCATAGATCGAGTTAATGCAATAATAGGGGTTTTAACTAGAAGGAAATTTCAACTAATCAACCTAGAGTCTGTTGTTCTTAGTCTCGAAAGAGATGTTAACATAATTTAGGGATTTCTACGAATCAAGACAAGTGAATAAATCGTTAGATTCAGAATCAGAATAATAAGTGAAGTCTAGGTGGATTCTTCCTTGGGTATTGTCTTTATTATTGGTTTATTCGATTACTTTCTTCACTCTCTGTCGCGTTCATTAGTTAATTAGTTTAGTTAAATTTAGATTAAAAAAATCCCTTTTATTTTAAGCTAAATAATAGAAAGATAGTTAATACTAGTACTCTTAGTCCTTGTGGATATGATACTCTGGACTCACCGTAACTAATACTACATTTGATAGTTGCGCTTGCCTTAGTCGTGATCGTAGTCTAGTTTAGTGGTTCAAAAAACGATCATCAGCCCGTGTGGACAAAAACAGGCTATTTACCAAGCCATATTGCCACCCATTTTGCACATACCTAAACAAGCTCAAATGGTACCATTTCAAGACATAAATAAGCAGCCAAATATCATCAACCAATGTACAAGTCATACCATATCTATTTCAACCATTTCAATACTCAATTGAATACCAATTCATTATCAACAATACAAGTCACAATTTGCCATCTATTTACATACTTAATTCACATATACAATTCAATTAACTAAATCATTCCAAACATGCATTATCATTCACCCATTCATAAGTACATAGCTTCCCAAATTATCAACCTTAATCACACAATCTAGGTCAATTACCATTTACACCTTTATAAACATCATTAAATTCATCATCATAAGCCAACTCAAATGGCCAAAATACATGTTCATTAAACATACCAAAATGATTCAAGCTTATACATGCCATATACCATATTTACACAACTTCAAACATACCAAAATAGATGTGTGATAGTGCGATGAAGTTCCTAACGATCCCCGGATCCGAGCTAGCTTCAAAATACTATAAAACATAGAAAAATAAACAAAGTAAGCTATAAAGCTTAGTAAGTTTGTATGTTTAAATGAAATAATCTCATCATCCATTAATATTTCAAACTAAATAAAATAAATTTGCATTTAAAGCATCATTCAATGAGTTAACATAAAATGGAACCACATAGTAATCCATAAGTTCTCAACTTCTTTTAAGTCATTATTTGATTCGTTTTTTGTACGTACCTGTACCGATACATATCTATTTCTTACCAATTCACCTATCAAATAACTCCGAGTTTATAAATGCTTACAGTACGAATACATCAATTTTCTGATGTCATAGTCCAGCTATGTTCTTACACATACATTGCCATGGCCCTACCGTGGTCTTACATTCACATGCCATAACCCGATTATGGTCTTATTTTCTGATTTGCCATAGCCCAGCTATAGCCTTATTCAGCAACTCATCTACTTAAACCGTATATTTAATTTATGATCTTAAAATTTAACTAATAGAATAAATACAATCTCATGTAGTTCAATTAAATAAATGCACATTTAATTTCAATTATACGAACTTACCTCATGTACGGAAATGATGAAATGGACCAACTATTCAATTACTTTTCTTTTTACCGAATCTAAGTTCGAATTCCTCTTTTCTTGATCTATAAGTAGTCAAAATCAGCTTATTTATTCTTCTAATTATTCAATTCAATCCAAAATATGCATTTGAGCTATTTTACACAGTAGCCCCTAAACTTTTAGTTTTTTACAATTTAGTCCTTATTACACAAAATCACAAATTCATGAAATTCAAGACTAACTCATGCTAGCCGAATTACAATTATACCCCTAGAAGCCCATATTTTTTAGTTATTTCACATTTTAACCACAAAGTTTCAACATTTCTCAATTTAAACCTATTTTACATTTTCACTAAAAATCACTTAACAAAACTTGTATATCTATCAACAAGCATTCATAATCTATTAAAAAACTTCAAAATATACATGTATTCATCAATGGAATCATTCAAAATCTTTAACAACTATGCAAAATAGTCCCTAGGATAGTTAGTACTAGTTGCAACGATCACAAAAACATAGAAATCATTAAAAACGAATAAAAAATACATACCTAATTGATAAAATTGAAGTTGTCAAATCCTAGCCCCTTTTTTTCTCAAAGAATTGGTTTTTACTTTCTCTTTTAGAGAAGATGAACACAAATTATGTGTTTTGTTTTTATTAAATTATCATTTTAATTATCATTTACCATAATAACCTTAGTATTAAAACATTAAATTCACCTAACACATGTCCAATAATGTCCACTAACATTATAAATGGACTAATCACAACATAAGGACCTTTAATTTAAGGTTCTATATCTATGTGACACATTTAGCTAATAGAACACTACTTTTACTCTTTACGTGATTTAGTCCTTTTTCTCAAATTAACTAATTAAATGATAAAATTTCTTAATGAAATTTTCACACAGTCATACAATCATGTTGTAAACATTAAAATAATAATAAAATAAATATTTTGACATCAGATTTGTGGTTCTAAAACCACTATTCTAATTTGACTAAAAATGGGCTATTACACCAAGTTTCAAAAGAAACCTATTGTCTGTTGCATGTTTATATAAAGATGGCAGCATGACCGTGACCTTTAATAATGAAACTGGAATACTTAGAAATCACAATCTTATCTGTAATGGATGGATGTCAAATAATCTCTATTTTATCAAACCAAAGATGTATACACTACTTGAGACTAAAATATTGAATAAAAGGCCTAAAACTTCACTTTAATAAGGTGTACCTTTGGAATTTGAGACTTGATCATATTAATCGAGGAAGAATCACTAGACTTGTGAAAGATGACATCTTAAGTTCACTTAAAGAAGTTTATCTTCCACAATGTTAATCTTGCTTAGAAGGTAAGATGACTAAGCGATCTTTTAATGCAAAAGGCATGATGGCCAAAAAACATCTAGAACTTGTGCACACTAACATATGTGGCCCCATGAGCGTTTGTGCAAGAGGTGGTTACTAGTATTATGTAACCTTGATTGATGACTATTCTAGATATGAGTATGTATACCTAATGCACTGCAAAAGTGAAACCTTTGATAAATTCAAAGAGTTTCATGCGAGAGTGGAGAAACAACTAGGTTTACCCATAAAGGCACTTCAGTCTAATCAAGGTGGGGAATATTTCTCTGATGAGTTCTTAGGGTACCTCATAAAGAATGAGATTCTATCCCAGTTAACCGTGCCAGATATACTAGAATAGAATGGTATGGCAGAGAGAAGGAATTGAACATTGTTAGACATGGTACATTCGATGTTAAGTTATTTGAAGTTGCCAATCCCTATCTAGGGAGATGTGGTACAAATGATTTGCTATGTTCTAAATGACGTGTCAATTAAGGTAGCATTGAAAAATCCATATGAATTGTGGCATGGCATGAAGCCAAGTCTAAAATATTTAAGGATTTGGGGATGCTTAGCTCAATATTGGATAAAAACGCAAGTAAGTTGGACTCACGGACAAAATTGTGCATGTTTGTAGGATATCCAAAGGGAAAAAAGGGTGGTTTCTTTTATAACCAGAAAGAGAAAATTGTTATAGTGTCAACCTATTCTACTTTCCTTGAAGAAATTTACATGAATGACTTCAAAACTCAGAGTAAAAAAGGTACTTGAGGAGCTTTAAGGAAATATACAAAGCCTTACAGAAATAGTTTCAGAACTAACTCTTAATAGTAGTCCTACAAACGATCAACAACATAGGGAGCTTTGTATTTATGGAAGGGTGTCTTGTATGCCTAAGTTCTTTCAATTTGGCGGAAGTGTTTTTAACATTGAGTTTGTTAGACAAGAAGATGATGACCCACTCACTTATGACAAAGCTATGTAAAGTGCTGATTCCAAGCTCTGGGAAATAGATATGAAAGTTGAGATAGACTCTATGTATTCTAACTCGGTGTGGGAACTTGTAAACTTACCAAAAGGGATAAAACTGTAATATTCTATTTTTTAGTTGTGTCAAAAATAGTGGTTTCAAGACCACAATTCTGACAGGTGTGATTGTGTTTTATTATTTAATTAATATTTATGAAGTTACATTAGAGTCATATTAAAATATGGAATTTTTTTAATGTTTAGTTAGTTAATTGAGTAAAGAAGACTAAATTGTGAAAGACAAAAAAGTTTGTAATTATTGAATTGTATTGATTTGATAACTTAAATTTTAAAAGAAAGAGGACTTATGATGTAATTAGTCCATTAGATATATAAATGGACGGTTAGTAGCCTTTTTAAAATGTTAATTGTAAGTTTATGATTAAGGGTAAATTGGTAAATAGCTAATTAAAGTGAAATTAAACAAAAAATAAGGTTATCGTCTATTTCCTAGATTTTTTTTTTTTTTTGAAATTGAGAAAGAAAGAAACCATGGAAATAGCTTGAGCATTCAGTAAAGTTGTGGTGTTGCATGTATTCCATTTTAAGTTTGTTTTCTGTAATTTTTATGTTTTTGGAATCGTTGCAACTAGGTCCAACTAACCCGTGTCTTTATTTTTGAAACTGTCAAAAATTTTAGATGCTACCATTGATGAATCCTTGCTATTTTGGAAATTAAATGATGAAATGGAAGTTTTAGTTGTTGATTATAATTAATTTATAAAGTGGCTTTTTTAGTTTTTTATTAAATGATTGAATTGATTAAATGTTATAGTTGATAGGAAATTTTGAGAATTTAGAATAAATATGGGTTGTAAATGGAAGGGCAACAATTCGATTGGCTTAATAAGTTATAAAAATTTGTCAAATGTGGAATTTTGAGTTTAGGGACTAAATTGAGAGAAATGTAAAAGTTTAGGGAAAATGTGTGAATAATAAAAATTTAAGGGTCATGTGCCTTGAATTGAATGTGCAATGCATGTGAATTTAATAAATTCTATTTAATTACTATATAGATCAAGAATCGAGTCAAAAAGAAAATAATCAAAGAAAAGAGAAAATTGCAGAGTAGTCCCTGTGTGTTAACCAGAAGTGAATCGTAGGTAAGTTCATAGTGTTTGTTATGTAAATTATAAGTTTCTTGAGATTATATTATTGCTTCTAATTATTTGTATAAATGTATGTGAAATTTCATCGGTTACTTATATAGTATTAAATATTGAAATCAAAGTCATATTAAAACGAATAATGGATGGTGACAATCCTTGTGATTGCACATTTTTTACATGAATATATTTAATTTATATTATGTGTACAGAAACGATGAAGTGCCTCTGGTTGATGAATATGTATAAAGGTAACGAATTTACATATAATGCTTGGTTGAAAGTAGTAATTGCTAGGATACGATTGGCATGCCAATAGGGTCAGTATGCATGCTTGTATAGGATTGCACTTCGGTGCCACAGTTTGCACTTTGGTGCCTCTGTTACACTTTGGTGTCTCTGTTTTCACTTCGATGCCTCTAATTACACAATCGTGCCTTTGTCTGCACTTCAGTGACTCTGTTATGCATCTATGATGCTTCTGGTGAGGTGTAGTTACCCAAGCATCCGATTCAAGTTATTAGTTAATCCGGCTA
The DNA here is from genome assembly GCA_025698465.1 of Gossypium longicalyx. NCBI lineage: Eukaryota > Viridiplantae > Streptophyta > Magnoliopsida > Malvales > Malvaceae > Gossypium > Gossypium longicalyx. Next base: position 61,756,720 of record CM046997.1, read on the forward strand.
TGTGATAATTGAATTATAATCTTTTCATGTGCTTATATGTTATTGCATATTCATAGTATTTGTAATAGTCTGGTTTAGACCCTAGTCGAAACAGTGGTTTTGGGACCACAAATCCAAGTTAGAAAAATATTTAGATATTATTTTTTGTGTTTACAACATGATATGTGATACGTGTGAAAATTTCGTGTGAAAGTTTTATCGTTTGTGTGCTCGATTTTATAAAAGGACTTAATCACGTAAAATGTAAAAGTGGCTAGCTATTTGTTAAAGTACTACATTATTATGCCTTTTAAATGTGTAAGTCCTTATATGGTTATTTGACCCTTAGTTAATAGGATGGACAAATATAGTCAACCATTAAGTGTGTTATAATGTTAAATTAAGGGTTATTATAGTAATATATATATATTAATGACTAATTAAATAAAACAAATGATAAAAATTAGTGGGAATTATCATCTTTCTCACCGAAATTCAAAGGAAGAAGAAGCCATTGTTGAGTTTTAAGGTTCGGCAATTGCATTAGCAAATTGGTATGTGATTTTTGCTCGATTTTTAATAATTTCTATATTTGTGTGATCGTTACTTTGAATACTAGCTAGCCCATGTCTTGATTTTTGAAATTGTTAAAGATTTTTAGAGTTGACATTGATGAGTTATTGTGTTCTTTGATTTTTGATGATGAAATATGAATTTTTGATGTTAGATTATAATGTTTTGTAAAGTGATTTTTAGTGAAATTACATAAAAGGGATTTATTTGTGAAAAGTGTAAATTGAAGGGTCAAAATGTGAAATAAATGAAATAAATGGGCTGCTAGGGACCTTACTGAAATTCGGCCAAGCTTAGGTGTGGTAAAGCTTTGAATATTTTGTGTTTTATGAAATAGGGACAAAATTGTGAAAAATGTAAAATGTTGGGGGCTAAAGTGAAAATTTCCCTTTTATGTGTTTTTGGATGAATTTGAGTATATATGTGATTAAATAAGTTAATTTTATATTAATTTAGATCAAGAAAAGAGGAGATCGGATTTGGATCGGGGGAAATCAAAAGTTGTCAAATGGTCGTTCTGGTTCGTTCATCTCCACACGAGGTAAGTTCATAAGTAAATAATTGTTGTTAAATTCATATGAAAGTGCATTTAATTGTGCCAAATTGAATTTTAATAACTATACATGTATGCCGAATTGATATAAGTATAGGAGAAGTAACTACGAGCTTGAAACGATCGAATTACAACATCCAAAAGTCCCGTAAGAACCATAGGAATAGTTAGGATACATATGTCATGACATAGGATTCCGATATGTGATTTTGTGTAAGACCACGACATTGGTATCGATTTGAGATTTACATGTAAGATCATGTCTAGGACATTGGCATCGTATATGATTCCGTGTAAGACCTTGCCTAGGAAGAATATCCAAATACAACTAAAAATAAAAAAGTTGTAGTGGCATCTATATTTGATTACATGTAAGACCTCGTCTAGGACGTTGGCATTGTATGAGCTTTTCGAGCTATCCGAGTATCCTTATTGATTCCGAATGGTTCAACGGGCAATGTTGAGTTAAGATTAAATGTGAAATCGAGCTAAATGGTTCATGTACGTGTGAAGTTAAATGTTCATGAAAATAAGGTAAGTATAGTAATTGAGATGATGATATGAACTATGCATGTTAAAGGTGTGATCATTATGTACATGAGATTGTTTATATTTGGCTATGTTGAAATGATCATGCTAATGTTCATTTGATAATTTATTTGCTTATAACTTACTATGCTTTAGAAAGCTTACTTTGTGTGTTCTTTCCATGTTTTTAGATCATCGAAGCTAGCTCGGACATCGGGGATCATCGGGAACAATTATCACACTATCGACTACTTGTTGGTATTTTTGAAGCTTTGTATATATGGTATATGGCATGTATAGGCTAGTGTCATCTTGACACGTTTTGAGTTGTGGTTTTAGCCATGTGATTTGGCTTGTAAATGTTGATGTGAATTTTGCCATTTAATTTGGCTTAAGTTATGTGTTTGATAAGTTAAATATATGATGTATATAATGCCTTATATGTTGGCTTATTTGGTGTGATTATGTGTTGATTAATTTGATTAGTTGTTAATTGATGTGCTTATGCTTGAAATCTAGCATATTGTGGTTTGATTTGAGATGCCATATGATATATGTTGAATTACAAAAATAGGTAATAAGTTGATGGATAAATACATTTAGTAGTTATGTATGTTTGATGTTTTTGGCATAGTGAAATGGTATGTTTTGATTGTGGAATTGAATAATTGAAATGGTATAATATATGGTGAATTGGCATGTTTTGGCTACATATATATGTTAGAAATGATGCATTTTGATGTGGTTTAGGTATGCTTGAGAAGGGTGAGAAATGTGACTTAAACCAAGTTTATTTTCACTCCACACGGCTGAGTACACGGGCGTATGGCTCGACCGTGTGTGACACATGGCCTTGGTACACGGCCAGGTGTCCCCTAGGGTACCCTATGATTTAAATTTAGTATACCTTACAGTTTTGACATGGCACAGACACACGGGCATGTCTATCTGTCGTGTGTGGCACACGAGCTGGCACATGGGCGTGTGGTTGGCCGTGTGACCCAAGTCAGTAACCTCCCTAATTTTCCAACGACCATGGCACACAGGCGTGTCCTCAGCCGTGTGGTGCAAGTCAGTATGTATGCCCTGTTTTCACACAGCCTGTGACATGGGCATGTCTAGTAGCCATGTGAGGCACACTGCTTATTCACATGGGTGTGTGGCCCTTCTATCTTAGAAAATTTTCTATGTTTCCCAAAGTTTTTGAATGTTATTGGTTTAGTCCCTAATCCCTTCTAAGCATGTTTTAAGGTCTAGTAGAGCTTTATAAGGGATATTGTGAATGTTTTGAATGAATTTTGATTATGAATGCTTGAGTGTATGTGAATGAGGTGTGTTATCTGGTAATGTATCGTAACCCCATTCCAACGATGGATACGAGTTAGAGGTGTTACAGTATTGTTAAGTGAAAATATTACAATGATTTTCCCGGTTACCTATATAGATTGTTTCATTGAGTAGATGTGATTTTTTGTATAGTAAGGTCCTTTGAGATGGAGGTTGTTTTGATATTTTTGGATACGTGAACAATTACTAATGTGAATGGTGATGTAACGCCCCGATTTTTGGGCCTAAGAGTAATGGGCCTTGAGTCTAGGTTCGGGTAGAAGACGGCCCGAACAATTTGGATATTTTAATTATTATTTAGTATGTAATTAAATAAATTACGAAGGGTGATGGTGTGGGAAAATGGCCCAAGAGTAAATTTAATTCGAGACAATTCCTGAATTTTTAATTTTGGAGAAAGAGGGTTCTGGCGATATGGGCTTTTAAAATTGCGATGGTAAATTTTGATACAAATAAGGCCTTGGCAAGTGGCAAGGTTGCGCCACTAAGTTCCTAAAAAAATGGCGCCTGGGAAGGAATTAAAGGTCCAGGGTTCAAGTTGCAAGGTAGGCATACTGTTACTTTTTAATTTTAGGCATGTGTCGGGCATGTGATCACTTAAGTGAATTTCAGCAAGGGCCTTAAAGAGGTTGGGCTGATTGTTTTAGTTGATATTAATGTTAGGTTCTTTTCTTTTTCTGTCTTGGAGAATTAGGGTTAGCCACCTGAAAGCTTTCACTGTCATTCATCCCTTCTGAGTTCTCATAAAAGCCGAAAACGCAAATTCCTTCTCCTTGGTGCTGAGTTCTTCTTCCTCTCTTTTTCCTCCATTTTTTTCTTCCTTTTTGCTTTTTCTTCTAGCCGAAACGTTCTGACCACCTTACTCACCTCCTCTATCAATTCCATCCTCCACAAAACTTTTATAGCCGATCGCTATAAAAGCCAAAATCCCAAAAACTCACTTCTTGTGCCGATTTCTCCGAGCCAAAATCCTTCAGTTATTTTTGTTCCTTTGGATTAACTTTCATCTTCTCTAAACCCTTAGTATCTGTCGGCAACATTACTTCAAAGTTATAGCCTCAAATCGTCATCTTCTTCATCACTTAAAAAGCCGAAGTACCATAGATTTAGGGACTTATAGCCGAACTTCAGATCTCTTGGATTCGAGTTCTACTATGTTTAGAGGATAGATCTGCATCAAATCTGCATAGAAATCAAAGAGGAATAGGTGGTAAGTGCTCATCACCTCAAATCTAGTCTTATTTTACAATTTAGAAAAAGTCGAAGTCCCTAAACTCTAAGGAGGCTGTCGATTTGGGCATAGGGATTTAAGGGTCTTTAACCGACGATTTCTTTTGGTGTTTAGTGTCTTCCAGAGGTTGGATCGAAGGCTTGGATCTTTGGAACAACTAGACTTAGATCTAGTCATCGGTTTTCGGCAAAAAGGTAAGATTCTAAAGGCTTTAAGGGCATGGTTCGAATATGGTAGGTGAATATTGGGATTGGTTATTGTGGTTTGCAATCTAAGAATTGTGGTAATCAATTGTAGGACATCGTAAGGGATCTCAGTGGCAGTCGTCACAAAACAAGTGTGTAACAACCCTCGTAGTAGCTTAGGCTAATATTTGCAGAAAAGCCGAAAAGCCAAAATTCTGGCATTTCGGGAACTTGAGATTTTACATGCGGTTTTGGAAGCGATAAAAATGATATGATCGGTGTTTGGATCGATGGAACAGGTAAGAGCACAATTCTATGCACGACGGTAAGTTGGGCCTCAATGGGCTGAAATTGGGCCTAATGGGCTTTCGGGCCATTTGGGTAAAAATTGATAGAAAATGGAATTTGGAAAGATTGCATGTTAACGCGGTTAGTACTGTTGTAAAATTTGGATTATGTGGGCTTAATGGGCTAAATCGGCATTCGTAGGACCCATTAGGGGTTTTGGGCCCAAAAGCCCGAATCTGATAAAGTGGGTTAAAGATCATTGTTTAAACACTCGGAAATATTGATAATTGATTATTGAACATGGAAAACCCTAATATTTGGTAAAATTACGAAATTACCCTTATAATATGAAAAATGTCTATTTTGCCCCTAGGTAAAAATGACCATTATACCCCTAGGGTTTAATTATGAATATGATGCATGAGATTTTGATATACATGATATGACATGATATGCACATGATATGTTATGAGATGCACATGATATACTCATTATATGCATGGGTTGGGTTTGATATAAATGGAGGAAGTGTAAAAGGGCTTTGCCCAGGTTCATCAAAAGGGCTTTGCCCCGATTTATCAAAAAGGACTTTGCCCCAGTTATTAAAGAGGCTAGGCCTCTAGTTATATGATAAAGCAGCTATGCTGCCAGTGGAGAGTTTGGTAGGATGGGTTGAGTTATTCCCCACATGGAGAGCTTGGTTGGTACGGGTGGAAAGTAGTGGATGGTGGGTTGAGTAGTCTCCCCAAATGGGCTTGCATACATTCATTGGTATTATATGTGATATTGAAATGGGCCTGTGGGCCATACCGGTCTGATAAAGGCTTGATTTGTGATATGATTTCTGAAAAGGCTTCGGCCCAGTAACCGTTAAACGAAAGGCTTCGGTCCAATATGCTGGTATTAGTTTAGGCTCTGAAAGGGCTTGTTGCACACTGAGTTTCCAAACTCACCCCCCTTTCCTTATCTTTGCAGGTGAGACTTAATGTGGAGACTTGGAGCCGGAGGGGATTCAGAGTGGCCATGTGGACTGTTTAAAATAAGCGTTTATGCCTTCACTTTTATTGTAGATTACTTCCTTTATGTTTTCGGGTTTTAAGTTGTAATAAGGCCGCTTTAATTATTTTTAATTACTTTAGTATGATTATTAGCTTAGGCATGATATGGATTTAAAGGTTTCGGATTGAATAGCTCTAGGGCGCGTTTTTAAAAGAAATTATCTGATTTCAAAATATTGTGAAACAAGACAAAGCTTCCACAACGAAAACATTTAAAAAAATTAACAATTGCTTTCAATGGCTTAAAACGAAATGGTTTTTCCTGAACAATCATTCAGTTAAAGTGTGGCAATGGTTGTGTGCATGTCTAGGAGTGGATCCATGGAGAGCTTGGTACTTAAGCGGTCTAATTGACTCACCTCCTCTCTTTTAGGCATCCTACGGTGCACAGCTTCCATTCACTTTAATCTATAACAAAAATACTCTTTAAACACTAAGAAAGATGTTAGTTAAAACATGACTTTTACAGTAAAGCTTCAATGTGACACGCCGAATTCGGGCCTAACTTTTAGGCCGGGTTTAGGGTGTTACAGGTGAATTTGTATTTGGTGATCAGGAATTATAAATTATATCTTTAAATGTTTACTTTGAATAAGGTAAGTTAAATTGATGTTATACTATGAGCTTACAAAGCTTTTTTAGCTTACTTTTTTTTATGTTCTTTTGCAGTTATCAAGTTTGTAGACTGACTGGACGGACCGACTAAAGACTCACACTATCCAAACATTTTGGTAGCTTTTGTATCTTGTTTTGGGGTGTGGCATGTATATAGGTGTTTTGTTGTAAAAATGTAACTCTTATGCTATAATGTTGTTCCTAATGAAATGCTTGGTTTGAATGTGTATGTTTGAAATGCTTTTGGTTGGGTTGATTCTTAATAGTCATGAGCTAGATGTTAACACTTTGGGATGGAAATTTTTTAGTATGCTTATGCTTTGTCATTTTGGCTGATGTTTGTGCATATGTAAAAAGTTAATGTCATGTGCTATTTGGCTAGGTTATTGAATGAATGATCTTTAATTGTGGTGCCTTTGAATGACATATTGGTTAGGTATAGGATGAATGAAATTTTGGCATGTAATTGGTGATTTGAATGTGTATTTGAACCATAGAAATGGACTAGGTATGGCATGTCTTGTTGTCTAGGGAATGCTGCATGAATTTACTTGTTTTAAGGGTTAAAAATCATTCACACAGCTTGGGACACGGGCTGTCACACGATCGTATGCCAAACAAGGTCACATTACACAATCATGTGTATTTATTATTTTTAGGTGCAGTATCCACACAACCTAACACACGGCTTGCGACACGGCCGTGTTAGCTAAAATCGTTTGTTATACGGTCTGATAGACGGCCTACGACATAGTCGTGTGACCCAACTTTGAATACACATATTGTCTGGTACATGGGTTGTGACATAGCCATGTGGCCCTATTTCGAAGACTCACATAGGTGGACATACAGGTTGGGACATGGTCGTGTGTCCTGACTTCGAATGTTAATACGGTTTGGACTATGTCACAAGGCCATGTGGCCCCTGTTTTGCAAATTTTCATGTTTTTCTAAAGTTTTCTGTTTTGTTTTGATTTGATCACAGATTGTTCTCAAACCATTTTTAGGGCCCCGTAAGCCCAAATTAAGGTCTATAAGTATATTTATATCTTAAATTGATTCGTTATATATATGTTTGTAATTTAGTTGTTTAAATTGCTTTGAAATGAAGTTAAAATTTTTGTCTAGCTTGGTAACACTCCGCAACCTTAAGCCAACAACGGAGTCGGGATAGGGGTGTTACATTTAGTATTATCAGAGCTGTAGTTTGGTCAATTCTAGGACTAATGTAATGTGTATAGAGTCTAGAATATACATGCCACATATACCCTGTGATAGTGTGATGCTTTTGATTTGTTTTAACAATGTATTTTCTTATATATACAAGATGTCAATCGAGTCAAACTGGACTGTAGTTAATAAAGCTAAGAGTAATGTACTAGCTTCTAACCTGGAAGCAAGTCAACGTGTGTCAGTCCTGCAATCATTTGGTGATGAAATGAAAAGTGTATTTTTCGGTATGATGAATCAATGGTTTAGTGAGTTTAAACGAGAAAACCTTGTGACTCCACAACCTCCACCCCTACCGTGCCTCCTCCGGAACCTCCCTGTCCTCAAAATCATGTGCCTATAACTTTTACTTGCCCCTCAGTAGATAAAATTCCAAAATGCAAAGCTGAAGAATTTAGAGGTAAGGTTTATGATGATTTTTCAAAAGTTGAATATTGGTTAATGAATACAAAGAGAGTTTTATGGAATTGATGCGTACACCTAAAGATTGTCTATGATATGCAATTTCGTTGCTGAAAGACGAATCATACTCATAATGGGATACTTTAACTACAATGATATCCAATGATTGTACTAATTAGGATTTCTTTCAGATAGAATTTAGGAGGAAATATGTTAGCTAGTTGTACCTTGACAAGAAAAAGAAAGAGTTTCTTGAGTTGAAATAGGGGAATCGATCAGTAGTTGAGTATGAACAAGAGTTTGTATACTTAAGCAAGTATGCACGTAAGATTGTATCAAAAGAAGAAGAGATGTGTATTAAATTCAAATATGGCTTAAATAATGAATTTTGGATGTCTGTTGTAGTATTGAAATTACACGAATTTGTGGAACTCTCGAAATGAGCTCAGAAAGTTGAAGAAATTTGCAAGAGTAAATGGCGGTCTGAATTGAGATATCAAGATTTCAACAAGTGAAGATCATCCAAATCGGCTCAGACTTTTCCATCAAAGAATTTTTGAAATGATGCAAATCGAGCAATTGCTCCTTTTGAGTTTACTGGTAGAGATAGATCTAGACAGGGTAATTGAAAGTCTACTAATTCTCTGACGGCTAGTGTTGGTAGTGTGAGAAATGCTGAGAAGATTTTTTTGTGAATAATGTGGTAAAAGACATTTCAGCGGATGTCAATCTAAGTTAGGAACTTGTTTTTGATGTAGATCTCCTAATCATTTCCTCCGAGATTGTCCAAAATGACATGGTGATTTGGGAAATCAGATTAGCAAGCTTGAAGATACTTCACAGAGAGTTAGACAACCTAGAAATGATAGAAATGCTACAGCTAGTCAAAGGAAAACAAGAGATACAACTAAAAAATTCGAAGCTAGAGCACCAGCCATGGCTTATGCAATTAGAGCTCAAGAAATGGTTTATGTAATTAGATCTCAAGAAGAAGCTTCTGCTCTAGATGTTATTGTCGGTACTTTCTCTCTTTTTGATATTGATGTATATGCATTGATTGACCCTAGATCAACACACTTTTTAAATGCATTGCATTTAGTAGACAAAAAGAATTTACTTGTTATGTCAACTGATTTTATGGTTCAGGTAACAAATCCACTTGGTCAGTGTGTTTTAGTCAATCATATTTATAAGTCATGTCCACTAAAAGTTTGAGGTTATTATTTTCCTGCTAGTTTGGTACTATTACCATTTGATGATTTTAATCTTATTTTGGGAATGGATTGGTTGTCTGAGCATGATGAAATCGTAATTTTTCGAAGAAAGCAAGTTAGTTTGAAACGTCCAAGTGGTGAATTTATTTGTGTCAAGGTAGATGGAACCAATTGTATGACAAATGTGATTTTGGCAATTTCAGCTCATAAGTCGATCAGAAAAGGATGCAAGGCTTATTTGGCTTATATTCTTGATTTAAGAGTGGCAGAAGAAAAAATTGGTCAAGTACTGATAGTTAAAGAGTATGCTAATGTTTTCCTGAAGAATTACATGGGTTACCACCAACTAGAGAAGTTGAATTTGTAATTTAACTTGTGCCGAGAATAGCTCTAATTTCAATAGGTCGGTATAGAATGGATCTTACCAATTTGAAAGAGTTGAAAGCACAGTTGCAAGAATTGTTAGACCGTGGATTTATTCGACCGACTGTGTCACCTTAGGGTGCTCTGGTTCTATTTATGAAAAAGAAAGATGGGTCGATGAGATTATGCATAGATTATTAGCAGTTGAATCAAGTCACCATCAAGAATAAATATCTGTTACCTAATATTGATGATCTGTTTGATTAGTTGAAGGGAGCTACGACAGTTTCAAAAATTAATTGGCGATCCGGATATTACCAGTTGCGAGTTAAAGAGCCTGTTGTACCAAATATTGCATTCAGAACTCAATTGGGTCATTATGAATTTTTAGTGATGCCATTTGGTTTGACTAACGCCCTTACAGCATTCATGGATTTAATGAATCAAGTATTTCAACTGTATTTGCATAATTTTGTTGTGGTGATTAAAGACGACATTTTTATTTATTCGTTGAACAAGTTAGATCATACTGAGCATTAGAAGGTAGTACTACATGTTCTGCGTGAAAAAAAATTATATGCAAAATTCAGTGAATGTGAATTTTATTTGTGAGAAGTTGGATTTCTGGTCATGTAATTTTTGTTGATAGAATCCATCTTGATTCGAATAAAATATCTACGATTGTTGATTGGAAAGTTCCAAAGAATGTTTTCGAGGTTCATAGCTTTTCGGGCTTAGCTGCATATTATCAGCATTTTGTTAAGGGTTTGGCTTAAGACCCGCGACACGACCGTGTGGTCCTATTTCAAATACTTACAAAGGTAGGGACATGGCTGTGTTTCCTAACTTCAACTGTGCATACGGTCTGGACTATATCACACGACCTGGCCACACGGTCGTGTAACCCTCATTTTGCAAATTTTCATATTTTTCTGAAGTTTTTGTTTTGTTTCGATTTATCCCAGATTGTTCTCAAACTATTTTTAAGGCCCCGTAAGCCGAAATTAAGGTTCATAAGTATATTTATATCTTAAATTGATTCATTATATATATGTTTCTAATTTAGTTATTTAAATTTCTTTGAAATGATGTTAAGTAAATCTACAAGAGGAAATGAAATGCAGATGGAAAAGTGGAAACTTATAAAGCTAGACATTTAGAAAAACGTTAAACTTAGAAAAATGGTATCGATTACAAAGAAACCTTCTCTCTAATTTCCATGCTCAAGTCAATCCACATATTACTATCCATTGTGGTGGCTCTTGATTATGAGATCTGGCAAATGGGTTTCAAGACAACGTTTTTGATATACTATCTTGAAGAGAGCATCTACATGATGCAACCCACTGGATATATAGCTAAAGGAAACAAGTATAAAGTTTGTAAACTACTTAGATCCGTATATGAACTCAAGCAAGCATCTCACTCAAGGAACCAAAGATTTGATCAAGTGATCAAGAATTTTGGATTTTAGCAAAACGTAGATGAACTTTATGTTTACAAACGTTTAGAGGATGGAAATGTGGTATTTCTCGTTCTATATGTCAATGAAATTGTACTCGTTGGAAATGATGTAGGGACATTGTCATCGGTTAAATTATGAGAAACCCAACCGTTTAGCATGAATGACTTGGGAGAATCAAATTTTGTTTTGTTTTACGTATTCGAATCTAAGGGATCAGAAGAACAAATTGATAGTACTATCCCAGGCTTCATACATTGATAATATATTCAAGCGTTATGCAATAACTAATTCAAAGAAGGGAAATCAACCCTCTGTATCGGGATTTCATCTCTTTTTAGAGGATTGTCCTAAGACAGTTGAATAAAGAGAGAACATGAGAAAGATTCCTTATGCTTTGGCAGTAGGAAGTATCATGAATGGTATGCTATGCACATGCCCAGATATCTGTTTTGTAGTGGAGTTGGTAAGTCGATATCAAATGAATCTAGGACCAAGGCACTGATAAATAGTTAAGCATATACTCTAGTATTTACAGAGAATGAGATATTATATGCTTGAGTATTCGGGAGGAGATCTTACTCCTATCAGATATACCAATTCTGACTTCCAAACATGTTCGAATTCAGGAAAAGTTGACATCGGGTTGTGTTTTTTATTCTCTACGGAGAGTCTATAGTGTGAATTAGTGTCAAGCAGGGTTGCAGTGCTAACTTCACTATGGAGGGCCGAATATGAGGTACGGAAAAAGTTATGACACTATAGTAGTGTGGATATAACTAAATCAAAATAAACCATATAAGGAAAAAAACATAAGGGAGACGATAGTGTTTGACGGAATTATATATGTAGTCAAAAATCGCATATGAGGACAAAAATCGAGGATTTGTTTAGCCAAGACTCTTATAGCTAGATAGCTCTTTGGAAAATATATAGTGGGGCAGAAGAATGCGAAACATGACTCATCTATTTCATTAGGGCTAGTGGGAGACTGTTGGATTTAGTGTGTAACACCCCTAACCTGTATCCATCATTGGAACAGGGTTTCAGAGCATTACCAAAACTTTTAGGACATTTTACAAATAATTTGTGTAAATTATTATTCACTAACTGAGATCATTCAAAACATCCCTTAATTGGACCCCCCGAGGTCAATACGAACATTAGAATCAAGTAGGGACTTAATCGGAAGCTCATTAAATTTTCGCAATATTTCAAAAATTTTCCAAAGTTGCAAGGCTCACATGCCCATGTCGTCAGGCTGTGTACTACACACGCCCATGTCCCTAACAAGTGTAACTCTCTGAATTTTAAGGCATGAAGGAATTGAAGTCACACGGCCAAGTCACATGCCCGTGTGCTAGGCTGTGTGGCGAATTTAATTTTCGAAGCTTAGGTGCAGTTTTCACACGCCCGTGTAATAGGCCCGTGTCTCTTCCCGTGTGCCCAATTCTGAGAATTTTGTTTCTCAAAATTAAGGTGCAGGGGACACACGGCCTAACCATATGGCCATGTTACCAGGTTTTGTGTCACACACGATCTAGACAAACGCCCATGTGTCTTCTCGTGTGGACAAAATGAAGTCATTTCTAGCTTCAGTTTTCACCCAAAATTTCACCCAAGGCCTGCACTTGAAGCACATAACCAATACCAACCATTTCAAGCATTCAAAGTTGGAAATTTTCATCATTCAACATAGCACACCATTACATGCATATGTGTTTATAAACTTACCTTGGATTAACTTAGGCATTAACAACATTTGATCACATTTACATAACATATCACATATGAATATATCATTATAACCTACTTAATCATACCAAAATAAGCCATTACTAGCCATTCCAATGGCTAGGTTACAAAACATCATTATCAAGCTACTAATGCTCAAGTTGTCCTATACATGCCATTATACCAAAATGATTTTACTAAGTATACCCAAAATGACTAGTTGATAGCGTGATGATGCTCCAGTGATCTCCAACCTTCGCGAGCTTCCAAGCACTATAAAATAGGGGGAAAATAAATAGAGTAAGCATTACATGCTTAGTAAGTTCGTATAACGGAAACTAAACTTACCTATCTCATTTATTAAATCTAAGCATATAATAACAAGTTTTCCATCCATTTGGCTAAATTGCCTAAACACATGCATCCAATCAAATATGTTAGTCACAAAGTTTACATATACATCAAGTAAGAATAGATGAGCTCATCATGCAATACTCTTTCAAGACATTATCATTTCATCTCACAATTCTGATGCCATGTTAAGAGTTTTATGTTCGTCGAATCATTGAAAATTCTGATGGATGCTCAAGTAGTACACTCGAGATGTATTATTCCATAATCCGTCAATTTTTATTCAATGGTACCCATTAGGGCACTTAATCAAGGAACACACTCTCAAGCCATATATCTTATAACATGATTACCAGTCCACGCTAAATCCTTTATATAACGTATGCTCGAAGAGTTCAATTAGGGTTACCAGTCTAGGCTAAACCCTAATCATAACGTATACTCGAGAGGTATTATATCAGGATTACCCATCCGAGCTAAATCCTTTCTATAACAAGGTCGATAGGATTACTCGTCCGAGCTAAATCTCGTCTGCAACAAATGCAGGACCTTATTCGTTTCCGGAAAATGCATATATTCATAGGAATTCAATATTCAATCGGGACTTAACCCCTTTTTCACCATATCAAGCATGTATTAATTTTTTCATTATATCATTCAAGTAATGTACATCAATATAAGTCACATTCCAAACAATACAACATTCAATTAAACATATTATATGCCCGATTAAGTTACACAAACTTACCTCGACACTTGTTCGCATTGGAAATCTACTAATCTGAAACATTTTCTTTTCTTCGATCTAACCTTGAATTAGTGTTTTCTGGATCTATATAAATGAATTGAATCATCATTTTCACGTATTTCATATTTAAATGGACTCAATTTACGTCCTAAGAAAAATTACCATTTTGCCCTTAACTTTTCCATAAATTTTGATTTCGTCCCTAGGCTCAGAAAACAAAACTTGTGCAATTTACTCCCTATTCCAAGCCTAACCAAAATCCCATTACAAATTTTACAGCACTTGTATTTATAAAAATTCAAAATTTTTCTTCAATTTCACAAGTTTACATTTTAGTCCTTAGATCGTGTTTCCATCAAAAATCACTTTGAAAAAGTTGTTTATCTATCAATAACCTTTCATTTTCTACCATAAATTTCTAATTTTCAGCATATACATCCTTGACCCATTTTCCATACTTTGATAACTTTTCAAATTAATCCCTCAAATAGAGAGATTAGGCTATCCCGGTTTCAAAAATATCAAAATTACTAAAAACGAAACAAGAAACCTTACCCAATTAGGCCTTGAAAGTTTCTTCATTCTCTCCTAGGGTTTTCATGTGTTTTTAGGTTGAAGATGATGAGAAAATAAGATGATATTTTCTTTTCATCTTTTAATTAATTAAGTATTTTGCAATTTCAAATTTAGTCCTTGCCCTTTTTCTATATTTCCATGGATGAGTCACCAAGAATCTACATACTTTTCTTTAATGGTCTAATTACCATATAAGGACCTCTAGATTTGAATTCCACAGCTATTTAATCCTTATAGCTAATAGAATTCAACTTTCACATTTTATGTGATTGAGTCCTTCTCGTAATTAAACACTTAACTGATAAATTTTTCGTATCAAAATGTTCACATGACATGCCTATTATAATACGGACCATATAATGAAATAAAAATAAACATTATTTTCGGATCGGATTTGTGGTCCCGAAACCACTTTTTCGATTTCACTAAAAAATGGGTTGTTATAACTCTCCTCTTTAAAGATTTTCATCCTCGAAAATCTTACCAGTAAAAAGGTTCGGGTATTGCTTCCTCATAGCATCCTCCAGTTCCTAAGTGGCTTCTTCAATACCATGTCATTGCCAAAGAACTTTTACTAAAGCTACCTTTTTATTTCTTAACTCATTCGTTTCCCGAGCTAAGATTTTGATTGGTTCTTCACTATAAGTAATATTTGGCTGAATCTCTACCTCTGTCAGAGAAATAACATGTGAAGGATTGGATCGGTACCGTCGTAACATAGACACATGAAAAACATTATGAATCCGATCAAGTTCTAGTGGCAAAGCTAACCGATATTCAATCGGCCCAATTCTTTCTGTAATCTCATATGGTCCAATGAACCGTGGACTCAGTTTTTCTTTACGACCAAACCGGAGAACTTTCTTCCAAGGTCACACTTTCAAGAATACTTTGTCACCGACTTGAAATTCTATTTATTTTCGCTTCAAATCAGCATAGCACTTTTGACGATCAAAGGCTACTTTCAAATTGTCTCGAATTACTTTCACATTTTCCTCAGTCTCTCGGACCAAGTAGACTCTATGTAACTTTTTCTCACTAAATTTTGTCTAGTACTATGGAGTTCTACATTTGCGACCATACAAAGCTTCATACGGTGCCATTTTAATACTAGACTGATAACTGTTATTATAAGGAAATTCAATCAAAGGCAAATACTGTTCCCAGTTACCTTCAAACTCATGTATACAACACCGAAACATATCTTCCAAGATCTGTATTACCCGTTCAGATTACCATCTATCTGGGGATGAAATGCAGTACTAAAATGTAACTAAGTACCCAGAGCTTCTTACAATTTACTCTAGAATTGAGATGTAAACCGAGGATCTCTATTTGAAATAATGGAGATAGGCACTCCATGCACTCCGACAATCTCAGAAACATATAATTCAACCAATCTATCCAAGGAGTAATCCATACGTACCAGAATAAAGTGTGCAGACTTTGTCAACGGATCAACAATTACCCAAATGGCATTTTTCTTCTTTAGAGACAAGGGTAATCCCTCTACAAGGTCCATGGTAATTCTTTCCCATTTCCATTCCGGTACCGCAACCGACTGTAATAGTCTAAAAAGCAACTGATGTTCAGCTTTTTTTTGCTAACATATCAAACACTTAGGTACGAACTCAGAAATATCTCATTTCATTCCCGGCCACCAATACATCTTTTTCAGATCATTATACATTTTATTACTACCAGGATGTATAGACATGTCACCATGGTGAGCTTCATTCAAAATCTTCTGTATTAGGTCTGAACTTTTCAATACACATACTCTACCTCTGAATAATAAACAACCATCAGTCTCGATCTAAAATTCTAACTCAGAAGTCAATTCACTGTGTACCCATTTTTCTTGCAACTTACTATCATTTTTTTGAGCTCCAAAGATCTGTTGCAAAAACATTAGTCTAGCTTTTAACTCAACTATGATTGAGCCATCATCAGAAAATGACAGTCGGGTGTTCATTGCTCGCAAGGTATACAGGGATTTCCTACTCAAAGCCACCTGCACTGTATCAAATTCAAATCTTTCTGTGGCATCAAGTATTTCAGACTTTTATGATCGGTGAATATGTGACATTTTTCACCAAATAAGTAATGGTGCCAGATTTTCAATTCAAACACTATGGCCACCAATTCAAGATCGAGTGTTGGGTAGTTCTTTTCATGTGGCTTTAGTTGTCGTGAAGCATAGGCTACTACTTTACCATCTTGGATCAAAGTACAGCCTAAACCATTCAATGACGCATCATTGTAAACTATAAATTCCTTACTCGATCCTGGCTAAACTAACACTAGTCTTTCTGTCAATAAAGCTTTTAATCTGTCAAAAATCTGTTGGCATTTATCAGTCCACTCAAACTTTACATCTTTCTGTAGTAAATGAGTCATCAGAGAAGTTATCATTGGAAAACCTTTTACAAATCTCCTATAATAACCAGCTAGTCCTAGAAAACTTCGGACTTCAGGCACATTCTTCAGTGGCTTCCAATTAAAAATGGATAAAATTTTATTCGGGTCTACTCTAACACCTTTAGCAGATACTATATGCCCAAGAAAACTAACTTCCTATAGCCAAAATTCACATTTACTGAATTTGGCATACAATTGTTTCTCTCGCAGAGTTTGTAACACTATTCTCAAATGCTCAGCATGTTTATTTTCATCTCAGGAGTAAAACAAAATATCATCTATAAATACCACCACAAACCTGTCCAAATACAGGATAAAAATTTTGTTCATCAAATCCATAAACACTACAGGTGCATTTGTCAAGCCGAATGGCATCACAAGAAACTCATAATGTCTATACCGAGGTCTAAAAGCTATCTTTGGCACATCCTGTTCTTTTACCAATAACTAATAGTAACCAGAACGAAGATCAATCTTTTAAAATACAGTGGCACATTTTAACAGGTCAAACAAATCATCAATTCGATGCAATGGATACTTGTTCTTTATTGCAACTTTGTTGACCTGTCTATAATCAATGGACAGCCTCAACGATCCATCCTTCTTCTTTACAAATAGAACCGGTGCACCCCAAGGTGAGAAACTAGGTTGAGCAAAACCTCTGTTAACCAATTCTTGCAATTGTCATTTTTTAACACCCCTTACTCGTATCCGATGCCGGAGCAGGGTACGAGGCATTACTAGACTTAAGCAAAACCAAACATACAAAATCGGGCCATAAAATTTCATCCAAACTAAAACCCAATCAATTGAATTCAAATTGTCCTTATTATGGACCTACGAGGCCAAAAACATACATCATTAGCGGTCCGGCACTAAATCGAGAACTTACAAAATTCTAAGAAAAATTTCTAAGTTAAAGCCTCACACGCCAGTGTGGAGGCAATGCACACGCTCGTGTGCTTGGGGACACACCCATGTCCTACACCCGTGTAGAATTATTTGATTTATTTTCTAATTTGAACCTACAGGGGTTTTCACACGGTCGAGCACACACCCGTGTCCTTATCCTGTATCCCTCACATGGTCTAGGACACGCTCGTGTGGTAGCCCGTGTGATTTTTAGCAAGCATTCTATTTATGACATCATCATACAAATTTGAGGCACACGGCCAGGCACACGCCCGTGGCCGGAGGCCATGTCCCTCACACGGTTGAGACAGATGGCTGTGTCTCTGCCCGTGCGTTTAGTATCATGCATGTTAACCTAAAATTCAAGGTGGAGGGGACACACGGCTGAATGACACGCCCATGGGGCTGACCATGTGTGACACACGGCTTGGACACTTGCCTATGTGTCTACCCGTGTGGACCATTTGGAGGCTATTCCCTAAGCTATTGGTCACCCTTAAACAATCATACACTTCCATATGTTCAATGGCATATTCCATGATATACATGGACACTTAAACATGCAACATTATAACATCACTATGACCCCTCTTTATACTAGTCCATTAGTATTCGCACAACCTATTTTTTTAGTCAATCCACACCAATTTCATGGTTTACTATATTCCTTATTATCAATCCATTTATGAGTTCTAAATCATGCAACCACATACAAGCAAAAAAGTAGTCATCCATCAAACCAACACATACATTTTGAAACTTAGGGATACATCCCAATCATTAATATGGACCAAATCACAAGGCCATATACAAAGTAATCAATGCCCAAATGAGCCATTACATTTGGCTACTTCAACATGACATATGTACACAAAATTGAAAAATTTCCTATACATGCCATGACCAATATAACTAAACCTTTTATACCCAAAACCTTCAAAGATAGTGTGATCTGAGCTCCGACGTCTCCCGATCCTTCGAGCTAGCTTGACGTATTTGAAGAAAAGGGAAAAGAGAGGGGTAAGCTATAAAGCTTAGTAAGTACACATACAAATTGTAACACCCCAAACCCGGCCTAGATGTTATGACCGGATTCGACGTGCCACATCGGAACGTTAAAAACATTTTCTATTCTTAGTCCAGAAAATCCTACTTAGTGTTCAAAAGATGATTTCATTATAGGTTAAAGTGAATGGAAGCTGTGCACCAGGTAGGAAACCGGAAAAGAGGAGGTGAGTCTATCGGACTGCTTAAGTACCGAGCTCCCTTCGGATCCAATCCTAGACATGCACACCACTATTGCCACACCTTAACTTAGTGTATGTTCTTAGGAAACCAATTCATTTAAGTCCAGTTTAAGAAAAGGTGATTAACTTTGGAAAGCATTTTCGTTGCGGAAGTTTTGCTTTGTTGTCGTGGTATTTTAAAAATCAATTACTATTTTTGAAAACGAGCCCTAAGACTAATCAGTTTCAGTGACTAAGATAATATTATACCTATTCTAGTAAACCATATTGAAAACAATTAAAAATCATTAAAGCGGCCTTATTACAACTTAAAACCCAAATCATAAAAGTAAATAAAAAGATGTCCAATTCACCAGAAGAAAACCAAATTTGCGGAACGAGTGGCCACTCTGAATCCCTTACAGCTCCAAGCCCACTATGGTTGGGGATTACCTGCGTGGATGAAAATAAGGGGTGAGTTTGGGAAACTCAGTGTGTAAAATAAACCAACCAGAGCTCAAATCAGCTCAAACTTTACTGGGCCTAATCCCTATTCAGAAATCAGAGTTAAATGGGCCTTAGCCCATATCAATATTAATCTAAGCCATAGCCCCTTACAGTATCAGAGTATACTGGGCCTAGCCCATATCAGTATCAATCTTGGCCGTAGCCCTATTACAAGTAGAGATATATTAAGCCTTTCCCATATTAACATAGTTGGGCCCATTTCAAAACAGTCTCATATGATTAATGCATGATAACCCCCATTCAACCCTACACTTGCCTCCGTCCATCCCTACACTTCTTGTGTGGAATAAATCACCCATGCCATCCCTACACTTACAGTGTTAGCACCGGTTACGGCACTAACTATAATCTGCAGCAAAGCTGCTTATATCAGAATATGTGGCACAGCCACCAGAACGGGTTCTTCCTCCATAACAAAACCCAACCCCATGCAGTATGACATGTATGCAGAATATATATATTTAACAAGGCATGCTTCAGAAAGACAGTCAAATTATAGCGTAAGAACAGTTATTTACCCTCGAGGGTCGTAATCGTAAACTTACCCCTTTAGGGGTATTACGGTAATTCTACCTTACAGAGGTATTTCAGTAATTTTATCAGTCTTTTTATGGTTTCATGCTCATTACAGTTATTAACGTATTAACAGAAACACTTACCGAACGTTTTTATCGAATTGGGCCTGTTGTCTCATTAACCCGATTTTGACCCATTAAGCCCAAATATACTGAAGTGCACGAAATTGCGCACTCTGCAATATTATCGTTGAAGTTACCAAAATTATCAATACCAACAATCCCACGAGCACTCGCACGCTCACAAGTTCTCGAAATGCCAACATTTCGGCATTTCAGCTTTTCGGCTTTTGCCGATCTAGTCTACTAGTGGGTGTCATTTACACACCTGATCTGTAACGATACGTTGGCGAGATCCACACATGAGTTTCCTACAATCGAGTTACTAAAACATCAGTCTACATATCAAAACAACTACATACTAGCCCCTTACTATATTCGGCCAACATTGCCTTAGACCCTAAAGTTCTTACCTTTTTCCGAAACGAGCGACTAGGTTTAGATCCAGTCATTCCACTTGTCCAAGCCTTCGATCAGTAGCCTCTAGATCACACTAACATCATAATAAAACAATTGTCACAACCCTTAAAGCCATAGGGCCCAATCGACAGCCTCCCTAAGCCTTTAGGGGTTTCGGCTTTTCTAAAACCTGAAATAAAGAATAGATTTGAAAACTTACCACCGATTCCTTCATTCAATGATTCCACTTTAATTCCTAGACAGTTTTGATGTAGATCTAAACCCTCAAATGATAGCAGAAATCAAATCTTTAAAGGTCTAAAGATTTGGCCATGCCCCTAAGACTGTGGGGTTTTCGGCTTTTTGAAATAGTGAAGAGAAAGATGAAATATGAAGGTTTTGCGATGGTTTTGTCGACGAGACTTTGGGGTTCAAAGGATGAGAGAATCGCCAAAAAGATAGAGAAGAATCAGAGGGTTTGGCTGGAGAAATTGGCACAGAAGAAAAACAGGCTTTTGGGATTTTGGCTTTTATGGTAATCGACTTCAAAGGCTTAAAAACGAAAGGAATGGAATAGTAGAATGGTAGGAAGGGTTCGGCTATAGAAGAAGAAGCAAAGAAGAAGAAAAGAGAATAGGAGATGAGAGGAGAAAAGAAAAAGAGAAAAGAATTGTTAAAAACGGCACCCCTTACCCAAAAAGAAAAAAAAAGAAAAAAATCCTAAAGGCCAAAGATATATGGCACTTATTAGCTATGGCCAAATGAGTGTATTTTGGCATAGGAATTCTTCCTAAATTCCAATTCCCCGAATTGCTCCTTGATTTTTGGCCAAATTCAATGTTTGAATTTCATTCAAACTCCTAATCGATCAGTCCACCGCTTGCACCGCTCCAGCACGCTGCCAAGAGTCCTGATCAGACCCCAACTCTTTCCCCACGCGTGCAGCAAAAATCCCAACCTTACGTGCGCGAGATGAGGCTCGAACCCCAGACCTCCATCCACCTTGCCCCCTTGCGCCTTCGTCCGAGCTGCTGCCACTGCACCATGCTTCTTCCTTTACTAATATATGGTCACAATTAATTTTAACCTTTAACCCGCTTCAGTTCTGGCCCGTTTCAAAAAATAAAACAGAAGTCGCTTTCCCCTGGAATCGAACTCATAACCCCTTGGTAGGCCTAGCACGCTGCTGCCACTGCATTGAAGCTCTTCTCATGATATAATCTACTCACAACTAATTTTAGGACTTATCTGCAGTAGTCCCGGTTCGTTTAAAAATAAAACAAAATATCGCTACTTACCAGACTCGAACCCCTAACCATATGCACACTCTTAATGCCTCCTTACCACTTGACCACGTGCCTCTTTTGTGTCACCTTTCCTCCCAAGATATTTATAAGGCCTCCTTGCAGTAATCCTTGGTTGTAAAAAAAAACAACCATTTGCGCACGCCGTGCCTTGAACCCAGGCACCTCCCATGCCTTTCTAGCGTGCTTAGCCACTGGGCCAGGTGCTCCTTTATGCTAAAACTCAGCCCAAATTAATAAGGTCTACTGCCCAGATTCTCTTAAAAGGCAAAATTTGAGAATTTTGCTAAAGCTATAGGCCGAGCCCCGGACTTTTCCCATACTATAAGCCCTTCGTTATTTATTTAATTACTAAACTAAGCTAAACATAATAATAATAACAATAATTAACTAGAACATCTGAATTATTCGGGCCGTCTTCTACCCGAACCCAGACTCAAGGCCCAATTATTTTTGGGCGTTTCACAAATAATCTACATTTTGAAACTATTGGTAGTCTAAGCATAATTACTTATTCGTTATGATACTTTTCATCTTGTCATATGTATATATATACTTACCTTCCATATTCATATGCACATGATTATCCAATTACATATCTTTTCATAGTACCATCGTTTACTAAGTCCTCATAGGGTTTTAGTACATACCTGTGCCATCTTGCACACATATGGCTTACTTACATTTTACTTTCGGAATTCATATTACGTTACCCATTGAACACTTGGAATATGATTCGGACACACGGAAGTAATGCACTGAAGTGTCTAAATTTAGCCTTAGCTACCTAACAGAATATGCACCGAAGTGCCTCATATCACAGAATCCCATACCGCTCTCAACGGGGCTACTCAAACAGCTAAAAGAGCATCTAAACACAACTCAGGATACCCAGCACCTAGACCCTAGCATGTATAATATATTAATTGAGCTCATAACACACATAACTATCCTAGTGACATGTCACTTGTATCCTCAACTATTCTTAAGGTTCAAATGGGATTTTAGACTTCTGGAACTTTACCGAACGTACTCGCATAATTGGTTTCTTTCACATGGCCAACGTCTCATAATCATATAGCAAAGCATCAAGACATGTTATATTATTAACATAGCCAAATAAGTATATTAGACATACAATTATCAATAAATCATTTAATAATAATAGTTAATGTATTTATTCACATATGTACTTACCTCGGTACAAAATATTAGAAATCGAGCCTAAACCTCGTGAACCTTGTTCTTTCCCCAATCAAGGCCCGTATCTCAATTCTCTTGATCTATAATACAAAATTTAGCTCATTTAATACATACATTACTCAAAACGACCCAAGATTCATACTTGGGTAAGATTACTATTTTACCCCTATACTTTCATATATTTGCAATTTAGTCCCTAGACTCGGATAATACAATTTATGGGATTTCTTAGTTACCCAAGCCTAGCCTAACATTTTTCATGTTCGCAACAGCCCACATTTCCCTTCATTTCACATTTTCCTACCCTTTTTCTACTACTTTTACAAAATAGTCCTTAAAGCCCTTTTCAAGAAAATCTACTTAGTAAAAGTTTTTTACCATCCTTTAAACTCTCATACCCTTCCATAAATCATCAAAACATAAGCTTCTCATGCATGGGTAAATTTCTAAGATGAACCCTAGCATGAAATATGCGTAGAAATAGAGAGAGCAAGTTACCGGGATTTCAAAAATACGAAGAACATTAAAAATAGGGCTTGAGAGCAATTACTATAGAGCTTGGAAAGCTTGAAAACCCTAGATATGGAGAACTCTAATTTTCGGCAGCAACATGAAGAGAATGAGCTGATTTTTTACACATTTCCCCTTTTTATTTCATTAATATACCAAATGACCAAAATCCCCCTAATGCCATTCCCTCAAATTTTTCCATACAAGCCCATTTTTGTCCAAAAACTTAAAAATTGGAAAAATTGCTCTTTAAGACCTTTCAATTAATAATCCAAAGCAATTTCATACAAATTTCTTCTGAAACACAAAATTTGCAACTTATTCAATTTGGTCCCTAATTTCCCATTGGGCACCTTATACTTAGAATTTCTTCATGAAATTTTAACACATGCACATATTCACATTCTAAACCTCATAACAATAATAAAATCAATATTGTAATGTTGGATTCATGGTTTTGAAACCACTATTCCAACTAGGCCCTATTTTGGGATGTTACATTTCTCCCCCTTAGGGACTTTCGTCCTTGAAAGTCTTACCAGTAAACAGGTTCGGATATTAACTTCTCATAGTCTCCTCTAGTTCCCAAGTGGCTTCTTCCACCCCATATCTATGCCATAATACCTTCACAAGGTCAATACTTTTGTTCCCCAATTGCTTAACTTCCCTGGCTAAAATCTTAATCGGTTCCTCACCGTAATTCATGTCCGGTTGAATTTCAACCTCTATAGGAGTAATCACATGCGAGGGGTCCGATCTTTATTGACATAACATGGACACATGGAACACGTCATGGATCTTTTCCAACTCTGATGGTAGAGCTATGCGATAGACAACCGGTCATATTCTCTCGGTAATCTCATAAGGCCCAATAAAACGAGGACTTAATTTGCCTTTTCTACAGAATCTTAAAACCTTTTTCCAGGGTGATACCTTCAAGAATACCTTGTCACCCACTTGATACTCAATTTCTTTTCTTTTCAAATCTGCATACGATTTCTGTCTATCCGACGTTGCTTTCAAATAATCTTAAATCACCTTAACTTTATCCTCAGTTTCTTTGATTAAATCAACTCCAAAAATTTTACTTTCCTTAAGTTCTGTCCAATATAAAGGAGTTCGACACTTTCGGCCGTATAACGCCTCATAAGGTGCCATCTTTAAACTGGACTGATAATTGTTGTTGTAAGCAAATTTAACCAAAGGTAGATAATTTTCCCAACTACCTTGAAACTCAAGAACACAACATCTAAGCATATCTTCAAGTGTTTGAATTATTCTCTTAGATTGTCCATCAGTTTGTGGGTGGAAAGCAGTACTAAAACTCAGTTTCGTTCCCAAAGCCGCTTGCAACTTTTTTCCAAAATCGCGACGTAAATCTCGAATCTCTATCCGAAATAATTGACAATAGCATACCATGAAGTCTAAAATCTCTGAAATGTACAAATAAGCTAACTTATCTAGAGAATAATCTGTGCGTATCGGTATGAAATGGGCCGATTTAGTCAATCTATCAACTATCACCCAAATAGCTTCTTTCTTGGAGTCACTAGCAACCCGGTCACGAAATCCACAGTGATCCGATCCCATATCCACTCAGGGACCACAATAGGCTAGAGTAAACCAGAGGGCATTTGATGTTCAGCCTTTACTTGTTGACAAATCAAACATTTTGTTACGAATTTTGAGATATCTCTTTTCATACCATTCCACTAATAAACTTTCTTCAAGTCATTGTACAACTTCGTACTTCCCGGATGATCTGACATACGACTATTATGTGCCTCGTGCAAAATAGTCTAGATCAACTCGACATTCTTCAGAGCATAAACTTTTCTCCAAAATCTCAAGCATCCATCAGAGTCAATCTGAATGTCGGATTCACTGATTGCTTCACACTGAACTTTCTTAGCTTGTAATTCCTTATCGAATTTTTGAGCTTCACAAATTTGGCGGAGAAGAGTCGGCCTAGCTCTCAATTCAGCTAAAATAGAACCATCATCATACAAGGTCATTTGTGCATTCATTTTTCTCAAAGCGAATAGAGACTTCCTGCTTAAAGCGTCGGTGACCACGTTCACTTTTCCTGGATGATAATCAATTATAAGCTCATAGTCTTTCAATATTTCCAACCATCCCTGTTGTTTTAAATTCAAATCTTTTTGAGACATCAAATACTTGAGGCTCTTATGATCGGTATAGACATGGCATTTTTCCCCGAATAAATAATGACGCCAAATCTTCAAGGCAAACACTATGGTAGCTAATTCCAAATCATGAGTTGGATAGTTCTTCTCATGAGGCTTCAGCTGTCTCGAAGCATAGGCTACAACTTTTCCTTCTTGCATAAATACACATCTTAGTCCATTCAAGGACGCATCACTGTAGACTACAAATTCTTTCCCTGGTTTTGGTTGTACTAGCACTGGCGCCTCGGTCAATAGCTTTTTCAACTTCTCAAAGCTTTGTTGGCACTTTTCTGTCCACTCAAACTTGACATTCTTTTGCAGCAGTCTCGTCATAGGAGTGACTATCATATAAAATCCTTTTACAAACCTTCGGTAATAATCGACCAAGCCCAAAAAGCTCCTAACTTCGGTTACATTCCTTGGAGGCTTCCACTCAACAATGGCAGAAATTTTACTGGGATCAACTCGAATACCATCACTGGAAACAATGTGGCCTAAGAATCCAACTTCCTAAAACCAAAACTCACTTTTACTAAACTTAGCATATAACTGCTTATCCCTCAATTTCTGCAAAACGATCCTCAGATGTTCGGCATGTTCTGTCTCATCTTTAGAATAAATTAAAATATAATCTATGAACACTACAACAAATTTATCCAAGCACTACAGGAAAATAGACTTTTAGCGGCGTTTTTTTTTATCTTTAGCGGCGTTTCTAAGCGCCGCTAATACTTTTAGCGGAAGTTCGCGACGTTTTTTATAAAAGCGCCGCTAAAGACCAGGACCTTTAGCGGCGCTCTTAAAGAAACGCCGCCAAAGACCAGGACCTTTAGCGGCGCTCTTAAAGAAACGCCGCTATAGACCTGTACTTTTAGCGACACTTTTATAAAAACGCCGCTATAGACCAAGAAATTTAGCGGCGCTTTTATAAAAAAACGCCGCTATAGACCTGTACTTTTAGCTGCGCTTTTATAAAAAACGCCGCTATAGACCAAGAACTTTAGCGGCGCTTTTATAAAAAACGCCGCTATAGACCTGTACTTTTAGCGGCGCTTTTTAATTTGCCCAGTTTTGCAATATGTATTTTTACACCTGTATCCAACCCTCCTGCAAGAAATTCAATAAAAAAAAAAGCAAATATACCATGAAATCCAACCCAACCAAAACACGCAAATTTAAATAATACAAAATTATACGAAAAATATATTATATAAATTGGAAATGAATATTCAAAATATTCTTAAAATAATGTTAAAAGTTACAAGAAAACATGTCTATGATGGCGGATTTTGAAATTGGTGGAACATAGTCATCATAGTCTGAAGCTGCTGCTGGAGTTCATTATATTTCCTGCTCGCTCCGCCTCCTCATTCTTTGCCTCGCCTCCCTCGCTGCTGCCTCCGCTCTAAGTTGAGAAATTTGCTCACCTGTGCTAACTTGTATCTGAACTATCTGATCTTTTAACCTCTGAACTTCAGCTTGACTTTGACTCCCGGAAGGCATGTATTGGTGCGAGGTGGATCCAAAATATTGGGTCGGGTTAACACTGATCCTTGAAATCTAACCCGACCATACCTTTCGGGACCCAAAACTTCATTAATAATTACATTATCAATATCCTCAAAATTAACAGAACTATCGATCAAGAGATCGCTTCATCACGCCTTCTTATCTTTTAGTTTCTCCTAATAAATCGGTTAAAGAGTTAGAAATGAAATATACAATAAAAAGGAATACAACATAACATTATTTAAATTACACTAATAAAAACGATTTAATTAAAACATTATAATTAAATATTATAAATATTTATAATGAATCAATTTTTATTAAGTAAATATACCATAATTTTCTGACCTCGGATGACATCGGAGTTCCATCTTTTTCTCGTGCGTAATGTCAAAAAGTTGAAGGCGCCCAACTTTTGACTGCATTTGAGGCTTCCTACAATATAGTAGTAAAAATATTATTTAATAGTAAAAAGTTATTAATACTTGATAGATTTAATAAATCCATAGTACCTCGGCATGAGCTACACAAGCAAAACTTTTCGACTCTAGGTAATGCGTAAATTTTGTTTTTACTCACGCTTGTTTCAACTCGCTCACGGTCCTACATAATGAAATTATTATTACGTATATAGTAAATACTATAAAGCGAAAAATTTATAAGAGTTTGCAAGTACATAATACCTCTCCTTTCTTCGAATTCCAAAATCGAACTGCATCTTCCCATTGGTACCTCAGCATCCCCGATGGGACATTTTGCAATTTTTCTTCGAGGCTTATGGGTTTTTTAAAATATTCTTTTTTCAAAATGCTTTTATTGTCTCTCCATTTTTTACCCAATGGCTTCTTGATATAGGCATCAGAGACCTCTAAAGCAAACCTATCCTAAAAAACACAAGTTTAGGAAGTAAATATAAATGAAACTTAAACAAAAGTATTATAATTACATTAACGTTTTGTTACCTTAATATTAGAGAGAGCTTGATTTTTATTGCTATCAGGCATGTTATGCCATGATTCGTAGTTGATGGGCAACATATTGGCATTTCGTGCTATAATGCCCAAATAGCCTGCTAAAAGTCGAGCTTCTTGTCCAACAGGCTGACCATGGCTATTTCTAGTTACTTTGACACGCTCGCATGTAATTTAAGTTATATAAACTGTTAGGAGCGCACGTCCTCATTTCTCTGCGCGTCCCACCATTTTCAGCTGAAAAATAATAAATTATTACTATATTGAAATTTATAAATAAATCAGTAATAAAATTTAATACAATTTGTAAAATAAACTTAACATTACTTTGAATTTCCACAGACTCGTCAAGTGTCTCCGGACGCTTGAAGATCCAACAACTGTCTGCTGTTCAATACTTACTTCTTCCAAATTTGTAGTATTCTGTACAATACTAAGATCTCTTAATCTTCTTCTAGGCATTTTTCCTGCAACACATAAAATAGATAAAATTTTAGTAAGAAATAACAACAATAGTAAATATAAAATAGTTAAATTATATAACATGACCAATGTTAATATTGCAACATTACATATAAATAAAAAATCATAAAATCTTACTACATCATAATTAATCGTAAATATCCTCGTCTACATCCTGACGAACCCATTGAAATTGTGTACTAGTACTAGGGATATTTTCATCTAAGTCTTGTTCTAGAAAAGGCAAAGTTTCTGATCTTTCACCGATGTCATCTCTACTTCCATTCCCCATGTCAAACAAGTCTCTAGGGGTGTTTCAGAGTACAACGTACCAACCCTCATCAATTGGATCTTTCAAGTAAAAAACTTGTTTAACTTGAGAAGAAAATACATACGGCTCGTCTATCAAATGTTCTCCAGTGTGAATTAATCGAGAGAAATTCACCATTGTAAAACCAAACTCGATCATTTTTAATTCCGCGCGGCGCAAATATTAGCATCACCCAATCACATCGAAATAAGACAACTTTCCATTTTCCATAATAATCCAACTCAATAATGTCGGTTAGAATTCCATAATACTCCACATTTCCCTCGACAGGATTACTGTCCCTAGCACTAGCGTAACTTGTAATTAAAGAATTAACAACTACTCCACAATTTTGAGTTCTCCTCAATCTCTCACGATATTTGGTATGAAATCTGAATCCATTCATGATGAAGCCACTACATCTTTTTACTACTCGATTCGGACCTTGGGAAAGCCATTTAACTTCGTCATTAACGATATTCCCACTCCAAACCTATTGAATCGAAAGTAAATTGAGTAATTATAAATGTTATGAGAAAACATTATTATTTGTCAACAAAATGTTGAGTTGCATACCGTTTGGCTTAACCATTCATGAAAAGATTCTGCGAATAACCTATTAATCTCGCGATGTTGTAATCTTCGTGAGCGTGGACGAGATCTTAAGATTTGTTTGTACTCACTATGTTAAACATATGTTTAATTCGTTAAAAAATAAACAAATCAAAAAAAGAAGAATATTTATCATATTCTAGTACTTGCGTAATTGTTCAAGTGCATCGTGGTGGAAAAGAACATATCTATGTGCTTGTATCCAAGATCGGTCATCTAATTCTACAATTTCAACTTCGTCGATTGGTTCTCCATAACTTTGAAATAAATAAGTTTTGTCCAAGTTAGGATAATTGAGTCCGGCATTTCTACTTGGTCTATTCAATCTTGTTTCAACATCTAAATATCTAGAATAGAATGTCATACACTCCTCTGCTTAAGTAGCCTCAAAGAATTGATCCTTGGGATAATGCTTGTTACTGGCAATAAGACTTCAATTTGCTTAGGAACCTAAACACCATATACAACTGAAGAAACTTAGAAAATAGATTCTTATTTTTCTGCTAATTAGTTTACACCTATAAAGAGAGGAATTCACACAAACAAGGAAAAAACATCCTAAAAATCAAGTAACTTCCTAAGAATCGGTGGTGAGATTAGTTTCTATTTACAAGAGATCTCCTAGTAATAAGGTAAGTTTTGTCCTTAATTTTAGGAGTTCCAACACTCCCCTCAAGCTAGAGTGTAGATGTTTATCAAACCGACTTGCCAACAACTTCTTCAAACATGTTTTTGTTCAAACTTTTAGTTAATACGTGCGCAACTTGTTGTCTAGTAGGTAGGTAGGTGATGCACACTTCTCCCGAGTGTATCTTTTCTGTTATAAAGTGGCGATCTATTTCCACATGTTTGGTGCGATCATGATGCATGGATTATGTGCTATCTTCGATATTTGCCTGGTTGTCACAAAGACATTTTCATAGGCACCGGTGTAAGGCACTTTTAGTTCCCCATAAGTCTTTGTATCCAAACTCCTTCGCATATACCATGAGATAGTGCTCGATACTGCGCCTGCTGCTGCTGCGTGCTACAATGATCGTTTTTTGCTTCTCCACGTCACGAGGTTACCCCAAACATAACTACAATAGCCACTTGTAGAGCGTCTATCGTTAACGTAACCCCGCCACGCCCTGTCTGCATCGGTGTAGACTTCCACATTACGGTTTGCGGTTTTTCTTGAAATGCGTGCCTTTACCAGAGTCCTTTCGGATATCTTAATATTCGATATGCGACTTCCAGTGCTTCTCCTCGGGCATGCATGTCTTCGATAACACTTACACTAAAGGCTATGTCCGGGCCAGGGTGTGAGATAGGTAGATGAGTCTTCCTACTAGTCGTTGATATCTCCCCGTCGATTTCTTCTCCATCCTCATCGATTGCCCAATTTAAGGTTAAATTCCATAGGAGTTTTTACTGGTTTCATGACCCATCAAACCAACTTCCGACACAGAGATCAAGAACATATTTCCTTTGGGAGATGGAAATACTGTTTGGGACCTTGCTACCTCCATACCAAGAAAGTATTTAAGATTCCCCAAGTCTTTAAGCTCGAACTCTGTACCAAGGAATTCTTTCAACCTCACAATTTCGCTTGAGTCATCTCTCTGTTAATATATCGTCCACATAAACGATGAGGATGCAAGCATTTTCCCCTTTTCCGAGTGCTTGTAGAACATGGTGTGGTGGTCCTCGCCCTTGAATGTAATTCTCACTGGTCATAGCTTTTGCAAATCGGTTGAACCACGCGCGTGGAGATTGTTTTCACCCATACAAGGACTTCTTCAACTTACACACTTGGCCCTTGCTTTCTTCAAACCCGAGTGGGAAATCCATGTACACTTCCTCACTTAATTCTCCGTTGAGGAAAGCATTTTTTACATCCAATTGAGTCAAGTGCCAATCAAGGTTGGCAGCAAGAGATAGGAGGACTCGAATGGTGTTTAGCTTGGCAACTGGTGCAAACGTCTCGTCGTAGTCAAGACCATAAGTTTGAGTGAAGCCCTTAGCCACAAGTCGAGCCTTGTATCGGTCAATACTGACCATCGGGTTTAAATTTCGTAGTGAAGATCCATTTGCATCCTCTTTTTTTTTCCTTTAGGTAGATCCGAGACTTCCCATGTTTCATTATTTTTGAGGGCCTTCATTTCTTCCATCACGACTTGTCTCCACTCGGTTGATTCAAGAGCCTCTTCTATATTTTTTGGAGTTTTTACAGAATCAACATTAGTCACAAAAGCTTTGTAAGACTTAGATAAATTTCCATAGGATACAAACCGAGAAATAGGGTGTTGAGTGCGGCTCCTTGTGCCCTTTCGAATCGCAATTGGAAGATAGATAGATGGTGACGGAGGTGAGACTTCTATTTGAGCACGATCCTCGGTTGGGGATGCAATTGGCATCTTCTTTGATCGCTTTCAGGAGAACGATTCCGTCGAGAGTAAACCTATATTTCGGGAACTGTTTTTCTTTGTTTTCCTTGATCGGAAATGATTTTGGTGGTGGTATTGTTATTGGGAAGGATCGGGCTAATTTCTTGTTCTTTGCATTGTGAGAAGCTTGATCTCTAAACTGGGATTACCACAAAGACCTTGGTTGTTAGACTTGTTTGTGATAGTAGTTGTAGGATCATGAGGTATAATGAGGAGAGTATTAAGGGTCTCATCTTCATTAAAAGTCTCCCCTCAAGATGTTCTGTCGCAAAGTATGGTTCATTTTCAAAAAAGGTAACATCCCGAGAGACAAACATTCGGCGCAAGGTTGGTGAGTAACACTTATAGCCTTTTTGTGTGGGGGAATATCCAATGAAGATGCAGGTGTGGGCTCGAGGATCAAGTTTGGATTGATTTGGTTGATGGTTATGGACAAAAACTTTGCAACCGAATATTTTGGTTGGAAGATTAGGAACACGAAATAGAGGAAAGGACTTTAGAAGGGTATTTAGAGGTGTTTGGAAATTGAGGACCTTTGATGGCATTCGGTTTATGAGATAGCAGGCAGTGAGGACAACCTCTCCCCACAAATATTTTGGAACATTCATGGTGAACATTATGGCTCGAGCTACAAACAAGGAGATGACGATTTTTCTCTCGGAGATCCCGTTTTGTTGAGGAGTGTCGGACAAGAGCTTTGGTGTATAATGCCTTGGTCGAGAAGGTATGGGCTTAGGACAGAGTTAAAGTATTCTCTCCCATTGTCGGTGTGAAGAGTATGTATGGTAGAGTTGAACTGGGTTCGAACCATTGAGTGAAAATTTTGGAATACTTTGGGTGTTTGATTTTCTTTGAGGAGATAGACCCAACATACCCTAGTGTGATCATCAATGAATGTTATAAACCACCTAGCTCCTGTAATATTTTTCACTCATTTGGCTCCCCATAGGTCTTTGTGGATTAATGAAAATGGTTGGGATTTGGATATATGGTTTTAATGGGTATGGCACACGGGTATGTTTGGATAATTGGCAAATTTCACACTTCAAGGAATTAATACTTTTATTTGAAATAACAATGGAAGATGTTTCTTCAAATACAAAAATTTGAATGCCCTAACCTACGGTGCCATAACATAATTGTGTCCTCTTTTGAAGTGGATAGAGCCAATCCTCCTTGTGTCTTTGTCTTTATTCCAAACATATAGTCCATCATCAACTTTAGCAAAGTGCCAATCATCCTCCCCGATTTCTAGTCCTCAGATCACACAACCAATTGCGAGAAAATTCAGCAAGAAGTTTTTCATCCTTAGTAAGTTTCATGATTGAAAGTAAATTGCAGGACAAGTTTGGGACATGTAAGACTTTATTGAGAAAAAATTCTCTGTTATTTGTACTTCTCCTACTCCACCCACGGTGAGTAAGAACCATCACTATGCGGATTCGGGACTTGTCATGACAAGGGGTGTAGGTGTGAAACAAAGTGGAGTTACTGTCATGTGATCGGATGCACCGAATCGAGTATCCAAGAGGATTGATTATTTGATTCAAAGGCAATATTGAGGGCGATTACCTTGGGTGGCTAGAGATCCATGAGCGTGGAAGTACCAAGTATCTTATGGAGAGTCTCAAGTTGGGTTTTGGTTAGGCGAACATCGAGAACATCATCTGCAGCAGTGGAGGATAACAGGCGATCTTATTATCCTTCTGCTTTTTTTCAGGATAGCCATGAAGTTTGAAGCACTTTTCCTTTGTATGACCAACACGGTTGCAATGGTTACACCATGGCCGGTTGATCCGTAATCATTTCAAAGACGTGGTTTTTGTGGCTATGGACCTCTGGAGATGAGGGCGAGAGGTCTCGATGAGCCGGTTGCCAAGAGTTGTCATATGTTTAGGTTCCTTTGAGTCTCCCATCATGACAAGACGCTTTTTTCTTCTCTTCTAACTCGCAAATGCTTCACCGATGGTTGGTAGAGGTGATCGCCTGAGAGTCGACCACGGACCTCATCTAACTCACGATTCAATCCTCGCTAGAAATTCATAAAGACGTTCATTGTTGAGATGAGTCATGAACTTGGTGTGTTCCAATCCTTCACTCCAATCGCCTCATAGTACATATCCAGTTCCCGCCACAAAATTTTTGATTGTTGTAGTAGTGAGTTACTTGAGTGTCCCTTGTGCCGGATATCCTTTAACTTAAGCTTGATCTCAAATACTTGGGAGGCGTTTCCAAGATCCGAGTAGTTTTCTTTGATTGCATCCCACATGTCTTTTGCAGCTTTGAAAAAAGATAAGTGCGGCTTATATGGCCTTCCATCGAATTAATTAGCCAAGCCATTACTATCGAGTTGTTGAGTTCCCAAGTGGCATAAGTCGGTCATTGTGGTTGGTCGTGGAATTTCTCCATTGATGTATCCTAATTTGCCACGACCACGAATCACCATAAGGACCGATTGAGACCATTGTAAGAAGTTCTTCCCATTTAGCCGATGATTGGTGATTATAAGGGAGGAATTAAGTTCACCTTGAGTGATTCCCCGATTGACATTACGAGTTATTTGTGAAGTCTCGATTTGCATGAGAGTTTCATTAACGTCACCCATTGAAGGAGGACTAAACCGGGAGGAATTTTTAGGAAGTGAGATTAGAGACGAATGAGCGGGATCGAATGAATCCTAAAGCTCTTGATACCATGAAGAAACTTAGAAAATAGATTCTTATTTTTACGCTAATTAGTTTACACCTATAAAGAGAGGAATTCACACAAACAAGGAAAAAACATCCCTAAAAATCAGTAACTTCCTAAGAATCAGTGACTGAGATTAGTTTCTATTTACAAGAGATCTCCTAGTAATAAGGTAAGTTTTCTGTCCTTAATTTTAGGAGTTCCAACAACAACATTATCAAAACTGGTAACTATAGGTATAAAGGTGAATGCCTTTGAAATAAATTAGCACCTTTCAATTGGATACATCCAACGATAGAAAACCGGCCCACCAATTATTGCTTCACGAAGGAGATGAATGACAAGGTGCACCATAATAGTGAAGAAGGAAGGTGGAAAGATCTTCTCCAAATTGCATAATGTCAAAGCGGCTTGATCTTGTACTTTTTCAAGTTCTTCAACATTCAGAACTTTGCCACAAATTGCTTTCATTATATTGGACAGCTCAATTATACAGGACGTTACCTTCTTTGACATACAGCACCGTAAAGCAACTGGAAGTAAATCTTGCATCAGGATGTGATAGTCATGTGATTTTAATGAATAGTCTTCGATCTTTAAGACTTACACATCGAGATATATTTGATGAATACGCATCCGGAACCTTTATATCCTTCAACAACACCGCGAACATTTCTTTCTCTTCCTTTGACATTGCAAAAATTATAGGCGGCAACCAATATTTTCCATTAGGAAGTACTTGGGGATGAAGATCACGCCTAATTCCCATGTAAACTAAATCAAGTCGACTTTGAAGATTATATTTTGATTTACCATCGACGTTCAAAATTGTCTGGATGATGTTCTCGCAGACATTCTTCTCAATATGCATCACATCAAGATTGTGGCGTAATATGTGATGCTCCCAATAAGGAAACTCAAAAAAAATACTTCTTTTCTTCCACAAGTCCGCCTCATTAGGGTCATCCTCCTCGTCAGATTCATCATCAGATTCATCCATCGATCGTCTATTTGTTTGCCTGTTAGATGGTTGATTCAAACTTCCCGAATCGAAATCCATATCTTTTAACATGAATAAGATTTGAGATCCAATGGTCCCTTTCAGAGCTTTTTCAACTCTTGATGCAGATCACAATAAAGCCTTCAAATCTAT
Organism: Gossypium longicalyx; assembly: GCA_025698465.1. Classification (NCBI taxonomy): domain Eukaryota; kingdom Viridiplantae; phylum Streptophyta; class Magnoliopsida; order Malvales; family Malvaceae; genus Gossypium; species Gossypium longicalyx. Next base: position 61,792,618 of record CM046997.1, read on the forward strand.
ATCTATGATTTTCATCTAACCACCGACGATGCCCCATATAGCAGAACTTCTTCCCATTATATAACCACTGTGAACACGTTTGAGCAGCACAACAAGGACAAGCATAACGTCCTTTGGTACTCTAACCTGATAAATTCGCATATGCCGGGAAATCATTAATTGTCTACATCAAAGTAGCACGTAGGTAAAAGTTCTCCTTTCTCAATACATCATACGTCTCAACACCCGCCCATAATTGTTTTAACTCTTCAATAAGTGACTGCAGATATATGTCAATATCATTTCCGGGACCTTTCTCTCCGGGGATAATCATAGATAATATCAAAGAAGATTGCTTCATGCAGAGCCATGGAGGCAAATTATAAGGAAAAATGACCACAGGCCAAGTACTATACGAGGTGCTCATGATTTTAAAAGGATTAAATCCGTCAGATGCTAACCCGAGCTTTACACTCCGAGGATCACTTGCAAAGCTTGGAAATTTATTGTCAAATGATTTCCATGCAAAAGAATCTGCAGGATGCCTTAATAATCCATCATCCGTTCGTTGATCATGATGCCACGTCATAAACTTAGCTGTCTTTGACGACATGAATAGCCTTTGAAGCCTTGGGATTAGTGGGAAATATCGCAAAATCTTGTTCGGCTTCCTTCTTAACTGTGGCCCATATTCATTCTCATTAACATCTTTTGCATCTCTATTCATCCAACGAGATTTACCGCAAACATGACAAGACTATTGATTTCTCCGATCACCCCAATACAACATGCAATCATTTGGGCAGCTATGAATTTTGTTGTACCCAAGGCCCAAATCTTTTATCACTTTCTTCATGACTTTACATGATTGAGGGATTTTTGCAAATGGGAACATTTCTCTCAAAAGCTCTAATAGCATTGTCAAAGAGTTTCCGGTTCACCCTCCCAAACATTTTAAGTGGAAAAGGCGAATATAGAAAGACATTTTCGAAATTTTTGATCCCTCATAAAGTTCTTCATTCATTTCACCAAGTAAAGTGTAGAACTTCGCCGCTTCTTCATTCGGTTGTTCATCCCAAGACACTTCTTTCTCGTTTCCATAAAAGTATTCCCACCAATATTATAATCATCGGATGCAACATAGTTTGGTGGAAATGATTGGAAACTTTTACTCGCATATTAAATGCATCCCGCATCATACCTTCCATGTCATCTTCTCTAACATGTCGATTGTGGTAACCACTATAAGGATAACCGGATTAATCGTCGAAGAGGCTCCACTAGTTGTACACTCTCCATGGAAAATCCATTTTTATACCCCGAATGAAGCCATCAACAATTAGATGTTCAGAGACAACTTCACGATAATGCCAATAGATATTGCCACACTTCTTACACGGGCAAAGAATCATATTCTCTTGGCTTGAATTGTGAAATGCAAAATCTAAAAAAGATTGCACTCCATTTTGATACTCGTTGCTTGCTCTTGAGAAATTCATCCAAGTCCTATCCATTTCGTAGTTGTTGAAGTCTAAAGTTGGCAATAAGTTTCACGGGTAAGTTGTTTATTATGTAAGTCTTGATATGATATATATTTATGTTTTATGTAAGTTATGTAAATTATGTAAGTTATGAAATTTGAACTTTTAAACTATATGCTTTTAAGGAAATTATTAGATTAAACTACATGTATTAGTTAAGTTATGTAAGTTGTTATGTACGTTATGTGAGTTATGTAATTTATTTAAGTAATGATCAATATTAATACTATTTTTATAAGTAAATTGAAAATAAATTAAGGTTATATAAATATTCAATAGCGATAGAACTTTTTTCAATTCTTTTTGAATTTTTTAAGATTCATCATACGTGGCGTTGTTACACCCAGGGAGGATCCATTATATCTTGCAGCTCGATATAAGGCAACCCGTCAGGTTTCCAGCCTATATACTTTGAATCTTTAAATATTTAAATAATAATTAAGTTGAACCAAATATAAAAACTTATTCATACTTCAAATAATAATTAATACTATTTTGATAAAAATTAGTTATAACTTTTAAAGACATTTAAAAATATTAAATATTAAAATCAAACATTATTAATATAAAAAAATAGTAATTTGAATATAATAATATCAAAAAAGAATCGTAGTTTAATTTTTATAAGTAAATTGGAAATAAATTAAGGTTATATAAATATTCAATAGCGATAGAACTTTTTTCAATTCTTTTTGAATTTTTTAAGATTCATCATACGTGGCGTTGTTACACCTAGGGAGGATCCATTATATCTTGCAGCTCGATATAAGGCAACCCGTCAGGTTTCCAGCCTATATACTTTGAATCTTTAAAATATTTAAAATAAGGAATGGACAAGCAAGCTACATATATGGTAATAAAATTAATTCATACTTAAGTTGAATCAAATAATACTTAAGTTGAACCAAAATATAAAAACTTATTCATACTTATTCATACTTCAAATAATAATTAATAATACTATTTTGATAAAAATTAGTTATAACTTTTAAAGACATTTAAAAATATTAAATATTAAAATCAAGCATGTTTAATATAACAAAATAGTAATTTGAATATAATAATTTTATTATTGATTACAATTTTGAAATAAAACGTACCTGGTCTATTCCACTCTCACCAGCAAATAGAGGCTGGAGTCCAAAAAGTAATATTTGTTAAGTAATTTAAAGTTAAAATGCATAGAAATAAGGAAAAAAATTTAGCAACGAAAACTCTGACGCATTACCTAGAACAAATGTCAATGGCTGTGGTGTATTTAGTTGCACCAAATATTATTTCAGGTGCTCGATAGTACCTAGAACAGATGTAAGATTATAAGAGTAGAACCAAATATATTTTTATAAGAGTACCTTAAAATACATTTACTTTAAAATTAAAATAACTATTACTTAAATAATTAAAAATTCAAACACTACAGTAGGGCTAAACAAGAAAAATCCACCCCATTTGATAGTTAATGGAATGTAAATTAAAAACTTGAGCCAAACCTAATTCTACTTTTATTTAATTATTTTTAATTTTAATTTTTGCTGAAAATAATTTTAAATTTTTATATAAGAATATTTTTCAAAGTTATTGATTTTTTGTATTTACTTGAAAATTTTATAATTTTTTGAAAATATTTTAAAAATTTACTAAATAATATTCAAAAGCCAAGTGTAAAATCCAAAATCAACTGTTAATATGAAAAAAATTCAAAAACCAAATTGCTTCAAAAATTCAAAAAACTTGATCAAATCAAATCACTATCACCCCTATACAACATGTATATAAATGTGTGAATATATATATATATATATATCAAATTTTACATGTAAAAATAAAGAACATAAAATTTAAGTAAGATGTGAATATATAAAAAGGGCAAAACATACATTTTTAATTTTAAATAATAAAAATTTAATGCCATAAATATAAAAAAAATTAGCACAAAAATAAATATAAAACATTCAATTTTAAAATAATATTCGTTAGATTTACTGAACTAATGATACTAAATTTAGCCATAAAAAGTATGTTAAAAAACACAATAAAAACATAAAACACGACAAATAAACAGATCTAAGTATTGCACCAACTGCTGCTGCTGAAACTTAAGGATGTGATGACAGTATCCCATAACATCTATACAATTTGATTTACTCAAACCAGGATGCCAATTGATAAAAAAAAAAGATGATACCAAAATGTAGATCTTTGACATATACTCAACTGATCTACACTTTGCATGCATTTTCTTTTTTTTTTTTTTTTCTTTTTTGAATTTAGATTAATAAACTACCAAATGACACTATCTCAAGCAAAAGAAATAACAGCCAACAGGGGATAACTCCACTTTTCAAGTACATAAAGCAGGCTTCCAAATGTAAAGAAGGACCAGGACATAGAACGGGGAAGGAATGTAAAATTGATGCAATTGAATTCTGAAAGAAGTGATTAACTTTGCTTGGTATAAATGTAAACAAATATCTAATATTATTACCCAGCCACAAAATCTAAGCAATACCAGGTAAGAAGAGCCACAAAACATCATTGATGGATGTAAATACTAGAAACTATAGGAGGAATAACAAAGTTGGGGTTAAGTGAACTAATGAAACACCCTTTTTAACCACCTATCTAAATTGATGTAAGTAAAAACTTGGGATTTTTCCATTCATCCAGACTAAGTTTGAAGCAAGAAAATAATGCTCTTTCCCTTTCATCAGACAACATATAATTTTATTTTCCATCATTTTCTGGCAAAAGAGTCTGTTCTAAAATCAAATGAAATTCAAGTTGACAAATATTAATCACCATAAATGTGAATGAATGATGTGAATGCATTAGTTCAAAAATATCAAAAAATATTATGTACAACCAGATGGAAATATAAAAGCATAAGAGGTTGTTATATATCTAACCACTTACTGCGGAAAAGGTGCTTTTCAAGGCTTCCACTTGCCATGTATTCATAGACAAGCAATCGATGCTCATCCTCACAACAGTATCCAATGAGCTTCACAAGATTTGAATGGTTGAGTATTTATACTAGATAGTTGACTTCAGTTTGCAGAACAAAGAATCATATGCAGACCAAAGCAATCATATTCTACCTTGAACTGCTGTTCTCAATAAAAAAAACTGCATATAATAATATAACGTACCAACTTGAAACAGGTGATATAATCAAATCTGGCCTGCAAAACTAGATTGATAAGCAAGTCTAGAACTTTTCATCTGAGCAAGAAGTAAAAGGTTATTGATAATAGCCTTACTCTTCTGCATAGTCAGGACTTTGTCGAATTTTAAGGCGAATATTTCTTTCAATAATCCTTTCATCGTTGCATATTGTTTCTAGAAAAATAATCTACAATCAAAAGCAAAGATAAAACGTATTAGAAAATCAAAACTAGATATATTTCATTCTGGCTTAATTTATTATATCATTAAGCAATACATCACATGTACATTTGTTAATCATGATTCTAGTAAAACAGCATATGCAAAATCATGAATAGCACACAATATGTGTCCCCTATTAGGTCCAAAATACAAATCAACACAAAATTCCAACAGGCAGGCTGCTGATTGCCGACTGAGTAAGCCAATGTATATAACATTCTATACACACTAAATTTACATTCCTGTACATTTAGAATGTGAGATTAAATGAAAATTTCCTAAAACCCAAAAAAACAAAAACATTCATATATATATATATATATATATATATAGCACTGCTTACTAGTAATTTGGTATAGCAGTAAATGTCACAGGCAAAGCCAATAGGTAACATTTGACAGCACTAACCTACAATATTTCCACAATAACAGAAAACGTAATATATAAACATATTCAAACAAGTGCAAATTATGGGTAAATAAAGCAATTGCTAGAAGTTTATAAAAAGCTCCTTTCTTGAAACTTGCAACACATTGCAATCACAAATTCAATTAATTAATACAAACTAACCAACACTATAGAGTCTATGATATTACTACCATTGTGTTTGGTAAGAGAAAAATAAGAACAATAAAAGAAAATGAATATATTTTCACATTTCCTTTCCCCCAAATCAATCCTTTCAATTATGAAAGGAATCATTCGTGTAACTTAAATTAACAATTTTATTTACTAGTTACGACTTCACTTCTAACCCTGTATCTCTCTCTATTTTCCATCTTTGTACCAAAACAATGAAGGAAATATATTATTATTAACCATTCTTCCACTGCTCTCTATTTTACATATTTCCAGTCAAACAAAGATTTAGCCCAGAAGAAAAAAAGGGGAAAGACTGATGACTTACATAGTAATCTCTAGATCGACCTCTGAACTCTTGAGCGAACAAATCCACTATTGTTTTACCTTCCCATCGTTTATTAACCTGTGCCAAATCAACAATTAAAATCGCAATTTTTTATTAGATAAGCAGAATTAGGGTTTAATTAGGGGTTTTAAAAAACTTGCTAACAACTGAAATCAGGAAAAAAGAAAGAAAACTAACATGAGAGACGAACTCAAAGTAGTAAGGTGGTACATGGCGCTTCCCATTTAATTTACCGTTGTGAAAAATATAATCTCGTTTTTGAGCAGGATGAGCAGGCGACGGCGACGCAGCAGAGAGGTTAGTCGAGGGCGATGCACCAGGTGGTCCATTCGGCGTCTTCGGTGGCAAATGGGTTGGGAACTTGGGGATGAAAATTTAGGGATTAAAGGAGAAGAGATGGAATGAGGGAAATTTTGTTAAGGGGAAAAAAAACAGCTATCGGGAGCACTGGGAATAAATTGGATGAAACTAAAACGACGGCGTTGTGGTTTAAAAAAATGATAGTTGTGGCGTTTTTTTAAAAACGCCGCTAAAGGTGATCTATCATGCGCTTATATGCTAGCGCGCGCTTAATTTCTTAAAATTATTGTAAAAATCAATTAAACCTATTCAAATTAAAATAAAATTTTATTAATAAATTACTGTTGCACATTACATATATAATAACAAAATTAGTTTATATAACTTTATAAAATCATATTTATTATTTTCATATAAAAATATTATTTTGATAAAAATAAAAAGATCTTTTATCATTAATAACATTATGTGATATAAAGTTAATCATGAAAATTATGCGTATGTACTAAAATAATTAAATATTACGAAAATTTTATTAATACAAGCATTATTCTTTTAAGTATGTTCCGTATTAGTTGTTTAGATTTTTATATAAATGGCATACTGGTTATTACATCAAATTTTATTAATTTTGTTACATAAAAATTCAATGAGTGTGCCATATTCTAGTATGATTATTTTACTTTACGAATTCAAAACATCCATTATTTCGAATCGACTTTTAAATAAAATTAATTGTAATTTTATAATTTATATCAATTTGAGTGCAATAATTGTTTGTCTATATAAATTAAATATTAAAAATATTTTTAGTTGAATCATATAAATGGAAAGAAAAATTTATAATTATAGTTATTTTTTTATTAAGTTGGTGTTATGGGTTAATCAAGTATATTAATTCAGTTGTGAAATTATTAATTTACCCTCTCACATATAAATTAAGTTATAAGAATGTATTTATATATATATATATATATAATAATAATAATAATTCGAAACACAATTAACTTTATGATTATAACCAAAATAACAATTAATTTTTATATAAACTTTTAACAAATATCTGAGTTAAATAATATCTTTTCGCATAGGAGTGTTAAATCTTAAAAAGAAAAAGTAATTCTCTTAACATACTTTAACAAATTGAATACTAAACCACTTAATCAGAAAAGCTAAAATATGAGATAAGTATTTGTACTTTTCAGTAAAATTAAAATTTAGTCATTATATTTCTATTCTTAAGAATTTAATTCCTCTATGTTTCAAATTTCTGAATTTAAGTTTAATTTAACATTAGCAGAGTTTATAACCTAGCGCCACTAAAAATGCACCAATTGCGGCGTTTAGGGTTTTAGGGGTTATAGTTTAGTGTTTAGGGCTTGTTAGGTTTAGGGGTTTACTATTTTAGGGGTTATAGATTAATGTCTTATTTTTTTCTTTGGGGTTTAGGATTTTAGGTGTTATATAACTTTTAGTGGCGTTTTAGCAAAAGCGCCGCTAATGCTCTGGTCTTTAGCGGCATTTTAGCAAAAGCGCTGCTAATGCTCTGGTCTTTAGCGGCGTTTTACCAAAAGCGCCGCTAATGCTCTGGTCTTTAGCGGCGTTTTACCAAAAGCGCCGCTAATGCTCTGGTCTTTAGCGGCGTTTTACCAAAAGCGCCGCTAATGCTCTGTTCTTTAGCGGCATTTTACCAACAGCGCCGCTAATGCTCTGGTCTTTAGCGGCGTTTTAACAGAAAACGCCGCTAATGCTCTGTTTTTAGTGGCATTTTAACAGAAAACGCCGCTATTGCTCAGTTTTTAGCGGCGTTTTTGTTAAAATGCCGCTATTGCTCTGTGTTTTACAATTTTTGCGGCGTTTATTGATAAAATGCCGCTAAAAACACCACTAAAGCCTTATTTTCTTGTAGTGAAGTATGGATGAAATATTCTATTCATCAAATCCATAAACACAGCCGGAGCATTTCTCAATCCAAAAGGCATGACAAGGAATTCGTAGTGGCCATACCTTGTTTTAAAAGCAGTCTTAGGTACATCTGTCTCCTTAACTCACAACTGGTAATAACCGAACCTCAAGTCAATCTTGGAAAACCATGTTGCTCCTTTTAGCTGATCGAAAAAATCATCAATTCTTGGCAATGGATATTTGTTCTTAACCGTTACCTTATTAAGTTGTTGGTAATCAATACATAATCTCATGGAACCATCCTTCTTCTTTACAAATAACACAAGAGGACCCCAAGGCGAAAAACTAGGTCTCACAAAGTCTTTGTCAACCAATTCTTGCAGCTGTGACATTAATTCCCTTAACTCCGTCGGAGCCATCCTATACGGAGCGATTGAGATAGGTGCAGTCCTTGGCATTACCTCAATACCAAAATCAATTTCCCTAACCGGGGGTAAACCTGGCAATTCTTCCGGGAACACATCTAAAAACTCACATACAATAGGCACTGATTTGACTTTCAACTCAGATTCCTTTGTATTCAACACATAAGCCAGATATGCTTCACACTCTTTTCTCATACATTTATGAGCGGTCATCAAAGAAATTACGATTGGCAAGCCACTAAGTTCATCTGATTTGGCTCGAAGGACTTCCCCATTCTCATGCCTCAATTCTAAAATTTTCTGTTTACAATCTACTATAGCACCATGAAGTGTTAACCAGTCCACACCTAAAATAACATCGAATTCATCAAACGGCAACAACATCAAGTCACCCGAAAAACAAAGACCTCTAATCATTAAGGGCATTTCTTTCATACTTTATCGACTAAGACATGCTTGCCTAATGGGTTTGACACTCTAATCACAAATTCTGTAGACTCCACGGGTAATTTCAAACTAGATGCCAATTTCATGCATGCATACAAATGTGTAGAGCCTGGATCTATCAAAGCAATAACAACAGTGTCATAAAGAGAAAATGTACCAGTGATTATGTCAGGCGACAATGCTTCTTCACATGCTCGTATGGCATAGGCTCTAGCCGAAGCCTAGCCTTAGATCGTATTGCCGTCTCTCATATCGTATTTTTACTGTCAAATCCAATACCAGCACTTTTCAGAGGTCTCGCCTTTGAAGCCGAACCACTCTGTCTTGCATTCTAAAATCTCTCAGACATCTCAGGACAATCCTTAATAAAGTGGTCTTGAGAACTACATCTATAACATGTTCCATCATTCCTCTTACATGAGGCCGGATGGCGTCTTTCGCAGTACTTACACTTAGGTTGACGAGGTTTTACGTCTCCTACGCTAGCTACAGATGTAGCCTGAGTTCGAAAACCCAAACTTTGCTTCTTACGATTTCCATGCGAGTATCTTATCGATACATAGGAAAGAGAATACACATCCTTAGATTTCTTAAACTGAGTTGGGGCAGATCTACTCATCATTCTCTTTTGCGTATCTTTAGCTTCCAGATCGACTTTCTTCTTCTCCTTTGTCAATTCTTCAGCCTTACATGCCCGTTCAATGAGCACAACAAATTCCTTTAGTTAAAGAATGCCCACTAACACCCTGATATCCTCATTAAGTCCGTCCTCAAACCTTCTGCACATCTTAGCCTCAGTGGGCACACACTCTCAAGCATACTTACTAAGCCGGACAAACTCTCGCTCATAGTCAGTAACCGATATGCAACCGTGCTTAAGTTTAAGAAACTCCTCACGTTTTTGGTCGATAAACCTCTCGGTAATATACTTCTAGTCTAATTGGAAATGAGCAAACCAATTAAAAGACTAATATGTCCTCTAACAAGTCCAATTGGAGAGATGCCTTGTCTTGGGTATCAAAGTAGATGACTCCTAGAATATAGAAACATAAATGTGAGTGACTAGACTGACAGCACATTGGATAGGACCCAAGAAGAATATATACTAAATCTATTTATGGATTTATTCACTTGCGATGTTCATGGTGTGGCATACCTGAATCTTAAGTGGATGGCAGCCTATGTATGCGTAGCTTGTACACTTTGATGTAAGTAAAAGCCTAAGTTCAAATAGATAATGAATCAAAAGCTGGTGTGTTAGGTGTACAACTTTTGTAGTATTTAGCATCATTCACAATAGTGGAATTCATAGCCCAAAACATGGGTAAATGATATCATTTCATTGACATTACATGGTTGATGAAAAATATACGTGGCCAAGGGTGGCCCATCGTTCTGATGGATGACTTGATCACTAAATGATAGTGATTTTCTTTTCATGAAGGAAGATGTAATGGTTACTATGAGATAAAATAGAATTATCTTGGGAGAATGGATATTATCCCAAAAATATCAAGGATATCCTATGAGGGTAACACACTAATAACAAGGTCATTAGACGAGTACTAAGTAGTTGCTTTCGTAATGGTATTCCTTTAGGGAGAGCTTAGTCATGATACTATAGTGGAATGAATTCATGACTAAATGAGTTTATAATTAATAGGCAAAAATCCAAAACTTAATTATAAATCATTTGAGCCTCAAGTTCATATATCCAACCAGTCCCTCTGTTAGCTTGTTGAAACCAGAAATGACATGCGTGTTTGAAGAAAAATGAACAGAATGAATAGAAAAATAGAAATGAGAAACATTCAAGAATGATTATGGTTTTCTCTGAAATGGAGAATTGAAATCATTTGAAACTGAATGTAAGTTTCCAAAAATGAAAATGGAAATTTGTAGTCCTATATAGGATTACTTAAAAAATGATGAAAGAATAAGTTTATGTTTTTGGACTGTTTTGAATCCCGAAAATGAAAATAAACCATTCGATCATAGTGAACATGTTGAGTTGCGACATACTGAATGAATTTTCTCAAAATTTTATCAAGGGTAAAATTGTCTATATTTTACTAGAGTAAAATTGGATGAGAAAATTATTTAATATGTAAGTATCAATGTTTATTTTGGGAAATAGAGAAACTAAATGGGGTTGGATCACGTTATAGAGTACTATGTCAAAAAGCCTTAGGAAGTACTCTTAATTGGACCCGATGTGAGAGAGACCCAAAACCCCTCATATAACATGAAGGTGGAGGAAACCCTAGTACAAATATAAGAGTGAATCATTCACCGCTCTCTTACTCTAAGTAGTATGTTGTTTTTCTATTTAAAATAAACCTTTACAACTCTACAAGAGTTCTACCTTCTCTTCCTATAAATAGATGGCACCGGTAGAGCTATTAACACACAAGTTTGAGAGAGTGTTATTATACTGAAAATTGAGATAATTTATTCTCAACTTTTAAATATATTTTCCCGGAATAACAGTTTTACTGATTTATTTTAAAGAAGAGAGAATTTTTATTTTCACCCTAAAAGGAAAACTTTTTCTAGTTTTGTGTTTTGATTCAATTGGTTCGAACTGACATGATACAAGAATAGCGGAGAAGATCATTTGGCTTGAAGTCGAAAAACATCAAGGATCCTCTTATCCAAAGACATAGGTATGAATTTGGTTAAGGTTAATTTCTGTAAATATCATAAATCGGGTCGATTTCAAAATTTTAATTTTCTGCTATGCTAGAAAACCGTTTACAAACTGAGATTTTTCCAACATATTTTTGGTTTGATTTAATTATATACTTAGATAGGTTAAACTTCAAATTCTGACTACTATTGAAACCCATATCATATTAGTTAAAATGTCTTAGAACCTTGGTTCTTTAAGTAAATTGAAAACTATTTACAAGTTTTAAACTAGCATTCAATTACAGATACAATCAACTTAAACCTTGATGCATGGCCTCTATGGGTGCCCTCTATATACGTGAGACAACTACCATGCCCAACTATTAACTTTGATTTCCATGTCTTTATCTATATTACATCCTGGCAGTAAATTTTATAAGTTTATAATAACTTAGTGAGATCTATTCATACAAATTTATAAAAGACTACTTAAATTCTAAAAAAAAAACTCTATGCACGGAGTCAAACTCCCTGGATTTCGTGGGGAAATTTGTGAACTTAGTTGGTATAGCCAATGCTTCATTCTCTCAAATTCGAATGTTGGTAAGCATAACCCTTGGTCTAGTGATAACCATGTTCTATCTAGATATATTCTCATATGGGTCGTACCCCCGTTACACACTGTTTTAACTTCCATTATATCCTTCCAGATAGGCTTCATTACTTTCCTATATTCGCCATTGTGGACTGCCTACAATATTGGTGGTTATCCAACTAATTTCCATGACTGTGAGCCCTAAACTTATTTATTTTTTCGGATTAAGGTCTCTTCTCAATACCTTCTTTTTCGAACTTAACTATAGTGCTTGGTTGAACGAAACCCTCTTTTCCATGGTGGAATCGTGCCCCTAATGTAACCCCATGGGGCTTATTCTTTTAGTTCAATCCTTTAAGATACCCCAATAGACTGGTAGTTCCCAACGTACTATCTCCTACTCAGGTATCCTTGACAGTTTGCAATTCAATCAAATGACATAACATTATCAATCACCCAAAAGTGGAGTACAAAAACTCACCTTGAATCCTTTTTCCTTGTCAGCTTAGTTGGCAACTAAGCATGACAACCACATATATCGGTTAAATTGAAGTCACAAAAACCTTAACCCAAAATTCTCTTAATATAAAATTATTAAAATTCCTTGCCCTCCGTCTTTTTAAAATTCTCGAGCACAAAGAGTTAGGAAACTTTCCAATTTCACAATCTCTCTACTTCTAGATTCCAATTCTCACAACTATTGCTCCATGTAGAGCTCCGAAGAAGACAAAGCAAGTAAAAAAAGAAATTTTCAGACAAAATTAAATATGAGTTTTCATTTTGCAAGAATGTCCAATTCCACTTATATATATATGTAACACCCCTTACCCGTATTTAACACCAGAATAAAGTTTGAGGCATTACCGGACTTACCATAGAAACAATCATACAATCTCGGGTCATAAATTTGCGTTCAAATTAAAACCATTCACATTCAATCATAAAGTCCCTAGTATGAGCCTATATGACCCAAAACATGTTTTGGAAGTGGTTCAAGACTAAACCAATAACTCGGGAAAATTTTATAAAACATAGAAAATTTTTCCACGAAACAAGGGTCACACACTCGTGTGGATATAGGACACGCCCGTGTGGGCAGGCCATATGGCTACACATGCCCGTGTCCTTACCCCGTGTAACTATCTATTTTGCAATGCATGAACAAATTGATGTCACATGGCCAAGTCACACGCCCGTGTACTAGACCGTGTGGATAATTAAATTTTCACAAAATAAGTGCAGACTTCACATGCTCAGGACACACATCTGTGCCTGAGGCCGTGTCATCCACAAGGTTGAGAGACACGCTTGTGTCTCTGCTCGTGTGCTCAATTCTGAGCATTTTGTTTCTTAAAATTAAGGTGCAGGGGACACACGACCAAGGCACATGCCTATGGGGCAGACCGTGTGTCACACACGGGGACACATGCCCATGTGTCTACCCGTGTGGACAAAATAAAGGCACTTTACCAATCCATTTGTCACCCTCATATACACCTACACACACACAAGTTTAATGGCATAAACCATGGCATGTTTAAGCAACCAAAACATACATAATCAAAACTAAATCATGTCATTCGTTACCAATATTTAACATATTTACTATAGCATGTTTTACCAAATCAATTCATACCAAGCTCACATTCACAAGTGTCAACATGAATACTTCCATCATGATAATTCTACTTAGATTTCCTAGCACACCAAATGACTAATCTCATCCCTTTCACAACAAATCATTTAACCATAATAAACATATAGCAACCCAATGCAAAACACATAAACAAAAGGCATTAGCACATATACTTATATAAATGGGCTTACAACCATTTTAGCCAGAATAAGCCAATTACATGGCTAAATACTACATCACCTTAAACAAATATAAGGCAATACGTTTGGCCAAATCAAATGACACATATAACAAAATGACCAAGCCCCTATACATGCCATTCTTTCAAATACTAAGATCATCAATACCCAAAATAAGAGTTTGATAGTGTGATTCAAATCTCTGACGATCTCCGATCCGAGTTAGCTTGGCGACACTATAAAATATGGAAAATAAACGGAGTAAGCTATATAGCTTAGTAAGCTCGTATGCAAGAAATAAGCAACCTTACCATACATATAACATTCAAATAATATAACATAATTAAATGTAAATTTACCATAATATCATAATTCTTTCCATCATAAAACTTACCTCATTTTCATCATTTCAAGCATTTAATAAACATGAGCTTTACATACATACCTGAAACATCTCGAAATGAACTTACACATATTCTTATCTTTGACATACCCGTGAACCACTCAGAATAATAATGTCAAATACTCAGGATTTTTGCACACTAAGTGCCACATACGTAGCCAATGCTACCTCAATTTCATATCACATAATCGCTAGCTCTCGAGCTATCGACGGGCATGCTCACACAAGCTGTTAGTCAAAACGTAGCTATGCGGTGCTGCTCACACAAGCTATCAAGTATCCACAACATATGCCAGTATAATCAGCCATTGATAGGATGTACAAGATCAGCACCCAGACTACATATCACATAACACATAATGACCCTAGTGACATGTCACTTGTATCCTAATCTATTTATAAGGTTCAGCGGGACTTCTCACTTGTCGAATCGTCGTCGAACTCGTTCATAGAATTATACTCATTCATATAATAAAACATACAATTCATGGAATATTAAAGCATTTAAGTACAAGTATTCTAAAGCTTATTTTTAACATACGAACTTACCTCAGTACAAAATGGCTAATAATTTGATTTAGTCCACAACCTTGTTATTTCCCCGGCCTAGGTCAGAACCTCATCTTTTTTATCTATAATACCACATTTAACTTATTCAATCATCACATTATTCAATTTAATCCCAAAAATACCTTATGGCAAACATTACATTTTTGCCCCTAACTTTTCAACTTTTTACATTTTAGTCCTTAGGCTCGTAAAATGATTTTCATTCAGTTTCATCACACCCAAGCCTAGCCAAAACTATTCCTTTCTCATAACAGCTCACATTTTCATTTAGTCACATTTTTACGCACATTTTACAACATTTACAAATAGGTCCCTATTTGACATTTCCATCAAAAATCACTTGGTAAATGTTGTTTATCTAACACCAAACATACATTTTCTACCATTAAACATCAAAATACACAGATATTCAACATGGGTAAAATTTTAGACTTTGATTTTCTTTCAAATTAGTCCTTAGAATAGCTCAATCAAGTTACAACATTCAAAAAAACGTAAAAATCATTAAAAACGAGACAAAGACGGACTTACAATCGAGCTTGAAAGCTTGGCTAAAAACCCTAGCTATGGTTGCTTGAGAAATTCAGCTATGGGGGACTAAATTGGAGAAGATGGCATCTTTTTATTAGTTAATTTGTCTTTATTAACCAAATGACCAAAATGCCCTAAATACCAAACTTTGAAATTTCAGTTAACCATGCCCATTTTTGTCCAACTTAAAGTATAATGGTCTAATTACCATTTAAAGACCTCCAATTTTAAATTTCATAGCAATTAAACATCTCTAGCTTCCAGAACACACATTTTGCACCTATTGCAATTTAGTCCTATTAGCCAAATTTGACACTCTATCGATAAAATTTTTTTAACGAAATTTTCACACAATCATTCAATCGTACTGTAACAGTCTGATTTAGACCCTAATTGGAACGGTGGTTTCGGGACCACGAATTCAAGTTAGAAATTTTTTTAAATATCATTTTCATGTTTATTATATGTGAATTTGCATGTGTGAAAGTTTCGTATGAAAATTTGATTGATTGTGTGCTTAATTAAATAAAAGGGCTTAATCGCATAAAATGAAAATTTGATAGTTTAATGTATAAAGGCTAAATTGATGTTGTCTTTTTAAATAGAAGTACTTATGTGACGGTTGTAGACATGTTTTATAAGGTTTTCTAATTTAATTTTAAAGGTTAAAATAGTAATTAGCATATTATAATGAAATTAAATAAAACAATCATAATATAGCCATGCATTTTAGTAAGCTTTAGAAAGTTCAAGAATTGAGAACTTTGGGAGCTTGATTAAAGGTTAGTTTTCGTTCGGTTTTTGATGATTTTTATGTTTTTGAGATCGTTGCTTCGAATACTATTCGACCCATGCTTGAATTTCTAATTTTGATGCATATTTTGAGTTATGCCATTGATGAATATTTGTGTTTTGTGATGTTTGATGATGAAATATCAAAAATATGTTTTAGATTAATATGTTTTGTATTGGAGTTTTTGGAGATTTTGAGTAATTAGGACTAAATTGCAAAAATAGTAAATTAATGGACTAAAATAAAAAATAAATGAAATGTGTGTATTTATATGTGCTATATGAACATTCGAGCTAAGCATGATGAATAGAAATTATGTGTATTTTGTGTTTTATGCAATTAGGACTAATTTGTAAAAGTATAAAATATCAAGGGTAAAATGGTAATTTTCCCATTTATGTGTTGTTGGATTAAATTGAATGAAATTGTGTTTAAATGAGGTTAATTTGAAATTATATAGATCAAGAACAAAAGAAATCGGACTTGGATCGGGGAAAAGCAAAAATAGTTGAATAGTCGATTTATAATGTTTGTCGATATCTGAGGTAAGTCTTTAAGCAATTAAACATCATCTACTTTGAATATAAAATGGTGTAATATGATGATTCGAATTTTAGAGATTTATAGTAAAGTAGCGGAATGTGGTTAAACATGGAATTAATGTGGTTGAGTTTAATTCGATTGAGTTAAAAACCTTTGAAAGTTTGTAAAAACTACATGAAATATCTAAACGATTTGATATATGAACTGTTTATGAAATGACTTTATAATGGTGATATTCAGGCTTTGAGCCTAGCAAGCCTTGTGCTGGTGAATTTAATCTGGCTTTATGCCTAGCAGGCTTATTGTCGGTGAATAAAATCAGACCTTGAGTCTAGAGGCCTTGTGCCGGTGTGTGATCCAGGCTTATGCCTAGCAAGTTTTATGGCAGTGATTTATTTTCAAGCCTATACCTATAAGATTTCACGTTGATGTGGAAATTGAGCAAGTAAATTGAGCTAAATGATCTTGTATATTCGGCCATATAGGTATGTACTTATGTGATGTTATATTTGAATTCGTATATTCGGCCACATAAGTATGTATATATGTGATGCTATTTTTTATCTTGGATATTCAGCCAAGTGAGTAATGCTAGTATAGGAAGTGAAGAATGTGAGTTGATATAAGAAGTATGTTTCGGTTATATATATACATATATATGAATTTGAGTTTGATTCATGAGTATATATATTGAATGTAAGCATACTTGGTATAATATTATTTTGGGAATGAAAAGTTGAATGATATTATGCTAAATGAGAAATATTAGCATTCAGCCAAGGTAACTTATTTGTGTTAAAGTATAACATTAATGATACAATTCGGCTTGTTTGAAATGTTTTGATTATTCATTTGAGTTGTTAAATTCGCTTAAGGCTTACTAAGCTAAATTAGCTTACTCTGTGTGTTTTTGTTACTCAGTTTTATAGATTTTGGTTGTAAGTTATGAGCTTAGGGATCGTCATCGAAGTCATCCACACTATCATCAACCTTCGGTACTTTTAAAAGTCTATTTTCAAACTTGTGGCATGTATAGATTGGATTATGTTTTGAAATAATGAACATTGGTTTTGTATAAAGCCAAGCAAAAATGGCTTAGTAATTATGCTTAGTTTTGGTTACATGTATGCTTTTTTATAATGTTTAATGAGTTTGGTATTGATAATTCGGTTATGTTTGATTGTGGATTGAAATCGTTTGGTTATAATGTTTTATGCTATAAGTGAATGATGTTTGAGATAGGTATTATATGTTTTGGAAAAGGTTAATGTTTGAGTTGATTTTGTATGGCTGGTTCGGTTATGATATGCATGGATAAAAGTATAAGTGCATTAGGTTGTTGTATTTAGTCAATGTGTTGTAAGAGATTTGGCATCTAAGGTTGTTTTGCTATATCCAAATTTGATATAAATATGTTTTAATATGTTTATAAGAAGGTATGCAAGATTTATGTTTTGATTTTATTACAATTTGTAATTCAACACTTGTTCCATGATACAAAATTTGGATGTGTATGTATATTAATTAATGAGATTCGGATATGCATGGTAATGAGTTAGGAAAATGTTCCATGATGGTTTTAGTCCATTATTTGGTATAAATTCAATTGTTAAGTGTAGCTTTGAAATCTATGGCAAGTACGCAATATTTATCTAATCTTTAATAGCATATTCGAACATGTCAATATATATTAGGTTGCATGTGAAATTACTTGTTAAATTATGTAATAAGATTTGATTGGTTTTATTATGAGTATGTGCATAAGATGTTATTTATGTCCGAAATTGGTGAAAGTTTATAATTATATTACTAAATATATGACCATTGGGTAAAGTTGACAATATTGTATGTATATGCTATTGAATAAAGTATTATGTAAACATTTTTAAGTGTTTAAGATATGCTAATGCAAAATAAGTTATAAATAGTTTGATACAGATAATATTGAAATGTTTTTAATATGATTTGTACATTATATTCTGATTATTGAAATCGTGTTTATTATTTAATTGAATTTATGCTTTATTTATATTAATGTAACTTATATATGTGTGGTTGTTCAAAAATGTGTTTTTAGTTAACTAATTCCTTGTAACCCTAATCTGGCAACAGATACGGGTTAGGGGTGTTACACATACTATAGACCTTAAAGTAATATTAAAATTAACATTTCTACTTCGGATTTTTGGTCCCAAAACCACTGTTCTGATTTGACCCAAAAACGGGTTGTTACAATATATAAATCTCCTATACACGGTCTGTAACAACCTGATTTTAGCTAAATCAATATAGTGGTTTTGAAACCACAAATTTGATGGTAGAAAATTATTTTAATATTATTTTTGGTGTTTACAGCCTAATAGCATGTATGTGTGAAAATTTCGTGAGCTAATTTTATCGTTTGAATAGTCAATTTGAGAAAAATGACTAAATCGCGTAAAATGCAAAAGTTACATTCTACTTGTTAAAGGTGTCAAATAGCTTTTGATTTTAAATATGATGGCCTTAAATGGTAATTAAACCATTTTAAATGTTAGTGGACTTATATGGACATTAAATGGATGATATTAAATGATTTATAATAAGGTTAGTTTAGTAATTTCGTTATTAAAGGTTAAAATAAATAAAACAAAGCTAATTAAAGCTTCATTCTCATCTTCATGCACCAAAAATTAAAATAAGAAGAAGCTAAGATAGGGTTTTTCATTCGGCTAGGCAAATTCAAGCAATTAAGGTACGATTTTTGATTATTTCTACGTTTTTAAGATCGTTGCTTTGTATTCTAGCTAGCCCATACCTTAGATTTCAAAACTGTTAAAGATTTTGAGAGTTGCCATTGTTGAATATATGAGTTCTTTGATGTTTAATTTTGAAATATGAAAGTTTGATGATAGTTTTACATGTTTTGTTAAGTAATTTTTGATGAAAATGCATAATAGGGATTAATTTGTGAAATATGCAAATTGAGTGGTTGAAATGTGAAATAAATGAAAGTTTAGGGCTGCTAGGGACTTATATGTAATTCGGCCAAACTTGGGTTTAATGAAATTATGTGAATTTTATGTATTTGTGAATTAGGGACTAAATTGATTAATTGTGAATATTTAGGGGCTAATGTGTAAAAAGGCTGTTTTGGACTAAATTGAAAGAATATAAGATTGAATAAGTAATTTTGAATATATTTAGATCAAGAAAAGAGGAATCCGAAATTAGATCGGGGGAAAAGCAAGATTATCGAGTAATTGACTCATTTCACCGTTTTCATACCCGAGGTAAGTTCGTATGTGACGATTTCATTATAAATGTATGTTAAATACTTTGATATTGCCTAAACTGTGATTATGAGATTTTCATTAATGTATGAATTGTAAATACGACTTAATAGAATTATTCGAAGATGGAATCGACAAGCTAGAAATCCCGGTTAAACCTCAAGAATAGATTTGGATACTTGTGACATGTTATAAGATGATATACCGATTTGTCTTTTAGCCATGCATATCAAATGAGTTGGTTTCGGGCCATGATATTAACACTTCGGGTACAAGTTATATCAATTTGGCTTTGGGCCATGCATATCGGATGTTTTGGCTTCGAGCCTTGAAAATAGTTCTTCGGATAAGTTACCTTGGTTTGGCTACAGGCCATGGTATAAGTAATTATCATATGAGACTCATGAGTATCTAAATTTTATTTCAAATGGTTCAACGAGTAAACAAATGATGTGGTTGAGAAAGAGGTTAGTACGAGGTGATATAGGTATGTACAAAACCTTTTCGAGTATTAAATAGAGAAAGTTTAGTGAGATGGTATTTGATCATGTTTTGAGGCATGAGAAAGGTTTGTAGTTAATGTGTATATGGTGATGTTATGTATAATTGGTTGATTTGTAATTATTTGATGAATTAAGTTATTCACATACGAGCTTACTAAGCTATGAAGCTTACTTCATGTTATTTTTCTATGTTTTATAGTGAATCAAGGCTAGCTCAGATTCGGAAGTCGTCAGGAACATCATCGCACTATTGGACATCTAATTGGTACTTTCGAGTTGTATAAATATGGTATATGGCATGTATAGGCTACTTGTGGTATTTTGGTTGTGATTATAGCCATGAGAGTTAGCTTGTAAATGATGTTAATATTGATGTGTATTTAGTTATTAGAAATGGCTTGTAAATATATATGTTTTGGTTGTATATATAGCCATGAGTGATGGCTTATTTTGGCATGTTTGGTATGAATATGGTTATGGTTTTATAGTTGCAAATGGTTAATTGATTTATGGTGTATAATTCTTGAGAAATGCTTTGGTGAAGTATGATTTTAGAAGTTGAGTTGATAAGTATTTAATTAGGTAAATCGCATTGAATTGAGTATTGAATTTGGTTGAAATGGATATTGTATGAATTGTGCATTTGGTTGATGTTTTGGCTGCCTAATTGTGTAATGAAATGGTACCATTTTGATTGTTTAGGTGTGCATGAATAAGAGTGGCAAATTGGCCTTGCAAATGGCCTATTTTTGTCCACACAGGCAGAGACACAAGCGTGTGTCTCAGCCGTGTGTGACACACGGTCATGTTACATGGTCGTGTGTCCCCTGGTGTTGTTATTAAAATGAAGTCAGTATGCTCCACACAGGCGTGTGGCTGGCCATGTGGTACAAGTCAGTATACCCCCTAATTGGCACATGCCCTAGAACACGGGCGTCTGACTTGGCCGTGTTGCATAAGTCAGTATACCCTACAATTTTGGCACGACCTGGCACACGGGCATATGTGGCGACTTCAAAGGGCACACGGGCTGGACACACGGACGTGTGGTTGGCCGTGTGACCCAAGTCAGTATGTATGCCCTATTTTCACACGACCTGAGACACGAGCGTGTTTGGAGCCGTGTGAGGCACACGGTCTATTCACACGGGTATGTGACCCTTGTATGTTTGAAATTTTTCTAAGTTTCCAAAATTTTCGTATGATATCGATTTAGTCCCAAACCACTTCTAAAGCATGTTTAAGGCCTCATAGGCCCTTATAAGGGACAATGTAATTGTGTTGAATGATTTATGAGAATGAATGTTTTACTGTTGATAAATGTATGCATTATGTTGTGAATTGATCGGTAATATCTCGTAACCCTACTCCGACGACGGATATGGGTTAGGGGTGTTACATGGTCTCCTAAACCATCTTCACTAATCACCGACAATCATTATGTCTCCCGCTATGGAATCAGCCAGTTCCATCTTAACCAAATAGAATTGGAACTTAACTATTTACTCGACAATCACAATTTTTCCCAAAATTTTTTATGGAGTCTACCAACTTACTATGAGTTCAATTAAATCCCAAAATTCCTTTCAGTTAAAGTCCTTTATGAAATCCGAATGTTACACGAATGAAAAAAAGTTTGAAAAATAATTCCATTTTCAAAACTAGATCTCTTAAATTTGATTTTCAAATCTAAACTAGTACGCATTCCGTTATATGCATTGGGTTAGTGAATTTCACTAATTTTTTTTTATTTTCAATTAATAATATTCGACGTTGATTACTTTCCAAGTTAAATATATCTTTATAAAGTTAAAATTTATTACTACTTTAATAAAATAATTATAATATATAAACACATAATATTTGATGCAAAACATATACGGGAGATAATTAACAAAGTAAATAGTTGAATGAACTTTTTATTTTAAGGAAACAACAAATAGAAAAAAATGAAAGAAAAAACAAAAAATCTAAGCCAAATCCAAATGAGATGGTTTTTGCTAATATTTTTTTAAATTTGTAAGCTATAATACATTAATAGTAGAACTAGGAAAGTGTTGAGCTTAAAAGTATTAAAGCTTACAAATAATGTTAAATGATATGATTGCAACACCCCTCCCTTATATCCTTCATCAAGTTAAGGTTATAGGATGCTACAATAAATAACAAAACATGAACAAGTAGTTTTAATTCAAAAATTCTTTTAAACATGAATTAGAATTCAATCATTCAAATAAAACATGTTGTATGTATGAGATCAGGCTTAAATTGATCTTACAAAAGCTTTAAAAATAATTAAAAACTAAACAGGGACTAATTTGAAATTTTACTTAAAAGTGAGGCAAAAACACAAAATAGAGGTCACATGATCGTGTGACCAGGTCGTGTGACATTGGATCACATGGTCGTGCCTTCAAGCCGTGTACAAGATTGGTGTCGTGTAATGCTGAGTCACACAGTTGTGTCGCTAGGCCATGTCATAAATCATGCATTCTAGATAATAGTGACACGCGACCATGTCACCAAACCGTGTGTGGCACACGACCATGTGGTAAATGGTGTGACCTAAATTCATAGCATTTCACCCTAATTCAATTGATACAAATAGGAAATTCCAAAGACATAAAATGGTACTATAAAAATATGCTCGATTCACATCCAAAACCAAACATAAACATTAAATAATTCAACCTAAAAGTGTCTAACCAATATGTCATTTTTGCACCATCACAAACAAGTTCTAAATCTTAGCCAAACATCCAAAAATTATAACTCCAACATGGTTCAATTGTAAAGCTCAACCAATCCAACACTTCAAAACATACTTAATGCACATTCACTACCTGTTTAAGACATTCAAAATTTCATACCATAACATGCCAAATCTTTTCAATTCGAGATGGTCATTTATACATCATCAAACATAACTTTTGTGTCAACCAAAAAGTCAATCTATTTATTTCAAGAATAACTTATTTTTGTGCCAAATTTCACCTATTAAGCATCTTACTTAAACGCATTCACTAGTGAATGAAGCAATTAATTTATCATTATACGTCATCCTATTCTCATACCATAATCATATTTATCACATTTTCCCAAACATTCCATATTCAAAATTTTGCCATTCATGACTTCATTTGAAGCTTATCACCATGCACCATGCACACTTAAATGCATAACATGTACATTTCCAAAATCAAACATCATTTAAATACAATATCACATACATCCCAATATTCACTTATACAATACAACCCCTATATACATGCCAGTTAATTAGGTCAGGGACAATAGAAAATATATTGTATCAGGGTTGAATAGTGTGAGCCATAAGTTGATTCGACTGACGCATTTTGCAATAAGACCTAAACAGAGACAAGAAAACAAAATAAGATAAGCATTTCTAATGCTTAGTAATTCCATACAAAATTTACTTAACTTGTCTTAACAATAAATTAACTTAAGTAATTAAAACATGTTGGTATTAAACCTGGCATCCTTTGTCATCCTTATGCTTTCATATAAATTTCAACAAAACAACCAATAAGTTAGTTTGGTTACACATCAAACACTTATAATACGAATCACATGTACTTAACCAATATCTCAATTCATAAGCATATAATTAAATTCATGTTCAGATTACATTCAAATCATGCTCAATTTACAATATAAGAATTTAACTCATGTTCAACCTTTTGACCATTTATAACTCAAGTCATTTTATTCCATTATCATTCACATCATAAACAATATAACTCACCTGAGTTCATATTTAAATAAATGAACTAGCTACTATATAGACCCCTGCTATTAAAATTTCACAACAACAGGAGAGTTTATCATACACGAATCATATAACATTTATGAAATTCCACTATCATTCAAAATCAGTTTTCAACATAATTGAAATAATTTCATTAAAATAATATCAAGGGCTTTAAAAACTATAGTAAACATAACTCGAATACACAGTTACCTACATCAAATTAGGGAGCATCATAATGCTAACAGGGGCATCGAAGTGCGACCAGGGGCACCGAGGTGCAAATAGGGACATCAAAGTGTGAACAAGGGCACTAAAGTGCAAATTGGGGTATCAAAGTGCAAACCTGTACAAGCATACATTCTATCTCTATTGGCATGTCAATTGTGTCCTAATCGTTTACTACGTTCAAACAAACATTTAAATAGGATTCGTAACATTTATAAATCAGGGACACTTCATGATTTTAGGATACATGGTTTACAATTAGATCCTTAATCATTTCTCACTTTAGTACTAAATTATAAATGTTTCAAAATTTCAAACTCTGTAGCTATGTACATGTTTTCATATTTCAAAAGAATTTAAATACTTTCCAAACAATGTAATATTATCATATGCATCTCGTGCATTTATATAACAACTTCACGTTCAGTCGATACCACACATCTATTCATATTTATCATATATTTCATATTTTTAAGAATAAATCCATTTGGTGACAATACTTAATGTATATAACATTTCTAAATAATAGTAAAACAAAATAATACAACATATAAAGAATTAATAAAGTATGTCCGTACGAACTTACCTAACCAAACCAACAACAAACACGACACTAATGACTATTTCACAATTTTCCTTTTTCTACGATTAAGCTCCGATTGGTCCAATCATTTATTTACATGATAATTAAGTTCAATTTATCAATTAAAATACTTTACCACACTCAAATACATGTTTATGACCTTTGAATTATATTTTACACAATTTTTCTAAACTTTACATTTTATTCAATTTAGTCCTTAAAATCGAAACAAGTGTAACTTTCACAATTGAACTTCATTTTTCATTCAATTTCAATTATGTCCTTCTAAAGCCCTCTAAAATCCAAATTTATAGAAATTTAATGTCACTTTCGATAACTTTTCATTTTAATCCCTAAATGCAAAACTAACAAAATTCACTTAACAAAATAGTTCTAAAACATTTTCAAGCTTACAAATTTACCATTTTCTATCAAGAACAACTAAAATTCATCAATGATAACTTTTATAAATTTTAACAGTTTTAAAAACAAAATTTTAAGTTAACTATATTAAATTACAACGATCTCAAAAATATAAGATTACAAAAATGACATATAAAACCTTACCATGCAAGCACACAAATTTGGCGGAATGTTAAGTCGTCTTCTTCCTTAGAATTCAGCTTTTAGATGAAACAATGAATGGTTTTTCTTTTCTTTTTCTTTTAATTTATAAAACATGTATTATTGTAATAAAATAATATTAAAAACATAAGATATTTACCAATTACTAGGCCACCAACCGTCCCACTTTCTATAAAAGTGGTTAAATTGTCATGCAAACCCTTGAAATAATATAACTTAATTCTTTTGGTTAACCAAATTTAAATAATAATTAACTTTTACTATTTTTAGTCTTTTTTCCTTAATTAACAACCAAACTTCAATTCACTCATACAATAATATCTCCGTAAATATTTAATGAAAATATTTATGAGCTCGATTTATAGAAATAAGGTCTTCATACCTTATTTTTCAAAATCACTGGCTTTTGAATCGATGCACTTGTACCTTGACTCACTTTTCAAATAACCAAAATTATTGGATCAAAACTTAATATAATATCATAATGACCTTGTAAATATTAATAAATAATATTTATTGACTTGATTATCAAAAAATGGAATTTTGAAACTATCCTTCCTGATACTACTGAAAATTGAATAGAAGTAAATAAATCAACCATGTGAAATAGTATTAAAATTTATGGATAGGAATTGTGTGATTGGTAAAAAAAAAAGTAGAAGAGAAAAATGTAAAATTGAGAAAATTATTTTTGAGGTTTCTTTTTCTTCATAAGATTGTGCATTGATATGAGTCTATGATTGTTTGATTGTTGGGAAAAGGAATGTAAAGTGAAAGAAAGTAAATAAAAATGATAAATTTTCATGGTGTTGGAGACTTGGGATTATATTTCCTAGGTCAAGAAGATAGGATTATATTAGCTTGATGCCTAAAGCAATAAAAAAAAACACTTCAGGTTTTGCTATTAATGATTTATGTGCCAAGGATATACCCATGGTCTTTTCTCTTTTCGACTTTTTTGAATAAAATCTTTAACTTAACACTATTCTTACATACATACATCTATTTATATATTATATCTAAATGCTATGAGTCATAACTCTTCTTATGTAGTGCATATCATCGATGGATGCTAAGCTATCTCCTAAAGCTCCTTGTAATTGAAAGTTTTTTACCATCTTCATCATGCGCTTGACAACAACATATGTTCTGACACAAAATAGTGCCCCTAGGATGGAGCCATGAAGTAAAATTATTTGTTGCATTGACAGGTCCCGATTCTTGTCGAATTCATCGAACCACATGTAAATGGTCTACTCAACTGCACAAAGAGCAAAAGAATTCTAAAGATAATCAGTTAAGAAAGTGTTCGTCAGTTGATAATCATCTTTCATAAAACATGAACGAAATAAAATGAAAGGGAGACTACATAGATAGAAACCCGAATGCCTTTTATCATAACATCAAATGGAATAACTACACATAACATGCAAATGAATAACTGTCTACTATCAATGAAGCTTCTATCCACATGTTCATGCAAATGCGAACTTAATGAGAAAATAGGTCACGTATCAAGGTTGTAGACATATAGTGCATTACTTGAGACAAAAAAAAAACATATCTAGACCAATTGAATAGTTCATTCTAATATATAGCCAATCGAATAACTCCACTAACAAAGAAATAGACGGGAGTCAAAGTATAATCCCTTAATGGGGTTGTTTTTATATATATGTATAGATTTTCCTTTTCAAACATATCATATTTCTTTGGGAGAGTTTCAAAATCAATTTTCAATTTATCATTTTCATTTTCAATTTTTTCAAAAAATAACATTTTCAAACTTTTATTTAGAAATCATATTTCTATGATTTCAAACCAGTTTTTGTCGAATTCTATTGCCAAATTATCGAAGGCATATTGCAATTTATTAAAAGAATATAAGTTTTGTTGAGTAATTTTCTGTGTCTCATTATAGAAAACATTCAGGTATTTATACGTATTATCACTGTTCATGATTTGACTCCACTTTTCATGACTTAACCCCACTATTCATAGGACTGATGCTCTGAGAAGTCCTTGCGCATGGTGGACATGTGTATCGTTCCAAGTCACATGCTGGAGTTTGCGGTCCCTTTCATGCGAGCTCCTTAGGTGTATGTGAGCTTAGACCGCGAACTCTTTTTGACTCCTATGAGTTTGTAACAGCCTGTTTAAGGTCAAATCAGAACAGTGGTTTTAGAACCATAAATTTGAAGCATAAATATTAATTTTATTATTTCTTTAAGGTCTACAGTATGATTGAATGATTGTGTGAAAATTTCGTTAAGAAATTTTATCGATAGAGAGTCCAATTTGACTAATAAGACTGAATTGCAATAGGTGCAAAATGTGTGTTTTAGAAGCTAGAGGTGTCTGATTGAAATGAAATCTTAAATTAGAGGTCCTTAAATGGCAATTAGACCATTATACTTTAAGTTGGACAAAAATGGACATGGTTAGGTGAAATTTCAAAGTTTGGCATTTAGGGCATTTTGGTCATTTGGTAAAGAAAGACAAATAAAACTAATAAAAAGATGTCATCTTCCCCAATTTAGTCCCCCATAGCCGAATTTCTCAAGAGAAATCAAAGTCTAAAATTTTAATATTTTTTTTATATTTTTGAGATTGGTGTAACCTAATCTAGCTATTTTAAGGACTAACTAAAATCAAATTCTAAGATTTTACCCATGTATAATATTTATGTATTTTGATGTCTAATGGTAGAAAATGTATGTTCGATGTTAGGTAAACAACATTTACCAAGTGATTTTTGATAAAAATGTCAAATAGGGACTTATTTGTAAAGGTTGTAAAATTTGTGTAAAAATGTTAATAAATGAAAAATTGTGAGCTGTTATGAGTACTATTAATATTCAGCTAGACTTGGGTAATGAAGAAATCGAGTGAAAATCATTTTACGAGCCTAGGGACTAAAATGTAAAAAGTTGAAAATTTAGGGGCAAAAATATAATTTTTGCCATAAGGTGTTTTTGGGATTAAATTGAAAAATGTGATAATTGAATGAGTTAAATTTGATATTATAGATAAAAAAAAGAAGAGGTTCTAACCTAGACCGAGGAAAGAACAAAGTTGTGGACTAAATCGAACTATTAGCCATTTTGTACTGAGGTAAGTTTGTATGTTAAAAATAAGCTTTAAAATAATTGTATTTAAATGCTCTAATATTGCATAAATTGTATGTTTGTTTACGTGAATGAATATGATTCTATGAATGAGTTCGACAACGATTTGGCAAGCAAGAAATCTCGTTTGAACCTTAGGAATAGGGTAGGATACAAGTGACTTGTCATCAAGGTCATTATGTGTTATGTGATTATGTGATCTAGCTACTGGTCTTGTACATCCTACCGGTGGCTGAGTATACCAGCATATGTTGCGGATACTTGATAGCTTGTGTGAGCAGCACTGCGTAGCTATGTCTTGACTGACAGTTTGTGTGAGCAAGCCCGTCGATAGTTCGAGAGCGAGCGATTATGTGATATGAGACTTGAGTAGCTTTAGCTACATATGTGGCATTTAGTGTGTAAAATTTCCCGAGTATCCGACATTGTTATTTCGAATGGTTCACGGGTATGTCAAAGATGGGATTATGTGTAAATTCCTTTCGAGATGGTACAGGTATGTACTTGAAGCTCATATCTATCAAATGCTTGAAATGATGAATATGAAGTAAGTTTTGAGATGGAATGAGTTATGATTATGAGACCATGGTAAATGTACATTTAATTATATTATATTATTTGAATGTTACATGTAGGGTAGGTTGCTTAATTTTTGCATACGAGCTTACTAAGCTATGTAGCTTATTCCATTTATTTTCCATGTCTTTATAGTGTCGCCAAGCTAACTCGGATCGGAGATCATTTGAGATTCACCTCACACTATGAAAACTACTATTTTGGGTATTGGTGATCTTAGTATTTTGAAAATATGACATGTACAAGGACTTGGTCATTTTGTTATATGTGTCATTTGATTTGGCCAAATGTATTGGCTTATATTTGTTTAAAGTGATTTGGTATTTACCCATATAATTGGATTATTTTGGTTAAAATGGTTGTAAGACCATTTATATATGTACATGTGCTAATGCCTTCTATTTATGCATTTTGTAATGGGTTGCTATATGTTTATTATGGCTAAATGATTTGCTGTGAAATGAATGAGATTGGTACTTTGGTGTGCTAGGAAATCTAAGTAGAATTGTGCATGATGAAGGTATTCATGTTGACACTTGTGGATATGAGTTTGGTATGAATTGATTTGGTAAGATATGCTATAGTAAATATGTTAAGTGTTGGCAATGAATGATAAGATTTGGCCTTGATTACGGATGCGTTGGTTGCTTAAACATGCCATGATTTGTGTCATTGAAATTGTGTATGTGTTTATGCAAATGAGCGTGGCAAATGGCTTGGTAAATAGCATTTATTTTGTCCACACGGGTAGACACATGGGTGTGTGTCTAGGCCGTGTGGGACACACGATCCGCCCCATGGGCGTGTGATCTGGCCGTGTGTCCCCTACACCTTAATTTTGAGAAACAAAATGCTCAGAATTGAGCACACAGGTAGAGACACAGGCGTGTGTCTTAGTAGTGTGGACGGCATGGCCTCAAACATAGGCGTGTGCCCTAGTCGTGTGAATTTTGCACTTATTTTATAAAAAAATAATTTTCCACACAGCCTAGCACACGGGCATGTAATCTCAATTTGTTCATGGGTTACAAGTCAGAGAGTTACACAGGGTTGAGACACAGGCGTATGTGACCACACGGCCTGATCACACAGGCGCGTCCCATATCCACACGGGTGTGTGACCCCTGTTTAGTGGAAAAAATTCTAAGCCTTGTAAAAATTCCCTGAGTTGTCAGTTTAGTCTCTAACCATTTCCAAAGCATGTTTTGGGCCTCGTAGGCTCGTATTAGGGGCAATTTGGTTAAATGAAAATAGTTTTAATTTGGATGCAAATTTATGGCTCGAAATTGTATGATTGTTTGTATGATAAGTCTGGTAATGCCTCGTACCTTATTCCGGTGTCAAACATGGGTAAGGGGTGTTACAGAGTTAATATTGTGAGCTCCTTTCAACTCTTGTGAGACGATACTATAAGCTTCCCTAATTATCCTCTTGTTGTACGTCTCGTGTGCATCCATTTGGTGGGATCTGGACGGGTAACAGGTCGGCAACCTAAAGCATATCTGGGTATTGGGTCAGCGGTTCGGAATCGTATGATTGTTTGTATGGTAAGTCTGGTAATGCCTCGTTATCACAGGTTAGAAGGTTATAAAATGGCGCTTCTTATGGCCATCACCTCACATTTATTAAAGCCTGTAGAATACACAACGCCTATTGTAACCTTATGTCAGCTTTGCCACGTGTAGGGACGGATTGTGCTCGCATGTATCTAACATTTGGTGTCTCTCGTTTATTTGAACCCTCAGAACATGACGGGATGAGACTTCTTTAAAAGGGGTTTTTTTTAACCCTAAGACTCATGCTTTTAATATTTTTGTAATTAGAATCAGTCGAAGCTTTTCTTCAAGGTATTAGTAACTTCTCATCTTAGGTTTTAAATTTCCTTTATTCTTTTCTTCTTCTTTTTGCATCGAAAACATGTTGAGAATGAGAGGAGCTCATGGTCAATTAGTTCTGCATTACCTACATCAAAAGCGTACTTCTAAAACCCTTGTCAAAGTTAACTTTTTCCTTTGCACTATAAAATACGAAGAGATGCATCAGGCTTTACGTGCGCACGAGATCGAAATTCCCAATTTCACCTATGAATTTTCCATTCCCGATGGTTTGCACAAGCTTAGTGATACCAATGAAAGAAATTTCTTGCTCCCTCTCCACACCTTGGATGCTGGGTTTCACCTGCCTTTAAACTCGTCCTTCTGCGATTTTCTTGATGATTACTAGATTTCCCCTGGTCAACTTTGTGGATTTTCATGGTGGATTCGGTGGCCTACTTTATTGATTGTTGCCACCGCAATGATGTACCACAACTCACAGTTTTCCAGAGATTGTATCTGTTAATGGCCCAGAATTGAGCGAATTTAGTGGGTTTTCATTACTTTTCTCCCCGCAAAAAAGGTCCAATCATAATTGCGAACCGATGTCCCAACCTTTGGTTTAACTGGGGGAAGTATATCAAGGTGAAATGCAAGCTCGCAAAGGGTTTGGCTTTCCTACAGAATGGTCCACGCAAAGTGGGGATGTGTGCTCCTTCTAGTGAACTATTAGGATGGATGAAGGTGAGGCCTAGTTCAGAAGGCTCTGCGTTAGTAGTTCCCTAGCTATTGAAGATGTCATAACCATGAGAAAAGTTTTCTTATACTATTTGAAGGGTTATAGGCCAATGGGTATAAGGTTGTTAAGGCATTAAGTGCGATTTTTAAGGGGCGATCATGGCCACATGTGCTATATGATGACAATGATCATTTGGGCCGAATGCTAACGAGATTGAAAGAAGAACCTAAAAATTTATATTACAGTTATTGTAGGATAAAGCCTCATCCCAGAGTGGTGTTGGGCTCACCATGGGTAGAAAGTGGTCCCTACATTAATTTGATAACTACTTCTACTAATGCTATGATTGTTGGTGATGGAAGCACATCACGTAGTTCAAAAAGTGATACTAAGGAAACTACCAACACTTTGTGGGAACTTAATGAAGCCATGGAAATTATCAAGGCTATGGACCTATGAGCTGCTCTAAGGGCTCAATGCAATAGGCGCAGAACTGATAATAGACCTATTAATGTGGTGGTTAGTAGCGAGGAGGAGATAGATAGTGCCAAGATAGAGTCCCACTACAAAAGGAGGGTAGATCGCACTGGGACTTCTACTATGATGGCCACCACCCTTGCTTCCCCTTCACCGACCTCACAAACTATGGCTCGCAAGAGTTATCCTATCATTTCTCGTGATAACTCTCCTCCTCCCCATATTTCTCCCCCGGTTGTACCTCTCACTGGGGAACTAGCTGTTGAAAATAGTGGTGAGTTAGCTCCGAGTCATCAGAACTTAAAAAGTAAGGAGCTGCAAGGTATTCTAGAGAAGTGGAGAGATTTAGTGCTAGAGGCTGCAAAGAGAAAGTTATGTGTTGATGACTCATCTGAGAGTTCACAGAACAGCGCTCAACTCCTCTTTGCAAGCTTTCCTCGCTGAGGCCTCCATGATCTGTCTAGGCCTGGAAAAGAACTATTAGGATAGAGGCTACTCAACAGGAGCTTAAAGGAAATCTTATATATGAATTGAAGTTGGGTCCGATAATTTTGATGATTTATTGCTTAATTAAGGCAAAATGATTAAATTGTAAAAGAGGTAAAAGTTAATTGCTATATATTTAAAATAGTAAAATGACCAAAATGGTAATTAAACCATGATAAAAAAGTCCAAGCGGTGGTGGCTTGATTAAATTTACTAACTTTTGGGCTATTTCTCATTCAGTCCTAATTACTTAAGATTAGATTGAAAATTAAGTTTATTTAGTTAAAATTTAAAATTTAAAATAATTGAAGTACTAATTGTGAAATTTAATCCTCCCTAATTGGTCACACGGTAAGAAAAGTGGAGAATTTTCTAGAATTTGTTAGAAATTTCTTTAATTATTATTTAAAATGCTTTAATTAAATTAAAGAAAAATATTATAATAATAAAAAGAAACAAAAAGGACTTACCTTTCTCATTTTTCTTCTCCCAAGCAGCCGAACCTCCATTTTTGGAGCTTGAAAAACTTCGGTTGAGTTTTTGTTGCATGTTAGGTAGGTTATCCTCGCTTATTTTTAGTGATTTTTATGTTTTTGTGTTTGATTTAACTTGATCTAGGTAACTCGAGAACTAATTTGTAAAATTATCAAATGTTATGAATTATATAATTGATGATTTTAGTGTGTTTTTGAAGTTTTATAATAAATTATTCAGCTTGATTGTTAAATAAGACTATTTTGTAGATTAATTTTTGTGTTTAAGAACAAAATTGTCAAAGTGATAAAATTGCAAAGACTTGATGTGAATTAACTATAAAAGTGGGTTGTATTAAGTTTATACATGATTCGACAAGCTTGGGTTTTTATTTAAAATTGGTTAAATTGCAAATTTTGGGCTTAAGGACTAAATTGTATAAAAGTAAAATGTTGGGGGCAATTTTGTAAAATTTTCAAAAAGAACTTAATTGCATAAAATGAATTAATTTTTCTATTGGAATTATTGAAGTGAATGGAATTATTATCTTAGATCTTAAATGGGTGGAAAATCGAGGAAAAGAGAAAATTATCAAATAGCCCCTGTACTTTGTTGTTGTTGCAGTTTAGTTTGGTAAGTTCGTACGGTTTAAATTTAGTACATTTTTTAATGTATTATATGCCTTAATTGTATAATTTTTGAATTATATTGATGTGTTTAATCGAAAATAAAAATAATGAATTAACACAACGCCGATCATTGATTGAACTATTCTAGACCGTTACTACAAATCAGTCTTGTAAGTTTGTTCGGTTTAATTCTAATGCATTTAAATGTA
Organism: Gossypium longicalyx; assembly: GCA_025698465.1. Classification (NCBI taxonomy): domain Eukaryota; kingdom Viridiplantae; phylum Streptophyta; class Magnoliopsida; order Malvales; family Malvaceae; genus Gossypium; species Gossypium longicalyx. Next base: position 61,826,883 of record CM046997.1, read on the forward strand.
TATTGAATGAATTAAATTATTATGGATTGAAAATTATAATGATGGTATGTATATGAGTAATAAAGTAATGGATTGTTATAGCATTGAGCACTAATGAGATATTCTTAGTCGATGAATGTTTGGTTGATGAACTAATGCCTGTATATGGAATACGAGATAGTGAATTGTTCATATATTGATTTGTGTTGGGATACTTTGAACCGATGAGCACAGGATAGAGTACGATTGGCATGCCAATAGGTTATGTTGTGCGTGGTACGGGGTTGATGGGGACAGTGGAGATGATTACAGTTGATTCTCTGTTCACTGGATATGTCTAGGTCTTACATTTGTTGTGGACTAACGATATATATTACAGTGTTATTTGGTGTGCTAGATGGATTAGCTCTTATGGGCATTTGGTGTGATGGATGGATTACGTCTTACGAGCATTTGGTGTGCTTGATGGGTTAGCTCATACGAGCATCTGGTGTGCTAGATGGTTAACTGTGTACTCGTATCCACTTATCGTTCATCAAGCTATGTTTTATTGATCTCTAAAAATTTATTGAAATGTGGAAACTAATTTGTATTATTGTACTGAGCATTTCTCACCTATTATGAGTTTTGATTGACAGGAATTCTGATAATAACCTTATTCACAGGAACTCTATTAAGAACCTTATCGCCAGGAACTTTGTTCAGGACTGTATTGTCAGAAACATTGTTTACAAATTATTAATCGAATGATTGTGTGTAATTTAGTAAGCTTTACCATTTAATCAACGAACTTACTAAGCTTTATAAAATCTTACTCGTATCTTGTTGTGTTTCTTGTAGATAACATTTTGAGGATCGAGATATCGGACCAGTACGAAGAAATCACACTATCCAGGGATTCTTTTGGTAACTCTTGAATTTAACTAGGCTTACATATAATTTGTTTGAACAACTATAGGTGATATGCATAGTTGATTCAAAGTTGGTGCTTAAATGACCTAATATGAAATGGCATGAAAAGTGTGCTTATGGTGTTTTTGGAAGCTTGTTTATTCATGTTATGAAATGGTACAATTACTTGTGAAATTTGTTGAGAAATAAGCTTGAAATAGGTCATTTTTTAGCATAAAAAACCTGGGACACGGGCTGTCACATGGTCGTGTGATGCACACAGACGTTTGCCTAGGGCGCGTTGAAAAATAGTATAGGTACAGTCCTCTCACGGGTTGGCACATGGCCTCTGACACGGCCGTGTGATCCAAATTAGAGAGTTACATGATCCACACACACGGGCGTGTAGGATAGCCACACAGCCATCTCTAGAGTCAGACGGTCTAGGCTCTGTCACACAGCCTAGACACACTGCTGTGTGACCCCTGTTTTGAAACTTTTCATTTTTGTCCCAAATTTTTTTGTTTTTTTCTCAAATTGGTCTCTGATTGTTTCTAAACAATTTTTAAGACCTTGAAGGCACGATTTTAAGATCCGTAAATGTATAAATATTCCATTTTGAATTACATTGAATTTTGTTAATATAATTAAATGATTGGCAACCATTTGTTCTGAAAAGTTTTTTGTGGTAAGGTAATACTTCATAACCCTATTTCGGAGAAAAAAATAGGTTATGGGTGTTACACATACTGCCACTCGTTTCCTTTAGGATCTACCAAGAGTACTCCTGCTTTTGATCCAGCCTTTGCCATAGATCTATCGACATAAACCAGCTAATCTTTTGATTTGTTGGCGGTCATAGTTTCTTCCTATGGAGACTAACAACTATGTTACATACAACAAATGGAAAAGAAATTTTAGTACAAATTGGAAATTTGTCATAAATTATTATAAAGGTAACATAGTGGACCAAAGACCGCTATTGAGACTTGTAGTGAATTACAATTTAAATATATTCTTTTTCTATTACGTAATATGAAGTTTGTCATTTATAAACCGAGTTACCTGAGGAGTTGGTGGGTGCCTCAAATGAACATTCAACCATGAAGTCAGCCAAAACTTGCCCCTTTATCGTAGTTCATGGTGTGAACTATATACCAAACTGGGCAAGCTCTATACTCCATTTGGTCACTTTTCCGGAGATGTCAGGTTTAGACAAAATTTCTTTGATGCGTTGGCTCGTCATGACTACCACGCGATGGGCTTGGAAGTATGGTCACAGCTTGCGAGCTGTAGTAATTAAAGCAAAATTTTTTTTTTCAACTTTCACGATTCTTTCCTAAGCAAGACAACTGCCATAGTTTCCTCAGACATGGCGAGGTTTAAATAAAGAGTCTTTCCTTTACAAGGTGACATCAATAACGGAGGGGATTGAGTTATACTTTGAGATTCTCAAAATCTATTTGGCACTCCTCTATCTAGGAAAAAGAGGTGTGTAGGGCCTTGAAGAAAGGTAAGTTCTTGTCAGCCATCCACGACACAAATCTGTTGAACGCTACCATCCTTCTAGTAAACCGTTGAATATCCTTTATTTTTTTTTTGGAGGGGGCATCTCCAGGATGGCCTAAATCTTCTTGGGGTTCACTTTGATTCCGCTTTCTGAGACCACAAAACCCAAAAACTTGCTAGCCCTGACTCCAAAAGTGAAGTTATCTAGGTTTAGCCTCATCCGGTAAGCTCATAATAGTGTAAAGGCTTTTGACAAATTATCAATATGCTCGACAAGACTGGAGCCCTTTACTAACATTTCATCGACAGAAACCTCAGCACTTTGTTTGATCTTCTCTCTAAAAATTTTTTTCACCAGCCTCCGGTAAGTTGTACATGATTTTTCAAATCAAAAGGCATCACACGATAGCAAAATAAACCTTCTTTTATAACAAAAATTGTTCTCTTGGTCTTCAGGAACCATGGAGATTTGATTATATCCAGAGAAAGCATCCATAAAACTCATGAATTTGTTTTCGAAAGACGTGTCTACAAGTTTATCAATTGAAGGAAGAGGGAAACTATCTTTTGGACAAGCCCTGTTGAGATTGGCGAAGTCTATACATATTCTCCATTTACCGCTCAGCTTCTTCACCATTACTACATTCGAAAGCCAATCTAGATATTTGAATTCCCTGATAAACCTCACAACCAATAGTTTTGCAACCTCATGCCTTATAGCCTCCACAACTTACGGTGCAAACTTTCTCCTATTTTGCTTCATGGGTCTAGCTCTAGACAAAACATTCAACTTGTGCACAATTACTTGAAGGTCCACCATTGGCATATCTGTAGCGGATCAAGCAAAAATTTTAGCATTAATTCTCAAATAATGAATCAAACTTTCCTTTTCCTTAGTTGTCAGTGCAGACGAGATTCTAACCACCTTGTCTATACTACCATTGAAGAGTTCCAAAGTTTCCACAGCTTCAACTACTTTTGGCTTCTTTGCTGGGTCATTGCATATATTATCCAGGTTGTCCAAATTTATCAACTGCCCATCTAGCTTCACATGTTGTGAACTCTGACCTCGTTGTTCCTGCTCGTGATCCTGTTGTATCGACAACATATGACACTACATGCTTACTCTCTAATCTGACTGGATGTACCCTACCCTAGTTTTGATGGGAAATTTTATCTTCATGCAAAAAGTAGCCACCATCATCCTTTCCATCCTCATGATGGGACGCCCAAAAATGGCATTATAAGCCATAGGATGATTTACCACAAAAAACTAAACATACTCTGTGGTAGTGTGCTTGCCATCCCCCAAAGTTATTAGCAAGGTAATAGAGCCTTTTACCTCGATGGGATGGTTCACGAAATCGTACAGCGGGTTAGCCTTCTTTAATGTCTTCTCCTTCAGCCCCATTTTTAAAAAGGCTTTCTAGGTCAAAACTTCAATTGCACTCCCACTATCCATAAGGATCCTCCTTACTTCAAAATTGGAAAATGTTGCAGTCACCACTATAGGATCATTTGCATCCTCATCACATACCAACTTCTCATCTTTATCGGTGAAGTCCACTTTCCACATTTCCTACTAGTGAGGCTTCTTAGGTGAACCGATAGACATAACTCCCTTGAGGTGAGCCTTTCCCTTAGTGCTAGAGGTCACTCATTCTTTATATGTTCCCACTATCACATGAATGATACCCCTAACCTTCTACTTACCATTAGGATCACCACGTGAACTTTGACCTTGCTGGGAAACACCTTAATCAACAAACTCAGTGACTTCGTCGTTTCTCACTGCTTTCTTGATGGCATCCTTTAGAGTGAAATAGTCTTCATTTTTGTGCAAAACATCATTGTGGAAGGCACATCTGCCTCTCGAGTTGGATCTCCTTGTCCTATGCCTCATTGGAGATGGCTTAGGCAGGATTCCATGCCTTTTTACCTGGTTCAAAATGTAAGTGTGAGTACTGTTTAAAGGAGTATAACTTCAAACATGCCATGGGGGATGTATCTCCTGGTATGTTTTGGTTTAGATCTTTGGGGAGCTCTAGTAGAATAACTTTGTGCTTGATTTTGTGCTTGATTTATCTGTTGTCCATCACCTCTCACTTGCAACAACTGGTTAGTAGGACCCTGCCTATTGTGAGCTCCCTCTCAATTTCTAAATTGTTTGTCTTCCCTCTGAAAAGTTCCATATGATGCCTTCTTGATCTCTTTTACTTCTGCAAACTTATGGGCCCACTGGTACAAATCAGCCAAACATTGCTGTCCATTATCAATAAAAAAGTACTGCACGTGGTCATTTTGTACCCCCATTATGAAGGCATAAATATCCCACTAATCCTCTAAATTCTTCGTGTTTAGAGTCACTGAATGAAACTGCTTGACGTAATCCTAGAGGGACTCAATCTCTCTCTGTTTCACTAACATCAGTCCCATAGGTGTACTCATGATCATTCTGCGGGCTCTGAATCTCTCAATAAATATTTGTCCTAACTGAGAGAAGCTTTGAATTGAGCATTGAGAAAGGGATAAATATTAGTCCTTCACGCTTCCTTTTAGCGTTGTGGAAAAAGCCTTACACTTTGCTAAATCTGATGCTCCCAATACATCCATGTAATCTTTGTATTGCATCAAGTGGGCTCGCAGGTCCCTTCTCCCCTCAAACATGTCCTTTGGGACCTTGATATCCCATAGCAAGTTCACCACTGCTATCTCAGGGGCCAATGGATTGTTGGAACAGAGCAAGCAATCCTTGTCTTGAGATTTAGGGTGCAATGCTTTTACATCTCGTCCCAGTTCATCCATCTCACTTTTCTATTCCTTTACATGCATGCCCAGAGCTTCATTCGCACATTCACGTTGTCATGAAAGTCAGAAGTGTTAGACTTTACCTTCCTTCTCAACCCCTCATTCTGTTTCAATAATTCTTACTGAAAATTCTGCAACTACTCAAATCATGCCTCTTATGTAGCCATTTGCTCCCTCCTAAACTTCATCTGCACCTGAAGAGCAAAAACTTACTACGGGGGTGCCTCCTGGTTAGGGGGAGGTGGCAACTGTAACACCCCTAACCCATATCTGTCGTCGGACTAGGGTTAAGAGGCATTACTGGACATATAGGAACATTTCACAAACATTTCATAATCATCACAACATTAAAGTCACACATCATTACAGAGTCCCTAACATAGGTCAACAAGAGATTAAACATGCTTTAGAAAGGAGTCGGGAATAAATTGATCTCATACAAAATTTTTTGAAACATAACATTTTTCAAAGTTATAAAGGTCACATTCCTGTGTAAGCAGGCCGTGTGCCTCACGCGGCATTAGACACGTCCATGTGTCTAGGCCATGGCAAAACAGGGCATACATACTGACTTATCCACATGGCCACAAGACACGCTTGTGTGTCAGACCGTGTGAAAATTAGGGAAGCTACTGACTTGGGTCAGACGATCAGTCACACGCCCGTGTGTCTAGCCTGTGTTTGAAACTGACCTGGCCATACGCCCTAGCATATGCCCGTGTGCGTGACCGTGTGGCCTGCCCAAGCTCATTTCGAAATGGCCATTGAGCAACACGGCTGAGACACACACCCGTGTCCCTGCCTATGTGGGCAAAAATAGGCCATTTATAAGGCCAAATTGCCACCCATTTTGGTCCTCCCTACAAGCAACAAATAAGCATCAATAATGCCTCAAATTCAACCAATTTCAACTACAAAACAACCATCATTCATGCCTTATCATTATCAACCCATTTCATACTTTCAATCCAAACCAAAACATGCCAAATCATAAGCCTAAAACATACCAAAACATATATTTCCAAATCTCAATATACCTCATTCAATCTCATACCATGAACTTACCAATTCCTTAAGTAAACACATACCAAGACATACCGAATTGACCAATTTTCTTGGACATTCAAGAACACATCATACATACCATTTCTTAACACATCAACATACCAAAACCAAATCAAATATCAACTTAAATTTAGCCATATCACATGGCATGATATACACTTTACAAAACATATTCAAGAACTTCTAGCCTATACATGCCATACTTTAATATATACATTTTCAAAAGGTACCAAAATAGAGTCGATAGTGTGATGATAATCCTCAACGATCACCAAGCTCCCAATAGCTACGATATCTATAAAATAATTGAAAACACACACAAAGTAAGCTTTCAAAAGCTTTGTAAGCCATATATAAATAAATTTATCACAAATCACAACTATAAACCAATTCATTTGTATGAATCATGGCATAACTAAATATCAAGTTCATATTTCTCATTTAGCTCAAATACTCATAACCATTTGCTCATATGTACATCACATTTCCACGTAATACAAACATATTTCATATGTTCACACATATTTACTTATGCTTACCTTTCATTCTCAATCTTAATATACATTTCAAATGTACCTAAATCGGATACATGTTCACATAGTCATTCATTTTCTCAGAATGCGTATTGAACCATTTGGAATCAATAAGGATACTCAGATAACTCGGAAAGCTCGTACAATGCCAACGTCCTAGACGTGGTCTTACATGTAATCAAATATCGATGCCACTGTCCCAGATAGGGTCTTACACGAAATCAAATATGATGCTGATGTCCCAGACATGGTCTTACACGTAAATAATAAGTTGATGCCAACGTCCCAGACGTGGTCTTACACAAAAACACATATCAGACCATATGTCATGATATATGTATCCTAACTATTCCTATGGTTCGTACGGGGCTTTTCAGACGTCAAAACACTATCGGTGCTTTCACAATTCCACATATTCATCTTCCAAGCCATTCATTTCATTTCAATAGCATATAAGCATAATTAAATTGATTCAAACACATTTATTTGTATATTGACTTGCCTCGTACAGATTCGAATGAACGGAATCAACTACTCAACCACTTTCGACTTTCCCGATTCTAATTATGTTTTCTTTGGTTCTTGATCTAAACACATTCAAATTTGACTTATTTAATCACACATTCATTCAAATCAATCCATATACACACATTAAGGGCATTTTACAAATTAGCCCTCACATTTTCACATTTTGACACTTTAATCCTTAATTCACAAAATTAGAAAATACACCAAATTTCTATACACATTTGCTTAGCCGAATATACATGGTGTTCATATAAGCCTCTATGTTTCATTAATTTCACATTTTAGTCCCTCAATTTATAAATTTCACAATTTAGCCCATTTTACTCAAATTCATCAAAAATTCAAAGACAAAACATTTTAACCCAACATTAAGCTTCCATATTCTATCAACTAAAATTAAAAAACTCACAAATTCATCAATGAATCAACTCAAAATTATCAAAAATTTCAGAAATTGAGACGTGGGCTTGATAGATTACTAAGCAACGATCACAAAAACGTACAAATTATCAAAAACCAAACAAAATACATACCTAATTCAAAGTGAACAATGGCCGAACCCTAGCTTGCTTATTCTTCTTCTTTTTCTTTCAATTTTCGGCAATAGATGATGAATATGGCCTAATTTCATGTTTGTTTAATTTTTATTAACTTATAATTCTAATTTACAAAATTAACCTTGGTTAAAACATTATAAAATCACATGTATAAAGGCCATTAATGTCCACTCAAACTTCCAATGGTCAAATAACAACATAATGACCTTTCATTTAGAAAGACATAGCAAATAGGCACTTTAACAATTAGTAAGTCACTTTTACATTTTATGGGATTAGGTCATTTTATCAAATTAAGCACACAATTGATAAAATTAACACACGAAACTTTAACACATGCTTAAACACATACTATAAACACGGAAATTAATATTAAAATATTTTTTGACTTGGATATGTGTTCCTAAAACCACTATTCTGATTAGGGTCTAAACTAGGCTGTTACAACTCTCCCTCTTAGGGATTTTCGTCCCCGAAAATCATACCGTTGAACAGATTCGGATATTGTTGTCTCATAGTATCTTCGAGCTCCCACGTAGCCTTTTCAACACCGTGTCAATATTACATTACTTTTACTAACAAAATTTTTTTATTTCACAATTCTTTAACCTCTCGTGCCAAGATACGGATCGGTTCTTCATCGTAGATCATATCGGACTAAATCTCAATCTCAGATGGAGAAATCACATGTGAAGGACCGGATTTGTATTGTCGAAGCATCGATACATGAAATACATTGTGAATCTTTTCTAACTCAGGTGGCAACAACAATCGATAAGTAATCGGCCCGATATGCTCAATAATCTCATACAGCCTGATGAACCTCGGACTCAATTTGCCTTTTCTACAAAATTGGAGTACTTTTTTCCACGGAGATACTTTCAGAAACACTTTGTCACCGATTTCAAATTCAATATCTTTTTATTTCAAATCTGCGTAAGATTTCTGATGATCAGAAGCTGCTTTTAAACTTTCTCGGATCACTTTTACTTTCTGTTCAGTCTCTTTTATCAAATCAACCTCGTGAATCTTATTCTCGCTGAGCTTAGTCCAATACAAAGGTGTACGACATTTTCTACCATATAAGGTTTCATACGGTGCTATTTTAATGCTCAATTAAAAACTATTATTATATGCGAATTCCATCAATGGCAAATACTGTACCTTCAAATTCAAGAATACAACATCTCAACATATCCTCGAGTATCTTAATTATCCGCTCGGATTGACCATCCGTTTGCGGGTGAAAAGTAGTACTGAAATACAATTTCGTACCCAAAGCCTCTTGTAATTGCTTCCAAAATCGTGAAGTGAATCTCAGATCTCTATCTGACACAATAGACAAAGGAACCCCGTGCAATCTTACAATATCAAAAATGTATAACTCAGCAAACTTATCAAGCGAGTAATTAGATCGTACCAGAATAAAATGAGTTGATTTTGTTAACCGGTCAACCACAACCCAAATCGCATCTTTCTTTCTCAGAGATAGGGGTAAACCAAAAACAAAATCATCGTCACTCTATCCCATACTACCCGGATGTACAGATAAATGACTGTTGTGAGCTTCGTTCAAAATCATCTGAATCAAATCTGAATTTCTCGGAACACAAATTCGATCTCGAAATCTCAAACAATCATCATTATTAATTTGATATTCAAAATTTGAATTTAAATCACACTGAGCTCGTTTTGCTATTATCTCCTTATCAACCTTCTGAGCTTCGTAAATCTGCTGTAAGAACAATGGTCTCGCTTTCAATTCGGCTAATACCAAACCATCATTGGACAGAACCAAATGAGTATTCATAGCACGTAATGCAAATAATGATTGCTTTTCCCGAATGGTAGTCAATTACAAGCTCGTAGTCTTTTAACAGTCATCAGATATTTCAAACTCTTATGATTTGAATATACATGACATTTCTCACCAAGCAGATAGTGGCACCAAATCTTCAAAGCGAACACAATCATAGCTAATTCAAGGTCGTACATCGGATAGTTCTTTTCATACGATTTTAACTGTCTTGAGGCATAAGCTATAACTTTGCCTTCCTGTATGAAAATGCATCCTAGACTGTTCAATGAAACATCACTATAGATTACAAATTCTTTACCCGATTCTGGTTGTACTAACACCAAAGCTTCTGTCAATAAGGCTTTCAACTGATCAAAGCTTTTCTGACACTTTCCAGACCATTCAGATTTCACATCTTTCTAAAGCAGTTTCGTCAACGGAGTTGCGATCATAAAAAAAGCCTTTCACAAATCGTCTATAATAACTGGAAAGTCCCAAAAAACTGCGGACTTTAGAAACATTTCTCGGAGGCTTCCAATCCAGAATAGCTGAAATCTTGCTCGGATCAACTTGGGTACCTAATGTTGACATAATATGTCCTAGAAATCCAACTTCACGTAAGTAGAACTCACATTTGCTGAACTTCGCATACAACTACTTATCACACAAAGTCTGTAATACTATTCTCAGATGTTCCGCATGCTCAGTTTCATCATGCGAATAAATCAAAATGTCATCAATAAATATGACAACAAATCGATCTAAATACGGTCTAAATTTTTTTCATTAAATCCATAAAAATAGCAGGTGAATTCGTTAATCCGAAAGGCATAACTAAAAACTCATAGTGATCGTACCTCATTCGAAAAGTAATTTTCGAAATGTCTGAATTTTTTACTCTCAACTGATAATAACTTGATCTAAGATCTATCTTTGAAAATACGGTTGCTCCTTTCAACTGATCAAACAAATAGTTAATTCTGTGGAGAGGATATTTGTTCTTGATAGTCACTTTGTTCAACTGACGATAATCAATGCACATTCTCATTATGTCGTCTTTCTTTTTCACAAACAAAACAGGAGCACCCCAAGGTGAAAAACTCGGTCTTGCAAATATTCTATCTGTCAACTCTTACAACTGAGACTTTAATTCTTTTAACTTGGTCGAAACCATTCTATACGGAGCTATCAAAATCGGAGTAGTGCCCAATACTAACTCTATGCTAAATTCTACTTCTCGAATTGGAGGTAATCGCGGAAGTTCTTCAGGAAACACATTAGGGAATTCACAGACAACCAGCACTGATTCAACTTTTTTTTCTATTACTTTCGAATCGATCACATAGGCAAAGTAGGCTTCATAACCCTTTTTCACAATACTTAGAGCTTTCATCGAAGATATCACAGCCGGAAACCCATTTAAGTCATTAGATTCAATTCGGACTATTACATTAGTCTTGCATCTCAAATCAATAGTTTTCCGTTTGTAATTCACAATAGCATCATGCAAAGTTAGTCAATTCATACCCAAAATTATATCAAACTCATCAAAAGGTAATAACATCAGATCAGGCGAAAAACAAATATCTCGAAACATTAATGGACAATTCTTGTAGACTTTATCAACCAAAACACATCTGCCTAGGGGGTTTGATACTTTAATTACAAATTCTATAGACTCTATAGGAAAAGTCTTATTGTTCATTAAGTTCATGCATATATAAGAATACATTGATCCTAGATCTATCAAAGCAATCACAGAAGTATCATAAAGAGTAAAAGTACCCGTAATCACATCTGAAGATAAAGCTTCCTCACGAGCTCAGATGGCATAGGCTCTGGCAGGTGCGCGAGCCTCAGGTCTAATAGTCATATCTTTAGTTCCCCTTTAACTGCCACTCATATTACCTGTATTTTTGGGCGGTCTACCTCGAGTTGTGGTGTTACTCTGTCTTAGATTTTGCTCAATCTCTTGCTCAACAGACTCGGGACCATCATGGATAAAATGATCTAAAGATCCACATTTGAAACAAGCCAAATCATACAGTATACAATTTTCGGGATGTCTTTTACCACAGTGTTTACACTTTGGTTAATCAGATCGGACATTTCTAACACTAGCAACAGAAGTAGCTGGAGCTCTAAAGCTCGAATGCAATCTAGCACGATCTCTACTCGAATGCCGTACATTAGCCTTTGAACGGCTAAAATCATCTTGGAACTTCTTTGTCGCAGACTGAAACAATTTACTTGCGGATCTCTTTCTCAAATCTCTAGCTTCTGAGTCAGCTTTTCTTTTCTCTTTCCCGAGTTCTTCAGCTTTACATGCCCGTTCATCCAGCACTACAAATTCTTTTATTTCCAGAAACCCGACTAACAATTTGATGTCTTCATTCAAACCATCCTCGAATCTCTTTCACATAATTGCTTCAGTCGAGACACATTCTTGTGCATACTGACTTAATCTCACAAATTCTCGCTCGTATTCTGTAACAGACATACGGCCATGTTTAAGCTTAAGAAACTCTTTACGTTTCTGATCGACAAATTTCTGACTGATGTATTTCTTTCAGAATTCAGCTTGAAAGAAATCCCAAGCAACTCGTTCTCTCAGAACTACGGATATCAACGTCTTCCACCAATGATACACCGTATCTCTCAAAAGTGAAACAGCACATTTTAGACATTCGTCTGGAGTCAATGATAATTCATCAAACACTTGTATCGTGTTCTCTAACCAAAATTTTGCTCTCTTGGCATCATCATTAGTAGTAGCACAGTACTCTTTGGCCTTATATTTTCTAATTTTATCGACAAGCTTATTCAACTGAATCGGATTAACTTGTGGCACGACAGGGACTTGCAGAGGATTAATCGGGGGTGAAGGTTGTGGTACAACTGGATTAGTTCGGATATATTGAGTGAACCAATCGTTCATCATTTGATAAAAGGCTTGCTTAGCCTCTCTGTCATGACTACTAGTACCAGATCTAGAGTCAGATGGTGTTGTCCCTCGGGAGCAGGCACATTGCTCTCGACATCGTCAGCTACAGCTCGTTCAGGATCCATTTACTATGTAAAAGTACATTTTCAATGTTAGGATTCATCACACTATCTCAGTTCATAAATATGACATGTATAGCTAGACTCACATATGCTACGTTAGTCCTAGAATTGACTAAACCATAGCTCTGATACCAACCAAATGTATCATCCCAAACCCGTATCTGTCGCCAGACTAGGGTTAAGAGGCATTACCAGACATATCGGAACATTTCACAAACATTTCATAATCATCATAACATTAAAGTCACATATCATTACAGAGTCCCTTACATATGTCAACAAGACCTTAAACATGCTTTAGAAAGGAGTCGGGACTAAACCCAGCTAATACAAAATTTTTTGAAACTAAACATTTTTCAAAGTTTTAAAGGTCACACGCCCGTGTGAGCAGGCGGTGTGCCTCACACGGCATTAGGCACTCCCGTGTGTTAGGCTGTGGCAAAATAGGGCCTACATACTGACTTATCCACACGGCCACAAAACACGCCCCGTGTGTCAAACATTGTGAAAATTAGGGAGGCTACTGACTTGGGTCACACGACTAGTCACACGCCCGCGTGTCTAGCCCGTGTTCGAAACTGTCTTGGCCACACGGACTAGCACATGCCCGTGTGTGCGACCGTGTGGTCTGCCCAGGCTCATTTCGAAATGGCCATTGAGCAACACGGCTATGATATACGCCCATGTCCCTACCCATGTGGGAAAAAATAGGCCATTTACAAGGCCAAATTACCACCCATTTTGGGTTCTCCCTACAAGCAACAAATAAGCATCAATAACACCTCAAATTCAACCAATTTCAACTACAAAACAACCATCATTCATGCCATATCATTATCAACCCATTTCATACTTTCAATCCAAACTAGAACATGCCAAATCATAAGCTTAAAACATACCAAAACATATATTTCCAAATGTCAATATACCTCATTCAATCTCATACCATGAACTTACCAATTCCTCGAATAAACACATACCAAATTGACCAATTCTCTTGGCCATTCAAGAACACATCATACATACCATTTCTTAACACATCAACATACTAAAACCAAATCAAATATCAACTTAAATTTAGCCATATCACATGGCATGATATACACTTTACAAAACATATTCAAGAACTTCTAGCCTATACATGTCATACTTTAATATATACATTTTCAAAAGGTACCAAAATAGAGTCGATAGTGTGGTGATAATCCTCGATGATGCCCGAGCTCCCGATAGCTATGATATCTATAAAATGATTGAAAACACACACAAAGTAAGCTTTCAAAAGCTTAGTAAGCCATATACAAATAAATTTATCACAAATCACAACTATAAACCAATTCATTTGTATGAATCATGGCATAACTAAATATCAAGTTCATATTTCTCATTTAGCTTAAATAGTCATAACCATTTTCTCATGTGTACATCAAATTTCCACACAATACAAATATATTTCATATGTTCACACATATTTACTTATGCTTACCTTTCATTCTCAATCTTAATATACATTTCAAACGTACCTAAATCGGATACATGTTCACATAGTCATTCATTTTCCCGGAATGCCCGTTGAACCGTTCAGAATCAATAAGGATACTCGGATAACTAGAAAAGCTCGTAGAATGCCTACGTCCAATACGTGGTCTTACATGTAACCAAATATCGATGCCACTGTCCTAGACAGTGTCTTACACGAAATTAAATACGATGCGGATGTCCTAAACATGGTCTTACACGTAAATCATAAATCGATGCCAATGTCCCAGATGTGTCTTACACGAAAACACATATCGGATCCTATGTCATGACAAATGTATCCTAACTATTCCTATGGTTCGTAAGGGGCTTTTTGGATGTCGAAACACTGTCGATGCTTTCACAATTCCACATATTCATCTTCCAAGCCATTCATTTCATTTCAATAGCATATAAGCATAATTAAATTGATTCAAACACATTTATTTGTATATCGACTTACCTTGTACAGATTCGAACGAACGAAATTGACTACTCGACAATTTTCGACTTTCCCTGGTCTAATTTCGTTTTCTTTGGTTTTTTATCTAAACACATTTAAATTTGACTTATTCAATCACACATTCATTCAAATCAGTCTATATACACACATTTAGGGCATTTTAGAAATTAGCCCTCAAATTTTCACATTTTGACACTTGAATCCTTAATTCACAAAATTACGAAATATTCTAAATTTTCATACGCACTTGCTTAGCTGAATATAGATGGTGTTCATATAAGCCCCTATGTTTCATTTATTTCACATTTTAGTCCCTCAATTCATAAATTTCACAATTTAGCCCATTTTACTCAAATTCATCAAAAATTCAAAGACAAAACATGTTAACCGAACATTAAGCTTCCATATACTATCAACTAACATTACAAAACTCACAATTTCATCAATGGCTCAACTCAAAATCATCAATAATTTCAGAAATTGAGACATGGGCTTGATAGATTACTAAGCAACGATTACAAAAACATAGAAATTATCAAAAATCGAATAAAATACATACCTAATTCAAAGTGAACAATGGCCAAACCCTAGCTTGCTTATTCTTCTTCTTTTTCTTTCAATTTTTGGTAATAGATGATGAATATGGCCTAATTTCATGTTTGTTTAAGTTTTATTAACTTATAATTCTAATTTACAAAATTAACCTTGGTTAAAACATTATAAAATCATATGTATAAAGGCCATTAATGTCCACTCAAACTTCCAATGGTCAAATAACATCTTAAGGACCTTTCATTTAAAAAGACATAGCAAATAGGCACTTTAACAATTAGTAAGCCACTTTTACATTTTATGCGATTAGGTCATTTTATCAAATTAAGCACACAATTGATAAAATTAACACACGAAACTTGTACAGATGCTTAAACAAATACTGTAAACATGAAAAATAATATTAAAATATTTTTTTGACTCAGATTTGTGGTCCCAAAACCACTATTCCTACCAGGGTCTAAACCAAGTTGTTACAACAACCCTTGATTGGTGGATATGTTCAGGTCTAAAGGATCAGAAACTCCCTGATGAGTCACATTGCCAAAGTTTTCCAGTCTATCGGCGAACCATCCGGTAAACCATCTGGCGAACAAATCTACCTTGTTGGGCTAACTAGCTGAACCTGATGCTCTAGGTTGTCCGGACGAAAGATGGAGGGGAAAGTTCTTGTTTGGGTGAGCCATTTTCTACTTTGAAATTGAATAAAACTGGAAAACTTAAGAATCTAATGATTGAAAGTTTGTCCACGGTCACCGTACCAATTGTTGAGTAATTTTCTCTGTGTCTCATTAAAGGAAGCATTCAGGTATTTATACATATTATCATTGTTCATGACTTAACCCTACTATTCAGAAGATTGACACTCTGAATAGGCCTCGAGGATGTTTGACATGTTTATCGTTCCAAGCCGCATGTTGGATTCGTGGTTCTCTCCATGCGAACTCCTTGAGTGTAAGCAAGTTAGGACCGCAAATTCCCTTCAACTCCTACGAGCTGATACCACGAGCTCCCTTCAATTTCTACAAGTCAATATCGCAAACTCCCTTAACTCTCCTCTTGCTGTATGTCTCGTGTGTATCCATTTGGTGGGTTCTAGCCTGATTACGGGTGGGCAACCTAAAGCTTATTTGGGTCTCGGGTCTGTGACTATTATTGTATGACAAATTTAAATTCAATTAATTAGAAGACACTTTTAACCAATGTTTTTGAAATTAGGCTGTACTTATTAAATTGGAAATCGATCGATACAAGGTAAAGACCCGAATTTATATTTATGGGCCAAATCATGTCATACCTGATTTCCTTTAAACTTGGAAAATTAGGAACAAATTTGGGGTTAAATTGAAAGAGACCGTAAATTAGCAGTCTTTACTGAAAAGTCAAGATAATTTGGGAATGAAATTAGACAAGGTTGAAATCTAATTCTAGTTTGGTCGAATTAAAACCAATTAGCCTCTTAGTGAGAGATACAATGATTGTCAATGGGTAGATTTTGCACGGCTGAAGACCGTGCAAGAAGGCTATAAATAGCTAAGAAGTGACTTCCAAGAGAGGGTTTATCTCAATTCTACTTCATTTTCTTCCCTTTATTCATCTTCTTTGTTGCTCCGAAAATGAGATGATTACGAGAAGCTCTACATGGAGCAAAAATCATGAGGTTTGAGTCAGAAAAGTAGACAATCCAGTAAACTGGAGAATGAAAGCTATGACGTTTCGAAAAGCTAAGCTAATAAATCGAAGAAGCATCAAGTGAGTTTCTGGACTCCATTCTTGAAATTCTTAGTAGCAGGCTAGAGCTGTGATGATAAATGAACTTTGTTGATTGTGGATGATGAGCCTTTATGAAATTTGTTTGATGTATGAGTATCCGCCAATGTAGTTCAATATATATAGCATGTTTAAAGTGATAGTGTACTCTATGCTCGTTTGTAAGTGAAATACATATAATGCATGATCATAACATGAGAATAATTGACAGGCTAGAGGAAGATAGGATTGGGAAAAAGAGATGATTCTATTAGATACCGCTAAGGGTGTTGTTGAGTACACCCGTGATGAGCGAAGCTACAGGCCTTGTGGAGGGGACACTGCGATGTTCGAGCGTCAAGGTTAGGATGACGAATGGAGGAATAAGAAATTGGATTTCTATTAAGATTTTTCCATCCGGGATTGCTTAGAGTAAACTGTGATGTGCAAAGCTCCGGGACTTACAGAGGGGTCACTTTAGTGTTCGAGAATCAAGGTAGATATTAAATGAATTAGAGTTGATGGTTATAAGTTTCCAATAATCAACACCATAATGGCAGTCAACAAGTTCTATGGGAAAAATTGGGACAACAATAAGGTCTTTCAGGCGACACCTTCAAGAGGTTTAATGCGTAAAACCATAGCTTGATTATAACGATCAATAGAGTCCGCAATAATTTTCAACGTGGGAGACTTTTGTGTAAGACCATAGCTCAGCTATGGTAGCATAGAGATTACACCAAGACAGTAAACATGGGGTAATCCGCCAGGACATGAAACATGGGTTCATAAGGTGCAAGCCCTTGGCTCATCTAAGGTAGTACAGAAAGTCCACCAATACTATAATTGTAGGAACATGTAGAGTAAGACCATAGCTCGGCTATGGCTATGCATGACAAACTATCAGAACTGTAGATACAAGGTAGTTTGCTGGAACAACAGACATGAGGCAAATCACTATGATAGAAAACGTGAGAAGTCACACAATCCAAAATAAGGGGTTGGAAGTAAAATGTAAGTACTGGTAAAATGAAAGTAAGCCAGCGAAGTATTGAGGAATCAGCTGAATAAGACAAATGATGTAGGAAGAGGAAAAGGCCCGCCAAAGTAGTAACTGGAGAAGCTGTAGGGCATATGGGTGGTAACCCAGCTGGAATCAGATATGGGAAAGGACATATTAGTAATGCATATGGCAAGGACGAACAAGTGAAGTTGCTGTAATACCCTATACCTAGCCCGATCACCGAGCCTGAATATCAGGATGCCATTCCACTGTCTCTTGTCACACACTGAACAATTGAACTCATTATTGAGTAAATGTCTTTCATTTTAACATTCGTATAGGTTTTAAGTCAACCATACTATTTAACTATCATCATTACATGCTAAACATACATCAAATAGTCTTACAATAATAATTAATCATGCATAGGGTCCATTTAGCAAAATTTTCCAATCAAGTATGTAGGTA
Source organism: Gossypium longicalyx (assembly GCA_025698465.1). Taxonomy (NCBI): domain Eukaryota; kingdom Viridiplantae; phylum Streptophyta; class Magnoliopsida; order Malvales; family Malvaceae; genus Gossypium; species Gossypium longicalyx. The sequence goes on from CM046997.1 coordinate 61,845,370, forward strand.
TCAATACTGGCACATGGGTATCGATATCTTCTTTATTTGGTATCGATACCAAATGGAAAATCGATACCAACCCAACATTCTATTTCTTGCCCAAAAATAAAATTCTGGAAATTATTAGTACCTTTCAAAAAGTATCGATAATTTTACCGCGAGTATCGATACTTATGATATGGTATCGATACCAAATTACAATTTTAACTTCTTGCATATTTTAAAATCATAGAGGTACCATTGTTTTGAACACGAATATCGATACCTCTGCTTTAAACCAGAAAAATACAACATACATAAGCATAAAAATCACTTTAACTTGTATTCAACATAACAAGATTTGAATCTCAAAATCCTGAAAGCAATTGAGCTATGGAGCGTCCAAAACATCATGGCAAAAACTAGCACAAAGTCTACCACATTGCCTTATTCTCAAAACATAACTAAATAAACAATAAACACCTAAAAAAAGCGAAATGGAATTACTTGGATCACCCACTGAAACTAGGCTACTCACACCAGCACACAACTAATCTGCAATGGTCTAAGAAGGGAGTGGGTGAGCTTAACAAGCTCAGTGAATGCCTAGAATGACTACCATGCTAACATTTCATCAAGCATTAACAAAACAACCATATAACACAGTCTCAACAGTTCTAGCTGTAGTATCATAATATACGTCCTCATCCAATATTTAATAGTTCATTTACATAATAATCACATTCACCTTTACACATATAACACATCACAGATAATAACATATAAGAGATAATTTTTCACATGAGCTATAAAACATAAAAGTGGGCACTACTACCACTCATCGGATAAATGGATCTCCAACACACCATATAGACTCATAGTGTCAAACATGTCCCAAAAGTGAAGCATAAAGCTAACACTCTCCAACACACCAAACATGTTCTGTTGAAATGATCTTAGCTCACATTCCCTTATCTCTCAAAACATGTCCTAAGGCCTCAACTCCCAAATCACATATACATATAGATGAGTACTCACAGTTCTACGACATGCCAAATATATCCAATGGTTTCAAGAATCACGAGGCCAAAATATTCGTATTTAAACATACATATTACTTATAGATTTTTGTTTACTATCATTGCACTTGTATCAATTGTGAGGCCAAAATATTCGTATTTAAACATACATATCACTTATAGATTTTTGTTTACTATCATTGCACTTGTATCAATTGTGCAATATTATCACTATCACTTAGTATGTATGACATGCCTACATATACTCTTTCACAATAGTAATCATGAACATATAACATACATAAATAGCATATCATTTTAATTCACAATTTCACATTACCACAAACAAATATTTCACAAGATAAACGTGAGTACAAGGAAGCTTACACTCGAAATTTAGAGTAGGGGTTTAGACTACTTCTAAATTCTCAAGTAATGCATTGAACTGTGTCTACAAGCTATTACTCCAAACACTCACCAATACACTTTCGTTGAAAAGCCAAAAGCTTAAACTAGTCTTTCCTAACTCATAGATGGTCCTAGAGAATCTGAAGCTTCAACACAATAATTCACTCAACAATACATTGAAAAATCAGCTAAGGACTCACCACAAGCAATAAAAGAAAACATAAGCCTAAACTAAGTTCTCACGTGATCGAAACCTTAACATAGCAAACTTTAAGTTTGAACATCTTGGTCTAAACTCAGTCTTTTCACCTAAAACCAATTCCATTCATCTTATACTTCACCTACGACTAATTCTTAACCCTTAAACTACATTAATCTACTTGGTTCATGGTATTGACTTTTTCGAATATTTATGACTATTTGTATGAAAATTCATTAAAACTCATGAAATCTTTAATGAAAATGCAAAGCAAGTCTAGAAACCTCGTAATCATGTCAATGCCTATTTATTAACACTTTGAAATCACATTTTTACTCGAAAATCCAAAATTCACTATTAATGACTCTACTTTTGGCTTTTATTTAAAACATGCAACTTAATAACTCAAAACTCAGTTTCAAAGGCCTAATAACATTAAAAGAAATAAGAAAGTGAATGGTTACCTTCGATGTAAGAAAGAACGAGTTTTTTACCCAAATCTGGAAAACCTACAAGTGAAGAAGACGAAGAAAATAATGGTATTTTTTAGGATGTTTTCTTGAGGATTTATGGAGGTTTAATACTTGGGAATTGATGGAAATCAAAAGGATGAATATTTAACAAAGAAAACTGAAGGTGGAAGATTAGGAGAGCAAAGGGACGACACAAGCAAGCATAGAAGAGAAAATAACATGAACTTGTAGGTGGGGGATGGTTTTAGGTTACATTTTTAAAAATTGGTAAAATTGCAGCATAAATGCTCACAATTTTGACCTAGTTACAAATCAATCATTTTCCTAAAATTAAAGGTTTCTAAAACACTTTTTCAAAACTTAATTTGTTTTTTTTTTAAAAAAAACCTTAGTAAAAAAAATCTATAGTGTACCATGTTATCGAATTTCGAACACTCTAAGGCTAAAATACCCTTAAAAATCCTAGGCCCTATTTTGGGGTGTTAGAGTTTCATTCAATGATCGCAATTAAGGTTCCACCTTTAAAGACCGCTAGAGGGCGTTTAATGAAACTTAGATTGGAAAGAGAGAAAGAGATACCTAAAAAGAGTATCCTAGTGATAAATATGTCTGTCAAGACTATTCCTCTTCGAGGAAGTATGTCGCACATATAACTGTCTTATAGTTAGTTCCATGGGAAGCTATCACATAAAAGAAACTGTAACCTCGAATGATTTTTCAGAAAATAGTCCATTAAAGATTGGAAGCTCAAGCGGTCTAACATAGACAGACGAGAGACAACATATAAGTAAGGCACACAATTAGGCAGATTACAAGGAAGTGAACAAGTGATAATTCAACCCTAATCAATGGTAGAAGTGGGAAGATGGAATGAGGTAAGTCCTCTAGAAGGGCATGGATATTGTTCTAAGTAGTCTCAATAAGGGATCGACTGCAAATATGCCAAAACACTAGGATATGAGGAAAACAACAGAACGAATGCCAAGAAGTGGTAGTTTAACTAGGAACATGAAATGAATATGAAGGCAGGGATCCAAAAGGCTTGTGAATCACCATAGCATGGTAACCAGACATAAGCTTGACCAAGTAATAGTCGTTAATTAGTTGGTTCACTGAGAAGGAAATACAAGAATTATTTTAGAGTCTGCCACTCTGGTTGTAACATTAACGTCTAAGCCAAACAAGGAGTAGCGTATTTATTCCCTTTTATTTAAAAACATGAGCAAAATGGGTTTTAGTTATGACTTATGTATCTATACAAAGAAACTCGCTAAGTTCATTGAACTTACCAAAGTTGAACATGTATCTTGCAGGGTTCACGGAATAAGGAACTTAAGGAGGGACCAAACTAGACTAAATTAGATTAAGAATCATTATCAATATAGTGGCACGCACATAGGAAGGGGTACCATTAAAGGCTCTACCTTGTAGTAAAAAATATTGTAACCAAATAGCCTTTCTAGAGTCAAGAAATCTTTGTTGTTAGGAATAACCTGGTTCAGTCGTGGCATTCCATACCTGGATCTGGCAATCAAGTCGAGTAAGGGTGTTACACAGAGCATGGTTTAGCTAGTCATTTGAACCTAGGAATTGGAAAGTGTACCCCTTATGTGCATTGTGTTTTCTCTGACTAAGTCCCTTGAGCCATTTTTTTATTAAGTTCTTACATGCTTAGTGTGTAAATATGATTGCCTAAACTGTCGAACAGATATGAGGGTAAAAGTAGGCAAATAGGGAAAAAGACATAAAGTAAGGATAAGTAGATACATTGATTGAAAAGTACAAGTACTAGAGAAAGGAAAGTATTATTAAAGAAAAGATACAAGAAAGGTAAAATATCATTATCTGTTGATTGAGTTGCTGCTTTAAACGTTTCATTGCCATCTTTTGGTTGAGTCCTCCAAAAGGATGTAGGAATGATTGTGAGTTTGAAATCGAACAAGGAAGACCCTTGTGATAGGTTGAATAAGGATAAAAAAAGTGGGGTGAGGTGGAAGGTACACTTGGATGCTAGACTTGGTTACTGTAGTAGTATCTTCAAGGCTTAGAGACCCTCTATTTTGCAACTTCACCTCTTCATCAGAGTGCCACCAACTCTTTTCTTTTGCAAACCTACAGTGCTTTTGAATTTGGACCTCCAAGCTGGGAGAGCATAGGTAAACCTCCAACCATGGCAGGCAACTTTCTATGAATCTAGGGAGTTGTATACAACACAGCCCTCTAGAATGGGTGACCCTTTTGATTTCAGCTCACCTAACTTCAGTTTCACTTTAAAGGGTAGGTAAAGATGTAACCACCCTTTAAATACTTGGAAGGAACACCGAGACTGATGCGGTGGAGAGGTGAGCGATACTGATGTGGTTTCCCTGTGGTGTTAATGTAAGACCCCAAACTTGGCCTAGACGTTATGACCGAATCTGGTGATGTCACATTGAAGTGTTTTTCGCAAAGTGTGATATTGAAAGAAAAACCTCTTTACATAATAAAATGAGGACTTTAGAATACGTCGTTTACCATGTTTAAAATGGTTTTTATTTCTAAACATTGTCACTTGTAGAAGCTTAGAAAATGCATTGCGTAAACATGGTGTTTATGAAAATAATTATCTTTTTGAAAACTCATGTCCTAAAGCTAGTAGATATAATAAAAACAATTCAAAATCCCAACATTTAAGAAAAATAAACTTTAAAAGGCCTTATTACAAATCCAAAAACCCAAATTAATTAACTTAAGTATAAAATCGAGACAGTATTTAAACTAGATGTATGGCCCCTATCGAGTCCCTCGCAACACTAGCCCATCTAAGGATTACCTGCACAGGAAAGCAGAGGGGTGAGTTTATGAAAACTCAATGTATAATCCCTTTTTAGAAATAAGTCCAACCATAGGAAATTATAATTTGACCTTAAGCCCGTTTCAGTAACAGTCCAATGCCAGTATGGGCCTTAGCCCAATACAACAACAGTATCAGTGTGGGCCTTAGCCCAATACAGTAATAGTAACAAAATGCACAAAGAGATCCTACCCATCCATTCTCTACACTCCACTCCGTCTAGCCCTACACTCTATATGGGGATAAAATCGACCTACCCATCCTTACACACCAAATATAGCACCGGTTGTGGCACTATTCAATAATTGCAGTAGAGCTGCCATTAATTGCAGTGGAGCTACCAGTACAGTACACTTCCTCCAATATATATATATATATCAAACCCACTCCCATGTAATATGTCATGTCATACAATATACGTGTATGCAAAATGTCATGCTCAAATACAGTCCAATATAGCATAGGGGTATATCAATCATTTTACTCTAAGGGTATAACAATCATTTTATCAGTATGAGATTCAGGTGTACTTACCGACCCATCAGTAGGTCTATAGTCATTTTGGGCGACTCATGCGACCTTAACAGTCAAAGAGTGAAAATGGGCCCAAAGCCTTTAACACGACCCATGTGGGCCCACACACCGGTGTGGCCCATTAAGCCCAATATTGATTTTGGTCATCTGAACTACATAGCCTGGCCCACAAAACTTGACACATTCGTGCGGTTTACTCGCGTAGGGCCCATGAGCCCGTGAGGCCCACACGGCCCATTTCAGCCAAACGTGGCCCGAACGACCTTATCCCACGAAATCGTTCGTGGTGGTCTTTACATTCACATGCTCGCGCTTATGCGATTAGATGACCACACGAGCAATCGCACGCCTATGTGGCATCGACGGTACAGTTTCTTGCTTTTGCCATCTTACAATTGAAGCAGTGTGATTACACACTTGTTTGCGAAAAAAGTGCAATCCCCACGAACACCAAGCTAGAATGAAACACGGCTCAATGTCAGTCCTTAAACCTTTAAGGTTAAACGCCCTCTTACAAGCACTTAATCCTCAATAATACATGTTCTCTACCTTGCTTGAGTACATACGGTTTACTCCCCCTTTAAACCAATGATCTCAATTGACTTCCAAAACCTTGATAGAATCTGCATTGCATCTTAGCCTTATTAACTTCACCATGAATGCAAATAACTATAACCAAAGTATCAAGAACTTACCACCATGTAAACTAAAGATGGACGATAGGAGTAATCAGCCTAAACCACACAAGAGCCAAATTCACAAGATAACAGAAGAAAAATAGAATGGTTGTATTAGTGTGATCGAAAGAGAGGAAGAATTACCACTTACCCACACAAGAAAAGAACAAAAGTCCAGAATCAACAGAGTGGAAGGAGAAGTATTTGGCTTGATCCCTAGTTACAATGAAGAAAGAGTTATGAGAGAAGACAGAAATGGGGAAGAATAGATGTATACGGTTTAGACAAAGCAAGAGGGGAAACTTGACAAATCCGAAGGAATAGAGATGAGGAGAAAAAGGGGGTATTTGGCCACAGTAGAACAAGATGAAGAGAGGGAAGGACAACAAAAGTAATAGGTCAAAGTTTGAGAGGGGAAGACGTAGAGAGCATTCAGTCACAGAACCAAAAAGAAAATAAGATTGCCAAAAACAGAAGAGGAGATACCCGAATGATCTTTTGTTATGTTCGGCCCCAAGAAGAAAAGAAGTACACACCCAAACCAAAAATGCCGAGAAGAAACTAACCCGAAACACCCTATCACTAATTTGTTTTTAGAGAACAAAAGAATAAGAACCAAAACTGTTCCCTAAACGAAATAGAGTACTTCAACTTACCACAGCCGAAACTCAAGAGTGCCATAATTCAAATTCAGCACACTACTCCCTCTCCCTTCACTTCTCACGATTTTCTCCACAATATCCTCCTCAAATTCAGCTACACACTTCCCCTTACCCCTCAAACACTCCAACCGTCCATAAGCATTAGAAACCCACTGACATACAACTTATACGGCTCATCAGCAAAATAAATACTCCTTGCACTCCACAGGACTTGAACTGAAGACCTTTAGCAGCAATAACACGCCATTTACCCCCTAGACCAGTAGGCCCTTTCTGTCATACTTTACCCAAATTTATTTAAGAGCCTTATTGACCAAAGACAGGTTTAATTCAAGTAAAAACAAAATTTTGTTCAAGCCAAAGCTTGAACTCATGACTTCTCCAATACTCCCCAAGACACTCAACCACTGAAGCAGACATACATTTATGCAACATAACATATAAAACAAATACTTAGATTTTTGAGGCGTTACAACTCTACTCCCTAAAAGGAATTTTGGCCTCAAAATTTAACTAGTCAAAACAGATGAGGGTATTACTGTCGTATCGTCTCCTCGAGTTCCCACGTGGCTTCCTCAGAACTGTGATTACGCCATAATACCTTAACCAGTGGAACAGACTTCCTCATCAGCACCTTCACATCACGATCTAAAATCTGAACCAATTCCTCCTCAAAGGTCAGATCAAGCCTAAACTCAATTTTCTCAGTCAAAACGATGTGTGTAGGATCAGAACGATATCACCTCAACATAGAAACGTGGAACACATCATGAATTCGATCCAACTCTGGAGGTAACTCAAGTTGATAGGCAACCAGTCCCACACATTTCAGTATACGGTAAGGCCCAATGAAACTTTCCTTTCTGACCAAACCTCAGTATCTTCTTCCATGGCGAGACCTTAAGAAACACTAAGTCCCCCACAGAATACTCAATCTCCTTACGCTTCAGATCTGTGTACAACTTCTGTCTGTCTAATGCTGCCTTCAATCGATCCTGAATTAGATTAACCTTATCCTCAGTATTAGAGATCAATTTAGAACCGAAAACTCACCGTTCACCTAACTCAGTCCAACACGAAGGAGTACAACACCTATGACCATATAGTGCCTTGTAGGGTGCCATCTGTATGCTGGACTGGTAGCTATTGTTATATACAAACTCTACTAGTAGCAAATAGTCCTCCCAACTGCCTCGGAAATCTATTACACAACTTCTTAACATATCTTCCAGTATCTGAATCACCCCCTCTGACTGACCATTTGTCTGAGGATGAAATGCAGTACTGAAGTCCAATCTTATACCCAATTCCTCTTGCAGCTTCTTCCAAAATCAAGATGTGAAGTGAGGATCTCTATCAGATATTATAGAGAGTGGTACCCCGTGCAGTTGCACTATCTCGGATACATACAACTTAGTCAAGTTCTGCAACGAATAATCTATGCGAACCGATATGAAGTGGGCAGTTTTGGTCAACCTATCCATGATGACCCATACTGAATCTTTCTTAGAGGACGTTAGGGGTAACCCACTAGCGAAGTCCATGGTTACACTCTCCCACTTCCACATCAGAATCTTAACTGGCTGAAGCAACCCTGAAGGTAATTGGTGTTCAACCTTAACCTGCTCAAGTCAGACATTTTTCCACAAAGTCGGTCACATTACACTTAAGCCCTGGCCACCAATATACCTCACGAAGGTCTCTATACATTTTATTTCCACCCGGGTGCATAGCGTAGGGGCTACTATGCACCTCACGCAGTATAGACTGCCTCAACTCAGTATCCTTAGGTACACAAATTCTGCCTCGAAAATAGAGTACCCCTTCACTATTCAGTCCAAAATCTAAAGTTTCCCCACTCTCTATCTGCCAGAATTGAGAACCTAGTGACTCATCCTCCAACTGTTTACCCTTTATCTAATCAGTCCACGTCGGTTTAATCTAAAGTTCGACTAATAAACTACCATCATAGAACAAGCTGAGACAAGTGAACATCGCTCTCAGATCAGTCACAGCCCTACGACTCAGTACGTCGGCTACCACGTTAGCCTTACTCGGATGGTATTCGATCAAACAGTCATAGTCCTTAAGCAGCTCAATCCATCTACGTTGCCTAAGGTTTAGCTCCTTCTGAGTGAGGAGATACTTGAGGCTCTTGTGATCCGTGTAAATAATACACCTCTCACTGTATAAGTAATGCCTCTAAATTTTTAGTAAGAATACCACCGCGGCCAGTTCCAAGTCATGCGTCAGATAGTTTGCCTCGTGCGTCTTAAGTTGACGAGACGCATAAGCCACCACCTTACCCTCTTGCATCAACACACATCCTAAACCAACATATGATGCATTGCTATAGACGGTAAACTCTTTCCCAGACTCCGGCTGAACCAAGATAGGGGCCTCAGTCAGAACTTTTTTAAGCCTCTTAAAACTTTCTTGCTACTTATCAATCCAATCAAATGGTACGCCTTTACACAACAACTTAGTTAGAGGTGCAGCAATCAATAAAAACCCCTCAACAAACCATCTATAGTACCATTAGAAAACTTTGAATTTTTTATACCGACTCAGGCTACTTCCAATCTAGAACAGATTCAATTTTTCGAGGATTAACCCTAATCCCCTCGGCAGATACCACATGTCCTAGAAATGTTACCTCTCGTAGCCAGAATTCACACTTGCTGAACTTAGCATACAACTGTTTCTCTCTCAAAATCTGTAGAACCACTCGAAGATGTTCATCATGCTCAATCTCAGTCTTCAAATACACCAGAATATCATCAATAAACACTACTACGAATCGATCTAGATAGGGTTGGAACACGCGGTTCATCAGATCCATGAAAATTGTTGGAGCATTCATCAATCCAAACGGTACCACCAAGAACTCATACTGACCATAGCGAGTCCTAAATGTCGTCTTATGCACATCAGTCTTTTTGACCCTCAATTGATGGTATCCAGATCGAAGATCTATCTTAGAGAAAATCGACGCTCCACGAAATTGGTCGAGTAAATCATCTATCCTAGGTAGAGGGTACTTATTATTAATAGTTAGTTTATTCAATTGCCGGTAGTCGATGCACATTTGCATAGACCCTTCCTTCTTTTTTTTTTTAAATAAAACCGGTGCTCCCCACGGAGATACACTAGGGTGAATGAACACTCGATCCAGTAACTCTTGAATCTGAGCTTTGAGTTCCACAAGCTCCTTCGGTGCCATTCTATAAGAGGCGATGGACACTGGAGCTGTACTCGGTAGGAGCTCAATCCCAAACTCAACTTCACGGTTTGGAGGTAACCCAGGTAACTCATCAGAAAAGATGCCCAAAAAATCCTTAACTGTTCTGATATCTTTAACAGACAGAACCTTAGGACTCGAAGCACTGATGTAGGCTAGATATGCCTCACAACCCTTACGAACCAACTTCTCAGCTCTAAGTGCAGAAATCACATTTGACAGATAATTCTGATGCTCCTCAATCACAACTACCTCATCACCCTTTTTAGTTTTTAGTACCACCTACTTTGCAGCACAGTCTAAAATCACTTGATGCTTAACCAGCCAGTCCATGCCCAATATTAAGTCAAATTATCCGAAAGGAAGTTCCATTAAATCTGCTAAAAAGGTCATTCCTTGAACCTCCAAAGGTACATCATTAAATAGTTTATTCACTCTCACTGACTGCCCTAATAAACTCAACACAGTAACCTCACTCGCAGTGTTTTCAACCATCATACCCAAAGTCTCAGATATAGTGCATGCTATATAAGATTGCGTAGATCCAACATCAACCAATGCAGTATAATGTGCATTATGAATAAAGAACGTACTCGTAATAACATCTGGGGTGTCTCTGTTCTCTCGATGACGTGCACTATAAACCTGCGCCGGTTGCCTCGCCTCGGTATGACCAGCACCTCTGCCTGGTACTCTATGACCACGACCCATACCATTTCCACCTCTGGCTTGACCACAACCTCTAGGTGACTGTGAAAAACCTCCCTGCGGCTGAATAGTACCCATACCAGTAGCCTGTATCTGATCGGGCCTCGGCAGATAATCCCTGATATAGTGCTCCATAGATTCACATCTCAAACATGCCCCTAACCTTTTCCAACACTCTCCCTGATGGTGTTTCCCACAAATAGCACAAGATTGTGGCCCAAAAGCAGCAACAGGAGGCCCAACTCTGACTGGCCCATCAACTCTGACCTTTTTCTTAGTCCTCCCAACTGAACTTGAGGGCTCTCAAACCCTCTTATTCCTATCCCTACCCATCTCACGATTCTGGCGCTCAGCGCGCTTCACATCCTCGACAATTTTTGCCTTTTCCACCAACATAGCAAAATCTCGCTCCCTCTGTAGAGCTATCAAAACTCGTAGATCATCTCTTAGGTCGTCCTTAAAATGCACACAGCGCTCATACTCAGTTGCCACCATGCCTCGCGCATAGCGGCTCAATCATAAAAATTCTGCCTCATATTCAGCCATAGACTTATCCCCCTAGGTCAGATTTAGAAACTCCCTCCTCCGGGCATCTACATAACTAACACCCACATATTTCCCTTGGAATGCATTCTTGAAAAATTTCCAAGTTAATCGGTCGGGCTGAATACCCTCTTTCATTGTAAGTCACCACTAATAGGCTTCATCTTGCAATAACGACACTGCACCTTTTAGTTTCTTCTCTGGGGTGCAGTCAAGGTCGTCCATGATCCTCTCTGTGGCCTTAATCAAATATTCTGCCACATTAGAGGCAACTCCAGCAATACTCCTAAAGATCTCAGCCCCATTAGACCTGAGTCATTTCGTTACCGACCCACGGCTCACGATACGTGATTCGGCCAAAGACCCTTTTCTAAGTCGCAAAGATAGCTTGGGAGTGCGCGTCGTCCCGGCTACCCGATCGTGTGACCCACTCTCAGTCACAGGTGAAGCCGGTGCCTCTCTTATCTTAACGTTGGCATATGACTCGATGCCGAAGACTCAGCCTGAGCACCTCTACGGCCCTCCGTCGCGGCCTCTTGTACCCCTTCCACGAGTACCTCTGGTGCTCATTATCGTGTTATATGTTTATCTGTATTAACAGTTTTATGCATCAGTTTCATAGTTCCAGTATTTATTAACGGATGTTTCATGAAAAATAGTATCAATAATTCAGAGTTTTCTTGTTTTCGCAGATCACAGTTCCTCTACAGTCTCAGTTTACCCTAACAGAGTATTTCAGTACAGTCTACTACCTATAGTAGACTTAATATTTTAATCTAAACAAGTTGTAGTTTCAAAGAACTTACAGGGTCGGCACTAGAGACTCGGTGTACCACACATTCAGAAAAACACTTCTAAATATTTTTAAATCATCTGAACCAATTCTTTTTAGAGTTTTAAGTTTTAAAGAAAAACTCAAATCTATTATAACCTGGCTCTGATACCACTAAATGTAACACCCCAAACTCGACCTAGACATTATGGCCAAATCTGCCGATGTCACATTGAAGATTTTTTTGCAAAGTGCGATATTGAAAGAAAACCCTCTTTATATAATTATATTTATTACTTTTTTCCAATGAGGACTTTGGAGCGTGTCGTTTACCATGTTTAAAATGGTTTTGATTTCTAAACATTGTCTGTTGAGGAAGCTTAGAAAATGCGTTACGTAAACGTGGTGTTTATGAAAACAGTTATCTTTTTTAAAACTCGCATCCTAAAGCTAGTAGATATAATCAAAACAATTTAAAATCCCAAAATTTAAGAAAAATAAACTTTAAGAGGACTTATTACAAATCCAAAAACACAAATTAATTAACCTAAGTATAAAATTGGAAAAGTCTTTAAACCAGATGTGTGGGCCCTATCGAGTCCCTCGCAGCACTGGCCCATCTAAGGATTACCTGCACAGGAAAGTAGAGGGGTGAGTTTATGAAAACTCAGTGTATAATCCCTTTTTAGAAATAAGCCAAACCATAGGCAATTATAATTTGGGCTTAAGCCCATTTCAGTAACAGTCTAGTGCCAGTGTGGGCCTTAGCCCAATACAGTAACAGTAACAAAATGCACAAAGAGATCCTACCTATCCATCCTCTACACTCCACTTCGTCCAGCCCTACACTTCAAATATAGCACCGGTTGCGGCACTATTTAGTAATTGTAGCAAAGCTGCCAGTAATTGCAGCAGAACTGCCAATACAGTACACTTCGTCCAGTATATATATATTAAACCCACCCCTATGTAATATGTCATGTCATAATATATACATGTATGCAAAATGTCTTGCTCAAATATAGTCCAATATAGCATAGGGGTATATCAGTCATTTTACCTCTGTAGGGTATGTGGTCATTTTATCGATATGGGATCCGGTGTACTTATCGACCCATCAAGAGGTCCACATGCGTCTTGATGCATCGTGTGCGACTTAACAATCAAAGAGAGGAAATGGGCCCAAAGCCCACAACATGGCCCATGTAGGCCCACACACCTGTGTGGCCTATTAAGCCCAATATTGACCTTGGCTATGTGAACTACACAGCCTGGCCCATAAAATTCCACACATTCTTGCGGTTTACTCGTGTGGGGCCCACGAGCTTATAGGGCCCACACGGCCCATTTCGGCCCAACGTGGCCCGAACAACCTTAGCCTATGAAACCATTCATGATGGTCTCTACACTCATATGCTCGCGGTTATGTGATTAGATGACCACACGAGTGATCGCACGCCTATGTGGCATCGATGGTACAGTTTTCTAGCTTTTTCCGTCTTACAATTGAAGTAGTGTGATTACACACCTGTTTGCGAAAAGAGCGCAATCCCCACGAACACCAAGCTAGAATCAAACACGGCCTAATGTCAGTCCTTAAACCATTAAGGTTAAACACCTTCTTATAGGCACTTAACCCACAATAATACACGTTACCTATCTTGTTTGAGTAAATACGGTTTACTCCCCCTTTAAACCAGTGATCTCAATATACTTCCTAAACCTTGATAGAATCTACATTGCATCTTAGCCTTATTAACTTCAACATGAATGCAAATAACTATAACCAAAGTATTAAGAACTTACCACCACATAAACTAAGGATGGACAATAGGAGTAATCTGCCTAAACCACACAAGAGCCGAATTCAAAAGATAATAGAGGCAAAACAGAATGGTTGTACCTTAATAAAAAAACATCAATACCGGAAGGTGTTAGACGAAACTATTAGTGTAACCGAAAGAGAGGAAGAATTACCACATACCCATACAAGTGAAGAACAAAAGTCCAGAATTGACAGAGTGGAAGGAGAAGTATTCGGCTTGATCCCTAGTTGCAATGAAGAAAGAGTTGTGAGGGAAGACAAAAATGGGGAAGGGTAGATGTATACGGTTTAGACAAAGCAAGAGGGGAAACTTGACAAATCTGAAGGAATAGATATGAGGAAAGAAATGGGGGTATTCAGCTACAACAAACCAAGATGAAGAGAATGAAGGACAACAAAAGTAATAGGTCAAAGTTTGAGAGGGGGAGAGGTAGAGAGCATTCGGTCACAGAACCAAAAAGAAAGAATAAGATTGCCAAAAATAGAAGAGGAGATACCCGAATGATCTTTTGTTATGTTTGGCCCCTAGAAGATAAGAAGTACACACCCAAACCTAAAAATACCAAGAAGAAACTAACCCAAAACACCCTGTCACTAATCAGTTTTCAGATAACAAAAGAATAAGAACCAAAACTATTCCCTAAACGAAATAGAGTACTTCAACTTACCACAGCCGAAACTCAAGAGTGCCACAATTCAAATTCGGCACACTACTCCCTCTCCTTTCACTTCCCACGATTTTCTCCACAATATCCTCCTCAAATTCAGCTACACACTTCCCCTCACCCCTGAAACACTCCAACCGGCCATAAGCATCAGAAACCCACTAACATACAACTTCTCACACGACACATCAGCAAAATAAATACTCTTTGCACTCTACATGACTTGAACTTAAGACCTTTAGCAGTAATGACATGCCATTTACCCCCTAGACCAATAGGCCTTTTCTGTCGTACTTTACCCAAATTTATTTAAGAGCCTTACTGACCAAAGATAGGTTTAATTCAAGTAAAAACAAAATTTTGTACAAACCAAAGCTTGAACTCAGGAATTATCCAATACTCCCCAAGATACTCAACCACTAAAGCAGACATACATTTATGCAACACAACATATAAAACAAATATTTAGATTTTTAGGGTGTTACAGTTAAAGTAGGAGTTGCGATAAGTCGAGCCCTGGGAAGAAATGAAAAAGTTGAGGAAAGGAACTTCCCTAATTTTTAAGGCAAAAACTTGCCTTATTCTAGGTTAACAAAAGACAGACACATATGATCTCTTGTTGTGGATTATTCTCTCCAGAAGAAAATGAGATAGCCATAAGCATCACCTAGATGACCTTTCTCTTGATCTACATTGAGAAAAAAAAGTAAGATGGGGAAAATAGATTTCCTGGGGTAATAGGGAAACCACCATAATGTATTCAATGGGTGTACCCCTATAAGTCAGCAATTTTTACCTTGCCTATGCCTTCTATTGAGGATTTAACCAGTGGACAGGCAAGGAAGGCAGAAAATAGAGGATTTATTTTCTAGATCTTAAAGTTGGAGAAGCAAGGGAATTGCACTCCAAAGATGTAGATAGATAAGAATAGGAAGGATAGGAAGAAGTGAAGTGGGAAATAATGGGAGGATTGGTCAATCCAAAGGCCAGTAGACTTAGGAAGTTCCCCTTAGCATTCGAGTTTATTTATAATTGTAAGAGAGCGTAGGAATTTATGGAGAAATTGAATGAGTGTTAGGGAACCGTGCAAATCTATCAATGCAAGTAAGCCACATGTTCGCATCAGGAGAAGGAAGAATCCTTTAAGATTCCAAAGGTGGGAATATTAGAAAACTGTTATCCATTTTGGTATAACCCTCATGAAAGTAAAATTAGTCATAGGTCTGTGCACTTTATTCCATTTAAGTCTAGCTAAAAGGGCTATTTGTGATAGAGAGATAAACTAATTCTAGGTTTTGAAATTTATTCGATTTATTCCAATTTTTACGATTTAGTCTCTGACCCAAAAACCAACTTTGAAACATTTTCATCAACCAATCACCATAATATTTAATTACCATTCATCATCAACATACAAAAATCAGTCAAATAAATGCTCAAATGATTCATTAAAAGCAAGGTTAAAAAAATTTTTAGGGACTCTTGATGGAGTCTTTGTTGAAGATGGAAGCAATACCAAAGGTGATGAAAACCCAACTAATGTTGAGATTTTTTCACTTTTGAAGTTTCAAAAAGCTTAAATATATTAAAGGTTGTAAAGAGAAATCAAAATAGAAAGTAGATTTTTCGTACCTAAATGCTAGAAAATGAAAGCTATAATAAAAACTAAAGAAACTACCAGCTACAACTTCTAAGCTGAGAAAGAAAAAGTATCTAAACCTAAAAATGGATAATAGAATAAAAGCTTAGTTAAAAAGATGATAAAGTTACAAGCCAACTATCTTTAATACTGGCAAAATTCAACCCTAAATCTTGACAAAAATGCCACTAGAATGTATGAGTTTACTTTCGTTTGTGTTGGACATAAAACTACCCATGTAGTGTTTTTTACCCCGTCAGATTTTTGTGTCATGACATCCTCGATAGTGGTACAATCTTGTCTTTGGGGGTTTTCAATGTTGCGACATCGACTAGCTGGTGTCGCGATATCCTCAACAATGGCTGTAACACCCCAATAT
The DNA here is from genome assembly GCA_025698465.1 of Gossypium longicalyx. Lineage (NCBI taxonomy): Eukaryota > Viridiplantae > Streptophyta > Magnoliopsida > Malvales > Malvaceae > Gossypium > Gossypium longicalyx. Next base: position 61,861,917 of record CM046997.1, read on the forward strand.
TGACTAGATCGTTGGGTCCTAGTTACAAGGTGCCACATTCATTTCCAGAGCAGCTATGGTTAATTTACATTCATTTTCAAAATGTTAAACATTTAGATGTAAGTAAAATAGGGGTATAAAATGGTACATAATCATTTTTAGATCTTATACGAGCTTATGAAAGCTCTTTTGCTAAACCGAAGTGGAAATAAAACCAAATTGTAACAAATTTTAAAATATTGAGTTGACGTCACGATGTTAGGGGTTTCTCGTCATGATGCCTCATTCTATTTTAACTCATCTTGATGTTGAGAGTCAATCATTGCAATGTAACTCTCTTTCCAGCCCTAGTCACGACATTAAAGGACCTATGTCGCAACGTGATCCCTTGTTCTATTAAAAATCCAATTGCATACATTGTTTCACAAGCATATTTCACTTACATGGATGCCTTTAAGGCTACAATTGATCATTTACCAAAGTCTAACCTGTTAACAACCATATACCTATGTTTATTTTGCAACAATTTCAACCATTTACAATACTAACTTTCAAAATGACCATTGGAACATTTGAACAAATTGATGTGGCAAATTAGGCTTTCCCGGTATACTTAAGGAGCTTATTCTCGAGCAAAATAACGTCTTTTGCATAGCTTTATGTTATTTTTAGATTTTTAGTTAATAAGTGAAAATTTATCATTTTGCCCATTTTGTGACCCAATTTGGCCAATGGAGCCATTGGGAGGCCTAACGTGTGATTGAGTGGTGTAGGGACATGTTGGACGTTGAAAACAAGTGAGAATGACACCAAATGCAAGAGTATCGTGATATCCATACCTTGGAATTATGATACCTCTAATAGTATGGAAGATTGGAGATACCCTTTAATGGTATCATGATATCCACATTTCCAAGAAGATCCCAGGGCTCGAGACTACCTGAGGTATCGTAATATCCTCTTTTGGGTATCACAACGTCGACATCGTCAAGGGGATAAAATTGGACAAAAAGGTAGTCTTTGTGTTGGGACATTTTTTGAAATGAAAAATCATCAGAAGACAGCCTAAAAAAGCTAAAATTGGTTAATGAGGAGAGAGATACACATTAGCATAGGTTTTAGGTTTAGTTTTCCCTACGTTTTTCTTAGTTTTTCTACACTTTTGTAGGGTTTTCATTTTCTCTTCTTCTTTCTTAGCTTAGAGTTTATTTTTTTACATTTACTTCTTATTTTTGACGTTCTTAGTCTTAGTTAAGTTAGTTATCACTGTAGCTTAGGTTTATTTACACTTTCAGTTGTTGTACCTTGGTTGCACGATATTTTTAGCTTTAGTTTAATATATTTCAGTTTCTTTTACTTTAAATTTGTTAAATATTGTTTCTTTTATGTTTATTGGTTTATATTTTCTTGTTGAATGCTTTTAGCTTCATGTTCTTTAAGTTTTCTTACATAAAAATGTCAACTTTTCTATTTTTCTTAAATTTTACTTTAATGATTGTTTTATTTTTCATTTCCATGTTCATCCTCTTTATTTTCTACATGAGTAGCTAATCCTCAAAGGGGGTTGGTTGATGGAGATATGGGTAAGCTAATTTTTGGATCAATGACTAAATCATAATAAATTGGACTAAATTGAATAGACTTAAAAACCTAGGAAGTGACGCCCCTAAGGGAATATCTAGGAAAGTGAGGCCGAAAGGTAATCTTGTTACGTACTCGTTCCTTAGTCCTGAATTAACTTGTGAGATCGAGAGATAAATTGGAGCTAAGTCATCTAAGTCTGTAAAATTAAGATCGAAAGATAAAATGCAGTCATTTAGTTTTTTAAGCAATTTAAGCCCTTTGTTTGAGAATCGATGAACCATATTAAAATCAACCAACCACTATTAGTTAATTATTTGGTTAATTTCTTAGTTTTATACTCTTTACAATTTAGTCATTATATTAGCATATTTAATTTTCCAGTCATATTTTCTTGCTATAATTTTTCGTACTATAAAATTGTATAATTAGCTACTTAGACTCTCTCTTGTATGCTAGCTCTCACTCAACCACGATCTCCTTAGGGTTCGATCCTTGGAATACTCTGGTATTCCATTGTAACACTATAAATATTACTACTGACCTGTACACTTGTAGTAAAATTGTGCTTTTAAAAATTGTCTTCTAAAATCATTCTTTTATGTGCACATGGGAGATGCTAGTCAAGTTGTTGGCATCGCTACTAGGGAGATGGTGTAAGATTGAGTAATTTTTAGTGTTCATGTTTAGTAGAGCTAAGTATAAAAAGTAGGATTTATAGATACGACTTTGTTTTCTATTTATTTTTATTTTGTAGAAAGTTTTAGGTTAAATTTCTTCACTCTTTTGTGCTTACAAGAGGCGTTGTATGACTCAGACCAATAATAGTGTCTTACCATTCGAACCAAAATCAGAATGTATCATCAAACTCGTAAGTAGGGAGAAACATCCTAGGGACATCCCACCTCCACAAATGGAGCAACCCATCGAAGATATGCAAGTAGAGGTTCAACAACCACCATACCTACTTAAGGAGCAATGAAGTTTATATGAATATGCAATGCCCAACTTGGATGTTGTTCGAGGTAGCATTAATCACCCAACAATTAATGCTAAAAACTTCGAAATCAAATCGAACATGATCCAGATGATACAATCAAACCTTCAATTTTGAGGGTCAATGAATGAGGATTCAAATCAACACCTTAAGCATTTTCTAAACATTTGCGATACATTTAAGTATAATGGGGTATCCTATGATGTTATCCGTCTTCAGTTATTCCCTCTCTCTCTTACTTATTATGCTTTTATGTGGCTATATTCATAGTCGGTAGATTCCATCAATACTTGGGACAAGTTAGTGAGGAAATTTTTGGCAAAGTACTTTCTGCCAAGCAAGACAATGAAACTTTGTATGGATATTAAGGATTTTTGAAAATTGGAAATAGAGTCATTATATGAGGCATGTGAGCGCTTTAAGCTAATGCTACAGAAGTGTCCATATCATGGTTTATAAGATTGGCTGCAACTTCAAGTTTCCTACAATGGGCTTGACGAAAATGTATGCTTTTGTCTTGATGGAGCATTCGCTAGAGCATTCATGTTAAAAACCTATGTCGAGACCTGTCAACTTATAGAGGACATGGTGATGGACTCTTACATGTGGTCGACTAAGCGATTCATATATTGGGCCAAACAATCGGCAGTGAATGCTGTTGATAGCAAGGACAAGTATTAATAAGCCCTCGAAAGGCCTAATCAATTGGAGATGAGTTCACCAAGGAGCAAGTCCTAAACTAGCCAAATCTAATCGATTTTAATGCAGAACACGATGATAAGGGAAATGTAACATCTCGCCCGACTAAGCCATAGTATTTGAGTGTTGTTTTAGAAGTAAGAATTTTAGAATGAGTTCTGAATAAGTAAAGTGATGGATTCATTTAAGAAATAGAAGTTCATGAGTACACCCTTAGGTGAAGTCCTGAAAGTTTGAAATATAGTCCATGGGAATAAAGCTTAAGAGGATAGATTTTGTAACACCCTTTACTGTATCCGGCGCCAGAATAGGGTACGAGGCATTACCGGACTTAAACGTAAGCAACATAAAAATTGAGACATAAATTTCCATTCAAATTTGAAACTTTTCACATACATTCAAATCGTCCTTATAATGAGCCTACAAGGCCCAAAACATGCTTTGGAAGTGGTTCGGGACTAAACCAAGAACTTTAGAAAATTTCACAACACTTACAAAATTTTTCATCAAAAAGGGGTCACACGCCCGTGTGGCTTGGGACACGCCCGTGTGGGCAGGTCGTGTGGTCACACATGCCCGTGTCCCTAACCTGTGTAACTATCTGTTTGTCACCCAAGAACAAATTAAAGACACATGGCCAAGTCACAAGCCCATGTGCTAGGCCGTGTGGTCGATTTAAAATTTATAATTTTTCATAAAATAGGTGCAGACTTCACACGCCCAGGGCACACGCCCGTGCCTGAGGTTGTGTCATCCACACAGCTGAGACACACGCCCATGTCTCTGCTCATGTGCTCAATACTGAGCATTCTGTTTTACAATAATTAAGGTGCAGGGGAGACATGACCGAATCACACACCCATGGGGCAAACCGTGTGTCATACACGGCCAAGACATATGCCCACGTGTCTACCCGTGTGAACCAAAATAAGCCAATTTTCCAAGCCATATTGTTACCCTTCCATGCACAAACCTACACAACAAAACATAACACAATTCCAAGTATATACATTTAACCAAATCAGTCACAAACAAGGCATCCACACATCATTCACATACCATCATCTATCACATACAACCATTACATGCTATTCAACTCAAACCATACAAATTTCCACATCCATGAAAGGCATCATCATATGCATATACTTAAACCAATATTAGCCAATTTCAATGGCCATTTACAAAATGAATTATCAACCAACATAGGCCAACACATTTGGCCAAATCAATTATGACACATAACAAAAGACTAAGCCCCTATAGATGCCATAACTCAAAACATTAAAATCATTGTAACAGCCCGATTTAGACCCTAGTCAGAACGGTGGTTTTGGGACCATGAATTTGAGTCAAAAAAATATTTTAAAATTATTTTTTGTGTTTATTATGTGTGAATTTGTGTGTGTGAAATTTTCGTACTTAATTTTAATTAAATACAAATTATATATGCTGAAATGAAATATGTGATTTTATATATATAATAGTCGAATGTGAGTAAGCTTGGCTACTATATTTCTGAAATTCAATTCGACCGAGTTACGACGTTTGAGAGCCCCGTTTGAACCTTTGGAATAGCTAGGATACATATGTCATGACATAGGATTTCGATATGTGATGTGCGAGTAAGACTATGGCATTGATATGTGATTTTGATATATGTGTGCAAGTAAGACCCTATCTGGGACAATGGCATCGATATGTGACTACATGTAAGACCACGTCTGGGACGTTGGCATTTTATGATATATGTGTGATAATCCGAGTGTCCTATCCAATTCTGAATGGTTCAACGGGAAAATATAAGTTGTGATCATGTGTATTCGGTCACACAACTAGTATATGTATATGAAGTTATATTTTGGTATTTGAGTGTATGTGGACTAAGTTTTATAGTGACTATTTGGCTTTGGAAGTTGAATAATAATATGTTAAATTGACTATGTGGGCATTCGGCCAAGGTAGAAATTTTGTATGAAAATGTATTACTTCTGAAATCTGTATGTTTGAGACTAAGCATAGTAATGTTAATGTAATTTGGTTTAGTTTTAAATGAGTTGATTATATCATTGGATTGTTTATTTGCTTATGACTTACTAAGCTATGATAGCTTACTCTGTGTGTTCAAGTTTACTCTGTTTTATAGATTTTGGAGTCAAGCTACGAGCTCGGGGACTGTCAGCAAAGTTCATCACACTATCTATTATTTTGGTACCTTTATAATTTAAACTCGAATTATGGCATGTACAAGCTGGAATGTGTTTTGAAATGTTGGATTTTGGTTTTGTATAATTTGAACCATGCGAAAATGGCTTTAATCTTTTATGTTTGAATTCGGTTATGTTTAGTATGGTTTGCGTTTATCTTGGTTATGAAGTTATGTGATGTGAATGAATGATGTTCGTGTTAGGTGTTTTATGTTTTGGAAATGGTTAATAATTTTGGATGAGTATATGGTTGATTCGGCTATGGTAAGCATAGAGTAAAGTATATGTGAATGTGTGGTTGTATTTGGACAATATGTTATATATGACTTGATGTAACAGGTTATTTGGCTAAATTCAAACATGATATAAGTTTGTTTTGATATGGTTATTACATGACATGTAAGGTTCATGTTTTGATTATATGTCTGTTTGTGAATAATGCCTTATTCTTGTGAATATAATTTGTAATATGAGTTGGTTTGAAGATTATTACAATAATGTATTTGAAATTTTGATTTTAAAATAAAATTATAGGAGATAGTTATAATCAACTTGTAATTCGACATTTGGCTGTATAAATTTTTATTGAATATGATGAATTGACTTGTTATATATATATATCTCATCTTATGGTATATACAAAGAAGGTGTTGGATATATGAACTTGATTTGAGTGAAGTAAAAATGGTTGCTCGATGTGTTTTGGTTGAGGTTTATTTTGACTTATATTTAAGTGACATATGAAGGATGAACTAAATGACCGAATAGAAATTAAGTAGTTTGGTCGTGTAAGTGCATTTTAAGCTTGATATATTCATTATCAATGTTCGAAAATGATTCAAATTTTGATATGGATAATCATGTATAAAGTTTATATTGTTATGTGAAATATCCTTGACCTGTTAATGAAATCGTTAAAGCCATATATGCTAATGGACAATACCATATGTAATGATTTAATTGATTATATTTATATTTGTATTTAAATATGAAATAAAATGTTTTCCTTTTTATTAGGTATTCGAATACCATTAAAGAGTTGAATATGTGATTTGTATATGTTTTAAGATTAATATAATCATGATTAACACCTGAATAGTATTATGTTATATATATATGAACATGACTGGTACAAATGTATGGATGATTAGAATTGTGTTCTTTTGTTCGGTAATGCCTTGTGATCCTAATCAGGTGACGGGTACGGGTTAGGGGTGTTACAATCATTGGTACCCAAAATGTTAAGTTGATAGTGTGAATGGATCTCCAACAGTCTTTGATCCCCGAGCTGGCTTGGTGACATTATAAAACAAGGGAAAAGAAAAGGGAATAAGCTTTAAAGCTTAGTAAGTTCTTATGAAAATAATAAGCATCATAAACACACATTTATCATGCAATTAACATGAAGTGAATTAACATATATGTCATTATAAATCTCATAGTCCAACTTGGCATGAATATTATTATAACCTTAGTGTCATAACTTGCACAATCATAACCTTATCGAGGGATTCATCACATATCGAGCTCATTAAGCATAAGTTTTATGTACATACCTGTACCATCTTGCAACATACCATGGTCTTTCGAAACATTAACATTTCCGTTATGATTTTCGTTGAGCCACTTGGAATACTAAAGGATACTCGGGAAATCTCACACTCACAGCACCATACCAATGCCATATCCCAAATATGGTCTTACATGGGATCTCATATCGATGCCAATAGCCCAGCTATGGTCTTACACGAAGTCTCATATCGATGCCATATCCCAAATATGGTCTTACACGTAATCTCAAATAACCCTAATGTCATGACATTTGTATCTTATCTATTCCTAAGGTGTCAACCGGGATTTCTCTCTTGTCAAACTTTGTCAATTAAATCCAAGGAGTCAATCATAATTCATACAATATTAAAGCAATTAAAGCATAAATAATAATGCATTATTTACATACGAACTTACCTCGGTACAAAAATAGTAGAAATGGACCTAATCGTCAAAGACTTTGTTTCCCCCCCGATCTAGGTCTGAACCTCATTTCTCTTGATCTATAATAGCAAATTTAACTCATTTATTAACCACATTACTCAATTCATTCCAAAAATCACACTATGGCAAAATTACTATTTTGCCCCTAACTTTTCACATTTTTACAAATTAGTCATTAGGTTCGTAAATGAAATGTATTTAATTTCTTTGTTACCCAAGCCTAGCTGAAACATATACATAAGCATATTAGCCCACATTTTTCATCAAATTATAGCTTTACTACACATTTTATAACTTTTTACAAATAGGTCCTCTTTTATGTATTTCCATCAAAAATCACTTAGTAAAAGTTGTTTATTACACATCAAACTTTCATTTTCTACCATAAAACATCAAAACACATGCAAGTCATACATAGGTAAAATTTTAAACATGATACATGGGTAAAATTTTAAACATGAACCCTACTTCAAAACTATGGTAGAAACAGAAAGATCGGGTGAATACGACTTCAAAAACATAAAGAGCATTAAAAACAGGGCTAGGATGTGCTTACAATCAAGCTTAAAAGATGAAAAAACCCTAGCTATGGTGTTCTTCCATGTTTCGGCCAAGGTTGAAGAAAGATGAGCAAATTTTGGCTTTATTTTCCCTTTTTATTCTTTTATTAACCAAATGACCAAAATGCCCTTTTCCCAAATCTCTAAAACTCTCTTACCTCATGTCCATTTTTCTCCACTAACTTAACAAGTTGTCTAATTATCATATAAGGACCTCTAATTTAAAATCACATAGCAATTGGACACCTTTAACATGTAGAACTCAATTTTTGTACTTATTACAATTTAGTCCTTTTGACTAAATTGAGTGCTCAAACGTCAAAATTTTTGAACAAAATTTTCACGAAATCATTCCGTAAAATTGTAGTCCATAAAAATGTAATAAGAACAAATTTTTCTACGTTGGATTTGTAGTCTCGAAACTACTGTTCCAACTAGGCCCAAAATCGGGTTATTATAACTCTTCCCCTTTTTAGGGATTTTCGTCCCCGAAAATTTTACCAGAAAATAGGTTTGGATTCTATTTTCTCATAGCCTCCTCAGGTTCCCACATAGCCTCTTCAACACTGTGCCTTTGCCAAAAAAAATTCACTAGAGTTATACTTTTATTTCTTAACAATTTCACCTCTCGAGCTAATATCTTAATTGGTTCATCACCGTACTTCATATTCAGTCGAGTCTTAATCTCTGTCGGAGAAATCACATGTGTAGGATCATAACGATATCGTCGCAACATCGACACATGAAACACATTATAAATCCTTTCCAACACTGTCGGTAAAGCTAACATATATGCCACTGGCCCTATTCTTTCAATAACTTTTTACGGCCCAATGAAACGTGGACTCAACTTGCCTTTATGGCCAAATCTGATAACTTTCTTCCACGGAGATTGTAACGTCTCAAATTGGGGCCTAGAAGTATTAGGTCTTAAGCATGGGAACAGTTAGGAGGTGGCAAATAAATAATTAATTATGCAAGAAGTGATGCAAATGCATGTCTGTCTCAGTGGTTAAGTGTTCTGGGAAGTGCCTGAGAAGTCTTGGGTTCAAGCCTAAGCAGGTGCAAAAAAATTTTGTTTTTGAAGGAATAAGCACTGTCTCTGGGCAATAGACTTTTAAATAATTGTGGGGATAACATGTCATTAAAAGCCTGCTAGCCTAGTGGTAAGTGGCATGTGGAGTGTGCTAGTGGTTTGAGGTTCGAATCCCTGCTTGTGCAAATGGAAATTATTTTTACTGTTGGTTATAGGAGGTAGTAGAGTTTGACTGAAACACTGTAGAGTGGAGTGAAGTTTGAAATGGTCATGGAGGGATTGTAGGAGGGAGTTGATGAAAGATATGAGGAGAGATTTTAGGAGGAAATCAAGGGGATTTGAAGTGGAAGGGTGTTGGTGCAGAATTGGGGGATTGTAGATACCCAATGCATTTGGCTTTGGGGAGAGCTTTAGTTTCGGTTGCTTTCTCCTCACTTTTTTTTTCAAGAAGCGCTTTCGGATTCTTCCTACACTTTTGATAGTTAATACTACTAGGGGGTTCATTGGGGTACTTTCATTTTGGATTATCTCAGTTTTGTTCTGCTTCCACTACTTTTGACAAACGTTTTTCCCCTTGATGTTTCTTGTGGCTGAATACCTTTCTTTCTCCCTCTCTAATCCATTCTTTCTTTGTTGACCGATTCTCTCCCTCGTCTTTCCTTTGTCAATCGGTTTTCTCATTGACTAATTGCATCTCTTTCCCTTCTTTTCTCGTTCTTTCTCTGCTCACTCTCAATTCTTCCCCTCTTCTTATTTTTAGGCTAGGCCGAATATTACTGCTACTCTTGACCTCTCTGTGCCGATGTTTCTCTCCATTTTTATATGCCATTTCTGTAGTTATTGTTATTCTCCGGTCTTACGTTTGGTAAGTCTAACTCTTAGTTTGGATGCACAATACTTTTCCTCTTTCTCCCTCTCTCTGTTGTAATTGTGTTTCATCTAACAACTTCTTTCTCTGCCAGCTACTGTTAGGGCTACGTTGGTTTCACTTTGTCCCTGTCTTTCCGTATACTTTCGGCTCTAGTAGGGGTGTAGGCCGATTGCTCCTTTCTTCTATTTTGGACTCTGTGATCTGATAATAATCGAAGAAGGGGGAAGGATCATTCTTGATCAATGGTTTAGGTATGTAGAGGTTTGGGGGTTCGAAACAAGGTATGTGACAATTGATCATTGGATTAGTAGTAAGGAAAGGAGTAGTATTAATTTGATTACCTCGTGACTAAGGGACTATGTCGTGTTTTCGTAAACAGGTGTATAGCCACACTACTATAAGCGTAGATTGGCAAAAGCCAGAAAAGTATGACTATTGACGCTACACGAGCGTGCGCTCGCTCGTATGGTAAATCAAAAATGTGAAACATAGACATTTGAGCATAGAGGCCACCACGAGCGATTTCGTTGGCTTGGGCCACGCTAGGCCGGAATGGGCCGTATGGGTTCTACGGGCTTGTAGGCCCCACATAGGCAAACCACACGGACATGTAAAGATTATTGGGCTAGGCTGTGTAGTTCACACGGCCAAGGCCATTTTTGGGCTTTGTGGGTCACACGGGAATGTGGGCCCATATGGGCCGCATCATGGGCCTCTGGCCAAATTTCACTATATGACTGTTAAGGTTGCCCGGGTCGCCTGAGACGATTGTGACCTTCGTTTGGGTCGGTAAGCGTACCTGGACCCTTAATCGATAAAATAAATGTTTTGTCCTTGTGTGGAAAAATGATCATTTTTCCCTTATGTGGTAAAATGATCGAAATACCCCCATAGGGTAAAACGACCGAAATACCCCCATGGGGTAAAATGACCTAAATACCCCCATAGGGTAAAATGACCAAAATACCCCCATAGGGTAAAATGACCTAAATACCCTCATAAGGTAAAATGATTGTAATGCCCCTGTAAGGTAAGATGACTACTGTAAGGTAAAATGACTGATTTGCCCTACGATGTGTATGACTGAATTTGAGCATGCCACATTATATGTATGTTGCATCCGTATAAGATATTATGATACGATGCATGACATGTTACATAGGGTTAGGATTGTTATTTTGGAGGAAGTATACTATACTGATATGGTCCCACGAGTAGCCCAAGACGATTGTGGACCTGCTGATGGCTTTAAGCCGTTCATATTACTGGCAACTTTGTTGCAATACTATTTTAGTGTCGCAATCAGTGCTACTTGGTGTGTAGGGTTGGGTGGGTCAATTTTATCCCCACATGGTATGTAGGGTTGGTACGGAGATGGTGTGTAGAAGTTGGATTGGGTAGGATTTTCGGCTTGCATACTGCAATGAATATTGTTACTGCATTGATTATGGATACTGCACTGATTACTGTTACTACACTGATTACTGTTACAGAAATGGGCTAAGGCCCAGAATGCTATTGTTACTGATATGGGCTTAGGCCCAGAATGTATTCACTCTCTGTATGTTTAACTATTTGTCCTTATGGTATTACAAACTAAGTTTTCGTAAACTCACCCTTCTGCTTATCTGCACAAGTAGTCCTTAGGTAGATCAGTGCTACGAGGGATTCGAATGTGGCCACATGATCGCTGATACTTTCATATTTGGTTTTAATTTATAAGTAGCTTAATTTGGGTATTTTTATGTAATAAGGCCTCTTTAAAGTTTTAGTTTTTAATTTAGGGATTATATTTGTTTTGCTTAAATACTGCTAGCAGAAGAAAGTGAGTTTTGAAAAGGTAAAAGTTTTCAAAACCATCACGAATACGTCACTCATTTTCAAAGCTTCCGCGAACAACAAATCGTTTACAAAAGTAGTGACATTTTATTTAAAAGCTACCTTTAAAGTACAAGTCCCACATTATAAAGGAGCAATAGGACTTTAAATCGATTTTTCAGTCTATACAAAGAGGCGAGCTAATGAATGGGTTTTTAAATGACAAGTCTTAGATTTCGAAAAACACTTCAATATGACATCACCAGATTCAACCATAACGTCCAGGCCGGGTTTGGGGTGTTACATTTGGAGGTATCAGAGCCATGTTGCAAAACTCAACTGTGGATTTGGGTTCCTTCCAAAACCTAAAATTTCCAAAAAGAACTACTTCAAATGATTCGAAAGTATTTTGAAATGTTTTTACTGAACACTTGTGGTACACCGAGTCTTTGAGCTGATCCTGTAAGTTCTTTCTGAAAATTGTATTTTGATTTTGACTGAACTGTCATAGGTGGGATTACAGAGACTACTGTAGGTAGTACTGTAAACTCTTAGGTAGCGTATACTGAAACTGTAGTGAGATTGGTAGACACCGATGGACACTACGTACCGTGAAAACAAACTCTTAAATATTGATACCGTTTCCATAAGATACAAATAAACAACTAGAACTATAAACTGATTTGCATAAAATGGTTAACAAAGGTAAGACACAATTTGATTGTGAACATCGGAGGTACTCGCGGAAGGGGTACAAAAGGCTATGACGGAGGCTATGGAGGTGCTCAAGCTAGGTCTCATGATCGTGCAGCTGAGTATTAGATTGACGCATTGTTCTAGTCTATATATAGACTGTACTGAAAATGCTCAAGTGAAATTTGGTATGGTTTTTGGATCTAGAGTACGCAGCGGGAGCGTAGTGGTATAGTCTATGTTATGCGACTAATTTGATAGTTGGAAATTTCTGGGACGAAATTTCTTTAAGGTTGGATGAATTGTAATGCCCCAAATTTGGGCCTAGAAGTATTAGGTCTTGAGCAAGAGAATAGTTAGGACGTGACACATAAATAATTAATTGTGCAAGAAGTGACACAAATGCATGTCTGTCTCAATGGTTAAATGTTCTGGGAAGTGCTTGAGAAATCTTAGGTTCAAGCCTAAGCAAGTGCAAAAAAAATTTGTTTTTGAAGGAATAAGCACTGTCTCTAGGCAATAGGCTTTTAAATAATTGTAGGGATAACATGTCATAAAAAGCCTGCTAACCTAGTGGTAAGTGGTGTGTGGAGTGTGCTAGTGGTCTGAGGTTCGAATCCCTGCTTGTGCAAATGGAGATTATTTTTACTATTCGCTATGGGAGGTAGTAGAGTTTGACTGAAACACTGAAGAGCGGAGTGGAGTTTGAATTGGTCATGGAGAGATTTTAGGAGGAAATCAAGGGGATTTGAAGTGGAAGGGTGTTGATGTAGAATCGGGAGATTGTAGGTACCCAATGCATTTAGCTTTGGGGAGAGCTTTAGTTTTGGTTGCTTTCTCCTCACTTTTGGTTTTCGAGGAGCGCTTTCAGATTCTTCCTACACTTTTGATAGTCGAATACTGCTTGGGGGTTCATTGGGGTACTTTCATTTTGGATCATCTTGGTTTTGTTCTACTTCCTCTACTTTTGACAAACGTTTTATCCCTTGATGTCTTCTGTGGCTGAATACTTTTCTTTCTCTTTTTCTAATCTATTCTTTCTTTTTTGACTGATTCTCTCCCTCCTCTTTCCTTTGCCAATCGGTTTTCTCATTGACTAATTGCATCCCTTTCCCTTCTCTTCTCGTTCTTTCTCTGCTCACTCTCAATTCTTCCCCACTTCTTATTTTTTGGCTTGGTCGAATATTACTGCTACTCTTGACCTCTCTATGCCGACTTTTCCTTCCATTGCTATCTGTCATTTCTGTATTATTGTTATTCCTCAGTCTTGCATTTGGTAAGTCTGTCTCTCGGCTTGGACGCACGATACGTTTCCTCTTTCTTCCTCTCTCTGTTGTAATTGTGTTTCATCTAACAACTTCTTTCTCTGCCGACTACTGTTAGGGCTACGTTGGTTTCACTTTGTCCCTATCTTTTCGTATACTTTCGGCTCTAGTAGGGGTGTAGGTCGATTGCTCCTTTCTTCTATTTTGGACTCTGTGATCTGATAATAATCGAAGAAGGGGGAAGGATCATTCTTGATCAATGGTTTAGGTATGTAGAGGTTTGGGGGTTCGAAACAAGGTATGTGACAATTGATCTTTGGATTAGTAGTAAGGAAAGGAGTAGTATTAATTTGATTATCTCGTGACTAATGGAATGTTTGGAATGCTTAAGAGACTACGTGCATGTTTCCGTAAATAGGTGTGTAGCCACACTGCTATAAGAGTAGATCGGCAAAAGCAGGAAAAGTATGACTATTGACGCTACACGAGCGTTCGCTCGCTCGTGTGGTAAACCAAATGCGTGAAACATATATGTTTGAGCATAGAGGCCACCACGAGCGATTTCGTGGGCTTGGGCCACGCTGGGTCGAAATGGGTCGTATGGGCTTTAGAGGCTCGTTGACCCCACATAGGTAAACCACACGGACGTGTGGAGATTAATGGGCTAGGTTGTATAGTTCACACAGCCAAGGCCATTTTTGGGCTTTGTGGGTCACATGGGAGTGTAGGCCCACATGGGCCACATCGTAGGCCTTGAGCCCAATTTCGCTATATGACTGTTAAGGTTGCACGGGTCGCCCGAGATGACTGTGACCTTCTATTGGGTCAGCAAGCGTACCTGGGGCCCTTAATCGATAAAATGATTGTTTTTTCCTTGTGTAGCAAAATGATCGTTTTGCCCTTATGTGGTAAAATAATCGAAATATCCCTATAGGGTAAAATGACCAAAATACCCCCATAAGGTAAAATAACTGTAATACCCCTGTAAGGTAAGATGACTGTAATACCCTTGTAAGGTAAAATGACTAATTTTCCCTACGATGTGTATGACTGAATTTGAGCATGCCACATTATATGTATGTTGCATCCATATAAGATATTATGATACGATGCATGACATGTTGCATGGGGCTGGGATTGTTATTTTGGAGTAAGTGTACTGTACTGATATGGTCGCACGGGTCGCCCAAGACGACTATAGACCTACTGATGGCTTTAAGCCGTTCATATTACTGGCAGTTTTACTGCAATACTGTTTTAGTGTCGCAATTGGTGGTACTTGGTGTGTAGGGCTGAGTGGGTCGATTTTATCCCCACATGGTATGTAGGGTTGGTACGGAGATGGTGTGTAGAGGCTGGATTGGGTAGGATTTTCTACTTGCATACTATATTCAATATTGTTACTGTAGTGATTACTGTTACTATACTGATTACTGTTACTGAAATGGGCTAAGGCCCAGACTGCTATTATTACTGATATGGGCTTTGGCCCAGAATGCATTCGCTCTCTGTATGTTTAACTGTTTGTCATTATGGGATTACACACTGAGTTTTCATAAACTCACCCTTCTGCTTATCTACGCAGGTAATCCTTAGGCGGATCGGTGCTGCGAGGGATTCGAAGGTGGCCACTTGACCTCTCATGCTTTCATATTTGGTTTTAATTTATAAGTAGCTTAATTTGGGTATTTTTATGTAATAAGGCCTCTTTCAAGTTTTAGTTTTTCATTGGGGATTATATTTGTTTTGCTTAAATACTGCTAGCAATAGGAAACGAGTTTTCAAAAGACATACGTTTTCAAAACAATCACAAATACGTAACTCATTTTCAAAGCTTCCACGAACAACAAACCGCTTACAAAAGTAGTAATGTTTTATTTAAAAGCTACCTTTAAAAGTACAAGCCCCACATTATGAAGGAGCAATAGGACTTTAAATCAGTTTTTCAGTCTATACAAAGAGGCGAGCTAAAGAAGGAGTTTTTAAAAGACGAGTCTTATATTTTAAAAAACACTTTAATATGACATCGCCAGATTCGGCAATAACGTCTAGGTCGGGTTTGGGGTGTTACATTTAGTGGTATTAGAGCTAGGTTATAAAACTCGACTGTGGATTTGGGATTCTTTCAAAACCTGGAATTTCCAAAAAGAACAGTTTCAACTGATTTGAACGTATTTGGAAATGTTTTTACTAAATGTATGTGGTACACCAAGTCTCTGCGCCGATCCTGTAAGTTCTCTTTGAAAATTGTATTTTAATTTTGACTGAACTGCCATTGGTAGGATTACAGAGACTACTGTAGATAGTACTGCAAACTCTTAGGTAGCGTATACTGAAACTGTAGTGAGACTGGTAGACACCGATGGACACTGCATACCGAAAAAAACAAACTCTTAAATACTGATACCTTTTTTCCATAAGATACCTGTTAATAAACAACTAGAACTATAAACTGATTTGTATAAAACTGTTAACAAAGATAAGACGCAATTCGATTGTGAACATCAGAGGTACTCGCGGAAGGGGTACAAAAGAATGTGGTGGAGGCCATGGACGTGCCCGAGCTGGGTCTCATGATCGTGCAACTGAGTATTGGATTGATGCATTGTTCCAGTCTATCTATAGACTGTATTGAAAATGCTCAAGTGAAATTTGGTATGGTTTTTGGATCAAGAGTGTGCAGTGGGAGCATAGTGGTATAGTCTGTGTTATGCGACTGATCTGATAGTTGAAAATTTTGGGGACGAAATTTCTTTAAAGAGGGGTGAATTGTAACGCCTCGAATTTGGGCCTAGAAGTATTAGGTCTTGAGCATGGGAACAGTTAGAAGGTGGCACATAAATAATTAATTATGTAAGAAGTAACGCAAATGCATGTCTGTCTCAATGGTTAAGTGTTCTGGGAAGTGCCTGAGAAGTCTTGGGTTCAAGCCTAAGCAGGTGCAAAAAAATTTTGTCTTTGAAGGAATAAGCACTGTCTCTGGGCAATAGGCTTTTAAATAATTGTAGGGATAACATGTCACAAAAAGCCTGCTAGCCTAGTGGTAAGTGGCGTGTGGGGTGTGCTAGTGGTCTGAGGTTTGAATCCCTACTTCTGCAAATGAAGATTTTTTTTATTGTTGGCTATGGGAGGTAGTAAAGTTTGACTAAAATGCTGTAGAATGGAGTGGAGTTTGAATTGGTAATGGATGGATTGTGGGAGGGAGTTGAGGAGAGATACGAGGAGAGATTTTAGGAGGAAATCAAGGGGATTTGAAGTGGAAGGGTGTTGGTGCGGAATTGGGGGATTGTAGATACCCAATGCATTCGGCTTTGGAAAGAGCTTTAGTTTCGGTTGCTTTCTCCTCACTTTTGGTTTTCGAGGAACGCTTCTTGGATTCTTCCTACACTTTTGATAGCCGAATGCTGCTAGGGGGTTTATTGGGGTACTTTCATTTTGGATTATCTCAGTTTTGTTCTGCTTCCTCTACTTTTCACAAACATTTTTCCCCTTGATGTCTTCTGTGGCTGAATACCTTTCTTTCTCCCTCTCTAATCTATTCTTTCTTTGTTGACCGATTCTCTCCCTCCTCTTTCCTTTACCAATCAGTTTTCTTATTGACTAATTGCATCTCTTTCCCTTCTCTTCTCGTTCTTTCTCTGCTCACTCTTAATTCTTCCCCACTTCTTATTTTTTAGCTTGGCCGAATATTACTGCTACTCTTGACCTCTCTATGCCGACGTTTCCTTCCATTGCTATCTATCATTTATGTATTATTGTTATTCTTCAGTCTTGTATTTGGTAAGTCTGAATCTCGGTTTGGATGCACGATACGTTTCCTCTTTCTCCCTCACTCTGTTGTAATTGTGTTTCATCTAACAACTTCTTTTTCTGCCGACTACTGTTAGGGCTACGTTGGTTTCACTTTGTCCCTATCTTTCCGTATACTTTTGACTCTAGTGAGGGTGTAGGCCAATTGTTCCTTTCTTCTATTTTGGACTCTGCGATCTGATAATAACCGAAGAAGGGGGAAGGATCATTCTTGATCAACTGTTTCGGTATGTAGAGGTTTGGGGGTTCGAAACAAGGTATGTGACCATTTATCTTTGGATTAGTAGTATGGAAAGAAGTAGTATTAATTTAATTACCTCTTGTTTAATGGAATGTTTGTAGATTGGAACAAGGTTTGGAATGCTCAAGGGACTACATACGTGTTTCCATAAACTGGTGGGTAGCCACACTGCTATAAGCGTAGGGCGACAAAAGCTGAAAATGTATGACTATTGACGATGCACGAGCGTGCGCTCGCTCGTGTGGTAAATTGAATGCGTGAAACATAGATGTTTGAGCATAGAGGCTACCATGAGTGATTTCGTAGGCTTCGGCCACGCTGGGCTGAAATTGGCTGTATGGGCTTCACGAGATCGTAGGCCCCACATGGGCAAACCACACGGACATGTGGATATTATTGGGCCAAGCTGTGTAGTTCACACGACTAAGGCCATTTTTGGGCTTTGTGGGTCATACGGGCATGTGGGCCCACATGGGCCACATCATGGGCCTCGAGCCCAATTTCACTATATGACTATGAAGGTTGCACGGGTCGCTCGAAACGACTGTGACCTTCTATTGTGTCGGTAAGCGTACCTGGACCCTTAATCGATAAAATGACTGTTTTGCCCTTGTGTGGCAAAATAATCATTTTGCCCTTATGTGGTAAAATGACTGAAATACCCCCATAGTGTAAAATGATCGAAATACCCTCATAGGGTAAAACGACTGAAATACCCCCATAGGGTAAAATGACTGAAATACCCCCATAAGGTAAAATGATTGTAATACCCCTATAAGGTAAGATGACTGTAATACCCCTGTAAGGTAAAATGATTGATTTGCCCTACGATGTGTATGACTGAATTTCTGCATCCCAGGTTATATGTATGTTGCATCCATATAAGATATTATGATACGATGCATGACATGTTGCATGGGGTTGGGATTGTTGTTTTCGAGGAAGTGTATTGTACTGATATGGTCGCACGGGTCGTCCAAGACAACTGTGGACCTACTGATGGCTTTAAGCCGTTCATATTACTGGAAGCTTTACTACAATACTGTTTTAGTGTCGCAATTGGTGCTACTTGCTGTCTAGGGCTGAGTGGGTCGATTTTATCCCCACATGGTATGTAGGGTTGGTACGGAGATAATGTGCAGAGGCTAGATTGGGTAGGATTTTCTGCTTGCATACTACATTCAATACTGTTACTACATTGATCATGGTTACTACACTAATTACTGTTACTGAAATGGGCTAAGGCCCAGACTGCTACTATTACTAATATGGGCTTAGGACCAGAATGTATTCGCTCTCTGTATGTTTAACTATTTGTCATTATGGGATTACACACTGAGTTTTTGTAAACTCACCCTTCTACTTATCTGTGTAGGTAATCCTTAGGTGGATCAGTGCTGCAAGGGATTCGAAGGTGGCCACATGGCCGCTCATGCTTTCATATTTGGTTTTAATTTATAAGTAGCTTAATTTGGGTATTTTTATGTAATAAGGCCTCTTTAAAGTTTTAGTTTTTAATTTGAGGATTAAATTTGTTTTGCTTAAATAATGCTAGCAGTAGGAAGCGAGTTTTTAAAAGATAAACGTTTTCAAAACCATCACGAATACGTAATTCATTTTGAAAGCTTCTACGAACAAGAAACCGTTTACAAAAGTAGTAACGTTTTACTTAAAAGCTACCTTTAAAAGTACAAGTCTCACATTATGAAGGAGCAATAGGATTTAAATTAGTTTTTTAGTCTATACATAGAGGTGAGCTAAAGATGGGGTTTTTAAATGACGAGTCTTAGATTTCGAAAAACATTTTAATGTGAAATTGCCAGATTCAGCCACAATGTTCAGGCCGGGTTTGGGGTGTTACATTTAGTGGTATCAGAGTCAGGTTGCAAAATTCGACTGTGGATTTGGGTTTCTTCCAAAACCTAGAATTTCCAAAAAGAACTGTTTCAACTTATTTGAAAGTTTTTTGAAATGTTTTTACAAAATGTGTGTGGTACACCGAGTCTCCGCGCCGATCCTGTAAGTTTTCTTTGAAAACTGTATTTTGATTTTGACTGAACAGCCATAGCTAGGATTACTGAGACTACTGTAGGTAGTACTGCAAACTCTTAGGTAGCGTATACTGAAACTGTAGTGAGACTGGTAGACACCGATGGACACTGCGTACCGCAAAAATAAACTCTTAAATACTGATACCGTTTTTCCATAAGATACTTGTTAATAAACAACTAGAACTGTTAACAAATTTGCATAAAACTGTTAACAAAGATAAGACGCAATTCGATTGTGAACATCGAAGGTACTCGTGGAAGGCGTACAAGAGGCTATGGTGGAGGCCATGGACGTGCTCGAGCTGGGTCTCATGATCGTGCAACTGAGTATTGGATTGACGCATTGTTCCAGTCTATCTATAGACTATACTGAAAATGCTCAAGTGAAATTTGGTATGGTTTTTGGATCTAGAGTGTGCTGCGGGATAGTAGCGGTATAGTCTGTGTTATGCGACAGATCTGATAGTTGGAAATTTTGGGGAGAAATTTCTTTAAGGAGGGGTGAATTGTAACGCCTCGAATTTGAGCTTAGAAGTATTAGGTCTTAAGCATGGAAACAATTCAGAGGTAGCACATTAATAATTAATTATGCAAGAAGTGACGCAAATGCATGTCTGTCTCAGTGCTTAAGAGTTCTGGGAAGTACTTGAGAAGTCTAGGGTTCAAACCTCAACAGGTGCAAAAAATTTTGTTTTTGAAGGAATAAGCACTGTATCTGGGCAATAGACTTTTAAATAATTGTGGGGATAACATGTCTTAAAAAGCCTGCTAGCCTAGTGGTATGTGGCGTGTGGAGTGTGCTAGTGGTCTGAGGTTCGAATCCCTGCTTGTGCAAATGGAGATTATTTTTACTGTTGGCTATGGGAGGTAGTAGAGTTTGACTGAAATGTTGTAGAGTGGAGTGGAGTTTGAATTGGTAATGGAGGGATTGTAGGAAGGAGTTGAGGAGAGATATGAGGAGAGATTTTAGGAGGAAATCAAGGGGATTTGAAATGGAAGGGTGTTTGTGCATAACTGGGGGATTGTAGGTACCCAATGCATTCGGCTTTGGGGAGAGCTTTAGTTTTGATTGCTTTATCCTCACTTTTGGTTTTCGAGGAATACTTTCAGATTCTTCCTACACTTTTGATAGCCGAATGTTGCTAGAGGGTTTATTGGGGTACTTTCATTTTGGATTATCTCAGTTTTGTTCTACTTTCTCTACTTTTCACAAACGTTTTCCCTTTGATGTCTTTTGTACCTGAATACCTTTCTTTCTCCCTCTCTAATCCATTCTTTCATTGTTGACCGATTCTCTCCCTCCTCTTTCCTTTGCCAATCAGTTTTCTCATTGACTAATTGCATCTCTTTCCTTTCTCTTCTCGTTCTTTCTCTGCTCACTCTCAATTTTTCCCCTCTTCTTATTTTTAGGCTTGGCCGAATATTACTGCTACTCTTGACCTCTCTGTGCCGACGTTGCCCTCCATTCCTATCAACCATTTTTGTATTATTATTTTTCTTTAGTCTTGCGTTTGGTAAGTTTGACTCTCGATTTGGATGCACAATACTTTTCCTCTTTCTCCCTCTCTCTGTTGTAATTGTGTTTCATCTAACAACTTCTTTCTTTGCCGACTACTGTTAGGGCTACGTTGGTTTCACTTTGTCCCTATCTTTTCGTATACTTTCGGCTCTAGTGGGGGTGTAGCCCGATTGTTCTTTTCTTCAAATTTGGACTCTTCGATCTGATAGTAATCGAAAAAGAGGGAAGGATCATTCTTGATCAACGGTTTAGGTATGTAGAGGTTTGGGGATTTGTAGTATGGAAAGGAGTAGTATTAATTTGATTACCTCCTGACTAATGGAATGTTTGTGGATTGGATCAAGGTTTGGAATGCTCAAGGGACTACATGCATGTTTCCATAAATAGGTGTGTAACCATACTGCTATAAACGTAGATCGACAAAAGCTGGAAAAGTATGACTATTGACGCTACACGAGCATGCGCTCGCTCGTGTGGTAAACCAAATGCGTGAAACATAGACGTTTGAGTGTAAATGCCACTACGAGCGATTTCGTGGGCTTAGGCCATGCTAGGTCGAAATGGGTCGTATGGGCTACATGGGCTCGTGGGCCCCACATGGGCAAACCACACGGACGTGTGGAGATTATTGGTCTAGGTTGAGTAGTTCACACGGCCAATGCCATTTTTGGGCTTTGTGGGTCACATGGGCGTATGAGCCCACATGGGCCGCATCGTGGGCCTCGAGCCTAATTTTGCTATATGACTGTTAAGGTTGCACGGGTCACCCGAGATGACTATAACCTTCTGTTGGGTCGATAAGCGTACCTAGACACTTAATCGATAAAATGACTGTTTTACCCTTGTGTGGAAAAATGACCATTTTGCCCTTGTAGTAAAATGATAAAAATACCCCCATAGGGTAAAATGATCGAAATACCCCCATAGGGTAAAATGACTGAAATACCGCCATAGGGTAAAATGACCGAAAAACACCCATAGATTAAAATGACCGAAATACCCCTGTAAGGTAAAATTAATGTAATACCCCTGTAAGGTAAGATGACTGTAATACCCCTGTAAGGTAAGATGATTGATTTGCCCTACGATGTGTATGATTGAATTTGAGCATGTCGCGTTATATGTATGTTGCATCCATATAAGATATTATGATATGATGCATGACATGTTGCATGGGGTTGGGATTGTTATTTTGGAGGAAGTGTACTGTACTGATATGGTCGCACGGGTCGCCCAAGACAACTGTGGACCTACTGATGGCTTTAAGCCGTTTATATTACTGGCAGCTTTGCTGCAATACTATTTTAGTGCCGCAATCGGTGCTACTTGGTGTGTAGGGTTGGGTGGATCGATTTTATGCCCAAATGGTGTGTAGGGTTGGTACGGAGATGGTGTACAGAGGCTGGATTGGGTAGGATTTTCTGCTTGCTTACTGCATTCAATACTGTTACTACATTGATCATGGTTACTACACTAATTACTATTACTGAAATGGGCTAAGGCCTAAACTACTACTATTACTGATATAGGCTTAAGACCAGAATGTATTCGCTCTCTATATGTTTAACTGTTTATCGTTATGGGATTACACACTGAGTTTCTGTAAACTCACCCTTCTGCTTATCTGCGTAGGTAATCCTTAGGTGGATCAATGCTGTGAGGGATTCGAAGGTGGCCACATGGCCGCTCATGCTTTCATATTTGGTTTTAATTTATAAGTAGCTTAATTTGGGTATTCTTATGTAATAAGGCTTTTTTAAAGTTTTAGATTTTAATTTGGGGATTATATTTGTTTTGCTTAAATACTGCTAGCAGTGGAAAGTGAGTTTTCAAAAGATAAACATTTTCAAAACCATCATGAATACGTAACTCATTTTCAAAGCTTCCGCAAACAACAAATCGTTTACAATAATAGTAGCATTTTATTTAAAAGCTACCTTTAAAAGTACAAGTCCCACATTATGAAGGAGCAATAGGACTTTAAATTGGTTTTTCAGTCTATACAAAGAGGCGAGCTAAATAAGGGGTTTTTAAATGATGAGTCTTAGATTTCAAAAAACACTTCAATGTGACATCGCCAGATTCGGCCATAACGTCCAGTCCGGGTTTGGGGTGTTACAGAGATACTTTCAAAAACACTTTGTCGCCGACCTGATATTCTATCTCTTTTCTTTTCAAATCTGCATACGACTTTTGTCGATCTAAAGCTGCTTTCAAGCAGTCACGGATTACATTTACTTTTTCTTCGATTCCTGTGACCAAATCAACCGCGTGAATCTGTTTCTCAATAAGCTCAGTCGAATACAAAGGTGTCTGGCACTTGCGGCCATACAATGCCTCATAAGGTGTCATGTTTATACTCGAATGATAACTGTTGTTATAGGCAAGTTCAACCAATGGTAGATATTTTTCCCAACTATTCTCAAATTTCAGAACACAACATCGGAGCATATCTTCAAGTACTTGAATCGTTCTTTCGGACTAACCATCGGTTTGCAGATGAAAAATAGTACTAAAGTTCAGCTTCGTACCCAAAGCTTCTTGCAACTGCTTCCAAAATCGTGAAGTAAACCTTAGATCTCTATCCGAAATAATAGAAATAGGCCCCCCGTGTAATCTCACAATCTCAGCAATGTACAGTTCAGCTAGTTTATCAAGCGAGTGATTAGTACTTACCGGTATAATGAGCCAATTTTGTCAATCTATCAACCATAACCTATACAACATCTTTCTTTTTCGGAGTCAAAGGCAAACCCGTTACAAAATCCATCATAATCCTATCCCATTTCCACTCGGGTACCATCACTTGCTAAAGTAAACCCGAAGGCACTTGGTGTTCTGCTTTCACTTGTTGACAAATCAAACATTTCAAAACAAACTTTGAAATATCCCGTTTCATACCAGACCCCCAATACAATTTCTTCATATCATTATACATTTTTGTACTGCCCGGATGCACAGATAGACAACCATTATGCGCTTCATGAAAAATTTTCTAAATAAGTTCATCATTTTTTTAGACATAAATTCTACCTCGGAACATCAAACAATCGTCGAATCCAGTATGAAAATCTAAATCACTAATCGATTCACAGTGAACTCTCTTAGTTTGCAAATCACTGTCACATTTCTAAGCTTTACAAATTTGTTGGAGAAATAACGGTCTACCTCTCAACTCGGCTAGAATTGAACCATTTTCGGACAAAGTCAACTGTGTATTCATCGCTCTCAAAGCAAACAAAGACTTTCTACTCAACGCATCTGCGACTACATTTGCCTTACCCGGGTGATAGTCAATCACTAGCTCATGATTTTTCAGTAACTTGAGCCATCTTCGTTTTCACAAGTTTAAATGTTTTTGAGTCATAAAGTACTTTAAACTCTTATGATCGAAAAAGATATGACATTTCTCACTGTACAAATGATGTCTCCAAATTTTTAAAGCAAACACATTGGTGGCTAACTCCAAATCATGCGTTAGATAATTTTTCTCGTGTGATTTTAACTATCTCGAGGCATAGGCTATCACTTTTCCCTCTTACATCAACACACATCCTAATCCATTCAAAGATGCGTTGCTATAAATCACAAACTCTTTTCTCGATTTAGGTTGCACTAAAATCGGTGCCTCAGTCAATAGTGCCTTCAACTTCTCAAAACTTTGTTGACATTTTTTGGACTATTCAAACTTAACATCTTTTTGCAACAACTTGGTCATAGAAGTAGCAATCATCAAAAATCCTATGACAAATCATCAGTAATAACCGGCTAAGCCCAAAAAGCTTCTAATTTTAGATACATTTCTTGGCGGCTTCCAATCAATAATTGTCAAAATTTTACTCGGATCAACCTGAATAAAAGCAGTAGGTGTATTAGTTAATCCGAAAGGCATAATAAGGAATTCATAGTGTCCATACCTTGTTCTGAAAGTAGTTTTTGGCACATATGACTCTTTAACTCTTAATTGATAGTAGCCAGATCTTAAATTAATCTTCGAGAATACCGTTGCTCCTTTCAACTAATCAAATAGGTCATCTATCCTTGGCAAAGGGTACTTGTTCTTTATAGTCACCTTGTTGAGTTGCCGAGATTCGATACAAAGTCTCATAGACCCGTCTTTCTTCTTTACAAATAACACTGAAGCACCCCAAGGAGAATAACTAAGTCTCGTAAAACCCTTATCTGTCAGCTCTTGCAACTAAGCTTTCAATTCTTTCAATTTAGTCGGAGCCATTCTATACGGAGCAATAGATATTGGCGAAATACCAAGGACTAAATCAGTACCAAACTTAACTTCTCTAACTAGAGGTAACCTAGGCAACTCTTTTGGGAACACATCCGTATATTCACAAACAATCGTCACTAATTCAATTTTCAATTCAAATTCTTTTGTATTCAACACGTAAGCAAGGTAAGCTTCACAGCCTTTTCTTACATATCTTTGGGTAGTCATCGAAGAGATTACAATTGGTAGCTCACCCGACTCATCTGAATCAATCTGAAGAATTTCACCATTTTCACATTTCAGTTCAATAATCTTTCTTTTACAATTCACTACGGCATCATGCAGTGTTAACCAATCCATACCCAAAATAACATCGAATTCATCAAATGAAAAGAACATTAAATCAGCTGGAAAATAGTGACCTCGAATCATTAAGGGACAATTCTTGCAAACTCCATCAACTAACACATGTTTACCTAAAGGGTTTGACACTCTAATCTCAAACTTGGTAAACTCAAAAGGCAAGCTCTTACTAGCTGCCAATTTCACACAAACATAAGAATGGGTCGATCCAGGATCGATCAATTCAACTACATTAGTATTATAGAGAGAAAAAGTACCAGTGATAACATCAAGAGATGTCACTTCTTCACGAGCACGGATGGCATAGGCTCTAGCAAGTGCTCGAGCTTTGGATCTCACAGTGGTGTCTTTCGTCACACATTTACTACTAGCTCTATTTCTGGTATTCCTCGATGGCCTACCCCTATTAATAGTATTACTCAGCCTCGCACTCTGAAATTTTTCTTTCTCAACCCTTTCGGGGCAATCTCGGATAAAATGCTCTTAAGAGCCACACTTGAAACAAGCCCGGTTATTCATCCTACACTTACCAAGATATCTTCTCCCACAATGCTGACATTCGGGTCTGTTTGACTTTATATTACTCACACTTGCCATGGAAGTGGTTTGAGATTTAAAACTTGAATGTTGCTTCTCACGATCTCTACGTGAATACCCCACTGAAACATTCGAACGGGAATACATTTCTTTAGATTTCTTAGACTGAGATGGAAGTGACTTGCTCATCGTTTTTTTCCTCGGATCTCTAGCTTCAAGATCAGCTTTACCCTTCTTTTTGTTTAACTCTTCGGCCTTACAAGCTCGTTCAACCAATACCACAAATTCTTTCAGCTCTAAGATCCCAACTAACACACGAATATCCTCATTCAATCCATCCACAAATCTCTTGCATAATAGCTTCAGTGGAAACACACTCTCAAGCGTATTTACTAAGTACTCACTCATACTCGGTCACTGTCATACAACCCTATTTCAGCTCAAGAAATTCCTTACATTTCTGATCGATGAACCGTTGGCTAATATACTTCTTTCAAAACTCCTCTTGAAAGAATTCCCACATAACCCTTTCCCTTGCTACCACCGATAACAATGTATTCCACCAATGATATGCAAAATCTCTCAGAAGCGAAGATAACACACTTTAAACACTCATCCGGTGTGCAAGATAGCTCATCAAATACCCTGATATAGTTTTCGAGCCAAAACTTGGCTCTTTTGGGATCATCTTCCATATTAGCTCTGAATTTTTTAGCCCCATGCTTTCGAATTTTATCAACCAGAGGCTTGTTCATTCTTAAAAATTCCATACCTTGTAGGGCTTTGGGAACCGATCGAGGAATAAGTGGGGGTGGAAGAGGTTGGGCATTCAGATTTGTTTGAACAAATTCCGTATACCACTCATTCATCATGTGGAGAAAGGCTTCCCTGCCTCATTCTCTCTAACTAACTGTAGGAGGTCTACTATCAGACGGTGCTGCCCTTTGAGTGGGAGCTGGTGCATTACTTTTGACTTCATCAACCTCAGCTTAATTGGGATCCATTACTATATGAAAACACAATTTAAAGTTGTCAGAAGTCTTCACAATATCACAGTTCATTTATGGCATGTATAGCTAGACTTTTACACACGCTACTTTAGTCTGAGAATCGACTAAATCGTAGCTCTAATACCACTAAATGTAACACCTCTTACCGTATCTGACGTTGGAATAGGGTACGAGGCATTACTGAACTTAAACGTAAGCAACATACAAATCGAGACATAAATTTCCATTCAAATTTGAAACTTTTCACATACATTCAAATCGTCCCTATAACGAGCCTATGAGGCCCAAAACATGCTTCAGAAGTGGTTCGGGACTAAACCAAGAACTTCAAAAAATTTCACAACACTTAGAAAATTTTTCATCAAACAGGGGTCACATGCCCTGTGGCTTGGGACACACCCGTGTGGGCAGGCCGTGTGATCACACAAACCCGTGACCCTAACCTGTGTAACACTCTGCTTGTCACACAATAACAAATTAAAGACACACAGCCAAGTCACACGCCCATGTGCTAGGCCATATGGTTGATTTAAAATTTATGATTTTTCACAAAATAGGTGCAGACTTCACACGCCCGTGCTTGAGGCCATGTCATCTATACGGCTAAGACACACGCCCGTGTCTTTGCCCATGTGCTTGATACTGAGAATTCTGTTTTGCAACAATTAAGGTGCAGGGGACACACGGCCGGATCACACGCCCATGGGGCAAGCCGTGTGTTACACACAGCCTAGACACACAACTGTGTGTCTACCCATGTGGACAAAAAAAAGGCTATTTTCCAAGCCGTATTGTCACCCTTCCATGCACAAACCTACACAAGAAAACATAGCATCAATCCAAGTATATACATTCAACCAAATTAGCCACAAATAAGGCATCCACACATCATTCACATACTATCATCTATTACATACAACCATCACATGCTATTCAACTCAAACCATACAAATTTACACATCCATGAAAGGCATCATCATATGCATATACTTAAACCAATATTAGCCAATTTTAATGGCCATTTATAAAATGAATTATCAACCAACATAAGCTAACACATTTGCCAAAATCAATTATGACACATAACAAAAGACCAAGTCCCTATAGATGCCAAAACTCAAACAATTAAAATCATTGGTACCCAAAATGTTAAATTGATAGTGTGAATGGATCTCTGACAGTCTTTGATCCCCGAGCTGGCTTGGCAACACTATAAAACAAGGGAAAAGAAAAGGGAGTTAGCTTTAAAGCTTAGTAAGTTCTTATGGAAATAATAAGCATCATAAACACACATTTATCATGCAATTAACATGAAGTGAATTAACATATATGTCATTATAAATCTCATAGTCTAACTTGGCATGGATATTATTATAACCTTAGTGTCATAACTTGCACAATCATAACCTTACCGAGGGATTCATCACATATCGAGCTCATGAAGCATAAGTTTTACGTACATACCTGTACCATCTTGCAACATACCATGGTCTTTCACAACATAACATTTCCGTTACAATTTCCATTGAACCACTTGGAATACTAAAGGATACTCGGGAAATCTCACACTCACAGCAACATACTAATGCCATATCCCAGATATGGTCTTACATGGGATCTCATATCGATGCAAATAGCCCAGCTATGGTCTTACACGAAGTCTCATATCGATGCCATATTCCAGATATGGTCTTACACGTAATCTCAAATAACCCTAATGTCATGATATTTGTATCTTATCTATTCCTAAGGTTCAACCGAGATTTCTCTCTTGTCGAACTTTGTCAATTAAATCCAAGGAGTCAATCATAATTCATACAATATTAAAGCAATTAAAGCATAAATAATAATGCATTATTTACATACAAACAAACCTCAATATAAAAATAGTTGAAATGGACCTAATCGTCAAAGACTTTGTTTTTCCCCTAATCTAGGTTTGAATCTCATTTCTCTTAATCTATAATAGAAAATTTAACTCATTTATTAACTGCATTACTCAATTCAGTCCAAAAATCACATTACGACAAAATTACCATTTTACCCCTAATTTTTCACATTTTTACAAATTAGTCCTTAGGTTCGTAAATTGAAATGTATTCAATTTATTTGTTACCCAAGCCTAGCCGAACCATATACATACTCATATTAGCCCACATTTTTCATCAAATCACATCTTTACTACACATTTTATAACTTTTTACAAATAAGTCCCTTTTATATATTTCCATCAAAAATCACTTAGTAAAAGTTGTTTATTACACATCAAACTTTCATTTTCTACCATAAAACATCAAAACACATGCATTTCATACATGGGTAAAATTTTAAACATGAACCCTACTTCAAAACAATGGTAGAAATAGAAAGATCGGGTGAATACAACTTCAAAAACATAAAGAGCATTAAAAACGGGGCTAGGATGTGCTTACAATCAAGCATAAAAGATGACAAAACCCTAGCTATGGTGTTCTTTCATGTTTCGGCCAAGGTTGAAGAAAGATGAGCAAATTTTGGCTTTATTTTCCCTTTTTATTCTTTTATTAACTAAATTACCAAAATGCCCTTTTCCCAAATCTCTAAAATTCTCTTACCTCATGTCCATTTTTTTTCCACTAACTTAACAGATGGTCTAATTATCATATAAGGACCTCTAATTTAAAATCTCATAGCAATTGAACACCTTTAACATGTAGAACTCAACTTTTGCACTTATTACAATTTATTCCTTTTGACTAAATTAAGTGCCCAAAAATCAAAATTTTCGAACAAAATTTTCATGAAATCATTTCGTAAAATTGTAGACCATGAAAATGTAATAAGAAAAAAAAATTCTATATCGAATTTGTGGTCTCGAAACCACTGTTTTGACTAGGCCCAACTTTAGGATTGGGTTAAGTATAAGTTGCTTTTTTAGTGTGCTTGTGATGCCTTAGTCAGGCGTGAACGAAAATTATGGCTAAGTTAAGTATGAAAATTTGAAGAATAATGATAAGAGTGTATCAGTATCTGAATTAGGCGTATAGTTATATAAAAAAATGATAGGCAAAGAAGTGTTCGCCCAAAAAGTCCCATTTCGACGTATAGAATAGGTGAGCCAAGAATGTTCTATTTATATGGCCCTTAGGTAAAGAAGTGTTTGCCCAAAAAGTCCCATTTCAGCGTATAGAATAGGTGAGCCAAGAATGTTCTATTTATACGGCCCTCTATAATAGAAACCATAAGTAGGAATATTTGATTAAATAGTAGGAGTTGCCCAAATGTATTTTTTGTAACAACCCATTTTTAGTGGTGTCAGAAACAGTGGTTTGAGGACCACAATTCTAATGAGTAAATTATTATTTTATTATTTATTTAATGTCTATAGGATTATATTAAGGTCCTATTAAAATTTCATTAAAAAATTTTGATGTTTAAATGGTTAATTAGGTGAAAAGGACTAAATCGTAAAAGGTGTAAAAGTTAAATTCTATTAGTTAAAAGGGCTAAATGGTTATGCAAAATGACAGTTAATGGACTTGAATGGTAAATATAGCATTTAAATTGTTAGTGGATGTGCATGGACAAGGTTTTATTGAAATTTTGATATTTTTTAAAAGTTAAAATTGTAATCGAATATATAAAACCTAAACTAAAATAACACAAAAAGGATACCATCTTCTTTAGTTGTCTTCACCACAAAAAATTGAAGAGGGAACAACCATTTTAAGGGTTTGAAGGTTCTGTTGATATTCTCCTATGCATGTAAGTGAGTTCAAGCCCCATTTTTAATTATTTTTATGTTTTTGAGTTCGTTTTAGCTTAATCTAGCTAGCTCGGGGGGTTAAATTGCAAAACTATTAAAGGTTGAGGGACTTGCCATGGATTTTTTTAATGTGTTTTGATGTTATTTGATAAATTATTAACTTTGGCTGTTAAATAAACATGTTTTGTTAATTGATTTTTGGTGAAATTGTAATTAGGGATTAAATTATTAAAAGTATAAATATATGGGTTTTATTGTAAAATGTTGGTAATAATGGGTTGTTTCAAGGTCCCTTGTAACATTGGTTAAATTGGATTTAGGCTAAAATGAATTATATTTATGAGCTTAAGGACTAAATTGTGAAAGGTCAAAGTATTAGGGGTAATTTTTTTATTTTGCTTAAATATGAATTATGGATTAAATTGAATTCTAGAAGTACTTAATTAAATGAATTTATTTCTTTAGATCAAGGTAAACCATAATTGGACTTAAATTGAGAAAAAGCTAAAGCTCCAGATTAGTTCGACTCTATTACTACGACCCTAGTTATCCAGGTAAGTTCGTATGAAATATAATCATTTTAGTGTTTTCTAAATTGACTATTTGCTTTGTTGTTTTAATATAAATGAATTTGAATATAAATGCATCAATGTTATGATGAATCGATGGATAACGAGTCCCATTTAAACCTTAAGAATTCTTAGGATACAAATGACATATCATTAGGGATTTCATGTTTTGGGTGCTGGTCTTGAATGTCCTACCGATGGCTAAGGTCATGCATTTGTTGCAAATTCTCCACAGCTCGTGTGAGTAGCGTCGTGTAGCTTACATTTTAACCCATAGCTCATGTGAGCAGGCCCATTTCACAGCTCGTGTGAGTATCGATGTAAAGGAATGGTTACAGTTTTATGGAAAGACACACTATGTGTGAGCATTCCCGAGTATCCGATGTAATTTTAGATGGTTCAACGAGTAAGAAAAGGAAATGAAATGGTAAGTATGCAAATGGAATGAGTCATGATTTTATGAAAAGGATGATGAGTTAAATGTATACATACATATGGAAATCTACTTATCTTATGGTTGAATTCATTGTATCATGGACAAGTGTATTAACTTGTGAGTTTGATGATGTTGTATAGGCTTATTCTAAGCTTATGGCATTGGTAATGATTTTATACTAAATCTATGAATTTGTTAATGAAATGGTAAGTTATGTTTAAGTTTATACGAGTACTAAGCACCCGTTGCTTATGTAGTTACTTTAAATTAAGAGGACTTAGATGGTAAATAAACCAATTTATGTGGTAGTGGACATTTATGGGTTTGGTTTTATTGAAATTATGAATAATTTTAAAGGGCAAAATGGTAAATAAGTAATTAAAGTTAAAATAACTTAAACAAAATGTGTACATCTTCTTCATTTTGACATCCCTCACCTGAAATTATTAAGGAAGCCATAGCTAGGGTTAGGTCAAGCTAAGTTCCCTTGCATGTAAGTAGTTTTGATCCCGTTTTTAATGATTTTTATGTTTTTGAAGTCGTTGTAGCTTAATCTAACTAGCCGAGGGACTAATTTGCAAATGTGTTAAAGGATTAGGGTTTTTCCATGAACATGTTTGTATGGTTTTTGAAGTTTAATGAATGATTATGTGTCCTTGTTGTTAAATAAACAACTTTTCTAAAGTGATTTTTGATAAAATTATCATGTAGGGACTTAGTTGTAAAAGTAATGAAATACCATGATAAATTTATGAAATGTTAAGTTGTATGAGGTTGTATAAGTCCCTAGGTAATTTGGCTAGCATGAAATGTGGATGAATTTGTATAAATGTCAATTTACGAGCTTAAGGACTAACTTGTAAAGAAGTTAAAATATTAGGGGTAAAAATGTAATTTTGTAAAAGTATGAATTATGGACTGAATTGAATACTATGAATAATAAATGGACTAAATTTGTGTAACGCACCAAAAATCTCGAAATCCAAAAATCCCGAAATCTTGAATTTCCTTTATTTTCGATTTTGATGAAAATTGTGTTTAATATTCTTATCCAAGCGATAATTTTAGTAGGTCTTAGCTAAGGTTGAGTTCGAATTAAGGGGTAGAAGAAATTATAATTTAATTATTAAAAGAATCAGGGCTGACAAGTAGGTGGGCTTTTGAATAAATGAAGAAAAAATTGGACACAAAAAGAGCCTGTGGTGGAGTGGCTAAGTGACTCCACATAAGGTGTAGTGAGGTGGCGTTAGTAGTTAGCAAGGGGGTCCAAGGTTCGAATCCTAACTTAGTATTTTTAGAATTTAATTTTTGCCTTCTAGAAGGATGGAAGTGGCGGGAATATGGACTCCAAGGAGAGTGTTCAAAAGAGAAAATTAAGGAAAGGATCAAGGGGTTATCAGGGAGAAAAACGAGGAGATGAGAAGTGAGGAGTAAGTGGAGCTGAATTGGGAACTTGGGCTTGAATAATTTGGCTATAGGGCTATAAATAGGTGCCGAATGGGAGGGTTGAGAAGTTAATGACGAACTTCCCTTCACTTTGTGCCAGAAACCCTTTTCTCTTCAAGATCCAAAAAGCCGAAAACCCTCTATTTTACTTTCTTTTCTTTCTGCCGATTTCTATTCTCCTCTACACAATCTTATTTGTCGATTTCTTCTACTACTCTTCTTCTTTAATCTGTACCAAATAAACCTTATTCACCATATTTAGTTTGAAAAGCCGAAAAACTGAATATTCTAAGGGCCGAATACTTTTTGACCGAATCTAGTGTAAGTGTTGCTCTTCCAATCGATTTTGTTTGTTTAGTATCGATTATTGTCCCTCACTCTTTCTAATCAACTTTGGTAGGGAATTAGTATCGGATCTTGGTTTTTAGCTCTCTGCCGAATTGCTCCTTAAGGTGTTGCGGTTTTGGTAAGTAATCTTCTCCCTTTGGCTAAGGTGGCTGAATGGTCATAGTTATGGTAAGGAGACTTGTGTTAGATACGAGCCACCTATTATTCAGGTTTTAATAGTTAACATTTGTACAGATCTAGGAAATACGTGATCAAGAAAAAAGCGATTAAGGATTAGGCTCAAGGCAAGGTTAAGGTGAGGTTTCGGTTTTTGAGTAAATAAGTATTAAGCATGCGATTAATTGAAGGGTGATATCGATTGTAGGTTTGGGCTAAGGAGATCGCATCACGCTTGCTTACCAGGTGTGTACATACACTGCACACACACAATGATTCGGCAAAAGCCAAAAAGCTGAAAAGTCGAAAAGCCAAAATGCTGAAATGCCGAAAGTTTGGCTACGGTAGTCTTGCGAGTGCGTGAAAACTCGTAAGGGGGAAACTGATAGGTTGCCTGAGGCCCGCGGGCGATTCTGTGGACTTGGGCTGTGATTTGGCCATATGGGCCAGAATAGGCTAAATGGGCCCGATAGGCTGTTGGGCCATAGGAGGCAAAAACTGAATATTTATGCTATGTGATAGGAAATTGTATGTGAGCATGAATATGAATGTGACTGGGCCTAATGGGCCATATAAATTTGATTCGGGCCTAATGGGCCATATACAGGTTATTTGGGCCTAATGGGCCATACGAATATGATTGGGCTTAATGGGCCAGATGCAGACATGTGAAATTGTTAGGCTTTGTAAGGGGTTTTCGAGCCTAGTATATGATGTCCACATAAGACTTAATTAATTATTTGCGACCGTGGACAAGTCATAGGGTTAAGGTGTGGCAACGGGTATATGCATGTCTAGGATTGGATCTAGGGAGAGCTTGGTACTTAAGCGGTCTTAATGACTCACCTCCTCTTATCTGGAATCCTACCTGGTGCATAGTATTCATTCATCTTAGCTCACGCGACTTGTTAACGGGCCAAGATAAGTGAAAACCATAAGTAAGGGAAAATTATCAAAATGCCCCTAAGGGCGAAAATGACTAAAATACCCCTAGGTGTTGAATGTAAGTTTTGTGGATGCGACATGCATACATATGATATTTTGCTTAGGTTGCATATGGGTTGGGAATTATGGAACGGAGGAAGTATATGAAGATCGCATGGTTGCTTGACAATCGTGGATCCACCGACGGCTTTTAAAGCCCAATATGTAAATGAAGGTAGTTTCGCAATCGGGCTACCATGGTGTGTGGGTTAGGTGGGTCGATAGTTTTGCAACCGGGCTACCATGGTGTGTGGGTTGGGTGGGTCGATATTTATATCCCCATATGGTGTGACGGGGGACGGAGCCGGTGTGTAGTGGATGGATAATTTGGATGGGATTGCATTGCATGATTGATGAATGATGATTTTTGTGAATGCTTGTTTTTGTCGAGGGTTGTACACACTGAGTTTGCGAAAACTCACCCCCTCTTTTATTTTATTTTTGGGTGATGTTCAGTAGAAGGTTCGATGTTTGGAAGGACTCTGGGTGGCCAGCTAGCAAGATGATTTGGACTTGGGTTTTTTTCAAGCATTTAAGTTTTACTTCTTTTTAAGTATGTTCCAGACCAGATTGTAATAAGGTTTTCATTGTGTTACTATTACTTGAATTATTATTATTTTCAATTTAATTACAAGAAGTTGAACATGGGTTTTGTAAATTAAAGTATGTTTTCTACGTTTCCGCAATTAAATTTTTAAATGATAAGTTTTCTTAAATCAAATGTTTCAACAAGGATTTTGTAACTGAAAGGGTGTGTTTTTTTTAAGTTAATTAAGGTTTCTTTTATTTTAAGAAGGGTTTTCAATGAAAACACGGTTTTCGCTAAAACACTTCAATGTGACACACCAGATTTAGCCATAACGTCTGGGCCGGGTTTGGGGTGTTACAATTTGCTTATTTAGATCAAGGTAAACCTTGTACGGATCTTGATCGAGGAAAAGCTAAAGCCTCAGATTAGTGATCTCGTTCTTACATCTTTGTAATAACATTTTAATCTTATCTTGATATATATGCTATTGTGCTATTTATCATGTTATCAAATTATAGAGATCCAACAATGTCTTGGTGATTATCGAGCCCCATTTAAACCTTAGAAATATATAGGATACAAATGACATGTCATTAGGGTCACCATGTTTCGGATCCTGATCTTCAATGTCCTACCGATGGCTGAGTTCTGACATTTCTTGCGGATACTCGTCAGCTTGTGTGAGTGGCATCATGTAGCTTACATTCCAACCGTCAACTTGTGTGAGCAAACCCATTTTATGGCTCGAGTAAGCAACAATGTGAAGGAAAAGGAACGGAATGGTTTTCACCATATGTTTAACACACTTTGTGTGAGCTTTCCCGCGTATCTGATATTATTCTAAGTGGTTCAACGGGCATGAAAAAAGAAAGAACAGTAAGTGTTCCAATAGCTATGTTATAAACCTATGGAAATGTATGAAATGATATATGAATGTATATCTAAGTTTATTGAAAGTATGAATCCAATGGCATTATATTCATGTGAATTTACATTACCATGTGATAATTATATTGCATTATGTGTTAAAGCACTAACAATTGCTATTGATGATGCTTAGGCTTCTGCCAAGCTATTGATTGGATTATATCATGTTTAATTTTAAAGTTATGCATTGAAATGGTAAGTTATGTTTATGTTATACGAACTTACTAGGCTTTATATGCTTACGTAGTTTCTTTCCTTTGTTTTATAGATTATCGGAAGCTCGATCGGTTTGGAAGCTCATCAGAGAACTATCACACTATCCAACGATTATATCCGTAGATTTTGATGTATTGGTGAAGATTATAATTGCATGTATAGGTGAATTTATGTTTAATGACTAGTTGATAATGTTGCTTGGAATTTGTGGTACTTTTGGTAGCT
Organism: Gossypium longicalyx; assembly: GCA_025698465.1. Lineage (NCBI taxonomy): Eukaryota > Viridiplantae > Streptophyta > Magnoliopsida > Malvales > Malvaceae > Gossypium > Gossypium longicalyx. Next base: position 61,898,955 of record CM046997.1, read on the forward strand.
TTTGGATTGGATGTTAATATGGTCAAGTTGATGCATGGTTTTATGACCAAAGTGGTAAGTGTTGGTATGTTTGCAATGTGGTCAATTATGGTATGCTTTGATATGGAATTGAACTAAATGTGTTTGGATGAAATATGACCAATTAGACATAAGTTTAGTTATAATTGCTTGGTTGTAATTGAGGTGCCTATATGGCATATTGGTTGGATGGATATGTAACAGCCCAGTTTTAGCTAAATCAGAACAGTGGATTTGGAACCACAAATCTTATGTCAGAAAATTATTTTAATATTATTTTTGGTATTTACAACATAATAGTATGTATGTGTGAAAATTTCGTGAGCTAATTTTATCGTTTAATTGCTCAATTTGAGAAAAAAGGACTAAATCGTGTAAAGTGCAAAAGTGTTATTCTATTAGCTAAAGGTGTCTAATAGCTATAGAACTTTAAAGTTAAAGTCCTTATGAGGTAAATAGCCCTATTGTGAGTTAGTGGATGATATTTTGGTTTGCCATTATTGAAATATTGAATTAATTTTAAGGTTAAATTGGTAAATGGTTAATAAATGATATAATAAATAAAACAAAAGCTAAAATTTTTTAGATTATCATCTTCATTAGCCGAAACTTGAAGAGTGGAATAGCTAAGGTTAGGTTTTCATTCGGCCAAGCATTTCTAGCTCATTAAGGTATGGTTTTTGATCCGTTTTTGTGATCGTTGCTTTGAGTACTAGCTAGCCCATGCCTCAATTTTTAAATTGGTTGATGAATTTGTGAGTTGCCATTGATGATAGCTTAATTTTTTTGAGTGTTGATGATGGAAAATGAATAATTGTTGATAGACTAATATGTTTTATTTAGTGATTTTTGGTAAAAATACAAATTAGGGATTAAATTGTGAAAAGATAAAAATCTAGGGTTAAAAGTGTGAAGAAATGTGAAATATGGGATGCTAGGGGTATTATGGTAATTTGGCTAAGCATGGATTAAATTGAATTGTGTGAATTTGATGTATTTGAGAAATAGGGACTAAATTGATTAAATGTGAAAGTCTAGCGGCTAATGTGTAAAAATGCCCAAATGTGTGTTGTGGACTAAATTGAAAGATTATGTGATTAAATGAGTTGAATTTGTTATAATATAGATTAATAAAAGAGGAACCCAGACTTAGATCGAGGCAAGAACAAAGTACTCGACTAATCGACTAGTTTCATCATTTTTACGTCTGAGGTAAGTTCGTACGTGATAAACATTGTTACAATTATGTTTTTAATGCTTTAATATTGCATAAATTATATATATGAGACGACAGTTGTGTACGATGATGAATCGATTATGTTTGGCACTTATTGTGCGTATCGAGATAACTTCGGCTATATAAAGCACTTAGTGTGCGAATTTGAATAGCTTCGGCTATATATGGCACTTAGTGTGTGAGACTGAGATAGCTTCAGCTGTGAAAGGCACTTAGTGTGCGAGATTATAATAACTTCAGTTATGTTTTGGCACTTAGTGTGTGAGATATCGAGTATTCGACATTATTACGTAAAGGTATGAGTTCGATATGAATATGTACAGGTATGTACATATAAAGCATGAAATTCAAATAGAAGAAGTTATGAACTTGTTCATAAACACTTGAGTAGTATGAGGAAAGTTTGTTGGTCACCATGATTTAGATATTAATTAGTACGAATTGATGATTTGTATATTATGAACTGTTGAGTATATTTAGTATGAACTTACTAAGCTGTGAACCTTACTGTGTGTTATTTGTTTATGTTTTATAGAGAATCAAAGCTAACTTGGACTCGGGGATCGTTAGGAAGCGTCATCACACTATCGATCATTTTGTTGGTACTTTTGAAGCTTTGTATATATGATATATGGCATGTATAGGCTAGTGTCATCTTAGTATGTTTTGAGTTATGATATGAGCCATGAGATTTGGCTTGTAAATGTTGGTATGTATGGCTACTTAAGTTGGCTTGAATTATATGTTTGATAAGTGATATATATGATGTATATAATGCCTTATATGTTGGCTTATTTTGGTATGTTTGCCATAATTGTTTATATAGCTAAATGGTTGTTCATTTGGTTAATTATTAGTTGATGTATTAATGCTTGGAAGATTGGCATATTGTGGTTTGAATTTGAGATGATGATATGGTGAAATTTGTATCATAATATAGATGATAATTTGATGAGGAAATGCATTTAGAACTTATGTAAGTCTTGATGATTTTGGCATATTGTTTTGGTATGTTTTTGAATATGGAATTAAGTAGTTGAAATGGTTGTGGATAGATGGCATGATATGTGTATGAAGTGGCATATTTTGGCTGCCTATATATGTGTTGAAATGGTACCAATTTGGTTGCTATGTATGTATGAGAAAAGGGTGGCAAATTGGCTTTACAAATGGCCTATTTTTGTCCACGCGGGCAGAGACACGGACATGTGTCTTAGCCGTGTACGACACACAGTCATGTTACACGGTCATGTGTCCCCTAGGTTACCCTTATGAATTAAGTCAGTATACCCTACAGTTTTGACACGGTCTAGACACACGGGCGTGTCTATTGGCCGCGTGTGACACACGAGCAGGAAAATGGGCGTGTGGCCGGCCGTATGGCACAAGTCAATAACCTCTCCAGTTTTCCCACGGTCATGGCACATAGGCGTGTCTTCAACCGTGTGGTGCAAGTAAGAATGTATGCCCTGTTTTTATATGGCTTGTGATACGGGTGTATCTGGTAGCCGTGTGTTGTCCACATGGGCGTGTGACCCTTTAATGTTGAAAAGCTTTCTAAGTTTCCAAAAGTTTGCAAATGTTATCGATTTAATCCTGAACCACTTCTAAGTATGTTTTAAGGTCTCGTAGAGCCTTAAAAGGGACATTGTGAATGTTTTGAATGCAATTTAAGTATAAATGTATAAATGTATGTGAATAAGGTGCATTATTCGGTAATGCCTCGTAACCCTATTCCGGTGACAGATACGGGTTAGGGGTGTTACATTTAATTAGTATCAGAGTTACAGTTTAGTCGATTCCTGACAGTTAAAATGTGTTTTCATATAGCAAATGGATCTTGATTGAGCCGTAGCTTATGATGTTGAAAGTAATGCACCTGCTCCCACTCAAGGGGCAAAGCAGTCTGATTCTAGACTCATAACTAGTAGCCAAGGGGGAGAGGCTAAGCAAACCTTCTTTCAGATAATGAATGATTGGTTTACGGAGTTCGTTCGAATGAATCCGGTTGCTCAACAACCTCCACCCTCACCTGTTCCTCAACAAATCCCAGTTGTACCACAAATGATATATCTAATTCGATTGAGTAAGCTACCTGTTGATAAGATTTGAAAAACACAGCATTAAAGAGTTTCGGGCTACCGTTGATGATGATGCTGAGAGAGCTGAGTTTTGGCTCGAGAACACGATCGGAGTATTTGAGGAATTGTCATATACTCCTGAAGAATGTATCAAATGTGTGATATGTTTACTTAGAGATAATGCATATCATTGGTAGAAAACGCTGACATCGGTGGTTCCTAAAGAATGAATCACCTGGGAGTTCTTTCAATATGAATTTAGAAAGAAGTACATAAGTCAGTGATTTCTCGATCAGAAACATAAAGAGTTTTTAGAATTGAAACAAGGTCGCATGACTGTAACCAAGTACGCTCAGCAATATGTTTCAACTGAAGAAATAATGTGTAAGCGGTTTATTGATGGGCTGAATGAAGATATTAAACTTCTAGTTGGGATATTAGATTTGAAAGAATTCATTGTGCTAGTTGAACAGGCATGCAAGGCTGAAGATTTTAGCCGAGAAAAAAGAAAGGCTGATTCAGTGGCAAGAGATTCGAAGAAGAGCTCAATGACTAAATCTTACCATCCCTCGTCGAAGAAATATTGAGACTATTTTAACCGATCAACAACTTCAGTAGGATATCAGAATAGAGATCACGGAAAGCAATACACCAACCCTAAAGCTCAAGCCACATCAGTATCGAGTGTTGGTAACGTAAATGATGTTAAACCCGAGTGTAACACCCATTATCCGTATCTGAAATCGGGACAGGGTTCGAGGCATTATCAGACTTAAATGTAAACAAGCATACAAATCCGGGCCATAAAATTTCATATAATATGAAACCTTTCAATCACAAGCAATTTGTCCCTTAAAAGGGCCTAGGAGGTCCAAAGCATACACAGGGAGTAGTTTGGGACTACACCGAGAACTTTCGGAACCTTTTTGACATGTAGGAAATTTTTTCTTATTTTGGAGAGTCACATGCCCGTGTGGGTAGGCCATGTGGTCACACACGCCTGTGTGGCTTGGGACACGCCTATGTCCTCAGCCCGTGTAACTCTCTGACTATGACATCATCAACCAAAATATGGTCACATGGCCAAGTGACACGCCCGTGTGCTCAGACCGTGTGGCAAATTAAATTCCAAAATCAGGTGCAGACTTCACACGGCCTGGCCACACGCCCATGTCCTAAGGTCGTGCCCTTCACACGACAGAGACACACGCCCGTGTCTCTGCCCATGTGTTTACTACTGGGCATTCTATTTTGCATTACTTAGGGTTCAAGGGACACACGGCCGGATCACACGCCCATGGGGCAAACCATATGTCACACACGACCTAGACACATGCCCCTGTGTCTACCCGTGTGGACAACTTTGAGGATATTTTTCAGGCCATTTGACACCCTTAAATGCTCATTCACTCATTTATCTTTGATGGCATGCAACATAGTATAATTAGTCACTCAAATACTCCTAAACATGATTAACCCATGCCTTTTTAATGTCAACATATCTCCTATCCAACCCATCATGCTTTCATATGGCATTCCACACCAATTTCATATTCATTCATCATGCTAGACCTACTTTCAATTTACTCAATTATACTATAGTTTTGGTCATACTTATTAGCCATGATTCATTCAATTAGCACATGTGCCATTCGTCACACATCTTATCCACAAGCAATCACGTCGAGCATAATACATTGCATGCATGCATAATTGATTAGGGTTACAACCCAAATAATCAATATGAACCATATCACATGGCCATATACAAAATGAATCAAATATTACCATAAGCCAACACATTTGGCTAGACCAATATGACATATAACAAAAAGACCAAGTCCTTATACATGCCATACTTAAAATGTTGAGACTAACTATACCCAATGTCCAGTTGATAGTGTAATCGAGCCTCTGACGTTCTACGATCCCCGAGCTAGCTTGGCGATACTATAAGAAAATGAAAAAGAGAGGGGAGTAAGCATAAAGCTTAGTAAGTTCACATGCAAATAGATAGCAACATAATCATATATATAAATACCATTGACAAAACATAGTTTACTTATGTGTTATCATAAATTCAAAGGCATAGCTTAATTTTGAAGACATAACTTACACATTTTCAATCTTACCAAAAGTTCATCACATACCGAGCTCATTCATATGAGTTTTTCGTACATACATGTACCAACTCATAACACATTGTCATATTTTCTCATCATTGATTTACTTGTCGAATAACTCACAGGTTTACCCGTTGAACACTCGGAATACTATCGGATACATAGAAGACTTGCACATAGTGCTTCAAACGTAGCCGCATGCTAACTCATATCATAATCACACATTGCTCGCTCTTGAGTTGATCACGGGCCTGCTCACACAAGCTGATAGCCAGGACGTAACTACATGGGCTACTCACACAAGCTGACAGTTAGGACGTAACTATACGGGCTGCTCACACAAGTTGACAGGTACCCACAACACATGCCGGGCTACCCAGCTACCGATAGAACGTACAAGACCAGCACCCGAATTCACATAGTCACATATACACATAATCTCATGACCTCATAATCACATAGTTCCTAGTGACATGTCACATTGTATCCTACATTATTCCTAAGGTTCAAATGGGATTTTCTCGATAACTCGTATTCGTTGAACTCATTCACAATGTCATTCTCATTGACCATAAAGTCATTCATAAACTCGTCATAATAATTAAACATAGAAACTCATACATTAATAAAGCATTAAAACATGATTCAACATTGCATTATTTACACATAAACTTATCTCGGTACAAAATATGGACAATTAATTCAATTTAGTCCAAAATCTTGTTCTTTCCCCGATCTATGTCCGGACTCCGTTTTTCTTGATCTATAATAGCAAATTCAGCTCATTTAATCATCACATTATTCAAATCAGTCCAAATACTATATTTAGGCAAAATTATGATTTTGCCCCTAAACTTTCACATATTTACAAATTAGTCCCTAAGCTCGTAAAATGAAATGTGTTCATCTTCTTTGTTACCCAAGCCCAGCCGGACCTATACCATGCCCATATTAGCCCACATTTTCCTTTATTTCACATTTTTACTACTCATTTTTACACCTTTTACAAACAAGTCCTTTTTATGCATTTCTATCAAAAATCACTTAGTAAGAGATGTTAAACACACATCAAACTTTCATTTTCTTCCATTAAACACCAAAATACAAACATGTCACACATGGGTCAAATTTCATACATGAACCCTAGCTCAAAATATGGCTAGAAATGGATAGATCATGCTTCAAGGACATCAAAAAAGTAAAGAACATCAAAAATGGGGCTAGGGAGCACTTACAATCAAGCTTGAAAAGTTGAAAACCCTAGCTATGGAACCCTTGCAAATTTCAACACACAAGGAGGAAGATGGACACAATTTTGACTTGATTTTTCCCTTTTGATTCTTTTAATTACCAAAAGACAAAAAAGCCCTTAAGGTCTTTCTTTCCAATTTTTCCTATTCATGCCCATTTTTGTCCAAAATTTTAAAACTTGGTCAAATTGCTATTTAAGGACCTCTAATTACTGATCCAATGCAATTTCATGCTTGAAGCTTCTAGAACACAAGTTTTACAGCTTATTCAATTTAGTCCATAAAGTCAAATTTGACACTTTAGGCATAGAATTTCTTCATGAAAATTTCACACAAACATGCAATCATATCATGTACCATCAAATAATCATAAAATGATTATTTCTATTTCAAATTTGTGGTCTTGAAACCACTATTCTGACTAGACCCTAATTCGGGATGTTACAATTCTCCCCGCTAGGGATTTTCATCCCCGAAAATCTTACCGGTGAAAAGGTTTGGGTATTGGTTTCTCATGTTTTCCTCAATCTCCCATGTAGACTCTTCAACCCTATGTCTTTGCCATAAAACTTTCACAAGGGCAATACTTTTGTTTCTCAATTGCTTGACTTCTCGGGCCAAAATCTTAATCAACTCTTCACCATAAGTCATATTCGGTCAGATCTCGACCTCTATTGGTGAAATCACGTGCGAAGGATCAGATCGATATCGGTGCAACATAGACATATGGAACACATGATGAATCTTTTCCAATTGGGATGGTAAGGCTAACCGATAGGCAACTAGCCCTACTCTCTCGGTAATCTCAACGATCCAATGAAACGCGGACTCAATTTCCCTTTCCTGCCAAATTTGAGAACTTTCTTCCACGGGGACACTTTAGAAATACCTTATCACCGACTTGAAACTCAATTCCTTTTTATTTTAAATCAGCGTAGGATTTTTGTCTATCCGAAGTACCTTTCAAAAAATCACGTATTACCTTTACTTTTTCTTTTGTTTTTTTGACTAAATCAACTCCATGAATCTGATTCTCTTTGAGTTCAATCCAATACAAAGGTGTTCGGCACTTACGCCCATACAATGCCTCATAAGGTGCCATTTTCAAACTCGACTGAAAACTGTTGTTGTAGGCAAATTCTACCAATAGTAAATACTTCTCCCAATTACCTTGGAACTCAAGGACATAACACTGCAACATATCTTCAAGAATTTGAATTACTCACTCAAACTGACCATCGGTCTGCTGATGGAAAGCGGTACTAAAATTTAATTTTGTAACTAAAACCTCCTGCGACTTCTTCCAAAATCGCGAGGTGAACCTCGGATCTCTATCCAATATAATCGATAAAGGTACTCTGTGCAACCTCACTATTTTAGAAATGCACAACTCGACTAGCTTGTCAAGTGAATAATCGACACGTACCGGTATAAAAAGAGCCGACTTTGTCAATCGATCAACAACAACCCATACAACATCTTTCTTTCTCGGTGTCAGAGGCAAACTCGTCATGAAATCTATAGTAATACTGTCCCATTTCCACTCGGGAACCATCACAGGCTGAAGTAAGCCTGAAGGTACTTGGTGTTCAGCTTTCACTTGTTGACAAATCAGGCATCTCGAAATGAACTCAGAAATATTTCTTTTCATACTCAGCCACCAATACAATTTCTTTAAGTCATTGTACATTTTCGTACTACCCTGATGCATAGACAAACGATCACTATGGGCCTCAAGAAAAATCTTCTGAATCAACTCGGTATTCTTAGGAATACAAATCCTATCTCGGAACATTAAAAAACCATTGGAACTAATCTGAAAATCTGATTCTATAGCTAATTCACATTGAACTCTTTTGCCTTGCAAATCACCGTCACTTTGCTAGGCTTCATAAATCTCTTGAAAAAACATTGGTCTAGCTCTTAACTCGGCTAGAATCGAACCATCATCTGATAAGGCCAACTGAGTGTTCATATCCCTCAATGCAAACAAGGATTTCCTACTCAAAGCATCAACGACCACGTTCGCCTTTCCCTGGTGATAATCAATCACTAGCTCATAATCTTTTACCAACTCTAGCCATCTCCGTTGTCGTAGGTTCAAGTCCTTTTGAGTCATCAAGTACTTCAGACTTTTATGATCAATGAATACTCAACATTTTTCACCATTCAAATGGTGTCTCCAAATGTTCAACACGAACACAATGGCGGCTAACTCCAAATCTTGAGTTATATAATTTTTCTCATGTGGCTTCAGCTGCCTCGAGGCATACGCTATCACCTTACCTTCTTGCATAAGTACACAACCTAATCCATTCAAAGACGCGTCACTAAAAACCACAAATTCTTTTCTCGGTTCAGGTTGCACTAAAATTGGAGCCTCAATCAATAATTGTAACACCCCTTACTCGTATCCGACATCGAAATAGGATACGAGGCATTATCGGACTTAAACGTAAGCAAATATATAAAACCAGGCCATAAAATTTCACCCAAATTAAAACCATTTGTTAACAAGCATTTCACTCCTATGGCCTACGAGGCCCAAAACCTACGTTAGTGGTGGTTCGGAACCAAACCAAGAACTTTCGGAACTTTTACAACACTTAGAAAATTTTTCACATTATAAAAGGCCACATGCCATTGTGGTTGGGCCGTGTGGATTTCACACGCCCGTGTGGCTTGGGACACGCTCGTGTAACTCTCTGATTATGATGTCATGCACAAAATGTGGTCACACGGCCAAGGCACATGCCCGTGTCCTTAGACCGTGTGGAAAATTAAATTCCAAAATCAGGTGTAGACTTCACACGGCCTAGGCACACGCCCATGCTCTAGGCCGGTGTCTATCACACAGCTGAGACACACAGACATGTCTCTGCCCATGTGTTTACTACTGAGCATTCTATTTTGCATTAATTAGAGTGCAGGGGACACACGGCCGGATTACACGCCCATGGGGCAAGTTATGTGTCACACACGGTCTAGACACACGCCCGTGTGTGTACCTATGTGGGCCACTTTAAGGCTATTTTCCAAGCCAAATGCCACCCTTATTTGTTCAAACACATATATACAAATAAGCAATATTTCTTAGACTTTGATGCATGCATTTTCACACCACCTTATACACACACATGACATTCATCAACATTCAATCATCAATAACCATAGGCCATATCATAATGGAATTGGCACATACATAGATGAATAGGTTTACAACCCAATAAGCATTATGAGTCATAACTCATGACCATATACAAAATGAATCAACTATCATTATAAGCTAACACATTTGGCTAGACCAATATGACATATAACAAAAAGACTAGGTCTCTATACATGGTATACTCAAAATGTTGAGATTAACTATACCCAAATAATCCAATTGATAGTGTGAACATGCCTCCGACGTACTTTGATCCCTGAGCTAGCTTAACGATACTATAAGAAAATGAAAAAGAGAGGGGGTAAGCATAAAGCTTAGTAAGCTTACATGTAATTAATCAGTAATAAGAATATGCATTTCCATACACATACATAACATAACTTGACTCATCCCATTCTCAATAATCATTGTAGTCATACCCTACCTCATTCAATTTACATAATATTCAATAGAACTCAATATCATAATTTCTTTATTCTCCTCTTACTGAAGTTTTATCATTTTGTAATCTTAATACTAAGAGCTTGGCGCACATACCTATACCCTTTCAACATAATCATACCTCGTCATTTCTTTGACACATCCTCAGTCTACCCGTTGAACCACTTGGAATAGTAACGGATACTCGAGAAACCCCGTTCACATAATAAGTTTCCAATGCCATGTCCCAGACATGGTCTTACATGGGATCTCATATGTCGATGCCAATGCCATGTCCCAAACATGGTCTTACATGGGATCTCATATCAATGCCATATCTCAGATACGGTCTTACATGATAACACACACCGATGTCGATGCCATATCCCAGATATGGTCTCATACGGGATCTCATCAACCCAAATGTCGTGATATTTGTACCTTAAGTATTCTTAAGGTTCAACTGGCTTTCATCACCTTGATTCTTTATCGGATAATATCAATAATACTCACAAAGACCAATATACAATTCATGCAACATTAAATTTTAAATACATAACAGGATGTTATACCAATTACACACAAACTTACCTCGGTACAAAATATGGACAACTAATTCGATTTAGTCCAAGTTCTTACTCTTTCCCCGGTCTAGGCCCGACTCTGTTTTTCTTGATCTATAATAGAAAATTCCACTTGTTTAATTACCACATTATTCAAAACAGCCCATAAATCATATTTTGGAAAAATTATAGTTTTGCCCCTAAACTTTCACATAATTATAATTTAGCCCCTAGGCTCGTAAAATGAAATGTGGCCAATTTCTTTGTTACCCAAACATAGCCAATTCATATTCCGTCTTATAACAACCCATGTTTTTCATCAAATCACATTTTTAACACCTATTTTTACATGTTTTACAAACAAGTCCTTTTTGGTGTTTTCACAAAAAATTGCTTAGAAAAGATGTTCACTTATAACCAAACTTCCATATTCCTCCATTAATCATAAAAATACATGTATGACATACATGGGTGAATTTTTTAACATAAAACCTAGGTCAAAATAATGGTAGAAATAGCTATATTATGCTTCAAGGATCTCAAAAAAATCAAAAACTATCATCAAAATGACTTACATGTAAAGGGTTTATTATGCTTAAAATTTCAAGCTTCCATGGGGTTTTTCTCCTTCAAATTTCGGTGGAAAAAGATGGAGAAGAAGATGACCATTTGATTTTTATTTTATTAGTTTTTGCTTTTGTCATCAAATACCAACCCATACCCAATTTTTGACTTTTTGACTTTTTATTTATTACACTTCATGTACAGCCGCACACATATATAATGGCCTAATTGCTCATTAAGGACCTCAAATTTTAAGTTCTATAGCTATTTAACACCTTTAGTTAATGGAACACAACTTTTGCATTTAATACGATTTGGTCCTTTTTCACAAATTAAGCATTCAAACGGTAAAATTTCTTAACAAAACTTTTACACAATCATATTATCATGTCGTAGACCTCAAAATAACATTAAAATAATTTTTATGACCTCAGATTTGTGGTCCCAAAACCACTGTTTCGACTAGGCCCAAAATCAGGATGTTACAACAATGCCTTTAGTTTCTCAAAACTCTATTGGTATCTTTTCGTCCATTCGAACTTAACATCTTTCTATAACAATCTCATCATCGGAGTAGTAATCATGAAAAATCCTTTAACAAACCGTCTGTAATAACTGGCTAAGCCTAGGAAGCTTTTAACTTCCGACACATTCTTCAGCGGTTTCCATTCAACAATAGTTGAAATCTTACACGGATCTACTTGAATGACATCGCCCGAAACAATGTGCCCTAAGAATTCGAATTCTCGAATCCAAAACTCGCTTTTGCTAAAATTAGCATACAACTGCTTGTCTCTCAAGGTTTGTAAAATTGTTCTCAAATGTTCGGCATGCTCGGCCTCATCACGAGAATAAATCAGTATATCGTCAATAAAAACAACCACATATTTATCTAAGTATATTCGAAAAATATGGCTCATTAAATCCATAAATACCGTGGGAGTATTTGTTAAACCAAAAGGCATAACCAAAAATTCATAGTGACCATACCTCGTCTAAAATGCAGTCTTTGGTACGTTCGAATCTTTAACTCTCAACTGGTAGTAACCAGACCTCAAGACTAACTTTGAAAATACTATGGCTCCCTTCAATTGGTCAAACAAGTCATCGATTCTTGGTAAAGGGTACTTGTTCTTTATGGTTACCTTATTAAGTTGTCGGTAGTCAATGCACAATCTTATTGAACCATCTTTCTTTTTCACAAATAGCACCGGTGCACCACACGGAGAATAGTTGGGTCTCGCGAAACCTTTATCTGTTAACTCTTGTAACTGGACTTTTAAATCCTTTAACTCCATCGGAGCCATCCTATATGGAGTAATCGAAATAGGTGCAAAGATCAGAACTAATTCGATGCCAAACTCAACTTCTCTAATTAGGGACAATCCGGGCAACTCTTCCGAGAACACGTCTGGATACTCGCATACTACCAGCATTGACTTAATTTTCAACTCAGACTTTTTCATATTTATCACAAAGGCAAGATAAGCTTCACAACCCTTTCTCAAACATCTCTGAGTAGTCATAGAAGAAATCACTACCAGTAAGCTATTCGATTCATCTAATTCAACTTGAAGAATATCACCACTTTCACATTTCAATTCAATGATTTTCCTTCCACAGTTTACTACTACATCATGCATGGTCAACCAATCCATACCAAGTATTATATCAAATTCATCAAAAAGCAAAAGCAGTTCTTATATACTTTGTCAACTATCACATGCTTGCCTAGAGAGTTTGACACTTTTATCATAAATTTTGTAGACTCAATGGGCATATTCATGCTAGACACCAATTTCACACATACATACGAATGGGTAGATCCCGGATCAATCAAAGAAACAACAAAATTATCATAGAGAGGAAAAGTACCCATAATCACATCAGGGGATGAAGCCTCTTCGCGAGCTCGAGTGGCGTAAGTCCTTGTAGGTGCCATACCCTCGGGTCTTACAGCTGGTTCCCAAGGTGCACTCTTACTACTCATTCCATTTCCCAAATTCCTCTGTGGTCTCCCTCTAGAAGTAGCATTGCCCGATCTTGCACTCTTAAATTTTTTCCTTTTCAACCTTCTCAGGACAATCCTTGATAAAATGATCATGTGAACCACACTTGAGACATGCCCAGCTATTCCTCTAGCATTCACTGGGGTGACATCTACCACAATGTTGACACTCAGGTCTATTAGGTCGAGCATTACCTACACTCGCTATCGAAGTAGTCTGAGCCTTATGACCCGAATACTGTTTCCCATGGTTCCTAATCGAAAACCCAGCTGAAACACTTAATCGAGTATTAAACTCTCTCGGTTTCTTAGTTGAGGACTGAAATAATTTACCCATCTGTCTCTTCTTTGAATCTCGAGACTCTAATTCAGCTTTCCTCTTCTCTTTAGCCAATTCCTCGGCTTTACAAGCTCTCTCTACGAGCATAACAAATTCTCTCAGTTCAAGGACACCCACTAACAATCAGATGTCTTTGTTTAATCCATCTTCAAATCTATTGCACATGATGGCCTCAGTCGGTACACATTCTTGAGCGTATTTGCTTAGCCTCACAAGTTCACGCTCATATTCCGTTACCGTCATTCGGCCCTGTTTTAACTCGAAGAATTCTTTCCTTTTCTGATCAATAAATCTCTGGCTAATGTACTTCTTACGAAATTCTTCTTGGAAGAATTCCCAATTAACTCTCTCCCTTGGTACCACCAACACAAAGGTGTTCTACCACTGATAAGTCGAGTCTCTCAGAAGGGACACAACACACTTCATGCATTCCTTAGGTGTGCATGATAACTCATCAAACACCCTAATGGTATTCTCGAGCCAAAACTCTACCTTCTCATGGTCATCATCTTTACTAGCTTGGAACTCTTCGGCTCCTTGTTTCCAAATCTTATCAACTGGAGGTCTATTTAGTCTCACGAAGTCCATACCTTGGGGTGCTATGGGGTTAGGTTGAGGAATATGTAACATCCTGAATTAGGGCCTAGTCAGAACAGTGGTCTCGAGACCATAAATTTGAGATAAAAATAATTATTTTATGATTCTTATGAGGTTTATGTTAAGAATACATGCTTGTATGAAAGTTTCATGAAGAAATTCTATGCATAAAATGTCTAATTGCATTTTAGGGGCCAAATTGAATAAAATGCAAAACTTGCATTCTAGAAGCTTTAAGCATGAAATTGCATTAGATTATGAATTAGAGGGTCCTAATTAGCAATTTGACCAATTTCTAAAATTTTGGACAAAAATGAACATGCATAAGAAAAATTGGAAAGAGAAACCCTAACGGCATTCTGGTCATTAGGTAATTAAAAGAATAAAAAGGGAAAATCAAACCAAAAATGTGTCCATCTTCCTCCTTGGCTGCTGAAAATCACATAACACCATAGCTAGGGTTTTGTTCAACATTTCCAAGCTCAATAGTAAGTGTTCCTTAGCCCCTGTTTTAATGTTCTTTGTATTTTTGAAGTCCCGGTAACATGGTCTATCCATTTCTAACTATATTTCCAGCTAGGGTTTATGTGACCCATGCATGACATGTTTGTATTTTGATGATTAATGGAAAAATATGAATGTTTGATGCATGATGAACATCTTTTATTAGGTGATTTTTAGTGAAAACACCTAAACAAGAGACTTGTTTGTAAAAGTGTAAAAGTGAGAAGTAATAATATGAAATAAAAGAAAATATGGGCTGATATGAGCATAGTAAAGGTTTGGCTAAGCTTGGGTAATCAAGAAAATGCATACATTTCATTTTACGAGCCTAGAGGCTAAATTGTAAATATGTGAAAGATTAGAGGTCAAAATGTAAATTCGCAAAAGTATGATTTATGGACCCATTTGAATAATGTGAATAATAAATAAGTTAAATTTGAAATTATAGATCAAGAAAAACGTGAATCGAGACTTGATCTAGGAAAGAATAAAGTATATGACGACTAGGTTTGATTATCATCATTTTGTACCGAGGTAAGTAGATATGCAAATAATGTGGTGTTGTAGTATGTTTTAATGCTTTAATATATTGTGATAAATGTTTTATTGTAATTATGAGTTATATGCTTATTGATTGTTACGAAAGCATTAATGTTATCATGGTCGTTAACCACGACAATACGAGCAAGTACGATGGAGATAATATATGTAAGTGAAGAAAATCCCGTTTGAACCTTAGGAATAGTTAGGATACAAGTGACATGTCACTAGGAAATAAAAGATCTGAGCTCATTGAGTTGGTTCGAGTTCGTGAGAAATCCGAACTTGTTGAGTTGGTCCAAGTTCGTAATATATGTGAGGCATCCGAGCTCGTTGAGTTGGTCTGAGTTCATTATGGATGTGGGCATCCGAGCTCGTTGAGTTGGTCTGAGTTCATTATGAATGCGATGCATGTAACATCTGATCTCATTGAGTTGGTTCGAGTTCACTATGGATGTCTACATGTTATGAGGTAGCTTTGGCTACGTATGTACATGAGACACTTATGTGTAAGTTTTCTGCGTATCCAATAGTATTCCGATGTGTTCAATGGGTAATGTAATGATTGTAATGAAGTTCCGAGGAGGGCATATGAAAGAGGTATGGTTATCGATATTGTATTATGAGTACAGGTATGTATGCTAAACCTATGAGTAATGCTTTGATAAAGATCGATTTAAGATAAGCAAGTATGTATGTGCATATGATAAGTAAGCAAAGAGGTTTGAATAAAGAATAATCTTTATGTATATGTTATCATGTTTTTGCATGTTAATTGTTTACCACTATCACATATTATTTGCATGTGGACTTACTACGCTTTAACGCTTACTCCCTTCTCTTTTCCATCCTTTGTAGTTCTGCTAAGCTAGCTCGAGGATCGGAAGCTATCGGAGTATTCAATCACACTATCAAAACACTTTTGGGTATAGTGAAATTATTATTTTGAGTATGGCATATATAGGAACTTGGTCATTTTGTGATATGTGTCATGCTATTTGGCCAAATTGTGAAGGCCTATGATGGTGATGATTCTTTTTGTAATGGTCATGTGATATGGCTCATATTTGATCATTTGAGTTGTAATCTAATTACCCATGCATGCATGTGTTAGTGTTTTGATGGTAGGATATGTTATTGCTCGATGAGTGCATGATAATGATGTGATATGTTGTTGATTGATGAATGTATGGTGAAGTGTGGATTAAGTGCTAAAGGTTAAATGATGACCTAATGACTTAAAATGACTATGTGTATGAATACACAATTTGTAGTTATGGTAACAAGTTTAATAATGCATGAAATTGGTGTGGAATGCCTCTAAATTGTGTAATAAATGAGTGTGCAATAAGATGACATTATGAAGATGTGAGAGTGCTATGGTGTGGAGTATTTGAGTGCATAAATATGTCATGTTGCATGTTACAAAGTGTGTTTGAATGTATGAGTGATTGAGGGTGACCATTGGCTTGGAAAATAGCCTCCAAAAAGGTCCACACGGGTAGACACACGAGCATGTGCGACACACGGTCTACCTCATAGGCATTTTAAATGGATGTGTGTCCCCTGCACCAAAAATTTCCAAGTCAGTATGCATGGTAGTAAACAAACGGGCAGAGACATAGTCGTGTGTCTCAACTGTGTGAAGGACACGGCCTAGCACACGGGCGTGTGCCTTGGCCATGTGCCCCTAAATGAATGATGATGTCATAAACAGAATGTCCAGGTTTTTGGACACGGGCATGTCTAGGCCGTGTGAGGGACACGTGCTAGGGACACACGCATGTGCTCGGCCGTGTGAAAACCCCTGTAGGTTTGAAATGAAAAATAAATTCTAGAAATTCCACACGGGTATGGGACACGGGCGTATGCATTGCCTTCGCACGGGTGTGTGAGGCTTAAACCTAGAAATTTTCTTGAAATTTTCTTAAGCTCTCGATTTAGTCCCGGATTATTTTTAATGTAGGTTTTGGGCCTCGTAGGTCCATGATAAGGACAATATGAATTTGTTTGATTGGTTTTAATTTGGAGTGGAATTTTATGACCTGTACTTTCTGGAGATGCCCTGTTTATGTACAGTAATGCCTCATACCTCGTCCCAATCTCGGGTACAGGTAAAGGGTGTTACATTTAGTGGTATCAGAGCTATAGTTTAGTCAATTCTCAGACTAACCTAGCGTATTTGGGTCTAGCTATACATACCATACATATATATATATAAGTAATGATAATGTGACGACTCCTAACAATATTAAAATGTGTCTTCATATAGCAACTGGATCCCAACAGAGCAGTGGTGGATGACGTAGAAAGTAACGCACCTGCTCCAGCGAAAGGAGCGGTGCCATCTGAAAGTAGGCCTAAAACTGTAAATAGAGGAGAAGGAGTGTAACGCCCCCACGCTTGAGACCGTCGCCGGATTCGAGCTTGAGGTGTTACCGAACATAATTTATCAAATTAAGAACTTCGAATCATTTGTTTCTACATTCACAGCTTTCTAGCTATCTGCGTCACAGTTACAAGAAAAATCATATCTCGGGTTACGAAACTCAAAATCAAGATCCGTAAATTTTCCCTAAATCTAGACTCATATATCTATTCAATAATTTTTTTTCTAGAATTTTTGGTTGGTCCAATTAGTACATTTTATTAGTTAAAGTTACCCCTGTTTCAGTACTTGACTGGACTGCTCTCTGTTTACTACGAACCATATTTCTCTCTGTGAAAAATTTATATGACTATGCTGTTTGCTTATCCTGAAACTAGACCCAATAAGGATTCCAAGAATATAAAATAATTCACCTAATTATTTTTGTACAATTTATGGTGAATTTCTAAAGTTGGAACAGGGGATCCAGAAATCGTTTTGGCCCTGTTTCACTAAAATTCAAATATCTTCTAACATATAATTCTTTTACCTGTTTCGTTTGTTTTATGCGGAACTAGACATATTAGGATTCAATTTCATATTTAATTCATCACCAAATTCAATTTCTATGATTTTTAGTAAATTTTCAAACTCACGTCAGTGTTGCTGCAATGTTCTGTTTAAAGCAAATTTCATCTTTTCATGAGTTTTTATGGACTAGATAACTTATTAACCTTCCATGACATCAAACATGATCTAAATTAGCCATTTCCATGACTTATCATTATCAAGCATTTTCTCAACCAAATCACCGCCATATCACAAAATTATTTACACAAAGTAGGTATACTGCTATACATGCCATACTTAAGTTTTACAAGCCATTTACCAAAATAAAAGTCCTTCTGGATAGTGTGATCGAACCTTGAACAGTCATCACGATTTCGAGCTGGCTTGTTCAAAACTACTGATGAATAAAAAAGGAGGAGTAAGCATAAATGCTTAGTAAGTTCATATGCAAATAACAAGTAACATAACAATACAATTATACCAAACAACCTTAGCATGGTATCACCAAAACATATATCACATTTCTAAACATCATTCATCATCTTACCACCTTATCGTTGCAGTATCTATTTTCAACCCGAGGGTTAAGTACATACCTGTCCAAAGTGTCCATTTCACAACACTTACCAAAACGTCACTTGCATTTTAAGTGTTCTTCCATTTCACTAGAAATTTTACCCGTTGAACACATCGGAATATAACTCGGATACATGGATAATTTGCACATAAGTGCCACATATGTAATCAAGCAATCATGTAACCCGCCCCTAAGTGAACTCGGACTCAACTCAATGAGCTCGGGCGTTCGCATCCATAAGTAAACTCGGACTCAACTCAACGAGTTCGGATGCCTAGTTACATCTCACGAACTCAGACTCAACTCAACGAGTTCGGACATTCGCATCCATAAGTGAACTCGGACTCAACTCAACGAGTTCGGATGCCCAACCATCCTAGTGACATGTCACTTGTATCCTAATCTATTCCTAAGGTTCAAACGGGATTTTCCTTGGACACATATCCTTGTCATCTTTCGTAAAATACTAAAACCAATACTCGGTAGCAATTTATATTTAACAAATAATACACATAATTTGCATTTTATTCGAAAATAACCACAAAGCATATATTTCGTGATAAAAATCAGCATATCATAAAATTAACATCAATAACTTAAAAATAATAATTATGCTACATTATTTACACATGAACTTACCTTGGTACCAAAATATAGAGATTTTGCAATTTAGTCCACAATCTTTTCTTTTCCTCGATTGGGGTCGATTCCACGTCTTTGTTGATCTAAAATAACACATTTAGCTTATTTAATACTCACATTATCAAATTAGTCTTTAATTCAAATTTTAGCAAAACTACAATTTTACCCCTAAACTTTTGCATATTTACACTTTTTCCCCTAATCTCGGGATTAAAATTAATTCCTTATTCTTATGTTTTATAACATGCTGATCACTTTTCCCTTCTATGGTAACATCAAATTCTCACTCTAACATGTACTTATGACTATTAGGTATTTTTGCCGATTAAGCCCTTTTACTCGTTTTTGCTTAAAACCGAGTAGTACAAGTTGTCTGACATAATTTAGAACCTCATATTCTATCATAAAACACCAAAATACACAAATTTCACCTATGGGTATTTTTCCAAATATGAACCCTAGGTTAAATTATTGCAAGCATAAGTTAAATCGAGCTACCGAGATTCCAAAAACGTAAAGAGCATTAAAAACGGGGCTTGGAATCACTTACTATGAAGCTTGAAAGTTGAAGAAACCCTAGCTATGGAGAGAGGGAGCATTCGGCAGCAACTAAGGAAGATGATAACCAATTTTGTGTTATTTTTCCCTTTTTATTTCATTTAATATCCAAATGACCAAAATGCCCCTCCTTACTAAACTTTCAAAAATTCCTTCCATGTCCTAATTTTGTCCATGAACTTAAAATTGGTCAAAGTACCATTTAAGGCCTCCTAATTTATATTTCAAAGCAATTTCATACTAAAAACTTCTAGAATGCAAGTTTTGCAACTTATTCGATTTAATCCCTAACTTTAAATTAAACTCGTTATGCCAAAAATTTCTTCACGAAATCTTCACACAATTATGCAATCATATCATAAACCTCAAAATAATTATAAAATAATTATTTATATCTCGAATTTGTGGTCACGAAACCACTATTTCGATTAGGCCTTAATTTGGGATATTACAACTCTCCCCCTTTAAAGATTTTCGTCCTCGAAAATCTTACCGGTAAATAGAGGTGGGTATTGATTCTTCATAGTTTCTTCGGGTTCCCATGTAGCTTCTTCTACTCCATGCTTTTGCCACAACACTTTCACAAGTGCAACACTTTTGTTCCTTAGTTGTTTGACCTCTCGAGCTAAAATCTTAATCGGTTCTTCTTCATAGGTCATGTCTGGTTGTAGTTCAATTTCTGTCGGTAAAACCACATGTGAAGGATCCGAACGATACCGACGTAACATAAACACAAGGAATACATTATGAATCTTCTTCAATTCAGATGGCAATGCTAACCGATAGGCTACCGGTCCAACTCTTTCAATTATTTCATACGGCCTGATAAAACGCGGACTTAATTTGCCCTTCTGTCCAAATCTAAAAACTTTCTTCCACGGAGACACTTTTAAAAATACTTTATCACCAACTTGAAATTCAATGTCTTTTCGTTTTAAATCTGCATAAGATTTCTGTCTATCTGAAGTAACTTTCAAACAATCTCGAATTACCTTCACTTTTTCTTCGGTTTCTTTTATTAGATCAATTTCATAGATCAAATTTTCCTTGAGTTCAGTCCAATACAAAGGCGTTCGACACTTACGACCATACAATGCTTCATAAGGTGCCATTTTCAAGCTCGTCTGATAACTATTATTGTAAGCAAATTCTACCAACGGTAAATATCTTTCCCAATTTCCTTGAAATTCCAATACACAACATCTAAGCATATCTTCACGAATCTGAATTACTCTCTCTGATTGCCCATCAGTTTGTGGATGAAAAGTAGTACTGAAATTTAACTTCGTACCTAACGCGTCTTGCAACTTTTGCCAAAACCGCGAGGTAAACCTCGGATCTCTATCCGGAATAATCGACAATGGTATTCCATGTAGTCTAACAATTTCTCTAACATACAGTTCAGCCAACTTGTTAAGAGAATAATCCATACGTCATAGGGATAAAATGAGCCGACTTAGTTAATCATCAACTATTACCCGGATGGCATCTTTCTTTCCTGGAGTCAATGGCAACCCTAAAACAAAATCCATAGTAATCCGATCCCATTTCCATTCAGGAACCATAATAGGCTGAAGCAATCCCGAAGGCACTTGGTGTTCAGCTTTCACCTGTTGACAAATTAAACACTTTGATACAAACTCGAAAATATCTCTTTTCATTCCACTGCACCAGTACATTTTCTTCAAGTCATTATACATTTTCGTACTGGCCGGATGAACCGCCAAACAGCCATTATGTGCTTCATGCAAAATCTTTTGTATCAACTCCTCATTTTTCGATACACAAATCCGATTTTTAAACATCAAGCAACCATCAGAACCGATTCTAAAATCTGATCCCGTATCAGCTTCACACTATTTTCTCTTGGCTAGCAAATCTTGATCATTTTTTTGAGCTTCAAAAATCTCTTGTAAAAACATTGGTCTTGCTCTTAACTCTACTAGAATCGAACCATCATCTGACATTTTTAACTGAGTGTTCATAACTCTCAAAGCAAACAACAACTTTCTGCTTAAAGCATCGGCAACCACATTCGCTTTTCCCGGATGATAATCAATAACAAGCTCGTAATCTTTCAATAACTCCAACAATCTTCACTGTCTCAAATTCAAGTCTTTTTGTGACATCAAGTACTTAAGACTTTTGTGGTCGGTATATACCCGACACTTTTCACCATAAAAATAATGTCGTCAAATCTTCAAAGCAAACACCACCGCAGCCAATTCCAAATCGTGAGTAGGATAATTCCTCTCATGAGGTTTTAACTGCCTCGAAGCATAAGCCACCACTTTTACTTCTTGCATGAGTACACACCCCAATCCATTTAGAGAAGCATCACTATACACCACAAATTCTTTACCTAATTTGGGCTGTACTAACACTGGTGCCTCTGTTAATAACTTTTTCAATTCTTCAAAACTCTGTTGACATTCTTTCGTCCATTCAAATTTAACATTCTTTTGGAGTAGTCTAGTCATAGGAGTAGCAATTATAGAAAATCCATTTACAAACCACCGATAATACCCAGCTAGCCACAAGAAACTTCTAACTTCAGTTACATTTTTCGGTGGTTTCCAATCAACAATGGCTGAAATTTTACTAGGATCAACCCGTATACCATCACCTGAAACAATATGACCCAAAAATCCAACTTCCCGGAGCCAAAATTCACTTTTACTAAACTTAGCATACAACTGCTTATTTCTCAAAGTTTGCAAAACTATCCTCAAATGCTCAGCATGCTTTGTCTCATCTTTTGAATAAATTAAAATATCATCTATAAACACCACAACAAATTTGTCCAAGTGTGGCCGAAATATGCAATTCATTAAATCTATAAACACGACAGGAGCATTTGTCAACCCGAATGGCATAACCAAAAATTCATAATGACCGTACCTTATTCTAAAAGCAGTTTTAGGCACATCCGACTCTTTTACTCGCAGCTGGTAATACCCAGATCTTAAGTCAATCTTTGAAAACCATGTCGTTCCTTTTAGCTGATCAAACAAATCATCAATTCTTGGCAATGGATACTTGTTTTTGATTGTCACCTTGTTTAACTACCGATAATCAACACACAACCTCATAGAACCATCCTTCTTTTTCACAAATAACACAGGAGCACCCCAAGGTGAAAAACTCGATCTCACAAAGCCTTTATCAGTCAACTCTTGCAAATGCGACTTTAACTCTTTTAACTCTGTTGGTGCCATTCTATATGGAGTAATTGAGATCGGAGTTGTTCCCGGTATCAAATCAATACCAAATTCTACTTCCCTGACTGGAGGCAAACCTGGCAATTCTTCTCGAAATACGTCCACAAATTCACACACAACCGGCACTGATTCAACTTTCTTTTCAACTTCTTTTGTATTAATTACATACGCCAAATAAGCTTCATAACCCTTTCTCAAATATCTTTGAGCCGACATTGAAGAAATCACACTAGACAATGCCTCTGATTTATCTGATTCAACCTGTAGAGTTTCACCATTTACACACTTTAATTCTATAACCTTTTCTTTGCAATTTATTATAGCATCATGCAATGTCAACCAATCCATACCCAAAATAACATCAAACTCATCAAACGGCAACAACATCAAGTCAGTAGGAAAGTAATGACCCCGAATCATTAAAGGACATTCCTTGCATACTTTATCAACTATCACACATTTGCCTAATGGATTTGACACTCTAATCATAAATTCTGTGTTCTCAACAGGTATATTCATACTAGACACCAATTTCATGCACACATATGAATGAGTAGAACCGGGATCAATCAAAGCAATAACATTAACATCATAAAGAGAAAATATACCGGTAATCACATCGGGTGAGGAAGCATCTTCACGCGCTTTAATAGCATAAGTTCTAGCCGGAGCCCTTCCTTCAGGTCTAACTGCTGCATCTCTGGTTACATTCTTATTGTTTGCTTCGCTCCCAGCTTTTCTTGGATACCTTCCCCTCGAATCCGCACCACTTGCTTTTGTATACTGAAATTTTTCTTTCTCAGCTCTCTCTGGGCAGTCTATAATAAAATGATCTGGAGAACCACATCGAAAACATTCATTTGCTCTGCACGGACCAAAATGATTTCTACCACACCGCTGGCACTCGGGTTTAACAAATCTCGAGCTCCCTAAACTGGCTGCCGAAGTAGTCTGGGACTTAGGACCCACATTTTGCTTCTTAGAATTCCCATATGATTGCCAAGCTGAAACTTGGGAATGAGGATTCATATTTCTTGACTTTACGGGTTCTTTGTGAGGGTGCATTACTCATTGGTCTTTTCTTCCAATTTCGTGTCTCGATTCTACCTTTTCTTTTCCTTAAGTAGTTCTTGACCTTGCAAGCTCGATTGACAAGTACCACCATTTCTTTTAGTTCAAGGATCCCAACAAATACCTTGATGTCTTCGTTGAGCCCGTCTTCAAATCGTCGGCACATCTTGGCCTCTCAGAGGAACATATTCTCGCATACTTACTCAATCGAACAAACTCTCTTTCATATTCTGTGGATGTCATATTACCTTGCTTCACTCAAAAAAACTCTTTACGTTTTTATCAATAAATCTTTCACTAATATATTTCTTAGAAACTCTTCTCGAAAGAATTCCCAAGTTACCCTCTCTTTCGGTACCAAGAAATCAAAGTCTTCCACCAATTATAGGCTGAATCCTCAACAAAGATATAGCACATTTCAAACATTCTTCAGTGTACAAGATAATTCATCAAATACCCGGATAGAATTTTCAAGCGAACTCTGCTTTCTCGGCATCATCATCAATATTTGCCCTAAATTCTTCGGCCCTTTGTTTACGAATTCTGTCAACTGGAGTTCTATGAAATTTTATCATATCCACACCCTGAGGCATCGGGGGTCTAGTTTGAGGAATTGGGGGAGGTGGGGGAGGTCGTACATTTGGGTTCGTACGAACGAACTCAGTGTACCATGCACTCATCATTTAGAGAAAGGCTTCCCGATCCCTTTCTCTCCTCCTCACGACCAATAGTAGGAGGTGGATTTTCGATCACGCTTCTTCAAATTAAGTCTGGCGCATTACTCTCTACTTCATCTGCCACAGGTGGATCGAGATCCATTTACTTTATAAAAAATCATTTAAAAAGGTCAGAAGTCGTCACACTATCACAATTTATACATATGGCATGTATAGCAAAATCCGTACATACAACATGTGGTCTGAGAACTGACTAAACCTGTTCTGATACCATTAAATGTAGTGCCCCCATGCCCAAGACCGTCTCCGGAGTCGAGCTTGAGGTGTTACCGAACATAATTTATCAAATTAAGAACTTCGAATCATTTGTTTCTACATTCACAGCTTTCTAGCTATCTGCGTCACAGTTACAAGAAAAATCATATCTCGAGTTACGAAACTCGAAATAAGATCTGTAAATTTTCCCTAAATCTAGACTCATATATCTATTCACTAATTTTTTTTATAGAATTTTTGGTTGGGCCAATTAGTACAGTTTATTAGTTAAAGTTACCCCTGTTTCAGTACTTGACTGGACTGATCTCTATTTACTACAAACCATATTTCTCTCTGTGAAAAATTTATATGACTATGATGTTTGTTTATCCTGAAACTAGACTCAATAAGGATTCCAAGAATATAAAATAATCCACCTAATTATTTTTTTACAATTTATGGTGAATTTCTAAAATTGGAACAAGGGATCCAGAAATCGCTCTGGCCCTGTTTCACTAAAATTCAAATATCTTCTAACATATAATTCCTTTACCTATTTCGTTTGTTTTATGTGAAACTAGACATATTAGGCTTAAATTTCATATTTAATCCATCACCAAATTCAATTTCTATGATTTTTAGTAAATTTTCAAACTCACATCAGTGTTGCTGCAATGTTCTGTTTAAAGTAAATTTCATCTTTTCATGAGTTTTTATGAACTAGATAACCTATTAACCTTCCATGACATCAAACATTATCTAAATTAGCCATT
Source organism: Gossypium longicalyx (assembly GCA_025698465.1). Classification (NCBI taxonomy): domain Eukaryota; kingdom Viridiplantae; phylum Streptophyta; class Magnoliopsida; order Malvales; family Malvaceae; genus Gossypium; species Gossypium longicalyx. Next base: position 61,925,081 of record CM046997.1, read on the forward strand.
TCCATGACTTATCATTATCAAGCATTTTCTCACCCAAATCACCGCCATATCACAAAATTATTTACACAAAGTAGGTATATTGCTATACATGCCATACTTAAGTTTTACAAGCCATTTACCAAAATAAAAGTCCTTCGAATAGTGTGATCGAACCTTCGACTTGTCCCGATTCCCGAGCCGGCTTGTTCAAAACTACAGTGAATAAAAAAGAGGGAGTAAGCATAAATGCTTAGTAAGTTCATATGCAAATAACAAGTAACATAACAATACAATTATACCAAACAACCTTAGCATGGTATCACCAAAACATATATCACATTTCTAAACATCATTCATCATCTTAACACCTTATCGTTGCAGTATCTATTTTCAACCTGAGGGTTAAGTACATACCTGTCCAAAGTGTCCATTTCACAACACTTACCAAAACGTCACTTGCATTTTAAGTGTTCTTCCATTTCATTAGAAATTTTACCCGTTGAACACATCGGAATATAACTCAGATACATGGATAATTTGCACATAAGTGCCACATATGTAATCAAGCAATCATGTAACCCGCCCTTAAGTAAACTCAGACTCAACTCAATGAGCTCGGGCGTTCGCATCCATAAGTGAACTCGGACTCAACTCAACGAGTTCGGATGCCTAGTTACATCTCACGAACTCGGACTCAACTCAACGAGTTCGGACATTCGCATCCATAAGTGAACTCGGACTCAACTCAACGAGTTCGGATGCCCAACCATCCTAGTGACATGTCACTTGTATCCTAATCTATTCCAAAGGTTCAAACGGGATTTTCCTTGGACACATATCCTTGCCATCTTCCGTAAAATACTGAAACCAATACTCGGTAGCAATTTATATTTAACAAATAATACACATAATTTGCATTTTATTCGAAAATAACCACAAAGCATATATTTCATGATAAAAATCAGCATATCATAAAATTAACGTCAATAACTTAGAAATAATAATTATGCTACATTATTTACACATGAACTTACCTTGGTACCAAAATATAAAGATTTTGCAATTTAGTCCACAATCTTTTCTTTTCCTCGATTGGGGTCGATTCCACGTCTTTGTTGATCTAAAATAACACATTTAGCTTATTTAATACTCACATTATCAAATTAGTCTTTAATTCAAATTTTAGCAAAATTACAATTTTACCCTTAAACTTTTGCATATTTACACTTTTGCCCCTAATCTCGGGATTAAACTTAATTCCTTATTCTTATGTTTTATAACACGCTGATCACTTTTCCCTTCTATGGCAACATCAAATTCTCACTCTAACATGTACTTATGACTATTAGGTATTTTTGCCGATTAAGCCCTTTTACTCGTTTTTGCTTAAAACCGAGTAGTACAAGTTGTCTGACATAATTTAAAACCTCATATTCTATCATAAAACACCAAAATACACAAATTTCACCTATGGGTATTTTTCCAAATATGAACCCTAGGTTAAATTATTGCTAGCATAAGTTAAATCGAGCTATCGGGATTCCAAAAACGTAAAGAACATTAAAAACGAGGCTTGGAATCACTTACTATGAAGCTTGAAAGTTGAAGAAACCCTAGCTATGGAGAGAGGGAGCATTCGGCAGCAACTAAGGAAGATGATAACCAATTTTGTGTTATTTTTCCCTTTTTATTTCATTTAATATCCAAATGACCAAAATGCCCCTCCTTACTAAACTTTCAAAAATTCCTTCCATGTCCTAATTTTGTCCATGAACTTAAAATTGGTCAAAGTACCATTTAAGACCTCCTAATTTATATTTCAAAGCAATTTCATACTAAAAACTTCTAGAATGCAAGTTTTGCAACTTATTCGATTTAATCCCTAACTTTAAATTAAACTCGTTATGCCAAAAATTTCTTCACGAAATCTTCACACAATTATGAAATCATATCATAAACCTCAAAATAATTATAAAATAATTATTTCTATCTCGGATTTGTGGTCACGAAACCACTATTCCGATTAGGCCTTAATTCGGGATATTACAAGGAGGTAGAGAGGCATTTCTCCACATGATGAATGCATGGTACACATAGTTCGTTTGAACAAACCCGAATGCTCAACCTCCCCCACCTCCCCGAAATCCTCAACCCGTACCTGCGATGCCTCAACCCATGGATTTCATGAGATTTGCTAGAACATCTGCTGATAGAATTCGAAAACAAGGTGCTGAGGAATTTAGGGCAAATGCCAATGATGACCCCAAAAGAGTAGAGTTCTGGTTAGAGAACTCGATACGGGTATTTGATGAATTGTCATGTACACCAGAGGAGTGCTTGAAATGTGTCATATCCCTGCTAAGAGATGCGGCGTATCACTAGTGGAGAACGCTGATATCTGTAGTACCGCCAGAGAGGGTTACTTGGGAATTCTTTCAAGAGGAATTTCGAAAGAAATATATTAGCAAATGGTTCATCGAACAGAAGTGCAAGGAATTCTGAGAATTGAAACAGGGTCGTATAATAGTTAGCGAATATAAGAGAGAATTCGTTAGGCTTAGTAAATATGCTCAGGAGTGTGTACCCTCCAAAGCTAAGATGTGTAGAAGATTTGAAGATGGGCTCAATGAGGATATCAAGACATTAGTGGGTATTCTTGAGTTGAAAGAATTTGTGGTACTTGTTGAACAGGCTTGTAAAGCCGAAGAATTGGTTAAAGAGAGGAAGAAGGCCGAGTCTGATGCAAGAGATACAAGAAAGAGGTACATGAGTAAGTCATTGCCATCCCAGTCTAAGAAACCAAGAAAGATGTATTCTCGTTTAGATGTGTCAGTTGGACATTCATATGGATCGTAGAAAGCAGAATTCGGGTTTTAGATCTCAGGCTATGTTTGTAGCGAGTGTGGGTAATGCTAAACCTTCCAAGCCCAAGTGCTCATAATATGGTAGATGTCATTTTTGGCACCTGTAAGGTGAGTGAGGGATCTTGTTTCAAGTGTGGTTCTCGATACCACTATATTAAAGACTGTCTCGAGATGGTTGAGAAAGAAAGATTTTAGAACTTGAGGTCTAGTGGCACAGCTTCTAAGGGAAGACCCTCGAGAAATGCCAGGAATAGGTCCGGTAGTAAGAATGTGACACGAGACACAGCAGTGAGGTCTGAAGATAGGGCTCCGGCCAGAGCCTATGCCATACGTGCATGCAAAGATGTAACTTCTCCTAATGTGATCATTGGTAAATTTTCTCTCTATGGTACTAATGTTATTGCTTTGATAGACCCTGGCTCCACTCATTCGTATGTGTGTATGAAATTGGCATCTAGTATGAATATACCTTTCGAGTCTACAGAATTTGTAATTAAGGTGTCTAACCCGTTAGGAAAGCATGTGATAGTTGATAAAGTATGTAAGAAATGTCCTTTGATAGTTAAAGATCATTGTTTTTCGGCTGACTTGATGTTGTTGCCGTTTGACGAATTTGATGTCATACTGGGTATGGATTGGTTGACACTACATAAGGCTACAGTGAATTATAGACAGAAAGTTATGGAATTGAAATGTGAAAATGGTGAAATTCTTCGGGTTGAATCAGATGATGTAGATAAGTTGTCAATGATGATTTCTTCAATGATTGCTCAGAGATACTTGAGGAAGGGGTATGAAGCTTATTTGTCATATATATTGAATACAAAGGAATCCGAATTGAAAATTGAAACAGTGTCGGTTGTGTGTGAGTCTGCGGATGTATTTCTGGAGGAATTACCATGTTTGCCTCCAGTTAGAGAGGGAATTCAGTATTGAGCTAATGCCAGGGACGACACCCATATCAATTTCCCCATATAGGATGGCCCCGACTGAACTGAAAGAATTGAAGTCACAGTTGCAAGAGCTGACCGACAAGGGTTTTGCAAGACCAAGCTTGTCATCGTGGCGTGCTCCCGTACTGTTTGTGAAAAAGAATGATGACTCTATGAGATTATGCATTGACTATCAGCAACTTAATAAGGTAATAATCAAAAATAAGTATCCTCTTCCAAGGATTGATGACTTGTTTGATGACGGGGTTCTCTAAGATAGACTTGAGGTCCGGATACTACCAGTTACAAGTGAAAGAGTCTGATGTGCCTAAGACTGCTTTTTGAACGAGGTATGGTGTAACACCCCTTACCCGTGTTCGGCGCCGGAACAGGGTACGAGGCATTACCGGACTTAATCACTAATCATCGTATAAAAACTGATTCATAATTTCACTCTAATTTAAAACTTTTTCAAACACATTCAAGCTATCCCTTAAAAAGAGCTTACAAGGCCCATATCATGCTTTAATTCAACCACACACATAGGCAAACATACACATTCATAAATTGCATCATTTAATTAATAACATAATCAAGACTATCTACATTAAATGACTTTATACAATAGAGACCTTCAAATAACATAGGTCAGTATTTTAGGCCAATTCCTAGCAACTTAGTAAAAATTAAACGAGTCTCCATACATGCCAAAGACTTAAAAATACTTTAAAACCTTTATATATCGATCAATAGTTTGATAGTGTGATTTAACCTCCGACGACCTCCAACTCGAGCTAACATCTGAGACACTATAGGAAAAAGGAAAGGAAGGGAGTAAGCATTATAGCTTAGTAAGTAAGTATGTAAATATTAATAAACAATACATTATCATACTTTAAATGAAGTCACAATATGTTCCCGGAATATTACCATCACAAACACACACATACTTTCACTATTACAATCATAAACAAGTTCAAAATAAGCTGTCTAGCAGAGTACCAGAAGCTAAATTATTTATTTCTGGAGCTACAGAACTTCAAATTATAAACCGTTAATTTTTATTGAAACTAGATTCATGTATATTCTTACCATAAAATTTTCAGAATTTTTGGTCTAGCCAATTAGTACAGTTTATTCATTGAAGTTACCCCTGTTTCACTGCTCAACTGTTCTAACCACTCTTCACTACAAATCAATTTTCTCCTCGTAAAAAATTTAAAGAATGTTCTAGTTTATTTTATTTAAAACTAGACTCATTAAGGATTTCAATCATATAAATTATATACCCTAATTATTTTTGTAAAATTTTTAATGATTTTTCCAAGTCAGAATAGGGGATCACGTAGTCATTCTGAACCAGTCTCGTAAAAACTTAAATATATCATAATATAGAATTCTTTTGCTTGCTCTGTTTCTATTATATGAAAATAGACTCATTAATCTTTAATTTGATATCTCATTCAGTCTCTGATTCAATTTCTACTATTTTTGGTAAATATTTAGATTCACGTCACTGCAACTATCCATAACAGTTTTATTGTCAATTTTGATCTTTCACACTTCAATTGTATTTATCACTTACCTATAACAATCTTTCCGATTTCCAATCACATATCGAGCATATTGCTCATAAGTTACACACATATATACTTACACTTATCATCACAAAGTTATACACAATTTCATTTAATCAATTTCCCAGTTGAATGCTTCGGAATAATAACAGATACGCGATGGTATCGCACACAGCCCACCTTTAAAATTGAAGCTCTCTTGTACACATAGTGGCCTTCACTTAGCACCACTCATGTGACCTAGCTCGATTGTACACATAATTTTGGCTCTCTTGTACACATGGTGAACACTTAGTACCACCCATGTGACCTAGCCAGTTTATCTCGTAGCTCTTTTGTCTACATGGTGTCCTTCATCTGGAACCACGCATGCGACCTAGCTACATATGTCTCGTAGCTCTCTTGTCTACATGGTGTACACATAGTATCACCCATGTGACCTAGCTACATCATAATGTCTCGTAACTCTCTTGTACACATGATGTGTACTCAGCACCATACATGTGACCTAGCTACGTGCTATATGTATCATCCAATCTTTCCGAAGGTTCAACCGGGATTTCTCGCTCTTTCTAATACTTGATTCCATACTTCCAATAGTCAATTATGATTCAAAAATCAGCTACAATACATAAAATATGCTGAAATATAAAAACATAATAAAGATAATGTATTATTTACATACAAACTTACATACTTTCTCATTTCCATGTCGAATTAATATTGAACATTTAAATCATCATAATTATACTTACTTTCAACACCTCGGCAATCATAGTAAATATATCAATTTTACATTGAAACATGCATAAATTAATTCTTATTATACATATGAACTTACCTCGATACTAAAATGGCCATTTTACCAACTTTCCCGATTTTTTATTTTTCTCCCATTCTAGGTTCAAATCTCGTTTTTCGGGATCTAAAACATCATATTTTACTTATTTAATTAATTTAATATTCAAAACAGTCCTTAACTCAAACTTTGGAAAAATTACAATTTTGCCCCTAAACTTTTGCATATTTACACTTTTTCCCCTAGGCTCGGGAATTAAACTTCATCCCTTATTCTTATGTTTTATGACATGCTGATCATTTTTCCCTTCTATGGCAACATCAAATTCTCACTCTAACACATAGTTATGAAAAATAACAACTTTTACCGATTAAGTCGTTTTACTCATTTTTGCTTAAAACCGCTTAGCAAAAGTTGTTTAACATAATTTCAGCCTTCATATTCTACCATAAAACATCAAAATAAACACATTTCACCTATGGGTATTTTTCCAAATATGAACCCTAACTTAAATTATTGCTAGAATAAGCTTAATCAAGTTACCGGGATTCCAAAAACGTAAAGAACTTGAAAAACGAGGCTAGAACGGACTTACTATTGAGCTTGGAAAGCTTGAAAATCCTAGCCTTGGCTTCCCCCATGATAATTTCAGCCTCCATGAAAAAAATGAGTCAATTTTGGCTTTATTTTCCCTTTTTATTTCTTTTAATTACCAAATGACTAAAATGCCCTTAAGGCCTTTCTTTAAAATTTTGTCCTAATCATGCCTATTTTTGTCCAAACGAAATATAATGGTCTAATTACCATTTAAGGACCTCCTCTTTGAACCCCCATTTCAATCAAGTACTTATGAATTAGAACACATATTTTGCAACTTTTGCAATTTAGTCCTAAAAGTCCAATTAAGCACTTTATCAGTAAAATTACTTAACGATATTTTTACACAATATTTTAATCAATAAATAAACCTTAAAACTTAATTGGAATAACTTTTTTTACTTTGAATTTGTGGTTCTAAAACCATCGTTCCATTTAGGCCCTAAATCGGGCTATTATAGCAACTTCTGCAAATAAGCCCTAATAGGCAAATTAAACATGCAATCTATAAAATTTCTTATCAATACTCTAACACATGCATCTAATCACTCGGTAAATCATAAAAATTAATCAAAATAAACTTTTCTATCTCAGATTTGTGGTTTTGCAACCACTATTCCATTTAGGCCCTATTTCGAGATGTTACATATGGCCACTACGAGTTTCTTGTTATGCCATTTGTATTAACAAATGCTCCTCCCATGTTTATGGATTTGATGAACAGAATTTTTTGGCCATATTTAGATAAGTTTGTCGTGGTGTTTATCGATGATATTCTGATTTATTCTAGAAATGAGGTAGAGCATGCCGAGCACTTGAGAACTATTTTGCAGACTCTGAGGGATAAACAGGTATATGCCAAGTTTAGTAAAAGTAAGTTTTGACTTCAAGAGGTTGGTTTTTAGGCCACACTATTTCTGAGGATGGTATACGAGTTGATCCCAGTAAGATTTTTGCTATTGTCAAACGGATGCCACCGAGGAACGTAACTGAAGTTAGGAGCTTTTTGGGTTTAGCTGGTTATTACAGACGGTTTGTAAAAGGATTTTCGATGATAGCCACCCCAATGACCAGATTGTTGCAAAAGGACATTAAGTTCGAATGGACAGAGATGTGTCAGCAGAGCTTTGAGAAATTGAAAGCGTTGTTAACTGAGGCACCGGTGTTAGTACAACTAGAATCAGGAAAAGAATTTGTGATTTACAGTGATACGTCCTTGAATGGATTAGGTTGTGTACTTATGCAAAAAGGAAAAGTAGTAGTTTATGCTTCGAGGCAACTAAAGCCCCATGAGAAGAACTATCCTACGCACGATTTAAAGTTAATCACTATTTTATTTGCTTTGAAGATTTGGCGGTGTTACCTATTCGGGGAGAGATGCTATGTCTATTCAGACTATAAAAGTCTTAAATATTTGACGACTCAAAAGGACTTGAACTTGAGGCAACGAAGATGGCTTGAAATGTTAAAAGATTATGAACTTGTGATAGATTATCACCCCGGTAAGGCAAATGTGGTTGCATATGTCTTGAGTAGAAAGTCTTTATTTGCTTTGAGAGCTATGAACGTACAGCTAGCCCTATCTTATGATGGTGCTATTCTAGCAGAGTTAAAAGCTAGACTGACTTTTCTTCAACAGATTTGTAATGCTTAGGAAGCAGATAAAGAGTTACGAGCTAAGAAAGCTCAGTGTGAGTCGAGCTGTGAATCAGATTTCTAGAGAGATCCTGATGGTTGTCTGAGGTTTCGTGGAAGGATTTGTGTTCTGAAGAATGTTGAGTTGATTCGGGATATTTTGCATGAGGCTCGTAATCGAGTTATGTCAGTCCATTCAGGTAGCACAAAAATGTACAATGATTTTAAAAAAAATGTATTGGTGGAATGGCATGAAAAGAGATATATCCAAATTTGTGTTGAGATGCTTGATTTTCCAACAAGTAAAGGCCAAACACCAGGTACCTTTAGGTTTACTTCAACCTATCTTAGTTCCTGAATGGAAATGGGATAGAATTTCTATGGACTTTGTGACAAGCTTGTTTTTTACACCAAGAAAGAAAGATGTTGTAAGGGTAGTGGTTGACAGACTGACTAAGTCGGCTCATTTTATACCGGTACACGTTGATTATTCACTTGATAAGTTAGCCGAACTATATATTTCTGAGATTGTGAGACTTCATGGAGTACCTTTATCGATTATTTCGGATAGGGATATGAGATTTACTTTGCAGTTTTGGAAAAAGTTACAAGAAGCTTTGGGTACAAAGTTGAATTTTAGTACCACTTTTCACCCATAGACTGATGGACAATCCGAGAGAGTAATTCGGACACTTGAAGATATGCTTAGATGTTGTGTTCTTGAATTCCAAGTTAGTTGGGAAAAGTACCTACCTTTGGTTGAATTTGCCTATAACGATAGCTATCAGAAGAGTTTGAAGATGGCACTTTATGAAGCATTGTATGGACGTAAATGTCATACACCATTGTATTGGACTAAGCTTAAGGAAAATAAGATTCATGGAGAAAAAGATTGATGGTGAGCCTACACAGTGGCAATGTCGGTTATGCCATGACGTACGATACAATACCCGAATGCGTGAGGCGATGAAACCATTCGTGAACACATTTATGGCGAGTCAAGGATCAGAGGCTATACAATGGCCCGCCCGGTCAAGTGACTCGTCCGAGGACGAGAATGACGAGGAGGAGGAAGCCAATGTGAAGAAGAATGACAAAGGTGAGGCAGCAGATGACGAGCCATCAGAGGGTGACGAGAGGACATCACATGCAAAGGTCGTGGAAGATGTATTCACACTTGCATAAGATGTTGACCTCGGAGAGCAGAGCACGCCCATCCGTCAATTGCGCACTAAGAAACTCCCAAAGGAAGAAATATACCAAGAATTAATGAAACTGATTTGGAGGACGACACGTCCAATGCTTAGTTACATGTGTTTGGACTTTCTTTCAATTTTTTTATGCAACGTGTAAACTATTAAACACTTTTGGATTTGTTTCTTATTATTTTTATTTTGTGTAATGTGTTGGTTGTTTTTGTTTTTCTTTGTTTTTTCTTCTTATGTGTAGCAAGTTACCCTAAAAGACTACACAACATTTCGAGCTTCAACAAGGAGGTGGACCCCGAGCTAGTCTAATACTCCATTCTAGGGAAGTCCGGTAACCTCTTATCTTTTGCTTGGGACACATTGGGGACAATGTGTAGTCTAAGTGTGGGGGGGTGCACATAATATTATGTGTTTTGTTTTTCTTGTTTTTATGTATGTTTGTGTGTTTATTTTAACTTTTTTTCCTTTTTCAAAAAAAAATTCAAAAAATATTTTCTATTTTGTTTCAAATTTTTCAAAAATCTCAAAAATATTTTTCATTTTTGTTTTTCTTTTGTGTAATTGCATGATGATTGGACTATAATTAGGCAATAAGTTATTAGTTGTATATATCTAATAAGTACATAGAATTGCCAAACTTGTAAACTTTGAATGATACTAGATAATTTCTTATTCTTAATTGTAGATTAATTGGTTCAATTAGTTAATGTGTATAATAGACTAGAGGCAATGTACCGCATGATGAATGAAGTATACGGATCATTGTAGATAAATAATTTGAATTCCTAATTGTTCGTTTAAGTAGATGTATGCTAAAAAAAATTTTTGTTAGATGATTAATTCAAGAAAGATCTTAGGCATTGTTTGATATAGCCTAGAGCCGAAAAGCTTACCTATTGCATATACCCTTAGTTCCTATATCTTTGAGCCTCAAGTATCCTTTTCTGGTAAGCTTTAATATCAAAGCCTCAAGCCAATATGAGTCTAGTACTCAATCCTTCTTTGTCTCATTCATTAATTTCACTACATAATGGGCATCGAGCCATAGACATTGAGAGATAGGTAGAAACATTATGGTGGCTTTGTGTGTGAAAAAAAAAACATAAAAATGAAGGGATTACAGGAATTAGTACGTTTAAGAAAAAGTGAACGAAAAAATGAAAATAAATAAGAATATATTTGAATAAAAATTAAGCTCAAAAATGAAAATCTTTCGATTCACAATTATAGATTTTGCAAGTACTAATCTCGCATTATACCTTCTATCATTTCGAAGAAATAAGGTATGTAAGAGAAGAAGAAATAAGGAAGTAAGCTTGTAAATAAATTAGGGACGAGTAGGGAACAATGTCGTGTGCTTAACTATTCCTAGTGCTTGAATTTGTTTTGAGTATATGCTGTTTGAATCCAGATTGTCCTAAGTCTCAGAACGCTACAAGCCTAGAAGACCTTTGGGACTCAAATAAGTCACCAACACAATAATTTGTAAATAGCTTGTATTTGTTTGAATGAACATGACTAATTCTTTTTAAATATCTATGAGTGATCCGTATAATTTATTTTGATGGATAACACTTGTACATATGTTCATTTACATTGCCCCTACATCTATTAAAATTTTAACTTAGTGAACTAATTATGTTTGCATTAGGAATAAAAAAGTTAGCTAGTTATCATTCTTTAGCTGCATGTGAGGTAATTCTCGTACTAGTTTGATGTTTTACTGCTATGTAACTTAATTGTCTAATTTAGTCCAAGGGTCATCTTTTTTTTTGTGTGTGTGTGTTTGGTGTGTTTGCTTGAGGACAAGAGGACAAGCAAAGAGTTAAGTGTGGTGGAGTTGATCTACCACAAATTGATGGGACAAATTAGGCTTTTTCGATATATTTAAGAAGCTTATTCTTTAGTAGAATAGCGTCTTTTGCATAGTTTTTTCGTTATTTTTACATTTTTAGTTAATAAGTGAATTTTTGCCTAGGGACTTACTTGAATTAAAGTAAAAAAAATAAAAAAAAGATTGAAACCCTAGCTACGACGTCAAGTGTTTTCTTTCTTGCCTAAAGTCGGTTGAAGGAGACGATATTCTCTTCCTTTCTACTGAAAATTAACTTATATACTAGGATTAAATTATCATTTAGTTTAATTAATCATGTTTTAACCAAATAAATCTTAATTAATCTAAGTTAATGAATAATTAATCATGTTGTCCACTAACATATGATTTAAAATGGTATAATTGTTGTTTTGAAACTTTGGCTAATTCCGATTTAAGTCCCCAAGTAATTTACTAATTAAAATTTTATAGCGATTGAATTTTTACATAAAGTTAAGACTTGACTAAAAGCTAAGATTACACACTCTCTTTTCAAGAGTTTTTTAAAAAGTTTCTCTTATCTATTCGACATGTCCTTGCACTTTTACATGAAGAAACTCTATTAAAAACCTCTTGAATGGAGAGGGTGTGTAATCTTAACCTTTGATCAAGTCTTAATCTTATCATTTTCATCCCATTTTTCTTATTCTTAAGATTCTTCAAAAAGATCACTGACGATAATTCTACAAATACCATGGTCAAATGATTAACAAAAAGCTTCATTCTAATGTTCGGATAGAAATGGTGTTTACCATTGAATGGTGGGGGAGATAAAATAATGACCTTCTTCCACATTTGTAATCTTGATTCAATAATCATTCTTCAATCAAAACACTAACTTCTCCTATCTTTTTAATTTGAATTGTTTTGGGTTTGGGTTAATTTGAGTTTAAAATGAAAAAATTCATATAATTTTTATTATCAAATTAAATTAATAAAAAAATTAAATTAAAATAAAAATGAGAATTATACTAAAATAATATTAGACGTGGGAGAATAGTAAGTTAACCCACATAGTGTTCGTAAAGAAGTCAACTGACCAATAAGGGACAGATCAGTTAATCCACGGCACACTCTCATTTCTTTAAATACAGAACGTCTTCCTTGAGCAAACACCGAAAACCTAAATATTGAAGAAAAAAATGGCGAAAGCTCCAAGGTTGAAGATAACGGTGATAAACTTGCTATGTTTGGTGGTGCTCTGCGGGGCAACTGAATCGCCACAGTACGAGGTGGTACACGCCGAATCCGATTTCGAAATCAGACACTACCGGGACGCCACGTGGATGTCTGCAACCGCTAACGACCTTTCCTTCCAAAAAGCCACCTTATTTGGGTTTCACAGGTACTCCCCTCTAAATTTAACAAATTTATTATTGATCTTGATTCTTTGCCAATTAATTCAGGATTATCTTTTAAAATAAATTTGTGGGCGAGTCAGATTATTCCAGTTTATACAAGGTGCGAATCTGAATTATTCTCGGGTAGCCATGACATCGCCGGTGGTGACGAGCCTAGTCCCGGGAGCTGGGCCACTTCACTCATCAGCCTATGTTGTCCGATTTTACTTGCCTGCCAAGTTCCAGGACAGTCCACCAACCCCACTTCCGGAGCTAAACCTGAAACCTTACGCATGGGATTCTCACCATGTTGCTGTGAGAAAGTTCTCAGGATTTGCTACGGATGATATTGTGGTCAAAGAGGCTGCGAAGCTGGCTACTAGTCTGAGCTTGTCTCCATGGGCTAACGCTACATCTGCTACTCACTACACTTACTCTATTGCTCAGTATGATCCTCCCTTCAGGTTTTTTGGCCGCACCAATGAAGTCTGGGTGGATGTTGATGCCTCTCGTTTTGCTGGAAAAGCATCCTTTTGAAACATCGCTTGCCTTTGTCTTCTTGTGCGTGTGTGTCATACTGGAACTACATCTTTAATCTTAATCATGTGTATTCTAGCTTATGTAATTATATATGCTAAAACTTGAGATACCTTAATGTAATCTTAAACAATATAAGCATTTATAGAATCCAAACCTATGTAAACAAAATGTCAGATTCTTTTCCAACTTATACAGCGTTTTTTTTTTTCCAATGAATCTTCCTACCTCACAAATGAATGAATAAAAGAGTTTTTTGCCTGTACGATCAGGCTAACTATACCAATTACTCAATTGCTGTGTTCAGTATCAATGTGATCACCGTTTTGCATGAAGATAATAAGATGGCAAAGGTACCCCGACATTGGAAACCTTCCTGCCCAGCATGGGAAGCTTTATTTGGCTGCAATGCACAAGGAAGAGGGAGAGTAGCAGAACTAAAAGGAAAACTGTAGATGACATCTTTAAGTTTCTTATAGTTAAAATGCTTGCAAAAGCTTCCCTAGTATCTAGCTGATAGACTAGTGCAGCACCTAATGTCCATGAAAGGTCGCCTGGGCCAAATACAATCTCTGCATTGCCAAGGCATAGAGCATCTTCAATAACTGATGCCACATAAGACACCCGAAAACAACAATATCCAGCATACTTTTGTCTTTGGAAATCACTGTTCCACTCAGTCAATGATGATGAACATAACTGCTCACCCTTCTTCCAAATCTCTGTCACACTGGCCCTTGGACTCAAGTTTAACATGTCATAAACAACAAAAAACCCAGATAATGCATGGAAGTGTCCACTATGATGGACAATAGATGTCAATTTTAGCATATCCTTACCTGCAGAAAATATAAAGATTTGTGATATGAGTATAAAGTTCTTCCCAAGAGTAGCACAAATCTCTAAGAGAAGGGGCAATGTTTATCAACATCCATTCTGCGGGAAAAAGAAAATCAAACTGAACCAAGAAGACAACTATAATAAGCACTTTATAAACCAAAAAAAAAAAAAATATTAGAATTGATTGGTTAAAACAATAAAATCTCAAAAGCATATCTTTTCATTAGTTTTCCTAACAGCATATGCAAGTATGTTAAAGAGCTTCAAAAGTCAGAAACATAGAGGTAAAATCATGTTATTTTCACATGAACATAACCCAAAGCATAGAAATAGTGAGCCAACAACTTGTATGCCAGTAAGATCAACCAAAAAGTAAAGGTTGCACTTACTACACCATTCGTAACTGTGAATTGTTATCATGATCATATTTTTAATATTAACTGTTTTTGGCACAGAGCAAAAGACATGTTATATCTGCTGCGGTCAATTATCAAGAAACACAAGTGGGAGAATGCATAATCCTATCTGCATCCATAAGAAATTAATAACCTTTTCTTTGGAACGGTTCAAGTGCAAGGTCATTATCAGCCGATGACTATTGCACAAAATGATTCAAGCATGTCCCTCCAGAAACTCCTAAGCATTGCTAATAACCAACAACGAATAACAAGTCCACTTCATAAGATGAACATGGATTGGGATTTCAATTCACAGTTATATGAAATCAACATATTGTCCTTCAAAGAAAAAAACGAACTCTTAATCCATAGACATGTTTTACGTGGGACTGAGAAATAATAGCCATTAAGTTGGATCTATGAAACAAATACCAAGCCAAACTGCCTAGCCTTTTTTATGTTACCAGATATCACTAAATTAAAAGCTGCTTTTTTATATGAATATGGTGGAATCAAAAGATCAGTGATGATAAAGGCCTAAAGATATCAAATGTGCATTTTGGTTTAGAAAAAGCAGCAGAGCATGTTTCTAACTTACCACCATTAGGAGATGAATTCGCTTCACAGTTTCTATCAACAAATTGTTCTGACCAATCTGAACCACTATAGTTCATTGCTACTGCCCTCACAAGCTCCTTGCATTGCTCCCAATTTAGGTCTCCAATCAAATATGTCGAAGAAAACCGAGTTTTATGCATTTGAGTTTCAGAATTTTCCATACCATCACTTATGTTCAGCATAGCACAACCAGGGCAAGTGTAATTTTGCACAAAATTAGAACTGAGACAAGGGTGCCTGAGTTCAAATCTGTTAGAGGCATTTCGCCCATATGTTTGATTTTGACTGAGCATGAAGACTGTCCGATCAAATGCCTCATTCAAACCAAATGCTGGTAATGAGAATGCTAAAATCTTATGATTTGAACCAATATTTGATGTTATGACATTTCCATTGTCATTCTTATCAGATACTTCCACCACAACCTGCAACGATGAACCTCCTAGATCGAGAAGTCCAAAGGTAGATGCTTTGGAGGAATTTCCAAGGCTACCCATTTTATAGTTCAGAGCAACCCAACCATAGTAGGCCTCTTCTTTTCCTGTCAGAACCCTTATTGAGTTCTTAGTATACACAAAAGAACGTTCGCTTATAACAATCCCTATATCATCCAGAACCTGCTTAGCATCCCTGGCTACCAATCTTCTCAATCCAGCAGTAGCTAAAATAATAATGGGAGTATGTCCATGTCTTTCATGAGGTACCCTTTGTTCTGCCCATGCAATCAACGGTTCTAAAGATGCCCTCACTCCTGAAGCATTACCAACAAATTTGTGTAAACCAGGCTCGGTCTGCATGCAATGATAGTGGCAAGATTGTTTCGCAAGTGGACCCTTGGTCAAATCATCTGGATAAGAATGCAACAAAGATGGCAGATCGTCACTGATTAAACCACCTTTTTCCCACTCGAAAACGTTCACTCGTGTTCCAGTGCTTCCACAGTCCACTACAACAGTATAATAAGAACTCTCTAATATATTTCGAGCCTTGACAAAATTAAATGCTAAATAAACACCAATAAACGATAACAGAATGAGAAATCCAAAAGAGAAAACATTGAAGACTCGTTTCCATGGATTGAATTCCTTAGCAGACAACTTAACTTTGGAAGTTGATTTGGGTTCCCTCCTGAACTATCACCATCAACAATTTCCAGATTCTAGATTCTATTCTAACAACCATTTCAACTCACTGATCATAATATTAACGCAAATAAGCTTCCAAAATTTGCAAAACAACTGGAAATACACGGCCGCCGCTTGCTTACCTAGTTCATAATCAATGTTCTCTATCAAATCCCTCGATTTTACATGATTTCCCTTCATTTGAAAAAGACCAACCACAACTTCTATGCTTGTTTGTTTCATTATAAATTGTCTGTCAGACAACGAATTTGAAGATTATTAGAGCTATAGGATCTTATCTAAATAATCAAAGTACAGATTGAGAGAATACATATATAAGGAAAATAAAATATAAAAAAGCATATACACGTACCTTAATTATAAACTGAGTTTCGAAAGAACCCGATCCATTACTCCATTTCTTATAGTAGTAGTCTGTATAAGGACATGGATTCAGAGATCCAGAGGTCAGCGAAGACAACTAATTGATTCATCTGATTATTATCGTAATTATCAGTATTCAGCAGAGATGTTATCCCCGCTTGGGCCGGATTCCGGCCGGGGTTAATATTTTTTTGTTTTATAAATTGAACATATAAAAATAATTTAATATAAAATATTATAAATTAAAATAAACCGATTAAGATTCAACTTTAAGTTGAAATTTGACCCATATTTTAAATGGATTTATATTTTTTTCTCAAACTAATTTTTCTTTAAGATTTTTTGTCCAATTCCTTTCAAATTTTTAATATACTTATTTATTATATGAATTTAATCATATAGTGAGTGTGCCTAAATCTAATATCTATGTCACAATCAAATAAAATGAACTTAGATCCATATTATAGTTTAATTATAATAAAAACATAATTCAAGATAACATAAAAAAAAATCTTCTTATGATCAAATAAAATGTACCTGAATCCATTGACATTAAAATTTTTAAATTTTGTGGTTTTTGATTATATAAATTAACACATAAGTGTTTTAGAAAAGGTGAACTTTTCTCTTTTCTTAATATTTGATGTAAAAAAAGCTAACATATTTATAAGTTGAGACCATAACTCTAATATATAACCTTTTAACATTACCCTTAATTTCTTTTTCTTTTTTTTTGAAATAAAATTTGGATTGGATTTCAATTAAATAAGCAAACCAAAAGACTCCAACGGGCAACCCAAAAAGAACAATGGCTTCAGTCCAAAGTCAAATAAAATAATAACAAAATTAAAACACCCTACATAACAAACCCTATGTAACAGCTCGATTTTGGGGCTAGTCAGAACAATAGTTTTGGAACCACAAATTTGACATAGAAAAAGTTATTTTTTATTACATTTTTATGGTCTACAATTTCATAGAATGATTTCGTAAAAATTTTGTTCGAAAATTTTGACGTTTGGACACTCAATTTAGTAAAAAGGACTAAATTGTAAAAAGTGCAAAAGTTGAGTTCTACATGCTAGAGGTGTCCAATTCCTATGAGATTTTAAAGTAGAGGTCCTTATATGATAATTAGACCATTTTATATTTTTTGGACAAAAATGGGTATAGATAGGTGAATTTTGAAAGAAAGACATTAAAAGCATTTTGGTCATTTAGTAAATAAAAGAATAAAAAGGGAAAATAAAGCCAAAATTGTGTCCATCTTTCTTCTACCTTGGTCGAATTTCATAAGGGCTCCATAGCTAGGGTTTCTTCAACTTTCAAGCTTGATAGTAAGTGCATCCTAGCCCCGTTTTTAATATTCTTTACATTTTTGAAGTCCTCGTAACCCGATTTACCTATTTCTACCATTATTTTGAAGTAGGGTTCATATTTAAAAATTTACCCATGTGTGACATGCATGTATTTTGATGTTTGATGGAAGATATTGTATGTTTAAGGTGTGATAGACAACTTTTACTAAGTGATTTTTCATGAAAATACCTAAAAGGACCTATTTGTAAAAAGTTAGAAAATGGGTAGTAAAAATTTGATTTGATGAATAATGTGGGCTGATATGAGCATTTTTATGGTTCAGCTAGGTTTGGGTAACCAAAAAATTGAATACATTTTATTTTACGAGCCTAGGGACTAATTTGCAAACATGTCAAAGTTTAGGGAAAATTGTACTTTTTCCATAGTATGATTTTTAGACTGAACTGAGTAATGTGAATAATAAATAAGCCAAATTTGCTATTATAGATTAAGAAAAATGAAGTTCGGACCTTGATCGGGGAAAGAATAAGGTGCTTGACGATTAAATCTATTTCTCCTATTTTTGAACCGAGGTAAGTTTGTACGTAAATAATGTATTATTATTTATGCTTTAATTGTGTTATTATTGTAAGAATTTTGAATTGCGCTTTGAATAAATTTGAAAAAGTTTCGACAAGTGAGAAATATCCCGGTTGAACCTCAAGAATAGATAGGATACGAATGTCATGACATTAGGGTTATTTGAGTTTACGTGTAAGACCATATCTGGGATATGGCATCGATATGAGATTTTGTGTAAGACCATAGCTAGGCTATTGGCATTGATTTAAGATCCCATGTAAGACCATATCTGGAATATGACATTGGTATGGTACTATGTGTGTGAGATTTCCCGAGTATCCTTTAGTATTCCAAGTGGTTCAACGAGTAACTTAACAGCCATGTTAAAGTTATGGAAGATTATGGTATGTTGTGGAAGACAATGGTATGTTGCAAGTTGGTACAGGTGTGCACACAAAACTCATACTTAATGAGCTCGATAGGTGATGAACCCACGGTAAGGTTTGATTGAGTAAGTTACAATGTTAAGGTTTTAATATAACCTATGCCAAGTTTGATTATGAGATTTACAATGATACCTATGTTAATTTACTTTATGTTAAAATGTGTTTATAATGCTTATTATTTCATAGGAACTTACTAAGCTTTAAAGCTTACCCCCTTTCTTTTTCCCTTGTCTTATAGTGTCACCAAGCCAACTTAGGGATCGAAAATGGTTAGAGATCCATTCACACTATCAAATTATCATTTTGGGTACTTATGATTTCATTATTTTAAGTATGGCATGCATAGGGACTTGGACATTTTCTTATGTGTCATATTTAATTTGGCCAAATATGTTGGCTTATAATGATTGATAATTCATTTTGTAAATGGCCATTGAAATTGGCTAATATTGGTTAAATATATAGGCATATGATGGTGTTTTCATGGATATAGATTCTGCGTGGTTTGAGATGATAAGTATGAAATGTTGTATGTGATAGAACATAGCATGTAACTGATGTGTGAATGACTTGGTTGTGGCTGAATTGGTTGTATGTATATGCTTAAATTGGTGTTGGTTGTTGTTGTGTAGGTTGGTGCAAGTAAGGGTGGCAAAATGGCTTGGTAAATAGCCTTATTTTTGTCCACACGGGTAGACACACAGGTGTGTGTCTAGGCCGTGTGTGACACACGAATTGTCTTATGGGTGTGTGATCCGGGCGTGTGTCCCCTGCATTTTGAATTTTTAGCTTCGAATTGGCCACACAGGCAGAGACACGGTTGTGTGAAGGACACAACCCAGGGACATGGGCGTGGGCCAAGAGTGTGTGAAGTCTGCACTTATTTTATGAAAAAAATCTGAAAATTAAACCGCCCACACGGCCTAAGCACACGGGCGTTTGACTTGGCCGTCTGACTTTGATTTGTTGATGACGTCATAAACAGCAGGTTAGGGACACGGGTGTTTGTGTCCACACAGCCTACCCACATGGGCGTTTTCCAAAGTCACACGAGCGTGTGACCCCTATTTTGATGAAAAATTTTCTAAGTGTTAAGAAGTTTTCTAAAGTTCTCGGTTTAGTCTCGAGCCACTCCTAATGCATGTTTTGGGCCTCGTAGGCTCGTTTAAGGGACGATATGAATGTTTTTGAAAAGTTTTAAATTTGAGTGGAAATTCATGTCTCGGTTTTGAATGTTTGTTTGAGTTTAAGTCCGGCGATGCCTCGTACCCTGTTCCGACGTCGAATACAGGTAAGGGGTGTTACACCCTATCCAGTCCATTGGCAGTTGTCATCCAACAAAATTGCATTTATTGCCTGACCTTATTTTTTCCAACTACCATTCAGTAGCAGTTTCCAAAAACTCTCAAGTCCCTTCTACTACCTATTTCTCATTCCAGAAAATTATGCATGCAGTTAGATCAGTTTGGGTTTCATTGCCTTCTCCTCTCCGCCTTTCATAGTGCAAAGTCAAGCACTCCTACGTTAAGGTAAACTTCCTCCCCCTTCTTTAGACTATTTGTAGCTAGACTATGAGCAAGCATGTTAGCTGATCTAGGAATATATTGGAAGAATATGCGCTTAAAATACCCACAGTGTTGATGAATGTTTCGTATAATGGCCTCGATTTCAGATTTTTCTGGTAAAACTACCTTGCATTTCTTGATTACTATTAATAAATCACCTTCAATAACCACCAATTCAATACCTAGGTGAATCCCTAACTAGATCGCCTGAAGACATGCGTGTGCCTCCGTTGTAAATGGAGATAACACCGTTGAGTGTAAGATTGTCTTAGAGGCTAAAATCTCACCCAATAAGTTCCTAGCTAGCCCCCAAAGCTCGATCTATTCTGTTGCAGGTCAAAAGCATCGTCAAAGATGATCTTGATGTTTGGCACATTCGGGGGTTTCCACAGCTCTTGTCCCCTAGATCTGGTACATTTCACGGTATCTAATCCATCCAATTCCCCCTACTATTTAAGAATCCAATCCGAGATATCCTTACCAGAATATGCTTTCCTTTCATGTACAAGTTGATTCTGACTCGCCCATATTGCCCAGAGGCCACAATAGAATAGCCTACATTGCTCACTAGTTCCAATTTTGAAAACCTAGGTAATCCTATCCCAGCTATTAATATTTGTATTTGATAAGGTCCAAAACAAGTTTAAATTGACTTATGTTTCCACTGTTATAGGGCAATCTCGAAAGACATGGTTGATATTCTTAGCAGCTTATTAACACCTCAGACAAGCTGCATCTGCCACTATTCTTCTATGCCTTAGATTAGCTAGAGTAGGAATATAATTCCAAGAAATCTTCCATACTGTAGTTTTAATTTTCAAGGAAAGTTGTGAGCTCTAAAGTTTTTTTGTAAAAACCTTTTAGATCGATTTGTAAATAGTTATCATTAGGACCAACTTGTTATAGTTTATAGACACTTCTTATTGTGAACTCTCTAAAAAGCTCACCACTCCAAACCTGTACATCCTCGTAAGCTTCCCTTGCCAAAGTGATTTGAATGATTCTACTCATAATATTTGTAGAAAAGATACTAAAAATAAGGTCAGCTTTCCACTCTCTAGAATGTGCATCTATTACATCCAAAACTAACCTCACCTCATCACCATTAATACTAACATTTAATCTACTCTCTATAGGTCTTAGTAACCACATCTCTTCCCTTATGGATATTTTCTAGCCCGATCCAACCTTCCAACATAGCCCCTTCTGAATAAGATCCCTCGCTGTTTTAGGTATAAGAAGGTAGACTCCCTAATATTCTATTAAGAAAATCAGTGGATGGATAGTAATTAGCTTTTAAAACACGTGCTAAAAGGGAAATTGGATAAATAACTAAACGCCACCCATGTTTTGCTAATAAGGCAATATTGAATTTTGCAAGACTATAAAAACCCATTCTGCCATTTTCTTTGAGCTCGCACAACTGCTCCCAACCGTACCAATGAATCCCTCTCTTGTTGTGGCCCTTCTGCCACCAAAACTTTGCCATAATTTTCTCCAAATCACCACAAAGTATCTTTGGAAGCAATAAGCATGCCATTGAGTATATAGAAATAGCTTGCATAACTCTTAATAAAGGTTTCCTTCCCTCATTGAGATAAGAAACGAACACTCCAGCTTTCAATTCTTTTAAAAAATTTATCCTTAATATTCTAAAAGGAAAACTTTTTGCTTCTACCCACCATACTAAGCAACCCAAGGTACCTTTCAGGATTATTAGAACATCTCACCCCTAAAATGCCAAAAACCAGTCGTCTGTCATCCTCTGAGGTGTTAGAGTTGTAAGAAAATGATGGATTTTTCAAAATTAACACATTGGTCAGAACATCTCTCATACTCCCTTGACATTGATTTTAACGTTTGAGCCCCACTACAATTTTCCTCACGAAACAGTATGCAATCATCAGAAAATAGTAAATGGGAAATTTGTGGGCCACTCCAACTTGCCT
Source organism: Gossypium longicalyx (assembly GCA_025698465.1). Classification (NCBI taxonomy): domain Eukaryota; kingdom Viridiplantae; phylum Streptophyta; class Magnoliopsida; order Malvales; family Malvaceae; genus Gossypium; species Gossypium longicalyx. The sequence continues at coordinate 61,947,627 of CM046997.1, forward strand.
TAACACCTCTTATTAGTCCATCTCTCATTGCAAACTTTATAAGAGCAGATAACCCCTCACTACAAACCAAGAATAGAAATGGACTCAAGGGGTTTCCTTGTCTGATTTCCCTAGTGGGTTTAAATATCTTCCCAACTTTCCCATTAACTACAACATAATATGAGACAAAGGAAACACACTTCATAACGGTTGAAATCCATGCCAAATCAAAACCCATACAAATAATCATATCCCAAAGAAATTTCCATTCAACCCTATCATAAGCCTTACTCATATCGAGTTTAACTACATTAATCCTTTTTTCCCCACTCTTTTTTCGGAAAGTATGCAAAATTTCAAAAGCTAACAACACATTGTCTTATATCAACCTTCCCAGAACAAAAGCACTTTATGCACTATCAATACAAGCATCAAAGACTTCTTTAAACCAATTAGCTATCATCTTAGTGATCACCTTATAAAGACCATTACATAAACTGATAGTCTAAAATTCCTTAGATTCGTGGGATAGGGGACTTTTGGAATTAATACAGTATTGGTAACATTCAGAGAGTCAAAATCCATACCTTCATTAAGAATGTTCAAACAAAAAGCCACAACTTCCTCTCCAATTATGTACTAACAATTTTGGAAGAACAAATCTGGAAAACCATCTTCCCCAAACGCCTTAGTGGACCCCATCTCCTTTAATGCCAGCCACACCTCCTCCTTCATGTAAGCTAACTTAAGTTTCAAATTATCTTCACTAGTGACTCATCTTTCTATGCTAGATAGTATATGATTCGAATCCCCAACACCATTAGACAAAAAAGCTTATAAAAATAATTTCAAGCTAACTCCTCCATATCGCTCTCATCATTCATTACCCTCTTATCCTCATATTGCAGACTCCAAATGGAATTTCTACTTCTACATTAAAATGCATACTTATGGAAAAAATAGTGTTTGTATCACCCAATTTTAGCCAGTTTACATGTGTTCCCTATTCCCAATACATCTTATCTTTCTCAATCTCAAGATTCAGCAATACTTTTGTATCAATGAACACTGCCAAATTCTCATAGTCTCTCTCTCCATGATGCAATTCTTCTAATTTATTCGACAAACTTTTCTTGATACCTTCCCTATTATGTCTGACCCATCCGACCCATTTTTCCAAACCTTTTTTAAAGGTTTCCAATTTACTCAATAAATCACCTGATGTAGACCTTCAAATATTCTCCATCTCCTTAGCAAAAGATTCCTTTAACACCCACCATGCCTCGAAACGAAATCTGCTTATTATAAACCTATTTTTAGGCTGAACCGTATGAATAAGAAGTGGACAGTGACCGGAAAAGGAATATGAGAAATGCTAAACCAACGCATAAAGGAACATAGACATCCAATCAACATTCGCCACTCCCCTATCAAGCCTTTCTTTCATGTTTTTTTCTAGTAAATCCCCTCTTCCATGTAAACCAAACCCTAGAGTAACCAACATCCAATAATTGACATTCCTCCAAACCACCTTTAAAGGCCTCCATTCTCCTTTCATCTCTCGGCAACCCCCTAATTTTTTAGTAGCTTATATTGTCTCATTAAAGTCACTGCATACTAATCATGAAAGTTCTCAAAAGCAAACTAAATTTCTCAGAAACCTCCACGAATCCACTCTTCTTTACGCATACGGCGAGCCATAAAAACCAGTAAGCCTTCACTGATTTCCCACCTCATCATCAACAACTTCAACGTCAATATGACTATTAGAAAAATTCCTAAGATTAATTGTAGTATCACCTTTCCATGCCAAACAAAGACCTCCTTTTGAACCATCAACTCAGATATCAATACCATTACAAAAACCACAACTTTGTCTCACATGTTCCATCTATATTTTGCATAGCTTAGTCTCCATAAAGAAGACTACCTAGGGATTATACATCTTCAGCAATGTCAAAGTCTTCTGACAGGCCGTAGACTCCCCAACCCATAGACATTCCAACTTATAATTTTCATTGCGACCAGTCAGCTTACCTCTTGGCAGCCGCCGATATAAAAGGGTTACTTCTCAACACTCTCATATTTCTAACTACCAAAGATCCCAAATCATCCCCTTCAATAGATTTGTCATCCTCCTTTCTAGGTCTCTTCTTCCTATCACCCTCTTCAATCACACTATCTTCCAAGTCATGACCCATTTCTGACTGTCTTTGTATCTTTGATAAACCCTATCCCAATAAGATGCAAGATTCAAATCCCCTTCCGAATTTACTCCCAACATTGGGTCGATTCGCCTATCCAAATCATTACCTCTAAAAGTATTCCCCCTTTTCACCCCTTCCCTATCTTCTCGTAACCACACGTTACTCATTACAAGAGCTATACGAGATTGAGCTCACAGAGATAGATCCCAACCTATCTCAGATATTTCATACCCTAATATCATTTTAGCCTGACAGAAAGAGTCATTATGCCCTAGCTGTCCATAAAAGAAACAAAACAAGGTCAAATGCTCATATTTAAAATTGACATAAGAACAAATTCCAGCGAAAAACATCATTTTTTTTCTTTCTTTCAAATGTCGTCTAACATCCAATTATACCCTTATACGCAAATAGGTACACAGCCCCTTCCCCAAATCGGACTCGTCAAACTCTAAAAAATTCCTAAGAAAACCCCCTATTTGACGTGCTAAAGACTCGGTGAAGAAACTTGGTGGAACTTCATGGATTTGAACACAAAAAGTCACAAGAATTAGTGGCACCTTCAATAGATCTTCCCTCTCACCCAAACCACGTAGCATCAAGAGGTGATTATTAAAAGTCTACAGAGACCCTTTTATTACTTTCTCCGGATCCATTTCTATGAAAGAACTTGAACAAAAACCTTTTCTGCCCTATATTTGAGATTTAGACCCCTTTAACCGAATGCCATAAATTTTCCATCGTGTTTCTCATTGCCGAAAAATGAATAACACTTACCGTCAGAAAACACCCAGCCAGGCATAAATTAACAACCTCATGTACAAAATTAGGATCCATCTGTGCTTACAATATTTCTTCCACATAATCATCTATGACATCTGCCAACTCTTTTTCCATGATTCTACAACCCAAGACGATTAGAGAGTGGAGTAAAAAAGGTAGAAAACGAAATAAGAGCAACACTGTCAAACTACAAAGAAAGAATCAATATAAAATGAACAAAAACCCAAAAACCTGCTAGAAACAACATATAGAGGCGTGCTAGGGTAGTAAGACTTTCTTTCTTTTCATTAACCTTAATTTATAATTAGCTTGTGATCAATTAAAAATTAGTTACATGAGTATCTACACATATTTGACCCTTGCTTTATTTGATTACTAAAGCCCAATAACATTGTCCATTTAGATCACTTTTAGTTTGGGCTAACTTTTTACCATAATAAATAATATTTTTTTTCTTATTATTTATGTCCATAATATTCAACAATCTCCCAAACTTGATCACATAATTTTACTATTTACATGTCATAATACAACCATATGAGCTTAAAAATTTACTATAGTAATCACTACAACTCAACAAGGGTTTTACCTTCTCTTCCTATAAATAAATGACACTGGTAGAGCTATTAACCCGATTTTGAGATATTGTTATTCTACCAAAAAAGAGAGAGAATTTATTTTCAATTATTACATATATTTTTTTGGAATAACAATTCTATCGGTTTCTATTAAAAAGAGAGAATTTTCGTTTTCACCCCAAAAGGAGAGAATTTTTCTAGTTCTGTGTTTCAATTCAATTGGTTTGAGCCTACACTCGAAGCAGTTCATGGTATGAGAATGACGGAGAAGATCATTTGTTTGAAAGCTGGGATCAACAAACGTCTGCTAAGCTAAAAACACAAGTACAAATTCAATTAAGGTTTATTGTTATAAATATCACAATCTGGGTCGATTTTTAAAATTTTAATTTTTTGCTATGCAAGAAAATCATTTTGAAACTAGATTTTTTTCAAAAATTGGTATCAAAACTCTAGGTTGTACTTGGTACATGATGCAATAGGTGTTGAGTTTACCGTTATACACTCAAGATCTTCTAGTTAAGTAACTCCCCACAGAGCTCTACATAAGTTAGAATGATGGTCAAACGTTACATGATTATTAGTGCATGTAATTGCCTAAGGAAATAGCCTCGTGTACTAATTCGATGGAAATTCATGTTCTTACTAGTTGATCATGATCACCCCACGGTGGCTTGATGTGGTAATTGTCGTTGCAACATGTTTTCAAGGTTTAATGTAAGACGCATGCATCATCTTAGTGCATACTGTAATGTTACAAAATGTGTTCAAACATTTGCTTAATATAAAAATGTTAATATATGAATATTTTATTTTTAGTTCGAAAATGGTACCAACTCCTTTATTAAACATACTCACTGAAAACAAACTGAATAGAAATAACTATAAGGAATGAAAAAGGATCTTGATAATTGTCCTAAGCTGTGAGAAACTTAAAACATTTCTTGATACTAAGTGCCCTTCAACCACTCAAGCTGAGGCTAGAAACTGCTGGGAAGAGTTTGATGAGATAGCTCGTTGCTATATGCTGGCAAGCATGACCAGTACTCTGTATAAGCAACTAGAGAGTTATAAGACAACTAAAGTGATTCTAGATAAGCTAGAAGACATGTTTAGAGGCCAAGCTGCCTTGGCTCGACAGTCTGCTATAACTAGCTTAATGAATTCCCAACAAAAGCCTGGCACTCTGGTCAAAGACCATATGATCACTCTTATGGGCTAATTTGTCGAGGTCATGGACAATGAGGCCAATATGAACCAGAACACTCAAATTGAGATAATCTTCAAAAGCTTGTCCAAGGATTTTGTTGGTTTTTGAGCTACATATAACCTTGGCAGAAAAAACCTGATGCTCACACACCTCATGAAAGAGTTACAGTCCTACGAGTTGATGTAGAATGGTGGTCAGCCAGTCCAAAAAGCATATGTAAATATAATTGTCGCTTCTTCTTCAAAAAGGAAGGGAAAACAAGCTAAGAAAGGTAAGACTAAGGTCTCTGGACCACCACAAGTGAAAAGAAAGAGAACCAGAAAGCCTAAAGACTTATCTAAGTCTAAATGTTTCTTATATAGTAAGAAAGGGCACTTCAAGGCAAACTGTAAAGAGTGAAAGGAATACCTAGCAACCAAAGGCAAAGGTATGGAACTCTTGATGATAGAAGCTTGTTTAATGGAAGATTCAATAGACCACTGGGTTATTTATTCGGGAGCTACTGGTCATGTCTGTGTTTGTCTATAAGGGTTCAAGGAGATAAAAGATCTTAAAGATAAGAGCTAATTGTTGTGGACCAGGAACGAGACAAGTGTGGTAACTAAATCAGTGAGGATGTACATCTTTATTTTGATCATTTTAAGAAGATTATTTTAAGAGACATTTTCTATGTACCAAGTTTCAAAAGAAACTTAATTTTCGTTGCATGTTTACATAAAGACGGCTTGACTGTGACTTTTAATAATGGAAATGCAATATCTAGAAATTGCAATCTTATCTATAATGGATGGATGTCAAATAATCTCTATTTTATCAAATCAGAGATGTACATACTGCTTGAGACTAAAATATCAAATAAAAGACTTAAAATTTTTCACTCTAATAAGGTGTACCTTTAGCATTTGAGACTTGGTCATATTAAGCAAGAAAAAATCACTAAACTTGTGAAATATGGCATTTTAAGTTCACTTAAAGAAGTTGATCTTCCACAATGTGAATCTCACTCGAAAGGTAAGATGACTAAGTGATCTTTTAATGCAAAAGGAGCGAGGGTCAAAAAAACCCTAAAACTTATGCACATTGACGTATATGCCCCATAAGCATTAGTGGAAGAGGTTGTTATGAGTATTATGTAAATTTTATTGATGACTATTCCAGATATGGGTATGTATATTTGATACACCGAAAAAGTGAAACCTTTGATAAATTAAAAGAGTTTTGTGTGAAAGTGGAGAAACAATTAGGTTTACCCATAAAGACATTTTGCTTTGATCAATGTAAGGAATATTTATCTGATGAGTTCTTAAGGTACCTCATAGAGAATGGGATTATATTCGAGTTAACTATTAGAAATGGTACGTCTGATGTTAAGTTATTTGAAGCTATCAATCTCTTTTTGAGGATAAGTTACGCAACAACTTGCTATATTCTAAATGATGTGTCAACAAAGGCAACATTGAAAACCCCGTATGAATTGTGGCATTTTAGGAAGCTGAATCTTAATCATTTTAGGATGCCCTGTCCACGTATTAGATAAAGATGTGAGGAAGTTGGATAGAATTGTGCATGTTTGTAGGATATCCAAAAGAAACAAAGGGTGGTTTGTTTTATAACCCGAAAGAGCAAATTATTATAGGCTCAACTCATGGTACTTTCCTTCAAGAAAGTTACATGAATGACTTTAAAACTTGGAGTAAAGAGGCACTTGAGGAGCTTTTAGGAAATATACAAAACCCTATGGAAATAGTTACAGAACTAACTCCTAATAGTAAACTTGTAAATAATCACCAACATAAGGAGCTTCATCGTAGTGGAAGGGTCTCGCATAGGCCTGAGTTCTTCCCATTTGGCTGAAGTGTTCTTAACACTAAGTCTATCAAATAGGAAAATGATGACCCACTCATATATGACAATGCGATACAGAGTGCTAATTCCAAGCTTTGGAAAATAACTATGAAAGTTGAGATGGACTTTATGTATTCCAACTCAATGTGGGAACTTGTATACTTACCGGAAGGTATAAAACTGATAGGGTATAAGTGGATATACAAGAGGAAAAGAAATGCAAATGGAAAAGTGGAAACTTATAAAGCCAGCCTTGTAGCAAAAGGTTACACACAAAAAAAAGGCACCGATTACGAAGAAGCCTTCTCTCCGGTTGCCATGCTCAAGTCAATCCGCATATTACTATCCATTGTAATAGCTCTCGATTATGAGACCTGGCAAATAGATGTCAAGACAACATTTTTGAACGGCTATCTTGAAGAGAGCATCTACATGATGCAATCTGCTAGATATATAGCTAAAGGAAACGAGCATAAAGTTTGCAAGCTACTTAGATCTATATATGGACTTAGGCAAACATCCCACTCATGGAATCAAAGATTTGATCAAGCGGTTAAGACTTTTCTATTTGATCAAAGTGTAGATGAACCTTGTAATTTATAAAAGTTTAGGGGATGGAAAGATGGTCTTTCTCATTCTATATGTCGATGACATTCTACCCTTTGAAAATGATGTAGGGACATTTTCATCGGTTAAAATGTGGTTAACCCAACAGGTTAGCATGAAGGACTTGGGAGAAACTAATTTTTTTCTAGGTATTCGAATCTTAAGGGATCGAAAGAAGAAAATGATAGCACAATCTTAAGCTTCATACATAGATAAGATATTGGAGTGTTATGAAATGACCAATTCGAAGAAGGGAAATTAACCTTCCGTAATGAGTTTTCATGTCTCTTTAGAGGGCTATACCAAGACAGTGGAAAAAAGAGAAAACATGAGAAATGTTCCTTATGCTTTGGTAGTAAGAAGTATCATGTATGTTATGGTAGCACACACCCAGATATCTATTTTGTAGTGGGGTTGGTAAGTCGATATCAGGCGAATCCAGGACCAATGCATTGGTAAGAAGTTGAGCATATACTCAAGTATTTACGGAGAACGAGTGATTATATGCTTGTGTATTCCGAAAGAGATCTTAATCTTATTTGATATACCGATTCTGACTTCAAAACGTGTCAGGATTCGAGAAATCTGACATCGGGCTATATTTTATCCTAGACGGCGGGTCCATAGTGTGAATAAATGCCAAGTAGGGCTACAGTACTAAGTTCACTATAAAGGACCGGATATGAGGTATAGAAAAAGCTATGTAATAGTGTGGATATAGTGGGAGACTGTTGGATATAGTTCCCTAAGTGTAGTATTTTCTTCTAAATACACTTGTAATTTTTCGAACAGATTAGTTAATAAAATTATTCATGAATTACATTAATACTTTGTATATTTTCCTCACATGTTTTTTGTATGCAAAGCAAAATAAAGCAAATGTTGCTTAGTGGTTGTCTAATGTTTAACTAATACTAAGTGATTTTACGTGGTCGAATTGTAATACAGAAAGACAACTTACATTAGCAGACGAACCTAAACTTGTCCTTAGACTAATCTAAAATGAGCAAACCGATTGAAAGACTAATATGCAGTCTATCAAGTCCAATTATGGAGATGCTTTCTCTTGGGCATCGGAGCGGACGACTCCCAGAAGATAGAGAGATAGATGTGATTGACTGGACTGATAGTACATCAGACTAGACCCAAGTAGAATAGATCCTGAATCCATTTATTGATTTATTCACTTGTGACGTTCATAGTCTGACATACCTAAATACTAAGTGGATGACAGACTATGTATGCGTGACTCATACACTTTGATGTAAGTAAAAGCCTAAGTTCGAATAGATAAGGAACCAAAAGCTGGTGCATTGGTGTATGACTTCTACAATATGTAGCGTCATTTATAATAGTGGAATTCATAGCCCAAAATAATGAAGTTCATAGTCATTCACAATACTATAGTGGAATAACTTTGTAACTAAATGAGTTTATAATTAATAGGCCCCTCCTCTAGCTTATTGAAAACAAAAATGAATTGCGTGTTTGAATAGAAATGAATATAATGAATAGGAAAAGAGAAATGGGAAACATTCAGGAATGGTTATGGTTTTTTCTGAAATGGAGAAATGGAATCATTTTGAAACGAATGTAGGTTTCCAAAAATGGAAATGGAAATGAAAATGGAAATAATCCATTTTTAATCCTACATGGATTACTTAAAAAATGATTGGAAGAATAGTTTATGTTTTGGATTGTTTTGAACCCCGAAAATGAAAATAAACCATTCGGTCATAGTAAACATGTGGAGCATATTTTCTCGAAATTTTACCAGGGTTAAAATCATTAAAAAAATTTGGGTAAAATAAGCATGAGAAATTTGTTTTATATATAAATATTAAAGTTTATTTTGGGAAATAGAAAAATTAAATTGGTTTGGATCATATTATCGAGTATTGGGTTAAAAAGGCTCAGGAAGTACTCGTAATTAGACCCAATGTGAGAGAGGCCTAAAAACCCCTCATGGACATGAAGTGGGCAGCAACCCTTGTAGGAAATGCTAGGATATGCTATCCACCCTAGTTGTATTCTAAGTAGGATGTTTTTCTCTTTGTAATAAACCACTACAACTCAATAAGGGTTCTACCTTCTCTTTCTGTAAATAGATGACACTGATAGAGCTATTAACACAATTTTAAGAGGTTGTTATTTTGCCAAAAAATAGATAGAATTTATTCTCAACTATAACATTTATTTTTTAGGAATAACAATTCTACCGGTTTCTATTAAGAAAGAGAATTTTCGTTTCACCCAAAAAGAGAGAACTTTTTCTAGTTTTGTGTTTTGATTCAATTGGTTCGAGCCCACACTCAAAGCAGTTCATGGTACAAGAAAAGCAGAGAAGATTGTTTGGTTGAACGTAGGGAGCAACGAACATTCGCTAAGCCGAAAACACAAGTACAAATTCGGTTAAGGTTTATTCCTATAAATATCACAAATCAGGTCAATTTTCAATATTTTAATTTTTCGCTGTGTAATAAAATCATTTTCAAACCTGGATTTTTCCAACACCTTGCTCGAGCATTTAATTTTTTTCCTTACACATATGAGATAATGAGAATACATTTGATTAAGGTTGTTAATGGTGCGAAAAAATAATGCATTGCAACTTTCCACTAAGTACCTTGCATTTTCCTCATGCTTCAAGGGATTACCACATTTAAACAGTTCCACTTCCCCGTCGATTTTAATTATCTATTCATGCCTCTCTACATTGATGGTGGACTTGGATGTGGCTAAAAATGATCTTCCCAACAGGATAGGAATCTCAAGATCTTCCTTAAAGTCAAGGACAATGAAATCTACAAGAAATATAAGCTGCCTAAATTTGACTAATACGTTAAACCTTTGAGGGTGTTCCAACGACCTATCAGCTAATTGTAGTGTTACCTTGGTGTTCTTAAGTTCCCCTAATCTAAGCTTTCTGTAAATAGGTAAAGGTATTAAATTTATACTAGCCCCTCAATAGCATAAGGCCTTGCCAAAGTTTAGTTCTTTAATCTCTTAGGAATTTTAAAGATACCCAGATCTTTTAACTCAAGGGGTATCATTTTAGTGATGATAGCACTACATGATGCGTTTATACTTATTTGTTCCCCTTTTTCGGCTTCCTATGCCTAACAATGAGCTCATTTTAGAATTTTATCTATTAGTTCCAATAGGGGTAGATTTATATTTAGGGGATTAAATAAGTTAAAAAAACTTACAAATTCAGTCTCGCTCATTTTTTTTTGTCTTCAAGCCTTGACAAAATGGTATAGATCTATTGCTTGACTTGGTACTCTCTTTTGATTTAGGTTCTGCTACATTTTCCTATTCATTTTGAGTTTTTTCCTCAATTAGGAAGTCATCCATAGGGCTATTTAAATTTTCCTCAGTTCCTTCTTCCAGAGCTGGAATACTTGGGCTTTCTAGAACTATACCCGTGTATAGCGCAATTGCTTTCACTTGCTACTTCCCATCTCTCCTAGGATTATTCTATGTGTTGCTTGCAATGCCCGTGATCCTATAACTCTGAAAAGAATTCACCAACTAACTCATCTAAGCCTCTAATCTTTCCATGCAACTGTCCATTTTCTTTTGCATTTGAGTCATTAGTGTTGTTAATTGTTGCATATCACCCTTCAACGAATCCAACTCTTCTTTTAGTTCATGTGCATGGGGCTCATTATTTGTGTACCTCTGCTCCTACTTTTGAGGCTTAGCTATATGGGGTGCTTTATAAGGAAGAATCTTTCTGTTCTAATTGAAATTTCCTCCTTGGTTGGCTCCCCACTTTAGATGGGAGTGATCTTTCCAACCCGGATTGAAGGTATTAGAATAGGGGTTTCCGACCTTACTTCCCAAATAATTTGATTCCTCGGGCTAGTACTCAAAATAACCTCTCAATGTTGCATTGTCACCATGACCTCTAGGTGGATAATTCCTAGTTCGATATGGCTCAGGAGTCAATGGTTGGTTGGAAACCATCTCCAATCGGTTAAGCTTTTCAAGGATTTTCTGCTGCTTATCTTCCTCTCGAACTACTTTGACCATTGGGCATCTTGGATCATAATTGAATCATTCTGCTGGCCACATCTATGAGTTCATAGCCATGTCATCTATTAAATAACAAGCTCCCTCATAGTTTTATTCTTGAAAGCTCCTCTTGATTCTTTATCTAGCCCGAAACTTAGGTTTTTGTCCAGACCATTGTAGAATATCTACATTTGTAGGCACTCGTGCATTCCATGTTGCAGACTAATGTCCATGAAACCAAATAAAAATACAAGAAAGGCAAGTGCACTTATCAATAAATAGTATAGCTATGGTGAGCAAAGATATCGTTCCAACAAGGACAAAAAGTACTAGTAACTATCGTCTTTCTATTATCTAACCGACAAATCGAAGTGATTGAATTAAACTAAAATTAACTAAATTAATTAACTAAGAACTTAGGAAAGAACAACTCCAATAATTGAATAATAACCAAGAAGCAAAACAATACCCAAGAAAGATGTAACACCTCACACCCGAGTCCGACGTCGGGACGGGATGCGAAGCGTTACCTCATTTAAACACATGCATTCCAACATTTTCGAATCATCAAGACTTGACCAAATTTAAAACTTTTTCTAAACTTTGTCTAAACTTCTTAACATGAGCCTACAAGGCCTCAAACAACCTTTGGAATTCATTCGAGACCAGCTCGGGACCTTAACCAATTTTGGAAAAAAATAACCTTTTAAACAGGGCCCACGCCCGTGTGGAAGGGCAACACGCCCTTGTGGTCATTATGACATGGCTGTGCTGATGGCCCGTGTGACACGCACGACCTAAGCATCTAAGGACACGCCCGTGTCCCATACTCGTGTGAGTTAAATTTCAGATTCGAACCTATAGGGGTTTTCACACGACCTAACACACGTCTGTGTCTATGTTCCGTGTCCCCCACATGGCCATGACACGCCCGTGTCCTAGCCCGTGTCTAAAAACCTTGACATTCTGTTTCTGACGTCAGCAATCCTTAAGGGTCACATAGCCAAGGCACACACACATGTGCTAGGCCGTGCTCTTCACACGGCTAAGACACACGGTCGTGTCTCTGCTTGTGTGTTTACTACCATGCATATTGACTTGCAATATTTACGTGCAGGGGACACACGGCCTATCAACACGTCCATGGGGCAGACCGTGTGTCACACATGGCCTAGACACACGCCCATGTGTCTACCCATATGGACAAAAAATAAGGCTATCTACCAAGCCTTTTGCCACCCTGAAACACAATCTAATGCCAACCAACATATCAAAGTCTAACTAAATATGATTTCTCAACCAAACAACCATAGCTAAGGCCTATATACATTGCATACATATACGACCATGCCAAAAATTTTCACATTCATGAAAGATTTTCTTACTTCCATAAATCAACTTTCAATATTAGCTATTATTCATGGCCTTATACAAAATGAGTCAAGTACTAGTTTAAGCCAACACGTTTGTCCCCAAAACAATAACACAAAACTCAAAAGCCAAGATCCTATACATGCCATAATCAAAATGAGAGATCTAACTATACTGAGTGCTTCAGTTGATAGTGTGACTGGCTTCTCCGACGTAAGCGATGATCCTCGAGCTACTTTGGAGGCACTATAAGGAAATGGAAAGGAAATGGAGTAAGCATAAAACTTCGTAAGTTGTATGCAAATGAATATAACAATAACTTTACCATTCATCATCATTCTCACAATGCAAAAGTAGGCATAAACACAATTTACTCATCACTATCCAATACAATTCACATAGCATATATTGAGCTCATATCTCATACATTTCAAATGGGTACTTGTACCACTCACAACATGGTTATACTTTTCTCATTTAACTAAAAATATAACTCTCATCGTTGAACCATTTGAAATGCTATCGGATATTCACTAAGCCCCTAACATAGGGTATAATGCCGATGCCATGTCCCAGACATGGTCTTACACTGACACACCTCGCAGCCAATGCATGTCCCAGACATGTCTTACACTGGCTTACATCATGAGGCCGATGCATGTCCCAGACATGTCTTACACTGGCACACAAATAACCCGAATGTCGTGGCATGAATATCTGATTTATTTTCTAAGGTTCAAACAGGAGTTCTACTATCTCAATATTCATCATGCATAATCATTTTTGCAAACAAGAAATTTATGCTATATCAATTCAAACACATTTAATAGCAATGTAGTTATATTATTTACATACAACTTACTTCGGATTACAAAATGTAGCAGTTAGTTTGGCTTAGTCCACTAGCTTTGCTTTTCCCTGGTCTAGTATTGAATTTTGTAATTCTTGATCTAAAATGATAGAAATTCATTCATTTCATCAGCGTAGTAATCTAGACACTCAAAAATTCATAATTGGGCAAAATGACCATTTTGCCCCTAGACTTTCACAAAATGACCATTTTACCCCTAGGTTCGAAAATCAATTTTTATCGAATTTCCTTATTAACCATGTCTAATCGGATACTTTTTATACTAGGAGGAGCCCAAAATTCTCATTATTTCACACATTTATCACCTATTTACAACTTATGCAAAATGACCCTTTTAAGGTTTTCATGAGAAATCTTTTCACAAAAGTTGTTTATTTGACAACCATGATTCATTTTCTTCCATAAAATTTTAGAAAAAAAAACATAAACACTCTTATGGTAAAACCCTAGACTTTCAATTATTTTGCAAAATAGTTCCCTCATTTGAAAGCTCATGTTACAAGGGGTCCAAAAATACAAAAATCATCAAGAAAACTATCAAAATCACTTACCTATGAGAATAGAGAGTGGCTGAAATTTTTGAAGCTTTAAAACCCCTCTTTTGCTGGTATGAACGGTGGGAAGAAGATGAGAAAAAATAAGATATCATTCTCTCTTTTATTAAATTTTATTTTTAACCAATTTAGTCACCAAAACCCACCTAACCTAGTCAACATGTCTCATTTTGCCCCCCAATGGCCAGCCATGTAACAACCCAAACCCAGCCTAGACGTTACAGCCAAATCTGGTGTCACATCTGAGTGTTTTGCAAAACCTTATACTTGATGGTGAAAATCATTTTTAAGTTAAACCCATTTAATTTTATTTGCCTGAGAAAACTCGGTAAATTCTGTTTCACATCTATTTTTAACTTATCCAAATGGTTTCTATTTTAGTTTTCTCCAATCTAATTAAAAATCGCGGATGCTCTTTAGTTGAAAACCTTAAGGTTAGAAATGCAGGTTTTTATTTGAAAACGTTATTATTTGGAAAATTCGATGTTCCTACTCTAGTAGTTTAGAATATGAAATCAAAAGCCCATTAAAAGTTAAAAACCCCCAAATGGCCTTATTACATAATTAAAACCCAAATAGGAAAGCTTAAATAAATTGAGTCATTAACAACTAATCTGTGGACGTGTGGCCACCACTGAGTCCCTCGCGGCTCCAAATGGTCTAAGGCTGGGGATTACCTGCACAGTTAAAAGAAGGGTGAGTTTACGAAAACTTAGTGTGTAATCCCCTATCAGTCAAACAGTAACAGTGCATACAATAACGGTCTGGGCTTGAGCCCTATTCAATAATAGTACAGTCTGGGCCTAAGCCCTAAGCAGTAACAGTGTGAGCCTATGCCCAAAATAGTATAATCACAATACAAGTATGCAACCCAACCCAATCCAACCAGCTCGCCACCCGTACCAACCAACTCACCATGTGAGGATTAAATCGACCCACCCAGCTAACTCACCAATATCACAGCATAGTTGCTAATAGTAACGTAGTAAAGTTGCTAATAGTAACACAGCAAAGCAACTAATGGTAATGCAACAAAGCTGCTAATAGTGGTAAACGTGGCGTAGCCACCAATATCAATACATGGCAAAGCCACCGGAACAGTACTTCCTCCAAATCAAAATCCCAACCCCAATGTAGAATGTCATGTCATAATATTTCATGTATGCAAGGTTTCATATTCAGATATAGTCATGCATATATCATTCACTCATCAATCAACCTATCTCTAAGGTATAATAGTCATTTCCATCAATTAGAGGTAGAATAGTAATTTTTACCCCTTAGGTGTATTTTGGTCATTTTACCCTCTAGGGTCTCGGTACAGATAATCGACCTCTTGGAAGGTCTATAGTCGCCTCGAACAACTTAAGTAACCTAAAAGACCTAACGCTGTAAATGGGCCTAAGGCCCATTATTCGGCCCAAGTGGGCCCACACGCTTGTGTGGCCATTTAGCCCAAATTTAGCTACAGCTATGTGACCTACTTAGCCCAGTCCAAAATTTATCACTTACCATGGATTTAATTTGTATGGGGCCCACGAGCCTATTGGGCCCTCTCGGCCTATTTCATCCCGACGAAGCCCTTCACGGCCTATGCCATGCATACGACATGATAAGCCCAACTACTTCCCACCTAATAGTTAGATTTACGCAAGCAGGCCCACAGGACACATTGGGCCCATTTAGCCCATCAAGGCCCATCGAGACCCAGTACATGAGAACGCTCGTGGCGGCCTCTACAGTCTATCGCTCATGGTTTGTGGGCTCGATTTACCACACAAGTGGTTGCATGCTCGTGAAGCCTCAAATGCCGAAGTTTTGGATTTTCAGCTTTTGCCGACTTCCAACAAAGAAGGGCGTGAACACACTTGTCTATGAGAACGTGCTGAAGTCCACGATCACCAACCTTGGCACATCTTGCATTGAGTCTTAATCACACTTTCCCCCTCACCAACTTATCTGGTTCGTTTTATTTAAAGCCAATTTCTTACCAATTCTCATGTTAGCTTCCCGATGTGGGATACTTTCAACCATTAGGAAAATTTCTCATTCTTATGACCCCTTTCAACCACAGAGTTCCAGTCCAACTCCATCTCCTACACAGCTCAAATAGCAAAATAAATACTCCACTGCACATCCCAAGACTGGAACCTTAGACCTCACAGTTACACAACACGCCACCTTGCCACTCCATCATAGACTCTTTCTATGTCATATTTTATCCTCAATTAATTATAAGGTCTATAGGCTAAAGTCTAGGTTCCTTTAAAAGAAAACTAAAATAAATTGCAAGAGCCAAGACTTGAACCCAGGCTCCCTTACAACCTTAATGACGCCACAACCACTAGACCACAAGCTTTCTTGTGTCATTTACTTAACACAATAATTTAAAAGGCCATCATCTAAGTATCCAGGGTTTTATTCACTTAAAATCAAAATTTTTGCTAAAGCCCAGGTTTGAACCCAGGACTTCTCCAACATTTCTCAGGGCCATTAACCACCAAAGTAGACATTTAATTGTGTCATTTCCTTGCACAATTAAATACTTATATACAAACTCCTTACGGACCCATACTCGAGGCCTAATACTTCTAGGCCCAAATTTAGGGCGTTACAATTCTACCCCCTTTAAGAAATTTCGGCCTTAAAATTTACCTGTTCAGAATAAGTGAGTGTATTGCTGCCGCATTGCCTCGTTAGGCTCCTACGTGGCTTCCTCTGAACCATGATTACGCCAAAGCACTTTGACCAGTGGAACAGATTTCTTTCTTAGTACATTAACATCAAGATCCAATATCTGCACCAGTTCCTCTTCGATAGTCAAATCAGGTCCAACCTCGATTTCCTCAACTGATACAATGTACGAGGGATCAAAACGATACTGCCTCAGCATTGAAACATGAAACACGTAATGAATCCTATCCAACTCTGGAGGCAACTCAAGTTGATAAGTGACCGGTTCCACCCGCCTAAATATTCGGTAAGGTCCAATAAACCTAGGGCTAAGCTTGCCTTTCTGCCCAAACCTCAAAATTTTCTTCCATGGTGAGACCTTGAGATCTCCATAGAGTACTCGATCTCTTTACGCTTTAATTCTACATAAGACTTCTGCCTATCAGATGCTTCCTTTAACCGGTTTTGAATCAATTTCACCTTATCTTCTGTATCAAAAAATAATTCTGGCCCCAGAACTCACCACTCACCCAGCTCAGTCTATTATGTAGGAGTAGACACCTACGACCATACAACGCCTCGAACGGTGCCATTCGAGTATTGGACTGGTAGCTGTTGTTATAAGCAAACTCTGCCAACGGCAAATAATCCTCCCAGCTGCCTCTGAAATCAATTACACAACCTCTTAACATGTCTTCCAGTATCTAAATCACCCTCTCTGACTACCTATCTGTCTGAGGGTGGAACGCAGTACTGAAATCCAGCCTTGTACCCAAAGCTTCGTGTAAATTTTTCCAGAACCGAGATGTGAATCTTGGATCTCTGTCAGATATGATAGAAACCGGTACACCATGCAGTCTCACAATTTCAGCCACATACAACTTGGCCAATTTCTGTCACAAATAATCAGTGGGGATCGGTATAAAATGGGTAGATTTAGTCAACCGGTCCACAATCACCCATATCGAATCCTTTTTAGTTGGCATCAAGGGTAACCCACTTACAAAATCCATGGTTACCCCCTCCCACTTCCAAAGTGGAATTTTAACGGGTTGTAGTAACCCAGAAGGTAATTGATGCTTAGCCTTAACTTGCTGGCATGTCAGGCACTTACTTACATAATCAGTAACTTTGCGTTTCAACCCTAGCCACCAGTACAGCTCACGAAGATCTCGGTATAACTTTTTTCCGCCAGGATGCATAGCATATGGAATACTATGCGCCTCTTGCAGTATAGACTGCCTCAGATTAGAATCCCTTGGTATACATACTCTTCCACGAAAGCATAATACTCTTTTCTCATTTAGCCCAAAATCCGTGGTCTCACCATTCTCAACTTGTTGAAAATGAGAAGCTAGCCACTCATCTAGCTACTGTTTCTTCTTAATTTGATCAATCCAAGTCGGTCTCACTTGCAGTTCAGCTGACAAGCTACCATCATCGAACAGGCTGAGATAAGAAAACAATGCTCTCAAATCAGTTAAACAATCATAGTCCTTAAGCAACTCTATCCACCTTCATTGCCTAAGATTCAACTCCTTTTGAGTAAGAAGATATTTGAGGCTTTTATGATCTGTGTAAATAATTGCCTTTTCACCATATAAGTAATGTCTCTAAATCTTCAGTGCGAATACCACCGCAGCTAATTCCAAGTCATGCGTGGGGTAATTTGCCTCGTGAGGCTTGAGCTGACAAGACATGTAAGTAGCTGCCTTAACTTATTGCATTAACACATAACCCAATCCAATGTGTGACGCATTACTACAAATAGTAAATTCCTTCCCAGACTCTAGCTATATCAAAATAGGGGCCTTAGTCAAAACATCCTTCAGTTTCTCAAATCTCTCTTGCTGCTTATTAGTCCAATTAAATGGTACCCCTCTACACAGTAACTTAGTCAGAGATGCAACAATCAATGAAAATCCTTCAACATAATGTCTGTAATACCCAGCCAGACCCAGAAAGCTTTAAATCTCTGATACCATCTTCGGTGGTTTCCAATCCACTACAGCTTCAATTTTCTGAGGATCCACCCTAATTCCCTTTGCTGACACAACATGTCCTAGAAATGTCACTTCTCGTAGCCAGAATTCACACTTGCTAAACTTTGCATAAAGCTGCTTTTCCCTTAGAATTTGCAAAACAATACGAAGATGTGCATCATGCTCCTCCTCGGTTCTTGAATACACCAAGATGTCGTCTACAAACACAACTATAAACCGATCCAAATAAGATTGGAATCCTCGGTTCATTAGATCCATGAAAGCCGTTGGTGCATTCGTCAATCCAAACGGCATCACCAGAAACTCGTAATGACCATAACGAGTTCTAAATGTAGTCTTATACACGTCAGCCTCCTTAACCTTTAGCTAATGATACCTAAACCGAAGATCTATCTTAGAGAAAACTGTAGCTCATCGCCATTGATCAAACAGATCATCTATCCTCAGTAAAGGGTACTTATTCTTGATAGTCAGCTTGTTCAATTGACGATAATAAATGTACATGCGCATGTATCCATCCTTTTTCTTCACAAAAAACACCAGTGCTCCCCACGGAGACACACTCAGTCGAATGAATCCTCGGTCCAATAGCTCTTGGATTTGAGTCTTTAGCTCCACCAGCTCTTTCGGTGCCATCCTATAAGGGGCAATGGACACCGAAGCTGTTCCAGGTAGAATTTCAATATCGAATTCAACCTCACGATCTGGAGGCAACCCCAGATACTCTTCAAAAAATACATCTAAAAACTCTTCGACAGTTCTAACATCTTCCACAGAAAAACCTTTAGAATCAGAAATACTAACATATGCTAAGAACGACTCACAACCTTTGCGAACCAGCTTCTCGGCTCTTAACGTAAAAATCACATTAGATAGATAATCTATTCGCTCCCCTATCACAGTCACCTCCTCGTCCTCCGTAGACATCAAAACCATACGCTTATCAGCACAATACAATTTCCACAATCCAATTTCACTCGGTGTTTTACTAGCCAATCCATGCCCAATATAATATCAAATTCCCTAAACGGTAGTTCTATCAAATCTGCCAAGAAGACCACCCCTTGGACTTCTAGGGGCACATCTCTGAGCAACTTACTCACCCCAACCGATTGTCCTAGTGGACTCAACAAAGTCATTTCACTAACTGTATTTTCAGACTGAATACCCAATGTCTCGAACACAGTGCACGCAACATACGAGTGTGTAGACCCAATATCAATTAAAGCAATGTATTGTAAATTATAAATAAGGATGACATTAGGGGCATCACCATCCTCTCAGCGACGAGCAGCATAGACCAAGGCTGGTTGTCTCACCTCAATGTTTCCAGCACCTCTGCCTGGTGCTCCACGACCTCGACCAAACTAGTTTCCAACTCTGGCTTGACCTCGGCCTCTCGGTGGCTGCTGACCACCTCTCACAGGCTGAACACAACCCTGTCCTACAACTTGCATCTGAGTAAACCCCTGAGTACAGTTCTTAACTTGATGATCCATAGACCCACATCTAAAGCATGCCCCAGTTCGTTTCCAAAACTCACCCTAGTGAGCTCTTCCACAATCAGCGTAAGGCTGCAGTCTTGCAACAATACCAGGAACCGCTCGAACTAGCCCATCAAATCTGGCCCTCTTTATGGGCCTTCCAAAATAACCCTAGGGTCGAAAATCCCTTTTATTTATGCCCTTATCTTTCTCGCGATTCTGGCACTCAGAGCGCTTTACATCCTCAGCAATTTTTACTTTTCCACAAGGGCAGCAGAGTCCCGCTCCCTCTGCGGGGCTATCAGCACACGTAACTCATCCCAGAGGCCATCCTCAAACCGCACACAGTGTTCATATTCTATTGCGACTATCCCGCGAGCATACCTACTCAGCCGCAGAAACTCTGCTTCGTACTTCGCCACAATTTTATTCCCCTGAGTCAAATTCAGAAATTCCTTCCTTCGAGCATCTACATAACTTGCGCCCACATACTTCCCTTAAAAGGTTGCTTTAAAGAAATCCCATCTCAAACAGTCAGCTTGCGTACCTTCTCTCACAGTGAGCCACCACTGGTAGGCCTCATCATGCAGTAAAGAGACTGCCCCTTTTAATTTTTGCTCTGAAGTACAGTCAAGGTCATCCATTACTCGCTCAGTAGCCTCTTACCAATATTCTACCACATTCGGGGCTACACCCTAAACACCCTCGAAGATTTTCACTCCATTAGATCGGAGTCGCTATGAAATTGACCCCTGGCCTACAGATCCATACTTACTCCAGCAACCCTTTCAAGAACTCGTAGCATTGCTTGAGATAAAGCATCATCCCTTGCTGCTCGGTCATGAGACCTTGTCTCAGTTACTGGTAAGGCTGATGCCTCCCTAGCCGACTTGTGACTCGATGCTGAAGACCCAGCTCTAGCACTTCCTTAGCCTCTACCGCGGCCTCATGTACCCCTTCTGCGAGTACCTCTTGTGCTCATAATGATAGCGAATTGTCTATTTTAAAGTCTTATGAATCAGTTTATAATTTCAATAATTATTAACAATATGTTATGAACAATAGTAATTAGAGTTTGTTTTCGCAGAACAAAATCTTCTACAATTTTCAGTCTTCTATAGTCTCAGTCTACTCTAACTATAGAGTTTCAGTAATTCTACTACCTATAGTAGCCCTCAGTAATACATTTCAGTTCATAATAACAAACAGTGTTAGAAAACTTACAGATTTGGTGCTGGAAACTCAGTGTGCCACATTTCTAACCACAACATTTGAAATTCAAATTCACAAAAACCCAATCCATAGTTGAGTTTTGTACCTTGGCTCTGATACCACTAAATGTAACACCCTAAATTTGGCCTAGACGTTACGGCCAAATCTAGTGTGTCATATCTGAGTGTTTTGTGAAACCTAGTACTTGATGGTGAAAATCGTTTTTAAGTTAAACCCATTTAATTTTATTTGCCTGAGAAAAATCGATAAATTCTGTTTTACATTTGTTTTTAACTTATCCAAATGGTTGCTATTTTAGTTTTCCCCAATCCGATTAAAAACCGCGGAAGCTTCTTTAGTTGAAACCTTAAGGTTAGAAATGCAAGTTTTTATTTGAAAACGTTATTATTTTGAAAATTCGATGTTCCTACTCTAGTAGTTTAGAATATGAAATCAAAAGCCCATTAAAAGTTAAAAACCCCTAAATGACCTTATTACATAATTAAAACCCAAATAGGAAAGTATAATAAATTGAGTCATTAACAACCAATCTGTGGACGTGTGGCCACCACTAAGTCCCTTGCGGCTCCAAATCGTCTAAGGTTGGGGATTACCTGCACAATTAAAAGAAGGGTGAGTTTACGAAAACTCAGTGTGTAATCCTTTATCAATCAAACAGTTAAAGTGTATACAGATGCTGATGCGGGCCTAAGCCCTATTCAATAATGATGCGATGATGCGGGCCTAAGCCCTAAACGATATGAGATGAACCTATGCCCAAAATAGTATAATCACAATACAAGTATGCAACCCAACCCAATCCAACCAGCTCACCACCCGTACCAACCAACTCACCATGTGGGGATTAAATCGACCCAACCAGCCAACTCACCAATATCGCAGCATAGCTACTAATAGTAACGCAGGAAAACTGCTAATAGTAACGCAGAAAAGCTGTTAATGGTAATGCAGTAAAGCTGCTAATAGCGGTAAACTTGGCGTAGCCACTAATATCAGAATACGTGGCAAAACCACTAGAACAATACTTCCTCCAAATCAGAATCCCAACCCCAATGCAGAATGTCATGTCATAATATTTCGTGTATGCAAGGTTTCATACTTAGATACGGTCATGCATATATCATACACTCATCAATCAACCTATCACTAAGATATAGTAGTCATTTCCACCCATTAGGGGTAGAATAGTAATTTTTACCCCTTAGGGGTATTTTGGTCATTTTACCCTCTGGGGTCTCGGTACAGATAATCGACCTCTTGGAGGGTCCACAGTCGTCTCGAGCAACTTAAGTAACCTAAACAGACCTAACAGTGTAAATGGGCCTAAGACCCATTATTCGGCCCAAGTGGGCCCACACGCTCGTGTGGCCCATTTAGCCCAAATTTATCTACGGCTATGTGACCTACCTAGCCCAATCCAAAATTTATCACTTACCGTGGATTTAATCTGTATAGGGCCCACGAGCCCATTGGGCCCTACGAAGCCCTTAACGGCCTATGCCATGCACAAGACATGACAAGCCCAACTACTTCCCACCTAATAGTTAGATTTACACAACCGAGCCCATGGGGCCCATTTGGCCCAGTACACAAGAACTCTCGTGGTGGCCTCGACAGTCTATCGCCCATGGTTTGTGGGCTCGATTTACCACACGAGCAGTCACACGCTCATGAAGCCTCAAATGCCGAAGTTTCAACTTTTCAGCTTTTTCCAATTTCCAACAAAGAATGGCGTGAATACACACCTGTTTATGAGAACGCGTCGAAGTCCACGATCACCAACCTTGGCACATCCTGCATTGAGTCTTAATCACTTTCCCCCTCACCAACTCATCTGGTTCACTCTATTTAAAGCCATCTTCTCACCAATTCTCATGTTAGCTTCCCGATGTGGGATACTTTCAACCATTAGGAAAATTCCTCATTCTTATAACCCCCTTCAACCACAGAGTTCCAGTCCAACTCCACCCCCTACACATCTCAAATAGCAAAATAAATACTCCACTGTGCATCGCAAGACTTGAACCTCAAACCTCACAGTTACACAACACGCCACCTTGCCACTCCACCACAGGCTCTTTCTGTGTTATATTTTATCCTCAATTAATTATAAGGTCTATAGGCCAAAGTCTAGGTTCCTTTGAAAGAAAACCAAAATAAATTGCAAGAGCCAAGACTTGAACCCAGGCTCCCGTACAACCTTAATGGCACCGCAACCACTAGACCACAAGCTTCCTTGTGTCATTTACTTAACACAATAATTTAAAAGGCCATCATCCAAGCATCCATGGTTTTATTCACTTAAAACCAAGATTTTTGCTAAAGCCCAGGTGTGAACCCAGGACTTCTCCAACACTTCTCAGGGCCATTAACCACCAAAGCAGGCATTTAATTATGTCATTTCCTTGCACAATTAAATACTTATATATAACCTCGTTATAGACCCATACTCAAGGTCCAATACTTCTAGGCCCAAATTCGGGGCATTATAGGTCACCTCTAAATTAAGGGTCTTTTTGCCTTTTAAAGACCCCCAATTTATGTTTCATGGAAATTTAACACCCTTAGCTATCAATTCAAGACATTTGAACTTTTTGCGATTTAGTCCCTTTTTCACAATTAAGCTCACAAACGCTAAAATTACTTCACCAAAATTTTCATGCACTAATATAAACATGTTATAAATAAAAATTAATAATAAAATAGTTTCTCTGACTTCGGATTAGTGGTCCCGAAACCACTGTTCTGACTAGGCCTAAAATCGGGTTGTTACAAAAGAATCCACCTAGACTACATCTGTCATTATCAATTTGAATTGGACAATTTATTCACTTAATATCTTTATCCGTAAAAATCCATAAATTATGCTAATATCTCTCTTTAAGACTAAAAGTAACTGACTCTAGGTTGATTAATTGAAATTTCTTTCTAATTAAAATCCCTATTATTGCATTAACTCGATCTATGGATTCCCTTGTTAGATTTGACTCTGATCCATTAGATTTATGTAGTCATATTTCTAGGATTGCTTGCAACTCCACTCATTTATGCTAGATCTACTCTTAAACAAGGTTTATTCCTCCTCTAAATTAAGCACATCAAACATGAATTAATAATCTGGAAATATTAAATCAAGAATTAAGCACGCATAACTAAGAACAAGATTCAAATATTTAAGAAATCAAAAGATATAATTCATTATAGGGTTAATCTCCACTAAGTATTTAGAAAATTAGTTCATAATCGTGAATAAAAACATCTCAAAGTCAGTATAACCACAAGAAATAAAGAAACTCATAGAAAACTTCAAAGAAATAAAAAGGAGATCTTCAATCTTGATAGAAATCTGCTTCAGAGTTGACTTCAACGGCGTTTTCTGAGTTGTTTTCTTCAATATTCTCTAACGGCTATCTTTTCTCTTCTTATATTTGGTATTTATAGGTTTTAAAATGCTCGAAAAACCTAAAAATTGCATTTTTTTCGCATGCCTGGAGTGTGAATCACGAAATCCACATGGTCTGGCACATAGTCGTGTGTCTAGCCCACGTGGGAAGGCCCAGCCTGTGTGACTCCTAAAATCTACTCCAATTGTCCGAGTTTTACTCTATTTTTGCTCGTTTTGCTCCTAAATGCTCCCCTAAGTATAGAAACATGAATTTAAAGGATTAGAAGTATAAAATTCACCATTTTTCATTGATTGATCATCCAAAAATTCATTACTTTTGACATTTATCAAATATCCCTACACATAAGTGTTTGCTTGTCCTCAAGCAAAATTCTCAACCTACAATAAAGTTAATTTTTCTCAAATTTTCATTTTCATCAATAATGTCTCAAAATAATTTGCTAACAATCATGCATTGGTAATTCAACTAAAAGGACACTAAAGATTCAAACAATCCAAGTCAAAATTTTTAAAGCACAAAAATATAGGTGTCTCCCTTTATCCAAATAATTACCTTAAATTCAAAATTAACAAGAATTGACATCCTCACTAAAGATTTACTTAAAGCACTCAAAGTGTTTAAGGTTCAAATATTAAGCACTTAACAGTCAAATGAGAAATGTCATTACCATAGGCTTGGTTGAAAATCATATCTCCATCACTATAAAATGAGATGACACACCAATCAAGAGGTCTTTAAAAGGTTGTAATGGGGCTTAGGTTAAGGGTATTGAAAAGACTAGAAAAGTTGGTTATAATTGAGATCGAGTTAATAAATTACCAAACTAGAAAAAAAATCAGTTGCTAAATTAACATAATTAAAATTAACAGGACTAATCAAGAATAAAAATGAGCTTTTCAATAGAATATTCAACTAATGATTCAAGCTCAATCAAATAAATATATTTTTTTTTATATTTTTTTAGAAGAAGAATAATTCATCAGTTTAAGAAAAACGAAACATAGTTAGACAACTAACCAAATTAAATCTATACAAAAATGGAGTCAATAAAATGAGAAAATTTTACAATAAACATATGGATTATGGGTTAACATTAACGTGTTGATGTAAAAAAAATGGGTTAGGATCAATGGGGTTCACTAAGGATTAATTTAATAGGTAAGCTTTTTACAAGTTAAATGGGTTAAAGCCTAAGTGCCTCTATCATCTCAGTTTATGAAATTAATGGTATGGTCTCGACATGCATAATCGAAGAAACTTTTAGAATAACAAATCTAGTTGACACACTCATAACCAATAATAAAATAAGCATGAAAGAAAATATATGCTCTATAGGCTCAAAAACTCACCAAAAATTATGATTTTTATGACAAACTTGCAAATTCAAAATTTCAAGATAATTCTTCAATTCAAGGAGACAAACTAAAATATGATTTTTGAAAAAAACTTATCATGCTCAACTCTCTTATGTCTTAAAGATTGAATCAATCAATGCAAAAATATTCACAAATAAATCCAACACAACACCAATAAAAAAAATCCAATTTTTTTAAAAAAATCACTCTATTGGAGGGTGTGTGAAAATTACTTAAACACAACAAATAACTCAGAGATTTTATCACAAATATAAACAACCTCCCCACACTTAAGATGTACGTTTCCCTCAATGTGCAAATAGATATAAACACAGAATAAGCACAATATCAAAAGAGAGGGAGAGAACTAAAACTGCCATGAATATGGATGAAATTGCCAGAATTGAGAAAATTGGAATTGTGAGCAAATCTAAATGTATTGCATGTTTCTATGCAACTAATAAGAAGAGAAACACAAATAAATAAGAAGATTTAGAGGTTACAAACTCGAATAAAAAACCATCAAAGAAAGAAAAAAAACATAGTTAAAAATAAAAATAAACTAAAGAAGTCTAACAAATAAAAATAAAATAACCAGAAAGAAAAATAGAATTTCAATTGTAAATAAAGTAAATAAAACAACTAAACAAAAGTATATCAGTGATCGTCATCGTGAGATGCATTGGGATAATGAGGTGCAGGATAAGCAGGAGAAACATGAAAATGCTGACATATTTGCTACAAAGTCGCATCAATGCTGTCAAACTACTCAAGGCATCGCTGCTTGAAGCGATTAAACCATTCAAAAAGATCCTTAAGTGCAACGGTAAAACCAGCGGTAGGGTGCCTCGGAAGTTGATCCTCATGGAGAAAAGGATCATCATCGAGGAAGTCTGCATGCTCATCCTGAGGATCAGAATGAGACAATTTGTATCGAGGAGGACCCACTCCATGCTGTCGCTCGATCATCCTCATATGACTCATAATCAATAATACCTGTAGGGACATCTGTCCAACCAATGTAAATGAGGATGATTCTCTAGAGAATCAAGGAGGCCAAATGTCGTGCAAGACGAATCACATAAGGGCCCAAACAGATAAGACCCTTCCTATTGCAGTCAAACTGATGGCGAAATGATAGGGCGACGAAGTAAGCAAGATCGATGCCTTTCAGTCTATGCAAAACCTTAAACCTAAGGGTCTTTGCCTAAGAATCTGATATAGGTCCTTGTGAGGACCCGATGAAAATCGTAGACAAGGATAATGTGCATTGGAGGATGGACCTTAGGATAAGGTCGTGCTCGGAGTCTTCCACTTTTCGAAGCAGGGATAACGACTTTGGATTTTTTGCGAGTGTTCATCATGATATACCTGAAATAGAAGATAAAATCAAATAGCAGAAAACTAGAAAAATCAACATAGACAATAATTAACGAGCAGTAAAGATAAGTCATCAACCAGCTATATTACGAGAATCAATCACATAATTTATTACTAACAACTATTAAAAGGGTAAATCAAAACTAATAATATTACTAAGTAAGTAGAAGTAAATGAAAGAAATTAACTACTAAAAACTAAAAATCAAAATAAAGTACGAATAACAAGTAGACTAACAAGCAATAAAGTAAAACTAAAATTAAAAACAAAAATAATATCAAACGTTAAAAAAATTATAAATAAATAAGAATACGAATAAAATAATAATAATAAATAAAAAAATTGATAAAAAAATAACAACAATAGACCAAATGGTGGTGCATTTGCGTAAGTGTACGATGACGATGCACGTGATGGAGACCGGCGTTAAGGGTTCGACGACGGTGACAGGGGGTAAAGACAGGCTTAGGGTTACGAATGTGGGCGTGTGAGGGTGTTTTGAATGGAAAGAAAAAGAAGGGGAAAAGGGGAGAGCTACACACAGTGGTGCAACGAGGGGGACATTGAGAGTTGTATGTGTGTGGTCAGTAATTTGAGGGGTACGGTCGATGAGGGTGCTGGTGGTTAGACCAGTGACAATGATGGGCCCAAAAGGGGTTGTTCATGCGTGGGAGAGAAAAAGGGGGGAGAAAGGGTGGGGGTTGTGGTTACTCGACGGAAAGGGGAAAGGACAGGTTCATGCGAGGGAGAGAAGAGAAAGGGATCGACAAGGGGAAGAGACGGGGGAAAGGGATGAGTTTGGAGGTTGAGGGGGAAGGATGGGAAGGGGAAGAGGGTTGGGAAAGGAGATCGACGGCAAGGGGTTTTGGCTTGGTCAAGGGAGGAACAACGTTTGGTAGATAAGGAAGAAGACAAAAAATAGAGTTTTTAAGGGGGACACGGTCGTGTGAAGGCTTGTGCTAGGTCACGTAACCATATCACATGCCCGTGTGTGCACTCTCAATTAGTCTGTCAAATGAAAATTTAACAAAAATGAAGCCCAGTCTCGACATGGCCTGCGACATGCCTGCGTGTCCATGCCATGTGTCACACACAATCGTGTGCCAGGCCGTGTATGATCATCCTTCGCTTTTCCCACACCCGTGCTGTAACACCCCAAACCTGGCCTAGATGTTAGGCCCGAATCTAGTGTGTCACATTGAAGTGTTTCTCGAAAACCATGTTTTCATTGAAAACACTTCTTAAAATTTAAAAAAAAAATTTTTGGTCATCAAAACTAGTATAAAACCCCAATTTGCGTTAGTTTAATTTCAAAGCATGATTCATTGAAAAATACATAATTTTATCCCCAAAATCTCTTTTAGTTGCGGAAGCTAGTTTTAAAATAAATACTAAAACTTAATGTCCAAAGTTAAGTTGCGAAGGCCCTTTGAAAATGTTGCGGAAACGTAGTGTTTGAAAATAGTTATTGTTTTGGAAAACTATGTCCTACTTCTAACAGATATTAAACATACTAAATAAATTTCCTAAATAAAAAAGTTAAGAAAAATAAAGAGGCCTTATTACAACCCAAATCAAAAACCAAAGTGTTTAACTAAATAAACGAAATAGAAGAACATGTGCAGTTGTATGGTCGTCTCCGAGTCCCTCTGCGACACCGATCCTCCTAATGCTAGGGATTACCTGAACAATTAATAGATAGGGTGAGTTTATGAAAACTCAATATGTAATCCCCTTACTAGAGTAACAGTCAATATACCGAAAGAGAAACAGAAACAGTCTGGGCTAGAGCTCGATAACAGTAACAGTACAGTCCAGTACAAAGCGTACATGGGCCAAAGCCTATTACAATGTCATTTGGTTCAAATCCCATAACAGAAACAATTGGGACTAGCCCATCTCAGTAACAAAATAGAATGTGTGAATGCATAGATACACGCTAACCCATCCAGCCCTACACTTGCCTCTGTCCAACCCTGTACTACCTGTGGGGAATAACTCACCTATGCCATCCCTACACTTACAATGTTAGCATCTATTGTAGCACTAACCGAGATCACAGCAAATCTGCTAGTATATATACTATTTTAAGCCTTCAATAGTGGTATTATAATTGGCACAAAGCCAACGATAACTGTAATAAGTTTGGCACATAGCCATCAGCGACTGTAATATGATCGGCACACAGCCATGGGTAAATATGATCGACACAGAGTCATCAATAAATATGATAGGCACATAGCCACTGGTAAATACGATTTGCAAAAATCCATAATCAACGTAGCACAGAGCCATCTTTAGGTTGGCACAGAGCCATAATCAGATTAAGCGGCACTAAGCCATCCATCGGTCCACAGTCGTCTCGTGCGACCCGTGCGACCTTAACAGATCAATACTGAATCCACAGTCGTCTCGTGAGACCCGTGCGATCCTATCAGAACTTCCTCCACATCAATGTCCCAACCCCATGCAATATGTCGTGTATGTTATGCTCAATCATCACACGTGTATGCAAAATGGCCATGATCAGTAACAAACATTTAAACATATATTAAAAGCATATCAGTCATACAAACACAGTCAAGTCAATTAAAATACAGTCATACATTCACAGTCAAATCAGTCATAGCCCAAGTCAGTTATTTACCCACAAGGGCAAAACAGTCATTTTACTCTTTAGGGCAAAACGATCATTTTACCCTACAAGGGTATTTCGGTAATCCTACCCTACAGGAGTATTTCGATAATCCTACTCTACAGGGGTATTTTGATAATCTTACCCTATAGGGGTATTTCGGTAATCTTACCCTACAGGGGTATTTCGGTGATCCTACCCTACAGGGGTATTTCGATAATTTTGCAAACCGGGGGTATTTCGATAATTTTACAAATTAAGGGTATTTCAGTAATTTCACAAATCAAGGGTCTTAACGACCCAACCGAGGGTCCTTTGTTGCCTCGAGCGATCAAAGTAACCAAAACAGACATAACGGTGCAAGTGGGCCTAAGGCCCATTACTCGACTCAAGTGGGCCCACAGGCTCGTGTGGCCTATTTAGCCCAAATTTAGATACTGCTATGTGTGCACGATAACTCAGTTCATTAATAGTCACTTTTCGCAGATTTTATCTGTGTTGGCCCACAAGCCCATTAGGCCCACACGGCTCATTTCGGCCCATCGAGGCCCAAAACAACCTAAGTCATGTACGCGACATGACAAGTCCATCTACTTCCCGCTTAACAACGAAATTTACCCACGTGGGCCCATGGGCCCATTAGGCCCTTACGGTCCATTTAGCCCAAAACTATTCACAGTTGTACGAACGACGTAGCCCAGTCCAAAACTTACCACATAACATACATTTTATCCGTATAGGCCCACAAGCCCATTGGGCCCACACAATGCAGTCTGGCCCAACGTGGCCTAAAACGGCCTATGCTATGTACGCGACATGACAAGCCCAATCATATTCCACCTAGCAGCTGATTTGACACAAGTGGGCCCACGAGCCCATTAGGCCTATTCGGCCCATTTCGTTGCCCAAGTGGCCCACTACGGCCTAAGCCCACGAATTCGCTCATGGTGGCCTTCCTCGTCGTACGCCCATGTTCCGTGAGCTTGGTTCACCACACGCACGATCGTACGCCCATATTTTCGGCTTTTTGGCATTTTGTCGATCTACAGTCATAGTAGAGTAAACAACACACATATTTTCGGCTTTTCAGCCGATTATCAAAACAAGGCATATGGCTACACACCTGATCGTGAAACGAACTACACCCCAAGTATCCTCGCATCAACAATAGCAACACCTGTTTCCCCAACTTTCAAACAATTGTCAGATCACCTTCGACCACAACCATCCCGTAGAATCGGTTCTAACCTAAAGGAGTAACACTCGAGTGCGCTGAGTCGAAATTAATGACCAAAAAGAAAGTGTGAAGAAGAGTGGCTGAATAAAAAACGCGAGTGATGTGACAAGAATACAGTATTCAACTACCACTAAGAGGAGAAGGAAAAGAAACGAGGGAAAAAATAGAGAAAGTTATATTCGGAATACAA
The DNA here is from genome assembly GCA_025698465.1 of Gossypium longicalyx. Taxonomy (NCBI): domain Eukaryota; kingdom Viridiplantae; phylum Streptophyta; class Magnoliopsida; order Malvales; family Malvaceae; genus Gossypium; species Gossypium longicalyx. Next base: position 61,979,248 of record CM046997.1, read on the forward strand.
GAGTACTATGATCAATGAAAGAAAGTGTTGAACGAAGGCAAGGATTTTGCGCAAGGAGCAAGAAACAGAAAAGGGAAAGAAAATGGACAAATGAAAGAGCACTCAACACTTTCCAGAAAAGACAGAAAAGTTGCATGAGTGATCAGTTCTCAGTATATGCTTGGCAATACAGAGAAATGAGAAAAAAAATAAAAGCTAGGAGAACCCGAAATGGCATAAAAGAATTTGGCACTATGGGAAAAAGGTCCTATGACTGAATATGCACCATGGGAAGTCCCATACTCAGCCAACTACTAACTCTCCCCTCAACCCCCCATAATCCACTCCTACAATCTATCAACCCCTCGATTCGAATCACTTTCAAACTCCTCTAAGTCCATATCCCATAAATCTCTCCCCTAAGACCAATTCCACAACCACTTGAGTAGAATTCTATTCCAACACAACCACTGGGCGGCACAGCTACAAAATAAGTAATTCATAGCTCACTTCAAGTCTCGAACCTTTGACCTCCTTGCCATACTCCTAACGCCACCTTGCCACTAGACCACATGCTTCATTGTGTCATAATTTAAACCAAAATATTAATAAGACCTTCCAGCTATTGCCAAGTTCAATTTAGGGAAAACTAAGATTTTTGCTAAAGCCTAGATTTGAGCTCAAGACCTCCCAAAACACTCCCAATCACTCCTAAAGCACAAAGCCAGTAAAGCAAACACGTAATTAGTGAAATTTTCTCGTACAACTAAAATCCAATTGCTCCGATACGTAAAGCCCAATTCTTCTAAGCCCAAAATTCAGGGCGTTACACGTACGCAAGGCTGTGTGATGAACACGGTCTCACACATGCCTATGTGGCAGGCCATGTATTTCATACAATCGTGTCTTTCACCCGTGTAACTCACTGTTTTGAAATGAAATTGAAAGCTACACTCCAGTATGGACACGACCTAAGACATGCCTGTGTGTCCAAGCCGTGTGTCACACACAACCTTGTTGCCAGGCCGTGTGGATCATCTTATACCGTGTAACAATTGAAACCTAAAATAATTACGTCCCAAGATGCACACAGCCTAGGACACTCACATGACCATGTCTTCAAACCGTATAAGTCTTTGTTGCTATGTGAGTCATAAAAACTTTGGAAAAAATTAGCTTCAGTATGCACATCGCCTAGGACACACCCGTGTGTCCAGGCCATGTATTACACACGACCATGTCACCAGGTCGTGTGTACCACTCCCAGCCGTGTGATTCACCATTTTTAAAAAAATTAAACATGCAACAAAATTAAGGGAATTAACAAAATTGAAACACTCGAGTTGCCTCCTGAGAAGCGCTTATTTAAAGTTGAAGCTCGACTTTCCCTTTTTATTCACGGCTGATTCAAATTTTGGATCCTAAGCTCCTCTCTATCGATATTAATATCATCTCTAATATAAGATTTGATTCGATGATCGTTTACCTTAAATGTGTCATATTCAGGATGTGTTACCTCTATTGTAACATAGGGAAAAATGGTTTTTACCACAGAAGGACCTAACCATCTCAATTTTAGCTTTCCTGGAAACAATTTAAGCCTTGAATAATATAAAAGCACTCGATCTCGAACTATGAATTGTTTGGCCTGCTTTAAACGAGTGTCGTGGCATTTCTTCGTTACTAGTTTTTATAATGTCGAGCTCTCACTGTTACATGGTCAGTGTATACAACAACTTTAGACAGTATTAAATAAGGTCTAAATTTATTGAATGAAAAAACCATAGCTAGCAATTCTTTTTCAGTAGTGGTGTAATTCTCTTATGCATCTGTCAAAGTTTTGCTAGCATAACAAATCGGCTGAAAATGATTCTCTCTTCGCTACTTAAGAACTGCATTTACTGCAAAATCACTCGCATCACATATTAGTTCAAAAGGTAATTCCAATCAGGTGAGAACATAATTGAGGCATTAATTAATTTTTCCTTAAAAACATTAAACACGTCTAAACATTCCTAACTTAAATTAAATGACACATCTTTTTTCTATTAAATTAGTTAAAGGCTTAACTATTTTAGAAAAATCTTTGATAAATCTTCTACAAACCCCAATATGTCCTAAGAAACTTTTAATACCCTTAACTGAATTAAAAGGAGGTAATTTTTCGATGGTTTCACTTTTCGCTTTATCAACCTTGATCCCTTTACTAGAAATTTTATGGCCTAAAATAATCCCTTCTTGAACCATGAAGTGACATTTTTCCCATTTAAGCACAAGGTTCATTTCCTCACATCTCATCAAAACTTGTTTTAAAATATTAAGGCAAAGATGAAAAGAATTATCGAATGCCGAGAAGTCATCCATAAATACCTTCATAATTTCTTCTATGAGTTCATCAAAGATAGCTAACATGCAACGTTGAAAAGTACTATGAGCATTACATAATCCAAAAGGCATTCTTCTGTAAGCTAGCGTCTCATATGGACATGTAAATGTCATTTTCTCTTAATCCTTTGGAGCTATTGAAATTTGGAAGTATCCTAGGAAGCAATAATACATGTGACCAGATAATCTCTCTAACATTTGATCCATAAACGGTAGAGGAAAATGGTCTTTCCTTGTAGCATCGTTCAACTTCCTATAATCAATACAAACTCTCCATCTCATAACTATTCTTTTAGAATCAAATCATTCTTCTCATTAGCCATAACAGTCATGCCTCCTTTCATAGGAACAACCTGTACAAGACTCACTCAAGTACTATTAGATATAGGATAAATAACTCCAGTATCTAGAAGTTTAATTACCTCAACCTTGACAACTTCCTTCATGTTGGGATTTAGCCTCCTTTGAGCTTGCACACATGGCCTATACTTATCTTCCATTAAAATTTTATGGGTGCAAAAAGAAGGGCCGATCCCTCTAATGTCTGAAAATTTCTAGGCTATAGCTCTTTTGTGTTCTTTTAACACTTATAGTAACTCATCTTTCTCTTTCGACTTTAAATCTGAAGTAATAATCACCGAAAATGTAGAATTTTTTCCACAGAATGCATACTCCAAATGGTTTGGAAATTGCTTCAGTTCCAATTTAGGAGGTTCTTCATTAAGGGGATTTGTAACATCCTGATTTTCGGGTTTTTCGCGATTCTCGATATTTTAGTAAAGTTTCTAAATTTTGGTATGTGGTTGTGAAATTCATAATTTGAGTATGTAAATGGGCTTATGGAAGGCCCATGTGTTGGCCAAAACCCGGTGGAATTTTTTAATTTTGGACTTAAGAGTTAGGGGTACTGGCTAGATGACCTTATGTAAAGTTGTGGGTAAAATGTATCACAAAAAGAGCCTCTAGTAAAGTGGCTAAGTGATACCACTAGGGAGCTATAAAGGTGGCGTGGAGAGCATAGAGGAAGACTTGGGATCGATTCTCTGTGATGGAAAAAAGGATGCTAATTTTTATGCTTTGAGCATGCAAGAGTTGTAGCCGAATGGAACTCTTTGGGGGAGAGTTTGAATCAGTCAAATGCATGGATTAAGGAGGGATAAGGGGAGAGATTTTAGGGATTTGAAAGGGAGATAGAGTTGGCCGAATAATGGGGATTAGAGAGGGAATTTCGGCAGAGGGGTTTCAGTTGGGGATTTTCGGCATTAGGGACTAGGTTGTACCGTTTTCTCCTTTTGGTGTAGTTCTTTTCTCTCTTTTTTTTCTTTCCAACTGAATCAACCTCATTTCCATTCATCTTTTCTTCCTTTTCCTTCTTCCAAACCAGCCCACTACTCCCTTTCGTTCACCTATTGTCTTTCTGACCACCACTAGTGCCGAAATATCGCAAAAAGCCGAAACCTGTGGAGACTAGGTGGTGCCGATTCTTTACTGACCAGCAACCTTTCTTTTTCTTTTCACTTTTTGGTGATCAATTCTCTTATCTTCTAAGCATAGACGAACTCAAGAAGAGGGGACTGTGGTAAGTGTTCAAACTCTAAACGATTTCAAATAGTAACTGTTGACAAAAGCCGAAAACCCTATAGTGTAGGAGGTGGCCGAATGTGGGTATAGGCCTTGTGGGGTTTTTCTTTTAATCTTTTTATGGTTTGTATAGTAGAGGAGCAAAAAGGCATGGTGTCGACTTGGATTAGCTCAATCATTGGAGTCACTAGATCTAGTCATCAACTTCGGCAAAGGTATGGATCCTAAGGCCATTATGGATGGTGGCCGAATGTGTAAGTGTTGATAATAGATGGTTCTCGTTTTGGTTTAATTATCGTGAGCTGATCTATAAGTGGTTGATTATAGGAGAAATCGTGTAGGGATCTCATCGAGGAATATCGCAAATCGGTGTGTAACGAACCCCTTTTCATAGCTTAAAGCGATAAATGCCGAAAAAGTGAAATGCCAAATTTCGGCATTTCAAGGACTTGTGAGCAAGTTTAACGCTCATTAGTTAGTTAGATTCGTTAAGATGATGATCGGAACATTGGTAAAGGTAAGAGTATGATTTTTGGCACTCACAGTAAGTTGGGCCTCGAGGGGCTAAAATCAGGCCTAATGGGCTTTCGGGCCCATTTGGGTAAAAATTGGTAGAAAATGAAAACCTGTTAAATTGCGCGTTAAGACTGGTAACACCAATATGGAATATAGGCTAAATGGGCCTAGATGACTAAATCGGCTATGTAGGGCCCATTAGGGGTTTTTAGCCCAATAACTCGGTTTCGTTAAAATGGGCCAGATTTGCGGTTAAAACAAACGAATAGTTAGTAACTGATAATGAACATGGAAAATCCCTAATATTTAGTAGGATTACGAAATTACCCTTATAATATGAAAATGACTGTTTTGCCCCTAGGTAAAAATGACCATTATACCCCTAGGGTTTAATTATGAACTTGTTACATAGGATTTTGATGTACATGATATGTATGATATGCACATGAGATGTATGATATACACATGATATGTACAATATGCACACGATATATATGATATGCATATGATGAATTCATAAATACATTGGGTTGGGTTTTTATATGGATGGAGGAAGTGCAAAAGGGCTTATGCCCCAGTTTACCGAAAAGGGCGTATGCCCCAGTTATTAAAAAGAGGCAAGGCTTCCAGTTATATGATAAAGCAGCTATGCTGCCAGTGGAGAGTTTTGGCTGGGTGGGTTGAGTTATTCCCCACATGGAGAGCTTGGTTGGTACGGGTGGAGAGTAGTGGATGGTGGGTCGAGTAGTCTCCCCAAATGGGCTTGCATTGATTCTTTCATTGACATTGCATATGATATTGAAATTGGCCTATGGGCCAGACAATTTATAGTGAAGGCTTCGGCCTAGTAATATGAAATATGTAAAGGCTTCGACCCAGTGTTATGAAATATGAAATATGAAAAGGCTACAGCTCAGTATATGTTGAGCTTGGACTTGGGTTAAGGCCCAGCAGGTTGATATTGTTTTGGGCTCTGAAAGGGGCTTGTTGCACACTGAGTTTCCAAACTCACCCCCTTTCCTTAACCTTGTAGGAGAGCCATGATGTGGGGACTTGAAGCCGGAGGGGATTCAGAGTGGCCACGGTGATCGCCCTTGGGCTTTTAATTAAGCATTTGGTTTCCTTTAAGTTTTCTTTATTTATTATTTATTTTTGGGTTGTAATAAGGCCATTTTAACTTTTCTTTAATTTCTTTTCTGGATTATTTTATTTTTTATTAACTTTAAACTGGTTGATAATTAATGGGCTAGACTTAGGACGCGTTTTCAAAATGAAACTCATTTTTAAAATAACACAACGACACGATTATCCAATTTTAACAAGAATATTCACTTAAATAAATTTCAACTCGTTATAACCAAGTGTGGCAATGGCAGTGGGCATGTCTAGGATTGGATCCAATCGAAGAGCTTGGTACTTAAGTAGCCTTCATGGTTCACCTCCTCTGTTTCGAATACCTACCTGGTGCCCAGCTTCCATTCACTTTGTTAGCTCAACAAAAGTTGGTTTTTAAACACTAAAACGAAACATGGATTTTAAAACTTTTATGTGGCACGTCAGATTCGGTCATAACGTCTGGGCCGGGTTTGGGGTGTTACAGGATTTAATTTCAATTCTTTACTTACCTCAATGGCATCATAATTTTTTTGTCTCAGTGGAGACTCATTAGTATCTAGGTCAATTTTCATCTCATTTATCAAAGCATTATCTCCATCGACCTCCTCTCCTTGAATAAGACACAGCTTTAATGTGTCCTTATGAACAATTTCCTTTAAAGAATCTTGAATAGCATGATCAATAAAATTGATAAAATAACAGGAATCATCTTACTCTCTAGAAAATCACATGGCATCATAAATTTGAAAAATGATCCCATCATCACCTACCCTAAGCACAAGTTCACTATTACCCACATCAATTATAGCTCCAACAGTGGCTAAAAAGGGTCAATCTAAAATTAAAAGCACCTCAATGTCCTCATCCATGTCAAGTATAAAAAAATCAATAAGGAATATGAATTTATCTATTTTAACAACACATATTCAATAATACCCTAGCATATTTAACAGACCTGTCAGCTAATTGAATCATCCTAGTTGGTCTTTGTTCCCCAAAATCAAGTTGCCTGAACGTTTTATAAGGCATCAAATTAATACTAGCACCCAAATTAGTCAATGCTTTTTCAATGTTTAAACTACCAATAAAACAAGGAAAAGTAAAACTTTCTAGGTCTTTCAGCTTGGTGGGCAGTTTATTTTGAAGAATGGTTGAACACTCCTCATTGACTTCCATAGTGGATAGTTCTTCAAACTTCCTTTTATTTTTTAAAAGCTCCTTTAAAAATTTTGCATATGTGAGCATCTACAAAAGAGTTTCAACAAAAGGTAAGTTAATATGTAATTGTTTAAAAAGTTCATGAAATTTATCAAATTTTTCATCCATGCGGTCTTTCTTCAACTTTGCTCGGTATGGTATTGGTGGTTTGTATTCTTTAAGTACCGGTGTTTGAATTTTTTTAATTTTTACCACCCCATCATCTTTCTTATCAGTTTCTTATTCCAACTTCTTTTCAGGTTTAGACAACTCCTTCTCATTCCTCAATGTAACTGTCTTAACATGCTCTTTTGGGTTGGGTTCAGTATTACTAGGTAAGCAGCCTTATTGCCTTTCCGAAACCAGTTTAGCAAGCTGCCCAATATGATTTCCAAGCCCATGAATTGATGCTTGCTAATTTTTCAAAGTTGTCTCAGTGTTTTGAAATCGAGTTTCTAACACTAAAATAAATTTGGCTAACATCTCTTCAAGGTTCAGTTTTTTTATTGCTAATAAGGTTGCTGAAAACCCGGAGGGGGTTGTGACCTTTGATTTCCTTGATCACCCATGAGAAATTTGGATGGTTCCTCCAACCTACATTATACGCATTGCTATAGGGATTATTTACAGATCTAGAATTATTACACATAAAGTCGACTTGAAGGGTGAATATTTTGAATTAAGCATCCCCGCTCCATTCACATCGTACTGCATCACCGGATTAACCTATTTAGAAAAATTTAAACCACCAATTTTCTTACCAAGAGCTTCAACCTAATTAGCTAGCATAAAAATCACATCAATATCAAAAACTTTGGTGCCTTTGTAACGACCCGATAGTCAGGGGTGTCAAAAAATGTAGTTCTAGGACTCCCTTTTCATAAATCAGACTCGTAAATATTTAATTAGTTGGGTAGCTAATTAATTTTTGGAATAGTGAATTTTGTGAAATTAGGAGTTATTAAGGTATAGGGACTAAATCGCATAAGGGTTAATAGTTCAATTATAGATTGAAAGGAAGAGAAGGGACTAAAGTAGCAAATTTACCATTTATTAAAATGGTGAGAGGTTTCGGCTATGGTTTAATTAATTTGCATGTGTATATGTTATATATATTAAAGTAGTATAATAATAATAATAATAATAATAATAATAATAATAATAATAATAATAATAATAATAATAATAATAATAATGAAAACATAATAAAGAAATAGAAAGAAAGATGAAACAATTGCATGCAAAATTTAAAAAAAAATGAAAGAAGCAAAGTGGCTGACGGCACCAAGGGCTCCAAACTTTCAAATTTCAATTGGTTAGTCAATTTAGTCTCATTTTCTTGTAATTTTTATACTTTTGGAATCCTGGTACTTAGGGTTACCCGATCCATGTTGTAATTTTTAATATTGTTCAAGATTTTAAATGTTGACATTGTTGAATAGTTAAATACTAGGGACTAAATAGATAGATTTTTAAGTTAGAAATGGAAAATGACTAAATTATGGAATAAATTATTAATTTTAAGCAACAGGGACTAAATTGTGAAATATTCAAAATTAAGGGTTCGAATTGGAGAAGAGGAAGCTAAATTTAGTTTAAAGTGAAATTTGTATAAAAATATAAAGTTAAATGTGAAGGTTAAAAACTAGTCTCGATTTAGGGACTAAATTAAAAAATAAGCAAAATATAGTGTGAAAATTGAAATTTAATGTGAAATTTAAATGTGTAATATTAATGTGATTTAACTATTTTATTCTGTAGCTAACGTCGTATCAGAATTCTCGAGTAAAAAGGGGAAGGATAAAATCAATGTCGAATAGCTTGGAATTCACGATTAGTGTTTCTATAATTCGAATTAAATAGTAGATTATTGCATATATAATTGTTTGCATATGGTAAGCATTTGAGGTGAGTACTTTGGTACTTTGGGATTGAATTAAATTCATAATTGAAATGAAATGGATTGATTTTGTATATTATGAATATATGTGTATTGAGAAAAATGTGATTATTATCAAATTGAATATATGCTTATATGTGATGATATACATTCATGAAATTGAGACATTGGTTGTATTGAAAAGTGAAATGAATCCCTATTAACTGTATCGGGCTGAGTCGGATATAGATAGCATGCCGTAGGATAGGAAGAGTTCAGGGATTACTTCGACCTCGAGTCGATGAGAAACTGGGTGCCAATTTGCTTCGGTTTAACCGATAAGACACTGGGTGTCAATTTATATAGTGTTGGGCGTACTTATTACTTAAGATTTATCTGATAAGGCACTGGATGTCAAACTGGTGTGTTGGTTGGATCTGTGTATCCGTCTGAGTCTGTGTTGTGTTAATAGGGGAAAAAATAATAATTTATGTGATTGATATTGAAATTGCAAAGATGAGAAATGAATATGAGATGAGAATACTGAAATGGCAAATATGAGAAATGATTATGATATGAGAAATGAGAAATGAATTGATGAATTGAGATGTGAAACTTGAATGAATTCAAGTATTGATCAAAGATATGGTTCATGTCATTGCATGAGATGATGTATTCAAATGTTAAATGAAATGCCATTGATATATACTTATATATTTAAACATGTGAAAATCTTAGTAGATGTGAATAAGGAATGAGCAAAAATTATACTATTGAATTGAAACACATGAACATAGCTTACTTTTTGCATTTTGCATTTTAAATACTTATATCAAGTTTATGTTTTTTGGATTATAGAAATACCACTGAGTTTTACTCAGCATGTGATTTTGTTTTCCGTGCGTCGGCTAGGTACTGTTCGAATTATTGCCGACTCAGCATCAAATCACAAATCCCAAGCTCAAGTGTGGTGATATTTGATTTTGTAATGGCATGTACCTGGGGAGTCTTTTGTTGATATTGTCTATAAGTTGTGATTATCTTGGTTGCTAGTGAAATGATGCTTAAATGTGTATATGGTTATGGTTTGAGGCTATGTTGGTATGTTAGCCTAGTTTATATTTGGTATGTGTCAGTTTAAAGTTTGGTAGCTTAAATAGCTAAGTGATAGTCCAATTATGGTAAATGTGATATGAATGAAAGTCTTGAATATTTGATGTATTGTTGATGTATTTGAACATATAAAATGTGGTACCAATGAGGGTACATTGGTTAGGCATATTAGGTGATGAATTTGGTGTACTTTGGGCATGTTTAATCGTGTTTTGAATAGGTTAAACGATTAGTAATTGAGTTTCTTAGTGCCCAAGTAAGTAGGAAATAGTAAACTTGAGTTTTAAGGTATTTTTAGGTGCACACGACCTGGCCACATAGGCATGTGTCACACAAGAGCAACACACATGGGCATGTGTCACACACGGGCAACACATATGGGCGTATGACCCAAGTCAGAGAGTTACACAGCCTGGTCACACAGGCGTGTGTTTCAGCCGTGTGAGGCACACGACCTAGCCACACAGGTGTGTGACCACTGTAATCAAATTTTTTTTAATTATTTTCTAAACTTCCAGAATTGTTTCAAATTAGTCCCCGCCTATTTTTAAACTACTTTTAGGATGTCATAGACTTGTAATAGGGGCTGTAAGAGTAACTTTTACTCTGAATTGGAATAGATTAGCAAACCTATATTAGGTGCATTCTACTAACATTATCGAAGACAAATTAAAAAGATAATCATAGACAGAGTATGGACCAATATTATGATGCTAATAATCAGAAGAGTATTGTATGTATCCAAATTCTGACATTCTAGAAGGGATAAATAGTGTAAGAGTGTAGATAGTGGAAGACTAAGTTTAGCAATGTATAAATAGTGATAAGAGTGTAGATAGTAGAAGACCAAGTTTAGCATTGTATAACATGATTAGTTATTTGATTGTACAAGACATCATTTTAGATTGGCATGATCTGCTCTTGGATGTTATGACAATATTAGTTAGCTTGTACTATAGTTTGTAATGTAATTAACTATTCTGATTAGTTGTAATGCCCGTGACCCTGATTCGACGACGGAGATGGGTTAGGGGTGTTACAGCCTTGATAGGTTTTACTCTCGTAACTTGGCATTAATAATTATTCAGTGTCAGCTCCTTAATAAATTCTTGAGTTGCCTTAGTTGTTTTGTTATTTAAAGTTCTGTCAGCTGCTGCATTAATCATCTATCTAGTTAAGGGGTTAAACCATTGTAAAATGTTTGAATTTGAAGCCACAAAGGTAATCCATGGTCAGGACACCTTTTCAACAAATCCTTAAATCCCTTCCATCTATCATAAAGAGTCTCAATATCAAACTAAACAAAAGAAGACATGTCATTCCTCAACTTAGTTGTTTTAGCCGATGGAAAATATTTTAACAAAAATTTTTTAGTCATCTGCACCCAAGTAGTGATAGAACCTTGGGGTAAAGAGTTTAACCATTGTTTTGCCTTGCTCCTCAATGAGAATGGGAACAACCGTAAGCATATGGCATCATCAATAACGCCATTGATCTTGAAAGTGTCGCAAATCTCTAGAAAGTTAGCCAAATGAGAATTCGGACTTCCATCTTGCAAACCATCAAACTGAACATATTGTTGCACCATTTGAATTGTGTTTGATTTGATCTCAAAGCTGTTTGCATTAATGTCAACCTAACAATACTAGATTCAACTTCAATTAGAGTGGGCTTAGTATAATCATACATAGTACGAGGGGTAGGACTTGCAAGAGGTAGCTCATTATTTTGATTATCACCCATCTCCACAATAATATTGTTTTCCTCATAATCGTCTATTGTACTCTATTGATTTTGCCTTGCTTCTCTAACCTCTCTACGATTTCTGCGAGCAGTTCTTTCAATCTTACTATAAAAAATTATTGGTTCCAACGGGTTTCCTCTAGTCTTAAACCAAAAGAACCTGTCAAAATCAAACAAATGAAAATATAAAAATATAAAAATTAAATTAAAAACAAATAAAATAAATGGCTTAATTAATAGAAATAATGTTTTCCTAATATTTCAGTCATCGAAAATGGCACCAAAAACTTAATGTCCACAAAACCAACTAAAAATATGACTAAGGTAAGTGCACCTATCAATATATAGTATAGCTATGGTGAGCAAAGATATCGTTCCCATGAGGACTAAAAGTACTAGTAGTTACCATCTTTTTATTATCTAACTGACAAATAGAAGTGATTGAATTAAACTAAAATTAACTAAATCAATTAACTAAGAACTCGGCAAAGAACAAATCAGGAAAATAATCGAATAATAACTAAGAAGCGAAACAATACCCAAGAAAGAATCCACCTAGACTACATTTGTCATCATCAATCTAAATTAAATATTTTTTTCACTTAATATCTTGATTCGTAGAAATCCCTAAATTATGCTAATATCTCTCTTCAAGATTAAGAGCAACTAACTCTATGTTGATTAGTTGAAATTTCTTTCTAATTAAAACCCTTATTATCGCATTAACTCGATCTATGGATTCCCCTATTAGATTTGAATCTAGTATGGTAGATTTATGTCATCCTATTTCTAGGATTGCATGCAACTCCACTCAATTATGCTAGATCTACTTTTAAATAGGGTGTAACAGCCTATTTTTCAGTGAAATCGAAACAGTGGTTTCGGGACCACAAATCTGACCTAAAATATATTTTATTTTTATATTACCATATGGCCCGTAATATGATAGAAATGACGTACGAAAATTTTGATATGAAAATTTTATCGATTTAGTGCCTAATTACGAGAAGGACTAAATCACGTAAAATGCAAAAGTTAAATTCTAGTAGCTATGAGGATCAAATAGCTATGAATTCAAAACTTAAAGTCCTTATATGGTAATTAGACCATTAATAAAAGTATGTAGATTTTTATGGTGACTCATCCATGGAATTATAGAAAAAGACAAGGGACTAAATTGGAAATACTAAAATAATTAATTAAAAGATGAAAAGAAATTATATCATCTTATTTTCATCATCTTCAACCTAAAAACACATGGAAACCCTAGGAGAGAGAAAAGAAGCTTTCAAGGCCTAATTGGGTAAGTTTCCTTGTCCTATTTTTAGTAATTTTTGTATTTTTAAAACTGTGATAGCTTAATCTCTCTATTTGAGGGATTAATTTGAAAATTTATCAAGGTATGAAAATGGGTCATGGATGTATTATGCTAGAAATTAGAAATTTATGGTAGAAAATGAAAGATTATTTGTAACAACCCGATTTTAGCTAAATTGAAACAGTGGTTTCGAAACCACAAATTCAAGATCAAAAAATTATTTTAATATTATTTTTGGAGTTTATAGCATGTGAATATATATGTGTGAAAGTTTTGTCTGATAATTTTATCGTTTAGGTGGTTAATTTGACTAAAGGACTAAATCACATAAAATGCAAAAGATTCATTCTATTAGTTAAAAGTGTCAAATTGCTATGACTTATTAAATGTGAGGTCCTTATGATGTTATTAAACCATTTTTAGTGGATTTTGAAAAAAAAGGGCATTAAATGAATGTTTTAAATGTTTATTAACTAAGGTTAAAATTGTAAATTGGTTAATTAAGTTATATTAATTAAAAAAAGCCAAATTAAGCTTCATTTCTTTCTTTCTTGGCTGAATATTGATGAAAAGAAAAGCCATGGATGTGTTTTAGGATTCAGTCAATTGGGAGCTTAATTGGTAAGTGTTTTGAGCTCGGTTTTTAATGATTTTCATGTTTTTGTGATCGTTTCTTCGTGTATTAGCTAGCCTATACCCTGATTTCTAAAATTTTTGATGAATTTGTGAGTTTCCATTGATGAATGCTTGAGCTTTTGAATGATTGTTGATGAATTATGAAGGCTTGGTGTTTGATATACATGTTTTGTAAAGTGATTTTGAGTAAAAATGTCAATTAGGGATTAAATTGAGAAAAGTGTAAATTGAAGGGTTAAATATGTAAAATATTGATAAATATGGGTTGATATATACATTAGGAGAATTTGGCTAGCATGTGTTTGAATGAAATTGTGTAATTTTGTGTATTTGTGAAATAAGGACTAAATTGTAAGAAATGTGAAAGTTTAGGGTTAAAGTGTAAAAATGCCCAAATATGTGTTTTTGGATGAAATTGAATGAATAGGTGATTAAATAAGTTAATTTTGAATGTATATAGATCAAGGACGAAAGAAAACAGATTTTGATCGAGGAAAATCGAAAGTAAACGAATAGTCGACCCCGTCTGTTACTTTCAACTATGAGGTAAGTTTGTAATATCTCGAATTAGGGTCTAGTTGGAACAATGGTTTCGAGACCACAAATCCAAGATAGAAATAATTATTATATGATTCTTATGAGTTCTATGATATGAATGCATGCTTATGTGAAAGTTGCTTGAAGAAATTCTATGCATAAAATGTCTAATTGCACTTTAGGGACCAAATTGAATAAAATGCAAAACTTGAATTCTAGAAGCTTTTAGCATGAAATTGCTTTAGATTATAAATTAGGAGATTCTAACTAGAATTTGACCAATTTCTATAATTTTGGACAAAAATGGGCATGCATAGGAAAAATTTGAAAGAAAGACCTTAAGGGCATTTTGGTCATTTGGTAATTAAAAGAATAAAAAGGGAAAATCAAAGAAAAATGTGCTCATCTTCTCCAAGTGCTAGCCAAAATTTCCAATAGCCATAGCTAGGGTTTTGTTCAATATTTCAAGCTTGATTGTAAGTGCTCCCTAGCCCCTTTTTCATATTCTTTGCATTTTCGAAGTCCTTGAAGCATGATCTATCCATTTCTAGCTATATTTTGAGCTAGGGTTCATGTATGAAATTTGACCCATGTAAACATGTATGTATTTTGATGATTAATGGAGAAATATGAATTTTTGTGTGTGATAAACATCTTTTACTAGGTGATTTTTAGTGAAAACACCTAAAAAGGGCTTGTCTGTAAAAGTGTAAAAGTGGGTAGTAAAAATGTGAAATAAAGGAAATTGTGGGCTGATATGAACATGTTATAGGTTCGGCTAGGATTGGGTAACCAAGAAAATGCATACATTTCATTTTACGAGCCTAGGGACTAAATTGTAAATAAGTGAAAAGTTAGGGGTAAAAAAGGTAATTTTACCAAAACATGAATTATGGATTGATTTGAAAAATGTGATTAATAAGTAAGTTAAATTTGGCATTATAGATCAAGAAAAACATGATACGGGTCTTGATCGAGAAAAGAATAAAGTATACGACGATTAGACTCAATTATCATCATTTTGTACCAAGGTAAGTACATCTATAAATAATGTGATGATGTATTATATTTTGATGTGTTGACATTGTGTGATAAATGCTTTATCAATATTATGTATGCTATGCCTAATGATAACTTTGTAAGTATGAATGATATTGGTCGTTATCCACGACGTTACGAGCAAGTATGATAGAGATGTTATGTGTATATGAGAAAGAATCTCGTTTGAACCTTAGGAATAGTTTAGGATAGAAGTGACATGTCACTAGGAATTAAGAAATCCGAAATCATTGAGTTGATATGGGTTCGTGATATGTATGCGACATCCGAGCTCGTTGAGTTGGTCCGAGTTCATAATGGATGCGATACATGTAATTGGGTTCTGGGAAATGGTCTTGTGTGTCCTACTAGTTTCTAGGTAATCCTTGAGTGGGTCGGATACCTAACAGCTTGTGTGAGCAGCCCGTGTAGTTACACCTTGACCGATAGCTTATATGAGCAACCTCGTGAGTAGCTCCATTGCGAGCGTTACATGTTATGAGGTAGCTCTAGCTAAGTATGTATATGTGGCACTTATGTGCAAGTTTTCCACGTATCCAATAGTATTACAAGTGTTAAATGGGTAATGCAATGGATGTGATGAAAGTCCCGAGGAGGGCATGTTAAAGAGGTATGGTTATATGATATACTATGATGAGTATAGGTATGTACGCTAAAGCCATGAATAATGCCTTGATAAAGAATGATATGTGATGAGAAAGTATATGCATGAACACTTGATAAAGAAGCCAAAATGATTGGATAATGAGTAATTCTTGTGATTATGATATTATGTCTTTGTATGATTAGGGTTTACTATCATTGCATATTATTTGCATGTGGACTTACTAAGCTTTAATGCTTACCCCCTCTCTTTCCATCCTTTGCAGTTCCACCAAGCTAGTTCGGGGATCGAAAGCTGTCAGAGTATTCGATCACACTATCAAAAGAATATTGGGTATAGTGAAATTGTTATTTTGAGTATGGCATGTATAGGGGACTTGGTTATTTTGTTATGTGTGTCATGCTATTTGGCCAAATTGTGAAGGCCTATGATGTTGATGATTTATTTTGTAATAGCCAAGTGATATGGCTCATAATTGATTATTGGGTTGTAATGTCTAATTGTTCATGCATGCATGTGTTAATGCCTTGATGATGTGCTATGTGGTTGGTTTGATGGATATGTGATGAGGAATGAATTAAGTACTTGGAAATAAGGAGTGACTTAATGACTTAAGATGATTATGGACATGAATGTGTAATTTGAGGTTATGGTAACAAATTTGATTATGCATGAAATTAGTGTGGAATGCTTCCAATTAGTGTGTCTAATTGAATGTGTAATAGAACGACCTTATGAAGATGTGAAAGTGCCATGGTGTTGAATAATTAAGTGTTTTAAATAGGTCATGTTGCATGCTATGAAATATGTTTGAATGTATGAATGATTCAGGGTGACAATTGGCTTGGAAAATAGCCTATAAATGGTCTACACGGGTAGACACACGGGCATATGTCTAGGCCGTGTGTGACACACGATCTGCCCCATGGGCGTGTTGAATAGCCATGTGTCCCCTGCACCTAAATTTTACAAGTCAGTATGCCCAGTAGTAAACACACGGGCTAAGACACGGGCGTGTGTCTTAGCCGTGTGAGAGACACGGCCTACCCATATGATCTTGTACTCTGGTCGTGTGAAGTCTGCACCAATTTATGAAAAATTCATTTATTTTTTAATTGACCACAAGGTCTAGCCACACGGGCGTGTGATACGGCCGTGTGACCCTAAATTGGTGCTGACATCATAGTTAGAAAGTTACATGGTCGGAAGACACGAGCATGTCGAGAGCACACGGGCGTGTCCCCTGTCTTACACAAGCGTGTGGCTCTGTATTAGGAAAAATTTCCCAAACCTTTCTAAATTTTTCGATTTAGTCCCAAATCTTTTTCGATGGTTGTTTTGGCCTCGTAGAGCCGTATCAGGGACAAATTGTGCATGTATGAATGAAGTTGTTTTGAAGAAAAAAATTTAGCCCGGTTTTTGCATGAATGACTGTGTATGTGTTCGGTAACGCCTCGTATCCTATCCCAACCTCGGGTAGGGGTAAGGGGTGTTACAAAGTTCATATGCAAATACATGCTTTTAAATTGAATTAGATATGTATTAATTGTCATTGAATTGCAATGAGTATGAATAACCAACTACGAGTAAGAAATGACAGAATTACGACGTCCGAAAGTCCCATACGAACCTTAGGAATGCTTAGGATGCAAATGTCATGACATTAGGTTTATCGAGATGAGATTACATGTAAGACCATGTCTGGGACATTGGCATTGTATCGTGTTTACGTGTAAGACCATGTCTGGGACATTGGCATCGATATATGATGACATGTAAGACCATATCTGGGATATGGCATTGTACGAGATCTATGAGATATCCGAGTATCCTTAGTGATTTCGAAGGGTTCATTGGGCAAAGTCAAGTCAAGATTGAATATGTGATTGAGTAAGTGATTCAAGTACGTACAAGACTCATACGAGAATTGAAAAGAGTAAGTATTTGATGAATTTACATGTGAATTGGAATAGATGTACTTTGAGAAAGGTTTGTGTATCTGAATGTGTTTAGTTATAATTTGCTTAGTTGATGAGAATGATGTCGATTATGGTATAGATTGATTTGCATATGGCTTACTAAGCTTTTAAAGCTTACTTTGTGTATTTATTTTCTGTTTTATGGATTATCAAAGCTAGCTTAGACTCGGGGATCGTTAAGAAGCATCATCACGCTATCTATCAACTAGTTGGTACTTTTGAAGCTTGTAATTATGGTATATGGCATGTATAGGCTAGTGAAATGTTGATAAGTTTTGAACCATGACTTTAGCCATGAGATTTGGTTTGCAAATGGTGTACATGTTTGTGCGTGTTTGGTAAGTGTTATATATGTGTTGTATATAATGCCTTATATGTTGGCTTATTTGGTGTGATTATGTGTTGGTTATTTTGATTAGTTGTTAACTGATGTGCTAATGCTTGGAAGATAGCATATTGTGCTTTGATTTGAGATGATGATATGGTATAATAAGTGACTTAAAATAGATGATAAGTTGATGAGTGAATACATTTGAAATTAGGTAAATTGTGATAGCTTTGGCTTAATAATTTGGTATGCTTTGAATATGGAATTGAGTGGTTGAAATGTTTATGAATAGATGGCATGATATTAGTATGAATTGGTATGTTTTTGGTTGCTTAAAGATGTATTGAAATGGAAATATTTTGGTTGCTTTGTGTGCTTGTAGAAAGGGTGGCAAATTGG
Organism: Gossypium longicalyx; assembly: GCA_025698465.1. Classification (NCBI taxonomy): domain Eukaryota; kingdom Viridiplantae; phylum Streptophyta; class Magnoliopsida; order Malvales; family Malvaceae; genus Gossypium; species Gossypium longicalyx. Next base: position 61,997,617 of record CM046997.1, read on the forward strand.
CCTTTCAAATGGCCTATTTTTGTGCACACGGGCGTATGTCTCGGGCGTGTGTCTCATTCGTGTGCGACACAAGGTCATGTTACACGGTCGTGTGTCCCCTGGGGTACCCTATGAATTAAGCCAGTATATCCTACAGGTTTGACACAGCCTAGACATACGGGCGTGTCTACTGGTCGTGTGTGTCACACGGACTCACACACGGGCGTGTGACTGACCGTGTGACATAAGTCAGTATACCCCCTAAATGGCACACGGCCTAGTACACGGGCGTGTGTGGCCATTTCGAAGGGTACACGAGCTAGACGCACGGGCGTGTGGTCGGCTGTGTGACCCAATCAGTAACCTCCCTAGTTTTCCCACGGCCATGGCACACGGACGTGTTTTCGGCCGTATGGTACAAGTCAGTATGTATGCCCTATTTTCACACGGCCTAAGCCACGAGCGTGTCTGGTGGCTGTGTGAGGCACACGGCCTGTTCACACGGGTGTGTGAACTATAATTTCATGAAATTTTTCTAAGTGTTCAGAATTTTTTTATATGTAATAAGTTTAGTCCTAAACCACTCTTAAGCATGTTTTAGGGTCTTGTAGACCTATTTAAGGGACTTCGTGTATGTGAATGAATGTTATGAGATATTGAATGTTTGATCAATGTTATATTGTCAGGTAATTCCTTATAACCCTATTCCAGCGACAGATACGGGTTAGGGGTGTTACATTATTGATAGATAAACAACTTTTGCAAGGTGATTTTTGATGAAAACTTGATTTAGGAACTAAAATGCAAACTTGTGAAATTGAAGGAAAAATTTTGAAATTTTATGTAAACATGTGCTGGAAAATTTGTAATGGGGCTTTGGTTAGGCTTGGAATAGGGAGTAATTTGCACAAGTTTCATTTTCTGAGCCTAGGGACAAAATCAGAATTTCTAGAAAAGTTAGGGGAAAAATGGTAATTTTGCCTAGGAAATAAATTGAGTCCGTCTAAGTATGAAATGTATGAAATTAATGATTAAATTCATTTATATAGATCTGGACAACACTAATTCGAGGTTAGATCGAGGAAAAGAAAAGATTTCGAATCAGTAGAGTTTTACAAGAACAAGTGTCGAGGTAAGTTCGTGTAACTTAATCGGGCAGGTAATTATGTTAATTGAATGTTGTGTTTGTATGTAATGTGATTTATTTTGATGTGTTTATTTTTATGCTATGATGAAAAATTGATACATGCTTGAGCACACATTATGATTAGGGTTTAGCCTGGACTGGTAACCCTAATTGAGCTCTTGTGAGCATACGCTATATATAGGATTTAGCCTGGACTGGTAATCTTGTTATACAACATGTGGCTCGTGAGTGTGTTCCTTGGTTAAGTACCCTAAGGGGTACCCTCGATAAGAATTGATGAATTAATGAATCGTACACCTCGAGTGTGCTACTTGAGCCTTCATCAGAATTTCAATGATTCTACGGACATATAACTCTTGACATGGCATGAGACCTTTGAGATGAAATGATAATGACTTGAAAGAATATTGCATGATGAGCTCATCTATGTTACTTGATTTATATGAATAGTTTGTGGACTAACATGCTTGATGAAATGTATACGATTAGGCTATTTAGCCAAATGGATGGAAACATAACATTGTATGCCTAGATTTTAATAAACAAGATTGGTAAGTTTAGTTTCTATTATACGAACTTACTAAGCATATAATGCTTACTCCTTTTATTTTTCCCCTGTTTTATAGTGCTCGGAAGCTCGTGAAGGTTGGAAGATCGTTGGAGCATTGTCAAACTATTGTCTAGCATTTTAGGTATATTTAGTGAAATCATTTTGGTATAATGGCATGTATAGGAAAACTTGGCCAATAGTGGCTTGAAAATGCTATTTTGTAACCTAGCCATTGGGATGGCTAGTAATGGCTTATTTTGGTATGATTAAGTATATTATGATGTTATGTTCACATGTGATATGAATATGTTATCAAAGATTGCTATTGCCTAAGTTAATCCAAGGTAAATTTATAATCATTTATGAATGTAGTGGTATGTCTTGTTAAATGATGAATTGGCCTACTTTAAATGCTTGAAATGGTTGGAATTGGTTGAGTGTTTTATGTGCAGGTTTTTGGGTGATTTTGGGTGAGAAATGAAGTTAGGAAATGGCTTCATTTTGTCCACATGGGCAGACACACGGGCGTGTGTCTAGACCGTGTGTGACACATGGCCTGGTAACACGGGCATGTGGTTAGGCCGTGTGTCGCCTACACCTAAATTTTGAGAAATAGAATGCTCAGAATCAGGCACACAGGCAGAGACACGGGCGTGTGTCCTGGCCGTGTGAAACCTACACCTAATTCGAATTAAATTAATTAACCACACAGTCTAGCACACGGGTGTGTGGCATGGCCGTGTATGCAAGTCAGAGAGTTACACGGGGTCTGAAGACAGCCTCTAGCACAAACGTGTCCCAGGGTCACACGGGCGTGTGAGCCCTGCACCTTGGAAAAATTTTGTAATTTCGTGAAAATTTCTTTTAGGTCCCGATTAAGTCCCAATTCGATTCTAATGCTCGTATAGGACCTCGAGGGTCTAATTAAGGGACATTATGAATATTCTCAGTTAATGAATAGTGACTTGCATGAATGAATTGAAAAATGTTCTGAATGTTCTGGTAATGCTCCAAAACCCTGTTTCGGCGACGGGTACAGGTTAGGGGTGTTATATAGGGTCTATTCCTCCTCTAAAGTAAGCACATCAGCATGAATTAATAATCCAAAGATATTAAATCGAGAATTAAGCACGCATAACTAAGAATAAGATTCAAATATTTACTACATAAAACATAAATTAGAAGATAGAATTCATCATAGGGTTCATCTCCCCTAAGCATTTAGAAAATTAGTTCATAATCACGAATAAAAACATCTCAAAGTTAGTATAACCAAAAGAAATAAAGAAACTCATAAAAAACTTCAAAAAAATTAAAAATAGATCTTCAATCTTGATAGAAATCTACTTTAGAGTCGACTTCAATGGCATTTTTCGAGTTGTTTTCTTCAATATTCTTTGACGGCTATCTTTTCTCTTCTTATGTTTGGTATTTATAGGCCTTAAAATGCCCGAAAAACCTAAAAATTACGTTTTTTGCTTGCCCGGAGTGCGAATCGTGAAATCCACACGGTCTAGCACATGGTTGTGTGTCTAGCCCGTGTGGGAAGGCCCAGCCCATGTGGCTCTTGAAATCTACTCTAATTGTCCGATTTTCGCTTTGTTTTTGCTCATTTTTCTCCCAAATGCTCTCCTAAGTATAGAAACATGAATTTAAGGGATTATAAGCATAAAATTCACCATTTCACATTGATCAAATCATCCAAAAATGCATTAAGAATGGGATTAAAACATGTTACTTTTGACAATTATCACGGAATTTTATGTAATAACAACTTAAACCTTTCCCATGCCTCATGGAGATTTTCTCCTTCTATTTTTCAAAAGTTCACAATATATCACCTCAATGTTCACTCAGGTTCAGGATCAGACTCGATTAGATCACCTCTACTTCGAGTCATGCATTGCAACAAGAAAAATAACAAAATTATAGAAAAGAAACAAAAATAATTTGCAAGAAATTCAATTTGTATCTATAATTATCAGTTTTCTTCCTTATCCTTATAGCATGCAATATAACCAACAATTTAATCTTAAGTCGAAACCTTCCCGACAATGACGCCAACAACTTGAATGTGCCCCAAGGTGCATGTGCCTGGACTTATGCAAGTGTACAAGTCAAAATTGTAATATATTTTTATTACAACAAAATACAAAAAGTATTCCGAGGATCGTACCCAATGGAGGTTTGTTTAAACTAGATTATTAACTCAAATTACACACTAATAGGTCTAGATATTACTGCCATCAAATCGTAGTATGATGCAATTGAAATATGTGGATTCAATAATAAGATAGCAGAAAGAAAATACTAAAATAAAAAATCAATTAAGCAAGCAGAAGGGTAAATCACTTCCATGTTCATGATTAACCTGAGTCTAGGGTTTTAATTAATTAACTAACAATTAACCTAATTAATACCTTTCAACCTATAATTAGATTAGCTGATCGACTTAGTCTAATTATCTTTTGACTTGATAAACTAAACCAGAAGTTGATTCTTAGAAGACTATCATTTTGGCCTTATCTACTTAAGTAACTTTCTAAAGTCGTCAATTCTAAGGTTTATTCCGCTTAATCTACTCCAACTAACTACGTGCAAAACCCTAATTCCCAATTTAACCAATTCCACTTTAGTTCATCGTCTCTCCATAGGCTTTTAGTTATAGCTCATTCTAAATGCAAGGTTCCCTAGCAGTTTATTAAACATTTAGAAAATATAAAATAAAGAGTAGAGAATAGATGATTAAAATCAATTGATGTTGTTGCGTCCTTAATTCTTTAAACCCTTAAATGATTTCTTGATTGATGAGATTGACAAAGTAAAGATAGATAGAAACAAAGTATAAAAGAAAGTAAAACAAAAACTAAAATTGGAATCAAAAGAGTGTTTACAACCGAACATAAATTAAGAACTAGATCTAAACCCTAAGAATAGAGAAATAAAGTTAAAAAAAACTAAGATCTAACTTCCCTAATGAAGTCTTGAGAGTTAACATTTATAGTGATTAAGTTAGATAACCAAATTCAATCAATTATAAGCTGGTAAATATGTTAATTATCATTGTGCGGAAGAAAAAACACCCTTAGCTGATAAATGGGCCTCGTCAGACCAGTGTCGCAAAATCCTACGGTTATTGCAACATTGAATACTGAATGCTCCCCTTCTTGGTTCGAAGTTTTTTGTCACGACATTTACAATAAAATTGGCATGTACATAGGTTGCTTGTATTTACAATAAATTTGGCATGAGGCTAGGTGATTTTAATTTTTTTTATTATTAGACTATTAAGTTCTATATATTACACTGTAAATAGGCATTAAAGTAATTAAATGTATCAAATGATATAGAGAATACAAGGAAATGAGTATGCTAGTATGAATGATAAATTGTGATTTTATGGTTGTTTGATTGATTAGAGTTGTGAATATTGAGATACCTAGGGATGACCTAAGGCTTGGAATACACTTAGAGCTAAAAAGCTAACCCTACTATTTATCTTTAGTACCTATTTTTGAGCCAAAAAACACTTCTTGATGAACCTTCATACAAAACTCGAGCCAAAACATCAAATTTCACTTACCCTTTTCTTTGGTTGTGAACTACACGATTATAGACATCTGGCCGTGTGTATTGAGAGATAAGTAGATACATTATGGTGGATTTTGTAAAAATAGAGTGAAATGGGAGGGATTAGTGTGATATAGTAATTATAGGTTATCCAATATGTGCAACAAAAGAAAAAATTCAAAAAGAAAATCAAAACGAGTAGAAAAAGTACTTGAAAAGAAAAAGCACTTGTGATTGAGATGTGTTTAAAAAAATGTGACAAAGTCACAAAAGTAGAAAAGCTCGTTCATTAGTGCATAAAAAACTCATAAGCTAACCATGGTTGCTATATTATGCTATAACTTCCTATGTGGAGAAATAAGGAAGGTGAGAGAATGAGACATAAGGCGGGGAGTGGGAAAGGGTTACTAAGGGGAAGAATAGGAGACAATATGATGTATCCTAAGCTTTAGTACATTTCAAGTCGAAAAGTCCTATGTGATCTAGGTAGACTTGTTCATAATTTAAAATCATATTGTACAATTGCATTTATGACTATTTGTATTCTGCTAGCATAATCAAATTACTTGTATAATTTATTGATGCTTTCCTACATTTAAGACCCTTAATGCTTGTATACTTTGTAATTATTTGAACTTATATGTTTGATATCAAAAGTGGTAAGTTTGTTATATATTATGCTAAGATTATATGTGAGTATGAAAAACCTATTCATATGCTCCAAAGTTAACACTTGTACCATACTTGCACAAGGGTTGTCATTTCATTTATTGTTTTTGTTTGTGTTGCTTGAGGACCAGCAAATACTTAAGTTTGGGGGAGTTTGATCTGTCGTAATTCGGTGTAGCAGATTAAACTAGTTTTCGCACTTTAGGAGCTTGAACATAAGAATTTTAGTTACGTTTTAATTACTTTTCAACAAGTATAGTTAAGTGTAATAAAATGCGTTATTCGAGTCTTTTTTTGACCTTAGGGGCCGAAAGAGGCCTAAGGGTAAGCTTATACACTTTGTGAATGTGCAGGAGACCATTAGAAGGCATAATAGCCCAATATTGGTAGCTAGGCTGCAACACAAAGCATTAGATGTCGCAACATAGGGAGCAGAGCTAAAGAAATCCAATATTGCCTTCAATGTCACGACACAGCCTGAAGATGTCAAGACATACCCTTAAAGACACCCTAAAGTTGAGCATACTGCCCTCGATGTCACGACATAGGACCTAGTGTGTCATGGTATCGCCTCTATATGGGAAATTAATACGAGCCAGAGGCATTTTGGTCTATACAATCCAACTTTAAACTTAGGAACGTAAACTGACCTAGGGTTAAAGACGACAATCATCCTAATTCTATAAATAGGCTCAGCTAACACATGTTATGGACACCTTTTTCCTTTGTATAATTTTCTCTTTAGTTTTAGACTTTTTCTTTTCTTTTCTTTTCTTTTACGGTTTAGACTTTATTTTCATTCTTGTTATTTTCTTTTAGGAAGAAATCAAATTTTGAAATTATTCTCAAACTCTATGAGGATTTTGCATTTAAATTCAATACAATAAGGCTTCTTCTAAATTATTACTCTTGAAATTGTTCATTATGTTCATTCTTTCATTCAATTTTATACGGTTTACTAGATCCATAAGGAACTAATCCTCCTGTAGGGGATTAGCAAGTAGAGGTATGAATAATTAACTGTTTTGTAGAGATTTCTTAATGGATCAGCTATTCAAGAAAGGAATAACCTAAACTCCTAGGCCTGACAACCCTAGGAAGTCATCAAGGTTAGAATTAACCCAAAATTGGTATAGGCTATCCGTAAACACCTTAACCCTAAATCGGTCTGGACTGTGAGATCGAAAGATAAGTAGTTCTTGCCGACTTAGTATTTCAATGGACATATCGAAATATCCTGCTGGGGTATTGACTAGTTGATTGAATGAGAAAACCTAAAACGATAGTTGATCACAATTACCAAAGCAAGCTAATCGCCCATGCCAATATTTGATATATATTCTCTTATCTGATTTCTTATTTTCATTTATTTTTTGTTATTTCTTTTCTTCTTATTATATTATCATTTATCCAAAAGCCCTTCTTTTAATCTTTCATATTATAATATGACTAAATTACTAATTAGATTTATTTATGTGTATGTTTTAATTAATTTAGCGGTCGCCTCCCTTGGGTACAATCCTCAAAGTACTCACCTACTTTGTTGTAACTATATTACAACCTGATTGATATACTTACAGATACATATACCATTTTTCCGTGTCTTTTGTGCAAGATTTTTACTCTGGACATTGGTATGTCCGAAGGCGGTCAATAGGCGAACCCACTATTCAAGGGGGACATATTAAAGAATACTACTAAGATAGTACATAGTGCCAAAACAATAGGGACTAGTGACAGTGACCTCCTTTGAGTTGACAAATGAATATAACCAGAATCCTCCTTTAGAGTTACCTATAAGAGGAAATTTTGAGAACAATATTTTCTTTAAGGGTGGGGGAGTTGTAACACCCAGGTATCTCTATTGACCTGAAGTCCAAGAAAAGTTGGGACTAAATTGAAAGAATTAGCAAATTTTTGAACTCTACCGGGGAATTTAGAAATTTTAGTGGCCAAATTTTGATTAAGTTGGATCTTAATTCTAGTTCGGTTAGGATGGAACTAGTTGGATCTATAGTGGGAGACAAAATGATTAAGGATGGAGAGTTAAGATGGTTGGTAAAGATTGTGACTTTAGAGTATATATATATGAGAAGACATAATTCTCCCAATTCTGTTTACAAATCATATTATTTCAATAACATCATCTTCTTTAGACATACTAAAGAAGAAAAGGATATAGCTAATGGGAGCTCTGCATGTCAGAACAGATAATAGAATTGAAGTATGATAGTAGAGGAATTTAGAAACGGGTAAGCTTCCTTACCTCTTTGAACTTATGGATTAGAGAAAGGGTGAAGCAATAACTCTTAAAAGCTTCCACCTAATTCTGGATTTTGGGTATTAAAACGGTTGAACACCTTTGTTTTAACAATTAAATGGTTTCCATACATAGTTGCTAGGACAAAGAAGGCTCTGGCATTTGGACATGCTAAACTAGTAAGGGTAAGGGAACTCAGGTGTGTTTTTATACCTTGCTAGTTGTTTGTTGAATTTTGGTAATGAATAGTTGTTAATGGGTTATCTGGCGTGGTGTATGTATAACGGTAAATGTTATGATATATTTGCTTATTGTATGCGCGATATAGAAGGGAACTTATTAAATGAATAGATGAAGTTAGGACTTGGGAATGAGAATTTTTGTTATGATATCCAGGCCTTATGGAAAGAACACTATGATGTTCGAGCATCAAGGTTAAGAAAGGCAAAATAGAGGAACGGTCGGGGGAATTAAGAAATCTAGAATTTCGTTAAGATTCCACCATCTGGGATTTTCTAGGAGCAAACTGCGATGTACAAAGCTTCGGGCCTTGTGGGGGGACACTTCGGTGTTCGAGCATCAAGTTGAAATGTGAAAACAGGTCCTTCGGGACGACACTGTGATGACATTATTTAGGTTCCATAGAGCATCCCTACGACAGCAATCAGTAGGCTCTATGGGCCAAAACTGTAATAGCGATTAGGCCTTACAGGGTGACACCTTAAAATATGTCTAATGTGTAAAGACCATATTTTGGATATGGCAAGGGGGTAGTCCATCGGGATAGTAAACACGTGGTAGTTCGTCGAGACATTAAACATAAGGTAGTCTACCGGGACAGTAAAAACGTGGTAGTCCACCAGGACAATAAACACGAGAATGTCCACCAGGATGTAAAAATAAGGGGAATCACATTTGGAAAGTTCGTGGTTCATGGCAAAATTCGCCCATGGCAATAATGAGTGGCGCCAAGGGTAAGTTTTAAAACAGTTAGGGTGAAAAGAGGGAGAGACTCTTTAAGTAAAGAGGTCTATATAATGTACAACAAGACGGTTCTACCAGGGAAGTTTTGGATCCCATGTGGTTTATGTTGACACAAAATAGGCTGTAATAAATACAATAAAATAATTTGTGAATCGATATAGAGCTAGTCTAGAAGGCCGGGTAGGCTGATAAGAGTCTTGTAAGAGGAAAGGACTATTCAAGGCTAAATGGCCAATAAAGTCTGACAGAGGATAATGGAAAATAGGGGTTCTTCAGAACCATGAGAAAATAATATTGATCTTTTTGCTCTGTCCAAGGTAAATACTGCATGTAACAGCTCAATTTCGGTGAAATCAGAATAGTGATCTCAGGACCACAAATTCTAGCCGAAAATAAAACTTATTTTTATTTTATTACAAGGTCTGTATTATGTTAGAAATGTCATGTGAAAATTCTGATAAGAAAATTTTACTGATTATGTGTTTAGTTACGGGAAGGACCAAATCGCATAAAATGCAAAAGTTGAATTCTAGTAGCTAGAAGGATTAAATAGCTATGGAATTCAAATCTTAAGCTTCTTATATGGTAATTAGACCATTAATAAAAAGTTAGTTGATGTTTTTGGATGATTCATCCATGGAAAATTAGAAAAAGGCTAAGGACTAAATTGGAAATCAAAAATATTAAAAATGATAAATTAATTAAATAGAAATAAAAATCATTTATATCATCTTGTTCCCCAAAATAATACATGGAAACCTTGGGAAAGAGAAAGCAAGCTTTCTTGGCCAAATTGCGTAAGTTTTCTTGTCTAGTTTTTAGTAATTTTGATATTTTTGAAACCGGAATAGCTTAATCTATTTATTTGGGGGATCAATTTGAAAAGTTATCAAGGTATGGAAATTGGGTCATGGATGAATATATTGTAAATTTAAAATTTATGGTAGAAAATGAAAGGTTGTTGATAGATAAACAACTTTTACAAAGTGATTTTTGATGAAAACATTATTTAGGGACTAAAATGTAAATTTGTGAAAATAGAAGAAAAATTCTGAATTTTGTAGAATATATGTGCTGTAAATTTTATGTTGAAATTTTCTTTAGGCTTGGAATAGGGAGTAAATTGCATGAATTTCATTTTTTGGGCCTAGGGACGAAATGGAAGTTTATGGAAAAGTTAGGGGAAAAATGGTAATCTTGCCTAGGATGTAAATTGAGTCCACTTGAATATGAAATGTGATAAATTGATGTAAAATTTACTCGTATAGATCCGGATAGACCAAATTCGAAGCTAGAATTAGGAAAAGAGGAAAATGTTGGATTAGTAGATGTTATGTACACAAACATTTGTCGAGGTAAGTTCGTGTAACTAAATTGTGTTTATTTACATGCTTGCATTAATTGTGTTTATGTAAATTTTATAAATGTCATAAATATGTGAAATGATTATATATCTGATCAAGCCCGATAAACAAAAATGTTTAAATTAAATGATAATGCTCGATAGATGATAAAGGATAAACGATGAAAATGTTACTTTTATGCTTGGAATGAAAGTGGAATGTGACCATTTGAATTATATGGATGATTATAGATGTATGAAATAATCACATGCCCGATAATACTTGAAAAATTTTAAACTTCTGTTTGAATAAATGAATATCGATGGATAAATGTGATTTTCCAAAATGAATGAGGTCTTGCATTTGTTGCTGGTGGGATTTAGCTCGGACGAGTAATCCTATTGACCTCATTCCTGAAAGGATTTAGCCCAAACGGGTAATCCTGATATAAGCTTTCTCGAGTATATGTTATGAATTGGATTTAGCCTGAACGGGTAATCCAGATCAATCTCTATGGAGCATATGTCATAAAAAGGATTTAGCTTGGACTGGTAATCCTGACTAAGCTCTGTTAAGTATAAATATTATAGACAAGATTTACCCTAGACTGGTAACCCTGTTATATATATGTGTGGCTCGAGAGTGTACTCTCTAAAATAGTACCTTATGGGTACCATTGAATATGAATTGACGGATCCTACTTTGTACACCTCGAGTGTACTATCTGTGTAACCATCGATATTTTAGATAAATTCAACGGGTAAAATTCTTGACATGAGAAAATATGAATAAGAAATGAGTTATTACATGTATCAGTCTGAAATACAAGAAAATGACGATACATGACAAATGATATCTGAAAACATGAGATGATGATATTTGTTCATTCTTGATTATAGACTTGTACACCTTGAGTGTACTAATCGTGACCTTGATATTTCGAGTAATATGAGTAAAGTTCTTATATGAAATGATCTGAACTCGAAATGAACTAGTATGAAATTATTCTTGTAATAATGAGATGAATTATGAATGTTGAATGAATACATGTTGTGGAAAGCATATGTGCTTGGAAACTTGATTGTTGTTGAGCCCATATATGTTTTGATGTTATTATGGAATATATGACTAACAAGGGCAATGAGGATGTGTGTAGGGCTTGAGGTTAAATTGATTGAATATGCCTTACATAGTTACCTCAAAATAGAATGAATGGTAAGTTAAGTACCATGTTATACGAACGTACTAAGTATTTTATGCTTACTTAGTTTTATTTCCCTATTTTATAGTAAATCGGAAGCTCGTTGAATTGGAAGCTTGGCGGAGATCACTCATACTATCCATCGGCCCATGTCGGTACAATATGGTAAAGCAATTATGGTTACAATGGCATGTATAGATTATATTTGGTCATATTGGCATGTAAATGTAAATGATTATTGTAATCTAGCCATTGGAATGGCTAGTGATGATTATGTTTGGCTACATGTATATATATGCATTTAAGTTTACTTTATGGAGATAACATAAGTGTTTATTATTGATTGATTGAGAAAGGTAAGATTTAAGCGTGAATGCATGTGTGTAGCACCCCAAACCCGGCCTAGATGTTATGGCCGAATCTACAGTGTCACACTGGAAATTGTCTTGAAAGCGTCTTCGCTTTAAAAAAATTATTTTGTAATCAAACCCCGTTGTGGTGAAAAGCTATCTTATCTTGTTCCTTTCTAGCTTACAGGTTTTTTTAGCAAAGCAAGTGTTATTACATCTTAAAAACATTGTTCATTGCGGAAGCTTTTAAAACAAGTTGCGAAATGTGGTAGTTGAAAATCATTTGTTTCTAAAAAATCGAGTCCTACTGCTAACATATATAAAACAAATTAAATAAATCCCCAATTAAAAATAATAACTTAAACCGACCTTATTACATAAAAATTTACCTAATAAAAATTACTTTTACTAAAAAGTTAAATACGAAAACATAAGCAGTGGCGTGGCCGTCTCCGAGTCCCTCGCAGCACCGACCCGCCTAAGGATTACTTGTGCAAATAAGCAAAAAAGTAAGTTTATGAAAACTCAGTGTCTAATCCCTATTTATCACAGTAATTCATGCAGTGCAAAGCAGTCTAGGCCTAAGCCCATGTCAGTGGCAATAACAGTGTAGGCCTTAGCCCATTATAGTAACAGTATCACTGTGGGTCTTAGCTCAATTCAGTACAGTATCAAAGATGCATACAGAGATCCTACCCATCCATCCTCTACACTCCACTCCGTCCAGCCCTACAATCCATGTGGGGATATCCACTCATCCCTACACTCCAGAATATAGCACCGGGTGCGGCACTAACAGTATATGCAGCAGAGCTACCAGTACAGTACACTTCCTCCAAATATATCAAACCCACCCCCATACCACATGTCATGTCATAATATATACGTGTATGCAAGATGTCATGCTCGAAATACAATCAAATATAACATAGGGGTATATCAGTCATTTTACCTCTAAGGGTATAACAGTCATTTCATCAGTATAGGGTCTAAGTGTACTTACCGACCCATCAGTAGGCCCACAGTCGTCTTAGACGACCCATGCGATCTTAACAGTCAAACAATGGAAATGGGCCCTAAGCCCATATTACGGTCCATGTGGGCCCACACGCTCGCGTGGCCCAATAAGCCCAAATAATTGCTTTAGCCATGCTAACTGCACATAGCTAGCCCACTAATCTCCACACATCCGTGCAGTTTGCCCGTGCGGGGCCCATGAGCTCGTAGGCCCTCATAGCTCATTTCGGCCCAACATGGCCCAAAACAACCTAAACCCATGAGATCGCTCATGGTGGCATCTACCGTCAAACACACATGTTTATGCATTCAATTTGCCACATGAGCGAACACACGCTCATGTAGCGTCTATGAACATGCTTTCCAGCTTTTGCCGATTAATAATCTTTGCAGTGTGATTACACATCCGGTTGCAGAAACGAGCGAAAGGTGTTAGAAGTCCCCAAGCAACAATCCTTGAAAGAACACTACTGTCTTAATCCACTTAAATTGCCGAATAATATTGCTCACTCAAACCGCCGAAAACACAGAACCATTTCTAAGGAAAGAGCAGTCGATTAACACCCAAAAGAAAATCCGAAAGCGCCTCCCCCTTGACACAGGCACCACTAACCTCCACCTAAAATGACAACAGGTAGAATAGATTAGCACAAATAGGGAGAGGAGCAATTGATCACTACAAAAGCATTCAGGGAAAAGAGAAGGGAGAGGTCTGGCAACAAAATAGAATGGGTTACAGAGGGAAAGAAAAGTATCCGGTTATAAGAACAATAAGGGAAAACGATTCCGAAAGAGTAATGGTAGATGAACACAAAAGCCGGAATAGGTAAAAGGTAATGCCACCAAGAACCCCAAGCAAGAATCGGCTAAGGAAATAAGCAGCAAAGACCTCAACAACCCAAGACGCAAAGAAAAGCAATGGGAAGTGTAAAGAACCGAGAGGAACAAAAATAAAGAGTGCACAATTACCCCAAGTCCATTTCCCCTACACAAATCGATTCCCCTGAGTGCCTAGAGTCCTAATTCGGCACTCTTCCCTCTCACACCCCAACTCCCCCTAATCCTCTCCTCAAATCTCTCCACAATCTCCTCCTAAGATTCAGCTAAACACTTCACTCCCCCTCAAACACTCCAAACGCCCACCAACTCTAGAGTTCCACTGCCATTCGAGCACTTGTACAACAAAGCAGCAAAATAAATACCCTTTGTGTGCAATAGGATTCGAACCCAGGTATCCTAGCAGAATTTGCACACCCCTATCCTCTGAACCAACACGCTTTCTATGACTCATCCTTCCCACACTTATTTAGGAATCACATTAACAGAAGCCAGGGTTTCTTCAAGCAAAAAAAAAACAAAATTATACACAAGCCACGCCTTGAACTCAGGACCTCTCCAACACTCCTTAGGACACCCAACCATTGAAGCTAGCATACTTTATGCAATACAACATGCAAAAATAAATACCCTAATTTTTGGGGCGTTACAATGTGTAACACCCCTTACGCGCATTCAACATCAGAATAAGGTACGAGGTATTACCGAACTTATCACATGAACAACCATACAATTTAGAGTCATGAATTTGTGTCCAAATTAAAACAATTTGTATTTAATCATAAAGTCCTACGGGGCCCAAAACGTGCATTGGAAGTGATTTGGTACTAAACTGAGAACTTTAGAAAATTTTACAAAATTTAGAAATTTTTCCACCAAACAGGGGTGACATGCACGGGTGTATATGGGACACGCCCATGTGGGCAGGCCGTGTGGTCACACACACCTGTGTCCCGGCCACGTGTAATTCACTGACTTGTAACTTATGAACAAATTAAGATCACACGGCCAAGTCACACGCCCATGTACTAGGCCGTGTGAAAAATTAATTTTCATAAAATAGGTGCAGACTTCACATGGCCAGGGCCCACGCCCGTGTCGAGGCCTTGCCATCCACACGACTGAGACACACGCCCGTGTCTCTACCCGTGTACTCAATTCTGAGCATTCTGTTTCTCAAAATTTAGGTGCAGGGGACACACGGCCTAAACACATGCCTGTGGGGCAAACCATGTATTGATATGGCATAAATTGCTTTGAGTTTGAGTATGAAAATACATGTTGAGAAATTAACATAGTAGAGACTTTCGTTGAACATTTGGAATAAACTTGGATATTAGTACCTTGATATGGGTGATATGTGTGCTAGTGTAAGACATGTCTGGGACATGCATCGGCCTCAAGATATTAAAGCCAATGTAAGACATGTTTGGGACATGCATCGGCGTTGAGACAAGAGCTAGTGTAAGACATGTCTGGGACATGCATCAGCCTCGAGGTAGATGTAACACCCCTTACCCGTATTCGATGTCGGGACAAGGTACGAGGCATTACCAGACTTAAACATACACAAACATGCAAAACCAGGCCATAAAATTTCATCCAAATTAAAACTTTTCAAACACATGCATATCGTCCCTTATACAGGCCTTTGAGGCCTAAAACATACATCGGGGTGGTTCAGGACTAAACCGAGAACTTAAGAAAAATTTTATTAAATTTCCCATGTTAAACCTCACACGCCCGTGTGGAGGTATTGCACACGCCCATGTGCTTAGGACACGCCCGTGTTTGATACCCGAGTGGAATTATTTTTTAGTTTGAACCTACAGGAGTTTTCACATGGCCGAGCATACGCCCATGTCCTTGGCCCATGTCCCTCACACGGCCTCGACACGCCCATGTGATCGTCCGTGTCCAAAAACCTAGACATTCTATTTATGACGTCATCAATCATTTTGAGGCACACGGCCAAGGTACAAGCCCGTGTACTAGGCCATGTCCTCCACACGGTCAAGACACACGGCCATGTCTCTGCCTGTGTGTTTACTACCATGCATATTGACTTAGAAAGTTTGGGTGCAGGGGACACACGGCTATTCGACATGCCTATGGGGCAAACCGTGTGTCACACACGGTTTAGACACATGCCCATGTGTCTACCCGTGTGGACTATTTTAAGGCTATTTTCCAAGCCATTAGTCACCCTCATTCATTCATACACTTAGACATAAGTCATAACATGTATCATGGCATATTTAATCACTCAAATATTCAATTCCATGGCACTTCCATACCAACGTAATGTCATCTTATGGTCCATACATTTATTTATACTACTTAGAATCATTCCACAGCAATTTCATGCATTGTTATACTTGTTACCCAAAACTTCAATGTCATGCATCCATGACTATAGTCATTTTAAAACATCAAGTTATCCCTTATCTCTAAGCACCTAGCTAACACTTCATCAAGCATCCATCCAAGCAATAACATATCATATCATCGAGGCATTATCACATGCATGCATAGGTAATTAGATTACAACCCAAGGATCAAATATAAGTCATATCACATGGCCATTACAAAATGAATCATCATCATTATAGGCCTTCACAATTTGGCCAACTAGCATGACATATATCACAAAATAACCAAGTCCCCTATACATGCCATACTCAAAATAATACATTTACTATACCAATTGATCTTTTGATAGCGTGATCGAATGCTCCAACAACGTTCGATCCCCGAGCTAGCTTGACGAAACTACAAGGAAGAAAATGAGAGGGGAGTAAGCATTTAAGCTTTGTAAGTCCACATGCAAATCATATGCAATAGTAACATGCACCATCATACAAAATCATAGTAGCATATTCACAATTTCTCATCATTCAAACCTTTTTGGCTTATTTATTTGGAAATCACATATACACATATGAATTCACTTTCTTATCACATGTCATCCTTTAGCAAGGCATTACATATGAGAATAATGTACGTACCTGTACATACTCGTAGCATCTTAAATAACTTTACCTGGCCCACCTCGGGGCTTTCATCACATCATTCTTTATATCAATTTCCAACCTTCTCATTGGATTTCCCATTGAATTACCTGTTGAACTCTTGGAATACCATGGGATACACGAAAACTTGCACCTGAGTGCCATATAAACATGGGTAAAACCCAATAACATGTGTCGCATCCATTTTGAACTCGGACCACTCAACGAGCTCAGATGCTCACATCTATAATGAACTCGGACCACTCAACAAGCTCAGATGCTACATATCTCGCGAACTTGGACCGCTCAACAAGTTCGGATTAACCTCATGTTTCACGAACTCGGACCGTTCAACGAGCTCGGATATCATATACGTCATGAACTTGGACCTCTCAACAAGTCCGGGCTTCTTAATCTCCTAGTGACATGTCACTTGTATCCTAAACTATTCCTAAGGTTCAAACTGGATTCTTTTACTCATGCACATAACTTCTTCGTCATACTTGCTTGTGGTGTCGGAATAACATCCATAACTTTTCTGATGCTTGCAATGTCATCAATAAACATAACATGTAACATATACAATAATGACATAATGGTAACCATGCAATATCAATGCATTAAAACATATCATATTGTCACATTATTTACATATGTACTTACCTCGGTACAAAATGATAATAATCGAGTCTAATCCTCGTATACTTTATTCTTCCCTCGATCGAGACCCAGTTCACATCTTTCTTGATCTATAATGCCAAATTTAACTCATTTATTAATCACATTCTTCAAATCAATCCATAACTCATGCTTTGGTACAATTACCCTCTTACCCCTAACATTTCACTTATTTACGATTTAGTCTTTAGGCTCATAAAAATGAAATGCATACATTTTCCTAGTTATCCAAGTCTAGCCGAACTCATAACATGCTCATATCAGCCCATATTTCCCATTATATCATACATCTCTCTACCCATTTTACAAACTTTACAAGTTAGTCCCTTTTTAGCCATTTTCAGTTAGTCATTTTTTAGCCATTTTCACTAAAAATCACCTTGCAAAAGATGTTTACCATGTCTTAAACATTCATATTCCTCCATTAATCAATAAAACACATGCATATTACACATGGTTAATTTTTCAAACATAAACCCTAGCTTAAAATATAGCTAGAAATGGATAGATCATGTTACTGGGACTTCAAAAATACAAAGAACATTAAAAATGGGCTAGGAAAACACTTACTATTAAGCTTAGAAATGTTGAAAAAAACCCTAGCTATGGAGTCTTGGTATTTTTAGCGGCTAAGGAGAAAGATGGACAACATTTTCACTTGATTTTTCCCTTTTTATTCTTTTTATTACCAAATGACCAAAATACCCTTAGGGTTTTTATTTCCAATTTTTCCTATGCATGCCCATTTTTGTCGAAAACTATAGAAATTGGTCAAATTTCTAATTAGGACCCTCTAATTCATAATCTAAAGCAATTTCATGCTTAAAGCTTCAAGAATGCAAGTTTTGCCTTTTATTCAATTTGGTCCCTAAAATGCAATTAGACATTTTATGCATAGAATTTCTTCATGAAACTTTCACACAAGCATGAATTCATAACATAAACCTCATAAAAATTATAAAATAATTATTTCCATCTAGGGTTTCTGGTCTCGAAACCACTGTTCTGACTTGGCCCTAATTCGAGATGTCATAATAGACAAGCTAGTGTAAGACCTGTTTGGGACATGGCGTCAGCTTGTTATATGTCAGTGTAAGACTTGTCAGGGACATGGCATCGACACCGATAGATGAGAGCCAGTGTAAGACCTGTCTAGGACATGGCATCGGCCTCGCTATATGAAAGCCAGTATAAGACTATGTCTGGGACATCGCGTCGACGTCTTAACCCATGTTAGGGCCATCGAGTATCCAGTAGTATTCCAAATGGTTCAACAAAAGGTTTATGATTTATGTCGAAATGAGAAAAGCTACGATCATATGATGAGTGGTACAGGTACCTAATTGAAATGTATGAGATGTGGGCTCAATGTATGCAATACAAGTTGTATTGGATGGTGATGAGGAAGTTGTATTTATGTTTACTTATGGTGTCATGAATAAGCTATGAAAGGTTATGAGCATATTGTCTTATGATAAGTAGTTGTTGTTTATTTTCATACAACTTACTAAGCCTTATGCTTACCCCGTTTCTTTCCATTTTCTTATAGTACTGCCTAATTAACTTGTGGATCAACGGACATCGGAGGCATCGATCACACTATCAATCGAAGCACTTGGTATAGTTAGATCCATTTATTTTGATTATGGCATGTATAGGACCCTGACTTTAGAATTTTGGTGTCATTGTTAATTGGCCAAATGTGTTGGCTTAGTTTAGCATTTTGATTCATTTTGTATAAGGCCACAGGAATGGTTAAAGTTGAAGGTTGTTATATGAATACAAGAAGTTATTTCATGAATGGGTAATTTGTGGTTGTTTTAGTAAGTATGAAATGTGTTAAGGCCTTAGATGTGGTTGTTGGATTGAGGAATCATATTACGATAATCTTTAGTATGATAGATGTTGTTATTTTGTGTTTCAGAGTGGAAAAGGGCTTGGTAGATAGCCCTATGTTGTCCACACGGGTAGGCACACGGGTGTGTGTCTAGGCCATGTGTGACACGCGGCCAGCCCTATGAGCGTGTTGTTCAACCGTGTGTCCTCTGCACATAAAAATTTCAAGTTAGAATGCATGGTAGTAAACACACAGGTAGAGACCCATCCGTGTGTCTCAGCCGTGTAGAGGACACGGCCTACGGCCACGGGTAAGGACACGGCTGTGTGTCTCAGCCGTGTAGAGGACACGGCCTATGGCCACAGGCGTGTGCCTTGGCCATATGCCTTAAATTGAATTCTGATGTCAGAAGCAGAATGTCAAGGTTTTTAGACACGGGCTAGGACACAGGCGTGTCATGGCCGTGTGAGGGACACGGGCATTTGTCAGGCCTTTTGAAAACCCCTGTAGGTTCAAAATTAGAATTTAAATTCACACAGGTATGGGACACGGGCGTGTCCCTAGATACTTAGGTCGTGTGTGTCATACGGGCCATTAGCACAGCCATGTCCCAAGGGCCATACGGGCGTGTGCCCTGTTTCAAGTGATATTTTCCAAAGTTTTTATAAACGACCAAATTTAATCCCAGACCATTTCCAAAGCATGATTTGGGTCTCGTAGTCTCATATTATGAAATAAACAGATTATGAAAGGAAATTTTTAATTGGACCTAGTTTTTTTACATTTCAGAAAAGATTGAATGCATGTGTTTAAGTCACGTAATGTCTTCGGTCTCGGACTTGGGTAAGGGGTGCTACATTTAGTGGTATTAGAGCTATGGTTTAGTTGATTCTAAGACTAACCTAGCATGGGTACAGGTCTAGCTATACATGCCATAACTGTGTATTGATAGTGTGATGACTCTTGACAAGATAAAATTGTGTTTTTATTCATATAGTAAATGGATCCTGACGTAGCTACGGCAGATGACGTAGAAAGTAATGCATCAGCTCCCACCGAAGGGACTGCGCCAGCAGATAGTGGGCCCGTGACACTGAGCTAGGGTGGAGGGGCTAGAGAAGCTTACCTCCACATGATGGATATCTGGTACTCGAAGTTTGTTTGTGTGAATCCGAACACCCCACCTCCCTCACCTTCTCCGATTTCTTAGTATGCCCCTGTCACTCCTCAAGGAGTGGATTTGGTTAGGAGAGAGAAACCCCCAGTAGATAAGATACGTAAGCAAGGGTCCGAGGAATTTCGGGCTAATATTGATGACGACCCAGAGAGAGCAGAATTTTGGTTAGAAATTACCATTAGGATATTTGATGAGCTATCATACACACCTAAGGAGTATGTGAAGTGCGCAGTGTCACTCCTACGAGACTCGACCTACCAATGGTGGAATACTTTCGTATCTGTTGTACCAAAAGAGAGGATAACTTGGGAATTCTTCTAGGAAGAGTTCCGAAAGAAGTATATTAGCCAGAGGTTTATAGACCAGAAAGGAAAGAGTTTTTAAAGCTGAAGCAAGGTCGTAGGATGATGACTGAGTACGAGCGTGAGTTTGTGAGACTCAGCAAATATGCATGGGAGTGCCTATCCACAGAAGCCATTATGTGCAAGAGATTTGAAGATGGTCTCAACGAAGATATCCGTCTATTAGTGGGCATTTTACAATTGAGGGAATTTGTGGTGCTCGTGGAGAGAGCATGTAAGGCCGAGGAATTGGCCAAAGAGAAGAGAAGAGTTGACATCGAGTCCTGAGACTCAAGGAAAAGACAAATGGGGAAATCACATCAAACCTCATCCAAGAGATCGAGAGAGTTTCCCACTTGATCGAACGAGTCAGTAGGGTTCTCGAGTAGGAGCAAGAACAAGCAGAACACGGCTTCTAAAGCTCAGACCACGTCTATCGTGAGTGCTGGTAGTGCTCGACCATATAAGCCGGAGTGTTCACAATGTGGTAGGCGTCATTTCGGTGAATGTCGAGGGGATGAGAGAGGTTGCTTCAAATTTGGATCACTAGACCACTTCATCCTAAATTGTCCCGAATTGGATGAGAAAGAGAAAAAGCAAGATGTGAGGGCAAGTAGTGCTCCCTCGAGGGGTAGACCACAGAATAACCCGGACAGTGGGGCTAGTAGTAGATGTGCTCCTAGAGATTCAGCTGTGAGGTCCAAGGGCCAAGCGCCTGCAAGGACTTATGCCATTCGTGCTCGGGAAGAGGCATCTTTACCAGATGTAATTATGGGTACTTTTTCTATCCATGATATACTTGTTGTTGCTTTAATTGATCCGGGGTCTAACCACTCTTATACTTGCATGGAATTGATACCTCATATAAACATGCTAGTAGAGTCTATCGAATTTGTGATAAAAGTGTCAAACCCTTTAGGCAGACATGTGTTAGTTGACCAAGTGTGTAGAAATTGTCCTTTGACAATTGGAGGTTACTGTTTTCTAGCTAACTTGATGTTATTACCGTTTAATAAATTTGATGTAATCCTTGGGATGGATTGGTTGACTTCTCATAGTGTTGTAGGGGACTGTGGGAGGAATGTTATTAAGTTGAAGTGTGAAAGCAGGGATGTTCTTCAAGTTCAATCGGGTAGAACGGATGACTTGCTTGTAATGATATTATCCATATCAGCAGTGAGATATTTGAGAAAGGGATATGAGGCCTCTCTTGCCTTTGTATTGAATACCAAAGCATCTGAATTGAAGATTGAATCAGTACCAGTGGTATGTTAGTACCCGGATGTGTTTCCGGAAGAATTGCCAGGATTTCCTCCAGTGAAGGAAGTCGAATTTGGAATTGAACTAGTCCCTATTACGGCACCCATCTCGATTGCTCCGTACAGGATGGCTCTTACAGAGTTGAAGGAATTGAAAGTTCAACTACAAAAGTTAACTGACAAGGGTTTTGCGAGACTGAGTTTTTCCCCGTAGGGTGCGCCGGTACTTTTTGTAAAAAAGAAAGACATGTCAATGAGGTTATGTATAGACTACAGACAGCTCAACAAGGTGACTCTGAAGAACAAGTATCCCTTGCCAAGGATCAATGATTTGTTCGATCAGTTGAAGGGAGCCACCGTGTTTTCTAATATCGACTTAAGGTCTGGCTACTATCAGCTAAGGGTTAAAGAATAAGATGTACCGAAAACCACATTTAGAATGAGGTATGGGCACTATGAGTTTCTTGTTATGCCCTTCGGTTTAAAAAATGCTCCTGTGGTGTTTATGGATTTGATGAACCGCATTTTTCAACCGTATTTGGATAAGTTCATAGTTGCCTTTATTGATGACATATTGATTTACTCGCGTGATAAGAGTGAGCACGCGGAGCATTTGAGAACAGCTCTACAGACCTTGAGAGATAAACAGTTGTACGCCAAGTTCACTAAGAGCAAATTTTGGTACGAAAGGTCAGATTTTTAGGACACATTGTGTCAGGTGATGGGATTAGGGTTGACCCAAGTAAGATCTCAGCTATCGTTGAATGGAAACTGCCGAAGAGTATGTCAAAGATTCGAAGCTTTCTGGGCTTAGCTGTGTACTACAGTAGATTCATGAACAGATTCTGTATAATAGCCACTCCGATGACAAATTTGTTATAAAAAGACGTCAAGTTTGAATGGACAGAGAAGTGTCAACAGAGTTTCGAGAAATTAAAGGCCTTGTTGACTGAGGCTCCAATTCTGGTGCAACCAAAATCGGGGAAACAATTCGTGGTATATAGTAATGCCTCCTTAAATGGATTAGGGTGTGTGCTCATGCAAGAAGGCAAAGTGATAGCTTATGCCTCGAGACAACTTAAATCGCACGAAAGAAATTACCCGACTCACGATCTGGAACTAGCAGCTATAGTATTCACATTAAAGATTTAGAGACATCATTTGTATGGTGAGAGATGTTGGGTATTCACCAACCATAAAAGTCTAAATTATTTGATGACTTAGAAAGAGCTGAATTTACGACAAAGGAGATGGATGGAGTTGATAAAAGAGTATGAGTTGATAATAGACTATCACCTAGGGAAGGCGAATGTAGTCGCCGACACTTTGAGTAGAAAGTCATTGTTCGCCTTGAGGGCTATGAATGCTCAGTTGGCTGTGACTAGTGATGGTTCAGTACTGGTAGAGTTGAGAGCTTGATCGATGTTCCTGCAAGAGATTTGTGAAGCTCAAAAAGGTGATAAGGAATTGCAAGCTAAGGTGACTCAGTGTGAAACGGGAAAGGAATCAGAGTTTAGTATTAGTACCGACAGTTGCATAAGGTTCTGAGATAGAGTTTGTGTACCTAAGGACAGTGAGCTTATTCAGAGGATTTTACGTGAGGCACATAGTAGTTGTTTGTCTATCCATCCGGGTAGTGTGAAAATGGATAACAACTTGAAGAGAATGTACTGGTGGTCGAGGATGAAAAGAGACATTTCCGAGTTTGTTTCAAAGTGTCTAATTTGTCAACAAGTGAAGGCCGAACACCAAGTACCCTCAAGTCTACTTCAGCCTGTGATGGTTCCCAAGTGGAAATGGGACCGAGTAACCATGGATTTTGTATCAGGGTTGCCTTTGACGCCGAGGAAAAAAGATTTCGTTTGGGTTGTTATTGATAGGCTTACTAAGTCGGCACATTTTATACTGGTGCGTACCGACTTTTCCCTTGAGAAATTGGTTGATTTGTATGTTTCGGAGATCGTGAGACTTCACGGAGTGCCCTTGTCTATTATTTCGGATAAAGATCCGAGGTTTTGGAAGAAGTTGCAAGAAGCTTTAGGAACAAAGTTGAGTTTTAGTACAGCTTTCCACCCGCAAACCAACAGTCAATCGGAGAGAGTCATTCAGATCTTAGAAGATATGTTGCAGTGTTGTGTTCTCGAGTTCCAAGGTAGTTGGGAAAGATATCTACCGCTAGTCGAATTCGCTTACAACAATAGCTATAGTCAAGTTTGAAAATGGTGCCTTATGAGGCTTTGTATGGGCGTAAGTGTCGAACGCCCTTATATTGGACGGAACTTAAAGAGAATCAGATTCACGAGATCGGCTTAGTTAAAGAGACTGAAGAAAAGTTTAAGGTGATTTGTGATTGCCTGAGAGCCGCATCGGATAGACTGAAATCCTACGTAAATTTGAAACGAAAAGAGATCAAGTTTCAAGTTGGTGATAAAGTGTTTTGGAAGATATCTCTGTGGAAGAAAGTCCTTAGATTCGGTAAAAAGGGCAAGCTGAGTCTGCGGTTTATTGGACCTTATGAGGTGACCGAGAAAATTGGACCGGTAGCATACCGATTAGCCTTGCCTCGTGAGCTAGAGAAAATTCATTATGTGTTCCATGTATCGATGTTGTGCCACTACCGATCTGACCCTTCACACATGATTTCACTAGGAGAAATTGAAATAAGCCAGGATATGACCTATGGTAAAGAACCGATTAAGATTTTGGATCGAGAGGTCAAGAAGTTGAGGAATAAAAGTGTAGAACTCGTGAAGGTTTTGTGGCATAAACACGGAGTTGAGGAAGCCACATGGGAACCCGAAGAGACTATGAGAGATCAATTCCCGAACTTATTCACCGGTAAGAGTTTCGAGGACGAAAATCCCTAAAGGGGAGAAATGTAACAGCTCGATTTTGGGCCTAGTCAGAATAGTGGTTTTGGAACCACTAACCCGAGGTTAGAGAAATTTTTTTAATATTATTTTATGTGTTGTGGCATGATTATATGAAAGCATGAAAATTTTGGTGAATTAATTTTAACGATTTCATGCTTAATTATGAAAAAAGACTAAATCGTGTAAAGTTTAAAAGTCTTAAATTGATAGTTAAGGGTGTTATATTGCCATGAAACTTAAATTGAAGGTCTTTAAAGGGCAATTAGACCCTTTAGGATAGCATGGCCGGCCATAGGAGACAAAGGTGGTCAAAAGTAAAAAATTTGGTGAAATTAGGTGTTGAAATTGAATAAAATAAAACAAGTAGTAAAAGTTGTCATTTCTTTTATCTCTCTCTTTCCTCTCCACCAATTTTTTCTCGAAGAAAATGGCCATGTAAGCTTGAAAATTTTTCAGCAACTTAAAGCCTTTGCAAGTAAGTGATTTGAGGGTTTCTCTTGAATATTTTTGTACTTTTGAAGTCCTTGTAGCATGAGCTTTCTAACAAAGGGACTATTTTGCAAAATGGTTGAAAGTCTAGGGTTTTGCCATGATAGTAGACATGTTTATTTCTGAAATTTTATGGAAGAATATGAGTTATAGTTGTGAAATAAACAACTTTTGTGAAGTAGTTTTCATGGAAACCCTAACTAAGGACCATTTTGCATAAGTTGTTAAATAGGTGATAAATGTGTGAAATAATGAAAATTGTAGGCTTCTCCTAGCATGAAAATTATTTGGCTAGGCTTGATTAATGATAAAATGTGGAAAAAATTCGATTTTCGGGTCTAAGGGTAAAATGGTCATTTTGCCCATTTATGAATTGTTGAGTACCTAGATCAATAAAATGGTTAAATTTGTGAATTTTTATCATTATAGATCAAAAATTACAAAATCTGGACCTAGACCGGGGGAAAGCCAAGCAAGTAAACTAAAACCGACTAGCCGCCTACATTTTGTAATCTGAGGTAAGTTTTATGTTAATAATGCAACTATATCTTTATGATGCGCAATTGTATTGATATGGCATAAACTGCTTTGAGTTTGAGTATGAAAATACATGTTGAGAAATTAACATAGTAGAGACTTTCGTTGAACATTTGGAATAAACTGGGATATTAGTACCTTGATATTGGGTGATATGTGTGCTAGTGTAAGACATGTCTGGGACATGCATCGGCCATAATATGAGAGCCAGTGTAATGTAGGAAAGCCGGTGCCCCCAAGGCGTAGCAGAAAAATAAAATTCCGGCAATCCAAACCATGGATCCATGTGCGAGGAACGAATCGGGAAAAAAAACTATGATAATGGTTTCGAAATTACCGAAGCTTCAATCTGAGTAGACAGCGATGCCTCGGAAACGAGAATCCAGAACCACTATCGAACCAAGTTGCAACTTTTCAGATGTCGACCTCTACGTTGTCCACCCAATTGACAATGACCGGAAGAAATCCCCAAAACTATTTTTGAGAGATTTTTTGCTTGACGGCTGTTAGAGCACAAAACTAGGTTTTTGGGGTTTTATTTATATCTATAACTCCCCTTTTAATTGGTATATTTAAAATAAATAAATATAATAATGTTTTAACCAAAAATTATAATTACATTAATTATAATAAATATTTTGGTAAACTATATTTATTTAAATTTATATACAAACCAAATTTATACAGTAATAGAATTATGTTCTCATTATGTGTACAACATTCTTGTACATATAATATGTTCAATATCTGATTGCCCAATTAAATTAATTCTATAATTAATTTAATTCATGTGACAACCAAACATAATACTAACTATGTTTTATTCTGATCATCTCAACCATATGGTGTGACCTTGTAGGCTCTTGTAACGTTAGCAGTAATAATAGAACGATTCTAATGTTACATACAATGAGTGTGGCATCTAGCAATGCATCATTGCTACCTAAGTTACAAGAAGTCATGATTCGACATAACCTTTTGTGATTTACCTTTCATTCATTAATCCTTAAGTCCTTTATCTTTGGAATGAACACAAGTCATGGAATAGTCACACTTGCATAGTCCATCTCATGTTTCTTGATATCTTGAGTAGACTATAATATACAAATAAGTATGATATCTCATATCAACTTATTTGAGCATGGCCATGCATTTCTAGTCTCACTCAATCAAGTGGCCTAAGATATTACTCCCATTATGTAGGAGGGACTTATTCTATATTGATCAACCATATCCCTCTACATAGATTGTGGTATATCCAACATCAGCCTTTATAGAACAACCAGTTACGATGTACATTTGACTGTATCAAAATTTACAACTCACGATGTTGGGATAATGATGATCTCAAGTCTCAGGATCATATACATATTAATCACTGTGAGTAATGTCGTGACAATTACATAATAATCCAAGAAACATACTCATAGCGGGTCAGTCCAATATGTTGTTCTCTAACACACATATTCATGCATTGATTTTGACACTCCATATCAATGACAACTCTTTATCATCAATCAACTACATGTTAGTCTTAATGCATTATTGTTGTCCTAGTTAACAATATTACTTGACTAAGGATCTTTTAAGAACAATCATATTATTCTCAGGACATTATTATAAAACAGTTTATTTATACACACAGACAAGAAACTTAAATAATAATGGAAACGCCTTATATTAATAAACATGGTAAATCAAGTATGTTATTACAACTATCTCATGATTGATCTTTGGGCATACTCTTACAATCTCCCACTTGCACTAAGACCAATCACTCATATATCTAATACCAAATGACTTAGTGTGATGATCATGCTTCTGCTGTGTCAGAGGTTTGGTCAGGGGATCAGCAATGTTATCATCTGTAGGTATTCTGCATATCTCTACATCCCCTCGATCGATAATCTCTCGAATAAGATGGTAGCGCCTAAGTATCTGTTTGGATCACTGGTGAGATCTGGGTTCTTTAGCTTGTACAATGGCTCCATTGTTATCACATCGGAGTTCTATAGCATCTAATATGCTAGGCACAACCCCTGGTTCAGTAATGAACTTTTTGATCCAAACCGCTTCTTTTGCTGTCGCACTGGCTGCAATATACTTGGCCTCTGTTGTAGAATCGGCTATTGTACTTTGCTTTGAACTCTTCCAACTCACAGCACCACCATTAAGGTAAAACACAAAACCTGATTGCGATTGAGAATCATCCTTGTCAGTTTGGAAGCTAGCATCAGTGTAACCTTTTACACTTAACTCTTCCTCACCTCCATATATTAGGAACGTATCCTTAGTTCTTCTTAAGTACCTAAGGATATTCTTAACTGTGGTCTAGTGACCTTCACAGGGATCTACTTGGTACCTGCTCGTCATACTTAAGGCATAAGAAACATCTAGATGGGTACATAACATGGCATACATGGTAGATCCAATAGTGGAAGCATATGGAATCTTACTCAAGCATTCTTTCTCTTGTGGATTTGAAGGACACATTTCCTTCGAAAGTGAAATACCATGTCTCATAGGTAGGAATCCTCTCTTAGATTCTTCCATATTAAACATTTTCAGTACTTTATCTATGTATGTACTTTGGCTTAGACCTAGTAGTCGTTTTGATCTATCTCTATAGGTCTTGACTCCTAATATGTAAGTGGCTTCGCCCAAGTCCTTCATGGAAAAACAACTTCCTAACCAAGTCTTAATAGACTGCAAGGTAGGTACGTCATTTCCTATGATAAGTATGTCATCCATATACAGTACCAAAAATGTGATAGTGCTCCCACTAACTTTCTTGTAAACACATGGCTCATCTTCATTTTTGATAAAACCAAACTCTTTGATTGCATCTTTAAAACGAAGATTCCAACTTCGAGATACTTGTTTTAATCCATAAATGGATCTTTGTAGCTTACATATCTTTCTAGCATCCTTTGGATTGACAAAACCTTCAGGTTTTGTCATGTCCACATCCTCTTCAAGTTTCCCGTTAAGGAAAGCTGTTTTGATATACATCTGCCAGATTTCACAATCATGAAATGTAACTATGGCAAGCAAGATCCTGATGGATTTAAACATAGCTACAGGAGAAAAGGTTCTATCATAGTCAACACCATAAATTTGACGAAAACCTTTAGCGACTAATCGCCCCTTATATGTTTGTACATTACCATCCATGTCGGTTTTCTTTTTGAAAACCTACTTTCACCCTATAGGTTTAACCCCTTCGGATGGGTCAATCAAAGTCCATACTTGGTTTTCATACATGGAATCCATCTCAGATCCCATAGCCTCAAGCCATTTCTCAAAGTTTGGGCTCGTCGCTGCTTCTTGATAAGTCCTAGGCTCATCTTGATCTAAAAGAAGAATGTCGCCATGCGTTTTAATGAGAAATCCATATCTCTCAAGTGCATGGTTTTCTCTTAAAGATCTGCGTGGTAGTTATGTTTCTACAGTAGTTACTTGTTCCTCAATTTCTTGTGGAATTTGTTGTTGTTCTATCTCTGGTTCAATGGTATCTTGTAATTCTTGAATTTCTTCAAGTTTAATCTTTCTCCCACTTCTTTTTCTAGAAATAAATTCTCTTTCTAAGAAGACACCAGTCTGAGCAACAAACATTTTGTTCTCAATGGGATTAAAGAATTAATAACCTTTGGTTTCTTTTGGATACCCCACAAAAATACACTTTTCAGATTTGGGTTCAAGCTTAGTAGACGTCTGACATTTAACATAAGCTTCGCAACCCCAAATTTTCATAAAAGACATATTGGGACGTTTCCTAGTCCACATCTCATATGGCGTCTTTTGAACCGATTTAGATGGAACACGGTTTAGCGTGAAAGTAGCTGTCCCAAAGGCATGTCCCTAAAAGGAAGTCGATAGATCAGCATGACTCATCATGGATTGAACCATATCTAACAGAGTTTGATTTCTTCTCTCAAAAACTCCATTTCATTGAGGAGTACCATGAGGAGTAAGTTGTGCGACAATCCCACATTTCTTCAAAAGATTATCAAACTCTAGGCTCAAATACTCTCCACCTCGATCAGATCGAAGTGTCTTGATATTTTTGCCTAATTGATTTTGTACTTCATTTTTGAATTCCTTGAAATTTTCAAGGGCCTCTAACTTATAGCGCATGAGATAAACATACCCATATCTACTGAAATCATAAGTGAAAGTAATGAAGTAGTGAAAACCACCTCTGGCCTGTGTATTTATTGGTCCACATACATCAGAATGTATTAAGCCCAATAAATCACTAGCTCGTTCACTTTTACCAGTAAAAGGAGATTTAGTCATTTTTCCCAATAAGCAAGATTCACATACTTCAAATTGTTCAAAAACAAATGAATCCAATAGACCATTTTTATGGAGTTTGGATATGCGTTTCTCACTTATGTGGCCCAAATGACAATGCCAAAGATAAGTTTGATTTGACTCATTTATTTTAGATCTTTTAGTACTTATGTTGTAAACGTGATTCATTTGATCTAGAATATAAAGGTCATTTATCAATTGTGCTAAACCATAGAAAACATTATTGAGATAAAAGGAACAACAATTATTCTTAATAATTATCTCAAAACCAATTTTGCCTAAACAAGAAATTGAAATAATGTTTTTAGTCAAACTGGGAACAAAATAACAATCCTCTAAACATAAATCAAATCCACTAAGCAAAGATAAAATGTATGTTCCCACAGCTAATGCAGCAACCCTTGCTCTATTTCCAACTCGCAGGTCCACATCTCCTCTAGCCAAAGTCCTACTCCTTTGTAGTCCCTGTACAGAAGTACAAATATGAGAACCACAACCAGTATCTAATACCCAAGAAGTAGTAGTTGATAAATTAATATCAATAATATAAATACCTAAAGTAGACGTTCCGCTTGTTTTGGCCTTCTTGATTTCCTCAAGATAGATAGGGCAGTTCTACTTCCAATGTCCAGTCACACCACAATGAAAGCAGTTTCCTTCCTTAGATACCTCACCTTTAGGTTTCACTGCAACCTTTCCTTTTCTAGGCTTGGGCCTACCCTTCCCTTTGGGCTTTGTCTAAACTTTGGCCTTTCCCTTGCCCTTGTTGTTACGGACCATCAGTATGGGCTTAGGTCCAACCTTTTTCATGTTGCCTTCAGCAGTTCGTAACATACTGAGCAACTATGGCAGAGTCTTGTCAATTTCATTCATATTGAAATTGAAGACAAACTGGTTGTAACTATCCGGCAACGATTGCAGAATAACATCAGTGGCCAACTCTTGGCTTAATGGAAACCCAAGCTTAGACAGGCTTTCAATATAGCCAATCATCTTAAGGACATGAGGTCCTACTATGCTTCCTTCAGCCAGCTTACATTGGAATAGGGCTTTAGAGATATCGAACCTCTCTTGTCGTGTTTGCCCCTGATAAAGTTCTTTCAGGTGCTCGATCATATCATAAGCAACCATGTCCTTATGTTGCTTCTGAAGCTCAGGATTCATAGTGGCAAGCATAAGACATCCAACGTCTACCATGTCATCGAGATGCTTTTTGTGAGCATCTCTATCAGCTCTCGAGGCATTATCAGATGGTCATTAGAAGGCGATTGTTCAACCACATATAATTTTCGTTCTTTTTTAAGGACAATCCTCAAGTTACGGAACCAGTCAAGAAAGTTCAAACCATTCAATTTGTCCTTCTCAAGGACCGATCGCAATGAGAGCGTATTGTTTGCAGCCATAATATATCTAAAACAATAAAATATACGTGTGAATAAATTTACCATGTTAATATCAATCATTAAAAGGACTTTATTAAACATGTTCCCACTATTTTATTTCAAAATTAATAACCCTCATATATTAATTTCGGAAAAACTTTCCTAAAAGTATTTCCAGTGGGTTAAGGATCCATATTTCACCTCTTCTTAAGTTAGCTTTGGCATTACACTCAAGATTATGGTTATTTAGGTAAGCAATCATTTGCTAATTACATCATATGTAACTCCTACAATTTGGTGAACAACTCTTGTTCTAATCATCTTATGATTTATCCAAATTACTTGCCTCTAGGTTTCTAATCCTATTAGAGTAACCTAGTTAAGTCATTAACCAATTTTTAACCAGCGAATACCACTTGTTTATTCTTCGCGTTTAACCAAGATAGATACTAGTACTTTGCTTTGGCATAACCTACATAGTATTGATCGAGGCCTTAACGAGGGAAAAATTGGAAGGCCATGATGACTTAATATTTTAATAGAGGGATTTTATTAAATATGATGCATCTCACCAATTATGGTCTACTTCAGTCTATTGATCTTTTAATTGATCTCATCAATTAATGAAGTTTATTATTACCTAATTTTCATGCTTTAGACATCCATAGCATCTCATACATGAATAAATAAAGCAATAAATAAATGCAATAGTTATAGCCCATAAACTATGGTGGTTCAATCCAAGCCAATGGAGAACCAAAAGGAAACCTAAAGGTGTAAGCCGTCTCACAAGCTGTCGATCCACACTGATTGGGCCATCTTCCTTCTCATCTAACCCAAAGCAACTTTTGCAAATTACGATATGCAAAAACTCATTTTACATACGAGAGAGTAAGATGAGAAGAGAAATACAAGAGAATAATAGTAAGGCGCGACATGCAGGCCGTATTTTATAAAATTACAACCTTTTATCAAATGGGTCATTGGGCTATAACTATGCATTTCAAACACTGTGCATGTCAAAAATAGCATACATCATTCAACGTTTTGCTAAGTGAATTATAAAATGTCCTTTCAATCTTTTATGGCCCATCAAGTTTTATTTATTACAAAACATACTGGAAGATTATAGAGATCTGAGGTGGTCGGAGGAAGTGGGCCGATTTGATAAATTTTATCAACAGAATCGTGATTTTAGGATTATAATCCTTGAGGTTTCATACCGAAACAACCCTTGTTCCACTAGTCGGTTTACTCTCACTGGACATTGTAAATACCACCATCGCATTATTACAGATTTGTTAAAGTTAAACAGTAATAACATAAAATTGAATAGGCCATAACACCATGATTAACATTTAATCAATTATTGAAAGGAACAGATATAAGAATATACTTAGATGATTTGAACAGTCAAAAACGTAATGAAATTAAAGCATGCATCTCATACAATTGCATCACCCAAGTATTTAAACCCGAGTCTGTATCACACAAGTGGCTCTAATACCACTGTAGGAAAGCCGGTACCCCCAAGGCACAGTGGAAAAATAAAATTTCAGCAATCCAAACCATAGATCCATGTGCGAGGAATGAATCGGGAAAAAAAACTATGATAATGGTTTCGAAATTATCGAAACTTCAATCTGAGTAGACAGCAACGCCTCGGAAACGAGAATCCAGAACCACTATCAAACCAAGTCACAACTTTTTAGATGGCGACCTCTACGTAGTCCACCCAATTGACAATGACCAGAAGAAATCCCCAAAACTGTTTTCGGCCTCGAGATATTAAAGCCAGTGTAAGAATTGTTTGGGACATGCATCGGCGTTGAGACGAGAGCTAGTGTAAGACATGTCTGGGACATGCATCAGCCTCGAGATAGACAGGCTAGTGTAAGACCTATTTGGGACATGGCATCGACACCAATAGATGAGAGCTAGTGTAAGACCTGTCTGGGACATGGCATCGACGTCTTAACCCATGTTAGGGCCATTGTGTAATGACCCGAATTTTACCGTTATCGAAAAAGTGTATTTTCAAGTTTTCGTTTCTGAAAAATGGATTCGTAGATATTTATTAAAAATATTTACGAAGTTAATCGAGTGGTTAATTAGAGTTTAATTAAGTGAATTAGCTTAAATTAAGGATAATTGGATAAAAGGATTAAATTGAATGAAGTGTGAAAGTTTAATTATAGAATAAAGAAAATTGAAAGGACTAAATAAGTAAATAAGCCAAAAAGAGTGCCAAGTGTATGGTAAAAAAATAAAATACAAGTGTAATAAATATAATACACACATTTGTAATACATGTATGTATTTGCTTATTATTTAAGTAAATATTAATGTATTTATTATTATTAAATTGATATTATATGATAAATAAATAAATGTAAGACAAATGTGTGATAATGATTGGGTACAAGTGTATAAAAAAAATACATACACTTATAATGCTTGTATTTAAGTATTAATAGATATTTATTATTCATAAAAGGTATTTATTAATTAAATAACTATATTATATGATTTTTATGTGAAAAATAAATAAAAAGTTGACAAATGTATGGTATGTATAATGACATGTGTAATATTAGTATATGTACATTTGTAAAATACATGTATATTTACTTATTATATAAGCATATTATTAAATTATATATTATCATTAAGTAAAAGATATTTATATAATAAATAGATTAGAGAAAAACAAGTGTAATAATATAAATGGATACAAATGTTAAAAGAATATTTGTTATTAAATAGATTTTTATAATAGATATTTATTAAGTTATTATAATATATATATATATATAATGGTTTAATGAAATAAATAAAGAAAAAAAAAGAAATAGAAACAGAAACAGAAAGCCAAACGAAACAGAGAGCAGGGGAAGGAAAGAAAAGAAAGAAAGGGAGAAAAGGAAAAATTGAGATTTCAAAGTTTGAAAGTTTAATTGGTAAGTCAATTTAACCCTTTTTACTAAATTTTAATGTTTTAGAAGCTTTGGAACAAGGTTTGATTGAATTAAGTTGGTAGTTTAGAAGTTCTTAGGTTTTTAAACAAAATTCATGTTGAATAAAATGATGAAATAGGGGTTAATTGAATGAAAATTAAGTTAGAATAGATAAAGGGATTAAAATGTAAATTAAGCTATAAGTATTGTGTTTTAGGGACTAAATTGAGAAAAATTCAAAATTAGAAAAATATGTTGAAAATTTAATAGTTAAATTTGAGTTTGAATGAAATTTGAATAGAAATAAAGTGTGAATTAGTGTTGTAAATTTGGTTATTAACATCTTGCACTAAAACAGTTGTGGACAGAAGCAGTAAGCCAACTTTAGAAAATCACCATAAATTGTAGAAATTGAATTAGAAAATGAACAATATATAGAATTAAAGCTTATTGAGTCTAGTTTCTCGTACAATAAACTGTTTAAGCAATGAAATTGTAAATCATGAGATATTATAACTTTTGTGAGACAAGATCAGAACGAATTTGGGTTTCTCTGTTCTGACTTTGAAAAATCATTAAAAATGGTATAAAAATAATTATGGGTTATAATTTATATGTTTAAAATTCGTAATAAATATATTTTCAATATAATTAAACGAAAACATCGTCCGAATCTTGTAAAAGGAGATAATTAATTTTTAGTGAAGAATGGTCGGAACTGTTTGACAGCAGAACAGGGGCAACTTTAAAGAATAAACTGTACTTATTGGCTAAACTAAAAATTCTAAAAATTTTATGGTAAGAATATATGTGAGTCTAGTTTTAGGGAAAATTAGTGGATCTTAATTTGGAGTTTCTTAGCTCAAGATATAAATTATTTAGTAACAATGACTCAAGTAGACAGCTTTGAATGAATATATAAGTAAATAGTGGAATTATATGTAAAAAAAAAAAAAGAAGAAGTTAAATTTGCATGTTTAGGCTCATGGATTAAATTGAATTGTGTTGTATTGATGATTATAAACTATTATTTTCATAGTTAACAAAGAACCCAAGACATCGGCGCATAAAGGAAAGGAGAAAACTATCGAGGATTAAAACGAGAAATTCACGGTTTGTGTTACTATAATTCAAATTACTTTTTATTAAATATTTTATATAAATTCTATATTTAATAAGTGAGTTAGAAGGTAAGTATTGATATTTGAGTTGAATGAGAATTAAATTGAATGGTGAATGTGTATGTATAATTGAATTGTAAATTGATTTGAATGTGAAATTGTAATTGAAAAGTGATCTTGGATTGGAAATGAAAGTGAATGGAATTATATTGAATTGAAAATATATAGTTAATTAATTAAAATATGAATTAATTGAAAACTGAAAAGTGAATTAAATACCCTATTAACTAGTCGGGCTAGTCGGATATAGTTGGCATGCCATAGGATATGGAAGAGTACGGGTTTTGCTGGCTTACTGATCAGGCACTTATGTGCCGACTACATCATATCGTTATCCGTTATGTTACTATTTTGGATTTGTTCCGATGAGTACTTCGTGTACCGTCATCGCTCATTATTATCATTATTGTTTGGCTTGGCCGATGATGAGGCACTATGTGCCGTACTAGTGTATTTGGGTTGGAATCCATGTATCTGTCAAAGTCCGAGTTTGTTAATAGGGTGAACAACTAAAATGAGAAATTTAAAATAAATTGATTGATTGATTATATTATTGAAATATTGAAAGGAATGAAATTGAATTATGGATTGAAATTGAGATTGAAAAATGAAAGGCATGAACTTAATGTTCATGTAGTGATTGAAATTGTTACATATGACATGTGATGGAAATTGAAGATTAGCTAAAAAATTGTATTGTTATTATTAATTAATGAAAGTTTAAGAATGAATTGATATTTGAGAAATTGGATAGTTACATGTTTGGTAGTTATAATTCTTTATTGCCATTATAATTTAAATTATGGTAATACCACTGAGTATGGAATACTCAGTGTACGGTTTATTTCCGTGTGCAGGTTAAGTTAAAGTGAGAATGTCGAATCAACATCCCAGGTCGATCCCGAATTCAACGAGGTAAAGCGTGTTAATTGTTGATAATAGCATGTACCTAGGGTGTTTTATGTGTGTGTCATTTTAAAAATTGATAAAGTAAGTGATATATTTAAAAAGATTCATTGGATAGGTTATAAAATGTTTTAGATTAGTAAGATTTGAGTATATTTAAGTGTATTTGGATTATTTGAATGTTGGCAAATTGTATTAGTTGAAGTTTTAATTTGCAAAGTTAGAAACATTTATTTTAATAAATGACTTTAATTGAACTGTACATACCGGTAATGCCCTATAATCCTGTTCTGGGGACGGATAAGGATTAGAGGGTGTTACACATTGAGTATCCAGTAGTATTCCAAATGGTTCAACAAAAGGTTTATGATTTATGTCGAAATGAGAAAGCTATGATCATATGATGAGTGGTACAGGTACCTAATTGAAATGTATGAGATGTGGGCTCAATGTATGCAATATGATCGTGTTATTTTGTGACAGGTTTTAAATATTTATAATTAATCGTTCTTGAAACTAACTATTATCACGATGTAGGCAAGTGTACCTATCGAACAGTAGTATAGTTTTAGCAAGACCGGATTGTCGAACCCAGAGGAACTAAAAGTACTAGTAATGATGTCTTTTTATTATCTAGCCCAAGAATAAGGGGGTTTGTTTTAACTAACTAATTAACTAAACTAAGAATTCACAGAAAATAGACTTGGGGGATTACTTTTGGAAAACGATTGAATTAAGACAATTCCTAAGAAAGAATCCACCTAGAATTTACTTGTTATTCTGACTCCGAATCTGATGATTTATTCATTTAACTTGTTCCGTAGAGATCCCTAAGTTATATTATTATCTCTCTCGAGACTAACAACGTCTAACCCTAGGTTGAATAATTGAAATCTCTTTCTAATTAACTTCCTAGGGTTGCATTAACTCGATCTATGGATCCCCTTATTAGGTTTCACCCTAATTCGGCAAAATCTTATCACCCTAGCTATAGGCGCGTAATCAACTCCACTTAATTATGACAATTGTACTCTTAGACAAGGTCTATTCCTCCTCTGAATAAGAGTGTAACTTGAATCAATATCCTGTAATATCAAAACAAGAATTAAGAACACATAATTAAGAACAAGTCAAATATTTATCATACAATTCAGAAAATAATAACAAGATTCGTCTTAGGTTTCATCCCCCTTAGGCATTTAGGGGATTTAGTTCATAACTAAAAAGGGAAACATCTTAGAAGAATAATGAATACAAAATATAAAGAAAACCTAAAACTCCTGAAGGGAAATTGAAGGGAGATCTTCAGTTTTGACGGTGAATCCGGCTTCTGAGATGGATCAATCAGCTTCCCTTGAGCAATTCCTTGCTTCCTCCTCTGTGTCTCCCTCTTTTCTCCTTTTCTAGGGTGTATTTATAGACCTTGGAATGCCTAAAAGCCTTAAAAATTGGCCTTTACCAAATTGGACTTAACTTGGGTTCGGCAGGGACACGCCCGTGTGACACGCCTGTGTGTGATTACTTCAGGCCTGTTAGAATGGCACGGGCGTGTGGTCTACACGTGTGAGTCGTGCTTCGATTCTGCCAAATTGACACGGCCATGTGGTCTGCCCGTGTGAGGAAGTCCAGGCCGTGTTGATTTCGTACGTTGGCCTATTTTCTCTGTTTTTGGTCTGTTTCTCGTTCCTTTTACTCTCCCAAGCTCACCTAAGTATAAAACATGAAATTAAGGCATTAGGAGCATCGAATTCACCAATTCTAAGTAAAAATCATCCATAAAATGCACTAAGCATGGGGTAAAAATATGTATAAATGATGGTTTATCACAATACAAGTTGTATTGGATGGCGATGAGTAAGTTGTATTTACTTTACTTATGGTGTCATGAATAAGCTATGAAAGGTTATGAGCATATTGTCTTATGATAAGTAGTTGTTGTTTATTTTCATGCAACTTACTAAGCCTTATGCTTACCCCGTTTCTTTTCATTTTCTTATAGTGCTGCCTAATTAGCTCGTGGATCAACGGACATCGAAGAGATCGATCACACTATCAATCGAAGCTCTTGGTATAGTTAGATCCATTTATTTTGATTATGGCATGTATAGGACCCTAACTTTAGAATTTTGGTGTCATTGTTAATTGGTCAAATGTGTTGGCTTATTTTAGCATTTTGATTCATTTTGTATAAGGCTACGGGAATGGTTAAAGTTAAAGGTTGTTATATGAATACAAGAAGTTATTTCAAGAATGGGTAACTTGTGGTTGTTTTAGTAAGTATGAAATGTGTTAAGGCCTTAGATGTGGTTGTTGGATTGAGGAATCATATTACGATGATCTTTAGTATGATAGATGTTGTTATTTTGTGTTTCAGGGTGGCAAAGGGATTGGTAGATAGCCCTATATTGTCCATACGGGTAGGCACACGGGCGTGTGTGACACACGGCCAGCCCCATGGGCGTGTTGTCCAGCCGTGTATCCCCTGCACGTAAAAATTTCAAGTTAGAATGCATGGTAGTAAATACATGGGAAAAGACACGGCCGTGTGTCTCAGCCGTGTGGAGGACATGGCCTATAGCCACGGGCGTGTGCCTCAGCCATGTGCCTTAAATTGGATGCTGACGTCACAAGCAGAATGTCAAGGTTTTTAGACACGGGATAGGAAACGGGCGTGTCATGGCCGTGTGAGGGACACAGGCGTGTGTCAAGCCGTGTGTCAAGCCGTGTGAAAACCCCTGTAGGTTCGAAATTAGAATTTAAATTCCCACAGGTATGGGACACGGGCGTGTCCCTAGATACTTGGGTCGAGTGTGTCACACAGGTTATTAGCACGGCCATGTCCCAAGGGCCACACGGGCGTGTGCCCTGTTTCAAGTGATATTTTCCAATGTTTTTATAAGCAACCAAATTTAATCTCAGACCGTTTCCAAAGCATGATTTGGGTCTCGTCGGCCCATATTAGGAAATAAACAGATTATGAAAGGAAAGTTTTAATTGGACCTAGTTTTTTTACATTTCAAAAAAGATTGAATACATGTGTTTAAGTTAGGTAATACCTCGTGCCCAGCTTTGGTCTCGGACTTGGGTAAGGGGTGTTACACACGGGCATATAGTCAGTCATGTGACCCAAGTCAGTACGTATGCTCTGTTTCTACATGGCCTATGACACAGGCGTGTCTGGTGGTCATGTGAGGCACACGGCCTGGGCATACGGGCGTGTGACCTCTGTATTCAAGAAAATTTTTTAAGTTTCCCAAAGTTTTCAAATGTTATCGATTTAGTCCTAGATGCATGTTTTAAGTTATTTATGCTCAACTTAAGGATGTTACAAGTGTTAATGAATGAGTTGATTTATTGATATATGAATGTTCTTAATTGTGCTATAAGTTCGGTAATGCCTCGTAACCTATTCTAGCGACAGATACAGGTTAGGGGTGTTACAGATCTCATCACCAAATTTTGGGTTTGTGACTACGGTTACGTGTGGGGAAGGTTATAGCACCCCCACAACGCCTATCCGGGGATAGTTCTACGAGGTCTTAAGAGCTAGGTTTTTTTTATTTAAGCATATTAATGTCTTAATCTGGGCTAAAATCTTGTGGAAACCTTAAATAAAAACTCTAAAGAAAATGTCTCCGGTTTACTTGTAACTCGATTAAGATGTGTTCACCAAACTTATCTAATTTGAAACTTAAATTAGAGATTTTTAGTTTTAATGGGAACCCTAAAGGATACCTAAATAATTCTAGTTTTAACGGGAACCCTAAAGGATACCTAAATAATTCTATTTTAGAATTCTAAAATAAACCTAAAAATTACCAATGAATTAAGAGCAATGTTAGAATCCATCTACAACTTATTTGATATTTTATTATTATTATTATTTTTTAAAAGATTTAATTAATAACGTTGAATCTATCAAGGTCTTACGAAAGTATCCTAAGTTGGGTTTATGATTTATCTTACTTTAAAATTCTTAATTTAAGGTTTAAATTCGTCAAAATCCTAAAATAATATATCTTAAGTAACATTTATTAGCTTTCTTAAAAAGTTTCTAAAATTAAATACTTAGAAAGACCTACTCATGATTTACAATTCACCTACAAAAATCTTTATTTTTAATCTTGAATAAAGTCCCAAAGAATATTTACATATTAATTTAAGATTCTAATCCTATACGATATTTAAAATTAGTTTAAAACCCTACAAAAATATCTTACATATTATTTATAATTTTTCTAGGGTAAATGGTAGATAAGATCTTAAAGATTAACCTAAATCCGAATATAAAAACCTTATGGTTTTATTAAAATGTAACACCTACTCAATTAACTTCAGGTCAACATTTATAGGATGGAAAAATGACCTAAAGTTCACTCTTTCAAAACGAATAGTGATAAAATAGGAAAATTAATTAAATTGGCTAAAGTTAATGAAAACGAATTAAACGAATAGAAAACTCTTTCAAAAATGGCAATAATAAAAAGAAAACTAAAATAAATGAAATAAATAAGACATTGACATGATGATGATGATGATGATGATGATGATGATGACGACGACAATAATACACCTTATTCATAATAAAATAAAAGAATCAAAGTAACATAATATTAAAATGTATGTAAGGGGAATGTGTAAAAAATTTAAATATAAATGGACATGAAAATAAATAAAAACAAAATAAGAATAAATAAAAATTATACAAGTGTGCATAAATTTAAAACATTAAAATAAAGTGCATAATTGACATTAAATGTATAATGTATAAATGCAAATGAAAGGGAAGGGAAGATATAAGTGTAAATAATTTATTAAAGGTGGAAACAAAATGACATAACTTGATTTTAGGACTAAAAGATAAAAAATGAGGAAGATAGAGGACTGATATAGCAATTAATTTCTTTTAATTTTTAAATTTCTGATTAAATCAAATGTTTGAATAAATAAAAGAGTTACGAGTGTAAATATGCTAGAAAGTGAGGGTGGCGCTGCAAAAAACAGGGTATTTTTTTGTAAATTTAAAAAGTAAGGAGGTGAGAATAAATTACCCATTTTTGGCACCTATAAATGAAAAAAAAAATATTCATTCTTTTATTTTAACCTCATTTTTTCAAAAAAAAATATATATATATATCTTCCTCTTTCTTTTCCTCTTTCTATGTTGGCCATGGCTCCACCACTGGAGAGCCCAATGGCTTTCCGACCTTTGGTGGTGGAGCCGCCGTGTACGGTGGCTGAAATTTTTTATTTTTTATTTTTTTGCAAAATCAAAGTTTTCTTTAAAAAATCATTACTTTTCTTAAAAATCAAAATTTTATTTCGAAATGGTTAAAAAAATCAAAATTTTGTTTTAAAAAGTTTAATCTTTTCCTTTAAAATGACTAAAAATTATATTTTTATTTTAAAAATCTAAACTATCTCCTTTTTTAAAAAAAAAAATCTTAAAGATCAAAGCTTTTATTTTGAAATAGTTAAAAAAATCAAAACTTTGTTTTAAAATTTTATATTTTCCTTTAAAATGACTATTTTTTTTAATTTTTTAAAATCTAAACTTTCTCTTTTTAAAAAAACATTATTTTTCTTAAAGATCAAAGTTTTTATTTTGAAATAATTGAAAAATTCAAAACTTTATTTTAAAATTCTAAACTTTCCTTTAAAATGATTAAAAAACTTATTTTTATTTTTTAAAACCTAAACTTTCTCTTTTTAAAAAAAAATCAAAACGTTTCCTAAGATCAAGTCTTTTTTTTTAAAAGAAACATTTATTTTAGAAGAGGGAAGGGAAAAAAATGAGATTTTTGGGGGCTCCTAAGGGCGGAGGACCGACGGTCCGATGACGTCCCCTTTATTGGAACCTAGAACCCGATCTCTCATTACATGTATATGGCCAAACAAAAAAGAGAGAAATAGAATGCTTGTTGTTGTTGGGTTTTTTTTTTACCTTTTTTTAAGAAAAAAGTATGAAAAGCCTTTTTTTGTTCTTTCATTTCACGTCATGTATATATATTGTTTTAATATTGTTTATTTGTAAAAATTTGATAATAATGATATTTAATAATAATAGTAATAATGATGATAATAATAATAATAATTTGGGACCTTGACAGACCCAAAAAGGAAAGGAGAATAAAATAAAATAAAATAAAAGTCTCAAATTGACTAAAATCGGGTCGGCTTCGAACAGCCCAAGAGAAAATAAAAATTTAAATGGGCCTCTAATTGGGTTCGGGCAAAATGGGTGTCTACATCCACGTTACAACAATATTATGGGTAACATGAAGTATCTCCAGTCGGGAGAATTGAATATGAGAACTAGGGACATGGGTAAAAAATAAGAGGGGTGAGACCCCAATGAGAAATCACGATTTCATCTTGATTAAGAATCTAGGTCTGCAAGTAAATGTGTAATAGCCCAAATTTCAGCGATATCGGAAATAGTGGTTCGAGATCACCAAATTCGAAAAATGAACTTGTAGATTATATTATTTAATATTTATGAGCCAAATGTAGCTTTTAAAATATTTTAGAAATAGTAAATTGTATTTTATAAAGATTTATTTGGTCAAGAAATTGAGAAAAAAAGTTTCGAGATCTCAGTGTTATAAACAGAGCCGTAAATATTTTTATAAATATTTATAGAGTGTCAATAAGGTAGTATTAAAATTTCTTAGAAAAATTTGACGTTTGGGTGATTAATTAAATAAAAAGAACTAAATTGAAAAAGGTGTAAAAATTGCTAAAAGGATTAAATAGCTCAATTGTCAAATGAGGAAGGACCTAAAGTGCAAATAAGCCCAAAGGAGATATTTTGGGCGGCAATAGCTGAGAAAAATTAGGAAATGGGTGAAATAAGGGAAAAATTAGAAAATTGCCAAAATTAGCTAAATAAAAATAAGACCAAATTGGAATATCTAGAATTCTCTTCATTTTCTCTTCATTTTCATTAACTGAAAAACAGCTATGGAAGAGGGTTCAAGCTGGTTTTCATACTCTAGCTTCATGTAAGTTTAATTCTTACTTTCTCCTTGAAATTCTAAGATTTTGGACTTTTACAATTGGATCCAACTTACTATGTCATTAGTTTTTGATTCCATGGCTAATTTTTAAAGTTGCTATGGATGAGTGCTAGAAGCATATGATGAATAAATATAGAATTGAAGCTTTAATTTTGATATATGATGATTTTATCAAGTAAAATTTATGGAAATTGATTTTAGGACCTAATTATGAATGAGTTTGGAATTAAGGTCTAGTGCTAAACTTATGGTTTTCAAAGGTTATGAAGTAGTTTAAAATGATAGACTAAAGTATTAATTAAGAAAAATAAGCTCAATTGAAGGGTTAATTGAGCAAGGACTGAATTGTATGAACTGTGAAATTTGGGGTAAAATGGAAATCAACATTTTGCATTAAAACTATTTTGGACAGCAGCAATAGTATAACTTTGAAAAATCACCCAAAATTGTAGAAATCGAATGAGAGGATGAATAAAATATGAATTAAAGCTTATTGAGTCTAGTTTCTTATAGAAGAAACGATGTAAGCAATGGAATTGTAAATCATGAGATATAATAAATTTTGTGAGACAATGTCAGAATGATTTTGGGTTCCCTTATTCTAACTTTAGAAAATCATCAAAAATTGAAAGAAAAATAATTAGGGTCTTAAATTTATATGTTTAGAATCCTAAATGAGTCTATTTTCAAGAGAAACAAATAGTTCGAATCCTGTACGAGGAGATAATTAATTTCTAGTGAAGAAGGGTCGGAACTGTCAGACAGCAGAACAGTGGTGACTTTAAAGAATAAATTGTACTCATTGGCTAAACCAAAAATTATGAAAATTTTATAGTAATAAGAAATGTAAGTCTAGTTTCAGGGAAAATTAGCGGATCTTAATTTGGAACTCCATAGCTCAAGTTAAAAATAATGTAGTGACTATGACACGAATGGATAGCTTTGGAATATAAACATAAGTAAATAGTGAAATTATAGATAATGTTACTTATAAGCGTGTTATATACATTAAGGATATGGAATGGAGAGGAGGAGGAGGAAAATATGTGAGTGACTTACGCATAAATTGATCACATGCTCGATTATATTTGGTAAATGTTAAACTTTGTTAA
Source organism: Gossypium longicalyx (assembly GCA_025698465.1). NCBI lineage: Eukaryota > Viridiplantae > Streptophyta > Magnoliopsida > Malvales > Malvaceae > Gossypium > Gossypium longicalyx. The sequence continues at coordinate 62,042,600 of CM046997.1, forward strand.
AATGAAAAATGTTATAAATTCATGTTTGAAATAAATGTTATATATGTTAAAGAATAATTTGAATATTTGATATTACCTAATAAATGAATATCCGATATTACTTAGTAAATATCAAGTCAAATATAAAAAAAAATGTTATAAGTGGAACATGTGTGAAAGAATGTGGTAAGTATTTTCATGGTTATTATTGAGCTCATTCATATGAATCTGTCATTTGAAATTGTGATAGACAGGAAGAAATAGTGAATGACATGCTTATGTATGGTTATATGTATTTATCTGAAACACAAGAAAATGATGGTTATATATTTGATATATGGTGACATGAGACTATGATATATGAACATGGAATATGTGAATAAATGATGTGTAAAAGTATATGCATATGAGAAATTTAATGAAAGTTGATCCCATACATGTTTCTTGATATTTATATGAATTATATGACTAACAATGTGATAAGAACAGGTATTAGGGCTCATGATCAATTCGAATAATTATGCTTTGCATAATTATGTTGAATATAGAGAAGCGGTAAGTTAATTACCATGTTATACGAATTTATTAAATATTACATGTTTACTTTGTTTTACTTTTTCCCCTAATTAATAATGATTCGATAAGCTCTGATAATGTCTCGTTCCCTGTTCCAATGACGGATACAAGTAGGGGGTGTTACATTTATTGGTATCAGAGTTACAGTTTAGTGGGTTCTCGAACCGAATGTAGCATATGTGAAATCTAGAAATACATGCCATTATATAACCTGTGATAATGTGATATCTTTCGACTTTGATGAGATTTGTTTTACTTAAAGATAGAGATGCTTTCCCAACCGAGCTAATTCCGATAATGTTGAAAGCGATATTCAAATATATGAGTAAAATTTGATTATGATAAGTCAGAACTCATAAAGGTATGAATAAATGTTATATTTAAATTTATGTGTATATTAAGTAAAATTTTAAGGTAAGTATCATTATTGAATTGAATTTGTATGGATATATGTGATTGATGTGGAAATAGAATATTGGATATATGTTATATTTGAAAATTTTATTGATTGGGAATGTGATGAAATTTATATGAATTTGTGATTATTAATAAATTTGAATAATAGTTATTGAAAAATGAATTGAATTGTATTGAATTGAGAATATATGTGATTAATTGAAATATGTATTGATTGAAAACTGAAAAGTGAATTGAATACCCTATTAACTGTACTGGGCTGAGTCGGATATAGTTGGCATGCCATAGGATTGAAAGTGTTCAGGGATACTTTGACCTTGAGTCGATGAGGCACTATAAGTGTCGTACTGTTACTTCGACTTCGAGTCGATGAGGCACCTTGTGTTTCGTACTGTTACTGTTACTTCGGTTTAATCCGATGAGGTACTGAGTATCGTATTGTTACTATTTTACCTCGGCAAAGCCGATGAGGCACTGAGTGCCGTACTGGTGTGTTGGTCGGATCCGTGTATCCGCCAAAGTTCGAGTCTTGTTAATAGGGGTAAATATGAATATTAAGTGAAATTGAAATGAGAATTGAATTCCCTATTAACTTGTCTGGCTATAATTGGCATGCCATAGGATTTGGAAGAGTACAGGATATATTGGCTTTGCCAATCAGGCACTTTAGGTGTTGTATATCAGGCACTTTATGTGTCATATTTCAGGCACCTCGTGTGTCGTATCAGGCACCTCGTGTGTCGTTTCAGGCACTTATGTGTCATATACTGATTAGGTACTATATATTGTTTTAGGCACAATATGCTATACAAGTGTGTTTGGTTGGATCCGTGTATTCGTCTGACTCCGAGTTATGTTAATAGGGTTGAATAAATGAAATGAGAAAATGGAATGAATTTGATCGATTGAACTATTGAAAGTATGAAAAAGTGGAATTATGAATTGAAATGTAAATTGAAATTGAGACATGAGATTGAAAACTTGAACCAAAGGTTCATGAATTGATTAAAGATAATATAGATAATATGTGATGCCCTTTATTGGAAGACTATTGTTGAGATATGAAATTAAATATAAATTAACACATATGACTTATAATGTTACATGTTTGATGTCTATTATTTATTATAGTTTTTATAATTTGAATTACGGTAATACCATTGAGTATAGACATACCCAGCATATGGTTGTATTACTATAATTCAAATTATTTATTATTAAATGTTAAATGTTAAATTATGTGTATGGTAAGTGAAGTATATGAGGTAAGTGTTATTGTTGAATTGAATGGAAATTGAATTGAGTGATGGATAAATATTAGTATTGAATTGTATATTGATGAGAAAATGAAATTAAATTGAGTTGCGAATGAATTGAAAGTGAAATTGGAATTGGATAGTGATATATGAAGTACATGATAAGAATTATTGGTAAATTACGAATGACTAGTGTATTTTGAAATATATTACATGTATTAAAGATAGAGAATATATAAATATACGGATTATTGGTACAAGGATTAAATTGTAAAGTATTTAAATGTATGAAATTCAATTTTAATGCTCAAGTAAACGGAATTTAGAACTACTAGAATATTAGTGGCATGCCATTAAGGAACTCTACCGTGCTCTTTGATTATTAGCACATTAGTGTTCTCCGTTTAGCACATCTGTGCTATCTGTATAACACTTTAGTGCTCTCTGTTTAATAGTGCATAATAATGCACCTCTATATCAGTTTTGTATATTCTAAGTGTTATGTTTAGTCTAGTGGGCCTCTGTTAAAAAGGTAAACAATTTTTGTTACAAGGTAAAGCATTATCTTTGGTTTGTGTTTAAAAGATTGAATTAAAAATAAATTGTGAAATGAAAGGATAGAGAATGAATTAGTAAGTAAAAATGATTATGACTGAGATATCAGACAATTTTTCTGAGGATTATTCAGAATACACAATGTTACTGTTAAGAAAGAAGTTATTCATGAGTAATCAATTTATTCAAGTATGGTATCTACAAAACAAATTTACTAGAAATTTCTTTTGAATTAGTTCTTTTAGTGAGCTGTATAATGTAGAATTATTGATGATTTTAATAGTCAGTTGCACAGTGGTAAAATGGAAAAGATATCTAATTGCAACTGTTATGATTATATATCTTACAACAATCTTTTCTGGGTATTCTACATGATTTGTATATATATAGAAATCTATGTAATTGTTCATTTTCAAATATGATTACTATTTTATAGAAAGGTTGGCTGATCATGATGTTAAATTGAATTATTGAAAGTCTAATTAAAATATGAGCGGTACTGCTTATCTCTTCTCTCGTTTTCTAATAAATTATACTTGAGAGAAGATTTGATAAAAAGATTCATATGATGTTGTTTTCTACTTCTATTGATTGAAGCTCTGAATTGTAAATATAATATAATATATATATTCGAGAAAGATATTTATTAGTCAAAGACCATTACATTTACTATTATAACTCCTGATTCAAATATGGAAGTTTAGTAATATGAATCACAAATTGTGGATATCATGTTATTGCATTGGTTGTTATTGGGACTATTATTAGTCTTTTCTTTTCTGTTTGGGAAGTACTATTGATATTGAAGTATGATTTTATTTCTAAGGTTGAGACACTGACCTTATTATGGTACTATGGTTTCAATTGGTATGATGGTTAAAACTTCGGAAAATTTAAAGCTTCGGTGTTAATAATTGATAGTTATACTGATGATACAGTTATTACAAAAAGATGTAAGATTTGAATGATTTAATAAATGTTAGCAAAATTTTGACTAGATAAAAATTCAGTTGATCGAAGCATCAGTTCTGGTTCAGCTTAAATCGGGTAAGAAAGTTGTGATTTATAGTGATATATCATTGAGTGGGTAAACTGTATTTTGATACAGTAAGACAAAGTAATAGTATTCACTTTTAAAAAATTAAAAATCGTATGAAAATAATTACCTGATATATGAGTTAGAAGTGGTAGTTAATGTTTCAGCTTTGAAAATTAGTGATACTATTAGTTAGTGAAAAATATTTGAACCTCTCATCCGAAGGAATTTTCGAGGACGAAAATTCTAAAATGGGGAGAGTTGTAATAACTCAAATTTCAGCAGTGTCGGAAATAGTAGTTCGAGACCACCAAATCTGAAAAATGAACTCGTAGATTATATTATTTAATATTTATGAGCCAAATGTAGCTTTTAAAAGATTTTTGAAATAGTAAATTGTGTTTTATAAAGATTTATTTGGTCAAGAAATTGAAAAAAAAAAAGTTTTGAGATCTTGGTGTTATAAACCGAGCCATAAATATTTTTATAAATATTTGCGGAGTGTCAATAGGGTAGTATTAAAATTTTGTTAGAAAATTTTGACGTTTGGGTGATTAATTAAATAAAAAGAACTAAATTGAAAAATGTTTAAAAGTTGCTAGAAGGATTAAATAGCTCAATTGTCAAATGAGGAAGGACCTAAAGTGAAAATAAGCCCAAAAGAGATATTCTGGGTGACAATAGCTGAGAAAAATCAGGAAATGGGTGAAATAAGGGTAAAATTGGAAAATTGCCAAAATTAGATAAATAAAAATGGGACCAAATTGGAGTATCTAGAATTCTCTTCATTTTCTCTTCATTTTTATCAGCTGAAAAATAGCCATGGAAGAGGGTTCAAGCTGGTTTTCATACTCTAGCTTCATGTAAGTTTAATTCTTGCTTTCTCCTTAAAATTTCTAAGATTTTGGACTTTTACAATTGGGTCCAACTTACTATGTCATTAGTTTTTGATTCCATGGCTAATTTTTAAAGTTGCTATGGATGAGTGCTGGAAGCATATGATGAATAAATATAGAATTGAAGCTTTAATTTTGATATATGATGATTTTATCAGGTAAAATTTATGGAAATTGATTTTAGGACCTAATTATGAATGAGTTTGGAATTAAGGTCTAGTGCTAAAGTTATGATTTTCAAGGGTTATGAAGTAGTTTAAAATGATAGATTAAAGTATTAATTAAGAAAAATTAGCTCAATTGAGGGGTTAATTGAGCAAGCACTGAATTGTATGAATTGTGAAATTTGGGGTAAAATGGAAATCAACATTTTGCATTAAAACTGTTTTGGACAGCAGCAGTAGTCTAACTTTGAAAAATCACCAAAAATTGTAGAAATTGAATGCGAGGATGAATAAAATATGAATTAAAGCTTATTGAGTCTAGTTTCTTATAAAATAAGCAATGTAAGCAATGGAATTGTAAATCATGAGATATAATAAATTTTGTGAGATAAGGTCAAAATGATTTTGGGTTCCCCTATTTTGAATTTAGAAAATCATTAAAAATTAAAAAAAATAATAATTAGGGCCTTAAATTTATATGTTTAGAATCCTGAATGAGTCTATTTTTAAGAGAAACAAACGGGAACATTATTTGAATCCCGTACGAGGAGATAATTAATTTTTAGTGAAGAAGGGTTGAAACTGTCAGATAGCAGAATAGGGATGACTTTAAAGAATAAACTGTACTTATTGGCTAAACTAAAAATTCTAAAAATTTTATGGTAAGAAGATATTTAAGTCTAGTTTCAGGGAAAATTAGCCAATCTTAATTTGGAGCTCCATAGCTCAAGTTAAAAATAATTTAGTGTCTATGACATGGATGGACTGCTTTGGAATATAAATATAAGTAAATAGTAAAATTATAGATAATGTTACTTATAAGCGTGTTATATACATTAAGGATGTGGAATGAAGAGGAGGAGGAGGAAAATATGTGAGTGACTTACGCATAAATTGATCACATGCTCGATTATATTTGGTAAATGTTAAACTTTGTTAAAATGAAAAATGTTATAAATTCATGTTTGAAATAAATGTTATATATGTTAAAGAATAATTTGAATATTTGATATTACCTAATAAATGAATATCCGATATTGCTTAGTAAATGTCAAGCCAAATATAAAAAAAATATGTTATAAGTGGAACATGTGTGAAAGAATGTGGTAAGTATTTTCATTGTTATTATTGAGCTCATTCATATGAATCTGTCATTTGAAATTGTGATAGACAGGAAGAAATAGTGAATGGCATGCTTATGTATGGTTATATGTATTTATCTGAAACACAAGAAAATGATGGTTATATATTTGATATATGGAGACATGAGACTATGATATATGAACATGAAATATATTTTATAAATGTGGTCGTTCATAATTATAGAATTGTACAACTCAAGTGTACTATTTGTATATTTGATGAGTAAAGCTCCAATGTGAGATAGTCTGAAATCAAGACAAATTGTTATGAAAGCGTATTTAAAATACATAGATATGATTGTTATAAGTTATGTGAATAAATGATGTGTAAAAGTATATGCATATGAGAAATTTAATGAAAGTTGAGCCCATACATGTTTCTTGATATTTATATGAATTATATGACTAACAATATGATAAGAATAGGTATTAGAGTTCATGATCAATTCGAATAATTATACTTTGCATAATTATGTTGAATATAGAGAAGAGGTAAGTTAATTATCATGTTATACGAATTTATTAAAAATTACATGTTTACTTTGTTTTACTTTTTCCCCTAATTAATAATGATTCGATAAGCTTCGGTAATGCCTCGTACCCTGTTTCGATGACGGATACGGGTAGGGGGTGTTATAAAATGGCTCTAAGCTCTTAAGTCATGGGCCTTAACAACTAGGTTTGTGAAATCTCCTATGAAACTTAGAGAGTTTATTTTTTAACCTGAAAACCCAATTTTCATAGAAAATTTTTAAGAGATTCCATATGCTTACACGTACAAATCTCATTAATTTCTTCTGAAGTTATACAAATTTCTTCTTGAATATAGGTTAGCTAGTTACCCGAACAAATCATAAGGGACCAAGCTAAACTCAGCCATGTTAAGTGGTGCACAGTAGCTCTCTATGTGTACAGAAGGGCACCCGTAGAGGCCCCGACTTATGGTATAAGTTGATTGTACATGTTTTAGAACTTCAGTCCAAAAATTGAAAACATTTGTTGGAAATAAAGCTCTTAAGAGTCTATCATCAGTTACGTACAGGTTGTATTAGCAATTAAAATTATAAAATCAAAATTGCTAATAATGTAATTAAATCAGAAATTAAAATTCTATTAAGTCCTTCGAGTTTTTGTAGCATCAGGTACCCGGACTCGACGATTGGGTTAGGTAGAGGGTGTTACAAATTTAGTGATATCAGAGTTTTACTTTAGTTGATCATTTTGACATAGGAAATTTTGGAATAGCCACTTTATACATGTCATGATAACTTTGGCTTAGTCCCTCAATGTAACAACCTGATAGTCACGGGTGTCGAAAAATGTATTTCTGAGACTCCGTTTTTGTAAATTAGACTCATAAATATTTTAAGTTAGTTGTGTGGTTAATTAGGTTTTGGTTAGGTGAATTTGCATGAATTAAGAGTAATTAGGTAAAAGGACTAAATTGTATATAGGGTAAAAGTTGAATAGATAAAAAGAAAAATTAAAAGGACTAAAGAAGCAATTATGCCAATGTCTTAAAATGAGGTAGCATAAGATAGATATTTATAAGTTTATTATATATATTATAATATAAAATTCTTAATGTTTAAGTATATATATTATATTATAATAATAAAATAAAAGAAATAGAAATAGAAAAGAAAGAAAGAACAAACGAAACAGAAGGGAAAAAAAAGAAAGAAAATGAGAATGACCAAAGCTAAGAGTTTTAAAGTTTCAAGCTCAATTGGTTAGTCAATTTAGTCCATTTTTCTTGTAATTTTTATATTTTTGAAATCCCAGTAAATACTACCCGACCCATGTCAAAATTTTAGAAATTATTGAGTTTTAAGTGTTGTCTATGTTGAATAATTTTAGTATTAGGGATTAAATTGATAGATTTTTAAGCTAGAAATGAAAAAGGATTAAATTGTAGAACAAATAGTAAATTTTGTGTAATATAGGGACTAAATTGTAAAAAAATTTAAAATTTAGGAATTTATGCGAAAATAGGGAGTTGAATTTAGTCTAAAGTGGAATTTTCATGAAAATAAAAAATTAAATGTGAAGAATAAAAGTTAGTCTCTGTAACGCCCCCACGCCCGAGACCGTCACCGGAGTCGAGTATGAGGTGTTACTAAACTTAATTTAACATTTTAAGAACTTTAGATTATTTGTTTCTACATTCAAAGCTTTTTAGCTACTTGCGTTACAGTCACAAGAAAAATCATATCTCGAGTTACGAAACTCGAAATCAAGATCCGTAAATTTTCTCTGAATCTAGACTCATATGCCTATCTACTAATTTTTTTTCTAGAATTTTTGGTTGGGCCAATTAGTACAGTTTATTAGTTAAAGTTACCCCTGTTTCAGGGCTTGACTGGTCTGACCTCTGTTTACTACGAACCACTTTTCTCTCTGTATAAAATTCATATGAATATGAGGTTTATTTCTCCTGAAACTAGATTCAATAAGGATTCTGAGGATATAAAATAAGCCACCTAATTATATCTGTACAATTTATGGTAAATTTATAAAGTTGGAACAGGGGATTCAGAAACTGCTCTGACCCTGTTTCACTAAAATTCAAATATCTTCTAACATATAATTCTTTTACCAGTTTAGTTTGTTTCATGTGAAACTAGACATAATAAGATTCAATTTGATATTTAATACATCATCAAATTCAATTTATATGATTTTTAGTAAATTTTCAAACTCACGTCAGTGTTGCTGTAATATTCTGTTTATGGCAAATTTCATCCTTTTTATGAATTTTCATGAACTAGGTAACTTATTAACTTTCCATAACATCAAACATATTCTAAACTAACCATTTCCATAATTTATCATTATCAAGCACTTCCTCAACCATTTCATCACCATACCATAAGATCATTTACACAAAATAAGTATTTTGCTATACATGCCATACTTGAATTTACAAGCCATTTTACGAAAAGTTCTTAGGATAGTGTGATCGAGCTTCCACCAATCCCGACTCTAAGCTGGCTTGTCCAAAACTAAAATGAGTAAGAAAGAGGAGTAAGCATAAATGCTTAGTAAGTTCATATGCAAATAATAAGTAACATAACAAAGCAATCATACCAAACAACATTAGCATGGTATCACCAAAACATAAATCTCATTTCTAATCATCATTCATCATTTTACTACCTTATCGTTATTGTATCAATACTCAACCCGAGGGTTAAGTACATACCTGTCCAAGTATCCATTTCACATCACTTACCAATACGTCTCTTTTCATCTCAAGTATTCCTCCATTTGAGTAGAACTTTACCCGTTGAACTCATCGGAATATAATCCGGATACGTAGGAAGTTTGCACATAAGTGCCACATATGTAGCCAAGCTACCATGTAACCCGCCCATAAGCGAACTCGGACTCAACTCAACGAGCTCGGGCGTTCGCATCCATAATGAACTCGGACTCAACTCAACGAGCTCGGATGCCTAGTTACATCTCACGAACTCGGACTCAACTCAACGAGTTCGGACATTCGCATCCATAAGTGAACTCGGACTCAACTCAACGAGTTCGGATGCCCAAGTATCCCAGTGACATGTCACTTGTATCCTAATCTATTCCTAAGGTTCAAACGGGATTTTCCTTGAACACATATCCTTGGCGTCTTAAGTAAAATGCCGTAACCAATACTCGGTAACAATTTATATTTTATTCGAAAATAACCACAAAGCATTTATTTCATAATAAAAAAATTCAGCATATCACATAATTGACATCAATGACTTAAAATAACAATTATGCTACATTATTTACATATGAACTTACCTTGGTACCAAAATACAAAGGTTTTGCAATTTAATCCACAATCTTTTCTTTTCCTCGATTGGAGTCGTTTCCACGTCTTTCTTGATCTAAAATAACACATTTAACTTATTTATCACTCACATTATCAAATTAACCCTTAATTCAAATTTTGACAAAATTACAATTTTACCCTAAACTTTTGCATATTTACATTTTTGCCCCTAAGTTCGGGATTAAACTTTATTCCTTATTCTTATGTTTTACAACATGCTGATCACTTTTCCCTTCTATGGCAACATCAAATTCTCACTCTAACATGTACTTGTGACTATTAGGTATTTTTACCGATTAAGCCCTTTACTCGTTTTCGCTTAAAATCGAGTAGTACAAGTTTTCTAACATAATTTAAAACCTCATATTCTATCATAAAACATCAAAATACACAAATTTCACCTATGGGTATTTTTCCAAATATAAACCCTAGGTTAAATTATTGCTAACATAAGCTAAATCGAGCTCTAGGGATCTCAAAAACGTAAAGAACTTGAAAAGCGGGGCTAGAATGGACTTACAATCGAGCTTGGAAGCTTGAAAAACCCTAGCCATGGTTTCTCCTTGCTATATTCGGCCATGGGGTTGAAGATGAGCAAAATTGGCTTTTAATTTTGTATTTTAATTCATTTTACCCCTAAATGACCAAAATGCCCTTACTACTAAACTTTCAAAAATTCCTTCCATGTCCTAATTTTGTCCATGAACTTCAAATTGGTCAAATTTCTATTTAAGACCTCCTAATTAATATTTCAAAGCAATTTCATACTAAAAACTTCTAGAATGCAAGTTTTGCAAATTATTCGATTTAGTCCCTAACTTCAAATTAAGCACTTTATGCATAAAATTTCTTCACGAAATTTTCACACAATCATGCAATCATATCATAAACCTCAAAATAATTATAAAATAATTATTTCTATCTCGGATTTGTGGTCACGAAACCACTATTCCGATTAGGCCCTAATTCGGGATATTACAGTCTCGATTTAGGGACTAAATTGAAATTTAGGCAATATTTGAGTAAAAATTGAAATATTCAATATGAAATTGAATTGTATTGTATTGATTATTTTTAATTGTTCAATTCTGTAGCTAAAAAGGGGAAAGATAAAGTCGATGAGGAATAGCTCGGAATTTCTGGTTTGTATTTCTATAATCCGAATTTAGTTTTTAATTGCTATAACTCAATTTAATGTATATGGTAAGTGTTGAGGTGAAAATTATTGTGCTTTGCAATTGAAATGGATTGATTTAGTATATGATGAATTTATTGAATTTATATTGATTGAATTGGTATATATATTGAATATATTGATTATTTGAATTGAAATGAATATTGGTTGTATTTGAAAAGTGAAATTAAACCCTATTAACTATATCGGGCTGAGTCGGATATAGATGGTTTGCCATAGGATTGGAAGAGTTTAGGGATTTCTTCGACTTCGAGTCGATGAGACACTAGGTGTCAATTTACTACTTCAGATTAATTCGATGAGGCACTGGGTGCAATTTACTTTGATTTAGCCGATGAGACACTGGGTGTCAAATTATTACTTCGAATTATTCGATGAGGCACTGGGTGCCAAACTGGTGTGTTTTGGTTGGATCCATGTATCCATTAGAGTCCGAGTCGTGTTAATAGGGGTAAATGAATAATAAAGTTTTATGATTGATATTGAAATAGTATGGTATGAGAAATGGAAGTGAAATAGTGTATTGAAAATAGAATGTGAAATATGTTGCAAATATATGAAATATATGAGTTATATACTCATGAAATGAATATGGAAAAGATAATGCAATTGTATAAAGAAATGTGAAATAAATTGTGAAAAGCTATTTATATAGCAAGTATATAAATTGTGATATTTGTGAAACAAATGAAATATGATATGGTTGTTGTAATAAATAAATATTAATATGTGTTTATATTTCAATCGTATATTTGTAATTTCTTATCTTTAAATATTCAGATTATAGAAATACCACTGAGTTTTTACTCAGCGTACAGTTTGTTTTTCGTACGTGGGTTAGGCACTTAATTTTGATCGCTGATTCAGCTTCCAACAACGGTCCTGAACTCAAACGTGGTGATGTTTATCCTTTTGAAATGTGTCAGCATGTATCTAGGGTATCTAATTAATAGTTATTTTGTGGATTGATCGTAAATAAGATTATAAGTTAATATTGGTTGGTTATATACATATAAATATGTGTTTATGTTTGAGGTCATATTATGGCATGTTTAAGTTAATGTTTGAATGAACATGAATTAGGCAAAATAGATAATTTGACATGTTTACATATTGGATTTGATTGATGTTTTATTGATATATTTTGATGATATAATTGTGGTACCAATGAGGGTACATTGGTTAGGTACCAAGGATGACTGTTTTGACATGTTTTGAATGTGTTTGATCGTGTTTTGAATTGGTTAAATGAATGATTTTTGAGTTGCTTATTGTCCAAGCTTGCAGGGAATGGTAAACTTGTTGATTAAGGTACAATTTGAGTACACACGGCCAGACACACGGGTGTGTGACTAGACCGTGTGAGACACACAACTAGCACACGGGTGTGAGAGGCTATTTCGAAAGGGCAAACGGTCTGACACTCGGGCATGTGGCTTGGCCGTGTGACCTAAGTAAGAGAGTTACACGGGTATTGACACAGGCTGGGACACGGCCGTGTGTCCCTATTTCGAATACCCACATGGCCTGAGACACGGGAGTGTCTCCTGACCGTGTGAGTCACACGGCCTGACCACACGGCCGTGTGAACCCTGCAGCTTTGAAAATTTTATTATTTTTCGAAAAATTTTCTGAGTTTTTGAATTAGTCCTGATTTGTTTCTAACACATATTTTGGGCCTCGATGGCTCAAATAAGGGACATTATGTATGATTTTAATTTTTTTATCTGAATATTATATGTTATCAATGTTTTGAAATTATGTCTATTTGATCGGTTATGCTCTAAAACCCTTTTTTGGCGACGAATTTGGGTTAGGGGTGTTACACTCAGGCTATTATATAAGATTAATATGTATTATTGAAGTGGATGCAAATGTACAAATTATTAAGCTGATATTAGGTGTACTCGAGTTGAGGGAAGGTTAAGTGAGATAGAGCATGAAAGGCGAAGAAATAGAATAAAAAAATCTTCATTAAAAAAAAAAGATTTTTACAATGTGTATGAACAATTAACTTCTCCCTAGAGCGGATTCTCTTGGAAACTCAAGGTTGGAAGCTTTTAAGGTTTGAGTATGACAAAGTTCCCCAAATCCCCTCCACGCCCTCTGAAATCCCTTCCTAGTACCTCCCGAAGGGTTGTAAATGTCAAAGCCAAGGGTTGTACCAGTAAATTGGCATAGGCAACTGAAGTTTACTTGGCTTAAATCAAGGGAACCTGCGGCAACCTACGTGTGTAAGATCAGGTTAGCCCTTACCTAGGCAGAACGTCCTAAATTCCTTGCTAAGTCTCCGCCTTATACTTTTCTAAGGCGTCAACATTCTCCATCAAGATGTGTTCCATATTAATAAGGTGTTTGTAACAACCCGGTTTAGACTCTAGTCAGAACAGTGGTTTTGAAACCACAAATTCGAGGTCAAAAAATTATTTTATTATTATTGGTATTTATAATATGTGAATTGATATGTGTGGAAGTTTCATGTGAAAATTTTATCGTTTGTGTGCTTAATTTGCAGAAAGGACTAAATCGCGTAAAAGATAAAAGTGGCTAGCTATTAGTTAAAAGTACTTAAGTGTTATGTCTTATTAAAAAAGAGGTCCTTATGATGCAATTAGATCATAACTAAGGTTAATGGACATTAATGACCATCCATTAAGTGATATTTATATGGTTTAATAAAGGTTATAATTGGAAATTATTATTAATATGTGTTATAATAAAAGAAAATATGTTAATGGATGATTTATTCATCCTTGTTAGTTGAAAATAAAAAAGGAAAAGAAAAGAAAGCTTAAGCTAGGGTTCGGCCAAGTAGATTGGTGATTAAGGTTGTTTTGAGCTCGGTTTTTTATGATTTTTACGTTTTTGTGATCCTTGCTTTGTGTTCTATCAAGCCCATGCCTAAATTTTTTATTTTGATTATGATTTTGAAAGATGCCATTGATGAATTAATGTGTTTTATGATGTTTAATGATGGATTATGAAAGCTTGGTGCTTGATACATATGTTTTGTAAAGTGTTTTTTGAGTAAAAATGCATATTAGGGATTAAATTGAGAAAAGTGTAAATTGAGCGGTTGAAATATGAAATAAATGATAAATATGGGCTGATAAGGACCATAGGAAAATTCAGTTGTGTTTGGGTTTGTTAAAATTATGTGTATTTTGTGAATTTGTGAAATAGGCATAAAGTGTTAAAATATGAAAATGTGAGGGCTAATATGTAAAATGCCCTAAATATATGTATATGAATTGAATTGAGTGATTTTTTGAATAAAAGGGTTAATTTTGAATACATATAGATCAAGAAAAGAGGAATTCAGATTTAGATCGAGGGAAATCGAAGATTATCGAGTAAACGATCCGAATCGTCAAATCCGAGTACGAGGTAAGTTCGTACGTGATAAATGATGTTATAGTTATGTTTTAATTCTTTGATAATGCATAAATTGTATAGATATTTGATTACGGTTTGAGCATGATGATAATCGATTAAGTTCAACACTAAGTGTGCGGTTTGAAATAGCTTCGGCTACAAATGGCACTAAGTGTGTGAGTTGGAATAGCTTCGGCTACATGAGGCACTAAGTGTGTGATACCGAGATAGCTTCAGTTTATTGAAATGGCACTAAGTGTACGAGATTGTTACGGCTTTGGCAAATCACTGATGCACTAAGTGTGCAAATTCTTAAAGCATGGAAAGACTTCCGAATAAATTAATGTATTTGATCGAGAGTTAAGGTTGAAATGAATAAATATGGGAAAGTTCAGGTATGTTCGATGCCTATGTGGTATATGATACTATGTGTATGAAGCTTGATGAATTTGTCTGAATATATTAAATGAGATAGAATAGAATTGATGGATGAATTGTGAATTATTAAGTGTTTATTAGTTGATGTTTCGTATATTATAAACTGTTGATTATTTATGGTACGAACTTACTAAGTTTTAAAGCTTATTGTGTGAAATGTTCTCTGTTTTATAGTGTTATAAAGCTAGCTCAGATTTAGGGATCGTCAGCAACATCAATCACATTATCAGACATCTATTTTGGTACCATTTTGAGAGTTGTATATATGGTATATGGCATGTATAGGCTATTGTCATTTTGGTATGTTTTGTGTTGTGATTAGCAATGAGACTTGGCTTGTAAATATTGGTAGGTATGGCCTCTTAAGTTGGCCTAATTGGTATGTTTGATAAGTAAGAAATGTGATGTTTATAGTGTTCATGTGATAATTTAAATATGGGATGTTAAATTGGTAAGATTTGTGGTATGAAATAGGTGATAAGATGATAAGATTATACTTTTGAAACTTATGTGAGTTCTAATGATTGTGGTATATTTATGTTGTGGAATTGAGTAGTGAACTGGATGGTATTTGGATGTTATGCAATATGTATGAAATGGTTGATTTGGTTGCCTATATATGATGCAAAAATGTTGTGGTTTTGGTATGATTGATATAGGTGGGAAATGTGACTTAAACCAAGCCTAATTTCACCCCACACGGTTGAGCACACGGGTATGTGTCTCGACCGTGTGTCTGTTGTGATTTAGTTATTCAAGTCAGTCTCGAGCACGGCCTGGACACATAGGTGTGTCTGGTGGCTGTGTGAGGCACACAGCCTTGATACATGGGCGTGTGTGGCCATTTCGAAGGGTACACGGGCTAGACATATGGGCGTGTGGTTGGTAGTGTGACCCAAGTTAGTTTCGACCACAACCAAGGCACACGGGCGTGTCTTGTGGTTAAGTCAGTATATATGCCATGTTTTGCCACAGTTTGCACACACGAGCGTGTGACCTGTACAATTTTGAAAATTTTGTTAAGTTTCTGAGAAAAATTGTATGTGCTCAATTTAGTCTCGACCCCTTTCTAAAGCATGTTTAAGGTCTCGTTGACCTATGTAAGGGACTTTGCAATGATATGTGATGATGATACCATGATGATTGAGAAATGAATTCAAAATGTTTAGATTTGTCTGGTAACACCTTTAACCCTAGTCTGACGACGGATACGGGTTAGGGGTGGTACAGTGTTGCTTCTCAAGGGTCTCCAACTGGTGAGCCCTCTTATCCATCTCCTTTACCCGAGTTTCCAAGGATTGGCATTTAGACTCCTATAGGAGGCAGACTCTAAGAACTCAACAGTTTGCTAAATCAAAGTTTCATACGAATAATGTACTTGGGTAAGAGATTATTCACTAGAAAGAATGGCCCTTTTAGATTCAGCTTGTTTGGTCTCAACTTCAGCATAATCCTTCTGCAGCACCAATCTCAAAAGGCTACTTTCTTAGTATAGCATGGTAAGGGAAATCGCCAGCTCGAACAGAGTGGGCCTATGAATTCCAGAAGAATGGGAGAAAGGATAAACGGCCTCTTTCAATCCTAGGGATAGTATCCTGTCCTATTATCGCTAGATGGCAAAGTGAGAGAAAGGATATTGGCCTACGCTCATATGAGACCACGAAGATAAGAAGGTTTGGACTTCTCCTGAAAGGGGAGCATAAATGAAAGCACCGAGAGGTGAAGTGAGGGGAGTTGGGGTAGTGGTAGAGGGGTCTGCAACATTAACGAACTCAACAATTAGATCGTAGGAGGGAGAAGAGGACATGTTGGGGAGTCAGATGTTGGAAATGTTGCCTTGAGCATTGGAAAGGGAAGCATGGATTTTTCTTCTAGAAGAATAGGTTGTTTGCCCAGCTTATGATGGGACAACCTGTTGTCACTGCTCTCCGCAATGCTAGGATACCCCTTTTCGAGTCTCGACCTCTTGCAGCTACTACTATCAATAAGCATTCTCGAATTAGTAACATTTATAGTTTGTTGTGCGAAATCTCCTAGGTCATAGGTCTTGACAACTAGATTCATAGAATCTCTTATGAAACCTAGGGAGTTTATTTTCGAACTGGAAAACCCAATTTTCGTAGAAATATTTTTAGAGATTCCATATGCTTACACGTATAGATCTCATTAAGTTTTTTTGAACGTATAAGAATTTCTGCTTGAATACAAGTTGGCTAGTTACCCGAACAAATCATGGTGGACCAAGGCAGACTCAATGAAGTTAAGTGGTGCACAATAGCTCTCTATGTATACAGAGGCACTCCCATAAAAGCCCCTCATCGGAGTACAAGTTGATTGTATATGTTTTAGAACTTTTATCTAAGAATTGTAAACATTTGCTAGAAATAAAGCTCTTAAGAGTCTATCACCAGTTGCGTACAAGTTGTATTAGCAATTAAAGTATAAAATCTAATTCATTAATTATGTAAATAAATCAGAAATTTCATTAAGTCCTTCGGGTTAATGTAACATCCAGTACTCATGTAACGCCCCCACACCCGAAACCGTCATCAGAAATTTTCTCTTATCACTGTACCTGTGACTGGGGAAGCTTGAGCTACATGGGTAGCCTGAGAATCATGAGGGGGTGGAGGTCTAACTGCCGGATTCGCATTTAACGAACTCGGCAAACAAATCATTCAAAGCTTGGAAGAGAGCTTCTCGAGTCACTCCTCCACGATTAATCAGCATCTTGGCCTATTCTCGGATGGCGCGCTTGCCCTTCCGGGGAGCAGCGCATTATTTTCTACATCATCATCACCAGCTCGCTCGGGATCCATTACTATAAAACAAAATATTTAAAAATCGCCAGGAGTCGTCACACTATCAAAATACAGGTATGGCATGTATAGCTAGACTTTTACTCACACTAACTGTTTCGAGAACTGACTAAACCTGCTCTGATACCAATAATTGTAACGCCCCCACGCCTGAAACCGTCATCAGAGTTAAGCTTCAGGTGTTACTAATCTTATTTTACTTTTTTAAACAATTCTAACTACTTATATTAATTTTCGGAATAAACTGTATTTCTGCGTCATGGTTGCTTAAAAATTCATATCTACAGTGACGAAACTTGAAATCCAATTCCGTAAATTTTCCCTGAAAATAGACTCATATATATATTTACTAATTTTTTTCTAGAATTTTTGGTTGAGTCAATTAGTACAGTTTATTAGTTAAAGTTACTCCTGTTTTAGAATTCGACTGCACTGACCTCTACTTACTACGAACCACTTTTCTCCTTGTAAAAAAAATTCATATGACAATACCGTTTGTTTCTATTAAAACTATATTCAATAAGGATTCTAACCATATAAAGTACACCACCTAATTATTTTTATAAAATTTATGGTGAATTTCTAAAGTTGAAACAGGGGATCCAGAAATCACTCTGGCCCTATTTCACTAAAACTCAGATATCTTATAAAATACAAAACCTTTACCTGCTTTGCTTATTCCATATGAAAATAGACACAATGAGCTTTAATTTCATATATTATTCACTATCAAACCATGTCTCTACAAATTTTTGTGATTTTTCAAAATCACATTATTTTTTATACTTGAATCCGTTTTTAAGTTACTTTCACATTTTTCATAATTTTCATGTGATAGTTACCACTTAATCATACATACTATTAAACATGTATATCATCAGCCATTCTATTAGCTAATCACTAGCAAATATTTACACATCATTCATTGATCATATCATATCAAAAGAAACCAAGTTCCTATACATGCCATACACAAAACGAAACGTCTAACTATGCCAATGTAATTTCTTCGATAGTATGATCGGGTCTCCGACGTTTCCTTCGATCCTCGAGTGGCTTGATAAAAACTATAAGAAAAAGAAAATAAGAGAGTAAGCACTAGGCTTAGTAAGCTTACAAGCAAATAAATTACAACATTCAACATAATGAATAAATATACATCAAGTCACCTAGCCTCATAAACTTTCTTTACTTCTCATTTTCTACCTTCTTCTTTACTCGCTTACCTTCTTTCTTACCTGACCTTTCACTATTCATAAATATAATCTACCTTCCCTTTTTGCTGATAATTCACTATGATTTAACATATACAATGACCCGTTGAACCACTCGGAATACTAAGGATACTAGTGTCGCTCCTGTCTATATCCTGCCAATGCCATGTCTTCGACATGGACTTACATGAATTATTCCTATCTCCAATGCCATATTTTTATATATAATATGGGCTTACATGGCTCATTCCTGTCTCCAAAGCCATATATCTGATATGGACTTACATGGCTCATTTCTATCCTATCCTGTCAACCCCAATATCCTAATATTCCTAAAGTTCAAACGGGGCTTCCTAATGCTTTTTCTCTGCTACTTCGCCTTTAATTCGACTTTAAATATTCTCAAAAAAATAAGTATATAAATGCTGGAAATTAAAAATAATAATGTAAAATATAAGAATATTGCATTTATTTACTGTAAACTTACCTCGATACAAAATGTGACTAAACTTTACAATTTAGTCCTTTACTTTTTCTTTTCCCCGATCTACTCCTGAATTTCGTTCTCCTTGATCTATAATAGAAAATTTAACTTATTTAGTATTCACATTTATCAAAACAGTCATTTACTCAAACTTTGGAAAAATTACATTTTTACCTCTAAACTTTTGCATATTTACACTTTTACCCCAAATCTCATAAATTAAACTTCAACCTATTTTCTTATGTTTTATAACATGCTGATCATTTTTTCCTTCTATGGCAGCATCAAATTCATACTCTAACATGCACTTATGACTATTAGGTATTTTACCGATTAAGCCCTTTTACTCGTTTTTACCTAAAACCGAGTAGCACAAGTTGTCTAACATAATCTAAGACCTCATATTCTATTATAAAACATCAAAATAAACACTTTTCACCTATGGGTATTTTTCCAAATATGAACCCTAACTTAAATTATTGCTAGCATAAGCTTTATCGAGCTCTAGGGACTCAAAACGTAAAGAACATTAAAAACGGGGCTTGGACTCACTTACTATGGAGCTTGAAAATTGAAGAAACCCTAGCTATGGAGAGAGCAAAATTCGGCAGCAACCATATGAGAAAGATGACCATTTTGTGTTATTTTTCCCATTTTATTTCATTTAATACACAAATGACCAAAATGCCCCTCCTTACTAAACTTTCAAAAATTCCTTCCATGTCCTAATTTTTGTCCATGAACTTAAAATTGGTTAAATTTCTATTTAAGACCTCCTCATTAATATTCCAAAACAATTTCATACTTAAAACTTCTAGAATGCAAGTTTGCAAATTATTCGATTTAATCCCTAACCTCAACTTAAGCACTTTATGCATAGAATTTCATCACGAAATTTTCGCACAATCATCTAATCATATCATGAACCTCAAAATAATAATAAAATAAAATTTTCTACCTCAAATTTGTGGTTTCGTAACCACTGTTCCGTTTAAGCCCTATTTCGGGATGTTACATTTCTTCCCCCTTTAGGGATTTTCGTCCCCGAAAATCTTACCTGTGAAGAGATTTGGGTACTGTTTTCGCATAGCCTCTTCAGGTTCCCATGTAGCCTCGTCTACCCCATGTCTATTCCATAGTACTTTCACAAGTACAATACTTTTGTTCCTTAATTGCTTTACCTCTCGAGCTAGAATCTTTACTGGTTCTTCACAGTAAGTCATGTCTGGCTGAATCACAACCTCTGTCTGAGAAATCACATGTGACGGATCTGAACGATAACGACGTAGCATAGACACATGAAATACATTATGAATCTTTTCTAACTCAATCGGCAAAGCTAACCGATATGCTAATGGTCTGACTCTCTCAATCACTTCAAACGGTCCAATAAAACGTGGACTTAGTTTGCCTTTCTTGCCAAATCTAAGAACTTTCTTCCACGAGGATACTTTCAAAAAAACTTTGTCACCAACTTGATATTCAATCTCTTTTCTCTTCAAATCTGCATACGACTTTTGTCTGTCTGAAGCTGCTTTCAAGCAATCTCTGATGATTTTTACTTTCTCTTCTGTTTCCTTAACTAGATCAACCCCGTAAATCTGATCTTCCTTAAGCTCCGTCCAATACAAAGGTGTGCGACATTTACGTCCATACAAAGCTTCATAAGGTGCCATCTTCAAACTCGACTGATAACTATTATTATAGGCAAACTCTACTAATGGTAAATATTTTTCCCAATCGCTTGAAATTCCATTAACACAGGAATCTAGGCAAATCTTCAAGTACCTGAATAACTCTCTTTGACTAACCGTCGGTTTGAGGATGGAAAGTCAGACTAAAACTCAACTTTGTGCCCAAAGCCTTACGTAATTTCTTCCAAAACCGTGAAGTAAATCTTGAATCTCATGCGAAATGATCGATAATGGTACCGAATAGTCGACCATCTACAAATATACAACTCGCCAACTTGTCAAGTGAATAATTCATCCGAATCGGGATAAAATGAGCCGACTTCGTTAATTTATCAATCACAACCCATACCTGCATCTTTCTTTCTCGGTGTAAACGGTAATCCGTCACAAAATCCATAGTAATTCGATCCTATTTCCACTCGGGGACTAGCACAGCTGCAATAAAACTCAAGGTACCGATGTTCGGCCTTTACCCACCGATGATCAAGCATCTAGAAACAAACTCAAATGTCCTTTTCATTCCTACCCACCAATACATTTTCTTCAAATCATTATACATCTTTGTACTACCTGGATGAATAGACAAAGAACTACTATGTGCTTCCTGTAAGATCTTTCGAATAAGCTCATCATTCTTGATGCACGCATACCTGTCTCTCGAACATCAAACAACCGTCGAATCGATCCGAAAATCGACTCTATATCCGACTCACACTAATCTCTTTTGGCTAACAACTCATCACATTTTTTTCGAGCTTTACAAATTTCTTCAAGAAACATCAATTTGGCTCTCAACTCAGCTAAGATAAAACCATCATCTGATAAGGCTAGACTAGTGTTCAAAGCTCTTAATGCAAACAAAGATTTCCTACTCAAAGCATCAGCAACAACGTTTACCTTACCTGGGTGATAATCGATCACTAGCTCATAATCTTTAATCAACTCTAACCATCTTCTTTGCCTCAAATTCAAATCTTTTTGAGTCATCAAATATTTCAAACTTTTGTGATCAGTAAATATGTGGCACTTCTCACCGTACAAATGATGTCTCCAAATTTTTAACGTAAAAACAATGGCAGCTAGCTCTAAATCATGTGTCGGATAGTTCTTCTCATGTGGCTTTAGCTGTCTACAGGCATAAGCGATTACCTTCCCTTTTTGCATAAGTACACAACCAAGTCCATCCATGGACGCATCACTGTAAATCACAAACTCCTTACCTGGTTCTGGTGTACTAAAACAGGAGCTTTAGTCAACAATGGTTTTAACTTATCAAAACTCTATTGACACTTCTCAGTCCATTCAAACTTGACATCTTTTTGCAGCAATCTTGCCAGCGGGGTAGCTATCATAGAAAATCCCTCTACAAATCGTCTATAATATCCGGCAAGACCAAGAAAACTTCTAACTTCTGATACATTTCTAGGAGGCTTCCAATCAACAATGGCTGAAATCTTGCTCGAATCAACCTTAATACCTTCACACGAGACAATATGTCCAAGAAAACCAACTTCTCGTAACTAACTCACTTTTCTTTGAACTTGGCATACAACCGATTATCTCTCGAATCAGAAATCTGTTTTCAAATGCTCGCATGCTCGGTCTCATCACGAGAATAAATCAAAATATCATCAATGAACACAACTACAAACTTATCCAGGTACGGTCTGAAAATTCGGTTCATTAAGTCCATGAAAATGGCAGGAGCATTAGTCAAGCCAAATGGCATCATAAGGAACTCATAATGACCATACCTAGTCCGGAAAGCAGTCTTCAGGACATCTGACTCTTTAACTCGTAACTGATAGTATCTGGATCTCAAATCTATCTTGGAAAACATAGTAGCTCCCTTCAATTGATCAAACAGATCATCAATTCTAGGCAATGGATACTTGTTCTTTACTGTTACCTTGTTAAGTTGCCGATAATCTATGCACAATCTCATCGATCCATCTTTCTTTTTCACAAATAGCACTGGTGCACCCCATGGTGAACTACTGGGTCTTACAAAGCCTTTATCTGTTAATTCTTGTAACTGAGTTTTCAATTCTTTCAATTCCAACGAATCCATTCTATAAGGAGCAATAGAAATGGGCGTGGTACCTGGAATCAACTCAATACCAAACTCAACTTCTCTAACAGGAGGCAAACTCGGTAGTTCTTCCGAAACACATCGGGAAACTCACATACCATGTGCAATCGATTCAATTTTCAATTCGGATCTTTAGTGTTCAACATAAAAGCAAGATAAGCTTCATACCCTTTTCTCAAACATTTACGAAAGCGGACATAACGAAATTATGGAAAATGAACTATCTGACTCTTCTGAATTAACCCGAATAATTTCACCATTTTCACACTTCAACTCAATGAATTTCTTCCCACAATTCACTATCACATCATGTGTAGTCAACCAATCCATACCAAGAATCACATCAAACTCATCAAATGGCAATAGCATGAGATTGGCCGGAAAACAGTAACCTCTAATCATCAAAGGACAATTTCTACATACTTTATCTACTAGTACATGCTTGTCTAATGGATTCGATACTTTAATCACAAATTCTGTAGATTCTATAGGAATACTTATACTAGGCATCAATTTCTTGCAAACATATGAATGAGTCGAACCCGGATCAATCAAAGCAATGACATTAATATTTTGTAGAGAAAATGTACCCGTAATCACATCGGGGAAGGACGCCTCTTCACGTGTACGAATAGCATAAGTCCTTGCAGGGGCTCTAGCATCTGGTCTCACAGCTGAATCTCTTGAGGTACTTTTGTTACTTGCTCCTACTCCCGGTTGCCTCGGTGATCTAGCACTCTGTGTTATCTCTCGATTAGCTACCTCTGGACATTCTCGTACAAAATGATCTGGAGCACCGCATTTATAACAAACATTTTCGCCTGCCCGACAAGCACCATAATGAAGTCTACCACACCGTGGACACCCTGATCTACCCTGTCCAACATTACCTACACTCGCGAATGAGGTGGTCCGAGCCTTGAATCCTTAAATCTGCTGCCTCTATTCTGACTAGAATACCTTGCTGAGAAACTAGATCTGGTAGAAAACTCCTTTGGCCTTTTGGATGTAGCTTGGAATGACCTACTCATCTGTCTCTTCTTTGTATCTTGTGTCTCTGTCTCAACTTTGCATTTTCTTTTTAACAGCTGCTCTGCCTTATAGGCTCTCTCAACTAAAATAACGAACTCTATTATTTCTAGGACACCCACTGACAATCGGATATCATCATTTAACCAATCTTCAAACCTTTTACACATGATAGCCTCTGTGGACACACATTCTCTAGCATATTTACTAAGCCTGACAAATTCGCGCTCATAATCGGTCACCGTCATATTACCTTGTTTCAATTCCAGGAATTCCTTTCTCTTCTGATCAATAAACCTCTGACTAATGTACTTTTTACGAAATTCCTCCTGAAAGAAATCCCAAGTGACCCTCTCCTTTGGTACAATTGATACAAGTCTTAGCCACCAGTGGTAGGCTGAGTCTCTAGGAAGTGATACTACACATTTCATACATTCCTCGGGTGTACAAGATAATTCGTCAAAGACTCTGATAGTATTTTCTAACCAAAATTCTGCTCTTTCTGCATCATCATCCTTTGTTGCTCGGAACTCTTCTCGCCCCTTGTTTCTGATTCTATTAATCGTGGTGGCTTTTCTCTTATCACTGCACTGTGATCGGGAAGCTTGAGCTGCATGGGTAGCCTTTGAGAATCATGAGGGGTGGAGGTCTAATCGCCGGATTCGCATTTAATGAACTCGGCAAACAAATCATTCAAAGCTTGGAAGAGAGCTTCTCGAGTCACTCCTCCCTGATTAATTGTTACTGGCCTATTCTCAGATGGCGCTGCCCCTTTCGCGGGAGCAGGTGCATTACTTTTTACATCATCATCACCAGCTCGCTCGGGATCCATTACTATAAAACAAAATATTTAAAAATCGTCAGGAGTCGTCACACTATCAAAATACAGGTATGTCATGTATAGCTAGACTTTTACTCACACTAACTGTTCCGAGAACCGACTAAACCTGCTCTGATACCAATAAATGTAACGCCCCCACGCCTGAAACCGTCATAGGAGTTAATCTTGAGGTGTTACTAATCTTATTTTACTTTTGTAAACAATTCTAACTACTTATATTAATTTTCGGAATAAACTATATTTTTGCGTCATGGTTGCTTAAAAATTTATATCTAGAGTTACGAAACTTGAAATCCAATTCCGTAAATTTTCCTTGAAAATAGACTTAGATATATATTTACTAATTTTTTTCTAGAATTTTTGGTTGAGCCAATTAGTACAGTTTATTAGTTAAATTTACTCCTGTTTTAGAATTCGACTGCACTGACCTCTACTTACTACGAACCACTTTTCTCCCTATAAAAAAAATTCATATGACAATACCGTTTGTTTCTATTAAAACTAGATTCAATAAGAATTCTAACCATATAAAGTACACCACCTAATTATTTTTATAAAATTTATGGTGAATTTCTAAAGTTGAAACAGGGGATCTAGAAATCGCTCTGGCCCTATTTCACTAAAACTCAGATATCTTATAAAATACAAAACCTTTACCTGCTTTGCTTATTCCATATGAAAATAGACACAATGAGCTTTAATTTCATATATTATTCACTATCAAACCATGTCTCTACAAATTTTTGTGATTTTTCAAAATCACGTTATTTCTGATACTTGAATCCGTTTTTAAGTTAATTTCACATTTTTCATAATTTTCATGTGATAGTTACCACTTAATCATACATACTATTAAACATGTATATCATCAGTCATTCTATTAGATAATCACTAGCAAATATTTACACATCATTCATTGATCATATCATATCAAAAGAAACCAAGTTCCTATACATGCCATACACAAAACAAAACGTCTAACTATACCAATGTAATTTCTTCGATAGTGTGATCGGGTCTCCGACGTTTCCTTCGATCCCCGAGTGGCTTGACAAAAACTATAAGAAAAAGAAAATAAGAGAGTAAGCACTAGGCTTAGTAAGCTTACAAGCAAATAAATTACAACATTCAACATAATGAATAAATATACATCAAGTCACCTAGCCTCATAAACTTTCTTTACTTCTCATTTTCTACCTTCTTCTTTACTCACTTACCTTCTTTCTTACCTGACCTTTCACTATTCATAAATATAATCTACCTTCCCTTTTTGCTGATAATTCACTATGATTTAACATATACAATGACCCGTTGAACCACTCGGAATACTAAGGATACTAGGGTCGCGTTCTCGCTCTATCAATATCTCGCAATGCCATGTCTTCGACATGGACTTACATGAATTATTCCTATCTCCAATGCCATATTTATATATAATATGGGCTTACATGGCTCATTCCTGTCTCCAAAGCCATATATCCGATATGGACTTACATGGCTCATTTCTATCCCGTCTGTCAACCCCAATATCCTAATATTCCTAAAGTTCAAACGGGGCTTCCTAATGCTTTTTCTCTCGCTACTTCACTTTAATTCGACTTTAAATATTCTCAAAAAATAAGTATATAAATGCTGAAATTAACAATAATAATGTAAAATATAAGAATATTACATTTATTTCATCAGTAAACTTACCTCGATATAAAATGTGACTAAATTTTACAATTTAGTCCTTTACTTTTTCTTTTCCCGATCTACTCTCGAATTTCGTTCTTCTTGATCTATAATAGCAAATTTAACTTATTTAATATTCACATTTATCAAAACAGTCCGTTACTCAAACTTTGGAAAAATTACATTTTTACCCCTAAACTTTTGCATATTTACACTTTTAACCCAGAATCTCGTAAATTAAACTTCAACCTATTTTCTTATGTTTTATGACATGCTGATCATTTTTTCCTTCTATGGCAGCATCAAATTCATACTCTAACATGCACTTATGACTATTAGGTATTTTACCGATTAAGCCCTTTTACTCGTTTTTACCTAAAACCGAGTAGCACAAGTTGTCTAACATAATCTAAGACCTCATATTCTATCATAAAACATCAAAATAAACACTTTTCACCTATGGGTATTTTTCCAAATATGAACCCTAACTTAAATTATTGCTAGCATAAGCTTTATCGAGCTACGGACTCAAAACGTAAAGAACATTAAAAGCGGGGCTTGGACTCACTTACTATGGAGCTTGAAAATTAAAGAAACCCTAGCTATGGAGAGAGCAAAATTCGCAGCAACCATATAGAAAGATGATGACCATTTTGTGTTATTTTTCCCATTTTATTTCATTTAATATACAAATGACCAAAATGCCCCCTCCTTACTAAACTTTCAAAAATTCCTTCCATGTCCTAATTTTTGTCCATGAACTTAAAATTGGTTAAATTACTATTTAAGACCTCCTCATTAATATTCCAAAACAATTTCATACTAAAAACTTCTAGAATGCAAGTTTGCAAATTATTCGATTTAATCCCTAACCTCAACTTAAGCACTTTATGCATAGAATTTCATCACGAAATTTTTGCACAATCATCTAATCATATCATGAACCTCAAAATAATAATAAAATAAACTTTTTTTCCTCAGATTTGTGGTTTCGTAACCACTGTTCCGTTTAGGCCCTATTTCGGGATGTTACAACTCAGACCCAATAATCGGGTCATGTAGAGGGTGTTATAGGACTAAATTGAATAAACTTCAAAAAATAGGAATGAAGCCTCTAGGTGAACATCTAGATAGGTGAGACCGAAAGGAGATCCTGTTGAGCAACAATTTGGTCGTCTCAAGTTAGTTTGGTGAGGTCAAGAGATAAACTAGACTAAATCGTCTAATTTGGTGAAATGGTGACCGAGAGATAAAATTGAGCCAATTAGAAGTTTAAGCCTTTTAGATCTTTAATCCAAAGAATAATGAGCAACATGGAATTCAACCAATCATTTTTGTTTATTGAATTGTTAATTTCTTAATTTTGACTGTTTTAAAATTTGGTCCTTTTTAGTGTTAGGTGGCCAATTAGCGTAATTTATCCTTGATTATAATTTGTCGTAATATAGAATTTAGCAAGTAGTTAGATAGACTTCTTGGTTGCATGCTTGTTGCTTAAGAATCACCTTATTCCCGAACTCTCTTGGCTTCGATCCTTGGAATACTTGAGTGTTCCATTATAACATTACAAATATTACAACTCGATCTGTCACACTTGCAGTACACTGCTAGATTTTTATTTGTATTTGTGTCGATTCTTAACCTCAACACACGCACGCCAAGGCGTAGTCATGATGGTTGATGAAATAGTACATGTAGTAAAAATCGCATATGAGGACAATCTTACAGATCTGTTTACGAAGACTTTGGTAGCTAAGAGCTTTGAAAAACATGTAGAGGGTGTAAGAATATGAAATATAACTCATCTACTTCACTAGGGCAAGTTGAAGATTGTTAGGATCTAGTGTCCTAAGTGTTGTTTATTCATCATTTGTACTTGTAATTTTTAGAACAGATTGGTTTAATAAAATTCCATTATTCACATTAATATCATTTTTTATTTTTCCTCAATGTGTTTTGAATGTAAGCAAAAATTGGCTTATTGATTGCCTAAGGTTTAACTAATAATAGGTTGGATTATGTGGTTGTTGTGTATTATGAGAAGACTACTTATTTTAGTAGGTAGTCTAAAAGTTCCATAGTGTGATGAATCAAAATTGAGCATGTAACACCCTTTACCCGACCCAATCGTTGAGTCTGAGCTATAGGAGGCCACATTTATTATCGGAGCAACCACAACCATTGACAACACAATTTAACCATTTCAGCATGCTGACAAGTATAAAATAAATTCACAATATGCTATTTAATCATTTTTGGTTCTTATACTAGCTTACAAAAGCTCCTTTGCTAACTTGAGGCAAATTAGAATCAAATTATGAAACTTTCAAACTATCAGGTTGACATCGCGACTTTGTGGTTCTAAGTCGCAACGTAACTCACTGACTTCTCTTGTCCAAATGCTAAGGATATCATGTCGTAGCCTTATCAAAATAATGAGTGTCCTCATGACTTCAGAAAACTTGAGGTTGCGATGCCACTCTTTGTCGATTCAAGTCACAATGTTGGGAACTCGTCATCATGATGATACCTCTTGTTTGTACAATAACCTATTTGGTAAACATTCAAACCTTACAACCTAAATCTCATTGTCATATAACTATTTATCCCAATTCAAAAAGTTACCACATTTTGCAAATTTGAGTACATAAGACCTATGCAAATTTTGAAATCAAAGAATTCAAATGGCATTAAACATATGATAATGAACTAAGCATAAACTAGGCATTTTCCAACCTTAACATACAAAATCAATCTTAACATACAAATCAACCTTAACATTCATCACATAGATGATCAGCACTTAAAGAGAGACCATATATACATTCCACAATGTTAAGTACCAAAATGAACATACTCGTTACATTTTGTTGGTAATTTGATATCTACACTGATCTGGCTTAGAGATTTTTGATGTTTAGGAATCTACACTTAAGGAAAACAATGATAGGAAAGCATTTAATGCTTAGTAAATTCAAATGGAATTTACAACACTTACTTTGATCATAGATGAGCATGTTACCTACCAAAAGAACTAGGCACATATCTAACTAAAAACAAGGCACATAATGTTACAACATAGTGAGCATAGGAAACATAGGTATTCATATCTGCCAACATTATAAACATAACCAAAATATCATCAAATTGTACCATTCACATAAGATCATTACAATCTCACATAAATTCACCGGACTACTAGGTTATGCCAATACAAATATAATCACATACCTTTACAGCTTATCAAATTCGGTTCATTTTTATTTCTCGATTTCAAGATTCAATTTTAACATTTTGCCCAATGCAACCTTAGTAAAAATGGATTCAGATACGCGAATGAACTATACCACACCAAGACAACTCATGTGAGCAAAAACTACACCATACCAAACCACTGAAGTGTTGGAAAAATTTGGTTCAAAAACGATTTCCTTGCATAGTAGAAAATAAAATTTTTGAAAATCGATTCAGTTTGTGATATTTATAGAAATAAACCCTAGACTGAATTCACACTTGTGTTTTCGAATAAACGGATCTTTGACGTTCCCAGCTTTCAACCAAATTATCTTCTACAGTATTCTCGTACCATGAAGTACTTCGAGTGTGGGCTTGAACGAATTGAATCAAACACATAACTAGAAATAGTTTTCTTTTCTTTAATGTGAAAATGAAAATATCTTCTCAAATAGAAATCGACAAAAACATTATTTCGGAAAATATATTTAATTTTTAGAGAATAAAAGTCTCTCTATTTTGGGTAAAATAATGATATAAGAAAGTTGTGTGTTAATAGCCCTGTCGGTGCCATCTATTTATAGGGAGAGAAGGTAGAACCCTTGTTGAATTGTAAAAGTTTATTTCAGCTGAAAAAACGAACTCCTAGACTAAGTAGAAGTATAGGTGGTGGCAACCCTAGTTAATATAACTTGGGTTTGCCATCCACCTCTTTAACATAAGGAGCTTTTGGGCATTTCCTATTTCAATTCCAATTACAAGTATTTTTCGGGCATCTAACACAATAATTTATAATTTGATCTAACTTAATTTTTTTTTTGTTTCCCAAAATAAACTTTCAATATATTTTCAATTAAATAATCTTCTCAACTCAATTATAATTTCATTAAAATCATGATGACTTTACCGTAAAAGAATCCATGAGAAAATATATTTAATATTTCTGCATTCAACAATACACTATGACTAAATGATTTATTTCCATTTTTGAACTTTATTTAATTGGAAAAACATAAATTTATTTTTTAGGTCTTTTTCATTTTTCATTTTTATTTAGGAGAAAACCATAATCATTCCAAATGTCTCAATTTCTCCATTTTCATTTTCATTTTGGAGAAAATCATAATAATTTCCAAATGATTTCCCATTTTTTCATTTCCACCAATTTTATTAATTTATGTTCATTTGATTTAACATACAATTCATTTCTGGTTTCAATTTGCTAGCGGAAGGACCGATTGGACATATGCAATTGGGGCTCAAATGATTTATAATTAAATTTCAGTTTTTCACTTATTAATTATAAACTCATTTAGTCATGAAGTCATTCTACTATAGTATCATGATTGAGCTCTTCATGTGACATACCATTATGAAAGCAACTCGATCAGTGCTCATCCAATGACCTTGTCATAAGTGTGTTACTTTAATAGGATATCCTTAATCTCTTTAGGATAATATCCGTTTTCCTAATATGATCCTATTTTATCTCATGGCAACCATTACATCTTCCTTCATAAAAAGTCAATTACTATCAAATAGTAATCAAATCATTCATGACAAAGACAAACGACCTATAGTCATGTTTACTTTTCATCAACCATGTAGTGCCAATGAGAGGATATCATTTACCCATGTCTCGGGCTATGAATTCCACTATTGTAATGGTGTTACATATTGCAGAAGTCTTACATCCAATGCATCAGCTTTCGATTCCTTATCTATTCGAACTCAAGCTTTTACTTAAATCAAAGTGTATGAGTCGCGCATACACAGTCTGTCATCCACTCAGGATTTAGTATGCCACACTATGAATGTCACAAGTGAATAAATCCATAAACAGATTCAAGATCTATTCTTCTTAGGTCTAGTCTGATGTACTGTCAGTCTAATCAATCATATCTATATCTCTATCTTCTAGGAGTCATCCGCTCCGATGCCCAAGACAAAGCATCTCCCTAATTAGACTTGGTAGATGAAATATTAGTCTTTCAATCAGTTTGCTCATTTTCGATTAGACTAAATACATGTTTAGGTTCATCTACTAATATAAGTTATCTTTCCGTATTATGATCCGACCACGTAATACAACTTAGTATTAGTTTAAACATTAGACAACCAACGAGCAACATTTTCTTCCATTTTACTTTGCATGTAAAAATCATATGAGGACAATTAGACATATTATATTAATGTAATCAATGAATTTGTTTTATTAACCAATCTTGTAACACCCCTAACCCGTATCCGTCGCCAGAATAGGGCTACGAGGTATTACCGGACGAGATAAAATTTTTTTTCATGTGCATATACTTACTCAAACTTTTAAATCAATCAAATATTAACATATATAACTAATTTTAAAATTCTTTACAAATCACATCATAACATGTCTCATGTCAATCATATATCATATTTAATTATAACTAGCTATATTCCAAAATCATACCACTATTACTTTAATCATACATCACTCAAATCATAAGATCAACATTTTAGTAATATTTGAACAATTAATAAAATTAAGCATTTTAATTCATACTTCATTCACGCACATATTAAATCAAATAAACCATATAATATAACCCATTATTCAATAACATTCACGGCATTAACAACTCAACAATATGAATGAATTATGCAACATTACATATCAAAGTGTTATGCACATATAACCACATCCAAATCTATGCATTTTATTCATAAATTATGTGCACATATTTATGTTCATTATTAGGCTAACTTTATTAATTCAAGTCACATTTAATATTAATCATCACAAACCGAATCTATTGATTTTAAAATATTGCATTTGGTCTCCTAGAATAACATCAATGCATTTATATATATGTGTGTATATATATACTTTTCAACATGCACATTTTAGCTTAAATTAAACTATACTTTGCAGCTATATAATAATAGTATACAATTACAAATAAACATACCAAATGACCGAATTTCATATACATCATAAACCAATATATATATATTTATATTATTCACTTGACTAACATAAACCATTTTACAAGCACTTTAACCTGGTCAAAATGAGCAAATTCCATATAACATAGATCCATCCAATGTTTCACATATGCAACTCAACTAATTTGTTATATACCTCCAGCTATTTAATCAAATTTTCTATATATATACATATATATCCGAACATCCTTAACAACTTCCTTACATAACATTTACAGTATAAACATTCTTTATCATACTAAACCAAATAAAATATCAAACCATTCATCATGTTTAATAATTATAAATATCTAATCTCAACAAATTCATAACCATCACTTATATTTTATCACCTAACCAAATACATAATTACATAGACAATCCATAATTCAAACACATTCATCAACCATACATATATATGCCAAGCTTTTTTTTTTATAGTAGTAATCATAAGCCATATATAATCATTTCATACCAAATCATATTTTATACCAAGCATCACACAATACCATTCATTCATATCACGTAGCATCTTAACCAAAATGAAATTAAACCATGATCAAACATAACCAAATTCAAGCATAGAAATCAAGCCATTTTTACATGGCTTAGATTTATACATAAACCAAAATCCAACATCTCAAAATATAACCCAGCCTATACATGCCATAGGTTCAAAAATTCAGTTTATAAAATACCGAAGGCGGTCGATAGTGTGATAGACTTTGCTAACGATCCCCGAGCTCGTAACTTGAATCCAAAATCTATAAAACAGAGGTAAACATAAATACACAAAGTAAGCTAACTTAGCTTAGTAAGTCATAAGCAAATTAACCATTCAAAAGTATAATCAAAGCATTTAAAACAAACCAAGTTATAACATTATTATTATACTTGGTCTCAAACATATCATTTCATTTATTTATAACTTATACTTTTACATAAATAAGTTACCTTGGCCGAATACTCATATATCTCATTTAGCATAATATCATTCAACTTTCAAATCCAAAATGACATTATACCAAGTATACTTACATTCATATACACAAACTCATGAATCAAAACTCAACATTATATATATACTTATATATAGCCGAACATACTTTTCATATATACTCACATTCTTCACTTATACCTTACATAACTTGTAATAAATATCAAGAAACTTACTTAACTTGTTTCAATTAAGTAATAAGCTAAGTTCATACCTGGTCGTTTTAGCTCATTTTACACATCCGTACATGATTTTCCTTTGACCGATGAACCATTCAGAATTGGGTAGGACACTCAGATAATCACACATATATCATACAATGCCAGCGTCCCAGACGTGGTCTTACATGTAATCACATATTGATGCCACTATCCCAGACAGGGTCTTACTCGTACACATATATCGGAGTCACATATCGATGCCATGGTCTTACTCGCACATCACATATCGGAATCCTATGTCATGACATATGTATCCTAACTATTCCTAAGGTTCATACGGGCCTTTTAGACGTCGTAACTTGGTCTAAACGAACTCGGAAATGTAGTAGCCAAGCTTATTCATATTCAGCCATAGCATGTATAATTTCATATATTTCATACCAGCATATATATTTAACATTTAACTACAATTTAGCACGCCTATTTGCTTATAAACTTACCTCGGACGATGTAAAACAGAATAGGGCAGCTAGTTGACAACCTTCGTTTTTCCCCGATCCAAATCTGATTTCTTTGGTTTTTGATCTAAACATATTCAAATTAAGCTCATTCAAACATATTTTCATTCAATTTAGTTCAAAAACACATAAATGGTCAAATTACCATTTTACCCCTGACATTTACATTTTTTACAATTTAGTCCTTATTGCACAAAACACAAAATATACAAAATTTCAGCATACCCATGTTGGGCTGAATTTTACCCACTCTCATACAAATCTATATATTTTATTTATTTCACATTTTAAATTATTATTTTTGCAATTTAGTCCTAATTACTCAAAATCATCAAAAACTCCAATACAAAACATGTTAATCTAAAACATATCTTTCATATTTCATCATCAAACAACAAAAATCATAAGCTCTCAACAATGACACAACTCAAAATATTCATCAAAATAAAAAATTCAAGCATGGGTTTTGTAGTACTCGAAGTAATGATCTCAAAAACGTAAAAATTATCAAAAACCGAACAAAAACAAACCTTGATTGAGCTTGAATAAGTGTCGAACCCTAGCTTGTCTTTCTTTTCTTTTTTTTCGACAAGAACTTTGAATTAAAACATATTTTGGCTTTATTTTATGTTTTATGTTATATATTATAGTTTATTTTAACTTAAAGTTTAATTTACAATTATAACCTTAATGAATTATTATAAAATCTTTATAACATAAGCCTATTACCGTCCAACTAATATACAAATGGGCTATTTACAACTTAAAGACTCCCATAAATAAAGCCAATAGCAATTAGCCCCCTTTTAGAAATAACCACCAAATTTTCTATTTACGCGATTAAGTCCGTTTATTAAATCAAACACTCAAACGATAAAATTAAATCACAAAAATTTCACAAACATAAATTTACACATAATAAACACGGAAAATAATTTTAAAATATTTTTTGACTCAGATTCGTGGTCCTGAAACCACCGTTCCAATTAGGGTCTAAATTGGGCTGTTATAAATCTATCTAAAAAAATTACAAGTGTACATTGACGAAAATACTACACTTAGGGCATCAGATCCAACACAAAGTGCCAAGCTCGTAGGCATCAAATGCATATTCTTATACAAATACATCCCTCTACCACACCAAGGTCTCTGAAGAGACAATGAATACTTGATGATCCACAACAAATGTTGGATCCCAAATGACATATCATAATCTCCACATTGTCAAGAAACCGGTAAATAAGTGTGCATATGACCCTATCGGTATGCCAACTGTATTCTAGCCTTTCTACTAAGTTCACATGGGCATCAGTCATCCACATATGCATAAACATAAGTTGTGACCATTACATATCAATTTTCGAAATTCATCGATTGTATCTGAGTACGAATCATACATACAACTAGTGATACATTTAAAGACCTTTTTTCCATTCTTCTAGTTACAAATCAATAGATATAACATCATTAATTTTATCACAACTCACTCCAATTCATATATGTTTCCTAGCTAAGTATGCCTATTTCCACTTTAATCTTAGCATAAGTCCAAGCATAGGTGAAATGAAACTAAATACAAGGATACCTATCAAACAAGGAATGGTAGTAAGTTCCATAAGAACTTACCTTTCAAAACACAAAACTGAGTAAATCTTTTAAGGCTTATTCCATAACTTTAGCCTTTCCTCTACAAGCTCCACTTCTATCCATTCTTGTTTTATACAAATATATATACATACCAAATCAATATCATAAATTAATATATAATAGTCATTCAATAGTTCACCAACAATGATACCATAAGATGCATGACCCTAATTAATCCCCTTTTTGAATACACTCATATTTTGCATTTTATTCATTTTAGCCCCTATACTCGAGATGTGTATATACTTTTTTATATTTAGCATCGGACCAAAACCCGATTTCACATTCATTAATTAAGGGCCCTATACTTCCTATTCATAGCATAATTTCATGACAGATTTTTTATTTATTCAATTTAGCCCCTAATGTTTCAATGTTATGAAAAAAGCTTAACTAACTTTACAATTTAGTCCTTATCATGATCTGAGCTTAATATATATCAATTCCAAGTTTAATTCATCAATTTCTCTACAATGACATCTTGTTACAAACTTAACAATTGAATAAATTGATACATGGGCTAGCTAAATCAAGCTCTCATGATCATAAATCTATAAAAATTACAAGAAAACGGCTTGATTACCTTACCAAATGGATGATCAAATGTTGAAATAACTTGGGGGTTTTCTTCTTTGTTTTTTCTTTCTTTTAGAAAACATGGAATCAAATGAGGAAATTGATGCTTTCATCTCCACTAACTTTTAGTATATATACTTTGATAAGGATTTAATTAATCTAGTTTAATTAACTTAATTAAGCTTCAAATCATGTTAATCTTATTACTAATTAATTTAAGTGGAATCTAACATCATCATCCGCTAACTCATGCCAAAAATTGGTTTTTAACCCTTTTGGTCCTTTAGATAATTACTATTTAGGTCCTCAAGTTTTTTCTAAATTAAAACTCAATAATGTCTGGACTTTTACATTTTAGTCCCTAAGTTTTAATTAACTAATTTCTCGATTAAATTACTTAACCAAACTTCAATATATTCTCATAATAACTCTGTAAATATTATTATTTTATATTTATGAACTTAGTTTATGAAAATGAGGTTTCAAAATCATATTTTTTATACCACTAAAAATCAAGTTATTATAGAACAAGTCAATTAAATGACTATTATGTTGTCTATCAAGTCCAATTGGAGAGATACTTTGTCTTAGGTATTGAAGCGGTTGACTCCAAGAAGATAGAGAGATGCGTTTGTTTGGATTGATAATACATCGGACAAAGACCTAAGTTAAATTAATCCTAGATTTGTTTATGGATTAATTCACTTGTGATGTTCATATTGTAAGTTGTCTCAATCTTAAGTAAGTGACTGACTATGTATACGTGACTTGTATAATTTAATGTATTGAAAGCCCAAGTTCAAATAACTAAAAAACAAAAGTTGGTACATTAGGTATATAACTTTTGCATAACATATATTCATTTATAGTAGTGGAATTCATAGCTCAATAAAAGGGTCAATGGTATCCTCTCATTAACATTAAATGATAGATGGAAAAGTGACATGGCCACAAGTCCTTTGTCTAAGACAAATGATTTAATTAATACTCGCTAGTAATTTATTTTTTCATGAAAGAAGATATAATGATTACCATAAGATAAAATAGGATCATATTGGGTGAATAGATTTAACCCAAAAAGATAAAGGATATCCTATGAGGATAATACATTTATGCAAAGTCATCAGGCAATCATCTATAAAGCTACTTTCGTAATGTTATATAACAAGGGAGAGTTTAATCATGGTACTTTAGTGGAATGACTCAATGCTTAAATAATGTTTTAGTTAATACACGAAAAGTTAAAACTTAATTACAAATTATTTGAATCATAATTATATATGTACACTTAGTCCCTCCTAGAACTCAATATAACCCAAAATAGATTGCATGTAGAACTGATACGTTACATTGGATGAAAACGACGATTAAGAGAAATAGATCGCATGTACCATTATCTGCAATGAATACATTTTCTCGCTAAGTACAAAAGATGATTGCATATATTATAATGTATCATGAAGTTAGTTACACATTTTGGGTTTAATGTTGTGTATCATTAATATAAAAATGTATATTATAATATCATAATTGTATATATATGGTTACATATCATTAATAATTTACCTTAATTATATATATTGTTTGTATGTAATTTATTTTACCATAAGTTAGTTACAAGTTTAGGGTTTAAGCGTGCACATCATTAATAGAAAACATATATTATAATAACATAGGACATAGTTATATGTAGTGATGTATATCATTAATAATCTATCTTAATTATATAATATTGATTGTGTATATTATAATCTACTATAAAATTAGTTACAAGTTTAAGCCTTAGGTTGTATGTCATTAATAACAGAGTGCATATAATGTCATAATTGTATAATAATTATTATACATTTATAATTTTCTTATATATAATAATAGATATATTATATGTAGTTTTTTTAAAAGGTAAATTCATTAATTCATTGAATGAATGGAACCATACAATTCAGAGAGAAAAAAAATAGCAAATACTTAACGTAGATGGTGAATGACAAGCTCCATCAACACAACAAAGACTTTAGCCTTAGCATCAATAGAACATTTGACACGTTGACAATTGGTTTGTCACAACTCAAACACGACATATCTGGAGTGATTACAAGTACTTAAATACGATAATGAAATTAGCCTCGGATGGTCCAAAGCGATGAGCAAAAATTGACAAAAGAGTCAAACATTCACCAAACTAGAGAGGTCGACAACAAAATCATCCCTAAAATCACATGTAAAACTAAAATTATATGCATAAGTAAGACTAAAATTACATGCATGTAGTTAAATGAGCATGCATTCATTTTTTTTTTTGTAATATGATATGTACTAAATAGAATTATATATCATATTATAAAATATATTTACATTATAGTTTTTAATTTTAATTGTATAAAAAATATTATTTTTTTGTTTAAAATAAGTCAACTAATTGAGATGATCAAATAACAAAAAGGATAAACACAAATTTAAAAATTTTGATGATCTCATCTCATTGTTTGATTAGATTTGTGGAAACAAAATAATATAATTTAAGAGAAGCTATATGGAATTTAATGTAATAAGATGTTAAATAAGATATCTTTTTCTATTAAAAATTATTATATTCAATTTCATTATTAATTATTATATTTAATTTTAAAAAATATTTTATTATGTTTTTATACGTCATTTATTAATTTGTGTAAATTATAAACAATGCTTATGGCAAGTTGTTAAAGCATGACATTATATATAAGAGATTTTGGGTTCAAACCTTATTAGAAGTATTTATTTTTTAACTAATAGATTTGGATCGAATACCCAAATCTGCAATTGTAGGAATGCGAATTCAGATAATGGAGAAGGTCTATTCGCATCTTCTGAATTCATAGTAACTATTTGGATATTGGAATTCATAATCTGAATTGTCACCTAATTGAATTCTTTGAAATAAAAATAAGGAACTAAATTCTAAATGTAAAAAGAATCTAGGGACTTGCGAGCAAATTTTATCCTTATATTTTTTACATCACCCTTAAAACAAATTTCATAAGATTTTTCTTAAAAATTTTCTCAGGTTAAAAAAAAAAAATTCCCGAATCGATATTAAAAACGGGAGTCACTCGTCCAAATTACAATCCCCAACTTCCTTTGTTTTTTCTCTCTCTCTCTCTCTCGCTCTCGCTCTCTCTTTTATTCTTCTTTTTTTTTTTTTCATTTTCTTCCGATCTGAACCCCATCTGCGGCTTTCACAGCCTCGTCGATCTCCTCCATATTTTCCGATAATTTTTTTCTCATCTCGCGATCTCACGAAACCCTTAGGTTTCGATATCTCTCTCTTTCTATCTTATTATTTTTTTTTAATTTTAAATTAAGGACAAGGCTATTTCTGTTTTCTCTCTCTTTAGGGTTTCGTTAAGGGACGACCCCCCAGTTTCCCATCTTATCTCTGGCAAGTGGTTCCTTGTATTTTCTCACCTTTTTCGATTCTATATTTTGTTTACAATCTAGAGTTTGCTTGTTTCCTTAGAAACAATCATTCGACAAGAAAGGAAATGGTTCTAATAATAAACAAAACCTACGGTTTCCATAATTTATGCGCTATCTGATTTAAGCTTATTTTTGTTGGCGCCGTGATTTGATCTTCTGGGGAACTAAAATAACTGGAAGCCTCTTTTGTTCGGTTTAACTAGTTTTTAGGCTTTAAATAATTTGTTTAGCTTTCTACGTCAAATAGTGATACTTTATTGCATGTGATTGTTCTATATTCTTTTTGTTTACCTATTTAATTTTCGGGTATAAAAAATGCAGTGAAGAACTTTTCTGATAATAGGGAGTGTAGGAAAGGAAATTAAAGGTTTGTTGCAGACATAGCTACTAGCGATGTCAGCGAAGATGTTTATGTGACAGGTATAGTGTTGAGAAATCAGGGTTTACTAACTACTGTGGCAGGGATGAATTTTGAAACTTGACAAGGGTAATTTTGAGTAGAGTTATGTTCTAAAAGTGAAGAAAATGGGAAGCTACTGGACATGGATTCAATAATAAGTCTCTTTTGGAAGTGTATTTACTTTCTCAACTGATACTTGGAATTTGTTGGATGTTTGGTTTCTTTTGAGTTTTACTGATGGAGCAGTGTTTAGGGAGAAGATAGATGCAAAACCAACAATTTCCCCTCCTTTTTTGATCGTTGAAAGATTATTTGCTTTGGTGGTTTTACATGAGAATATTGTAGTTCACATGCTGAGTTAAAATGTTGGAAATGCCCATTGAAGATAATTAGGATAGACTATGAAGCATAACATATTTGCCGTGGGTTCTTAGAGTCAAAGATTATGTTTGGTTTTATGATCATCAACCTTTAGGTTTGAGGTGTTTGCTTGGCCGTAAATCTTTAGATTTTTGAAAACCTTTTTGCTAAGTTTTTAAATTTGGTTTCTTGTGAGTACTAGTACTGCCAGT
This sequence comes from Gossypium longicalyx, assembly GCA_025698465.1. Lineage (NCBI taxonomy): Eukaryota > Viridiplantae > Streptophyta > Magnoliopsida > Malvales > Malvaceae > Gossypium > Gossypium longicalyx. The sequence continues at coordinate 62,083,833 of CM046997.1, forward strand.
AGACCTAGCTTGGTTGTTTTTTGTTCATTCCTACAGATAGGATTTATAAAGTTTGTATGTAGGTTATAGAAGTTATCATATGAGAAGGCTGAAATGCATGCTTAGGTCCTCTGTATGTAAATTTTGTGGTAAGTTTAGGTGAAGAATAGTGATAAATGATAAATTACATTCACTTTGATTTGGTGTTGCAAGCAGATAAAAGGAGATTCAGCTTGGTTACTAGTATTCCTATGTAAAATTATGTTTATTGGTATGGATAAATGTGAAGGCCGTATAGATAACAAAGTAGGAGTCTTATGCTAACCTACTGGGTGCATTCAGTTTATTGCTTCCACCATATTTATGATGTTCCAAAATCATGTCCTCTTTCTTCTTTTTTTTTGTACTTCTTTTAATACCTAAAGTTCTTAATCTATATACCAGAGTATTATGATATTGTAAAATTCTTTACACAAACTTTTAAGCATCAATATTATATGATAAGTTTTTATAAAAAAAAAAAAAAAACTAAAGTTAACATTTTTCTGAATCTTTCTAGCTAGTTAGATGTGAGCATTTAATTAAAAAATAAGGTTATTTTCTATTTTCTAAAGGACTATAAAGCCAAAATTTTATGAGATAAAATTAAGTATTTATGTTGTTAATGATTTAAAAGCATTGCAAATAATTGTTCTGTTATCATCAATGGTAAGTAGCAAGTGTGAAAAACTTTTTCATTCTGTCACTAACCACAATATTACGTAAACTTTTAGGATTTTTTTCTCCCCTCCCCCACTTTAGTGTTCATCAGTTAAATGTTATATATCTTGACCTACATACGGTTCTCTGTTTTTCTTTTCTGATAATCCTTGCTTCAGCGTTCAAATACCTCATTAACTACACGTTTGGTTACTAGTGTAATAACATGAGGAAAATGCTTATTAAATACTTATGTGTTAAAACATTTAGACATAAAATAAAGAATAATTAGTGCAAATTTAAACTTGAAATTAGAAAGATAAGTAAAGCTCCTGTGAAAAATAAGACCTCTTAACAATAAACAAAAAAAAAAATTCTCCTCTTTATCACAAACAAGTCATGTCAGTGGCTAAAAATTATCAATTGAAACTATTTTTGCCAACTCATGTATAAAATATGTGGAAAAAATAATACTCCTACTAAACTTAGCATGAGTGTTGATTAATCTGTTTTTATGTGCTATCATTCATATATGATGTATGGGTGCTTTGTGGATCGTGACCTATAAAGAACTGGATTTCAAGGGATTGGTGTCTTTGTGCCAAGATGTACATACTAATATTATCTAATTGTTGAATATTCCATGCAGATTATTCTTTTTGATTACAACATTATAGTGTTTTCTTTTCGGAATTTGTTTTTAGACATTGCAAAGTGCCGACCTGATGGAATTTACTTCTTTTCAGATGTTGATCAATCTGTTTGAATGACCTTGCAACAAAATCTGAACCATGACATCAAGTACTCTATCTGGAGAACGGAGGTAATTTGTTTCTAGAAATCAATTTCTTTTGCTGAGATACTTGTCTGATTAACGGTGAGTCTTCCTTTTTAAATTTGACCATGTATGCTCTCCTACATGGCATTAGGTGTTGGTATATTGATAGAAACTGCTACAGTGATGTATGTTACCTAAGAATTGTTTCATGTGCAAATTAGGAAAGAGTCCTGGCCTAACTGATTAAAAATGTTTTAAATCTAACTCTTTGAATTATATGCAATTGACCTTAGGCCATATGAATTAAAGAGGATGATGAAACTTTAATGATTATTATCTTTTATTAGAATGCTAACTTCAGCTTTCCTCCATCTTTGCTGTTATCTTTTATATTTCTGTGTTTTAAATTGTGAATTATGTAAGTTAGTGGAGAAAAAATATCTGAGAGGATATTCTTAAGAATTAATGCTTTCATTCAAGATTGGAGAACAGTGTTATTTTCTTGAAATGATTTTTAGCAGTCCTGTCAAGGACAAGGATTCATTAGGTGCTAGAACTTTGTATTGCTTGATGCACAAAATACAAAAAAAAGGTGCTCATTTATTGAAGGCGCAATATTTATGTGCGTGTTCTCTGTGTGTTTGTGTCTATGTAAAGAAAGCAAGCTTACAATATATATTTATGATGATAAACTCTAAAGAGTGGTCCAATTATCTGCTAAAAAAGCAAAATTTTATTTTCTTTTGCTGGACAATATGCTTGATTTACTTATGCTTCCATGTCTATTGCTGAATAGTCAAATATTGAGTGGATATTTTGATTCTCCTTATTAATAATAAAGGTACATCTAATGGACCAAGTTAGAAATAAAAGAATTGAAGATAACTTCAGTTAGATTTTTTTTTTCAATCTCGTCTTTCAAAAAGTTGTGCCTAGATTTACTAGGTGTGTGCACTTAGTCAATGTGCCTGGAATGGTTTGAGGTGCTTTTGCTGTTTTGTGCTACTTGCAGCACCTAGGTGCACACCTTGATCACACTGATGTTTAGAATGATAACAGGAATTTTTATGTGGGTATCCTCCCTTTTCTTTCTAGTAGCTTAAGTGAATATTAGAGCAGGCTGCCTGTGGCCCTCCCTTTTCCTGAAGGAAGTGTTGCACCTAGTTTGTTGGCATTATCAGCCATTGTGGCTCTGCTGTCTTGCCATTTTTTTCTTCCGTATTGTTAACCCTAATGGATGGTTCTTAGCATGTTGCAATGTAAATTGCTTTTTATTTAAGATGCTAATTTTTCTGCAGATGGGCTTCTGCAAGGCGAAGTGGCATGACTGTTTTGGGAAAAGTTGCTGTTCCAAAACCTATAAACTTACCTAGTCAAAGGTACTCTATTTTCCCATGGTGCAGAGTCTTTCCTTTTTCAAGGTTAAATAAACAAGGCCCTTGGGTTCTTCATTTTAAACTATTCTTTCTCTGTTGCTTCAAGGTTAGAAAATCATGGCCTGGATCCTAATGTGGAAATTGTTCCCAAGTAAGTAATACCATGTCTAAATGTCTTTATATATATGTTTAGTATATATGTTTAAATTCCACCGCGTATTGTGATTTCTGTGAATTAGAGATCATTTTTTGGATGGTAGAAATACTTATCAGTAGCTTGAACTGTTCTATACATATAGGGGCACCCTTAGTTGGGGCAGTAAATCCTCGTCTTCATCAAATGCATGGGGCTCCTCGACATTGTCTCCAAATACTGATGGTGGTGGCAGTTCACCTAGCCATCTAAGTGCTCGCCCTTCATCTGGTGGCAGTGGCACACGGCCTTCTACAGCAGGTAGTGACAGAGCACATGAACCTGCTAATGCACGTGGTTCTGATTCTAGACCATCGTCATCTTCTGGACCAGTGGCTTCAAGTCAGACATCACTTGCTTCTTTGCGTCCTCGAAGTGCTGAAACAAGACCTGGTAGCTCTCAGTTATCACGGTTTGCTGAAGCTGTGCCAGAATATTCGGGGGCATGGGGTGGATCTGGGACAGCAGAAAAATTGGTATGGTCATCTAGTCAATGTGTTCATTGGTCAAAGTTGATATTAATTGCAAAGTGCTTATATGTAAAACTTTTTCTTATTGATATGAAGTAATTGTTTCAGTTATAGTTTCAAGCTCATTGTAATTACTATGTTTGTGATGTTAGACTCAAGGTTACTTTCTGATCATTTGTTATTGGGTAATGGTTTATACAGCTTTGTTGAACTTAACTTTAATTATTATTATTCTATAAAATGCGGTTTATGAGTTAAGTAGTTTTGAGGTGGTTGGTGAGATGTTTTAATGTTTTATGGTTTGGCTAATTTGATCTGTTTTATGCTTCACATATCCATTCTGTTGCAATTTGCTCTTTTATGTCTAAATGTTGCAGTTACCATTTTACTTTTCAGGGAATGGCATCTTCCAAGAATGATGGGTTTTCTCTCACTTCTGGAGACTTCCCTACTCTTGGGTCTGAAAAGGATACCTCTGGAAAGAACGCAGAGTTGCAAGGTTCTTTATTTTTCTTGGTTGTATATTTATCCTTGTGGTTCAAAGTTTGATCTTCTGTCAAAACTTTACCTTAGTATGCGTTCTCAAATGAACTTTTTCTCCATGAGAAAACTTGCTGTCCACTTATCTCCCCTACCCCAAAAAAAAAAAAAAAAAAAAAAAAAGTAAGCTTGTTCCACCTAATATTTAACTTTTAGTTTAAATCTTTGTAGCTTAATCACTTGTATGGCATGAAGTTCAATATTGAAAGCTCCATTTTCTGATGAAATCTTTTATTGCTGAATAGCCATACTGGAATATGTATTTTAAATGTGGATAGGGGGAGTTTCTTGTGTTGGCATGTGAAGCTCCATCTCCAGGCTGATAATGATATCTGTTATTGTTGTGTGTTTTCTACCTTGATTTAGTAAAGTAGGATAATCACAGGATAATTAATGGATTTATGTGCTTGAGTGGGCCATTCTTTTCCATTCCTTCTCAATGATTAACTTTAATTGCAGAGCATGGTTCTCAAGGTCGCCCTGCTTCATCCTCTGGAGTTGCACCAATTAAAGAGAAAATTGGGACTTCTGTTGGTTTGTGTGCAACTTTCTGTTTGCATCATTTGTTTCACATCAACTTTTGTTATATTGGATTTTAACACTCTGATATGATTAAGTTGTTTATGCGTGTTCTTTTTCCAGTTGATATCTCTGGGAACGAAAATCAAAAGAGTGGAGCTGCAAATTTTTGGAGAAGAGATAATCCTCCATATAGTGAAGATGGAGTCCGGCCTAGCATGGAGAAGTGGCATACAGATCCCCGAGGGCCCCATCCATACCCTAATACTGCTATTCCCCCCCAGCATTATGATGCTTGGCATGGTCCACCAATTAACAATCATCCAGGTGGTGTCTGGTATAGAGGACCTCCTGCAGGTCCTCCATATGGACCGCCAGTTCCTCCTGGGGGCTTCCCTTTGGAGCCATTTCCTTACTATCGACCTCAGATTCCTGGTAGTGCTCATGCAAATCCACGACCAGTTCCTCCTCCAGGAGCAGGGCCAAGGGGACCTCATCCAAAAAATGGAGATATGTATAGAGGCCCTATGCCTGATGCTTTTGTCCGCCCAGGTATGCCAATTAGACCTGCATTTTACCCTGGTCCAGTGGCCTATGAGGGCTATTATGGTCCACCCATGGGCTATTGTAATTTAAATGAGCGAGAAATGCCATTTATGGGGATGCCTGCTGGTCCTGCTTATAACCGGCATCCAGGTCAAAATGCTCCAGATCCTGGTGGTTCCCATGCCCGGCCCAGTGGCTTTGGTCCTCCTGGAAAAGCATTGGTTGCAGAGCATTTTGAATCTGGCCATCCAAATGATAACCGAGGACCATACAAGGTTCTTCTTAAGCAGCATGATGGCTGGGAAGGAAAGGATGAAGAACACGGGTCAGAGGATAATGTGACCAGTGTAGTAGAGAAGGGTGATCTAAAGAGAACATCGTCATGGGAAAATGACTGGAAAGCAGATCAGAGAAAGGAGGAAGAAGTGAATATGAGGACAGTTGTTGAAGAAACTTCCACTCAGATATCTGATCACCATGCCAAAGTAAAGTCATCTGAAGGTGTAAAAAAGGCTAGGGCATATGGCGACATTTCAGTGAAGAAAATGGAGCATCCAGAAGACCCTGGTGCTGCAAAAGATTCCAGCCTGATCCAGAAAATAGAGAGTTTAAATGCAAAGTCTCGGGCCTCTGATGGGCATTATGAGTCTGTTTGCAGAATGGAGGAGCTGAAAAATAAATCACAAGTAGTTAATGCAAAGGCAAAGCATTTTGCAAATGAAGTTGCTACTCGGTCTTGTGCTGTATTTCATGATAGAGTGCTTGCTTCTGGAATGACTGGACCTACCTCTAATGAAGTAGGTGTTTCAGCTGGAGATAAGAGACTGGATTTACCAGCTGCTGGTGGAGCTGACATGAACAGGTTGCTTGTCGTTCTAGCTGCTTTTATTTGATAATTTGTTTGTGTTTCTTACTTAGATACACATTTACAGGAGATCTACCCATAGTAGGCATGGTAGGACTGATCATCGAGGCAGGGGAAGATTCAATTCTGAAGATGTTGATGGATGGAGAAAGAAACCTCCAGTTGTAGATTCTTCAAATGTAAAGTCTGCCGCACATTTTGAAAACCCTTCTGAATCAAATGTGCAAGACTACGTATCATTAGAAGCTTCAGACAAGTCTGGATCATATCCCCAAGCAAGAGATGAGGGTGAGTTGATGCCTCCTGTGTATGATCCAAGTGATAGCGAAGCACAGGTAATTTTCTTCATATTATATGCCTTGTTGTTTTTAACCTAAATTTAATGTACAAATATATTTGACAATTTCTTCAGCGTGCCATGATGAGGGAACTTGCTAAGCAGCGTGCCAAACAACGTCAAAAAGAGGAGGAAGAGCGGGCTAGAGACCAGAAGGCTAAGGCTCTGGCTAAACTGGAAGAGTTGAACAGGCGTACACAAACAGCTGAAGGTTTTACTCCAAAGTTGGAATCTGTCCCAGATATTGCTGTCCAGAGTAAGCAGGAAGAATCCAGAATGCTTGCTGATGAAATTCCCTCTAGCAGATCTGAAATAACATCCTCGGTTTCTAGCGCAACTGAAGTTGCAGATGTTGGTCAAAGCAGCACTGTGGAACTTGAAAAGCCAACTGTTTTGTCCAATCAACAACCTTCAGTGTCAACAAAGATTGCTCATAAGGCAACTACAGAAATTCATAACTGTTCTTTGCCCTTGCAACAGAGAGTTAATAATGCTGATGCTTCTCTCCATAATCACCCACAAGCTAGCGATGGTAGCACTTCAAAGCAGAAGCATATGGGCTATTGGAAAAAGGATCCTAACTCATTGGATAAGAGTTCCAGTGAGAAGTATATTTCTACAGGTACAACTGAATTGCCAAATATCCGTACAGATGCAGTAGTTGATGCAGGTCCATCTGCTGAGGCTGTTGCAAATGAAACTGACTCAATCTCCGAGTCAATTTCTACACAATATGTTGTGAATGAGTCCACAATGCACCAGAAAAAGAAAAATAGCAGGAGTGGCAAGAACAAACACAAAGTGGAGGAGGCATCATCTATGGCTCCTTTATGGTCTGGGATTTCAAAAGAAACAAATCATACAAGTTCTGTTGAGAGTTCGAAGTCAAAGTCTTCTGAATCTAAGTTGGATCCTCACTCATTTCAGTCTCTGACTGAATCAAAGGATGGAAATCAGTCTTCAGAGCAGGATGTAGCTTTGCCTAATGAAGAAGCCTATGGTCAATTGAATAACCAGTGGAAATCTCAGCATTCTCGCAGGATGCCACGAAATCCACAGGCTTATAAATCTGCAGTCCATGGAGATGCTGTTGTCTGGGCACCTGTGCGGTCACATGTCAAAGTTGAGGTTACTGAAGAGGTTAGCCTTAAGTCGGCAGTTGAGAATGTTGCTTCACAGACAAGGAATGATGATCAAGTGCAGAACAATCCAAGAAATAAGAGGGCTGAAATAGAGAGATACGTCCCAAAGCCTGTTGCAAAAGAAATGGCTCAGCAAATAATTTCTCAGCAACCAGTAGCTCATTCAGATGATCCGAATGCAGCAGATGAGATCCTGGGAAGAGCAGATTCTGGGTCCTATGGTATTGAATGTTCTCAACATTCAGGAACAGCCACCAGGACAGTGGGGAACCCTACAGAGTCAAGGAATGATGGTAGGCAGGGAAGAGGACATGGATCTTGGCGGCAACGGGCCTCAGCTGAGGCAACTTTGCAAGGCTTGCAAGATAGACATTATTCCACTCCAAGTAAAAATGCTCAGAAATCAACTGAGCAGAAGCAACCCCAGAAACCTGATTTCAGCCTAGTGAAAGAGCAGCCCAAGTATGATGAATGGAATGCTTCTGATGGTTGGAACATGCCTGAAAATCCTGATTCTACTGTACCACCTGTACCTGTTTCAAGATATCAGGGGATGACAGGCAGAGGAAAGCGACATCCATTCAAGGGACAGAAGGGTGGGGGAAACAACTATAATTCTGATCACAAGAAAACTAATAATGGGGAAGCTGATAAACTTAACCCACAATCTTCAGCCCCTGAGATGGCTCAATTAGATTCACCTGCTGCATCAAAAGAGAATCGTGGTGGTGGGGACCGATCGGCATCTCATTGGCAACCCAAATCCTCACCCATCAATCAAAGAGGAAGCAGGCCTGATAGTGATCAAAATGTTGGTACTGAAATTAGTAGGACTAACAAAAAGGATTCTGCTTCTCAGGCTAAGGTGTCGCATCCATCTCAGCCAGAAAAACAAACCAGTAAAGGTGTGACTCTGCCTCCTAAATATCATTATGTCTCCGAAAAAGGTGTTGAAGAGGCACATAATGTTGGGCATCATGAGTCCAAGAGGGAAAGGAATGTAACTTCACATAAAGGACGCCCACACTCCCCAAACCAAGGTCCTGGTCTTCCAGTCGAGGCGCCTCCATCGAATATGGATACTAGAAATGAGCAGCGTTCAGTCTCAGGGTTCCGCAAAAATGGAAACCAAACTAACCGATATGGCAGAGGGCATGAATCTCGTGGTGATTGGGGCTCATCTGGTCAAGAAATGAAGCAGCATAACCCACCAGCAAATCGTGAGAGGCAGAGGCACAATTCACATTACGAGTACCAGCCAGTTGGACCCCAAAATAATAACAATAATAGTGGAGCAAATAATCCTGAAGGAGGAAGAGAGGGATCTCATGGCACTGGTGCAAGGTACAAGGAGAGGGGTCAGACACACTCAAGGCGTGGTGGGGGAAACTTTCATGGACGTCTAAGTGGCATTGGTGGTTATGAGTAGGGAGGAAGAAATTGAGGGTAGGTATGTTATTTTGTTTTGGTGTAAACCGCAATCTGCCATGAACAACAAATGGTTTGATCCCCACATATTTTCAGGTATTCACGAGTAGGCAGCATTTTTGTGTTGTAAAAAACTATTAAATCTTGTCTAACTGATAATGGTATATGGATTGATCAGGGCTAGGAGAAAAAAAAGATGGTGTCCCTAGGGAAAACGTGATCGGAGGTGCTCAAATGCAGTTTATCATATGTAGTTTTCAACTGTTATTTGGTTTGGTCACAGTTTGTATACTGCGGAACCTTGGCCACATTTGTTTGAGCCTTGTATTTGAGTGAAGTAGTGAAGAAGTTTTAGTCTCTCACCTTTACTGGCTTTACCTCTCTTTCTTACCCCTTTTTCTTAAAAATACATGCCCTTTGCATTTTTATTTTCAACAGTTATCATTTTCCCTTGCAGGATGATTTGATTTCTCTACAAATTTATTAAATCAATAAAAATGGCAATGTGCTGATGCGTATGAGAACGTGAGAATTTAAATTCTGTTCGAAAAGAACTGGTTTCCCAACCAGGGTGGGTTGGTTTCCTCTACGAGTTAAACATTGGGTTTGTTGATAAATGCTTTGGACCTCGGTTCAGTAAAAAAAAATAAGATTTAACTATTTATGCTACGGCAAAATAGTCTGGTTATTTCATTTCTGAACAGAAACAGGAAAGCGGTTTTTTTAATCATAATGAGAATGGTACTCGGGTACCAGTAGTACACGAGCAAAAGAACATGAAAACAAAACCACCAAGCAGCTCTCGTATTAGGGCGTTGGCTCTGTCAACTACATTGCCAACACGATCTCGAGCAGCTGCAGCACTATCAGCAAGACTATCTTCATTGGTTGGGTTTGAGTTTATATTTTTCTACGTTGTCCTATTTTATTGTTTAAAACTAATTATAAAATAAAAAATAATTTTATATTAATATTTCTGTATTTCATATTTAAATACGAATAAAATTATTTTTGAACAATAAAACAAGTAATTTGGACGAGGTTGGGATCAAGTTCAAGCTTGGAATTTTTGAAACCTGTCCTCTATTTAGCTCGGTCTAACTCTTCAACACCTCTAACTGCAATTAATCTCAGTTTTACTATTCTTGGTTTACCATAGATAAGGGTGCAATCAATTAAGTCGATCATTTTTGTTTGTAATAATTAATGTAATCAATCAACCTCCAACTATAATTGAACTGGCTAAACCAATATAAGTTAACTTAAATTTAACATAATTAATCACTTTTATGGTTTTTTTTAAAAATTAATTTAATATACATTTGGATTAGGTTGGTATAACGCCCCCAAAATTCCAATATAGTGAATACTACTATTTCGGGAGTACATGGTAAAAGTATGAGGAAATTTCAAGGAGATATTAACATTACGTTTCGTTTGGTTCACTGGAATAGAATAGAGTTGTAATAGAATAGAGTTGCAATTAGTAATTCAATTATTTAGTTGAATGAAATGTTATAGAACTGTAATAATATTCTTGTGTTTGGTTGAATGAAATGATATTATAATAGCATAAGGGAAAAATGTGAAATGATTAGAGTACTCTTAGCATAATTTTTTTTAGATAGATGATAATTGTTATTATTATTAAATTTTAATAGGATTATAATTAAATGTAATTTAATAAAAATAAAAATAAAAATAAATAATTTAATCATATTTTAATATAATTATTATTAAATATAATTTAATAATAATGTTAAATTTAATAATATTTTTAATGTAATTATTATTAAAATATGAATTAATAAAAATAAAAATACATAATATTAGAAAATTAATATATAGCCTACTTTATTACTTTTAAAATACATATTTAATATGTTACAATATCATTAGCGAAACAAATAATTTAATTATCTTCTAAACTAAAAAGCAAAAGGTTAGAAGTAATAAATAGCTTGATAATGATATTTTACATCGAAGCATAATGTTCTTAGATTAACAAAAAATTACATGATGTCATTACCTTGTATTAAATTTGGAAATGTCTCGTATTATGGTCCTATTTAACATTGCTATTGGTATAATTCTTTAGATTAAAAGATGCATATCACCATAAACAAAATGCAAGGCTAATTAAAATTTTACAAATGCATCTTCAAAGCATGCAATATGTGATTCTTAATTAAGATATTCCGACATTTGTCTTAATTTGTTGAAGTTGAATTGTTGTTTTGCCAATACGAGAATATCAAACTTGCCAGATATAGATCAAAAGACGAAATCCATTGCCCTTCTCCGACCTTATTAGCAACATTAAAGTTGTTTGTTACATCTTTAAGTTGAACTAGCAAAACAACCTTTTGAGGTTCCTATACAAGAATATATTAAATTATTGCAATTATCAAACATAATAGTATTCAATACCAATAAAATTATAGGTTTTTTAAGGACATCTTGGTCTATCATAAACCCATATTTTTATAGTCTTTCAAGACATGTTTGCATAAGTAGAAAGTTTTTTTTTTTTTTTTTGAAAGCTCATGATTAGAAAGTTTTGATAAATATTCTATTGAAGTTGGCCTCCATGCAGCACAAGCAATCAAGGAGCAAACCATGCAACATAAGTTATGCAGATGAAGTATGAAGAAGATCAAGCTGCTGTAGCATTTCCGGATGAAATACATGCAGCTGTTGATGTTGATGCTACTATTCTATTTCAGTTTCATTTTGTTACTCCAATCAATATTTTGTAACTTGGTTGAGTTTGAACTTAGTAGGTGAAGTACATCAGCTGATAAATCAGCTTTACAAAGTGTACAAGTTAATTTAACAAGTTTCAATGTATTTTAGTGGTGTTAGGTGGATGTTTAGGTGAATCCGACTTGTAATGACCAGCTTATGTCTAGTATATGTAATGGCATTATGCCAAAGTTCATTATGAATGAAAATCTATCAGATTTCATCCATTTTTTTCTCCACCATTTTCTTTGCTTTCAATTCTATTCTATTTTTCAAGCTTGAAATCTCCTGACTGAATTTCAAGTTTTCTTCATTCTTTATCCAGATTTATTACGTTGTTACTTAAGTTCCAGACTGAGCTTCATACTTTCTCCAGATAAATTGTTCCAAAACCCCAACAATTGGTATCTAGAGCTATAATCTCACTGGACCTATTTCATTCTAACTTTAAATCGATGGCTTCATCAGGCTTCTCACCAGTTGCACCACCAGTCTTCAATGGAGAGGGCTATCACATATGAGTGGTCAAAATGAATACCTACCTACAGGCATTAGATCTATAGGAGGTAGTCAACTCAGATGTTGAATCAGCACCACTTAGAGCCAATCCAATAGTGGCTCAGATCAGGCAACATGTTGATGAAAGGACCAAAAGACATAAGGCCATGTCTTGCATCCAAAATTGTGTGTTAGATGTGATTTTCACAAGGATCATGGTCTGTGAGACACCAAAGCAGGGTTGGGACAGATTGAAGGAGGAGTTTCAAGGGACTGAGAGGACAAGGTAGCAAAAGCTATTGAATTTGAGAAGGGATTTCGAGAACTTAAAGATGAAGGAGGAAGAAACTGTCAAGCAGTATTCAGATAGGATTATGGCTGTAGTAAACAACATAAGATTGCTTGGAGAACAATTCAGTGAAGCAAGGATAGTGGAGAAAGTGATCTCAACCTTACCAGAGAGGTTTGAGGCAAAAATATCTTCCCTTGAAGACTCAAGGGACCTGACCAGCATCTCATTGACAGAGCTGATCAATGCTCTTTATGCACAAGAGCAAAAGAGAGCCAGCAGACTGGAGGAGCACCAAGAAGGTACCTTCCAAGCCAAAACCAAGCCAGTCTCCAGCACCTCTGCCTACAAAGGCAAGAAGACCTGGAAAGACAAGCCTAAGCTAGATGCTGCAAGAAGAAGGGACTAACCCTGCAGGAATTGCAAAAGGCCTGTTCATCCAGAGGCAAATTACTGGTTTAGACTAGATGTGTAGTGCCAATACTGTAAAAAAATGGGCCATGTTGAAAAGGTTTGCAAAAGTAAAGGTAAACCAAGGCAGAATCAACCACAACAGCCAAAGGCTGATGCTCAAGTAGCAGAAGAAGGCAGTGATCATGAGGAGAAAGTTTTTGCAGTATCTTGCTCAGCTGCTGAAGAGAAAGCTATAAAGGAATGGCTCATAGACAATGGTTGCACCAACCATATGACACCTGATGCTGCCATCTTCAAGTCAATAGACAGAAGCTTTAAAACTAAGGTGAAGGTAGGAAATGGCCATTTCATCAAGGCAGAAGGCAAGGGAGATGTGCTGATAAGCACTCCCACAGGTAACAAACTAGTTTCAAATGTCTTATTGGTGCTTGAGATTGATAGAAACCTGCTTAGCATAGCTCAACTGCTTGAGAAGGGCTATATTGTGGTGTTCAAAGGAAATAAGTGCCAAATCAGTGATTCAAGTGGATCCAAGCTCATGTCAGTAGCTATGACTGACAAAGGCTTTGTTGTGAACTGGAATAAGGACCTAGACAGTGCCTACACAACTACTACAAATGAATCTAAGCTGTGGCACAAGAGACTTGGTCATGCCAACTACAAGTCAATGGCTCAGCTAACCAAAGAATATTTGGTTGAAAAATCCACCAATTTAGTTGAAAAAGAAGAAGTTTGTGAAGTGTGTCAGCTAAAAAAACAAGCCAGACTTCTATTTCTTACAAACAAAGCCTGGAGAGCTACTGAAAAATTGCAACTTGTACATACTGATGTGTATGGTCCAATAAAGACTCAATCTCTAAATGGCAGCAAGTATTTCATCTTATTCATTGATGATTACTCGAGATATTACTGGATATATTTTTTGAAATAGACATCAGAAGTGGCCTCAATATTTTTAAAGTTTAAAGCTGCTGTAAAGACTGAAACAGGTTACAAGTTGAAGACATTGAGGTCAGACAATAGGACTGAGTATACTTCATCCGGGTTTAATACCTTTTGTGATGAAGAAAGCATCAAACGCCAGCTTACCAACACTTATACACCTCAACAAAATGGTATAAGTGAAAAAAAGAACAGAAGCTTAATGGATATGGCCAGGTGCCTGATGTTTGAGAAGAATTTTCCTAAAACCTTATGGGCTGAGGCAGTTAACACTGCTGTGTATATCCAAAATAGGCTCCCAACCAAGGCTTTGGCTCACAAAACTTCATTTGAGGCCTAATTTTGGTTCAAGCCATCACTGGCTCACTTGAGGGTCTTTGGTTGCATATGCTATGCACATGTACCAATAGTGAAGAGGGACAAATTAGCTAAGAAGGCTTAACCTAGTATTCTGCTAGGATATAACACAGTTAAGAAGAGCTATAGGATCTTAGATCTTTCAGCAAACAAGATGCTTGTTAAGAGAGATGTTGTGTTCGATGAAAAATCATGTTGGAATTGGGAAAAGAGTGAGCTAGAGGCAATTTCTGAAGACCTTATGACAAATCAGACTGAGCCTGATCATGATAGTCCAGAAATGAACATTGATGATGAACTAGTCAGGGGCACAAGACCACTGGCTGAGATTTATGAAAGGGCTCAAGTGGCTGAAGTTGTATTTTGAGGAGGCTGAAGCTCAACTAGGCTGGAAACAAACCATGGATGATGAAATCAGTATGATTGAAAAGAACCAAACATGGGAACTAGTTGAAAGACCAGCCAACAGAAAGATCATTTGGGTGAAATAGGTCTATCAAGCTAAGCACAATACTGATGGTAGCATAAACAACTTAAAGCTAGGCTGGTTGTAAAAGGGTTCAGCCAAAAACATGGCATTGACTACTTTGAGACCTTTGCACCAGTAGCCAGGCTTGACACCATTAGGCTACTAGTTGCCTTAGTAGCTCAGATGCAGTGGAAAATCCACCAACTCAATGTGAAGTTAGCTTTTTTAAATGGATTCCTTGAAGAGGAGATCTATGTTGAGCAACCTCAAGGTTTCAAAGTGGCTGATAAGGAGGACATGGTTTACAGATTAAAGAAAGTCTTGTATGGCTTGAAGCAAGCACTAAGGGCCTGGTATAGCAGGATTGATAGCTATTTGGTTGGGGTTTGAAAGGAGCATCAGTAAGCCAACTTTGTATGTCAAGAAGGAAGGATTCAAAACACAACTCATTGTGTCCTTATATGTTGATGACATGCTAGTGAAAGGAGGAGATCAAGCAATGCTGATAGACTTCAAATGCAAAATGGAACAAATGTTTGAGATGTCTGATCTGGGAAAGGTGACTTACTTTCTTGGCATGGAAGTGTCACAAACTCAGTCTAGAATCTTCCTAATTTAAAAGACTTTTGCCTAAAAAATACTACGCAAACTCTCCATGCAAAATTGCAAGGCAACAAACACACTAGTTGCCATTGGAAAAAAAACTATCGAGCCAAGGTGACTTTGAACAGGTTAATGAATCTGTCTATAGGATCTTGGTAGGTTGTTTGCTATATCTGACTGCCTCTAGGCCAGACATTATGTTTGCTATCAACTTGCTCTCGAGGTTCATGCATTGTTGCAATGAAAAGCACTTCCAAGATGTAAAAAGTGTGCTCAAGTACATCAAAGGTACTTTGAATTATGGAATAC
The DNA here is from genome assembly GCA_025698465.1 of Gossypium longicalyx. Classification (NCBI taxonomy): domain Eukaryota; kingdom Viridiplantae; phylum Streptophyta; class Magnoliopsida; order Malvales; family Malvaceae; genus Gossypium; species Gossypium longicalyx. Next base: position 62,099,331 of record CM046997.1, read on the forward strand.
TGTATATCAAAGCTAAAAGCTTGAAATTGCTTGGCTATACTGGTAGTGACTGGGTTGGTTCGATGGATGACATGAAGAGCACCTCAGGGTATGTTTTCACCCTTGGTTCAACCATCTTTTCTTGAAGTTCAAAAAAGTAAAATGTTGTTACTTAGTCAACTGCTGAAGCAGAATATGTAGCAGCTGCTGGAGCTGTGAACCAAGCTGTTTGGTTAAGAAAAATCTTGACTGATCTGAATCTACACCAAAAGGGAGCAACAGAGATAAAAGGTGACAATCAATTTGCTGTTGCAATTGCAAAGAATCTGATTTTTCATGGAAGAACAAAACACTTCAATATTAAGCTTCATGTTGTTAGAAAAATAGAGCAAGCTCGAAACGTGGAACTGGTTCATTGCAATTCTGAAGATCAAGTTGCTGACATCTTGACAAAACCCCTTAGTGTGTCAAGGTTCATCAAATTAAGAAGGCAAATGGGAGTTTGTAGCGTGGAAGCCAAGGAGGAGTGTTGAAGCTAGCCTTCATGTAGCACAAGCAATCAAGGAGCAAACCATGCAACATAAGTTATGCAGATGAAATATGAAGAAGTAGATCAAGCTACTGTAGCATTTCCAGATGAAATACATGCAGCTGTTGATGTTGATCTACTATTCTATTTCAGTTTTATTTTGTTACTCCAATCAATATTTTGTAACTTGGCTGAATTTGAACTTAGTAGGTGAAGTACTTGATGTAATTTTGTTGACATTTAAGTTGATAAATCAGCTTTACAAAGTGTACAAGTTAATTTAACAAGTTTCAATGTATTTTAGTGGTGTTAGGTGGATGTTTAGGTGAATTTGACTTGTAATGACCATATTATGTCTAGTATATGTAATGACATTATGCCAAAGTTCATTATGAATGAAAATCTATCAGATTTCATTGATTTTTTTACTCCACCATTTTCTTTGCTTTCAATTCTATTCTATTTTTCAAGATCAGAATCTCCTAACTGAATTTCAAGTTTTCTTCATTCTTTATTTGGATTTATTACGTTGTTGCTTAAGTTCCAGACTGAGCTTCATACTTTCTCCGGATAAATTGTTCCAAAACCCCAACATATTCCATGGATATTTTTTTCTTTTGTAACTTTAGTGGCATCTTGACACTCACATCCTCTTCATCAGAAGGGTTGTCAAATTGATAAATTAAAAACCAAAGATCGTTCAACAATTCAACCATCAAATACTTCATCTTCGTTTAGGCTGTTATCTTCATCTGAAGAATCCAAACTGCTAGAAGACTTACCTTTATTAATAGATGCAGAGCCATTTTTAACAACTACTACCTTTGTTTTTGCAGCAGGCTCCTATATCAAAATTCAATAGAAGATAAAATATCAGGAGATTGTGTAGAAATTTTTGGTTCAATCCATAATTAGCCCCAATACTTACCTCTTCTTCAACAGAGCCATCATTATCAAAAGAATCTGAGCTGCTATCTGCTTTCTTTGTCTTAGCAGCAGGAACGGACCCTTTTTTAGCAACTACAAGTATTTTATTCTTCGCAGGGGCATCCTGGGGAAAAAATTGAAATATAAACAATCATACAAAGAACACGTGCAACCATGCAACTTTTACAAGCATGAGCGTAACACTCACTCATCTGAGGATGAATCTTCCTCACTACTAGACTCAAAAGAATCTGAATTGCTAGTTTGTTTTTCTTTCTTTGCAGGTAAAGACCCATATTTGGCAATGGCAGGCTGTTTCTTTAGGGGCACAAGTTCCTGAACAAAAAAGAAAAGAAAAGAAAAGATATAGCATTAAAAAGTCAAAGCAGATACATTATATTGAACCATTACCATGATAGAAAAGGATGATGATTTCATTATATTGAACCATTACCATGCTCTTCCAAGGAACATAAAAATCAGAGACAGTAGCAGCAAGATAAAACATTGCATGAGGTCCAAGGGTTCTCATTGATGAGGAAATGATCCTTAAAATCTTCACTTGCAAGAAAAACTATTCAAGTTATAAAAGATGTTTGTTGTATATGATGAATTTTAGTGTAATAGAAAAGAGCATACTTAAAAGCTATTTATCTAATGACCGTGAGACTATATATGGTTACCAAATCTGAAGAAAAGCTAAAAACATACAGTGCCTAACATTTTCTCCTGAAATTTACTTCAGAATATGTCTCCCAGTGCACATAGAAAGGTGATGGCCTAAATCAAAGCTATCATTATGCTTTACCAAAAGCAAATATAAGAGACCGTTAAGTTAAAGCAATTTTAACCAAAATGGTAGCTCATCCATGAAAAAGCATAGCTAAAGCTATCACTATGTGTTGCCAAAAGCAAAGAGAGACCATTGAGTTTAAGTTATTTTAACCAAAATGATAGCTCCCCCAAGAAAAAACATATAATAAAGGCCAGAATTTTAAACAAATTTAACTGTATACTTGAAGCTTCACCCAAAAAATACACATTATGAGTTCCCAAATGTACAAAGATATAAAAATTGGCAATGAATCATTAATATGAAACTCAAGGATCCATATGAAAGTTTATTGAAGCTAACATGAAGATACTTAAATATGGTTGTAAAGGGTAGCTTCAAAAGGAGACCACCTATTACTACATGCAAGAAAATGCAATGAAGCCAACTGTTAAAACAATATTGATAAGGCTGGCAACCATTAACTAAAAGAGCCAAAAGCTATATTAAAGATGAAACAAAAAGAATGATTAATTAGTAATATTGACAACCCATACAACATAATGATTCCTAATGCAAAATCATCAAAAAAAAAAAAAAAGAAAGAAGCAAAATCAACCCTAGTTGAATTGAACTTATAATAAAATTTAAAATATTAACCAATTAGAGAAGTTTCAACCATTTGGGATAGAAACTTACCTTAAAAAGAAAGAAAAAAACTGGAGAAATGAGAATTAAAAGGTGAGGGCCCAGATCGAGCTGAGGGCTTTTATGGATTCAAATAATTTTGAATTTTATAAGTTACAAATATTTTAATTTCTAATGTAATAATTTATTTTACTTTTACATGATACAACACAATTAAATTTTGCATTATAAAAAAACATAATTTATATGTATATATAAAATAGATTTTTTATATAAAATAATTGAAGTGCTTATTGTATTTAAAATTTATTATTCTATGATATTATATAAATTAACGAAAATATATTTAATTATTAATTATTATATTATATTAACAATTTTGTTATTAAATTTATAAACCTAACACTCATATTCTAAAATATTTATCCCAAAACTCATATAAATTATACTAAACCCAAACTCAAATAATATACTCATTATTATTCAAACTCAAAATAAATCAATTATAGCTTGAATCTCAAGTCCAAAACAAAAAAGAAATGAAACCCAACGCTCAAATATAATTTGTAAAAGGTAAAGCTCAATTCAAAGTCTAATTTAATAAAAATATAATATCTTATTAAGATATTAAATTTTTAATAATATTTTATGTATTTCTAGTTATAATTATAAATATGTATTTTAATATACTAAATTACACATAACTATTGATACTATATCTTTTATTCTAATCTATAATATAATAATGGTTATGTATATTATTCATTATATAATATTATATCTACTATATCAATTATTATTGTTTATTATTATACTAGTTAAAATATACTCTAAGTCTTTATACTTTTCATACATTTGAAAGTTATACTATATCATATCATATATGATATATTAATAGTTTATATATGTGCATCAATGATTAAACATTATAATATAATGTAATACTATATCTTTTATTATACAATCAACTTTCTGTATAACAACCCCATTTGTCTACATAGATTTTGCCTGTTATAGAGAGGTGGCAGTTATACACCTATAGTAATATACTATTATAAAGAGATAATCATTGTAAACTTATTATAGAATTCATATAATGAATTTTCATCAAATAAAAAAGTGAGAATTATGTTGAAAAAAGAAAGAAAGTGGGAATCAAATCAATAAATTTAAAAGATGTATAGCACATGCATGCATCGTTACTTTTATGCATATTTTATTTTACACTCTTCCACATGATTAATTATAAAGTTTAAAAATCTAAAAAGTTCAGTTAATTAATATGAGTTATCAAATTAAATTAATTAATTTATCACGAGTAATTAAATTCAAGTAATCAATTTATCGGTTTTATAATGTTCTAAATTCATAGTAGAATATGTGGAGTGTGCCTCGCATTTTTGGCAGAAATAGAGTTGATGTCCTGACGAGGAAGAAGCACCGTCTCGATGACACTACCATCGACATCACGTCCTGACGACCCAACGAAGGGCGTCCCGATGAGGCAGAAACTAGGTCACGACGTGATGATGTGTTTCCAAAGCTTCTCTGTTAAACTTTGATTGCTTTCCCTACTTAAACTCTGATTATTCTAGGGATGTTTTAGTCAAATTTGTACATGAAATTTAGCCTGTAAATAGGAACTTTTCTAACCTAGAAAGATTTAACCCATAACACATTTAATGATTAACTTTTATGAGCTTTCAGGGAATTTTATGTTTAAGTTTTGAGGTTCTTATTTTTAGGTTTTGGGGTTTAATTTTTATCTCCATATTTGTACTTTTATTTTTTTGATTTAGTGAAATTATCTTTGCTTGTGTTTCTTATCCTTTTCGGAGGGGTTTTTCCACTTAAAATTTGTGTGTTCAATCTTTTAAATTTCTTCTTTATTTTTTTATTCATTACTTACATGGGTTTATCCCTAACAAATTGGTATAAGAGCTAGTTCGATTTTCGTATTCAACCATTTTAGAGACGACAACAACAAGGTTTGACATTGAGAAGTTCGATAACATCACAAATTTCAATCTTTGGCAAGTTTGGATGACGACAATACTAGTTCAGAATGGTCTGAAAAAGGTCATTACAAGGAAGAAGCCCGCAGACATGGAAAAGTCATAATAGGAAGAGCTTGATGAGAAAACCTTGTTTGCAATTTAGTTGTGCCTCTCGAATAGTGTATTACAAGATTTGTCTATATAGAAAACAACATACGCCCTGTAGAAAAAGTTAAAAACCCTTTATGTGATAAAGTTTCTAGTTAATCGGTTGGTGTTGAAACAACGACTATATAGGTTCTGCATGGATGAAAGTGAGCACCTTAAAGGTTACATCAATCAATTTATTAATCTTTTGAATGGTTTAGAGAATGTTGAGGTTTAGATTGAATATTAAGATCAGACCATGCTATTATTATGCTTTTTACCCCTTCATACAAGTCTTTCAAGGAGACCCTGATTTATGGCAGAGATAAACTCTCATTTGAGGAAGTGAAGGGTCACTTGTTGAGCAAAGAAAAAATAAAAAATGAGTTTGGTTCGGGTAGTAGGTCAAATAGGTAAGCCTTAGTTTTGGTAGCATCAAGGAATCAAGACAAGAGATGCCACTACTGTAAGAAGTTAGGTCACATCAAGGCAAATTGTTACAAACTACGTAATAAGAAGGCTACTAAGAGAAATGAGAAAGAATTAGCTGATGCTAATTTCGTCAATGAAAAGGGTGATGATTTCTTGTTGGTGTCAATAAGCGAAAGCTCCAAAGTTACGTCTGAGTGGATCCTGAATTCAAGGTGTTCTTTCCACATATGCCCCAACAAGAACTAATTCTCTAAATACAGTTTAGTTGAAGGTGAAGTTGTGCATATAGGGAAGGGCTCATCCTATAACGTAATTGGTGTTAGTACCGTTCAAATTAGGATGCATGAAAAGACAATCAGGACACTACCAGATGTCAAACATGTGCCTGATTTAAAGAGAAATCTCATATCTTTGAGAAATTGGGACCTAAAGGTTTGTAGAATTAACATCGAGTCAAGCGAAATTAATGTATCTCGTAAGGCTCTCGTTTTAATGAAAGGTAGAAAGACTGGTAGTTTTTACGTTCTGCAAGACTCAATAGTGACCGGAGAAAAAGCATGTCCCTTATCTGTTAAGCATTCAAAGTCAACTCATTTGAAACAGAGGCAACTTGGTCATAGGAGGACCGTTTTGAATAAGAAAGGTTCTCTTTTGGGTGTAACTTTTGGAAGGACAAAGCATTGTGTTCATGGAAAGTAGACCCGAGTTAGGTTTGATTTGACAGTGTACAAGTCGAAGACTAGAAGTCTTCCAATTTCAAAGTTCAAGCACAGCTTGGACTCAGTTAATATTCTGCAAAGTTCGAGGTAGGCTCGTAGCGGGCTTTGGCAAAGATGACATTGTGGAAATACGAGTTAATGTGGAGATTTTTGGAGTGTGTCTTGCATTTTTGGTTGAAATAGAGTTAATGCCCCGATGAGGAAGAAGCATTGTCTCGACGATGCGACCACCAATGTCACGACGAGAAGATTTGCCATGTTCCAATGACGATATGAAGGGCATCCCAATGAGGCAGCAAACACATCATAACATGGCAATTTGTTCCTTAAACTTTTCGATTTTCTTCTTCTAGTTAAACTCTGATTTCTTTCCCTACTTAAACTTTGATTATTCTACGGATGTTTTAGTCAAATCTATACACGAAATTCAGCCTATAAATATAAAACTTTTCTACCCTAGAATAATTTAACACATAACACATTTTAGTATTAGCTTTTACAGGCTTTCAGGGAATTTTGTCTTTAGGTTTTGAGAGTTCTTATTTTCAAGTTTTGGGGTTTAGTTTTTTAGCTCCATTTTTGTACTATTTGTTTTTGTCGATTTAGTGAAATTATCTTTATTCGTGGCTTTTTCTACTCTTCGGATGGGTTTTTCCATGTAAAATTTGTGTATTTGATCTTTTTAGTTTCTTCATTATTTTTCTTATTTGTTACTTACACGGGTTTATCCCTAACAGAATATTTGATTAGGGAACTTAATAGTTTTATTGAATTGATATATTTAATTCCTCTTATTGAAGATTATTTTTATTTAATAAAATATGATTAATAGATTTTTTTAATGTGAAATTCAATCATTTATTGAAATAATATTTTAATTAAGATCATTTCCATTTAATAAATGATAATTAATATGTTTGCTTATATGAAATAGCTATAATTTTACTTAAAAATTTAGACAATATGTTGTTATAGAGAACTAATTTAATAAAGAATGTACTTCATAACTATGAATGTTGTTGTTATAAGTGATAAACTGTTATAAAAAGTTAAAATAAAACATAAAAAAATGATTCTCTTAGAAACTTTGTTGTTATAACGAAATGTTGTATAGTGGGTGGCTATTATAGAGAGGGCCATGAATACCCTCTACCCGACCCGATGAACCAGATTCAAGTATTGGGTGTTACATCTTATAACATATGTAACTTAAGCTTTTTGCCTATGAAAAAGTTCTATCTATGAATGTGACAGAGTCTTTTATAGGTGTATGTTGTATGGTTACATTTACAATGTGTGGAAATAAAATTTCAGTATTCTCTATTTTATCTCTTATTCTACTGTAAACACACTGGAATGTTACTTAAACAACTTATGCTCTAACTTGAACATGCCACTTAACTTCCTTTATATGCATAACAACCCATCGCGCCACTTCCTTTTGGCGTAGCCCTGGTGTCATCTCTCTTGGCGCATACTTATTTGTAACCTAAAACATGAAATAACCTTTGTAACTTCATAAGAACTTAATGAGTTAAACCTTAAATACCTGATTCGTTATATCAAAGTGCGATAGATGCTTCACATGTCCTTCATGTGTCCTTTGACTTTTCCTTATTCCTTCTAGTAGTTACTTCACTAAGATTTCCTTTAATAGACTTCAATTACTCTTTTCTATTTTAGAATTTTGTCTTCTTTTTAGGGTCTTTAGGGACTTATCTTCCTTTCATATTCATTAAGCCTTCACTTTTCTAGGCTTTAGATTCGAGGTCCGAACTCAAATGGTCGTTTCTTTCCTTTGAGCGTACTATACTTAAAATCTATTCACTTTCTATGTCCCTTCTTAAATCCTATATTTACATAGTCATTAACCATTTCGTTTACCTTATTAACAGACTTAAAATCTTATTTCATACTTACTTATTTTACAGCTACCATCGGGCGAGGTAGACTACGCCTATTACTTAACATAGAGTTCGCCCAGATCTTCCTTACTTCAGGGTGCTATCTATACATGCCTATAAAACATAATCCATATTCGCCACCTATTTTGGTGTGCTTTAGCTTCACTTTTATTTTCTTGTTATTATGCGGAGTTCGCCATTTTATTTACATACGATGTCTTTTTTTCAAAGTTCATTGGATACTTAATTTCTTCTACTTGTCCATACATTATCTCTTACACTTACCATATCTTTAGAGTTCTATCCCTACTTTGCCTTTAGAGGATTGTTCATGTCATTCTTTCCTAATTCCTTTCACACCATTCATTTAAAATTTGTCGCGAAAACATTCCTTAATTTAAATAACCACAAAGGCTTCATTTACGGAGATTTCCATAAAGACTTTCCTTTGACAGAGGTCGCCATAAGGTGTTTCCTTTTAGAAATTTGTTACAAACTTTACCCTTTAACAGGTTTGCCACAAAGCTTTACTTTTCCAGAGTTTTACCATAAAGGCTATCCTTTAACAGGTTCACTACAAAGGCTTACCTTTCTAGAGTTTTTCCAGAAAGGCTCTCCTTTAATAGGTTCGCCACAAAGGCTTGCGTTTCTAGAGTTTTGCCACAAAGGCTGTCCTTTAATATGTTTGCCACAAAAGCTTACCCACAAAGGCTATCCTTTAACAGGTTCACCATATAGGCTTACCTTTTTAGAGTTTTGCCATAAAGGCTATTCTTTAATAGGTGCGCCATAAAGGCTTACCTTTCCAGTGTTTTGCCATAAAGGCTATCCTTTAATAGGTTCACCACATAGGCTTAACTTTCTAGAGTTTTGCTATAAAGACTATCCTTTAACAGGTTCACTACAAAGGCTTACATTTCTAGAGTTTTTCCACAAAGGTTGTTCTTTAATAGGTTTGCCACATAGGCTTACCTTTCTAGAGTTTTGCCGCAAAGGCTTTTCTTCTCCTAGTGATTTAGGCGATAGGGGTTTGTCTAGACTCACATTTAATGGGGTTTGCCCCTCATCATCTTGAGGCACATAAAAAATCACATTAGGTAATAACCTTCTTTAAAATTTTCCATATGATGCCATAACCCACTAGTTAAGATCTTACATGATATGGTCTTCTTTCCATATGATGTCATAACCCACCAATTATGGTCTTACACGATATGGTCCTTTAGTGTCTTGGCCATGAGACTTGTCCTTTTAGATATTTGTGTTTTTAGTCCCGACGAACCTCTTTGACGACTCTAGAGACAAACACAGACTCTTTATACTTAGACCCATCTTTCATGAACTCATCATATCTTCTTGTAACAGACACATCCAGTCCTTTCAGACATATTAACATATTTCTATTATCTAGACACAAGTGTCCTTTAACCTCAAGATTCATGTTTCATACCTTAATCACGAAAACTCATGTTATCCATACATGCAACTCCATAAATCTTATGTTCCTCATCAGAGCCATCACATCATATTGTACTAGTTCTATTTCACAATTTGGTTACTTAGCATATAAGTTTCTGGAAGGCATATTATGCATGCATGAGTTAGTTTAGGACTTACTTGATTACCTCAAAGGGAAACTTAGTCTTCAGATCCATCATTTAGCAGGATGCTACTACCTCCTCTACTTTGTAAAACATAAACACTTTGTCAGAACCCATCCGAGTAACCATTATAATCATTTTGAACTCGGACATATCAGTAAGCCCTATTTCTTCAATTATATTTACAAATCTATGTTCCCTTGACTAGCAAAGTCAGGAAACATACCTTGATGGGAGGAAAAATCATTAATAAAAAGAAAGGGGTTTCAGACTCATCTTAGAGAGATGTTTCTATATGCTTTTAGCCCTAGTTCTTAAGAAGGAAGATAAATCTCCCTTAATTTAACCCGAGTGTCCTTTTAAATTAACTCAAGTCTTTGTGGGAAATTTGTAAATGTCACATCAATATTGAGTTATCTTATCCAAAATCTACCATTTCTAAGAAACTTATCCGATTATTCCCTTAGCCTTTAACCCTTCTAGTTCACGCTTGGTTAGTTCCCATCCAACTTACCTTTGAAATTAACTGGCACGAGACCACATTGGTTACAGGGTGTACTATGCCATTGACATGGACTCATGTTCTAAGAATCATTTTACATAGCCATAAGCCTTATTTCACTACTCATAGTTATTTGATGTGGAATCCTTATTTACTTATTTTCCTTTTGGAGTCTGCCCACTCTATACGCCGTAATGGGATTTTGGGTGAATACTACTTTTCTAGTCATACTTCTTTATAACTATGTGCCATATATATATATTCTTACCACTACTCCTTGATTCGTCATACTTATCTTTCTTCAGAGTTAGCCATAAGCTTTGTTTTTTTAGAGTATCCTATATGCTATACATACCAGAGTTCACCATGGGTTCCTTTCCTTTCGTTCAGAATCCACTAGACTAGGGCATCATTGGCGCACTCAGAAAGCCATTACACTTAATTGAGTCCTAACATTGAGCACTCATTAAGCCTTACTTTTATAAACAATACTTACATAGTCAGGACTTCGTTGAGCGGGATGTTACAGGCCAACTATAGCATATAATATTATAATAGTAGTACATTATATATATTAATTATATATTGTTGCTTATTACTATATTGGTTGAAATATGCTCTAAGTCCTGATACTTTTCATACATTTGAAAGTTGACCCTCCTACTATATTATATGATGTTATATCATACTATATAGTATATAATATATTAATAGTTTATATATATGCTGCAATGATTAAACATTATAGTACTATATCTTTTATTATAATCTATAATATAATAATAATTATATGTTAGTAGTACATTATTTATTATTGTTTATTATTATACCATTAGAAATATGTTTTAAATCCTTATACTTTTCATGCATTTGAAAGTTAACTCTTCTACTATACAATAAAATAAAATAAAATAAAATATAATATAATACAATATAATAATAGTTATATATGCATTAATAGTTTTAGTAATAGTTATATATTATGTTATAATAGGTTTAAGGTTGAGTTAGCTAATCAATTTCGGTAATAATTATAAAATATATTATTTTATTATGTATTAGTAAAATATATTAATATTTTATTTATAAGTAATTGGTTAATTTGAGGTTGTTGATTAAATTTCGATTTTAATTTTGAAATTCAAAATCGTTTAAATTGAATTAATCAACTTTACGCTTATTAAATATAATATATTTTGTCATTATATATTATCATTAAAGTTAAATTTGATAGATTTTAATAATTATTAATTTTATATATGAATTATAATATTAAAAATATTTTATATTAAATTAATGTTCACTTTATAATTCAACATAAAAAAATATTATTAATTAAATTTCCTATTAATAAAATTTTAATATAAACATGCAATGCTTATGAATACATTTTCATCAAATAAATAATTATTATTTATTTATATTTTTAAGTAATATCATAAAAGTATATTAATTATGAATGTCTATTATGGGTGCTCAATTATATATTCAGGCTTTGAGTCATATTTATCTTGAGTTCGGGCCAAATCGATCTCGGACTTGGATTCTTATGGATTGGGGGTTTTCTCAGACTCGGGTTTTGTTGGGTTCAATTTTCTCGAGCTCGAGCTTTCTCATGCTTGGATTTGTTATGGGCTCAAACTTTCTCAAACTCAGATAGTTATGAGCTTAAATCGACATGAGTGAACTTTTGGGCTCGAGCTTGTCTTGCCAACTCTATCTCCAACCTAGGACTTATATGGGTTAGTGAGAGAAAGTTTCAATCAAGGTAATAATTTTATCATTTCTAAAGTGTTTATTGGAAATTTTAGTCTATGAATTTTGGTTCGAATGATTTTTAAGATAATAGTATGTTTATGATTGTGCGAAGAAGTGAAGAGAAAAGTGGGAAAAGAGGTTTCAAGCATGGGAAAATTTGATGTAGCGGATTAGTGAAGAAAAATTGAAAAACTTTGATGTGTTTTGGCTCATCCAAAAGTAAGCACCTTTGGATTTCCTAACTTTTCCGTTAATATTATAATTTTTAAATTGAAATTAATTAGTTAATAAATAGCTGGAATGAAATACATGTATCGAAAATTTGAGACTATGGCTTAAAAGTATTAAAAATAGATAGTTAATTTGATTTTTTTTCTATCAATGATAATACTTGGCTTATCCTAAGCGAAAATAAATTAAGAAAGTGATATGTGATCTATAATGTCATGGTATAATATGAAATTGATATTAAGAAATTAAATGTGATTATTTGCCATAAAGGAACATAATATAGTAAATTGATATAACAAAGCAAATAGAGGTAAAAATAGAAAAGTGAAGAATTGGAAAGAGAGTTGTGTCACACGAATATTTAATTTGAATATTGACTTTAAACGTTAAGTGTAAAATGTGAATAAAAATGGTGTAAGTGAAGTATGTGAATTTTTCAAAATTATGGTTAAAGTACTTGTAAGTGCATAAATGTGAAATGATGGCTTACACCACCTAAGTGACAAGTGAACTAGCGGAAAGTGCTTGAAATGATTATGAAAAGCTCTATAAGTTCTTGAAAAGAGATACTAATAAATGAATAACAATAAGAGACTTTAAAGCAAAAATGTATTTATAAGTATACCTTTTAAAGTGATTGTATGAATTTTTAAATAATTGTTTATAGTATAAATGAGTTGTCCTTGTAAGCCTAGTGAAATAATGAGTGTATAATTCGCATGTCAATAAGGATTAATATCTTTACTTTGTGTTAGATGATAATGTTTTGGTGAAGCTAGATATGTGTGGCATGTAAGTGTATAATGAGAGTCCTAGTGTTTGGTGTGATGGTTGGGTTGTACTTTTTAGTGTAATAAAGTGTATAGTGTTTAGAGTTATGTTTTATTAGTGTTTATTAAGGGCTAAGTGTTTGTAATTACTGATAAATGAATTTTTAGAAATGTTATGTGCTGAAATGAGCATTGGTTAAAAGTAGAAAGTAAATATAATTGAATATAAGTGAACTTAAAAGTGATAGTGTTCTTATCCAGTAATGCCATATAAAAGCATAGGTTTGAATCCCATCATGGCTAAATGCTAAACATTTTCTAGGTGGAGTAGGTACTCCCACCAAACTTTGTGAGTCCTTTTGGGTTATTCTCATAGTAGGGAGTCAGTTTTGAGGCTAAAACCGAGTATAAACACCTCAGACACAATACCTCCACTGTTAATGGTCTAATTGGTTACTCAAAGAATGACACTTCAGTGACTTCTCCCAATAAAAGAGTCGATTTCTATCAACAAAAATAAATAAAGACAAAAGAATTAAAAATTTTGTGTTATTTTTTTATCTTTTAAGTATTATATATTTATTATAAACTAATACCAATTTTCAATACGTTAATTTTATTTTATATTTCTACGATGTATTTAAATTGTTTTCCTATGTTACATTTTAAAAAATGATTTTTTCTATTATGTGCTTGCATTATATTTGCATAATTTATTATAATGATTTAATTTATAAAAATATTCATAAGTTTGTGTTCATGATTTTTAATACAAATTTACACAATAATAATTTTTATATAGTGATAACATGTTAATTTGCATGATATTTTGTGTTTAATTCAGTTTATTTTTAATTTGATCCCTGCTAAATTAGTGTTTTTATGTTTTAATCTTGTCAGGGACACAATTGAGACACTAAGAGACAAATACAAGTAGAAAAGGACCAAATTTAAACACAATCAATGAAATGAGGCCGAATAAAAAATGTGGAGAAAAGCCAAGGACTCATCAGAATTTTTGACTTTGTAAAAGCCAAAAATAGAAAAAAAATCTTATTTCATTTTTATTTATTTATTTTATTTTATTTTATATTAAAATTAGTTAATGCCAAAAATAGTAAATTCGATGTATATAAATAGGGCCTTAATGTTCTTTGGAAAGGCATCCCTTAATTCTACATTTTGATTTCAACTTGGAATTGAATAGAATTAATTTCTTTGTTTTCTTTCAATTTTGGAGTGCATTCCGCTACTTGATTTCCCATTCTTGTTTGTTCTTTCAAAATTGGTCCAATTGCTCTCCACGTACCTTTCTTTCCCATTCTTTATCATAATCATCAAACCACCTTTCAAAGTTTACAAAGCATGAATAACTTCATACTTCACTAAATCCCATCTTAGCTTTAGGCCGGTGTTCTTTCCAGTCAGGAATCGTAGGATACGTATTTGTGCTAAAAATCTTTCCAATCGGTATTCACATTTTTCCTAAGTATTGGGATTGAAAACTCATCCCTTAAAATTAAATCGATTTCAAGTCAAAAAATGCATGTTGGGTTGGAGTCGTGTTTGCTAACAGTTAGAGAAACGAGTCGGTCGTGCTGTATTTGGATCTCCAAGAACAAATCAAGGAGGAAGTGATCGGGTTTAAACGATCCACGCGGTTGAGGCCGTTAATTCGAGTTGGGTTCTTCAGAATGTAAGGCTGTCGAAATCTTGAATCGGGAACACGTGTATCTCAGTTAGATAATCGGTAAGGGTTGGTTTGTAGGTCATACCGGGGCCAGCTACAAGAGGAAGGATTGGTGGTTAGGACGTTCTTAACTGCTATAACCAGCTTATTAGTTGGAGGAGAAGATTAATTTTCGAGGATCGATTCTTAACCCGAAATCTACCGAGTCTAGGGCTAAGGTTTATTATCTTTGATTACAAAATCCGAATTTAGTTTCCAATTTAATTTATAATTTATTTAATTATTTATTTATGTTGTTTCAATTATTTAGCTTCTAAACATTTTTAGAACCTCCAGATTTATTTGTTAATTTTTTTCTGGTCCGTTTGGAGTCCTGGGCACGACCTTTGCCACGACCTTCGACACGACAAACATTCTGTCCACAAGATAAACACAGAAGTTGATTATAACATCCAATCCTTGTGGAATCGATCCTACTACAACTCTTTACTACTATTTAGAGTTATTTTGTAGGAATTATTTTTGGTGGTTTTGAAGCCTATCAAATTTTGGCACCATTGCCAGAGATTGGAGATATTTTTCTAATTTTTGTTTGTTTACCTTATGACTAGATCAGAACTGAGAACTCTAGAGTTTGAACCAGAAATTGAGAAATTGGCCCGAAAACTGTGAAGAGAAGCTATACGATGTAACACTTCTTACCTGTATCTGAAGCCGAGACAGTGTTCGAGGCATTACCGGGATAAAACATTAACATCCACACAAAATCGGCCATAAAATTTTGGTTCAAATTTAAAAATTTTCAATTTCATGCAAATTGTCCCTTATAAGGGCTTACGAGGCCCAAAACATACATTGAAGGTAATTCGAGATTAACCGAGGACTTTAGAAAACTTTAGGGCAACTTAGAAAAATTTTCCTACTTTGGGAGTCACACGCTCGTGTGGCTTGGGACACGTCCGTGTCCTCAGCCCGTGTAACTCTCTGACTATGACGTCATCATACAATTAGGGTCACACGGCCAAGTCACACACCCGTGTGCTTAGGCCGTGTGGCGAATTAAATTCTCAAAATTAAGTACAGACTTCACACGGCTTGGGCACATGCCCATGTCCTAAGGCCGTGCCTGTCTCTGCCCGTATGTTTACTACTGGGCATTCTATTTGCATTAACTAGGGTGCAGAGGACACACAGTCTAACCACACGCCCCTGGGGCAGACCGTATGTCAGACACGGCCTAGACACACACTCGTGTGTCTACTCATGTGGACAAATTTGAGGCTATTTCCCAAGCCATTGGTCACCCTTAAATGCTTATTTACTCATTCATTTAAGATGACATGCAACCTAGTACATTTAGTCACTTAAAGACTCACAAATGTGATTATGCCATGCCTTTGTGATGTCAACATGTCGTTTATCCAAAACATCATACTTTTATATGGCATTCCACACCAATTTCATATTCATTCATTATGCTAAACCTACTTTTAATTTACCTAATTATACCATAGATTGAGCATACTTATTAACCATGATTTATTCACTTAGCACATATGCCATTCGTCACACATCTCATCCATAAACAAACACATCAAACATAAAAAAATTGCATGCATGTATAATTGATTAGGGTTACAACCCTAATGATCAACATGGACCATATCACATAGTCATATAGAAAATAAATCAAATATTTCTATAAGCCAACACATTTGACTAGAACAATATGACATATAACAAAAAGACCAAGTCCCTATACATGAAATACTCAAAATATTGAGACTAACTATACCCAAATGTCCAGTTGATAGTGTGATCAAGCCTCCGACTTTCTTCGATCCCCGAGTTGACTTGGCGATACTATAAGAAAATAGGAAAAGAGATGGGAATAAGCATGAAGCTTAGTAAGTTCACATGCAAATAAATAGCAACAGTAATCATAAATATGTATATATATATAAACATTAGTGACATAGCATATATTTACTTATGTATTATTCTGAACTCATAGATTTAACTCAAATTTGTAAACATAACTTACAAATTTTCAATCTTACCTAAAATTCATCACATATTGAGCTCATACATGTGAGTTTATCGTACATACCTGTACCAACTCAAATCACAATGTCATATTCCCTTTTCATTGATTTACTTGTCGATTGAGTCACAAGTTTACCCGTTGAACACTCAGAATATTATTGGATAGACGGAAGACTTGCACATAGTGCTTCAAGCGTAGCCACATGCTACCTCATATCATAATCACATATTGGTCGCTCACGAGCTAATCACAGGCCTGCTCAAAAAAGCTGACAGCCAGGACGTAACTACACGGGCTACTCACACAAGCTGACAGGTATCTGCAACACATGCTGGGCTACCCAACCACCGGTAGAACGTATAAAACCAGCACCCGGATTCATATTTCACATTTACACATATGTTCATGATCTCATATCCACATAGTTCCTAGTGACATGTCATATTGTATCCTAAATTATTCCTAAGGTTCAAACGGGGTTTTCTCGATATCTCATATTCGTCGAATTCATTCACAATCTCGTGCTCATAGATTACAACATCATTCACACACTTGAGATAATAAGTAATCATATAAAATCATACATTAACAAAATATTAAAAGCATGATATATCATTGCAACATTTACACATGAACTTACCTCGGTACAAAATGATGGTAATCGAGCCTAATCGTCGTATACTTTATTCTTCCCTCGATCAAGACCCGTATCACGTTTTCCTTGATCTATAATGGAAAATTTAACTTGTTTATTAATCTCATTATTTAAATCAATCCATAATTCATGTTGTGGAAAAATTACCTTTTTACCCCTAACTTTTTATTTATTTACAATTTAGTCCCTAGGCTCGTAAAATGAAATGAATGTATTTTTTTTGTTACCCAAGCCTAGCCAAACCTATACCATGCTCATTTCAGCCCATATTTTCCTTTATTTCACATTTTTACTACCCACTTTTACACTTTTACAAACAAGTCCCCGTTTTAGGTGTTTTCACTAAAAATCACCTAGTAAAAGATGTTTATCATGCATCAAACATTCATATTCCTCCATTAATCAACAAAATACATGCATGTTACACATGGGCCAAATTTCATACATGAAACTTAGCTCAAAATATAGCTAGAAATGGGTAGATCATGCTTCAAAGACTTTAAAAATACAAAGAACATTAAAAACGGGGCTAGGGAGCACTTACAATTAAGCTTGGAAATGTTGAACAAAAACCTAGCTATGGCTATTGAGAAATTTAGCTAGCACTTGGAGAAGGTGAACACATTTTTGCTTTGATTTTCCCTTTTTATTCTTTTAATTACCGAATGACTAAAATGCTCTTAGGGTCTTTCTTTCAAATTTTTCCTATGCATGTCCATTTTTGTTCAAAATTATAAAAATTGGTCAAATTGCTAATTAGGACCCTCTAATTCATAATATAAAGCAATTTCATGCTTAAAGCTTTTAGAATGCAAGTTTTGCTTCTTATTCAATTTGGTCCTTAAAATTCAATTGGACATTTTATGCATAGAATTTCTTCATGAAACTTTCACACAAGCATGCAATCATATCATAGACCTTATGAGAATCATAAAATAATTATTTCTATTTCGGATTTGTGGTCTTGAAACCACTATTTCGACTAAACCATAATTTGGGATGTTATATACGACGTGGTAAACGGCCAAATCCCGGATTCGAAACCATATCATACACTGAGAAAATTCTCGTTTGACGAACCAAACTAGATGGCTGTACAGATGATATGCCAATTCGCCACAGCACCGGATGAACAACAACCCTTATGTATGTATAACCTATCCGGTAGGAGGAACGCTGTTCGAGTTAAAATTTGGTTTGATTCATTTACTACCTACCTTCCATGGACTACAGAACGAAAATCCACACACTCACCTTAAAAGGTTTCATACGGTGTGCACAAGCATAAAGCCTCAGGGAGTAATCGAAATCGAACTAAGGAGGGACATCGTAGGAATTCGTCAAAAGGAGACTGAATCACTCTATGATTACTGAGAGGGATACAAAAAGTTGTGTGCAAGTTGATGACAACATGGACTGACTGAATAGTCATCTTGCAGTATTTCAATGAGGGTTTACTCCTGATGGAAATGAAAATGATAGATGCTGCAAGTGGAGGGGCACTAGTCAATATGACTCCTCAGAGAGCTAGAGAGTTGATTTCAACTATGGCTTCTAACTCTCAACAATTCCGATCGGCTACAGAACCCACGAGATAGGTTAATGGGTAAAATTCTTTATCTTTAGAAGATAAAATCAATAAGCTAACTAACGTTGTTCAAACTTTGCTTATAGATAAATCAAGCCCAACACGGTTGTGTGAAATTTATGCTAAGCCAGACCATCTGACGGACTCATGTCCGATTTTACATGAGGATTCGACAAAATAAGAAAATGTTGTTGGAAACTTTCTAGGACCGCCCCAAAGGCGATATGACCCCTACTCAAACTCGTATAATGTGGGGTGAAAAGATAACCCGAATTTAAGTTATGGGTCGAACCTTTGGTTCAATCAACCGTACCAACAAAGTCCACCTTCGAATCAATAGTTACCACCCCCAAAGTCATGTTTGAAAGCCATAGTGGAAAGGCTAGCCAATAGTACTGAAAAATTTCAACAAAAAACTAACATGCATTTGCAGGAGTTGGATAAGCAAGTGAGCAAACTTGTGATCACGGTTAGCCGTTTAGAGTCCCAAGGTAAGCTGCAATCCCAAACTGAGCCAAACCCTTGACACAATGTAAGTGTTATGATATTGAGGAGTGGGAAGGTTTTGCAGCCCATACTTGACACGTGTCTCACCCACGACACTAGTCGAGATAAGGAGAAACTTGAAACGGAGGCTCTAGTAGAATCAACACCACAAAAATCGTTTGCAGTACCACCTCTGTTTCCTGGAAGACTTGTCCAGTACAAAAAGGAGTGAGAAGAAATAGAGATCCTCGACACCTTTCGAAAGGTAGAAATCAACGTACCTCTTTTTGACACGATTAAGTAGATTTCATGATACGCAAAATTCTTAAAAGAATTATGCACGAGTAAAAGGAAACTCCTAGGCAATGAAAAGGTAAGTGTCAGAGAAAATGTCTCCATCGTTCTGCAAAGAAAAATACCACCCAAATGTAAGGACCAAGGTATGTTTTTCATATCCTGAAAAATAGGTAGTGTCGGTATTAAAAAAGCAATGTGTGACTTTGGTGCATCAATTAATGTTATGCCCTTTTCAATTTATAAACTACTTAATGCAGGTCCTTTGAAGGAAACATGTCTAATTATTCAGCTTATAGATAGATCTGTGGTGCATCCGGAGGGAGTATTGGAGGACATTCTTATCAAGGTAAATGAGCTAATATTTCCTGCAGACTTCTACATTATCAACATGGAGGATGACAATTTGGCCAATTCGTCTGACATACTTCTCGGGAGGCTATTCTTGAGTACCGCACAAACAAAGATTGATGTACAAAGTGGGATACTCACTATGGAATTCGATGGGGAAGTGGTGAAATTCAATGTCTATGAGGCCATGAACTTCCTTAGCATGATTTCTAATGTTTCTAATATTGATATAATCGACCCTTTAACTGAATTACATTTCGAATATCATGACGAGGATGAATTACGAGTTGTTCTTTTACAGAAGTCTAGACTTTGATGCAATGGAAGAACTAGAGGAATGGATAACCTTTGAAGAGTCTATCCACAAAACAGTGGCTCATATAGAGGCGTCGCAATAACGGAAAAATTTAGCTAAAATTTTTGAATTATCTCATTCATAAACCAAGCTTGTACCATCTATTTTGTAGGCTCCAGAGTTGGAACACAAACCGCTTCCAGACCATTTGAAGTACACTTTTCTCGGTAAAAAAATACCTTACTGGTAATAATCTCGAGTAAACTTACGAAGGTAGAAGAGGAAAACTTGGCACGAGTTCTTAGAGACTATAAAGAGGTAATTGGATGGACGATAGCCGACATTAAGGGGTTGAGCCCCTCGACTTGCATGCATAAAATTCAGGTGGTAGATAATGCTATTCCCAAAAGAGAGGCTAAAAGGTATCTAAATCCACCCATGATAGAGGTGATAAGGAAAAAAGTCCAAAAGTTACTTAATGTTGGGATGATCTATCCAATTTCTGATAGTAATTGGGTCAGCTCAGTCCATGTAGTACCGAAAAATACCGGTGTAACCGTAATTGAGAATTCGACAGGTGAGATGGTTTTCACTCAGGTTCAAAATGGGTAGAGAGTCTGCATCGATTACAAGAAGTTGAATTTCTTAACTCGAAAAGATCATTTTCCACTTTCTTTTATTGACCAGATGTTAGAACGTTTAGCTGGAAAGTCTCATTATTATTGTCTTGATGGTTACTCAGGGTTTTTCCAGATTCTAGTGGCACCGAAAGATTAAGAAAAGACGACATTTATGTGTCTATTTGGCACGTTCGCTTACAGACGGATGCTGTTCAGAATTTGCAATACCTCAGCCATGTTTTAAAGGTGCATGGTAAGTATATTTTTCGACCACGTCGAGAAAATAATTGAGGTGTTCATGGACGACTTGACTATGTATGGTGAGTCTTTTTGAGGTATGTTTATCAAATCTTGAAAAAATCTTGGAAAGATGTTTAAAATTTAATCTTATTTGAAATTATGAGAAATGCCATTTTATGGTAGATAAAGGATTAGTTCTAGGTCATATCATATCTGCTGAGGGAATTTCTGTCGATAAAGAAAAAATCAACATCATTAACTCACTACCATACCCCACAACTGTGAGGGAGATTCGTTCTTTCCTTGGTCATGCAAGTTTCTACAGGCGGTTCATTAAAGACTTTTCAAAAATTGCACAATCGCTTTGCAATCTACTACAGAAGGACAAGGAGTTCGAGTTTGACCAATCATGCAGAGATGTGTTTGACACGCTCAAGCATAAGCTCATTTCGACACCTATTTTTCAACCACCAAATTAGAATTATCCTTTCGAGATAATGTGCGATGCAAGTGACCATAGCTAGGAGGAGTCCTTAGGAAAAGAATCAAGAAAGAACTACACATTATCTCCGATGTGTCTAAGACTTTGGATGCTGCCTAAAGTAATTACTCGACTACTGAAAAAGATTCTAACTTTATAGTTTTTGCTTTGGAAAAATTTCGTTCTTATTTATTAGGGACAAAAATTGTTGTTTTTTCTTATCATGCAAGTCTTAAATATCTAATCGAGAAAAATAAAGCAAAACTGAGGCTTATTAGGTGGATATTACTTTTGCAAGAGTTCGATTTTGAAATATGGGATAAAAAAGGACGCGAAAATTTAGTAGCTGACCATCTGAGCCGAATACCACAATCGAAGGACTTCACACCACTTAAAGATGATTTTTTGGATGAAAGCAATTACCTTGCTACAGGTATAGTCTCTTCTAACTTATCGCGATCTAAAAAAGATAAGATCAAGCGTAAATCGCGATCTTATATTTAGGACGACCCCTACCTTTGGAAATAATGTTCTGATCAGGTAATTTGACGATGTGTTACAGAAACTAAGGTAAAATCAATTTTATCTTTTTGTCATTCTTTTGCATGTGGTGGACAATTTGGTCCTAAACGAACTACACATAAAGTACTTGAATATGGACTATATTGGCTACATATTTTTTGAGATGCATATTTGTTCTGTAAAACATACAAAAAGTGTTGATAATGACATATTGTTTTGGTATGTTTATGGTTATGATTTGACTAGTGAAATGGTTGAAGATGAGATGGGATGATTTGTATATGAATTGGCATGTTTTGGTTACTGGTTTAGTCCCGATCCTTTTCCAAGCATGTTTTAAGGTCTCGTAGGGCCTTATAAGGGACAATATGAATGTGTTGAATGGATTTTGATTATGAATGCATAAATGTATGTGTTATATATGTGAATGATGTGTATTGTTCAGTAATGCCTCGTAACCCTATTTCGGCAACGGATACGGGTTAGGGGTGTTACACTTTCTTTCCCATTCTTTATCATAATCATCAAACCACTTTTCAAAGTTTACAAAGCATGAATAACTTCATGCTTCACTAAATCCCATCTTAGCTTTAGGTTGGTGTTCTTTCCAGTCAGGAATCGTGAGATACATATTTGTGCTAAAAATCTTTCCAATTGGTATTCACATTTTTTTTAAGTATCGGGATTGGTAACTCATCCCTTAAAGTTAACTCAATTTCAAGTCAAAAAGTGCACGTTGGGTTGGAGTCGTCTTTGCTGACAGTTGGAAAAATGAGTCGGTCGTGTTGTATTCAGATCTCTGAGAACAAATCAAGGAAAAAGTGATCAGGTTTAAACGACCCACGTGGTGGAGACCGTTAATTCGAGTTGGGTTCTTCAGAAAGCAAAGCTACCGGAATCTTGAATAGGGAAAACGTGTATCTCGATTAGATAATCAGTAAGGGTTGGTTTGCAAGTCGTACTGGGACCAGCTACAAGAGGAATGATTGGTGGTTAGGACGTTCTTAACTGCTATAACCAACTTATCGTTTGGAGGAGAAGATTAATTTTCGAGGATCGATTTGTAACATCCCGAATTAGGGTCTAGTCAAAATAGTGGTTTTGAGACCACAAATCCAAAACAAAAATAATTATTTTATGATTATTTGATGGTCCATGATATGATTGCATATTGGTGTGAAATTTTCATGAAAAAATTTTATGCCTAAAGTGTCAAATTTGAAGTTAGAGACTAAATCGAATAAGTTGCAAAATATGTGTTTTAGAAGCTTCAAGCTTGAAATTGCATTGGATTATTAATTAGATGTCCTTAAATAGCAATTTGACCAAGTTCTAAAATTTTGGTCAAAATGGGCATGAATAGGAAAATTTGAAAGAAAGACTTAAAGGGCATTTTAGTCATTTGGTTAATAAAAGAATAAAATGGGAAAATCAAGTCAAAAATTGGTGTCCATCTTCCTCATTGTGTGCTGAAAATTTGCATGCTCTCCATAGCTAAGGTTTTCAAATTTTCAAGCTTGATTGTAAGTGCTCTCAAGCCTCGTTTTTATGTTCTTTACATTTTTGAGATCCTTGAAGCATGATCTATCCATTTCTAGCCATATTTTTAAGTAGGGTTCATGTGTGAAATTTGACCCATGTGTGGCAGGTTTGTATTTTAATGTTTAATGGAAGAATATGAAAGTTTGATGTGTGATGAACATCTTTTACTAAGTGATTTTTAGTGAAAACACCTAAAAAGGACTTATTTGTAAAAGATGTAGAAATGAGTAGTAGAAATATGATTTAATGAGAAATGTAGACTGATATGAGTTAGAATATGAATCGGCTAAGCTTGGGTGATCAAGGAAATGCATGCATTTCATTTTACGAGCCTAGGGATTAAGTGTAAATAGTGAAAAGTTAGGGGTAAAAAGGTAATTTTACCAAAGTATGAGTTATGGGTCAATACAAACAATGTGTGTATTGAACAAGCTAAATTTGGCATTATAGGTCAAGAAAAACGTGATTCGAGTCTTGATCGGGGAAAAAACAAGGTTTACGAGGATTAGGCTTGTTTCTATCATTTTGTACCGAGGTAACTTCATATGCAAATTATGCAATATATGCCATACTTTTAATGCTTAAATATTGCATGTATGGTAAGTACATATATAATTAATGTGATGTTGTATCATGTGTTTAATGCTTAAATTTTATTATGAATTATGCTTTGATTATTTCATGAGTATGCAATTGGTGTATGGATATTAAAATCGACATTATGAGCAAGTTCAGTGGAAATGTGGTATCGAAGAATCTCGTTTGAACCTTAGGAATAGTTTAGGATACAAGTGACATGTCACTAGGGATTATGCGAAATGAGCTCATGAGTTATGTGGTCTGAGCTCATGATATATGTGACTTATGTTATGGGGTTCCTAGTGCTGGTCTTGTATGTTCTATCGGTGGCTGAGTAGTCCGACATGTGTTGCGGATACCTAATAGCTTGTGTGAGCAGCCCGTGTAGCTACATCATAAATGACAGCTCGAGCGAGCAGACCCGTGAGTAGCTTGAAAGTGAACAACAAGTGATATGTGATATGTGATATAAGGTAGTGATGGCTACATATGGGGCACTTAGGTGCAAGATTCCGATGTATCCTATGGTATTCCAAGTGTTCAACGGATAGTCCAAAAAAAAAGTTCAATGGGTAATCTTAATGAATACGTCAAAGACGAGAAAGTAAGTTATTATGTGCAAGTGGGCACAGGTATGTACATCGAACTCATGAAAATACCATGGGATATGATGAACTTGTAGCAAGAATATATATATGTAAGTATGAAGAATAAATTTAAGTGATTTGATAATAAAATGCAAGATTATGTTCATTATGTTAAATGTATGATTATTGTTTGTTTTAAATTGAATTTTATTTGCATGTGAGCTTACTAAGCTTTAAAGCTTACTCACTTTCCTTTCCCTTTTCTTATAGTGTCACCAAGCTAGCTCGGGAATCGGAGGACGTCGGAGTTTTCGATCACATTATCAATTGGAAAATTGGGTATAGTTAGTCTCAACATTTTAATTATGGCATGTATAAGGACTTCGTCTTTTTGTTATATGTCATATTGGTTTAGCCAAATATGTTGGCTTATGGTAGTATTTGATTCATTTTTTATATGGCCATGTGATATGGTTCATATTGATTATTTGGGTTGTAACCTTAATTATTTATGCATGCATTCAATGTGTTATGCTTGATGTGGTTGCTTGTGGATGATATGTGAGATGAATTACATGTGCTTAATGAATGAATTGTGGCTAATAAGTATGACCAAAGCTATGGTATAATTGAATAAATTGAAAGTAGGTTTATCATGATGAATAAATATGAAATTGGTGTGGAATGTCATATGAAAGCATGATGGTTTGGATAGGTGATATGTTGACATTAAAAAGTCATGGATTAATCATGTTTATAAGTATTTGAGTGACTAAATATGTAATGCCCCCAAAATCCCGAAATCCAAAAATCCCAAAATTTTGAATTTTCTTTATTTTCGATTGTGATAAAAATTGTGTTTAATATTCTTATCCAAGTGATAATTTTAGTAGGTCTTAGCTAAGGTTGAGTTCGAATTAAGGGGTATAAGAAATTATAATTTAATTATTAAAAGAATCAGCGCTGACAAGTAGGTGGGCTTTTGAATAAGTGAAGAAACAATTGGACCCAAAAAGAGCCTGTGGTAGAGTGGCTAAGTGACGCCACATAAGGTGTAGTGAGGTGGCGTTAGTAGCTAGCAAGGGGGTCTAAGGTTCCAAACCTATCTTAGTATTTTTAGGATTTAATTTTGGCCTTCTAGAAGGATGGAAGTGGCGTGAAGATGGACTCCAAGGGGAGTGTTCAAAATAGAAAATTAAGGAAAGGATCAAGGGGTTATCAGGGAGAAAAATGAGAAGATGAGAAGTGAAGAGTAAGTGGAGCTGAATTGGGAACTTGGGCTTGAAGAATTCGGCTATAGGGCTATAAATAGGTACCAAATGGGAGGGTTGAAAAGTTAATGACGAATTTCCCTTCACTTTGTGCCAGAAACCCTTTTCTCTTCAAGATCCAAAAAGCCGAAAACCCTCTATTTTACTTTCTTTTCTTTCTGCCGATTTCTATTCTTCTCTCTGCCGATTTCTATTCTTCTCTACAAAATCTTCCTTGCTGATTTCTTCTACTACTCTTCTTCTTTAATCTGTACCAAAAAAACTTTATTCGCCATACTTAGTTTGAAAAGCCGAAAAACCGAATCTTCTAAGGGCCGAATACTTTTTGCCCGAATCTAGTGTAAGTGTTGCTCTTCCAATCGGTTTTTCTTTGTTTAGTATCGATTGTTGTCCCTTACTCTTTCTAATCAACTTTTGGTAGGGAATTAGTATCGGATCTTGGTTTTTAGCTCTCTGCTGAATTGTTCCTTAAGGTGTTGCAGTTTTGGTAAGTAATCTTATCCCATTGGCTAAGGTGGCCGAATGGTCATAGTTATGGTAAGGAGACTTATGTTGGATACGAGTCACCTATTATTCGGGTTTTAAAAAGTTAAGATTTGTGCAAATCTAGGAAATAAGTGATCAAGGAAAAAGCGATTAAGGATTGGGCTCAAGGTAAGGTTAATGTGAGGTTTCGATTTTTGAGTAAATAAGTATTAAGCATGCGATTAATTGAAAGGTAATATCGATTGTAGGTTTGGATTAAGAAGATCGCATCACGCTTGCTTACCAGGTGTGTACATACACTGCACACACACAATGAATATGCAAAAGTTGAAAAGTCGAAAACCTGAAAAGTCAAAATATCGAAAAGCCGAAAGTTTGGCTAGGGTAGTCTTGCGAGTGCACGAACACTCGTAAGGGGGAAACCGATAGGTTGCTTGAGGCCCATGGGCGATTCCGTAGACTTGGGTTGTGATTTGGCCATATGAGCCGGAATGGGCTAAATGGACCCAATGGGCTGTTGGGCCCATAATAGGCAAAAACTGAATATTGATGATTTGTGATAGGAATTTGTATGTGAGCATGAATATGAATGTGACTGGGCCTAACGGGCCATATAAATGTGATTTGGGCCTAATGGGCCATATATAGGTGATTTGGGCCTAATGGGCCATATGAATATGATTGGGCTTAATGGGCCAGATACAGGTATGCTAAATTGTTCGGGCTTTGTAAGGGGTTTTGAGCCTAGTATATGATACCCACATAAGACTTAATTAATATATCGCGACCGTGGACAAGTCAAAGGGTTAAGGTGTGGCAACGGGTATATACATGTCTAGAATTGGATCTAGGGAGAGCTTGGTACTTAAGCGCTCTTAATGACCCACCTCCTCTTCTCTGGAATCCTACTTGGTGCATAGTATTCGTTCATCTTAATCACGGGACTTGTTAACGGGCCAAGGTAAGTGAAAACCATAATTAAGAGAAAATTACCAAAATGCCCCTAAGGGAGAAAATGACCAAAATACCCTAGGTGTTGAATGTAAGTTTTGTGAATGTGACATGCATACATATGATATTCTGCTTAGGTTGCATATGGGTTGAGAATTATGAAACAGAGGAAGTATATGAGGATCGCATGGCTGCTTGACAATCGTGGATCCAGTGACGGCTTTTAAAGCCCAATATATGAATGAAGGTAGTTCTGCAATCGGGCTACCATGGTGTGTGGGTTGGGTGGGTCGGTATTTATATCCCCACATGGTGTGATGGGGGACGGAGCCGGTGTGTAGCGGATGGATAATTTGGATGGGATTGCATTGCATGTTTGATGTATGATGATTCTATTTTTTTTGTATGCTTGTTTTTACCGAGGTTGTACACATCGAGTTTGCATAAAACTCACCCCTCTTTATTTTATTTTCAGTGATGTTCAGTAGAAGGTTCGAGTTTTGGAGGGAAGCTGGGTGGCCAGCTAGCAAGATAATTTGGACTTGTTTTTTTTAAGCATATAAGTTTTTATTTAATTAAGTATGTTTCAGATCAGATTGTAATAAGGTTTTCATTATGTTATTATTACTTGAACTATTATTATTATTTTCATTGTAATTTACAAGAAGTTGAACATGGGTTTCCTAAATTATAGTATGTTTTCTACGTTTCCGCAATTAAATTTTTAAATGATAAGTTTTTATAAATCAAATGTTTCAAACAAGGTTTTTGCAACTGAAAGGTGTTTTTTTTAAGTTAATTAAGGTTTCTTTTTATTTTAAGAAGGGTTTTCAAAGAAAACATAGTTTTCGCTAAAACACTTCAATGTGACACACCAGATTCGGCCATAACGTCTAGGCCGGGTTTAGGGTGTTACAAAATATACTATGTTGCCTGCCATAAAAAATGTATGAGTGAGTGTGCATTTAAGGGTGACAAATGGCTTGGAAAATAGCCTCAAAGTTGTTCACACGGGTAGACACACGGGTGTGTGTCTAGGCCGTATGTGACACATGGTTTGCCCTATGGGCGTGTGATTCGACCGTGCGTCCCCTGCACCCTAATTAGGTGAAACAGAATGCTCAGTAGTAAACACACGGGAAAAGACACGGTCGTGTATCTCAGCCGTATGGAGGACACGGCCTTAGAACATGGGCGTGTGCCCAAGCCGTGTGAAGTCTACACTTAATTTTGGAATTTAATTCGCCACACGGCCTAAGCACACGGGTGTGTAACTTGGCCGTGTGATCTTATTTGGGTGATGACGTCATAGTTAGAGAGTTACACGCTAAGGACACGAGCGTGTGTGGCCACACGGCCTACCCACATGGGCATGTGACTCTCCAATGTAGGAAAATTTTCTAATTTTTTCCAAAGTTTTCTAAAGTCCTCGGTTTAGTCCCGAACCACACCTAGTATATGTTTTGGGCCTCGTAGACCCATATAAGGGACAATTTGCATATGTATGAATGAATTTAATTTGAACAAAATTTTATGGACCGGTTTTGTACGTTTGCTTGTGTTTAAGTCCGATAATGCCTCGTATTCTGTCCCGACGTCGGACACGGGTAAGGGGTGTTGCACGATTCTTAACCCGGAATTTACCGAGTCTAAGGCTAAGGCTTATTATCTTTGATTACAAAATTCGAATTTATTTTCCAATTTAATTTCTAATTTATTTAATTATTTATTTATGTTGTTTCAATTACTTAGTTTCTAAACATTTTCAGAACCCCCAGATTATTTGTTAATTTTTTTTGCAGGTCCGTCTGGAGTCGTGGGCACGACCTTTGACACGACAAACGTTTTGTCCACAAGATAAACGCAGAAGTTGATTATAACATCCAATCCCTGTGGACTCGACCTTACTATCACTCTTTACTACTATGTAGAGTTACTTTGTAGGAATTATTTTTAGTGGTTTCGATGCCCATCATATAAGTTTTTTAAATTCCTTATTCGTATGGTATTCATATTATTTTTATAGATTCATGTATTTAAGTAATATTTTTATACAATTTAAAATAATTATTGAATCAATTTGAATTTGAATGTAAATTTATTGGAAGTTAATTATTTAATGGCTCACAATCCAATTTTCATAATTAAAATGTTACAGTATATTAATAACAATATTTTTTTAATTTAGTAACATTTTTAGAACTTCAAAAATTAATTAAATAATTATTATTTATTAAAATTTAATTAAAAAATAGTAACCAAATAAATTATAAAACAAAATGTAAATCCTAATGGGAGGAGAGTTAAAATTAAAATTATATAAAAAAAGGACTTGAAGCAAATATAAAAAACACTATGTTCCAAGTTAATTCTTTGAGTTTTAAAATGAGTCCCACTTTTAGAATTATGTTTTTTTAATAAAATAATGCCGGTGGCTTTAATCCAAAGAAAAAACAAGTACACCAAACAAAACTAGAAACACAACCACTAAATTAATGTCCCCTTTTCCAAGGGACTCCACCGACACGAACCCCTCAAGCCAACTATGTAAAATACAATGGGGATAACAAATATCAACAAGAACCCTCAACTCGAAACTGTAAAAGCCGAACCTCAAGGTGGATCAAAGAGTCGTCTGTCAACAGCAACAATAGTAGTAGCCAACAACAGAGCTTCCTCTACCCAGAACCCATCTTCCAGCCGCAATATACCTTCCTGAGCCACCGCATGTGCAAACCGATTGCTAAATCTTTCTAGGAAAGCAAATCGACACTCCAGAAATGCCCGAGAGGGCCCCTTCGCTTCCCAAATTAAGGCGCTAATTTCAGAGAAATCATTAGACTCAGTTTGCAACTTCTGAACAACCGCCCATGTGTCACTTTCCAACACAACAAACCGGAACCCCAGATCGACAACAAATCGTAGCCCGTGAAGAACAACTAAAGCTTTTGCGGCAAAGACCGAAGAGACAACTAAAGTAACCTGACTGCATGCCCCCATAATCATTCTGGATGCCTCCCTTATAATAATTCCTGAGCACACTTTCCGCTGTTGAAGGGTAAAACAAGCATCAACATTTACTTTTACAAATGTTGCCGGAGGAGGATTCCATCAGACCAACTTGCTTGGGAATAATTGACCCACATTGGACGCAAGCACATTAAGCTCAGAGCAATACCCGTGAAAAAAGGTAACCACATCTCGTACCCCCTGAATAACTCCTTCATGATATAATGTATTCCTAGCATACCACAACGCCCAAAGAATCACTGCAATTTCTAACCTTTTACGCACACGGTGACGATCAAACATCCAAGAGAGCCAGTCTTTAAAGCTCATTCGCACATCATTACTGGGGATCCATAGTGAAAAGCCAACCAAACATTCCTAGCAAAAGCACAGTGGCGCAGGACATGGCTCACATCCTCATTGGCTACATGACAACGAGGACAGTAGGTATCATTCGCAATTCTCTTATTGTAAAGACATAATTTTGTAGGCACAAACTGATTAATGAATTTCCACAAAGCAATTTTAATTTTCGAGGGGTACAAAAGCATTTGGAAATACACATGGCCTACTGATAAAGCCATGTATCCATTGGAAATACACTAGCTGGGCCCAAGAGCATTGGGTCCCCACTGCTGACACTTTATACACTAAAATAAAATACAAAACATAACTAAAATATAATAAAAGTACTTGTATTCAATCTCATTTAGTGCAAAAACTAGTTTAATCTACTACAATAAATTATAACAGATCAGTAGCCTTGGATTCCTCCCTCTGTACGAGATTACGAGATTATTTGCAACCTGAAACAAGAAATAACTTATGTAAGTTCTTGAGAACTTAGTAAATCTCTATTACCTGTTTCATTACGTCGTAGCTTACTAAACACCTTGTGTATTATTTGGACTATTTCCTTAATTGGCAGGTACTTTACTCTACCATTCCTTATGGTACAGTTCATACGTAATCGACTAAGACTTCCTTAAGAGCGTACTACATGCATCACTCATTAAATCTGCATCCTCTTATCTATATCGCGTCCTTACTCTTTTCATGTTTGATACATATTTCATTTTGGCCCCTTTTTCCTTACTGATCTTTATCCTTTTTCATTAATATAGAGTCCGCCTCCTCCTTAACATTCAGAACCTTTTTAATACCATACCATTACTTTTCCTTCAGAGAGTCATTTACTCGGATTTTGCCATAAAGATTTCTTTTAGCAGATGACCACGAAGGCGTGCTCCTTCTTTCAGATAACCATATAATTCCCTTTATTACCATAGATGATCACAAAGGTGTCATCGTAACTATAGATAGCCATGAATGTGTCCACATACGTTTAGGTTGCCACAAAGGCGCCTACTCACATTAGATAGTCACAAGGGCATCCAAACACATACATAAGATTGCCATAGAGGCGTTCACATAGATAGATAGCCACAAAGGTGTCATCATATAACAAGCTTTGCCACAAAGGCACATTGAACATAATCAGCCATAAGGACTCTCATATACAGAATCAGCCACAAAGGCTCTCATAAAACAGAATCAACCATAAAGGCTCATGTATAACATATTTTGCCACAAAGGCTCACGTATAACAGAGAATAGTCACAAAGGCTTCCACTTATCAGAGAATTGCCAAAAATGCTTCAACATTTTAGTAAATAATATTTTCGATGATATGGATTTGCCTAAACTTAATATTTTAAGATTTGCCCATCGTCACCTAGTACTCGCCTAACGGTTCTGTATCATTTTCCCCACATGACGCCATAGTTTCAAACTAGGTTTTACGATATGTAGTCTTCAATTCCCCATATAATGCAATAGCCACCATGAATAGGTCTTACTAGGGGTGAGCGTTTAATTTGAATCGAATCGAATCGAATGAAAAAAATTCGAGTTAATCGAGTTAATGAATCATATTTTATTATCCTAATTTGATTTAAAATTTTCTCGAATCGAGTCGAGTGAGATGAAATTCGAATTGAATCGAATCGAATATATTTGTTCGAGTTAAATTTTAAAAAATAATTTTAAGTCTTTGTAACCACTGTCACCCATCGTAATAAAATTTGTCTACCTTATTCAAAATTTTTATTAACTTTTATCACCTCATGATTTATTTATTAAAATTTTATATTCGGGTTAACTTCTTTGCTTGCTTAGTTGTTTCAATTATCTTTAGATTCTTGTCACCATGTATTTTGGAATTAAAAAAATATTAAATGTAAAAATATGATTCTTTAATAAAATTTAATTTAAAAATAAAATGTGAAATTGGTACCAATATAAAATTTTAACATGAATATTTCATGGTATAATTAATAATTCAATTCTAATATAAATATTCAATATGACTAAACAATTCAATAATATAAATAATATAAAAGGTGAAATTTAATTTAATAATATAAATAGTAGATATATATAAAATTATTACTATTTATGTTTAGTGATTTTTTTGGATAATTTTGATTTTTTATTTGAGAGTAAAGGATAAAAAGTAAAAGTTTAGGGGGCAAAAAAAAAAGTTTTGGGGATTAAAAGTTTGAGAGAAAGTAAATAGGGGAGTAAAAATTTTAAGGGAAAATATTAAAAAAATTGGGTGGGGGTGATGGGTTTGGGTAGATGGGAGGTGGGATGGAAAGGAAGTAAATTTTAGGAGGAAAGTGGGAGGGAGTAAAAATTTTGGTGGAAAATAAAAAGTTTTGAGAGTTTTTGAGAGTAAAATTTTGAGAAAAAGTAAATAAGATAGTAAAGTTTTGGTGGAAAATGGATTTTGGGTAGATTGGGGGGTTGGTGTAACACCTCTCGCCCGTGTCCGACGTCAGGATAGGGTTCAAGGTGTTACCTTTCTTGACTCAACCAACTATACAAAACTGGGCCATAAAAAAATTTCAAACAATTTAAAAAACTTCTCTTTTCACATGCAATCTATCTCATATACGGACTTACGGGGCCCAAATCATACATCTGGGGTGGTTCAGAACCCAACTGAGAACTCATGAAAAATTTAAAAAAGTTTCATGCATCAAGACTCCACATGCCCGTGTGGATATAGAACACACGACCGTGTGCTAGGGACACACCCATATCCCGAACTCGTGTCTGAAAACTTGGGCATTTTGCCAAAACCACACTGCCCAAGCACACACCCGTGCCCTATAACCGTGTCCTTCACACGACCGAGACACACGGCCGTGTCTCTTGCTTGTATACTACTAGTATGCATACTGACTTTATGGCACGGCTTGGGCACACGCCCGTGTGACTTGCCCGTGTACTAAAATGACTTTAAAGTTTTAAGTGCAGGGGACGCACGGCCACAACACATCTCCATGGGCGTGAGCCGTGTGTTATACACGGCCTAGACACACGCCCGTGTGGACAAACTAGGCTATCTTCCAAGCTATTTTGTCACCCATTTTGCACAACCTACACAAGATCATTTCAATATACAAATTTCATCATAATGGACACTAATTCATCCATAGAAAGAACATTGTATACATTCATCAAAGTGAATAATAACCATTATTCCAGGCTTGATACAAAATGAAGGGCTTTTGACTTGAGCCAAAATAAATAAATAATTCTCTTAATCCAACATCCTAGTCTAGCCCTATACATGCCACCTTCAAAAATATAAATCAAGCTATACCAAGTATTGCTGCTGATAGTGATTGATATCTCTGATTTTAAGGGATCTTTAAGCTAGCTTGGTGACACTAAAAGAAAAAGAAAAAGGAAAAGAAAGGGAGTAAGTATAAAGCTTAGTAAGTTGCATATAAATAACTATATAACAATCTCATCATTTACCATCATGCTTATAGCTCAAAGGTAAACATAATTTAACTTACTCATTATCATCTACTCGAGTATCATTTTTTAAATTTAAGCTCCTTACTCATGCTTATCATATAGGTACCTGTAACACTTACAACATGATCATCCTTTCTTTATCAAAATTGAACTATAACTTTTACCATTGAACCGTTGGAATACTACTGATATTCCATGAACCTTCAACATGGGATATATTGCCGATGTTATGTCTCAGACATGGTCTTACACTGTCTCTCATATATGTGTGCTGATGCATGTCTCAGACATGTCTTACACTAGCACAACTCCTAGCCGATGCGTGTCCCAGACACGTCTTACACTGGCTATCTCTGTCGAGGCCGATGCATGTCCTAGACATGTCTTACTCTAGCGCTCATCTCTATGTCGATGCCATGTTCCAGACATGGTCTTACATTGGCTCTCATAATATGGCCAAAGCTTGTCCTAGACATGTCTTATACTGGCGCACAAATCACCCAATGTCATGACACAAATATCCAGTTCATACCTTGAGGTTTCAACGGAATATTTCTACTATCTTAATATTACAAGGCATTCTCAGTTTATAACTTAACAACTCGTACAATAGCAATTCAATGATACAATATCAATTCAATGACAATATGAACACAAGTATTAACAATGTAGTTATATTATTTACATACAACTTACTTTGGTTTACAAAAAGTACTTGATTAGTCGGCTTATTCAGATTGCTTGGCTTTTCCCCGGTTTAGGCTCGATTTTAGAAAATCTTGATCTATAATAATATACATCCATTTAGTCACTAAACACAATTAGGCATTCATAAATTCACAACTTTGGTAAAATGATCATTTTGTGCCTAGGCTTGAGCAAAATGACTATTTAACCCCTATGCCCGAAAATCAATTTTTATCAAATTTTCTCGTATTTCAAGCCTAGCTAAACTCTTTTTACTACTATGGAAATCCAAAATTCTCACTATTTCACACACTAACCACCTATTTTGCAACTTATGCAAAATAGTCCTTTTAGGTATTTTCATACTAACACCTTTCACAAAAGTTGTTTATAACACAACTAGGACTTATATTCTTTCATAAAAATTCAGCATATATCACAAGTACATCCATGGAAAAATCCCAAACTCTTAACCATTTTGTAAGATATCACCCTCATTTGAAAGCTCACGCTTCAAATGTCTCAAAAATATAAAAATCTTCAAGAAAAAGCATTAAAATCACTTACTTTCAAGGAAGTTTCTTTGCTGAAAGTTCAAAGCTTCAAAACCATTTTCTTTGCTGGTATTTTCGGTCAAAGAAGGAAGAAAATGAAAAAGTTGAAGCTAATTCCTTAGGGTACCATTTTATCACCTAATATGACATCACCTTACCAAATACATTGACCATTTGAAATTTCTTGTCCCATGGCCAGCCAAGCCATATTTAGGGGTCTAATTTCACTTTAAAGGCTCTCAATATTAATACTTTATCTATTAGATACATTTGGGTACTAAAATGTAACTTTTACCTTTTATGCAATTTAGTCCTTTACCGCAAACGGGCTTGAAAACATTAAAATTAACTCACCAAATTTTTCATGCACTAATATAATAGTACCATAACATCATAAAAATAATAAAAATAATTTTTCTATCTTCGAATTTGTGGTCCCGAGACCACTGTTCTGACTAGGCCTTAAATTGGGTTATTACAGTTGGGATGGAAGGGGAGTAAAAGTTTTGGGGAGAAAGTGGAAAGGAGTAAAAGTTCTGAGGGAAAAGTAAAAAGGTTTGGAAGTTTGGGGTAAAAATGTAAAATATTATAGTATGATATTCGACTTATTCGAATTATTCGAGTTATTCGAATTCGAAAACTCAACTCGATTCGAACTCGAAATGCGAAAAAAAAATTTTGAGTTGATTCGAATAACTTGATTAACTCGAATAACTCGATTCGTTTAACTCGAAATTCAAATTTTTTTCGATTTTTTCAAGTCGAATCGAGCTTTGCTCACCCCTAGGTCTTACACTATATGATCTCCACTTCCCCATATGATGCCATAGTCCTAGACTACTTTTACACTATATGGTATTTTTACCATGGCCAGGGACTTTCATATCAAAATTCGTGTTTACTCTCTTGACGAACTCACTGGAAGCAGACTCGACATGTAGACTTATGCAACTCATGCAACTTACACACAGACTCTTTATGCAAAGGCTTACTCATGCAAAGACTCCATCATGCTTTTAGGCGTGTTTATGCATGTACATGCTTATAGTGGACAGAAACATATCATCAGACTCACGCCTTCTTTACCCGTCCATTGTGCACACAATTCTTTTTCTTTAGGCATCAAGCCACATTGTCGTTTAGGCATCAAGCCACACATACAAGCTTACCAGATACACATTTTCACAAAATCAACATATCACACATGCATAACTCATCAAGCATTCATCTTCACAGAATTGACAAGTTACATAAGCATGCCTTTCTTTCTCATTTCACATAACAGTTATAAGCATAGAGAAATTAACATATAAACATGCAAACATACATGTATACAAAAAGATAAGTTAGAGATTCGTGAGGTACTCACAAGACCTTCACGATATCTTTACCTAATCCTCGCATTTTATAACTTCAAACATCATATTTGGGATTCCTTCAAGTTAACCAACAACCCTAAAATATTAAACCACATAAAAATCATCAAGATCTACTCATGTAACTCATCTTTCCTTTTACCTCAAACATTAAAATCACATAGTAAAGCTCTACCAAACTTGCTCTATCAAGCTAACAGAATTGCTCTCCGGTAGTATAGCATTTAAAGCTATGAATCTTACCTCCATAGGGGCATCTCAAAGCTTATCCTCTTGTTTTAGGCTCACGACCCACCAAATTTGGATGTT
Source organism: Gossypium longicalyx (assembly GCA_025698465.1). Taxonomy (NCBI): domain Eukaryota; kingdom Viridiplantae; phylum Streptophyta; class Magnoliopsida; order Malvales; family Malvaceae; genus Gossypium; species Gossypium longicalyx. The sequence continues at coordinate 62,136,701 of CM046997.1, forward strand.
ACAACTTTTCTTCCCTTAACAAAATTTCGTCGTCGAAATTTTCATTCATCCTAAGATTTCAACTATCTGGATAAAATTAGTTAAACATCGCAATTACGTGTCAGAATGACACGAATTCCCTTGCATACAGTTCCAAATCTAGATTTCTTAAAAAATATCATTTAGCCTTCTTTTTCTTTTATTACATTATCAAACTTGAAACGTAATAGATAACCCCAAATTAGTACATGGGAACCTAGTGAGGAAAGATAACTTTCACCTATTTTATACTTTTGTTAAACTGCAAATAGTTCAACACTAGCGCCCCTTTCCTCTTTCAATATCATAGTTCTACGTCGTCAAACACTAAATGAAATTAGACATATTCATCCTTGTGACCATCTAGATTCTTCTCATTTTCCATTGTTCTTACGATAATCCTAGGCAATTCTTTCAACTTATCTTGTTCTTGATCCTTTGTCAATATCTTTTGCAAACCAAAACATTCGTAGCTTCATTTGTAAACTTAAGTTCAACCCATGCTAACCTTCATAGTTACAACTTATTGACTGACCCTTTTTGAATGTTCAAATTTCACCATATATTCAGAAAATCTTCTCAAAGATATTTCCATTACATCTCTACGGATCATTTCCTTCAGTCTTGTCTTAACTTGATCTTGCACTTACCATATAATCAATAGTTATCTTAAATAATTCTAATTTCACTGTTCACACTTAAGAGTCATATTGAACACATCATAAAGCTACATACAGATCCCTCTAACACTGATACGATTCATACCAAACATTTTTTATCAACAATCATTCAATCCTTAGAACTCATGCTTCACGTACTAGACACCATAATGTAGATGTGCTTCAACATAATACATACATATATGCAATTCATCATGGAATTAAAACTTATCTAATTTCTTATATAACATATATACTCTCTTCTTTAATCTTTTATATACTCTTTACGATTTCTAGAATATGGATCATAACAATATCTTGAGGGATACTTAGAAATCTTGTACGAACTATTGTATGCCAATCGATATTTCACATCATTAATCTAACAAATACTATTACATTCTTATCATTCTCTTACACGTCAGTTAGCAAGTGTTCTATCACAAATTGATGTGGCATATTAAGCTTTTCTAACACATTTAAGGAGCTTTTTCTCGAGCAAAATTGGGTTTTTAGCTTTGTTTTTTCTGTTTTTTTATATTTTTATAATTTTTGAGTAATAAGTGAAAGTCTCTCTTTTTTTCTATTTTTACCCAAATTGGTTGATAGTTCCATTAGGAGGTCTTACGTATGTTTAAGTGATGTAAGGATGTGTCAAAGGTCGAAAATGAGTAGGAATGACATCTAGGGCAAGGGTATCACGATATCCAACCCTTGGAATCACGATACCTCAGACAAATATAACACCAATGAGACCCTTTAGCGGTATCGCAATATACACCTTTCAAAGAAGACCCCCAAGTTCAGTATTGCCTGAAATATTGTGATATACTCTCCTAGGTATTGTGATATTGCCTTTGTAAGAGGGAAAAACTTGGACAAAAAAGGTAACCGTTGTCTATCCACCAATCACACAAGGCCTATGTAGGGGCAATTCTGGCATCGAAAGTCATAAGAATACCCTTCAAAACAACCAAAAATTGCTAAGGAAGAGAGACACATTAGCTTAGTTTAGGTTTAGTTTTCTTTAGTTTTTCTCTACACTTTTTTGGGGTTTTTATTTTTCTTGTCTTCTACCTTAGATTACAGTTTATTTTTATACATTTACTTCTTGCGTTTCCTATTCTTTATGTTAGTTAAACTAGTTAACACTGTAGCTAAGATTTATTTAAATTTCCAATCCATGTATCTTTCTTTCAAGACTATTTAAGTTTTAGTTTAATGTATTTCAGTTTATTTTACTTTAAATTTGTTAAAGCTTATTCCTTTTATGTTTCTTGCTTTAGATTTTGCTGTTAAATGCTTTCAGTTTCATGCTATTTAAATTTTATTGCATAAAAATCTCAACTTTCACATTTTTCTCAAGCTTTACTTTCATGGCTACTTTATTTTTCATTGTTATGTTTATTTTCTTGACTTTTAATATGTGGAGCTAAACCCTAAAGGAGGTTGGTTGATGGAGATATGGATAAACTAAAATCTTTTAACAAATGACTAAGTCATAACAAATTAGACTAATTTGAAAAAAACTAAGAACTTAGATAGTGACACCCCTAAGGGAATATTAAGATAAATTGAGACCAAAAGATAATCTTATTGCGTACCCGTCCGTTAGTCCTGGATTAACTGGCAAGACTGGAAGATAAAATGGAGTCACTTGGTAATTTACAAGATTTATGTCTCTAGTCTGAGATTTGGTGAACCACATCGAAGTCAGCCAACTCCCATTAGTCATTTTCTAGATAGTCCATCTAGTTTACATTTCATGCAATTTAGTCCCCAGAGTAGAATGTTTAATTTTCTTGCAAACTCATCTTTTATGAATCGTCGTAATATAAAATCGTATTAGTAGTCACTTAGTCTCTATTGTGTATTCTAGTTATTGCTCAATCGCCTCTTCCTTGGAATATTTTGGTGTTTCATGGTAACACTATATATATTAAACTGACTTGTACGCTTGTAGTAAAATCGAGATTATTGTATAAATTCGTTGTTTTAATGCACATACACCCAGCTAGTCAAGTTGTTAGTGCCGTTGCTGGGGAAGACAGTGTAAGATTGAGTGATTTTTAGTGTACACTCTTATGTAGAGATAAGTAGCCAAAGTAGGATTTATAGATGACTTTATTTTCCATTTATTTTTGTGTTATTCAACTTTTAGTTAATTTTCTTCAATCTCTCATATTTGTAGGAACTTTGTATGACTCGAATCGGTAACGATGTCTTACTATTTGAGTTGAAACCAAAACATATCATCACACACGCAAGGAGGGCGCAACCTATCGAAGATCCACAAGGAGAAATTTGGCAACCACCACAACTACCTATGGACCAAATAACTTTGCGCGACTATGTGATGCCCAAATTGGGTGCTATTCGAGGTAGCATTAATCGCCCAGTGATTAATGATAACAACTTTGAAATTAAATCAACAATGATCCAAATGGTACAATCAAACCTTCAATTTCGAGTGTTAATGAATGAGAATTCAAATTAACACCTTAAAAGGTTTCTAACCATTTGTGATACTTTCAAATATAATGAGGTATCTAATGACGCTATTTGTCTTCAATCATTCCCTTTCTCCTTTATAAACGATGCTTTTCTATGGTTAGATTCATAGCCAGTAGATTCTGTCATACCCCTTACTTGTACCCGAGATCGAGACCAGATACGAGGCGTTATCAAACATGTACTCGAACATTTTTGGGAAATACGGGTTGTAAAATTTCATTCCAATATAAAACCAATCAAATTTCATCTTAATGTCCCTATTTTGGGCCTACGAGGCCTTAAACACACATTGAAAACGGTCCAGGGCTAAACCGAGAACTTTCGAAAGTTCATAAAAATTTTCTACGTAAAACCTCACACGCCTGTGTAAAGGCAATGCACACGCCCATGTGCTTTGGGACACGCCCGTGTCCCCTACCTGTGTAGAATTAATTGAATTTATTTCTTATTTTGAACCTACAGGGGTTTTCACATGGCCAAGCACACGCCCGTGTCCTTGGCCCATGTCTTAAAACTCAAACATTCTGTACATGACGTCAGCATGCATTTAGGGGCACACGGCCAAGACACACACCCATGTAGTAGGCCCTGCCCTCCACACGGTTACGACACACGGTCGTGTCTCTGCCCGTGTGTTTACTACCATGCATTTTGACTTCAAAATTTTAGGTGAAGGGGACACACGGCCATATCACACGCCTATGGGGTGACCCGTGTGTCACACACGACCTAGACACAAGCCCGTGCGTCTATCCGTGTAGACCTTGTTAGGCTATTTTCCAAACCTTTGGTCACTCTCTATCATCTACTCTCACTTATAGGTTTCGACACTCTGATAATAAATTCTGTAGGTTCAATGGGTATATTCATACTAGACACTAATCTCATGCAAATGTATGAATGTGTCGACCCCGGATCAATTAAGGCAATAATACAAGTATTAAAAAGAGAAAAGGTACCCGTGATGATGTCAGGAGCAGAGACTTCCTCTCGAGCTCGTATTGCATACGTTCTTGCTGAGGCTCAGGCCTTTATTTTTGTAGTGTCTCTAGCCACAACTCAACACCACTAGCACTTCTAGGATATCTCGGGGGCCTACCTCGTAGAATAGGAGTACTCGACTTCAGGGCTACATCCACCCTTTGTTTGTTCACTCTGGGCAATCTCTAAGGAAGTGGTCAAGAGAACCACATCTATAGCATGCACCGCTCTTCATTCGGCACTCTTTTAAAGTATAATTTATTGCAACTTTTACACTTCAACTTTTGGTCATCTACACTCCCCACACTAGTCACCATTGGGAAAAAAGACTTCTGGTTACATCGTTTGGAGCTTCTCACTCTACCAGAATATCCTACCGATGAAGTGGAGCGTTAATGTTGGCTCTTTGATTTTTTTGTGGAAAATGAGAGCGCTCTACCGCTGGATCTCTTGCTCAAAACTCAAGCTTCTCTCTTAGCTTGCTTCCTTTCATTATTGATTTCCTCATTCAAACCTTCCTCGAAGCATTTACACATTTCTGACTCGGTTTGAACCCATTCAGTCGCTTACTGACTTAGCCTTACAAACTCCCTTTCGTGTTCCGCTACAGTCTTATTTCCTTGTTTTAGTTCTAGGTACTCCTTTCGCTTCAAGTCTAACAACCTTTGACTAATGTATTTCTTCTTAAACTCCGCTTGGAAAAGTTCTCAAGTGATGTTTTCTTTTGGCACCACTGAAGATACAGTCTTCCACCAGTGGTATGCAGTATCCTTTAGAAGAGATACAACACACTATAAACACTCCTCAGGTGTACACGATAACTTGTCCAATACTCGTGTAGTGTTCTCAGCCAGAACTCGGCTCGTTCAGCATCATCATCGATCTTAGCTCTGAATTCCTCAGCCCCATATTTTCTAAGCTTGACTACAGGGGCTTTACCAATTCTTACAAGTGCCATACCTCGTGGCACTTCCTCATCAGGTCGATTAGGGGGCGGGGGAGGTTGTGGTATGTTGGGGCGATTTCTTAAGTAATCCGCAAACCACTCATCCATCATATTAAAGAAGGCAGCTCTGGCCTTTTCTCGGCCTTCGGACATAGGCCTTCTACTACTACTAGAAATAGCTCGTTGCATAGAAGTTGGAGTGAATTTCGGTTCCCTCGGACTCATCTTATGCTTGATTGGAAGACATTTACTATATTCAAAGATAATTAAACAGTTAGGAGATGTCACACTATCAACGTTCGAAAAGTGGCATGTATAGCGAAACTCAATACTCTCTACGGTAGTCCTAGAACCGACTAAATCATAGCTCTGATATCACTAAATGTAATACCCCTTACCCGTACCCGAGATCGAGACTGGATACGAGACGTTACCAGACATGTACTCGAACATTTTCGAGAAATACGGGTTGTACAATTTCATTCCAATATAAAACCAATCAAATTTCATCTTAATGTCCCCATTATGGGCCTACGAGGCCCTAAACACACATTGAAAACAGTTCGGGACTAAACCGAGAACTTTCGAAAGTTCATAAAAATTTTCTAGGTAAAACCTCACACGCCCGTATGAAGGCAATGCACATGCCCGTGTGCTTTAGGACACGCCTGTGTCCCCTACGGGTGTGGAATTAATTGAATTTATTTTTTATTTCGAACCTACAAGGGTTTTCACACAGCCAAGGACATGCCCGTGTCTCTGGCCCGTGTTCTAAAACTCGAGCATTCTGTTTATAATGTCAGCATGCATTTAGGGGCACACGGCCAAGACACACGCCTGTGTACTAGGCAGTGCCCTCTACACGGTTGAGACACAAGGTCGTGTTTCTACCTGTGTGTTTACTACCACGCATTCTTACTTTAAAATTTTAGGTGCAGGGGACACACAATCATACCATACGCCCATGGGGCAACCCGTGTGTCACACACGGCCTAGACACACGGCCGTATGTCTACTCATGTGGACCTTGTTAGGCTATTTTTCAAGCCTTTGATCACCCTCTATCATTTACTCTCACTTATAGGTTTTCATAATACATAACAAGGCCTGATTATATACTTAAATGGCCTCGATAAACCTCATTGCATGTAAACCTCATTTCATCGGTTTTACACATGCTAGGCTATTTCCCTTGTATTAAGGATTTCTATACCTTATAACACTTTTAAGATTGGCTTATTATTATAACTCATTGCCAATTATGGCCAAGCCATCCCATGAAATTTGGTCACATTACTTAAGCCAACTTGTGATATGCCATATTTAAGTATCACAAGAACATTTAGGCATAAACATGCACAATTTTTCGGTCATAACCTACATTACAATGAGCCAATTCCCATGGTCATTTACAAATGAATATGTATACCTTTACATGCCTTCATTTTCGCAAATCAAATGACACATATAACAAAATAAAAAAAAAGCTCTATACATGCCATTGAACAAAATAAAAGAGTCTATATACCAAAGCTGGAATAGTTGATAGTGTGTTGACTCTCCAACCGTCTTCCAATTTTTACGAGTCCTCAAGCTCTGTAAGATAGGGAAAAAAGAGGGGTAAGCATTTACATGCTTAGTAAGCCCGAATAATTGGAAAGTAAACTTACCGATTAATTAGCATATAACCATATTAGGCAACAAAACCAACAAGAATGGAATGGTTTCCCTATCACATGCATTAAAGCAACAAGTTAGTCACATAACAATGTACCATGTAATTAATCTTAGATGAGCTCATCATTCAACATTTCCATTTATACATATCTCATATTATCCCGTTAAGTTTCTCGAAAATCTCAATGGATTATCTATTTATCATCAAGTCATAAGAGCAATCATTTCATTTATACACTCCAGCGAACCTCACAACTTACGGCGGAATTACCAGTCCAGGCTAAATCCCCCGTAATATAAACTCATAAGGTGATGTTGGGATTACCAGTTCAGGCTCAATCCCTTATAGTGACAAACACCTTTAATGAGCTCGGATCTGAATTACCAGTTTAGGCTAAATTCAGACCCTAATCAGATTACTCGTCCAGGCTAAATCCACAATGCACACATATTCTTCGGAAGGCTCGATCACTTAAGGAACACCCGTCCGGGCTAGATCTTTTCTATACTTGAGATCAACGGATTACCCGTCCGGGCTAAATCTCTTATGCAAATGGATTACCCGTCCGGGCTAAATCTCTTATGCAACACATGCAGGATCTCAAGTCACATGTAAATCATGATTTATCCATCGAATTTCCCTTTTTAACCTCAACCGGGACATTTATCAACATGTTATTATTAAGGATGCATTTCATGGATTTCCATGCCAACATCAAATGCAATTATCATACATTCATAAATCATGCAATTAGGCATATTATGAGTTTACTTTAATTGATCCAAACTTACCTGGTACTCGTTTCGGTATCGTGTTTCGATTATTCCGAAACTTTTCGTTTTCCTCGATCGACCTCCGAAATTTGTTTCTCGAGGTCTATAACAACAAAAATGAGTCATCAATATCTCATATGATACTTTTCGAGCCTAATTTCACCTCCGGACAAAATGACTGTTTTACCCTTAACCTTTCATATTATTTACGATTTAGTCCCTAGGCTCGTATAATGAAATGATGCAATTTCTACCTTACCCAAGCCTAGAAGAATGTTCTTTAGTCTTATGGTAGCCCACATTTTTCCATTATTTCTCATCTTTCTACCCATTTTTGTAACTTTTACAAGATGGTCCCTAAATCCATTTCCATGAAAAATCACTTAGTAAAAGTTGTTTACCATCTTTTAAACTTTTATATTCCTCCATAAACTATCAAAATACAAGTAACTCATGCATGGGTAAATTTCTAAACATTAACCCTAGCATGAAATATGGGTAGAAATAGAGAGAGTAAGTTATTGGGATTTCAAAAATACAAAGAACATTAAAAACGGGACCTGAGAGCACTTACTATTGAGCTTGAAAATGTTGAAAACCCTAGCTATGGAGAGCTTGAGAATTTCGGCTGGATGAAGGAGAAGAATGGCTGATTTTTGGGTTATTTTTCCCATTTTATTTCATTAATTAGCCAAATGACCAAAATGCCCTCAAGTCATTTCTTTCAAATTTCATCCATATATGCCCATTTTTGTCCAAAAACTTAAAAATTGGGCAAATTACTCTTTAAGACCTTTTAATTAATAATCTAAAAAAATTTCATACAAATTGCTTCTAGAATCCAAGTTTTTCAATTTATTCAATTTGATCCTTATTTTCCAATTGGACACATTACTCATAGAATTTCTTCATGAAACTTTAACACATGCATATTTTCATATTCTAGATCTCATAATAATCATAAAATAAATATTTCAATGTCAAATTTATGGTCCCGAAACCACTGTTCCGAGTAGGCCCTGTTTCGGGATGTTAGAGATTCAATCAACACTTGGGATGAGCTACCAAGTAAATTTTTGGCAAAATATTTTCCACCAAGCAAGACGATGAAACTTCGGATGGATATTAATAATTTTTGGATGGATATGAGGCCTGGGACCACTTCAAATTGATGTTGCACAAGTGTCTGTACTATGGTTTACAAGATTGGCTGCAACTTCGAGTATTCTACAATGGACTTGATAGGAATTAACACTTTAGTCTTGGTGGAGCATCTACTGGAGCATTCATGTCAAAGACTTACGCCAAGGCTTGTCAATTCATCGAGGATATGGTGATGAACTCTAACATGTGGCTAGCTGAGCGGTTTACATATCGAGCCAAACAAGTGGCAGCAAACATTGTCACTGGCAAGGATAAGTATCAACAAGTCCTCGAGAGGCTTAATTAATTGGATATGAATTCAACCAAGGCATAAGTCCAAAACCAACCCAATCTAACCAATTTTAATGTAGGGCACGATGATAATAGTAACCATATGGTTGCTAATTATATAGGGAATAGAGTATATAACCCTTACTCCAACACTTATAACTCCAGATGGCGTGATCATCCTAACCTTAGGTGGGGAGAGAACAGAACGGAACCTTCAAATTAAGGGAACCATAATGCTAACCCTCTAAAACCCAATGCACCATACCAGCCTCCATTACCTTTAGAGCATCCCAAGACCAAAAAAGGAACCAACATACGTTCTTGAAATATTTCTATCGAAAGAGGCTGAAGTCTATTTCTCAAGTGTTCAAGGGTGGAATTTTACCCTTGAAAGAGGCTTCGATCTGGTGGCCTTGGATTGTAAGGAAGTTGGGATGTAGTTCACTTTTATCGATAGATGTATATCGCTATGGTGCTGACTACACCTACTGTGATTTCGATAGTGTTTTACTCTAACTTGAATTTTTCTGAAGAAATAAGGTGTATGTTCGACATAAAAAAGTCGATATATCCACTGAAGCTATTGGTGAATATTATGACGTTCCCTATTATGAAAATGACGTTTTGTCTGACATGGATCTTGTTAAATTCAAAAACGTGGATATGGACGCTATTTTATCATTTTTAACTGAGAGGAGAGGGGAATGGCAAAGTGAAAGGTATAATGATTACCCCTTATCTTTCAAGCAAGTTATCATGTTTCTCGTTGCTAAGATGTGGATGCAATTAATTTGTACTTGCATCTCACCACTACTTAACATTAGCACTGTTAATATTTTTCGAGTTGCATTGTTGTATTGTATTTTGCAACGAAAGCGGGTGAGCCTTTGGAAATAGGTCAATAAGGAAATTAAAAAATGTGTATCAAGTATCAAGGTTGGGATATGTTTTACTTATTTAATTATCGATTTGTACCGACGTGCAGGAGTGGTGATAGGGACCACAGAACAATTTCATCGTCCCACAAGTAGTATTATTGGAGAGACTTTCATGCAGCAATTCCAATATCTAAATAGAAAACAAATACAAGAATGGAATCAACGGCGCAAACATAAAATGGAGATGCCTTCGGCTCTGCAAATGAAATCCACAAAGGCAAAGGTGAAAAAGACTGATGAGCCTACAAAATGGGAGCGTAGGCTAGGCCGCAATGTGTGATATAACGTAAGACTTCTATAGTCTATGAAAATAGGCATGAACATGTTTGTGAAGTACAGAATGACCTGAATGGTTGAGTGACTCGTCTAAGGGTAACGAAGATATGACCGAGCCACAAGAGGAGGAAGAGAAAGAAATAAATGATAAGGCCACGGAGGATGTCGACTTCGCCTCCTATCAGGGAAACCTTGAGAATGCCTTTGCATCTGCAAGGAAACTAAGAGGGGGACTTGTCTTTCGAGAGCCTAGTGATCAACCTTGGATGCAACCGTTAAGAACCATTGTGAGTAGAAAAGGAAAAGGAATCGCAGGAACGAGTGAATGTTCCAGGGATTATTCAGACTAGTTATATGCTTTTGCATTATATTATTTTTGATGTGGCATGTAAACTATTAAACACTTTTGATTTTGTTTCCTATTTTGGATATTGTTATTTTATGGTTGGATTGTTTGTTGTTTGTTTTTCTTTCTTTGTTTTCTTATGTGCAACGAGTTACCTTGAAAGACTATATGACATATAGAGCTTCAACGAGGAGGTGAATGCCTGAGCTAGTCTAATGCTACACTATAGGGAAGTTTGGTAACCTCTTATCCTTTCTTTTGCACACATTGGTGACAATATGTAGTATGAGTGTGGGGGGTGCACATAAACTTTGTGTTTACGTTTTCTTGTTTTTATGTTTATTTTTGAATTTATTTTAATTTTCATGCATTTTTGAAAAAAAATTCAAAAATCCTAAAAATATTTTCCATTTTTGTTTTTAATTTTTCAAAAATTCAAAAATATTTTTCTTCCTCTTAATTGTAGAGTAATTAGTTCACTTAGTTAATAGGTATAATAGGTTGGAGGAAATAACCAGAATGAAAGTGTATAAAATGTACCGTAGGATGAATAAAAGATACAGATCCTTGTCGATAAATAATTCTAATTGCTAATTTCTCATTTAAGATGTATGCTTAATAATTGTTGCTAGGTGACTAATTTGAGAAAGACCTTAGGCATTATTTGTATAGTCTTGAGCCTAAAGGACAACCTTCAGCACTACATTACCCCTAGTTCCCGAATTTGAGCCTTACATTACGCTTTTCAATAAGCCTCTGTGTTGGAAACTTTGAGCCTAAATTGAGTTCAAAACTCAACCCTTCACTGTCCTTGAATTTTGTAATGCACTATTGAATGGACGTTAGGCTATGTACATCGAGGGGTAGGTAGGAACATTACTAAGGTTTCTCAAAAATGTACTTGAATGATTAGTGAAGAGGGATTGAATTAATACATAATTGATTCTTGCTAGGAACCGTGCTTAAAAAAAGAGAAAGAAAAAATGAAAGAAAGAAAAGTGGGTATCAAAAGCATTGTGAGAGAAAAGAACAAAGTGTAAAAATGTTAAAAAAAGAGAGCATAAAATAGTTTCAAAATCATAGTGCACAAAAACGAGCTAATATCAATTACCCTTTTCCACATTGTTGGAGAGATCAGGAAGGTGAGAGGAAGAAAGAAGGCAGTGAGATGTAACAATCACATTTAGAGAAATTGGGAAAAATGTTGTGTGATTTACTATTCATAGTGCTTAAACCATTTGGAGATGAACTCCCTTTGAATTTATACCAACCTCAGCCTCAAAACATTACAAGCCTAAAAGACCTTTGGGACCCGAATAAGTCACTGGCACATTAGTTTATATATAGCTTGCATTTTTTAGAACGAGTGTAAACAATTCCTTTTAAATATCTATGAGCGATCCGTATAATTTATTTTGACGGATAACATTTGTACATATATTCATGTACACTTCCTCTATCTCTATTGACACTTTAACTTTTTGAACTAATAATATTTGCATTAGGAGTAGGTAAATTAACTAGGTATCATTCTTAAATTGCATGTGAAGTTTTCTTGTACACATTTGATGTTGTATACCTATATAACTTAAATGTTTGATTTAGTCCAAGGCACTTCTTTTTGCATATTTTGTGTGTTTTCTTGAGGACAAGAAAAGAATTAAGTGTGGGGGAATATGATTTGTAGGAATCGATATGGTAAAATAGGCTTTTTCGACACAATTAAGGAGATTTTTCTCGAGCAAAATAGAGTTTTAGCTTAGTTTTTCGTTATTTTCGTATTTTTATAATTTTCATGTAATAAGTGAAAGTATCTCATTTTTGTCTCTTTTTTAAACCCAAATTGGCCGATAGTGCCATTGGGAGGTTAAACGTATGTTTAAGTGATGTAGGAACGTGCCAGATGTAACACCCCTAACCCGAATCCATTGTCGGAACAAGGTTACAGAGTGTTGCCAGAGTTTACAGGTCAAGTAACAGACATTTTACAAGCATTTAATATTCAAATCCGATTTCAATCAAATTTAATTATATAGCCCCTTACGAGCCCTTGAGGCCCAAATCATGCATTAGAGTTAGATCATGACTAAATCGGGTACTCAGAGAAATTTTCGTGAAATTTCAAAAATTTTCCTAGGTGCAGGGGTCACACGCTCATGTGGCTCACACGGCCAGGGACACGCTCGTATCTTAGGCCGTGTAACTCTCTGATTGGGGTCACACGGCTAAGTTACACGCCTGTGTGCTAAGCCATGTGTAGGTGCAGGGGTTACACGGCCAAGTCACACACCTGTGTGTCAGGCCGTGTGATCAATTATGAGCATTCGATTTTAACATTTTAAAGATGTAGGGGACACATGCCCATGTCTTCGCCCGTGTGAATGAAAATAGGCTATTTTCCAAGCTACATTTCTCACCCATCTTATCTTTCACCTACACCAACACTTAAACACATTCACAAACCATTTCAAAGCATTCAAAACAAGTCCAAATCATGTCTTAAACATGACATAATATCATATACAGCCAATGTACCCTTAGGCACCACAAATGACAATTTATTATCATGTCAATCTATCTTTCATATTTATCTATTTACCAAATGCACACATGCATGGTCACATTCATTCTTTAAACATGATAGATCCATTTATAAATATATCAAAATATGTCAAACACAAGCCATTCAAATGGTCAGTTTCATTCAAAACATTTACATGCCAATATGGCCAATTAACCTATACATGTCATTATAACCATAATTGATTTACCTTATGTACCGAAATGGGCCGATGGATACTGTGAATGATCTTCTCCAAGCTTCCAACCCAACGAGCTTCAGATTTACTATAAAATAGGGAAATAAAACTAAGTAAGTATATAATGCTTAGTAAGTTCGTATAACATGGTACTTAACTTACCATTCGTTCTATTTCAAGATAAACATGTAAGGCACATTCAATCAATTTGATCTCAAGCTATACACATATCCTCATTGCCCTTGTTAGTCGTACATTCCACAATATCATCAAAAAACATAAATGGGCTTCACAACAATTAAATTTCCAAGCATATATGCTTTCCTCATGACATATTCATTTAACATGTATAAATTATATCTTTATATTACAAGTATATTTTCATAATAATTCATCTCGAGTTCAGATTATTTCATATTAGAACTTTACTCATATCATTCAAAATATCAATGTCACACAAGTAGTACACTCAAGGTGTACAAATCTATAATCAAGGATGAACATATTCATTAAATAAATTCCATGTACAAATATCATTATCTCATATTTCCATATATCAATTATCATGTATCATCATTTTCATGTATTTCAGACATATATGTGGAATAACTCATTTCTTATTCGTATCTTCTCATGTCAGGATTTTTCCCATTGAATTTATCTGAAATATCGATGGATACACAGGTAGTACACTCGAGGTGTATAAATCAGGATCCATTAATTCGTATTCAGGGGTACTCAATAGGGCACATAACCAGAGAGCACACTCTCAAGCCACATATCAGGATGCTCAGATGAGCCATGTAACAGGACACTTATCCAGGCTAAACAAGATACACATAAGAGTTTTACTCAGGAAGCTCATAAAGCTTATCAGATATCTCTGAAGAGGTAATATCAGGGAACATCAAATCAGGTAACATGGAGTTCAAGCGAGCCATGTCAGGAAGCTCATAAGAGCCTATATCAGGACGCTCATATTGAGCTGTGTTTGTGTCCGCATTATATGCTGGATCACAACCGATCGAATCATGTAACATGACGCTCACAAAAAGCTGCGGTAGCGTGCAACACATGCTAAATCACTACCTATCAGGATGCCTGCAACATATGCAGGACCTTAATATTAATACAGGAAAATACTGTATCAATCGACTTTCAATTATTCAAACAGGATTTAATATTTTCAAGCATCATCAGGCATGTGATTATTTTATTCATTTACAATATTCATATAATTCAAATAAACACATTCCATATTCATTTCAAGCATAAAAGTAACATTTTTATCATTTATCATTTATCGGGCATTATCATTTATTTCAGGCATTATCATTTATCGAGTTTTGTCGGATATGTTTTCAATGTTATAAATATATGATATTTATACAATTCACAATCACAACATTTAATTCAAGCATATAAATATACACAATTTAGTTACACAAACTTACCTCGACAGATGTTCGTGTACGTAAAATCTACTAATCCGACATTTTTCTCTTTTCCTCGTTCTAATTCTGAATTTGGTCTATTCGGATCTATACAAGTAAGTTTAACATCAATTTAATACAATTTAAACTCAATTCAGTCCAATTCACATATTAGGTAAAATTACCATTTTGTCCCTAAACTTTTAATTAATGACAATTTCGTCCTTAGGCACGGAAAATGAAATTTATGCAATTTAATCCTTGTTCCAAGTCTAGTAGATTTTTACATATAACATTTACAGCACATGTATTTCATAAAATTCAAAATTTTTCCATGAATTTTACAACTTTTTAATTTAGTCCCTAAATCATATTTTCATAAAAATTCACTTTGTAAAAGTTGTTTATCTATCAACAATCTTTCATTTTCTACCATAAATTTAAAAATTTCAGCATATTCATCCATGACAAAATTTTCATACTTTGATAACTTTACAAATTAATCCCCAAAATAGCTAGATTAGGTTATCATAATATCAAAAATATAAAAATTACTAAAAAGGGGACTTGAATACTTACCTAATTAGCCAAGAAAGCTTTCTTTCTCTTTCTTAGGGTTTCCATGCATTTTGGGGAAGAAGATGAAATAAAATGATGATATTTTTTTATTTAATTAATTTATCACCTTTTATTTTTCATCTTTCCAATTTCATCCTTTTCTTTATTTTATTTTCCATGAATGAATTATCATCCTTAACAACTAAGCATTTTCAATGGTCTAATTACCATATAAGGACCTCCAATTTAAATTTCAATAGCTATTTAATCCCTTTAGCTATTAGAACTCAACTTTTGTAGTTGATACAATTTGGTCATTTATCAAATTAAACATGTAATCGGTAAAATTTCTTTACGAAATTTTCACACAATATTATTATCATACTGTAGATCATAAATTAGTATTAAAATAATTTTTATTTTTGGACTCAGATCTGTGGTCCCGAAACCACTATTCTGACTTTATCGAAAATGGGTTGTTACACCAGAGGTTGAAAATGAGCAACGACATCTAGGGAAAGGCTAAAAATGTGATACCTCCGGCAATGTATAAGACCGAGGATACCCTTAAGTGGTATTGCGACATCATCCTTGGGTATCATGATATCCACCTCTCAAAGAAGACCCCTAAGTTCAATACTGCCCGAGATATCGCGATATCCTCTTCTAGGTATCGCAATATCCTCTTTAGGGTATCGCGATATCACCTACGTCAGAGAGAAAAACTTGGACAAAAAGGGTAATCTTTGTCTACCCGACCCACCAATCACACAAGGCCCATCTAGGGTCAATTTTGGCATCGAAAATTCACCGGAACACCTTTCAAAACAACCAAAAATTGCTGAGGAAAAGAAACACATTCTTAGTTTAGGTTTAGTTTTCTCTAGGTTTTCTTTAGTTTTTCTCTGCACTTTTTTAGAGTTTTTGTTTTTCTCTTCTTCTACCTTATATTAAAGTTTATTTTTCTGTATTTACTTCTTACCCTTCCTATTCATTATTTTAGTTAAATTAGCTTCCTATTCATTATTTTAGTTAAATTAGTTAACATTGTAGCTAAGTTTTATTTACATTTGCGGTCCCTATACCTTGCTTTCAAGACTTGTCAAGCTTTAGTTTAATGTATTTCAGTTTATTTTACATTAAATATGTTAAAGCTTGTTCCTTTTATGTTTATTTCTTTATATTTCACTGTTAGATGCTTTTGGTTTCATGATTTTTAAGTTTTCTTGCATAAAAATCTCAACTTTCACATTCTCTCAAGCTTTACTTTTATTGTTGCTTTGTTTTCCATTGTTATGTTTATTTTCTACACTTTGAGTATGTGTAGCTAAACCCTTGAGGAGGTTGGTTGATGGAGATGTGGATAAACTAAAATCTTTAGACAAATGACTAAGTCATAACAAATTAGACTAATTTGAACAAAATTAAGAACTTAGGTAGTGACGTCTCTAAATGAACATTAAGATAAAGTGAGACCGGAAGGTATCTTGTCGTGCAGCAGTTTGGTAGTCCCGAATTAATCGATGAGATCGAAAGATAAACTGGACTTACTTCACTTAAGCTAGTAAAATTGATCCCAGAAAATAAAATGGAGCCACTTGGTAATTTACATGATTTATGTCCCTAGTTCGAGATTTGGTGAACCACATCGAAGTCAAACAACCCCCATTAGTCATTTGCTAAATAGCCCCTCTAGTTTACATTTCATACAAGTTAGTCCCTAGAGTAGAATATTTAATTTTCTTATAAACTCATCTTTTATGAATCGCCATAATATAAAATCGTATTAGTATCCACTTAGCCTCTATTGTAACACTATAAATATTACAACTAACCTGTACGCTTGTAGTAAAACTAGGCATTAAAAGTTATTGTATAAATTCGTTGTTTTAATACGCACACGCGTAGTCGATCAGAATGCTTTTATACTAATAAATCTTTCTTATTTAGTTAACTGAGAAGTCCTTTCAAACTTTTCATAAACTTCTTATCACAATGATAATTTCTTAACAACAATTATCATTTGAATCCACTTTTACCATCCATGCTTAAGCCGTACCCTTAATTCAAACAATTATTCATTAATGTTTACTTTGGATGAATACATATGTATTTGGCGAACACCCAAAAAGACTCTCAGGCATACCTTGATTCTATACAACATTGAAAAAACACTACTTAGACCATAAGATGAATTCCATATTCCTTTCTTCAAGATTTCATATATTACGAACATTTCTTATGATTTCATGGGAGGTCATTAAATCCTTGACAATCGTGATTCAACAGATTCCAAATATCTCTGATTCATCCATTCATCATATTATAGACATACTCTCAATGAAAGATTCTTAAATTTTACACAGATACAAATATATATCTTACCATTTCAAATCATCGTGGTGAATACCTTTACCATATTGCAATTATGTGGTTCTTTTTAGTAACTTATTTGATTAACTGACAGATTTTACCCAACTCTTGACCTTAATCATAATAATACTTTACCTTAGCTATACTTATTACAAAGCTATCTAGCTCATTCCTATCCCACCAGAAATATAGGTATGTAAATCTTACCAAACATTCATCAAAGATAACACCATACAAGCCAAATAGAACATACCATACTGGCTTTGTACGGAAATCTCATTTTTACTGTCCCGACAGACTTCACAAAAGATGCTATAAGATTTAATTAGAATGCGCCAACATTTCATAGAATATGTTAGCAGGTATTGTATTTAAAGTGCCATCATGATTTCATACGAAATACACCTTAGTGATCCCATATAAGGTTATATACTTGTGGTCCATTCATACCATCATTTCATATACTACCATGAGTCATGAATTCATGGTCTTACGTATCCATTCATATATCGCGATCTGCCATTTCGATTCTCTTGTCAAAGGCTATGCCATGAATCATTTTTATCGTATCATGTAACATCCTTTTTATTCATATCAAAGAATTAATTCTTTACCTTTCTTTTGTCCTTTCGTTTCACCATTATTTCTCTTCATTAAACTATTATTAATACATCTATCATATCATGAAATAATTTTAATAGACTTGAGGGACTCTACCATGTTCGCTGTATCATGCGTACAAGGCTTCTCTATTTTTTTGTGGTTTAAAAAATGGTTAAATCGTGCTCTGATACCAAACTTGTAATGTTCTCAACCCGAACTGATTCACTGGGTCTGGATCTTGGGTGTTACTATTCTAACAAAGATTTATACTTATCCAAAACATACAACTTTCAACAAATACTTCTTATTTAGTAAAGTTACCCAGCCAACTTACATCTATATGTATAACGTGTACTTACAACCATTTGAACAAGGCCTGTCACTCGACGAGGACTTATAATCATTCATATCACACTTATTTATGAGGCTCTATTTGTTCTGCCTCTAAAAAATATAATTGGCTACTCTACAAGGCTTGTAAACAATTGCATGGCTATTTCTATCAAACTTGAACGCGTTGCTTCACTCAAGCTCACTCAGTATGCATAACAACCCATCACGCCATTCCTTGGTGTAACCTTGGCGTTGTCCCTCTTTGTGTAGTCTCATATAACTTACTTGTGACATAAATCACAAAGGTAAGTTGGATAGAAATTAATGTGTAAATTGTCAATTACTTGAGCTATAATTGGTGACTCCATTGTCTATCCCCTTGTTCTTATCATTGACTCTGGCAAGTTCGTCGTTAAGGTTCCATTCCTTAAGCCACATAAACTACACCTTGCCCTGAGATCACCACTTACCTCTCACATATCTATTACCTCATTTACATACTCCTTTGCCCTTACCTAGTTCCTTAATCATTTTTATTTTAGAAGACCACACGAATAGAATACTCTTGATTCGTCACGTACTCTGGCACATTCTAGCTTCATTGTTCGTACTTGTAACATCCCGAATTAGGGCCTAGTCAGAACAGTGATTTTGAGACCACAAATCTGAAGTAGAAATAATTATTTTATGATTCTCATGAGGTCTATGATATGATTTCATGCTTGTGTGAATGTTTCATGAAGAAATTCTATTGATAAAGTGTCCAATTTGATATTTAGGACTAAATTGCAAAAGTTGCAAAATGTGAGTTATAGAAGATTTAGGCATGAGATTGCCATGGATTATTAATTAGAGGTCCTTAAATAGTAATTCACCCAATTTTTATAATTATGAAAAAAAGGGCATGAATAGGAAAAATTTGAAAGAAAGGCCTTAAGGGCATTTTTGTCATTTGGTTAATAAAAGAATAAAAAGGGAAAAATAAGTCAAAATTTTGTTCATCTTCTTCATGTGTGTGCCAAAAATTTAAAGAGCCATAGCTAGGGTTTTTCCTTCAACTTTCAAGCTCGATTGTAAGTACTCCGTAGCCCCCTTTTTTATATTCTTTATGTTTTTGAGATCCTTGAAGCATGATCTACCTATTTCTAGCCTTATTTTGAGTTAGGGCTCATGTTTAAAAAGTGACCATATGTGACATGCATGTATTTTGATGTTTAATGGAGGAATATGGAAGTTTGATGTATGATAAACACCTTTTACTAAGTGGTTTTTCATGAAAACACCTAAAAAGGACCTTTTTGTAAAAGGTTTAAAATGGGTGGTAAGATGTATGATTTAATAAGAAATGTGGGCTGCTATGAGTATGTCATAGGTTCGGCTAGGCTTGAGTAACAAAGAAATGAACACATTTCATTTTACGAGCTTAGGGACTAATTTGTAAATATGTAAAAGTTTAAGGAAAAAATCATAATTTTCCCAAAATATAGTTGTTGGACTGGTTTGAATAATGTGATGATTAAATGAGCTGAATTTTCTATTATATATCAAGAAAAAATGAAGTCTGGACCTAGATCGGGGAAAGAACAATATTTTAGACTAAATCGAATTAATTGTTCATATTTTGTACCGAGGTAAGTTAATGTGTAAATAATGCAATGATATATCATGTTTTAATATTTTATTAATGTATGAGTCTCTATGATTAATTATTATGACAAGTGTATGAACGATGTTATAGTCTATGAGCGTGACATTGTGAACGAGTTCGACGAATATGTGATATCAAGAAAAATCTTGTTTGAACCCTAGGAATAATTTAGGATACAATGTGACATGTCACTAGGAACTATGTGATTATGAGCTCATGAAATTATTGGTATATGTGATTATGTGAATCCGGGTGCTAGTCTTGTACGTTCTACCGGTGGTTGGGTAGCCTGGCATGTGTTGCGGATACCTGTCAGCTTGTGTGAGCAGCTCAAGTAGTTATGTCCTAACTGCCAGCTTGTGTGAGTAGGTAGATCGAGAGTGAGCAATGTGTGATTGTGAGATGAGGTAGCATGTAGCTACTTTTGAAGCACTATGTGCAAGTCTTCCGTGTATCCAATAGTATTCCGAGTGTTCAACGGTTAAGCCAGTGAGTTATTCGACAAGTAAGTCAATGATGAAGAAATTTGACAATGTGTTACAAGTTGGTACAGGTATGTTTAAAAAACTCATATAAATGAGGTTGGTATTTATGCCTGTGATGAACTTTTGGTAAGATTGGAAATGTGTAAGTTATGCCTATGAATTCATGATGACACATAAGTAAACTATGTTATGTCAATGGTATTTATATATATATGATTATGTTACTATTTATTTGCATGTGAACTTACTAAGCTTTATGTTTACTCCCTTTTCCTTTCTATTTCCTTATAGTGCTGCCAACTAACTCGGGGATCGAAGGATGTTGGAGCTCGATTCACACTATCAAATTAATCTTTTGGGTATAGTGAATTTAAATATTTTGAGTATGGCATGTATAGGGATTTGGTCTTTTTGTTATATGTCATATTAGTTTAGCAAAGTGTGTTAGCTTATAATGATTTTATGATTCATTTTGTATATGGCCATGAGATATGGCTCATATTAATAATGGGATGTAATCCTATTCATATATGGATGCATGTGTTAAGATCACTCTTGATGTGGTTAAATTCATTTAGCATGGATGAATTATGGATGTGACCATAAATGTTTGGTGATGGAGTTGTGAGTAAATGACATAATAACAACTAAGGCATGAATGTGTAAAATGGAAGTAAATTTTATGTTTTATATTGCATGTGAATTTGGTAAGCTTGGCCTAAATGGAATATGAAGACTTAAGCTAGTATAAATTGATAAGAAGTTGACATGCTTGAGTCATGTTTATGAATGTGTAAGTGCTCATTTATGCCATGTAAGATGTCATTGAGTTGAGTAAGTATGCATATGTTATTGAGGGTGACAAAGGCTTGGAAAATATCTTCAAATTTGTCCACACGGGTAGACCCACGGGCGTGTGTTTAGACCGTGTGTGACACACGGTCTGCCTCATGAGTATATGATCTGGCCGTGTATACCCTGCACCTTATTAAATGCAAAACAGAATACTTAGTAGTAAACACACGGGTAGAGACACGACCGTGTGTCTCAGTCGTGTTAAGGACACGACCGCAGGATATGGGCGTGTGCCCAGGCCATGTGAAGTCTACACTTAATTTTTGGAATTTAATTCGCCACACGGCCTAAGCACACGGGCGTGTGACCCTAATTATGTTAATGACGTCATAAACAGAGAGTTACATGGGCTAAGGACACGGGCGAATCCCAAGGCACACGGGCGTGTGTGACCACACAGCCTACCCACACGGGCGTGTGACCCTATTTCATGAAAATTCTTCTAAGTTTCCTAAAGTTTTCGGTTTAGTCCCGAACTACTCTTGTTGTATCTTTTGGGCCCCGTAGGCCTATATAAGGGACACCATGCATATGTATGAATGTATTTAATTTGGACAAAATTTTATGACTCGATTTTGTATGTTTGTTTACGTATAAGTTCGGTAATGCCTCGAACCCTGTCCCGGCGTTAGATACGGGTAAGGGGTGTTACAGTACCTTATTACTATGTAAGATTCACCTTAACATTCGATATAGGGCCTTACTATTAGAGTTCACCATACACATTATTTCTTCAGAATACTGTATACGTTGCTCCTTTAGATATTACCTAGAATTCCTTTCTTTTCGTTTAAGGTCTAGCACTGAGGCATTCCCTTCAGATGGTTTCCACCAAGGCCATTCTTTTATACTGCGCCATGAAGACATTCCTTTTCAGAGATAGCCACAAATTCTTCATTTTACAGATATCACAACAAAGGCTTCCTTTAATAGAGACCGCCACGAAAACTTCCTTCAATAGAGATCGCCACAAAGGATTCCTTTAACAAAGCTCGCTACAAAGGATTCTTTTAACAGAGATCACCACAAAGGCTTTCTTTAATAGAGATCGTGTGATATCCCGAATTAGGGCCTAATCAGAATAGTGATTTTGAGACCACAAATTTGAGATAGAAATAATTATTTTATAATTATTTTTAGATCTATGATATGATTGCATGATTGTGTGAAAATTTCGTGAAGAAATTCTATGCATAAAGTGTTTAATTTGAAATTAGAGACTAAATTGAATAAGTTGCAAAAATTGCATTCTAGAAGCTTTTTGTATGAATTTGCTTTGGAATATTAATTAGGAGGTCTTAAATAGCAATTTAACCAATTTCTAAAATTTTGGACAAAAATGGGCTTGTACATGGAAAATTACAAAGAAAGGCATTAATGATATTTTTGTCATTTGGTAAATATAGTCATTAAAAAGGGAAAAATAACACAAAATGAACTCATCTTCTCCATAAGGCTACCGAATTTTTTTTTTCACCATAGTTAGGGTTTCCAACATTTTTAAACCTTGATTATAAGTGATTTTCATACCTATTTTTAATGCTCTTTTCGATTTTAAAAACTAGAAATCATGTTCTATCATTTTCTAGCAATATTTTGAGCTAGGATGCATGTATGAAAATTTACCCATGAGTGATTTAATTGTATTTTGATGAATAATGAAGGAATATGATGGTTTGATGTGTGTTTAACAACTTTTACTTAGTAGTTTTATGTGAAAACACCTAAAAAGGGACTTAATTGTGAAAAGGGTAAAATTGATGGTAAAAATCTGATTTTTGGTGCAAAATATGGGCTGTTATGGACACTAGGAAATTTGGCTATGCGTAGATGTCATGGGTAATGCATGTAACTCATTGAATAAAACTTAAGGACTCAATTGTAAATAATTGAAAAGCTAAGGATAAAATGGAAATTTTTATCCAAGCCCGTATTAGGGGCTGATTTGGTGAATGTGTATATTGAATAAATTAATTTTGTATTTTAGATTAAGAGAAACGAGATTCGAGTCGTGATCGAGGGAAAAATAAAGTTTCCGAAGAATAGGCTCGATTTCTAACATTTTGTACTGAGGTAAGTTCATGTGTAAATGTGGTAACATAATTGTCATTTTGAGTAATTAATAATATTTATATGGTATGATGATTGTTATCATGAAATATTATGCTTGGTGGTTATTATTGAGTAGTATGCAAATTATGTGAGTTACTTGATAAATATGAAATGCTACCAAGTATCAGTTTCGACATTCCGTGGAAGATGGCAAAGATATGTGATCAAGAAAAATCCCGTTTGAACCTTGGGAATAGATTAGAATACAAGTGACATGTCACTAGGATATTTGAGTTCCGAACTCGCTGAGTTGAGTCCGAGTTCACTTATGGATGCGAACGCCCGAACTCGTTGAGTTGAGTCCGAGTTCATTTATGGGCGGGTTACATGGTAGCTTGGCTACATAATTTCCATAGGCTATTGAGTTTGTCTAGCTGCGGGTATGGAACATATGTGCATTCAATCCGTGTATTCGAATTATATTCTGATGTGTTCAACGGGTGAATCTTAAGTGAATAAGGAGAATACCTAAAACAAAGGTGATATGTTAGTAAGTGTGGTGAATGAGGAAATTTGACAGGTATGTGCTTAAACCCTCAGGTTGAAAACTTGGTATGATGAAATCGTGGTAAGATAGTAAATGCAAATGTAACATGAATGTTTTGATGATATTTATGCAAATGATGTTTTGTGTTGGATTGCATGATTATGTTACTTGCTATTTGCATGTGAACTTACTAAGCATTTATGCTTACTTTCTCCTTTTCATTCTTTGTAGTTTTGACAAGTCAGCTCAGAAATCGGGAACGGTCGGAGGCTCGCTCACACTATCCGTGGATCATTTTGGTATAGTGGCTTGTATATTTTGAGTATGGCATGTATAGTATTATAATCATTTTGTGTATATAATCTTATGATATGGCTATTGAGTGGCAAGAAAATGCTTGGTAAAGATTAGCCATTGGAATGGCTAATCAAAAAAATCATATTTGGTGTTATGTATGCTTAATGTGCTATCTAATCCATGGAAATTCATAAAAAAAAGGTGAAATTTGCTATAAAATAGTATCATATAGCAGCAATGATGTGAGTTTGAAAAATCACTAAAAATAGTAGAGACAGAATTAGAAGATTAGTAAAATATGAAATTGAAGCTTATTAAGTCTATTTTCGTATGGAAGAAACAAATCAGGTAAATGAGTTGTATTTCATGAGATATTTGGGTTTTGGTGGAATAGAGTCAGAGTGATTTCTGAATCCCCTATTTTGACTTTATAAATTCACTAAAAATTTTATAAAAATATCTAGGAGTCATACTTTATATGTACAGATTCCTTATTGAGTCTAATTTTAAGAGAAACAAACGACATAGTCATATGAATTGTTTACAGAGAGAAAAGTTATTCGTACTAAACAGAGGTTAGAGTAGTTGAAACCTAAAATAGAGGAAACTTTAACTAATAAACTGTACTAATTGTCCTGACCAAAAATTCCAGAAAAAAAATTAATAAATAGATATATGAGTCTAGTTTCAGGGAAAATTTATGGATTTTAATTTCAAGTTTTGTAACTCGAGATATGAATTTTTTAGCGACTATGACATAGATGGGCAGTTTATTACAAAAGGAGAAATAAATTGTTTGAAATTGTTTAAGTGATAATTTAAGTCTGTTAACGCCTCATGCTCGACTCTGCGACGGTCTCGAGTAAGGGGGTGTTACATTTGGTGGTATCAAAGCCAGGTTTAGTCAGTTCTCGAACTAACGTGGCGTATGTTCGGGTTTTGCTATTCATGTCATATATATTGTGATAGTGTGATGACTCATGACCTTTAAAATGATTTTTTTTATAGTAAATGAATCCCGATCCAGCTGTAGCTGATGATGTAGAGAGCAATGCACTAACTCTTGCTGAAGGGGCGGTGTCGACTGAAAATTAACCTTCTACTGTTGGTCAAGGAGGAGGAAAAGGGGCTCAGGAAGCCTTTCTCTAGATGATGAATGCATGGTATACCGAGTTCGTTTGTACGAACCTGAATGCTCAACCACCTCCCCCACCTCCCCTGATTCCTCAACCTATACTCTCGATGCCTCAAGGTATGGATCTGATGAAATTTCATAGAACCCCAGTTGAAAGAATTCGCAAGTAAGGGGCTGAAGAATTCAGGGCAAATGTTGATGATAATGCCGAGAAAGTAGAATTTTGGCTTGAGAATTCTATTCGGGTATTTGATGAATTTTATTGTACACCTGAAGAGTGCTTGAAATGTGCTATATCCTTGTTGAGAGATTCAGCCTATTATTGGTGGAAGACATTGATTTCAGTGGTACCAAAAGAGAAAGTGACTTGGGAGTTCTTTCAAGAAGAATTTCGGAAGAAATACATTAGTGAAAGATTTGTTGAATAGAAGCGTAAAGAGTTTCTCGAGTTGAAATAAGGCAACATGACAGTTACTGAGTATGAAAGGGAGTTCATTCGGTTGAGTAAGTATGCTAGAGAATATATTCCTTCAGAGGCTAAAATGTACAGACGATTTGAAGACGAACTCAATGAAGATATCAAAGTATTTGTGGGAATTCTTGAGTTGAAAGAGTTCGTAGTACTTGTTGATCGGGCTTGCAAGGCTGAAGAACTAATTAAAGAAAAGAGAAAGGCAGAGGCTGAGACTAGAAATTTGAAGAAAAGACCGATGAGTAGTGCATTTTCACCGCAATCTAGAAAATCCAGATATATGTATTCTCGTTCTCATGTTTCGACCGGACATTCGTATGAGAATCGTAAGAAGCAAAATGTGGGTTTTAAATCTCAGACTACTTCTGTGGCTAATGTGGGAAAGTCAAGATTTGTTAGACCCGAATGCCAACGATGTGGTAGAAGTCATCTTGGTCCATGTAGAACTAACGAATGTTACCAGTATGGTTCTTCAGATTATTTTATTAGGGACTGTCCCGAGAGAATTGAGAAAGAAGAATTTCAGAGTGCAAAACCTAGTGGTGCAGTAAAGAAGAATTTCAGAGTGCAAAACCTAGTGGTGCAGTTTCGAGAGGAAGATCTTCGAGAAATGTTGGGAATGAGGCAATCAGTAAGAATGTAGTCAAAGATTCAGCATTTAAATCTGAAGCTAGAGCTTCGGCTAGAACTTATGCCATAAGAGCGCGTGAAGATGCTTTATCTCCTGATATGATTACTGGTATCTTCTCTCTTTATGGTGTTAATGTTATTGCTTTGATTGACCTCGGTTCTACTCATTCATATGTGTGCATGAAATTGCTGTCAAATATGAGTATACCTGTTTAGTCTATAGAATTTATGATTAAAGTATCAAACCCGTTAGGCAAATGTGTTATAGTTGATAAAGTATGCAAGAAATGTCCTTTAATGATTAGAGGTCATTATTTTCTGGCCGACTTGATGTTGTTGTCGTTTGACGAATTTGATGTTATTTTGGGTATGGATTGGTTGACATTGCATGATGCTATATTAAATAGTAAACAAAAGGTTAATGAATTAAAATGTGAAAATAGTAAAATTCTGCGGGTTGAATCAGACGAATCAGAGGCATTGCCTAGTGTGATTTCTTCGATGTCGGCTCAGAGATATTTGAGAAAGGGTTATGAAGCTTATTTGGCGTATGTATTGAATACAAAGGAATTTGAGAAGAAAATTGAATCAGTACCGATTGTATGTGAATTTGCGGATGTATTTCCAGAAGAGTTGCCGAGTTTACCTCCTGTTAGAGAAGTAGAATTTGGTATTGAATTGATACCGGGAACAACTCCGATCTCGATTGCTCCATATAGAATGGCACCAATAGAGTTGAAAGAATTAAAGTCGCAATTGAAAGAGTTGACTGACACAGGTTTTGTGAGACCGAGTTTTTCGCCTTGGGGTGCTCCTGTATTATTTGTGAAAAAGAAAGATGGTTCTATGAGATTGTGTGTAGACTATCGGCAGTTAAATAAGGTGACAATCAAGAACAAGTATTCGTTGCCGAAAATTGACGATTTGTTTGACCAGCTGAAAGGAGCGACATGGTTTTCAAAGATTGACTTGAGGTCTGGATACTACCAGCTTTGAGTAAAAGAGTCAGATGTGCCTAAAATTGCTTTTAGAACAAGGTACGACCATTATGAATTTTTAGTTATGCCATTCGGTTTGACAAATGCTCCTGCTGTGTTTATGGATTTAATGAACCGCATATTTTAGCCATACTTGGACAAGTTTATTGTGGTATTTATTGATGATATCTTAATTTATTCAAAAGATGAGACAAAGCATGCTGAGCACTTAAGGACAGTTTTACAAACTTTGAGAGATAAGCAGTTATATGCCAAGTTTAGTAAGAGTGAGTTTTGGCTTCGAGAAGTAGGATTTTTGGGTCATATTGTTTCAGGTGATGGTATACGGGTTGATCCCAGTAAAATTTAGGCTATTGTTGATTGGAAATCGCTGAAGAATGTAACTGAGGTTAGAATTTTCTTGGGTCTAGCTGATTATTATTGACGGTTTGTAAATGGATTTTTTATAATTGCTACTCCGATGACCAGACTGCTCCAAAAGGATGTTAAATTTGAGTGGACGAAAGAATGTCAACAGAGCTTTGAGAAATTGAAAAAGTTACTAACTGAAGTACCAGTGTTGGTGCAACCTGAGTCAGGCAAAGAATTTGTGGTGTATAGTAATGCTTCTCTAAATGGCTTGGGATGTGTACTTATGAAGAAGGAAAAGTTGTGACTTATGCTTCAAGGCAGTTGAAACCTCATGAAAGGAATTATCTGACTCATGATTTGGAACTTACTGCTATAGTGTTTACTTTGAAGATTTAGAGACATTATCTGTATGGTAAAAAGTGCCGAGTATATACCGACCATAAAAGTCTCAAGTACTTGATGTCACAAAAAGACTTGAATTTGAAACAGCGGAGATGGTTAGAATTATTGAAAGATTACGAGCTTGTGATTGACTACCATCCGGGGAAAGCGAATGTGGTTGCTGATGCCTTGAGTAGAGAGTCGTTGTTTGCTTTGAGAGCTATGAATACTCAGTTAACGGTGTCTGACGATGGTTCGATTCTAGCGGAGTTGAGAACAAGACCGATGTTTTTACAAGAGATTTCTGAAGCTCAGAAAAGTGACAAAGATTTGCAAGCTAAGAGGAAGCAATGTGAGGTTGATACAAGATCAGATTTCAGAATCGGTTTTGACAGTTGTTTGATGTTTAAAAATTGAATTTGTGTACCGAAAAATGATGAGTTGATTCAAAAGATTTTGCACAAAGCACATAGTGGTTGTTTGTCAATTCACCCGGGCAGTACAAAAATGTATAATGACTTGAAGAAAATGTATTGGTGGAACGGAATGAAAAGAGATATCTCCGAGTTTGTATCGAAATGCTTAATTTGTCAACAAGTGAAAGCTGAACACCAAGTGCCTTCGGGACTACTTCAGCCTATCATGGTTCCCGAGTGGAAGTGGGATCGAATAACTATGAATTTTGTATCAGGGTTGCCGTTAACTCCGAGGAAGAAAGATGCCATCTGGGTAATAGTCGACAGATTGACTAAATCGGCTCATGTTATTTCGGTATGTCTTGATTATTCTCTTAATAAGTTGGCTGAATTGTATATTAGTGAGATTGTTAGACTTCATGGAGTACCTCTGTCGATCATTTCGGATAGAGATCCAAGATTTACATCGCGGTTTCGGCAAAAGTTGTAAGAGGCATTAGGTACGAAGTTAAATTTCAGCACTGCCTTCCATCCTCAGACTGATGGACAATCAGAGAGAGTAATTCAAATTCTTGAAGACATGCTCAGATGTTGTGTATTGGAATTCTAAGGTAGTTGGGAAAGATACTTACCGTTGGTAGAATTTGTCTACAATAATAGTTATCAAACGAGTTTGAAGATGGCACCTTATGAAGCATTGTACCGTCGTAAGTGTCGGACGCCATTGTATTGGACTGAACTCAAATAAAATCAGATTTACGGAGTTGATCTAATTAAATAAATCGAAGAAAAAGTGAAAGTGATTCGAGATTGTTTGAAAGGTGCTTCAGATAGACAGAAATCCTACGCAGATTTGAAATGAAAAGAAATTGAGTTTCAAGTTGGCGATAAGGTATTTTAAAAGTGTCTCCATGAAAGAAAGTTATTAGATTTGGTCGGAAAGGCAAGTTGAGTCCGCGTTTTATCGGACCGTATGAAATAATTGAAAGAGTTGGACCGGTAGCATATCAGTTAGCATTACTACCTGAATTAAAGAAGATTCATGATGTGTTCCACGTATCTATGTTACATCGATATCTTTCAGACCCTTCACATGTAATTTCACCGACAAAAATTGAGCTACAACCGAATATGACTTACAATGAAGAACCGATTAATATTTTAGCTCGAGAGGTCAAGCAACTAAGAAATAAAAGTATCGCTCTCGTGAAAGTATTATGGCAAAAGCATGGAGTAGAAGAGGTTACATGGGAACCCGAGGAAATTATGAGGAATCAATACCTACACCTATTTACCAGTAAGATTTTCGGGGACGAAAATCCCTAAAATGGGGGAGAGTTGTGATATCCCGAATTAGGGCCTAATTGAAATAGTAGTTTCGGGACCACAAATTTGAGATAGAAATAATTATTTTATAATTATTTTTAGATCTATGATATAATTGCATGATTGTGTGAAAATTTCTTGAAGAAATTCTATGCATAAAGTGTTTAATTTGAAATTAAGGACTAAATTGAATAAGTTGCAAAACTTGCATTCTAGAAGCTTTTAGTATGAAATTACTTTGGAATATTAATTAGGAGGTCTTAAATAGAAATTTAACCAATTTCTAAAATTTTGGACAAAAATGGGCTTGTACATGGAAAATTACAAAAAAAAGGCATTAAAGGTATTTTTATCATTTGGTAAATATAGTCATTAAAAAGGGAAAAATAACACAAAATGGACCCATCTTCTCCATAGGGCTGCCGAATTTTGCTTGTCACCATAGCTAGGGTTTCTAACATTTTTAAGCCTTGATTGTAAGTGATTTTCATACCCGTTTTTAATGCTCTTTTCGATTTTAAAATCTAGAAAACATGTTCTATCATTTTCTAGCAATATTTTGAGCTAGGATGCATGTATGAAAATTTACCCATGAGTGATATAATTGTATTTTGATGAATAATGAAGGAATATGATGGTTTGATGTGTGTTTAACAACTTTTACTTAGTAGTTTTATATGAAAACACCTAAAAAGGGACTTAATTGTAAAAAGGGTAAAATTGATTGTAAAAATCTAATTTTTGGTGTAAAATATGGGCTGTTATGGACACTAGGAAATTTGGCTATGCGTAAATGTCATGGGTAATGCATGTAACTCATTGTACAAACTTAATGACTCAATTGTAAATAATTGAAAAGCTAGGGGTAAAATGGTAATTTTAATCCAAGCCTGTATTAGGGGTTGTTTTGGTGAATGTGTATATTGAATAAATTAATTTGGTATTTTAGATCAAGAGAAACGATATTCGAGTCGTAATCGAGGAAAAAATAAAGTTTCCGAAGAATAGGCTCGATTTCTAACATTTTGTACTGAGGTAAGTTCATGTGTAAATGTGGTAACATAATTGTCATTTTGAGTAATTTAATAATATTTATATGGTATGATGATTGTTATCATGAAATATTATGCTTGGTGGTTATTATTGAGTAGTATGCAAATTATGTGAGTTACTTGATAAATATGAAATGCTACCAAGTATCGGTTTTGACATTCCGTGGAAGATGGCAAAGATATGTGATCAAGAAAAATCCCGTTTGAACCTTGGGAATAGATTTGAATACAAGTGACATGCCACTAGGATATTTGAGTTCCGAACTTGTTGAGTTGAGTCCGAGTTCATTTATGGGCGGGTTACATGGTAGCTTGGCTACATAATTTCCGTAGGCTATTAAGTTTGTCAAGTTGCGGGTATGGAAATTATGTGCATTCAATCCGTGTATTCGAATTATATTCCGATGTGTTCAACGGGTGAATCTTAAGTGAATAAGGAGAATACCTAAAATGAAGGTGATATGTTGGTAAGTGTGGTGAATGAGGAAATTTGACATGTATGTGCTTAAACCCTCGGGTTGAGAACTTGGTATGATGAAATCGTGGTAAGATAGTAAATGCAAATGTAACATGAATGTTTCGATGATATTTATGCAAATGATGTTTTGTGTTGGATTACATGATTATGTTACTTGTTATTTGCATGTGAACTTACTAAGCATTTATGCTTACTCCCTCATTTCCATTCTTTGTAGTTTTGACAAGCCAGCTCAGAAATCAGGAACGGTCGGAGGCTCGCTCACACTATCCGTGGGTCATTTTGGTATAGTGGCTTGTATATTTTGAGTATGGCATGTATAGCGTTATAATCATTTTGTGTATATAATCTTATGATATGGCTATTGAGTGGCAAGGAAATGCTTGGTAAAGATTAGCCATTGGAATGGCTAATCAAAAAAATCATATTTGGTGTTATGTATGCTTAATGTGCTATCTAATCCATGGAAATTCATAAAAAAAAAGGTGAAATTTGCTATAAAATAGTATCATACAGCAACAATGATGTGAGTTTGAAAAATCACTAAAAGTAGTAGAGATAGAATTAGAAGGTGAGTAAAATATGAAGTTGAAGCTTATTAAGTCTATTTTCATATGGAAGAAACAAAGTAGGTAAATGAGTTGTATTTCATGAGATATTTGGGTTTTGGTGGAACAGGGTTAGAGTGATTTATGAATCCCCTATTCTAAATTTAGAAATTTACTAAAAATTTTATAAATATAATCAGGAGTCATACTTTATATGTACAGATTCCTTATTGAGTCTACTTTTAAGAGAAACAAACGGCATAGTTATCTGAATTTTGTACAGAGAGAAAGTGATTTGTAGTGAACAAAGATCAGAGCAGTTGAACACTAAAACAGGGGAAACTTTAACTAATAAACTGTACAAATTGGCGTGACCAAAAATTCTAGAAAAAAATTAGTAAATAGATATATGAGTCTAGTTTTAGGGAAAATTTACGGGTTTTAATATCAAGTTTTGTAACTTGAGATTTGAATTTTTAGCGACTGTGACGCAGATGGGCAATTTATTACGAAAGGAAAAATAAATTGTATGAAATTGTTAATGTGGTAATTTAAGTTTGTTAACGCCTCGTGCTTGACTCCGGCGACAGTCTCGGGTAAGGGGGTGTTACAGATCGCCACAAAGGCTTCCACTAATGGAGGTCACCACAAAGGATTCCTTTAACAGAGATCGCCACAAAGGATTCCTTTAACAGAGATCCCCACAAAGGCTTCTTTTCTCTTGGTGATTTAGATGATAAGGATTTTCCTAGACTCACACTTAGTGAGGTTTTCCCCTCATTATCTTGGGATACACAGAAAACCACATTAGGTAATAACCTTCCTTAAATATTTCCATATGATGCCATAACCCACCAGTTACAATCTTACACGATATGGCTTCTTTCCATATGATACCATAACCCACCAGTTACAGTTTTACACGATATGATCTTCTTCCCATATGATGTCATAGACCACCAGTTACGGTCTCACACAAAATTATCCATCAGTGCCACGATCATGGTCTTGTCATTTCATATATTCATGTTTTTAGTCCTAATAGACCCTTTTGACAACTCTGGAGACGGACACAGACTCATCATGCATTGACCCATCATTCAATGACATACTCATGGTAGACATATTCATGCTTTCACACTAATGTACAGGCAATACACATTCAGGTTCATATCCTACAATTAGTCCATGAAACTTCATACATTCCATACACGCATGATCTTGAACCTCTCATTTCGTATAAGAGTTATTACATCATACTTTGCTAGTTTCAATCTCATGCTTTGGTCATTAAGCATAAAAGTTCATAGAATTTACATACCACATGCAAGAGTCAGCTTAGGGACTCACCTGACACCCACGAATAGTAACTCGATCTCTAGGTCTGAACATCCATCCTCGAACTCTCAGAAATCACCAAAATGAGAAAACAATCCTTATGTAAAAACCTTGATCCTTAGTTTTATTTTAGCAAGATAGATTCCTGATCAGCTCCAAAGTAAGTTAAAAAATGTTATTTTTAACAGAAGGAAGAAGGTAACTTTTTTTTCTTCAGAAGCTCACTTAAATATATATATCTTTATTCTCATATTGGAATTTGACACGTGTCTCTAACTTTCAAAACTACCCTTATTAGTCGCTTACAGCTATAGAGAAGCATGTACAAGAATCCAAAAATCTTTTCATATCTTTGATCTGTCTCATCGTTCACTCTTAACTATCTTGTTAGTACATAACTTATACATTAGCTAGACAAACTGGGTGTACCTTAATTTTGGCGACATCCCTTATAACTCAAGAACCCTTAATTTCTTTGCAAAACTCTCATTCTACACATACACATACACCTCTCGGGGAACATTCTTTACCTTACAACCTATTATTTCTTATGCACCCTACGAGTGTGCTAGAAACGTCATTTAGGCGAACAATATTGTGCTAATCAAATTTCCTTTAGGTTGCTCAGCCGAACTTAGGACCTGCTAAATCTGGGTGTTACAAAGTAAATGCGTGTTGTACTCTTTTTTTCTTTAATCGGGGTTTTGTCCCATTAGATTTTCCTAATAAGGTTTTTAATGAAGTAACATGTTATACGTATTATAGATAAGTGTACTAGTTTTCCTTCACTAAAAATTTATTTTCCTATAGGGTTTTTAATCTTAGTAAAGTTTTAATGAGATACATCATCTATTTAAGGACATCCAAAGGGGAGTTGTAACAACTCGTTTTCAGTGAAATTGAAACAGTAGTTTCAAGACCAAAAATCTGAGTCAGAAAGAAATTTTATTTTAATATTATTGTATCATCTGCATTATGATAGGAATGACGTATGAAAATTTGATAAGAAAATTTTACTGCTTTCATGTTTAATTAGGAGAAAAGGACCAAATTGTATAAAGTGAAAAGGTTGAATTCTATCAGCTAGAAGGATCAAATAGCTATGGAATTTAAAATTTTAGGTCCTTATATGGTAAATAGACCAATTAGTGGGGTTAGTAGATAAGGATGATTAGTCATCCATAGAAATTTAATTAAAGAAAATGATGAAATTGGAAATTAAAAGATGAAAAGATGATAAATAAATAAAATAAGAAAATATCATCTTTTATATCGTCTTTCCTGAATAAAATATATGGAAACCCTAGCCATGGATACTTGAAGAAAGAGAAAATTTATTTGGCCAAATTAGGTGAGTATTCAAGTCCCATTTTTAGTAATTTTTATATTTCCGAGATTATAATAACTTAATTTATCTATCTCGGGAATTAATTTGTAAAGTTACCAAAGTACTAGGGTTTTTCCATGGATGAATATGCATGAATTATGAAATTTATGGTAGAAAATGAAAGGTTGTTGATAGATAAACAACTTTTGTAAAGTGAATTTTGATGAAATTGTGATTTAAGGACTAAACTGTAAAGATGTAAAATTCATGGAAAGTTTATAAATTTGATGAATTACATGGGTTGTAAATGTTATATGTAAAAATCGGTTAGGCTTGGAATAAGGATTAAATTGCATGAATTTCATTTTCCGAGCCTAGGGACGAAATTATCATTTATTGAAAGTATAGGGGCAAAATGGTAAGTTCATTCGTATGAAATGAATACAAAGTTAAATTGAATTAAATTAAATTGAGTATGAAATGGATTAAATTGATGTTAAATTCATTGTATAGATCCGGATAACTCAAATACAAAGTTAGATCGATGAAAAGAAAAAGTTTCAGATTAGTAGATTTCAAATATACGAACACTTGTCGAGGTAAGTTCGTATAACTGAATTGTGTATATTTATATGTTTGAATTGAATGTTGTATATATATAAATTGTGCAATTATTATGTACATGAAAATAATTATATATATGAAAGTGCCTGATAAATTTTAAGTCCCGTTTGAAATATTAAAATTCGATGGATACATGATTTCCCGTATTGGTTGTGATTCAGCATATGTTTCGAACACACCATAGCTCTTACGAGCATCCTGTTATAATCCCTCTTGAACTTCTGTTATATGGTTCCTGCGAGCATCCTGATCGGTAGTGATCCTGCTTGTGTTGCAGACTACCCAACTCTTTGTGAGCGTCCTGTTATATGATCGGTTGTGATCCTGCGCATATTGCGAACACAAACACAGCTCTTTATGATCGTCCTGATATAGACTCTTTGTGAGCTTCCTGATAT
The DNA here is from genome assembly GCA_025698465.1 of Gossypium longicalyx. NCBI lineage: Eukaryota > Viridiplantae > Streptophyta > Magnoliopsida > Malvales > Malvaceae > Gossypium > Gossypium longicalyx. The sequence goes on from CM046997.1 coordinate 62,172,681, forward strand.
GGCTCGCTTGAATTTCCTGTTATATAGCTATCCGGAGCTCACTGATAATAACTCTTCGGAGTTACTTGATATGCTCAATGAGCTTCCTATTTTAAACTCTTATGAGATTCCAGTTATAGCCCGGATAAGCTTTCTGTTACATGGCTCACATGAACATCCTGTTATATGGCTCGAGAGAGTGTTCCCTGATTATGTGCCCTAATTGGTATCTCTAGATATAAACTAACGGATTTTCAGTTTTGTATACTTTAAGTGTACTACATGAGCATATCCATCGATATTTCAAATAAATTCAACGGGTAAAGTTCTGACATGGCTAAACTAAACTTGAAATGATTTGTCATGGAAATGTACATGTAATAAGGAAGTATGATATGAAAAGCATGTGTTTATGAAAGTTATTATATGATGAGATCATCCATGTTCTTGGTATTTATGTAAATTACTTGACTAACATGATTTGTGAAGTTGTGTGTTTTAGGCTTTAAGCCAAAATTGCTTGGATGCAATTATATGTTTATTTGATAAAAATGAATGGCAAGTTAAATTTCCAGTTATGCGAACTTACTAAGCAGTAAATGCTTACTTTGTTTTATCTTCTCTCTTTTATAGCACTCAAAAGCTCGAAAAGGTTGGAAGTAGGTCAGAACAAAATCACACTATCCTTCAACTCATTTTGGTATAAAATAGCAAACTTTATTTTAGATATAATGGCATGTATAGGTTAATTAGCCGATGTTGGCACAATAATTTTTTGGTTGTAACTAGCTATTGGAATGGCTAGTGTTTAACATATTTTGATGTAAATATATAAGGCCTTATCATGCTTGTAGTGTGTATTGAAATGGTTAAGTGATGGAAGTTATATATGTATGTTAAGAATTTCAAGAATTGGTAAAATACATACATATATGTTTATATGGTCAATTAGGTAAAATTGAATACTTAGACAAATGTGATGATATTTCATGTAAAAGACTTAGATATTGACTTAGTTTGAGAGTTGTGAATGTGCTTAAATGATGTTATAGGTGAAAGACAATTTGGGTGAGAAAAGTGGCCTATAAAATGACCTATTTTGTCCATACAAACAGAGACACGAGTGTATGTCTCAGCCTTGTGTGACACACGGCCTTGCGCACAGGTGTGTGGTTTGGCCGTGTGTCCCCTGCATCTTAAATTTGAGAAATAGGATGCATCGAATTGCTCACACGGGCAGAGACACCGGTGTGTGTCTCAACCGTGTGTGTCACACGGCCTAGCACACAGAAGTGTGGTTGGCCGTGTGACCTAAGTCAGAGAGTTATACAGATATGGACATGGGCTAGGACATGGTTGTGTGCCTCACATCGAATGGCCACACGACCTAAGATACGGGTGTCACTTGGCCATGTGAGCCACACGACATGGCCACACAGGCGTGTGTCCCTTGCACCTAAGAAAAATTTTGAAATTTCACGAAAAATTCTCTGAGTTCTTGATTTGGTCCCAACTTGTTCTATTGCATAAATTGGGCCTCGATGGTCCATTTAAGGGACAATATGGTTGATTATGTATGATTTCAGATATGAATAGTAAATGATACGATTTAATTATATTTGATCTGTAAACTCCGATAATACTCTATAACCCTGTTCCGGTGACAGATATGGGCTAGGGGTGTTACAGGAGTATTATAAATATTTTATTATTATAGAAGTGGATGTCCATTAGGATAACAAGTTTGATGTATTTTAGGACTAACATCCATTAGGAGTAGAATTTTATTTCATTTATACTTTTTATGTATATAAATACAGACCTTAGAAAAACATTGTAAATATTCCATTGATGAATAAAATTCATATTGCTCTCTTGTTCTCATACTTATCTTGTTCTTTACTCTCCTTCTTCTTCATTTTATAACAGATATATCATTTTTTTTCTATCACAAATAATTGGGGCTACTAGTAAAAATATTGTTGAGGGGAGACCAACTCTTTTTAGAGAAGTTTTTAAAATGTCGTCGATTGGTAGTTGAAGAACCCTTTAAAGGGTCAGTATTATCCTCGATTGTGGTTTTGTCTCCTAACTATGCAGAGAGCTCAAGTGCTTAAGGTTGTCTAAAGAGGTGATGGGCTCAAAAGAGCAGAAGTATCTCGCAAGATCAGACTGTGTGAGGCACACTATCTACCAAGAAATATAACCATTTACATTTGATAAGATTTGAATCCATACTCTTATATGACATTATTGGGCTTTTATATTTCTTTAAATATACCTAAAAATGATAATTTCATTACCTTCAAAAACAAATTGAGAATATTATAAGCGCCTCCTACAATTAAATAAGAAAAGCTTATACTTATTTTATTACTTGCTAATTTAATTCCTAATACCTTATTAATGTTGGTTTCATGTGAATAAAACCAACATATATTCTCTTACTTCACTCCGCTTTGCCGTTTGGAGTGGTGTGAGAGGTAGAGTTGACTAGAGCCTTGATTATTATTTATTACCATCAACATAACCATCTTTTAACGAATTAGTGGTTAGTAGTGCAATTTATTTTTCATAAAAATATCTCTCCAATTTCCCTAAATTTTATTATTATAAACTGATTTTTCTAAAAAAAAAATAAAGTAACTTAATTCTTTCCAATTTCAAAAGTAAATAATTGAAGATAATTAATCACGTAATTTATATATTTTTATTAATTGTAAATAATTTTGATTGATATAATAATAAATTAAGCTTTTAATGTTTATATATTATGTCAATTTGATTATGGTTTAAAAAATATTTGAAAAATATAAAAAATAAAAAAAATCCAAAAAGAATATATTAGAAAAACTTTAGTTTCTTTTATAAATAGGAAAATTTTGTAAATTTTAAAGACAATTGTTATTATACCAATTAAATTCTGTAAAATTAAAGAAAAATATTAATTATGTGATTAATATCAATTGATGCTCTCTATAATAATTAAATTGCTTTGATTTTATTTAGAGTATCAATTTATTTAATATTAAAATTGAGAGACACTACATTTATCACGCGGGGAAATTTCGTAGAAAGACTTCCGAGGATGGTAATCCAGCAGTGGAACTAATATGATTAGTTAAGTTTTGTTTTCTCATGCAATTGTGATTTCTTTTTTCAACATAAAAGAATATTATTTTAGTAATACTTGACCACCTTCTCCCTTGGCTGTATATATCCCTAAATCATTAAGGATCTCAACGAGGCGATGACTTAAACACCAATGGGATTTTCTTTAAACCTCAAGATTAGGTAGCAGCACCTCAACAGTCTAAATTAAACCATTGGGAAGATGCCGAGATTAGGTTGACAGTCCAATAAATATATTTATGTATTGAAAGTCAAAGAAATTCCATTATTAGCCATTTATTTAGAAAAAAATTCTTTCTTGTCGAAACTAACTTTGTCATTGTTGTGGCTCAGTGCCCTTTATTATTTGAATATGATGTGTAGGAGAAAAATGCTAATGGTGATTGATTTGAGATTGGAGCGAAGCATTGATTCAATTGCACCTTCCACATTCCACTCAACACCATTTCCCATTGAACAAACCCCACACGTGTGGGTATGTGGTGCACGGTGAAATTAGAATTGTTGATAAAATGACGAGGATATCTTTATAAAATATACATGTTTAAAGTAGTTTAGGTGGGGCGTATTTTTAACAATTTTTTAATTCTAAATAATCTTGATTATTAAAAATAAAAATAAAATAAAATAAGTTAAATATTTAATTTGTATAAGATATTATAATTATTTAATTTTATTTTTACTTAATTAATATTCAGTTATACTTAGATATTAAATTTATTAAACTTTATTTTTATTAAATTAATATTTAGATACTATTTTGTATTAATTTACTAAATTAAACTAAAAATGTTACTAAATCTATTATAAAATATTATAAATTCTATAAAAAAGAAAATTAAAATTTTTTTTGAAAAACTTTGAAGGTGTTAAACACAAATTTATAGATCAAAATAAGAATTTTTAAAACTTCAAAATCTTGAAACAAATTTACAAAGTCTAGGATGCCCGGCCCTGTTACCCCCTAAGTTCGTCTCTGGGTGCAGGTTGGTAAGTAGTAATTTGTTGTCTTGGCCGGGCTCTTTGATGGGACAGAACATGTTGGTTGTCTCTCTCCTTGATATTGAAATTGAAAAACTAAGCAAAGTGGGGAATCTAAACCTAAAACTGGAAGCACAATCTTTATGAGAAACACACTTCAGTTGGTGAACTTTTCTTGTCCTCTTCATTTTGTTTCTTCTTCACCAGAATCCTTTTTTATTCATTTCACAATACATTTAGGTGTTAATTGGTCATTATAAGAATCCTTTTGAATATAATTGACGTACTTCTCTTTCCATTTTATATTATAAAATAAAACCTAATCAAGCTTGTCTCTTGTATCTACTGTAAAATTCTTCATGGTTGTTATTTTGTTTTGTTTCTTTCTTGTATTTTTAAGTTGGTATTTGGTGGTTTTGGTGATGACTAATTTCTCAACTTTATACTTGAACATATGAAGCCTTATGCATCATTCAAAGAATATGATGATTACGATGGCATGTATATCATATCAGTTGGCGGGCCAACTGGTCCATTCAGCTTGCACGCCTATATGCTTTACCCTTGCTTGGACGACTCTAGTTTCAATATCATAAATGGTCTTATACCAATTTAGTTGACAATAGTTGAAGCATTAGAAAGTCAAATCTTGCTTAATCTTTATGGAAGCTTTGTAAAAGCAGAGTTTAAAATTCCTTTTTTCTCTTAATATATGATTTTGTCTTTATTTGCCTAGGTTGGCAATCTCCAATCTAAGTCAGACAACAAGTAGAGGCTAGGGAGGGAAGAGGCCCACACACCTTTTCTTTCTTCAACATACCCATCACTACTCCATCTTATCTCTATCGTATTCTGTATTTTATATGATTACAAATACCAATATCAATATAAATGCAAATACAACTTTACATGCTTCAAGATTCCATAAATGTTGCATAATGGAGGATATGAGTTGGTACGGTTAATTGAATATTCATTAACATTTTGGCAAGCATTAAAATTTGAGTTTCACTAATAACTCGGCCTAGACTTTTTTCTACCAAAAAAAGGGATGATGCAGTATTAATTTAAGGTATTTGTTCAGCTGTTCACACTGATTAAGCAGCCATACTTCAATAACTATTTAAACTCCAGGCTAACTTCCCAACTCTTTTTAAGCCTGTTTGATCTTCTTTATAACTTTAAGCCTGTTTGATCTTCCACTGTCCACTGACATATCCTCGTATTGCTGTTCTTTTTCCCTTTTTAACACCATGATTCAGTTGAACCTTTCTTCTTCTTCTTCTGGTCTTTTCTTTTAAACATGGAATCACGGGGAAACAGTTGCAGTATCTGATGCTTTTGTGATCGAACTTAATTGGTCGCCACTTGAAATGGATAGCACTCAAATATCCCGTTTCAGCCTGTTCATCACATTCTTTAGTTGTATTCTGGCGTTCAGTTTTGGGGACAATTCAAGTTCAACAGATGCTCACTGGCTTTTGAGAATTAAGTCAAAACTAGTTGATCCTGCAGGAGTTCTTGAAAGCTGGTCTCTCAGAGCTCATATATGCAGCTGGAATGGCCTCACATGTTCACATGATGAAGCTTTTGTCATTGCCTTGAACCTATCTGCTTCAACCTTGTCAGGTTCCATTCCCACCGAGTTATGGAACCTCGTTTCTCTTCAAGCTCTCGATTTATCCCTCAATCTTATCACAGGTTCAATCCCCCCTGAGATTGGACGACTTCGAAATCTAAGAACACTGCTCCTGTTTGCAAATAATCTCTCTGGTAAAATTCCTACAGAGATAGGCCTTTTGAAGAAGTTGCAAGTTCTTAGAATAGGAGATAACATGTTGGCTGCTCAAATTCCACCAAGTATTGGTAACTTGACTGAGTTAAGAGTTCTGGGTCTAGCGTATTCCCAATTAAATGGAAGTATTCCTGCAGAGATTGGTAACTTGAAGAATCTGGTATTTCTTGATTTGCAGCACAACAGTCTGAGCGGCTTCATTCCAGCAGAGATTCATAACTGTGAAGAACTCCAAAATTTTGCAGCCTCAAACAACATGCTTGCTGGGGAAATCCCTGCATCAATTGGGAAGCTTAAATCGCTACAAATTCTGAACTTGGCCAATAACAGCCTTTCAGGATCCATCCCTCCAGAGATAAGTGGCCTATCCAATTTGCAGTACTTGAATTTATTAGGAAATAGGCTGAATGGAGAGATTCCATGGGAGCTCAACCATTTGGTTCAGCTCCAGAAGCTTGATTTATCCAGTAACAACCTATCAGGAACCATAAACCTGCTTAATATCCATTTGCAGAACCTTCAAGTTGTAGTTTTCTCCAACAATGCTTTGACGGGTAGCATTCCAAGTAACTTTTGCCTCAAGAATTCAAACCTGCAACAACTGTTTCTAGCCCAAAATAAGCTCTCCGGAGGATTCCCATTGGGGTTACTGAACTGCTCCTCACTGCAACAACTAGATCTTTCCAACAACAATCTTGAAGGAGAGTTACCACCCACCATTGACAAATTAGAGAAGCTCACAGATCTACTGCTCAATAACAATAGCTTCAATGGAAGCCTTCCTCCAGAAATTGGAAACATGAGTAACTTGGAAAATCTTTATCTGTTCGACAACATGATCACTGGTTCAATCCCAGTGGAGATTGGCAAGCTACAGAGTCTGAGCACCATCTACCTCTATGATAACCAGATGTCAGGAAGTATACCAGTGGAGTTAACCAACTGTGCAAGCTTAACTGCCATTGATTTCTTTGGGAACCACTTCAGTGGTTCCATTCCTGAAACTATTGGAAAGCTCAAAGATCTGTTTTTGCTTCAACTAAGGCAGAACGATTTGTCAGGTCCAATCCCACCAAGTTTGGGCTACTGCAAAAAGTTGCAGCAGTTAGCTTTAGCTGATAATAAGCTATCAGGGAGCTTGCCTGCAACATTCAGATTCCTTTCTCAACTCAGCACCATTACGCTCTACAACAACTCTTTTGAAGGCCCTCTACCCGATTCACTCTACTCTCTCAGGAACCTAAAAATAATAAACTTTTCTCACAATAAGTTCAGTGGTACCATCCTTCCCCTCACGGGTTCAAATTCTTTGACTGCCTTGGACTTAACAAACAACAGCTTCTCAGGTAGCATTCCTTCTAGGCTGGCCATTTCAACAAATCTTCGCCGTCTCCGCCTGGCAAATAACCTTCTCAATGGCAGCATTCCTTCAGAATTAGGCCGACTCAAGGAGCTCATCTTTCTGGATTTATCCTTCAACAACTTGACAGGAGAAGTGCCATCTCAACTCTCTACTTGTCAAAAGCTTCAGCACCTTCTACTTAACGACAACCATTTCACAGGCAAGATGCCTAGTTGGTTGGGAAGCCTACAAGACCTGGGAGAGCTTCATCTTTCTTCCAATAATTTCCAGGGACAGGTTCCAGCCGAGCTTGGAAACTGCTCAAGAGTGTTAAAGCTTTCTCTTCATACCAACAATCTGTCTGGCCAGATCCCACATGAGATCGGACAACTCACTTCTCTCAATGTCCTAAATCTGCAAAGAAACAATCTCTCGGGTTCTATTCCTCCAACCATCCAGCAATGCAAGAAGCTGTATGAGCTGAGACTTTCAGAAAACTTGCTCTCAGGTCCAATACCATCTGAGATAGGAAAGCTAACTGAGCTACAAGTAATTTTGGACCTGAGCAGAAATCTTTTGTCAGGTGAGATTCCATCGTCTCTCGGAGATCTTTTGAAGTTGGAAAGATTAAATCTGTCTTTCAACCGACTTGGAGGAGAACTTCCTTCTTCACTTGGACAACTCACTAGCCTGGTAACGCTAAACCTGTCAAATAATCATCTTCGAGGACAACTTCCTTCCACCTTTTCAGGATTCCCACCAACTTCTTTCTCGGGTAATGACAAGCTATGCGGCCCACCATTAACATCGTGCATGGACTCAGCGGGTCATGAAAACAACATACTGTCTAGCACTGCAGTTGTTTGTATTATAGTGGCCATTGTTTTCACTTCCACAGTTATATGTTTGGTGATGATTTATATCATGTTAAGGATGTGGTGTAACATGAGGAAAGTTTTAATTAGCAATTCATCCGACGGTGGTGGGAATGGGATTGAACAAATCAAACGAGAAGATCAAGAGAGATGGATGTATGGAGATGAGAAGAAAAGGAAAGGAGAGTACTGGAGAGTGATGAGCTCCATGGCATTGGTTCCTTCTCAGAATCATGATGACCACATATCTTCGTCATGCATTTTTCAAGTTAAAATGGATACCAAAAAACTTGGTATATAGAGGACATCATATGATTATTTCATTTTTCATATCTTCTCAGCTTTCTCATTATGCCCTTCCTGTTTCCTTTTACTTTTCTTCCTACATCACCCAAATATATTTCGTCTAACTTGTGAGGTTCTAGACAACAAATCAAGACACAAAATTCACATTGTCCAATGTACATATAAAAGGTGTTAAAATCCGACTATCGAGTTCTTGAATTTTTTAAAATTTCTCTTAAGATAAGAATGGTAAAATTTGAACTGCTCCAACGAAATTTTTTTATAAAAAAATGGATGCGCGCAGTAGAGATAGGTAGTTGTATGAACTAAAAGAATGCTGCATGAATGATAGATTGAAGAGGCTTAAGTGCTGGGTAAGGGAGGAGAGCTAAACTGAAAATTAAATTGCCGAGTAGTGAATTAATTGCATGGTGCATGGGGAGCTTTCATTGTCATGGTAACAGTTTGATGAGAGGATTTACTCAGAATGTGGGTTTAAAGTTTTTGATTCCAAAGACATTTCAATCAGAGTAAAAAGGAAGAGAGTTTTGGAATATGGGTATGTTTAGGAACTTTGAAAAAAGCTTGAAGCTTGACAAAGATACATTGTGTAATCTTGGGTTTGGTTACCGCAGCACCAATTCCTTTAATTTCTATTTGGATCTAATATTAAAATTCATATATCCAAGTTAAATTTAATGGTAAGGTATATTACATTTTTAATAAAAAACATATATATTTGAATTTTATTGTTGGAAGAAACAATCACACGCCCAAGCATAAGCAATAAAATAAATAAATATCATATGGTCCATCACTGAGACATGCTGTATTTTATAAATACAGTGAAAAGAAAAGAAAAATCACTTGAACTATTCTGTGGATAGTGTGTCCATAAATTTTGAATCTTGTGTTTAAGACTTTGATTTATTAAAACATTTTTTGAAAAATGTTTTTTTAAATGCTTTTTTTTTTTGTAAAATTTGTTTAATTTTTTTTTATAAAAATTAATATTTTTGGCATTTAGATGATTCTACATTAAGAATCTTCCATAGTTTATTAATTTTTCTATAAAATCATGTTTTAAAAGTTATTTTTAATGAAACAAATACAATATAAATTGTTTTTGTTATAAAATATTATAAAAACATTTATTATCAAAGTGTTAATATAAATTTTTTCCATAAAATATTAACAACATTATTTAAAATTTAAAATAATAATCAATGTTAAATTAACTATTGAAATAAAATTATATAAAAAATATTAATAAATTATTAAAATAATAAATTTTTTATTAATATTAATATTTTATTATAGTTTTAAATATAAATAACTAAATATGTGCGTTTACTAATATTGAAAATTATCATATTTGGTATTAACATTTTAATATTTTTAAAAATTGAAATAAATAAATAAATAATAATATATAACATTAGGCCTGATTCAAGTTAATTTTATATAAAAATTAATTTATTCATGAATGAGATATTTTCCAGAAAATGACTTACAATTTTTAAAAGAAGAAATCAATTTCTAAGAAAATGAACTTATTTTTTTGTTGACCAAATTGTTTTTCATGAAATAAGCACAAGAAACATGAAAATATAAAAAAAATATTTCATGTAAGCTATTTTCATTTAACATATACACCCTAAATAATTAAGATTGCTTCATAATGCTAAAATTATCATTTTATTCTTTTCCTTTATGTACTGTAGGCTCTGTTGTAACATTGTTAGTCTATTACCTGCTTGAGTAATAACTATATTTCATTAAACATATACACACTAAATAATTAGGACTGCTTCATAATGTTAAAATTATCATTTTATTCTTTTTCTTAATGTACTGTAGGCTCTGTTGTAACAATGTTAGTCTGTTACCTGCTCGAGTAATAGCAATAACATTTAAAGTTCTTGTGGTCAAACATTAATGACCAAACTTGAAATAATGAGGATTACTTTGCATACCTACCAATAAGAGAATAACCTTGAGGATTAAGCATAGAGGGCAAGTACAAATCTCTCACGAGGGTCATGTCCTTCATATCTTCTCCTTTCTCCATAACCTTATATTACTTACTTTTCCATTACCTAGTTTCCTCACTAATAAAACACCCTTAACCCGTATCCGTCGCTAGAATAGGGTTACGAAGTATGACCAAAAGCTTTTAACATAAAAACATTCATTCTCAAACATTTCATAAATCATATCATAATCCATGCAAACACTTTCATAACGTCCCTTTTTTGAGCCCTCGAGGCCTTAGAAACACTTTAGAAATGATTTGGGACTAAATAGACAATAGTTAGAACTTCATGGAAAAAGATAGAAAAATTCACTACAAGGGTTACACGGCCGTGTGACTAGGCCATGTGAGTCACACGGCTAAGACACACGCCCGTGTTTTAGGCCGTGTGGGCATTCGAAGAAGGGACACATGGTCGTGTCCTAGCTTGTGTCCGTACCCGTATAACTTTCTGACTTGGTTCACACAGCCAAGCCATATGCCCGTGTGCCAGACTATGTAACTCTCCAAATGCAACCTATAAAAACCTACAAAGGACACACAGCTGTGTTGCATGATCGTGTGTCACACACAGCTGAGAGACACACCCGTGTCTAAGGCCGTGTGGACAATAAATAGGCCAAATTCAAGCCATTTCTTTCACCCAATTCAAGCTCACCCTTACAAGTCATTTGCACTTATATTCAAGCATTCAAAATGTACCTAACACATACATATTCAAGCTAGATCATCATAGTATTTAATCATACAACCAATATGCCTAAAAGGCACCTAAATCACAACAATCAAACATGATTATACGTTTTCTAAGTTTAACCACAAATCAACTAACCTTTATAACTGATTTTATGCCAACATTTACCACAATGTTCACATACCAATATCATACTCAAAAACACCAATTTGACTATTCAACACCTATCATCACTATCTTAGCAAACTTGAACATATGCCAACACATCCAAACACACCAAACTAGCCATTTATTAACTTAATGTTCACTATCAACTTCTATACCTCAATGATCACATTCAAGCATATCAAAGCAACATTTTATAGCATGCATTTTTTATACCATTCCAACTCTCAACCTTTAGGTACTAACATGCCAAAATATCAACCATAATAGACCACATATACATGCCAACATAACAACTAATGCATCATCCAAAATACCATAATTACAAGCCAAACATATTGGCTATATCATAAAGCACAAAACACCTATACATGTGCATATTTAACCATTTTTTGATAACTTGTTTTATATCAAACATATCAAAATGACCTTACTATTGGGACTACTTCTCACATGCATCAAAACCATTTAAATGTCGCCATTCTAACCATTTCCAAATGGTTCCAATAACCAACATATATACATATTAGATTATGTCCAAATGGTCATAATTCAACCAAACATATTTGATTAAATCCTATATCAAAACATGCCCTAAATGCTCACTTTGTAAACATGCCAACTCTTACCACTTTGGCTACAAAACCATGCATCAATTTGATCTTATAAACACCAACCTTTAAACATTAGAATGTCAAAAGCACACCAATCATCAAGGCATCAAATATTGTAAGTTTCACAAATTCAAAGTAATGTTACATGACGTTATCATTAACAAAACATTAGACATACATCTACCTATACATGCCATTATAACCACGACCAAAGCATCAAAATCTACTGATAAAATCAATGGATAGTGTGATGGATCTCTGACTAGCTTCCAACTCAATTGAGCTTCCGATAATCTATAAGGTAAAAGAAAAACTACATAAGCAATGAATGCTTAGTAGGCTCGTATAAACTTTAAGCATAATATTCCATTTCAATAATAAACTTTATAGAATAAACATAAATCTATGCCAATACTATAAGATTCATAAACCGATATGATCATTAACTCACAAATGAGTAAGTTCGTTAACGTTGCATATTTATTGACCATTCATAACATGATAGGATTTCATGAGACATAATATATAATCATCAACCTTTTATAAGATTATATATCTTTCTATTTACTTACTTTTCATTCCGTCCCTAATGCTTATCATAAGCCTAAACAACATTATTAACTCTTGATTCAGTGTATTTATCCATAGCATAAGCATTTTGCTCACATATAATACATCATAATACATCCCAACTACATACTTACCGTTTCATTTCCTTTTCTTACCCATTTCGTATGCATAGTACAAGCATAATCATAAACATCAATCATATCCACAAGCTTGGCATAAGCCCTAGCACATCAACAATACATGTTAGTTTATTTAAACATGATTATGAATTTGACATGGATAACCAATATTCTTGAGTGTGATTCAATTGGATTTATCATCCATCACAACATGCCATGTTTTTCCATGTATCACCATTCCATTGAGTTTCATATAAACATGTCTTAGTTCTTATTGAACACTTACCATTTCATTTGCATACACATAAGGCATAAATATAAAATTAACCACAGCCACAAGCTATTGATTAAACACATAACTTAGCAATATCATCACATGGTAAGATATGGGTACATAACATAGCATCACTTATGTCATACCTTTCATAAACATGGATATTCCCTTTCATAAACATGGATATTCATACTTTGATCATTGGTATATCTACCTTTCCATATTTTTCATAGTGAAGTCAATCAGAACCCTTACCGGAGCTCACACAAAATGTGCTAAACAATGGTCGTAATCGTCCCTTTTTATATTCGATGGTCGAAACCATCCCCTTTCATTAAGTGATGGTCGTCACCATCCCTTTTCATAGTTAGTGGTCATCACCATCCCTTTTCATAATTGATAGTTGAAACTATCCCATTTCATAATCGATAGCCGAAGCTATCCCTTTTTATATTCGATGGTCATCACCATCCCTTTTCATTGTTGATGGTTGTCACCATCCCTTTTCGTAATTGATAGCCGAATCTATGCCTTTTCATATTCGATAGCTGGAGTTATCCCTTTACATAATCGATGATCGTCGATACGCCGTTGGATTTACGTCGTCTCACAACATGGTAACTTGTATAATAACATATATATTGATTCATTTTCAATAAAATCATATATTAAAATTCAATTTAATCAAGATTATGCATAATATAGTTCATACGAACTTACTTGGCTAAATTGTAGAAATGACAAAGTACAAGGGCATTTTAGTAATTTTCCATTCTCCTCGATTTTCTACTTGATCTTGATCTAAATTAATAATTTCATTCAGTATATTAATTTAGACAGTAAAAAAATGTTTTTTATGCAATTTATTCATTTTTACATTTTTACAAAATTACCCCTAAAATTTTACTTTTATTCAATTTTGTCCCTAAGCTTAAAAATGCAAATTAACCATTTCTAATGCCAATTCACATCAATCAAATATTCATGGCACATAAAACAGCCCAGATTTGCAATAATATCACATTAAATCCTTGTTTATTTACTATTTCAACAATTTAGTCCATAATCGAAAAATTCATCAAAATCACTTAACAAAATACTTTTAAATAGCAACCAACATAGCAAATTCGTCATTTAACATCTAAAATCACATAGATTCATCAATGGAAAAATTAAAAATATTTAAAAGTTTCAAAAACAAAGGTACGAGCTAGTTGGACCTAGTTGCAACGATATTAAAAATATAAAAATGATTAAAAACAAGGTAAAATCGAACTTACATGCAAAAGGGGACTTTGGCCAAATGCTTAAGCTATCATCCATGGCTTCCATCTTTCTCCAATTTCGGCACACACCAAGGAAAAAGATGATAGCTTAATTGTTTTGTTTTATTTTATTTTAATTATGAAATTACCATTTTGTCCTTTTAATAATCATCCAAATTTCATGCTTTTAGTTGCCCAAAACCATCCAATAAATTCTTAAATGGCCTAATTACTATTTAATTCCCTTTTCATTTATACAAAAAATCCATTTAATCATTCAAATAAAAAGGTGATCAAATTTTACATCTTTTACGATTTAGTCCTTTTCGCTTAATTAACTATCGAAACATTAAAATTCTTCAGCGAAACTTTAATACCACCTTAATGACATTCTGTAAATATTTTTATAAATATTTACGGCTCAATTTATAGAAGTGAGGTCTCGATACCTCATTTTTTAAAACCACTTGACCTTAGGGTCTTACCACTTGAACTTAATAAATCGCTTATATGACATAAATTATCAAATCACAAATCTTTTTAAAACTATATTTGACTCATAAATATTAAATGATAATATTTGCGAACTTACTCGTCAGATTTGGTTGCCCCGAAACCACTATTTTTGGTACCACTGAAAAACAGACTTTTACAACTAACCTAAGCATCAGAATGCATTTTAGAGTACAAGAGCTTTGACGCCCTCATAGTTTACTTCTATTTTGTAAGAACTTGAGGGTAACATAGTCATCTCCATACCCAATTCATCTTAAAGTGACTGAAACAATTAGTGTCATTTGTGGGATCGAGCAAAAATCCATAGCTCAACCTCTCAAAGCTTTTCCAAGTTCTTTGGGTTCTAACTTTCTCATTTTTGTTTTAAGTTTTGAATTACATTATTTTTTGGTTTTATATCTCCTATTTTATATTTTGATTTTTTTTCCAATGTTATGTTTTTCTATGTATGGGTGTTTCTTAGGAAGTTTTCTACATTTTTGAATTTGTTAAAGCTCTTGATGATTCTTCCATTTCCTTAGTTTCTTAAAGCTTCATTAACATACTTTATGTTTCTTTTTGAGTTTATTGAAGCTTCATTTGTTTTAGGGTAAATTACAACAACAGTCACTCAACTTTGGGGTAGCTAACAAAACAGTCACTTGGGTTTCATTTCAGTTACTCAAATTTTTAAAAAATAACAAAACTGTCTTTTTAACCATTTTTTATTATAAACGTAACAGAAAAATGACATGGCATTTAACGGTGCGCTAGTTGTTATTTAAGCAATCCTTTTTAACCCTAAACCCATTTAAGAGCCTTGGATGGTAGAAGAAAAAGAGAAAAAGAAGAATAAGAGAAGAAATAGAGAAGAAGAGGAAAAGAAGAAAAGGAGAAGAAGAATAGAAAATGGAAGGAGCTTTGTTCTTCGATAGAACTTGAAGACTATAAACTAAGAATTGTTAAACATTTTGCATCACAATTTTAGGTAGGAGCACATACTAAGATAAAACTTGAAGACTATAAACTAAGAATTAAAGATGCAAAGAATGCATCATTTGCTGCCATGGATGAAGGGATAGTACCTGGCGGTGGTGCAACTTATATACATTTGTCAGAGTAGATTCACACAATAAAGAATTCAATGGACGATTCAAATGAACAGATTGGTGCTGATATTGGAGCAAAAGTATGTGATTTCTTGAAACAAATTTATTTTAGAGTCAACCATCTATTTGCATGTATTGAGAAGTTATTGTCTATTGATTTTTCATTATCTTTTTGGTCTTATTAGATTGATCACTAGATTAAATTTTGGCATTTTTATCTGATAGATTGTAGGCACTCCTTGCACATTCAAAATTAATTGCAACTAATGCATGTGTTGACGGAGAAGTTGTAGTGGAGAAAACTAGAAAGCTCGATTAGAAAATTGGCTACAATGCAATGTCAGGAAGATATGAATATCTAATCAATGTGAGAGTTATAGATCCTTGTTGAGTTTCAAGGTGTGCCTTACAAAATACTGTCTCTGTTGTTGTGGTATTTCTAACCACTCAAGCTATAATGGTAGAGAAAATAAAGACACCCAAGCCTATTGTCCCTCTTGTATGAGGAATTAGGGAAGAAGAAGCCATCAAAAGTTGTATTTGCAATGGTTGAAACCAAGCTAAAAACTGGTTGGCTTGGTCCTCGAGAACCAAAATGAATTTTATCATGTAAGCCTCAAATACCATGGTACATGAGTGCTTTTTGAATTGCTTCTTTGTAGCTACAATACATTGTATTTTTCCTACATCCCCAGCAGCCAGTAGCTCAATGTAAATTTTATTATAATGTAATAAAAAGGTCTTGAAATGAGATTATTGTGAATTTTCATTCCATTGGCATTGTGGGTGGCATTGTTGTTATTGAATGCATTGTAGGGAACATGAAAAGCCAATGGTTCCCTTGGTAGCCTCTCTCATACCATTTTTCATTATAATGTCTTCTGGTTTTACATAACTGTGTTTCATTATCTTCTTTGTGTTGTCTTCTTGGTGTTGTCTTCTTAGTGTTAAACACTTTGCACCACAACTGTAGGTAGGAGCACATTCAGATTGAAAGAAAAATACCCAAATCTAGGAGATGGTAAAAGACAAGGTTGAGGGAGAAAGAAGAACAAGAAAAAAAAAGAAGTATAAGAAGAAAGAGGTTGAGAGAGAAAAAGATGAAGAGAAAGATGAAAAGAAAAAGAAGAAAGAGACAGAGAAGGACCGATCATCTTTTCTTTTCTTTTTGACCCTTTGACTACTCGTCCAATGTGGCAAGTTAACTGGCCACATTAGTTATCCCGTTGAGCTTGTGACTGAAAATGTTAATGAGTGATTGATTAGTCACTTTTCAATAACATTAGTGACTGTTTTGTTATTTATTCAAAGTTAAGTGACTGAAATGAAACCTAGGTAACTGTTTTGTTAGCTACCCCAAAGTTGATTGACTGTTGGTGTAATTTACCATTTATTTTATTTCTTAAAGCTTTCAGTTTTAGGTTCCAAAAAGCTTCGTAATTATATGTAATCTCCATTTATGGGTTTCTTGAAGCCTCCTCAACTCATCTATATTTTTTGGATACTCATCTTATTTTTTAATTTCTTAAGATTTTATCTATTTTGAGGGTTTCTTGAAGTTTCTTTCATTTTCTTGAAGCTTTCTTAACATTCTTGTTATTTTTGCATTTTTTTATGATTTTGAAGCCACTTTGAGATTACAAATTATGAGGCCATGATTCTTAGACCACTTTAATACTGAGACTCTGAGGTTACCACTATGGGACCACAAATTCTATGGTCACAATTCTATAACCGTAGATAATAAATTTTGTAATCAAGATTTTGCATTCATAATTTTTCAACCACAAGCCTTAGATTTTGAAGATACGACGACTCTATGATCACAATTTTAAAGCAAAGATTCTACTACTCATATCAAGCTCATGTTTTAATTTTTTCTCTTATATTCTCCTATGTTTCTCTTGATTGCATATTTGCTATATTAGTTTCTCAACGTTATGGTTTTTCAATTCTTATATACCATATTATTTTTTTATTCTAGTTATCCCATATTGTGTTTGATTTTATCTCCATGTTGTTTGTATGTTATTCTTGGATGCAACTACATGTGGCTCGTTTAGTATCTGTATTCAAATTTTACCAAATTTAGGAACGAGCTTTATGTTGCATGCATACAACAACCACATTATAGAATAGAAAAATTCCAATAAGAAAACTCATTCAAAAGTATTATTGAGGATCGTGTCCTTGAAGAAAAGTTGAACGAATTGAAATATTTGAGTTTTCGATTAAATTCTTTATTAGCTTTGATGTCTTAAGCTTTTAATATATCAATATTTAAGATAAATTTTTATTTATATTTCCTACGTCATTTGGTGAAAATAATTATTGAAAATTTTTAACAAAATTTTCAAAGCATTTAAAAGACATGTAAAAGTACTCAAAAACATGTTTTAAATGTGTTTTAATTTATCTAAATGTTTCTGAGTAAATCTAAAATGTTTTTAAGTGCTTTAAACTCATTCTATACAAGTTTGGGAAGTTGTATTGATACTTGGAGGAAGTTCTAAGGGTAGAAGTAAGTTAGAGAGAACTTTAAGCATACCTCCAAACTTCTACCTAAGTCAATAAACAATTTTTGGATTCCCCTGCACCTTCTACTGATACAACTATTGATACAAGTCTAAACCCTTGAAACCCTTAGACTTTTATCGATAAAAGTGGACTTCTACCAATACATCAGACTCCAACGATCATAATTTTGAGACTTCTATTGACACAAGTCCACTTGTACCAATACAAGTATATTTTCAACTGCAAATAAGCTCGATTTTAATGCTTCCAACAACTAGATTCATCCCCAATGACCATCAATGTCTGTAAACTTATTCATTGGTATAAATACAAGTTTAAGACACATAAGACATAAGAGAGACATATCCAAACATCAATCACAAGAGAATCAACTTAAATTTTTATTTTCTTCATTTCTCTTGTACATATTATTGAGAGCTTATTCTAATATCTTTTTCCACTATCAAATCTTTGTATTTAGAGCTTCAATTTGAAAACGCATACCTACTAGAGGTTCATTGTTAGTTTTCTCATCTTCTCTTTGTTGTAAATAGTATACTTAAGGTTTTTGAGGTATACAACCTTAAGTAGATTATAAACAGTTTGTAGGTGACCAACAAAAGCTAAAGGGTTTTAGTTAAGCTATAAAAACTAGGTGGAAAGTTTTTCTTAGCCTTATGAAAAAAATAGATATTGTAAAGGTTATACCTTTTCCTTAAAAGGTAATAATTCAAGTATAGTGAATTGGGAATCCTTGGTTGATGTATACCAAGGTAGTAGAGGTAGGCAACTAGGGTTAACCACTATAAATTAAATTGTCCAATTTTTTCATTCCTTTCCTCATCATTTAGAAAAGTTTACAAAGATTTTCAAAATCTCGGTTCACCCCTCTTGGTATTTTCAATCCTAATAATTGATATCAGAGTTAGCTTTCCATTAAAGGTTTCACCATCAGGAGAGGCGGTTTAAGGAAAAAATACCAAGATTGAAAATGGCATAAGATTTTGGCATAACTAGCTTGGGTGAAGGTCAATCAATTATGAGACCACCATTCTTCAATGTAAAAAGCTATGTATATTAGAAGGCAAGGGTGAAGCTCTTCATTCAAGTAGATAATGATCATGTTTGGAGGATAATCACAAATGATGATTTGATAGTACCCAAGGATGAAGATGAGTGGGAATAAGGTAACAAGAAGAAGACTTAACTCAATGTTGAGACCATGCACACTCTTTTTTGTACATTAGGCCCTAATGAGTATAATAAAGTGTCCAAATGTCAAAGTGCCAAAGAGATTCGAGACAAGCTTGCCATCACTCATGAAGGAACATGCCAAGTCAATGAATCCAAGATTAGTGTTCTTACACTTGACTATGAGATTTTCAATATGAAATCGAGTGAAAGCATCAATGAAATGTCCAATAGATTTACCAACATTATCAATGGCTTGAAGGCTTATTGGTCCGCCATAATCTAATATGGTAAATTTAGTTATTTTCGACACTTAACAAGGTTTTAATCAAGCATTTTGATGTTATTTTAATGATTTATGATTTATGTTTTATTTACCTTTTTGTTAAGCATAATAGTCGTTTCAGAAATTGCCTAATGAGTTCTAAAAAGTGATTATAGTTGATGAAAGAAATAACTTCAAAAAAATAGCAAAGGCACAATAGGACTGCTTGTTGGAAAAAAATCTAGTTTGAAAATGGTTTTTTTTAATAGTGAAAAAATAAAATTTTGAAAGCTTAGTCGATTTGTGATATTTATAGTAATAAACTTTTCCCAAAATTGCACTTGTGTTTTGGGCTAGATAGATACTTGTCATTCTCAGTTTTCAATCGAATGACCTTCTTCGCTATTTTCATACAACAAACTGCTTCAAGTGTGGGCTCAAACGCTTTTGAATCAAACATAAAACCATAAATTATTTACTTTACTTTTAGTGGGAAAGTAAAACTTTCTCTCAAACAGAATCTGATAGAATTGTTATTCACGAAAAATAGAAGTTATACTTTAGAAATAAAATCTCACTATTTTCGGGTAGAATAACAATGTCACAAATTTGTTTATAACTTATTGTATTTTTAGCCCTACTGGTGTCATCTATTTATAGGGAGAGGAAATGAAACCGTAGTTGAATTAGTAGAATACATTTAATGTCTATTCAATAGAAAAACAATCTTCTAGCTGAACTAGTAGAGAGAAGGGCAGCACCCTAGCTAAAATACTTAGGTTTGTCATCCCTTGTATTCAATATGAGGGGATTTGAGCCTCTCCTGTATTGGGTCCAATTGTAAGTGCTTCTGGGACTTGTACTTAACACTTTATAATTCAATCCAACCCAATAAATGTTTTTCTATTTCTCAAAATAAATATTATAAATTAATTTAAATAATTTAATTTTATAATTAAATGATTTTCTCAAATCGATTCTAATTCCTTTAAAATGATGACAACTTTACCATAAAAGAATCTATGAGAAAATATATTTAATTTTTCTACATTCAATGAATTTGCAATGACCAATTAATTTAATTCTATTTTTGAACTTTAACTATTTATTTAATTAATTAAATAATAATTAAAAAACCATAAATTAATTCTCAAGTCATTTCCATGCTTAGTGATAAACCAAGTTCATTTTCGAATGTAATACATTTCTCTAAATTTATCATTTTTATCTATTTTCGTTCATTTGAATCAACATGCAAGTAATTTTTAATTTCAATGAGCTAGCGGAGGGATCGATTGGACATATGTGATTAGGGCTCAAATGATTTATAATTAAGTTCCATATTTTTATCTATTAATTATAAACTCATTTAGTCACGAAGTCATTTCACTATAATATCATGACTAAGCTTTCCCTAATGCCATACAATTACGAAAGCATCTCGATCAATATTCGTTCAATAACCTTATAATAAGTGTGTTACCCTTGTAAGATGTCCTTAATCTTTTTGGGGTAAATTTGTTCTTCTAATATGATCGTATTATATCTCACAGTAACCATTACATCTTCCTTCATGAAAAATCAACTACTACCAAATAGTAACAAAATCATTCATCATAAAATCAAATGACTCCTGGCCACGTTTAGTTTTCATCTATCATGTAATGTTAATAAGAGGGTGTCATTTACCCATGTTTTGGGCTATGAATTCTACTATTGTGAATTGATAGCAGTAAAAAGAATATAGTTTTTCCGTCTTACTTATTGATTAAATTGTTCTCATTTAGTTATCCTTAGCATACATTTTTGCATTTTCAGTTTAGTAAACTACATTTTATAACTCAGTGAATCCTAACTGATTTTATCCTTAATTTTGCTATCTTTTTGCATTAATGTCACTGCATGAGTGAATTCTAGATTCCATCCAGAATTGTCACCTCACCGACAGCTGTCCAGATAAGAACTAAAATTGCGTGAGCTATCCAGTCTGGTATAACCAACCTATACATACAAGGATATAATAATTTTGAGGGAAGGACACCTGTACTATTAGAGGAGGACATAAAAGGTGGACGTGAGAAGAAAAAGAGAATTCTTTTTCTCCATCATTATCTTCATCATCCTACCTTAAAGCTTGCGACCATGGCAGCTTAAACCTCTCACAGGTGACCCAATGTGAAAACCAGATGCAGACTAGCTTCTGACAAGGAGATCTAAGTGCGAGACAAGAGGGAATAGAGAGATTCAATTGAGTTGTCTAGGAATAGAATTCTCCACTCGATTCTTTCTTATTTCTTTATAAATGCTGGTGATTACTCTCTATTTTTTGTTTGTATGGAAGTACACATGAATTCTTGGTGAAAGGTTATCTTAGTCAATCTTGCTTTTATGGTTTAATCTTGGGGTTTGAATGTTTTTTAACACATAAGTGTTATTGCAGTCACTAACATTGGAAAGTGCAGTGACAGTTTGAGCCAAGAAGCATTACAACGAAAGTTGAGTGAGGATTAGAGGAATTTAGTCCACTTGTTCTTAACAGTGCCATGTTGCCATCATCAGAAGGTGGGTTTAATATGCATGTTTAAGTCTCAGATTAAATAGAGGAGTGACACTGGAAAAGATATACACTGAATTTTATTGCCTCGACAATTACCTATCTTTTTATACCTTGTGAGCACTTAGTATTCTACTGAAGATTCATGTTGGGTAAGATTCATGTTGTGAGCACTTAGTACTCAAGCTAATGATATTTCAAATGCTGAATTCTAATGGACAATATGCTGAACTGCCATACGAAGATGTGAGAGAATATCTTAAATCCTTTTTATTGATCTATGCTTCCTTTAGTCAATAAGATGTTCTTGATAATGCCTTAAAGATGTAATTATTTCCTTATTCTTTATAGGGAAGAGCTCATACTTGGTTCTTTGGACTACTTACCTAATCAATTACTTCTTGGGATGCACTAGTAACACAGTTTGTTTTGTGATTTAACCCACCGACAATGAATGCTTGTCTTCAAAATGATATTACTGCTTATCATCAGCTGGATGATGAAAATCTTCACACCACATGGGAACGTTATAAAACTTTACTTCGATGTTTTCCTACACATGGCATTCAATCAGAAACACAATTTGAGATTTTTTTATAATGAGTTGAATTCACATAAAAGGAATCTGGTCGACGCATCAGCCAATGGACCTCTGCTGGATTATACTTATAATGATGTTGTGCGAGTTCTTGAGAGAATTGCTCAGAATGATTATCAATACCCTACCTCTAGAGCTGCACAAGCAAAAACTACTCCAAGAGTTATTGAATTGGATGTAATAACCGCACTAAGTGCTCAAGTTTCTTCTCTCACAAACATGATTAAAAATATGCAAGGGACGAGTGGTGTTGCACCTATACAAGTCACTCAACAAATTGATGTTCTTACTTTTTGTTGTGAGATTTATAATGACAACTATTGCTATGAAGATTATCCACAACATGCAGAGAATGCCTGTCATATTAGTAACATTCGTAACAATTCTTATGAAAATTCTTACAACAACTCTGCACGAAACCAACAGTTTTAGGGAGCTCAGAATGTTGGACAAAATGCTGTGATATTCGAATATGGGAATACATCTTGTAACATCCCGAATTAAGGTTTAGTCGGAACAGTGGTTTTGAGACCACAAATTTAAAATAGAAATAATTATTTTATGATTAGTTGATGGTCTATGACATGATTGCATGTTTGTGTGAAATTTTCATCTGTGCCTAAGATGTCCAATTTGACTTTAGGGACCAAATTGAATAAGTTGTAAAGCTTGTGTTCTAGAAGCTTTAAGCATGAAATTGCATTGGATTATTAATTAGAGGCCCTTAAATGGAAATTTAACCAAGTTCTAAAATTATGGACAAAAATGGGCATGAATAGGAAAAAAATGAAAGAAATCCCTTTAGGGCATTTTGGTCATTTGGTTAATAAAAGAATAAAAATGGAAAAATCAAGCAAAAATCTTGTCCATATTCTCCCACCTTAGCTAAAATTTACAAGGACTCTATAGCTAGGGTTTTCAACATTTCAAGCTTGATTGTAAGTGCTCCCAAGCCCCTTTTTAAATGTTCCTTACATTTTCGAAGTCCTTAAAGCATGATCTATCCATTTCTAGCCATATTTTGAAGTAGGGTTCATGTATGAAATTTGAACCATGTGTGACATGGTTGTATTTTGATGTTTAATGGAGGAATATGAATGTTTGATGTGTGATAAACATCTTTTGTTAAGTGATTTTTAGTGAAAACACCTAAAAAGGACTTATTTGTAAAAGGTGTAAAAATGAGTAGTAGAAATGTGAAATAAAGGAAAATGTGGGTTGATATGAGTTAGAATATGAATTGGCTAGGCTTGGGTAACCAAGAAATTGCATGCATTTCATTTTACGAGCCTTGAGACTAAAGTGTAAATAAGTGAAAAATTAAGGGTAAAAAGGTAATTTTATAAAGTACGTGTTATGGGTCGATATGAGTAATGTATGTATTGAACAAGTTGGATTTGGTATTATAGATCAAGAAAAATATGATTCAGGTATTGATTGGGGGAAACAAGGTTTACGAGGATTAGCCTCGTTTCTATCATTTTTGTACTGACGTAAGTTTGCAAATAGTGCAACATATACCATACTTTAAATGCTTTAATATTGCATGTATGGTAAGTACATACATATTTAATGTGATGTTATATCATGTGTTTATTGCCTAAATTGTATTATGAATTATGGTTTGATTTCCCCATGAATATGTGATTAGTGCCATGAATATTGAAATCAACATTACGAGCAAGTTCTACAGAAATATGGTATCGAAGAATCCTATTTGAACCTTAGGAATAGTTAGGATACAAGTGACATGTCACTAGGAATGATGTAATCTAAACTCATTGAGTTGTGGTTTGATTTCATGATATATGTGACATCCGAACTCATTGAGGTGTGGTCTGAGTTCGTGATATATGTGACACATGTTTTGGCGTCCAGGTACTGGCGTCGTATGTTGTATTGATGGTGAGGTAGTTTGACATGTGTTGCAGATACCTGACAGCCTGCATGAGTAGACCCGTGAGTAGCTCGTAAACGAGCAACATGTGATTTGAGATATTAAGTAGCATTGGCTACATAAAAGGCACTTAGGTGCAAACTTCCGATGTATCCGATAGTATTCCGAGTGTTCAACGGGTAATCCTAAAGAAAGTTCAATGAGTAATCGTAACGATTGCATCGAGACATGAAAGTAAGTTATTATGTGCAAGTGGGCACATGTATGTATATCGAACTCATGTGAATGACATGAATTATGATGAGCTCGTGGTAAGAACATGTATATATATGTATGAGGAGTAAGCTTATGAGATTTGATAAAATGCAAGATTATGTTTGTTATGTTAAATGCATGAATTATGCTTGTTTAAGTTGCATTTTATTTGCATGTGAACTTACTAAGCTTCATGCTTACCCCCTTTCTTTTCCATCTCTTATAGTTTCGCCAAACTAGCTCGGAGATCGGAGAACGTTGGAGACTCGATCACACTATCAATTAAACATTTGGGTATAGTTAGCTTTATCATTTTGGATATGGCATGTATAGGGACTTGGCCTTTTTGTTACGTGTCATATTGATTAGCTAATGTGTTGGCTCATGATGCTATTATGATTATTTTGTATATGGCCATGAAAGGTGGCTCATATTGATTATTTTGGGTTGTAACCCTAGTTATTGATGCATGCATGCAAATGTGCTTATGCTTTAATGTGGTTATGGTTGCTTATGGTTAATGAGTGTGATGGATGACATGTATGTTTGGTGTCTGGAATATGATTAATGTGTATGAGAATAAAGGTAATGCAAATGTGTGACTTGAAAGTAGGTTAGAGAAGATGATAGACAAATATGAAATTGGTGTGGAATGCCATATGAAAGCATGATAGTTTGAATAGGTGAGATGTTGACATCACCAAGTCATAATTTAACCATGAATGTGAATGCTTGAGTAATCAAATGCACCATATTGCATGTCATGAAGTGAATCTAAGTTTGTGAGTGCTTAAAGGTGTCAAATGGCTTGGAAAATAGCCTAGAAATTGTCCACACGGTTAGACACACGGGCATGTGTCTAGGCCGTGTGTGACACACAGTCTGCCCTATGAGCATGTGATCTGGCTGTGTGCCCCCTGCACCCTAATTATGCAAAATAAAATGCTCAGTAGTAAACATACGGGAAGAGATAGGGCCATATGTCTCAGCCGTATAAAGGACACGACCTTAGGACATGGGTGTGTGCCCAGGCCGTGTGAAGTCTGCTCTTAATTTTTGGAATTTAATTCACCACACGGCTTTAGCACATGGGTGTGTGACTTGGCCGTGTGACCTTGTTTGGTTGATGATGTCATAAACAGAGAGTTACACGGGCTGAGGACACGGGCGTGTCCCAAGCCACACAGATGTGTGTGACCATACGGCCTATCCACACAGGCGTGTGACTCTCCAAATCAAGAAAATTTTCTAAGTCTTCCTATTATTTTCAAAGTTATCGGTTTAGTCTCGAACCACCTTCAATGTATGTTTTGGGCCTCTTAGGTCCATATAAGGGACATATTGCACATCTATGAATGGATTTAATTTGAACAAAAATTTTGTGGCCCGATTTTGTATGATTGGTTATGGTTAAGTCCGGTAACGCCTCGAACCCTATCCCGGCTTTGGATTTGGGTAAAGGGTGTTACACATTTACTTAGGGAAATTATAATCACAGACAAGGGAATTACAATCATCAAAAGCAAAAATACAATCAGCATACTCAGATGCATCCACAACAAGGCCAGACACATCCACACCACAATATGATGCAACCACAGCATTCTTCACTACCGAATTAGCATGTTCAAGGACATCGACAGCAACCGTACACTCAAGCTTCTACTTCTAACCTATTAGCAACTCTTGAGGCGTTAATGCGAAGCATATCACTCGCACGAAAGCTATCGTACAAGAGAATTCATCATCCATTCGAGCATTGGAGGCACAGTTAGGACAACTTGCTTCAAATTTGAATACTTGACCACTAGACTCATTACCTAGTAACACGAAAAATCCTAGTTTGAGGGGGAAAAACATTATAAGGCTATCACTCTTAGCAGTGGTAAACAAACTAGCAAACCATTTATTGATTCTATTGTAGCACCTCAAGATACGAATGGCATGATCACTGGTGAGAAGGTTGAATCTAAAGAGTTTGTTAATGCATCAGACAAAGAAGTCCCATGAATTGTCACTCATATGCCTAATGTTCGACCTCCAAAACTATTTCCGCAATCAAAGATGGTTGCGTAAGTAGATGTATCTCTACCTTTACCCTTCCCACAATGATTTAGGAAGAATGAGCATGACAAGCAGTATCAGCAGTTCTTGGACACATTGAAACAACTGAAGATCAACATTCCTTTAGTAGATGCTCTGGTACAAATTCTGAGTTCTGGGAAATTTATGAAAGACCTCTTGTCTAAGAAGAAGAAGCTCATTGATATTAAAACTATTTCACTCACAAAAGGCTGTAGTGCTATTTTGACAAACAAGTTGCCCCCTAAATTGAAAGATCTTGGGAGCTTTACCATCTCATGTTCAATTGGCAATCATTATTTGGGCAAGTCTTTATGCGACATGGGAGCTAGCATTAACCTAATGCCACTATCTACTTTCAGAAAGTTGGGAATTGGTCACATGAAATCTACTATAGTGACATTACAACTAGCCAATCGATCCTTGGCTCAACCTGAAGGGCAAATAAAATATGTCTTAGTTCGTGTGGATAAATTTGTTTTTCCAGCTGATTTTATCATACTTGACAGCGAGGCAGACAAAGAGGTTTCTATAATCTTGGAAAACCATTTTTAACCACCAGCTGAACTCTGATTAATGTTTATAAAGGTGAACTAACCATGCAGCTTAATGATAAGCAAGTCACCTTTAGTGTTTCTGTATCTATTCAATGCAAGGACAAAGAAGAATGGCATACTGTCGATGTGTTAGATGATCTAATTGAGGAAGAATTCAATGACCAAAGCACAACACTTTCTGAATAGTTTGTAGTGACATCTGATGCCGAATCCTTAGGCGATTGTGACAGAACAGTTGAAGCTAATAATCTTTAAATCAAGCATGGGTGGCAGATTGAATCCTTAGACCTAGGCAATAGAATAACCCAAATTTTCAAACCATCTATTGAAGAATATCCTACTCCGGAATTGAAACCAATACCTCCTCATCGTAAATATGTCATTCTGGGTGATCACAATACTCTCCCAATTATTGTCTCCGTAACACTGAATGTAACTCAAGAAAAGAAATTGATCCATATTCTCAAGCAACATAAACGAGTTATTGCTTGGAGTATTACCGATATTCAAGGTATTAGTCTTTTTTACATGCACAAGATCAAGTTGGAGGATGAAGGCAAGTAATTGATTGAACAACAAAGAAGATCAAATGAGAAGATGAAAGAAGTTGGCAAGAAGGAAATCATAAAATGACTTGATGCTAGAATTATTTACCCGATTTCTAATAGAAATTGGGTAAGTCCAGTGTAATATGTGCCTAAAAAGAGTGGCATCTATAACACCCCTCACCCATATCCAATGCCGAGACAGGGCTCGAGGCGTTACCAGACTTAAACATTCACAAACATACAAAACTGGGTCACTACATTTCTCCCAAAATTAAAACTTTTCAAACACATGTATATCATCCCTTATGCAGGCCTTCGAGGCCTAAAATGTACATCAGGGCGAT
This sequence comes from Gossypium longicalyx, assembly GCA_025698465.1. Lineage (NCBI taxonomy): Eukaryota > Viridiplantae > Streptophyta > Magnoliopsida > Malvales > Malvaceae > Gossypium > Gossypium longicalyx. The sequence goes on from CM046997.1 coordinate 62,201,218, forward strand.
TTGGGACAAAATCGAAAACATTCGATAGACTTTGGGCAACTTAACAATTTTCTAGCTTTGGAGAGTCACACACCCATGTGGCTTGGGGTCGTGTGGTCACACACGCCCGTGTGGCTTGGGACACGCCCCTGTCCTCAGCCCGTGTAACTCTCTGTTTATGACATTAGCAACCATTTAAGGGCACAGGCTAAGGCACACGCCCGTGGCCAGAGGCCGTGTGGAGACACGACTGTGTCTCTACCCATGTGGTCAAGACTTAGGCTAACTTCCAATCCTTTTCGTCATCTTTACATGCACACACATACACGATTTCAATGGCATTCATCATTAGCTCGTTATTATGCATTAGTTCCACCTACTCATGATAAACTAGTCTAGCTACATCACGAAACATTAACACATATCATGGATAAATAGGCTTGCAAGTCAAAATCATTATAAGCCACATCTAATGGCTATAATCAACAAATCAATATAAGCCAACACCTTTGGCTAATCAAAACAATAATCATCATAGAAAAACTGAGTCCCTATACATGCCACTCACAAGAAAACATTTAACATACACATGCCAATACTCCAAGGATAATGGCTCGATAGTGTGGTGCTGCCTTCGGCGATCTCCAACCCCGAGCTAACCTGACAAAACTAAAACAAATGGAAAGGAGGGGAGTAATCTTTACGCTTAGTAAGCTCGCATGAAAATAATAAGCAATGCGATAACATGCTATTTTCATATTCTTTCTATTTATTCAAATTCCAGCTAAGCTATTTTCCCGAGTTATAGTTATTAAATTATTTATATCTAGAGATAAAGAATTTAAAATTAAGATCCGTTAATTTTGCCAGAAACTAGACTCATATCCCTTCTTACCATAAAATTTTCAGAATTTTTGGTCTAGCCAATAAGTATAGTTTATTCTTTAAACTCTCCCCTATTTTGCTATTCGACAGATTTGACCTCTATCTACTAAAAATCAAATATCTCATAGTACAAGACTTGGATAATTTTTATGTCTCTTTCTCTTGAAAATAGACTCATTAAAAACTTCATTCATATTAATTTTAACTCATAATTATTTTTTTACAATTTCTAGTGATATTCCAAAGTTGAGACAGGGGAGTCTGGAATCACTCCAACTCTGTCTCACAAGAATTCATATATCTCATAATACAAAATTCCTTTTCTTACATTGTTTCCTTTATGCGAAACTAGACTCATTAATATTTAATTTCATATTTTATTAAGCTTGTAACTCAATTCCCACTATTTTTAGTGGATTCTCAAAGTCAGACCAATGCTGCTGTCCAAATCTATTTTGGTACAATATAATGATCACTATCATAAGATCATTTCCAACTATCAAGAACTTACCATTTCATGGATCCCTTACTTATTTGTCACAATGGAGCTCAATATAAAAGTTATTATTTCTCATGGGCACACTTGGTCATACATTCCAAGTATAAGATAATTCCCTATCACATGCACTCAATCATCAAATTAGTCTCAATAATAATATACCATGTAATTTGTCTTGGATGAGCTCATCATCCAATATTTCCTTTTGAACATATATCTCATATTAATGCCGTTGAGTTTTTAGGAAATCTCGATGGATTATCCAATAATTGTCAATTCATAAGAATGATCATTTCAGGTATGCACTCCCGCGAACCTCACATTTTACGGCGAGATTATCAGTCCAGGCTAAATCCCCCATAATATAAACTCATAAGGTGATGTCGGGATTACCAGTCTAGGCTAAATCCCTTATAATGACAAATACCCTCAGTGAGCTCGGATCTGAATTACCAGTCCAGGCTAAATTCAGACCCTATTTGGATTACCCATCCGGGCTAAATCCTCAATGCACACATGTTCTTCGGGAGGCTTGACCACTCAAAGAACACCCGTTCGGGCTAGATCCTTTCTATATTTGAGATCAACGGATTACCCGTCCGAGCTAAATCCCTTCTGCAACACATGCAGGATGTCAAAGTCATGTACAACATGGTTCATCCATCAAACTTCCTTTCCAACCTCAACCGGGACATTTTTCAACATGTCATTGTTAAGAATGCATTTCATGTATTTTCATGCCATCATCAAATGCAATTATCGTACATTCTTAAATCATGCAATTAGACATATTATGAGTTTACTTTAAGTTATCCGAACTTACTTGTCGAAATCTTGTCAAGTACAACCATGTGGCAACTCATACAACCCATGTAATATTAATTTAACATTCAATTCATGTAACAATAATTTGCCATTTAATTTCACATGACACAACAAACATCACATTTTCCATATCATACACACCATCCATCAACTTCTCCTAAACATATTAAATCATACAATTCATGCCATATCAATAGAGAATTACAATTAAAGCATGGTATTGCATTATTATTAACACACGAACTTATCTCGATCCAGAAACGACAATTTACCATTTTAGTCCATAACCTTGTATTTTCCCGATTTAAGACCGAATCTTGATTTCCTTGATCTAACATTACAAATATAGCTCATTTATTACTCAAATTATTCAAATGGGGTCCATAAATCATACTTTTACAAATTTTCATTTTGACCCTTTAACTTTTGCATATTTGCACTTTTGCCCCAATGCTCGTAAGATGATTTTTATTCAATTTCCTTACATTTTAAGCCTAGCTGAATCATTTTCATAACTATGATAGCCCCCAATTTCCACTAAATCACCCTTTTATGACCAATTTTACAACTTTTACAAAATGGTCCTTTCGGACGTTTTCATCGAAAACCGCTTAGTAAAAGTCGTTTATTTAAAACCCAACACTCATTTTATACCATTAGACATCAAAATACAAGCATGTCACTCATGGGAAAATTTTTAAACATAAACCCTAACTCAAATAAATGGCAGAAATAGCTAGAACATGTTACCGGGGCTTCAAAAATGCAAAGAACACTAAAAACGGGGCTCGAGATCACTTACAAATGAGCTTGGAAGCTTGAAACAAACCCTAGCCATGGATTTCATGGGGGTTTTGGCTGGCACATGGAGAAGATGACCAAATTTTGGCTATTTTGGCTTTTTAATTTTTTTAATTATTAGTTTACCAAAATGCCCCTAACTTAAAAATATTTTATTACACCCATTTTATGTCTATTTTTGTCCAACAATTAACTAACGGTCTAATTACCATTTAAGGACCTCCCATTTAAAATTTCATAACAATTAGACACCTCTAACATGTAGAACTCAACTTTTGCACTTTTTACAATTTAGTCCTTTTTACCAAATTGAGTGCCCAAACGTCGAAATTTTTGAACAAAATTTTTACAAAATCATTCCGTGAAATTGTAGACCATAAAAATATAATAAAAATGAATTTTATTAAGTTAGATCTGTGGTCCCGAAACCACTATTTCGACTAGGCCTAATTCGGGATGTTACAGCATCACTGTGGTTCGCAATGGTAAGGACAAATTAATTTCTACATGCATTCTCATAAGATGGAGATTTTGTATGGTTTACTGCAAATTGAATGCGGCCACAAAGAAGGATCACTTCCCACTCCCTTTCATCAACCAAATGTTGGATCAACTTGCTGGGAAGGCCTATTATTGCTTTTTAGATGGCTATTCTGGGTATAATCAAATTACTATTGCACTAGAGGATCAGGAGAAAACAACCTTCACCTAACCCTTTGGTAGTTTCGCTTTTCGCCATATGCCTTTCAGTCTTTGCAATGCACCAGCCACATTTCAAAGGTGCATGATGGCAATATTCCCAGATATGATCGAAGACTCTTTAGAGGTGTTTATGGATAATTTCTCAGTTATGGGCATGATTCTGATCATTGCGCTGACAATTTGGATAAAGTACTGAAGCGATGTGAAGACACACATCTTGTCCTAAACTGGGAAAAATGTCATTTCATGGAAACTGAAGGCATTGTGTTAGGATACATCATCTCTAGTCAAGGCATTCAAGTAGACAAAGCTAAGGTGGAAATCATTGAAAAATTACCTCCACCAAAAAACGTAAAGGGTATTCGTAGTTTTTTTGGACATGCAGGGTTTTACAGAAGGTTTATTAGGGATTTTTCAAAAATTTCAAAGCCCTTATGCTCATTGCTGGAACAAAATTAAAAATTCTTCATTGACAATGCATGTGTAACACCCCTTAACCCGTATCCGTCCCTGGAATAGGGTTATGAAGCATTACCGGAACCTTCAGAACATTTTACAAATAATTTATGTAAATTACTATTCATTAGTTGAGATCATTCAAAATGCCCCTTAATTGGACCCTCGAGGCCCAATACTGGAATTAGAATTGAGTCGGGACTTAATCGGGAACTCTTAGAATTTTTTGCAAAATTAAATTTTTTTTCTAAATTACAGGGCTCACACGCTCGTGTGGTTCGAGGGACACACCCGTGTGACCCTGGACACGCCCGTGGTACAGGTCGTGTTTGACCCTGTGTAACTCTCTGACTTGTGCATACGACCATGCCACACACCCGTGTGCTAGGCCATGTGGTTGGTTAATTAAATTCAAAATTAGGTGCAGGTTTCACACGACCAAGACACACGCCCGTGTTTTAGGCCGTGTAACACACACGGCTGGGACACATGCCCGTGTCTCTACTCGTGTGCTCAATTTTGAGAATTCTATTTCTCAAGATTACGGTGCAGGGGACACACGGACTAACTACACGCCCATGTACTCGGCCATGTGTCACACAGGATCTAGACACACGCCCATGTGTCTGCTTGTGTGGACAAAATAAAGTCATTTCTAGCTTCATTTATGACCCAAAATTTACACCAATGACCTTCACTTAAACTCACATCCATATACCAACCAATTCAAGCATTCAAATTTAACAAATTCCATCATTCAATAAGGTATATCATTGCAGGCATACATGTTTATAATCTTACCTTGGTATATTTCATATGTTTGGCCTAATTTGAATAACCATTAACATGTATATAGCTACCATAGTATGACATTACAAGTATATGAAAAACAACCATTACTAGCCATTCAAATGGCTAGATTACAAGCCACATATTTAAGCCATCTATGGCCAAGTTAGCCTATACATGCCATTATACCAAAATGATTTTACTATAAATACCTAAAATAACTAGTAGATAGTGTGACGATGCTCCAATGATCTCCAACATTTGCGAGCTTCCGAGCACTATAAAACAGGGGAAAATAAAATCGAGTAAGCATTACATGCTTAGTAAGTTCATAGAACGGAAACTAAACTTACCAATCCCATTTATTAAATCTAAGCATACAATATCATGTTTTCCATCCATTTGGCATAATTGCCCAAACACTTGCATTAAATCAAACATGTTAGTCACAAAATCATCATATACATCAAGGATAGAAGAGATTATCATGAAATATTCTTTCAAGACATTATTATTTCATCTCATAATACTCATACCATGTCAAGAGTTGTGCTCGTTGAATCATTAAAATCTCGATGAATGTTCAAGTGGTACACTCGAGGTGTACGATTCAATAACTTGTTAATTCTTTTTCAAGAGTACCCATTAGGGAACTTAATCAAAGAACACACTCTCAAGCCATATGACATATAACAGATTACCAGTCTAGGCTAAATCCTTTATATAATGTATGCTCAAAAGAGTTCAATCAGGATTACCAGTCCAGGCTAAATCCTAAATGTAACATATACTCGAGAGATATCATATCAGGATTACCCTTTCGGGCTAAATCCTTCCTATAATGAGGTCAATAGGATTACTCGTCCAAGCTAATTCCCATCCACAATAAATGTCGGACCTTATTCATTTTGGGAAAGCACATATGTTCATCGAAATTCAATATTCAATCAGGACATAACCTTTTTACACCATTTCCAAGCATGTATTAATTTCTCATATTGTAACATCCAAGTAAATAACATAAATGATAATCACATGTCATGCAATCACAACATTTAATTTAACATAATTACATGCTCGATTAAGTTACACGAACTTACCTCGACACTTGTTCGCGTAAGTAATCTACTAATTTGAAGCCTTTTCTTTTCCTCGATCTAACCTCGAATGTGAGTTGTCCAAATTTATATAAATAGCTTTAATCATCAATTCCTCATATTTCACACTCATTTGGACTCAATTTACATCCTAGGAAAAATTACCATTTTGCCCCTAACTTTTTCATAAATTCCAATTTCGTCCCTAGGCTCGAAAAATGAAACTTATGCAATTTACTCCCTATTCCAAGCCTAACCAAAATCCCGTTACAAAATTTACAGTACATGTATTCATAAAAATTCAAAATTTTTCATCAAATTTCACAACTTTACATTTTAATCCCTAAATCATGTTTTCATCAAAAATCACTTTGTAAAAGTTGTTTATCTATCAACAACCTTTCATTTTCTACCATAAATTTTTAATTTTCAGCATATTCATCCATGACCCAAATTTCATACCTTGATAACTTTTCAAATTAATCCCCTAAATAGATAGATTAGACTATCTCGATTTTAAAAATATAAAAATTACTAAAAACGAGACTTGATTTCATACCTTTTTAAGCTTGGAAAGTTTTCCTCCTATCTCCTAGGGTTTCCATAGAAATTTTGGGGAAGAAGACATAAAAATAAGATGATAATTTCTTTTTAATTAATTATTATCTTTTAAATTTTGTGATTTCCAATTTAGTCCCAACTCTTTACTAATTTTCCATGGATGAGTCACCAAAAATCTACTTACTTTTCTTTAATGGTCTAATTACCATATAAGGACCTCTAGTTTTGAATTCCATACCTATTTAATCCTTATAGCAACTAGAATTCAACTTTCGCATTTTATGCGATTTAGTCCTTGTCGTAATTGAACACTTAATTGATAAAATTTTCGTATCAAAATTTTCACACGACATGTCTATCATAATATGAACCATATTATAAAATAAAAATAAAATTTATTTTCGAATCAGATTTGTGGTCGTGAAACCACTGTTCCGGTTTCACTAAAATTAGGCTATTACAACTCTCCCTCTTTAAGGATTTTCATTCTCGAAAATCTTACCAGTAAAAAGATTCAGGTATTGCTTCTTCATAGTATCCTCCGGCTCCTAGGTAGCCTCCTTTATACCATGTCATTGCCAAAGAACTTTTACTAATGCTACCTTCTTATTTCTTAACTCTTTTATTTCCTGAGCTAAGATTTTTATTGGTTTTTCACTATATGTCATATCAGGTTGAATCTTTACCTCTATCGGAGAAATAACATGTGAAGGATTGGATCAGTACCGTCGTAGCATAGACACATGAAAAACATTATGAATCCGGTCAAGTTCTGGTGGTAAAGCTAACTGATATGCAACAAGTCCAATTCTTTCTGTAATTTTATATGGTCTAATGAACCGTCGACTCAGTTTTCCTTTACGACCAAACTAGAGAACCTTCTTCCAAGGCGATACTTTCAAGAATACTTTGTCACTGACTTGAAATTCTATTTCTTTTCGTTTAAGATTAGCATAGGACTTTTGTCAATCAGAGGCTACTTTCAAACTATCTCGAATTACTTTCACTTTCTTCTTGGTTTCACGGACAAAGACAACTCTGTGTAACTTTCTCACTGAGTTCTGCCAATACAATGGAGTTCTACATTTGCGACCATACAAGGCTTCATAAAGTGCCATTTTAATACTAGACTGATAACTGTTATTATAAGAAATTTCAACCAAAAGCAAATACTTTTCCCAGTTACCTTCAAACTCAAGTATACAACATTAAATCATATCTTTCGAAATCTGTATAACACGTTCGGATTGACCATCTGTCTGTGGATGAAATGTAGTGCTAAAGTGTAGCTGAGTACCCAGAGCTTCTTGCAATTTGCTCCAGAAACATATAATTTAGCCAATCTATATAAAGAATAATACATACATACTGGAATAAAGTGTGCAGACTTTTTCAACCGATCGACAATCACCCAAATGGAATCTTTCTTCTTTAGAGACAAGGGTAACCCCCATACAAAGTTCATAGTAATTCTTTCCTATTTCATTCTAGTATCGTAACTAGTTGTAATAGTCCAGAAGGCAACTGATGTTCAGCTTTTACTTACTGACATATCAAACGTTTAGGCACAAACTCAGAAATATCTCGTTTCATTCCTGGCCACCAGTACATCTTTTTTAAATCATTATACATTTTATTACTACCAGGATGAATAGACATGTTACCATTATGAGCTTTATTCAAAATCTTCTGTACTAGCTTTGAACTTTTCAGTACACATACTCTATCTTTAAATGATAGACAATCATCGGTCCCGATCTAAAATTCTGAGTTAGGAGTCGATTCACTTTGTATCCATTTTGCTTACAACTTACTACCATTTTTTTGAGCTTTAAAAATCTACTGCAAAAGCGTTGGTCTAGCTTTTAACTCAGCTATAATTGAACCATCATCAGATAACGACAATCGAGTATTCATAGCTTGCAAGGATAAGAGGGATTTTCTCCTTAGAGCATCAACAACCACATTGGCTTTTCTCAGATGATAATCAATAACCAGATCATAATCTTTCAATAACTCAAGCCACCTGTGCTGTCTCAAATTCAAATCTTTCTGAGTCATCAAGTACTTCAAACTTTTATGATCCGTGAATATGTAACATTTTTTGCCAAGCAGGTAATGCCGCCAAATTTTCAAAAAAAACACTATGGCTACCAATTCAAGATCATGTGTTGGGTAGTTTCTTTGGTGTGGTTTTAGCTGTCTTGAAGCATAGGCTACTACTTTACCTTCTTGCATCAAAATAGAGCCTAAACCATTCAATGACACATCACTGTAAACTACAAATTCCTTACCCGATTCTAGTTGAACTAATACTGGAGCTCCTGTCAATAAAGCTTTTAATCTATCAAAACTCTACTGGCATTTATCGGATCAGTCAAACTTTACATCTTTTTGCAACAAACGGGTCATCAGAGAAGCTATCATTGAAAAACTTTTTACAAACCTCTGATAATAACTAGCTAGTCCCAGAAAACTTCAGACTTTAGACACATTCTTCGGTGGCTTTCAATTAACAATGGCTGAAATTTTATTCAGGCCTACTCTAACACCTTCAGCAGATACTATATGCTCGAGAAAACTAACTTCCCATAGCCAAAATTCACATTTACTGAATTTGGCATACAATTGTTTTTCTCGCAAGGTTTGCAACACTATTCTCAAATGCTCTGCATGTTCATTTTCATCTCGGGAGTAAGCCAAAATTTCATCTAAAAATACCACCACAAACCTATCTAAATATGGGTTGAAAATTCTGTTCATCAAATCTATAAGCATTGTAGGTGCATTTGTCAAACCGAATGGCATCACAAGAAATTCATAGTGTCTATACCTAGTTCTAAAAGCTGTCTTTGGTACATTCGAATCTTTTACTTGTAGTTGATAACAACTAGAACGGAGATTAATCTTGGAAAATACAATGGCACATTTTAACTGATCAAATAGGTCATCAATACGAGGCAAAGGATACTTGTTCTTTATTGTAACTTTGTTGAGCTGTTTGTAATCAATACATAGCCTCAACGATCCATCCTTCTTCTTTACAAATAGAACTGGCACACCCCAAGGTAAGAAACTAGGTCGTGCAAAACCTCTGTCAATCAATTCTTGCAACTGTGCTTTCAGCTCTTTCAATTAAGTAGGAGCCATCCTATAAGGTGCTATGGATATAGGTGTTGTACATGAAAAAAGATCTATAGAGAATTCCATTTCTCTATCCGGTGGTAAACCAGGTAATTCTTTCGGGAATACATTAGGAAATTCACCTGCAACTAGCACTGACTGAATCTTTGACTCAGATACTTTAGTATCTAACACATATGCGAGATAAGCATCATAACCCTTTTTGACATATATCTGTGCTAGGTAATCCATCCAGTTTATCAGATTCAACATGAAGTAATTCACCACTCTCACATTTTAATACAATATATTTCTATTTACAATTCACTACTGCATCATATTGGGTTAACCAATCCATTCCCAAAATCACATCAAATTCATCGAATGACAATAACATCAATTCAGCCAAAAAGTAATAACCTTTTACCATCAACGGACAGTTCTTACAAAATTTATCCACCATAACACATTGGCCCAGAGGGTTTGAAACTTTAACCACAAATTCAGTGAATGCAATAGGTAAATTCTTAACAGACACTAAGTTCGTGAATATGTATGAATGTGTGGAACCAGGATCAATCAAAGCAGTAATATCATTATCAATTAGAGAAAATGTACCAGTAATGACATTTGGTGCAGAGGCATCTTCTCTAGCACGAATAGCATATGTCCTTGCAGGTGCTCGTGCCTCAGATCTAACTGTTGTATCCTTGGTAGTACCTCAACTACCACCAACATTGCTGTAACAACCCATTTTTCGGTAAGATTGGAACAGTGGTTTCGAGACTACAAATCCGAGCTGAAAAATAAAATTTATTTTTATTTAATATATGGTACGTATTATGATAGACATTTCATGTGAAAATTTTGATAAGAAAATTTTATCGATTTTGTGCTTAATTACGAGAAGGACCAAATCACATAAAATGAAAATGTTGAATTCGAGTAGCTATAAGGATTAAATAGCTATGGAATTCAAAACTTGATGTCCTTATATGGTAATTAGACCATTAAAGAAAGTATGTAGATATTTTGGTAACTCATCCATGTAAATTTAGAAAAAGGGCAATGACTAAATTGAAAAGTAAAAATATTTAATTTATTAAAAGATGAAAGTAAAAATATTGAATTAATTAAAAGATGATAAAAAAGAAATATCATTTTATTTTATCATCGTCTTCCCAAAAAATACATGGAAACCCTAGGAAAGAGAGAAGAAAATTTCATGGCCAAATTGGGTAAGTTTCCTTGGCCTGTTTTTAGTAATTTTGATATTTTTGAAATCGGGATAGCTTAATCTATCTATTTGGGGGATCAATTTGAGAAGTTATCAAAGTAAGGAAAATGGGTCATGGATTTATATGCTGAAAATTAGAAATTTATGGTAGAAAATGAAAGGTTGTTGATAGATAAACAACTTTTACAAAGTGATTTTTGATGAAAACATAATTCAAGGACTAAAATGTAAAGTGGTGAAATTGAAGAAAAATGCTGAATTTTTATGAATACATGTGCTGTAAATTTTGTAATGGGATTTTGGTTAGGCTTGGAATAGGGAGTAAATTGCACAAATTTTATTTTTCGAGCCTAGGGACGAAATGGGGATTTATGGAAAAGTTAGGGGCAAAATGGTAATTTTGCCTAGGATAAAAATTGAGTCCACTTGAATATAAAATATGATAAATTGATGTTAAATTTACTCGTATAGATCCGGATAAATCGAATTTGAAGCTAGAACGAGGAAATGAGGAAAATGTCGGATTAGTAGATTTATGTACACAAACATTTGTCGAGGTAAGTTCATGTAACTAAATTGTATATGATTTTTTGCTTGAATTAAATGTTGTGTTTATGAATTGTATAAATGCCATAAATTAGTGAAATGATCACATACTCGTTAAAGCCCGATAAATGAAAGTGCCCGATCAATTATAATGCCCGACAAATGATAAATGACAAAAATGTTAATTTTATGCTTGAGCTAAATGTGAACATTTGAATTGCATAAATGCATAAATATATGAGATTGACCACATGTTTGGTAATGCTTGAAAGATACTAAATTCCGTATGAAAATGTTACTTTTATGCCTGTAATGAATGTGGAATGTGATCATTTGAATTATATGGATGATTATAGATGTATGAAATAATCACATGCTTGATAATAACTGAAAAATGTTTAAATCCCGATTGAATAAATGGAAAATTCGATGGATATCTGATTTCCCAAAATGAATGAGGTCCTGCATTTGTTGCGGACGAGATTTAGCTCGAATGGGTAATCCTGATATGAGTCCCTCGAGCATATGTAATGGATTGGATTTAGCCTAGATGGGTAATCCAGACCAAGCTCATTAGAACATATGTCATAAAAAGGATTTAGCCTGGACTGGTAATCCTGTTGTATATATGTGTGGTTCGAGAGTGTACTCTCTGATATAGTACCTTATGGGTACCATTGGGCATGAATTGACGGATCCTGATTCGTACACCTCGAGTGTACTACTTGCGTATCCATTGATATTTTGAATAAATTCAATGGGTGACAATTCTAGACATGATAAGTTATGAATGATAAAATGAGTTATTACATGTATCCGTTCGAAATACAAGTAAATGATGATACATGACAAATGATATATGAAAACACGAGATTCTGATATTTGTACATGGACTTTATTTGATGAATATATGTCATTTTTTATTATAGACTTGTACACCTTGAGTGTGCTAATCCTGACCTTGATATTCCGAGAAATATGAGTAAATTTCTGATATGAAATTATCTAAACTTGAAATGAACTACTATGAAATTGTACTTGAAATAATGAGATGAATTATGCATGTTGAATGAATACATGTTGTGGAAAGCCTATCTACTTGGAAACTTGATTGTTGTTGAGCCCATATATGATTTGATGTTATTTAGGAATATAAGACTAACAAGGGCAATGAGAATGTGTGTAGGGCTTGAGGTCAAATTGATTGATTATGCCTTACATAGTTACCTCAAAATAGAATGAATGTTAAGTTAAGTACCATGTTATACGAACTTACTAAACATTTTGTAACACCCTAAACCCGACCTAGACGCTATGGCCGAATCTGGTGTGTCACATTGAAGTGTTTTAGTGAAAACCGTGTTTTCATTGAAAACCCTTCTTAATATAAAAGAAACCCTAATTAAATTTAAAGAAAAACACCTTCAGTTACGAAAGCCTTGTTTAAAACATTTTATTAAAAAATCCTTAGTTGCAGAAACGTAGAAAACATACTATAATTTAAGAAATCCATGTTCAACTTCTTGCAATTACATTGAAAATAATAATAATTCAAGTAATAATAACACAATGAAAACCTTATTACAATCTGGTCTGGAACATACTTAAAAAGAAGTAAGAACTTAAATGCTTAAAAAAAACCCAAGTCCAAATCATCTTGCTAGCTGCCCACCTAGAGTCCCTCCAAACATCAAACCTTTTACTGAGCATCACTTGAAAATAAAATAAAAGAGGGGGTGAGTTTTCGCAAACTCAGTGTGTACAACCCTCGAAGAAAACAAGCATTCAGAAAAAAAAAAACATCATTCATCTTTTATGCAACGCAATCCCATCCAAATTATCCATCCACTACACACCAACTACGTCCCTTATCACACCATGTGGGGATATAAATATCGACCCACCCAACCCACACACCATGGTAGCCCGGTTGCGGAACTACCTTCATTTACATATTGGGCTTTAAAAGCCGTTGGTGGATCCATGATTGTCAAGCAACCATGCGATCCTCATATACTTCCTTCGTTCCATAATTCCCAACCCATATGCAACCTAAGCAGAGTATCATATGTATGCATGTCGCATCCACAAACCTTACATTCAACATCTAGGGGTATTTTGGTCATTTTTGCCCTTAGAGGTATTTCAGTAATTTTCCCTTAATTACAGTTTTCACTTATCTTGGCCCATTAACAAGTCCCGTGAGCTAAGATGAACAAATAATATGCACCAGGAAGGATTCCAGAGAAGACGAGGTGAGTCATTAAGACCGCTTAAGTACCAAGCTCTCCCTAGATCCAATCCTAGACATGCATATACCCGTTGCCACACCTTAACCCTTTGACTTGCCCATGGTCGCAATATATTAACTAATTCTTATGTGGATATCATATACTAGGCCCAAAACCCCTTATAAAGCCCAAAAAATTTTACATACCTGTATCTGACCCATTAAGCCCAATCATATTCGTATGGCCCATTAGGCCCAAATCACCTGTATAGGGCCCATTAGGCCCAAATCACATTTATATGGCCCGTTAGGCCCAATCACATTCATATTCATGCTCACATACAAATTCTTATCACAAAGCATCAATATTCAGTTTTTGCCTATTATGGTCCCAACAGCCCATCGGACCCATTTAGCCTATTCAGGCCCATATGGCCAAATCACAACCCAAGGCCACGGAATCGCCCGTGGGACTCAGGCAACCTATCGGTTTCCCCCTTATGAGTGTTCGCGCACTCGCAAGACTACCGTAGCCAAACTTTCAGCTTTTCGGCATTTTGGCTTTTCGACTTTTCAGCTTTTGCCGATTCATTGTGTGTGTGTGCAGTGTATGTACACACCTGGTAAGCAAGCGTGCTGCGATTTCCGTAGCCCAAACCTACAATCGGTATCATTCAAATATTAATCTCACATACTTATCGACTACTTTACCAGAAGCCGGAATCTCACCTTAACCTTACCTGAGCGCTAAGCCTTTACTAGCTTCTACTTTGGTCACTAATTACGTATATCTCTCAGATCTGAAGAGCAAATTGGCGGGAATCCAAAACTGAGATCTGAGACTAATTCCCTACCAAATTCGATTAGAAATAAGTGAGGAACTGAATACTCGATACTTATTAAAAACTGATTGGGAGAGCGAACACTTACACTAGATACGACTGGGTGGAAAGAGTAGTGGTGGCACCAAGGGTATTCGACCAAAGGATATTCGGCTCTTAGAGATTTGAATAGCAAAAATTGATTACTTAGCACCAAAGAAGAGAGGAAAAAGAATCGACTAAAGCAAAGAAAATATTAAGTAGAGGAGAAATAGAATTCGACACAAGGAGGAAGAAAAAGAAAAGAAGGTGGAGAGTTTTCAGCTTTTAGAGAAAAGAGTTTCTAGCAATAGGGTGGAGGAAATTCGGAATTAGCTTCATACCCTAGCATTCGGCACCCATTTATAAGCCTTATAGCCAAATTTTCCCATGCCCAATTCCCCATTCGGCTCCATCACTTCTCCCTTCTCATCTCCTCGTTTTTCTCCCTAATAACCCCTTAATCCATTCCTTAATTTTCTCTCCTGAACACTTCCCTTGGAGTCCACTTTCACGCCACTTCCATCCTTTTAGAAGGCTAAAATTAAACTTCTAAAAACACTAAGCTAGGATTCGAACCTTGGACCTCCTTGCTAGCTATTAACGCCACCTTCTTACACCCTAAGTGGCGTCACTTAGCCACTCCTCAACAGGGCTTTTTGATGCTATTTTCCCCTAACTTTATTTAAAAGCCCAACTACTTGCCAACCCTGATTATTTTAATAATTAAACTATAATTTCATTTACCCTTAAGTTTGAATTAAGACCTACTATAATTATCACTGGGCCAGAAATATAACATACAATTTTTATCAAAACCGAAAACAAAGAAAGTTCGGGATTTCGAGATTTTTGGGTTTCGAAATTTTTGGGGCGTTATACATTTTATGCTTACTTAGTTTTATTTCCCTGTTTTAGAGTAAATCAGAAGCTTGTTAGATTGGAAGCTTGGTGGAGATCACTCACACTATCCATCGGCTCATGTCGGTACAATATGGTAAATCAATTATGGTTGTAATGACATATATATGATATATTGGTTATATTGGCATGTAAATGTAAATGATGCTTGTAATCTAGCCATTGAAATTACTAGTAATGGTTTGTTTTGATATATTTATATTGTTATACTATGGTAACTACATGTGTGTTAAGTAGTTGATCTATTATGTCTAGCATATAGACTAGACTAAGGCAAGATTATGAATAGGTATGCATGTAATGGTATACCACGTTGAATGATAGAGTTTGCTTAACTTGAATGCTTGAAATGGTGGTATTTGGATGTAAGTTTAAGTGCAGGTCATTGATGTGATTTTGGATGAGAAATTAAGCTAGAAGTGGCTTTATTTTGTCCACATAGACAGATACACGAGCGTGTATCTAGATTGTGTGTGACACATGGCCTGGTACATGGGCGTGTGGTTCGGCCGTGTGTCCCCTGCAACTTAAAAATGGGTAACAAAGTGCTCAGAATTGGGCACACAGGCAGAGACATGGGCGTGTGTCTTAGCCGTGTGGTTGACATGGCCTTGAACATGGGCGTGTTACACGGCCGTGTGAAAATTGTACCTAAAATTTGAAAATAAAATTCGCCACTAGCCTAACACATGGGCGTATGACTTGGTCATGTGACTTCAATTTCTTCATGCCTTAAAAGTCAGAGAGTTACAAGGGTTAGGGACACGGGCATGTGTAGTACACGACCCGACCACACGGGTGTGTGAGCCCTGCAACCTTGGAAAATTTTTGAAATGTCGAGAAAAAAATTTATGAGTATTCGATTAAGTCCTGACTTGATTGTAATACTCGTATTGGGCCTCGAGGGTCCAATTAAGGGACGTTTTGAATGATATCGGTAACTGAATAGCAATTGATGTAAATAAATTGTAAAGTGTTCTGAATGTTTCGATAATGCTCCAAAACCCTATTTTGACAATGGATACGAGTTAGGGGTGTTACAATTGCCGGGATGATGGGGTGGTCTGCCGCTCAAGACAAGATTACTAGGCTTTGGAGTTGGTTCTATTTCTTTTTCAACTCCTTCTCGACAATCTCTGAGAAAATGGTCAAGTGAACCACATCCAAAAAACGCTCCACTTCTAGACCGACATTCCCTATGATGGATTTTGTCACAATGTTTACATTTCAGTTTGGGATTACCAACACTACCTATACTGGTCACAGATAGAGATGAAGACCTTCGGTTAGAACGTTGAGAGCCCTGCTCTCTTTCGGAATATCCCAAAGAGGTGGCAACACGATTATAATACTTCTTTATTTTCTTAGAAGCAAATGATTGTAACTTACTCATAATCCTTTTTTCCAGAAACTCGAGCCTCCCTTTCAGCTTTTTTCTTTTCTTTACTCAATTCCTCAGCTTTGTGTTCTCGTCCAGCTAACACCGCAAATTCCCTTATTTCGAGACTTCCAATCAATAACTTGATATCTTTGTTTAAACCCTCTTCAAAGTGTTTACACATCTCAACCTCAGTTAGAACCCATTCCCTGGTATATTTACTCAGGCGAACAAATTCTCATTCATATTCAGATACAGTCATACTTCCCTGTTTAAGCTCTAAAAATTCTTTCTTTTTCTGATCCATAAATCTTTGACTAACATATTTCTTCCTAAATTCAGCTTGAAAGAATTCCCATGTAACGTTTTCTCTCAGTACCACTAAAGTTATGGTATTCCACCGATGATAAGCTATATCTTTCAGTAGAGATACTACACATTTTAGACATTCGGCAGGCGTACAAGATAATTCATCAAAAACCCAGATGGTATTTTCCAACCAAAATTCAGTCCTTTTCGGACCATCATCTGTGGTAGCTCTAAAATTTTCCACCCTATGCTTACAGATTTTATCTACCAGAGGCTTACCTATTCTAACGGCTTCAGCACCCTATGGTACTTCAAGAACCAGTTGAGGAGCAAGTGGGGGAGGTCGTTGTACAACGGATTTTGTTCTTAAATACTCAGTAAATCAATCATTCATCAATTGAAAGAATGCCTATTTTGCCTCCTCACTTTGGCGCTCAGACACGGGCCATTCACTACCAGATGCAGACGCAACTCTTTGAATATATGGCATGTATAGCTAGACTCTTACACACGCTACGCTAGTTAGAGAGTCAACTAAATTATAGCTCTGATACCACTAAATGTAACACCCCTTACTTGAATTCACCGCCAGAATAGGGTACAAGGCATTATCAGACTTATCACACAAACAAATATACAATTTTAGGTTATAAATTTGCGTCCAACATAAAACCATTTGCATTTAATCATAAAGTTCCTGATAAGAGCCTACGTGGCCTGAAACGTACATTGAAAGTGGATCGGAACCAAACTGAGAACTTTATAAATTTTTACCAAAACTTAGAAAATTTTCCACTAAACAAGGGTCACACGCCAGTGTGGATATGGGACACACCTGTGTGGGCAGGCCGTGTGGTCACACACACTCGTGTCTCAAACCTGTGTAACTTTCTATTTGTCACCCAAGAACAAATTAAAGACTCACGGCGAAGTCACACGCCCGTGTGTTAGGCCGTGTGGTTGATTTAAAATTTATAATTTTTTATTAAATAGGTGCAGACTTCACATGCCCGGGACATACCCGTGTCCAAAGCTATGGCCCTCACACGACTGAGACACACGGCCGTGTCTCTGCCTGTGTACTCAATATTGGGAATTCTGTTTTGCAAAAATTAGGGCGCAAGAGACACACAGCCAAAACACACGCTCGTGTGTCTACCCGTGTGGACAAAAAATAAGGCTATTTACTAAGATATTTTGCCACCCTTTAATGCGCACACCTACACGACATAACATAGCACCAATCCAAGCATATACATACAACTAACATCCACAACCAAGACATCGACACATCATTCATGAAAGGCATCATTTTATAAATATACTTATAGCCAATATTAGCACATTTCTAATGGTCTTATTCAAAATGAACTTCTAACCAATATAAGCTAGCACATTTGGCCAAAAAAATTATGACACATAACAAAATGACCAAGTCCCCTATACATGCCATAACTCAAAATGTTGAATTCATTGCTACCAGAATAATTATTGATAGTGTGAGTGGATCTCCGACGGTCTCCAAATCCCAAGCTAACTTGGTGACACTATAAAACAAGGGAAATGAGGGGAGTAAAGTATATAGCCTAGTAAGTTCCTATGCAAATAATAACCATCGTAACCACACATCTAACATACAATGAACATGATGAAGATTAGCATGAACGTTATCAAAATCTCATAGTCATAACTTACTCAATCATAATCCTACTAAGAGTTCATCACATATCGAGCTCGTTACTTATGAGTTTTACGTACATACCGATACCAACTCGCAACATAACCATATCCTTTCACAACTTTGACATTTTTGTTAGTCACTCGGAATATTAACAGATACTCGAAAATCTTGCACACAAGTGCCATATATGTAGCTGAAGCTACCTCATATGTCATAATATATATGGGCTCGTTTTCAAGCTATTCACGAGCCTGCTCACACAAGCTGTCAGTCAGGACGTAGCTACACAATGTTGCTCACAAAAGCTGTCAGGTATCCGTAACACATGCCAGACTGCCCAGCCACTGGTAGGACGTACGAGATCAGTACTTGGATTACATAATCTCATATACACATGGGTTCCTAGTGACATGTCACTCGTATCCTATTCTATTCCTAAGTATCAACCGAGATTTCTCGCTTGTCAAAACTTTGTCGAATACACCCAAAGAGTCAATCACAATTTGTACAATATTAAAGCATTCAAAACATAGATATAACAATGCATTTTTTACATACGAACTTACCTCGATACAAAAATAGTAGAATTGGACCTAATCGTCAAACACTTTGTTTTTCCCTTGATCTAGGTCTGAACCTCCTTTTTCTTTATCTATAATAAAAAAATTAACTCATTTAATACTCACATTATTCAATTTAGCCTAAAAATCATATTATGGTAAAAAAAAACAATTTTGCCCCTAATGTTTTCCATTTTTACAATCTAGTCCCTAGGCTCGTAAAATGAAATGCTTTCAATTTCTTCAAAACTCAAGCCTAGCTGAACCACTTCATACTCATACCAGCCCACATTTTTCACTTAATCACACTTTTACTACTTATTTTATAACTTTTACAAATAAGTCCTTTTTGACATTTTTACCGACAATCACTTAGCAAAAGTTGTTTATCTAACACCAAACATGCATTTTCTACCATTAGACATCAAAATACACAAATATCTAACATGTGTAAAATTTTAAACTTCATCTTTCTTTCAAATTAGTCCTTGAAATAGCTAGATTAGGTTACAAAGATCCCAAAAACATGAAAATCATAAAAAAGGGGCTCGAACGGACTTACAATCGAGCTTGGAAGCTTTGGCCAAAACCCTAGCTATGGTGACTCTTCAATTTCAACACAAGGGTACTAAATTGGAGAAGATGACATCTTTTTATTTGTTATTTATTTATTTATTTACCAAATGACCAAAATGACCTTCACTTAAAACTTTAAATTTGATCTAACCATGTCCTTTTTTGTCCATACTAAACTATAATGGTCTAATTATCATTTAAGGACCTCCAATTTAAAATTTTCATAGCAATTAGACACCTCTAGCTTCTAGAACACACATTTTGCATCTATTGCAATTTAGTCCTTTTAGCTAAATTAAGTGCCTAATCGATAAAAATTTTGAATGAAATTTTCACGAAACAATTCCATGAAATTTTAGACCATAAAAATTATAATAAAAATAGATCTTTCTACGTCGGATTCGTGGTCCCGAAACCACTATTTCAACTAGACCCAAAATCAAACTGCTACAACTCTCCCCCTTTAGGGATTTTCGTCCCCGAAAATCTTACTGGAAAATAGGTTTGGGTATTGTATTCTCATAACTTTCACTAGGGCTATACTTTTATTTCTCAACTGTTTAACTTCCCGAGCTAAAATCTTGATCGGTTCCTCACCATAAGTCATATCAGGTTAAATCTTAATCTCTGCCGGTGAAATCACATGTGAGGGATTAGAACGGTATTGTCGCAACATTGACACATGAAACACATTATGATTCCTTTCTAACTCTATCAGTAAAGTTAACCGATATGCCACTGGCCCTATTCTTTCAATAATCTCATACGGACCAATAAAATGTGGACTCAGTTTAACCTTGCGACCAAATCTAAGAATTTTCTTACAGGGTGACACTTTCAGAAATACCTTATCACCAACTTGAAATTCAATCTCCTTTCGTTTCAAATCCGCGTACGACTTTCGTTTATTCAAAGCTGCTTTTAAACAATCACGAATTACCTTTACTTTTTCTTCGGTTTCTCTAACCAAGTCAACCTCATGAATCTATTTCTCACTAAGTTCTATCCAATACAACGGAGTTCGACACTTGCGGCCATACAATGCTTCATATGGTGCCATCTTTATACTCGACTGAAAACTATTGTTATAAGAAAATTCGACCAATGATAAATATTTCTCCCAACTACCTCGAATTCTAGAACACAACATCAGAGCATATCTTCAAGAATCAAGATTACTCTTTTGGATTGACCATCGGTTTGTGGATGAAAAGAGGTACTAAAACTTAACTTCGTACCCAAAGCTTCTTATAATTTCTTACAAAATCTCGAAGTAAATCTTGTATCTCTATTCGAAATAATAGAAATAGGTACTCTTTGCAATCTAATAATTTTAGCAATGTACAACTCAGCTAGCTTATCAAGTGAATAGTCAGTACGTACATGAATAAAATGAGCCGATTTTGTCAATCTATCAACAACAACCCAGACGACATCTTTCTTTTTCGGAGTCAAAGGCAAACCCAGTACGAAGTCCGTCGTAATCCTATCCCATTTCCTCTCAGGTACATCACTAGCTGAAGTAAACCTGAAGGCACTAGGTGTTTGGCTTTTACTTGTTGACAAATCAAACATCTCAAAACAAACTATGAAATATCTCGTTTCATACCTGACCAACAATACATTTTCTTCAAATCATTATATATTTTCGTACTATCGGGATGAACTGATAAACAACCACAGTCTGCCTTGTACAAAATTTTCTGAAGAAGTTCATCATTTTTCGGTACACATACTCTATCTTGAAACATCAAACGATCATCTGAACCGATCCGAAAGTCTGATTTACTACCCAATTCACACTGAGTTCTTTTGGCTTGCAATTCACTATCATTTTTTTGAGCTTCACAAATTTGCTGAAGAAATATCAGTCTAACTCTCAACTCAGCCAAAATTGAACCATCATTAGACAAAGTTAGTTTCGTATTCATAGCTCTGAAAGTAAACAAATACTTTCTGCTTAAAGCATCTGCGACTACATTTGTCTTTCTCGGATGATAGTTAATAACTAGTTCATAATCTTTCAGTAACTCGAGCCATCTCCATTGTCGCAAGTTCAGATCTTTCAGAGTCATCAAATATTTTAAACTCTTATGATCAGTAAGGATATGGCATTTCTCACAGTACAAATGATGACGCCAAATTTTCAAAGAAAAATCAATGGCGGCCAGTTCCAAATCGTGCGTCAGATAATTCTTCTCATGCAGTTTAAACTGTTTCGAGGCATAAGCTATCACTTTACCCTCTTGCATCAACATACAACCCAAACCATTTAATGAAGCATCTCTATAAATTACAAATTCATTTCTCGTTTCAGGCTGTACTAAAACTGGTGCCTCAGTCAATAATGATTTCAATTTCTCAAAACTTTGCTAACATTTTTCGGACCATTCAAATTTAAAATCTTTTTGTAGCAACTTGGTCATAGGAGTAGCAATCATAAAAAATCCTTTGACAAAACGTCAGTAATAATTGACTAAACCCAAAAAGCTTTTAACTTCAGATACATTCCTTGGTAGTTTTAATTCAACAATTGCCGAAATCTTACTTGGATCAACCCGAATACCATCATCTGAAACGATATGTCCCAAAAATCTGACTTCTCGAAGCCAAAACTTAGTTTTACTGAATTTAGCAAACAATTTCTTATCTCTCAACGTCTACAATACAGTTCTCAAGTGCTCGGCATGCTCAGACTCGTCTCGAGAATAAATCAGGATGTCATCGATGAACACAACCACAAACTTATCTAAATTCGATTGGAAAATTCGATTCATTAAGTCCATAAAAACTGTAGGAGCATTAGTTAGTCCGAAAGGCATAACAAGAAATTCATAATGCCCATACCTTGTCCTGAAAGCAGTCTTCAGCACGTCTGACTCTTTAACTCTCAACTTATAGTAGCCAGATCTTAAATCAATCTTTGAGAATACCGTTGCTCCTTTCTACTGATCAAACAAGTCATCTATTCTCGGCAAAGGATACTTGTTCTTTATAGTCACCTTGTTGAGCTATCAATAATCGATACAAAGTCTCATAGATTCATCTTTCTTCTTTACAAATAACATTGGAGCACCCTAGGGAGAAAAACTCAGTCTCGTAAAATCGTTATATGTCAACTCTTCCAATTGAGCTTTCAATTCTTTCAATTCAGTCGAAGCCATCCTATATGGAGCAATCGATATCGGTGAAGTCCTAGGTACAAAATCAATAGCAAACTCAACCTCTCTGATCGGAGGTAACCCAGGCAACTCTTCTGGAAACACATCCAGATATTCACAGATTACCAACACTGATTCAATTTTCAATTTAGACATTTTTGTATTCAACACATAAGCAAGATAAGCTTCACAAACTTTTGTTACGTACCTCTGAGCAGACATAGACGAAATCACAATAGGCAATTCACTTGATTCATCGGTTTCAACCCGAAGAACTTCACCATTTTCACATTTCAATTCAATAGTTTTCTGTCTACAATTTATTATGGCATCATGTAATGTCAACCAATCCATACCCAAAATAACATCAAATTTGTCAAATAGCAACAACATTAAGTCAGCTAGAAAACAGTGACCTCAAATCGTCAAAGGACAATTCTTGCAAACTTTATCAACTAGCACATGCTTGCCTAAGGGGTTTGATACTTTAATCACAAACTCAGTAAACTCAACAGGAAAATTCTTACTAGATACCAAATTCACACAAACATAAGAATGAGTCGATCTAGGATCAATCAATGCAATAACATTAGTCTCATAAAGAGCAAATGTACCAGTAATCATATCGGGAGATGACGCCTCCTCACGAGCATGAATGGTATAAGCTCTAGCAGGTGCTCTAGCCTCAAATCTCATAGCTGTATCTTTCGTCACACCTTTACTACTAGTTTCATTCCCGATATTTCTCGGTGGCCTACCCCTATTGGTAGTATTACATGGCCTTGCACTCGAAAATTCTTCTTTCTCAGCCATCTTAGGGCAATCTCGGACAAAATGCTCTTGATAACCACACTTGAAACAAGCTTGGTCATTCATCCTACACTCGTCGGGGTGTCTTCTTCAACAATGCTAACATTTAGGTCAGTTAGACCTAACATTACCCACACTTTCCATTGAAGTAGCTTGAGTTTTCGGACTCGAATATTGTTTTCCACGGTCTCTATGTCCAGCTAAAACATTCGAACGAGAATACATTTCTCTAGATTTCTTTGACTGAGATTGAAATGACTTACTCATCGGCCTTTTTCTTGCATCTCTAGCCTCACTCTCGACCTTTCTTTTCTCTTTACTTAGCTCTTCGACTTTGCAAGCTCGTTCAACCAATACAACAAATTCTTTTAGTTCCAAGATTCCAACTAACAATTGGATGTCCTCATGCAGCCCATCTTCATACTTTTTACACATAATAGCCTCAGAGGAAACACACTCTCGGGCATAGTTACTGAGCCTGACAAATTCTCGCTCATACTCTATCACTGACATTCGGCCCTGTTCAGCTCAAGAAATTCTTTAGGTTTCTGATCGATGAACCGCTGACTGATATATTTCTTTTGGAATTCCTCTTGAAAGAATTCTCATGTAACCCTTTCTCTCGGTACCACAGATACTAGTGTCTTCCACCAGTGATATGATGTGTCCCTCAATAATGATATAGCACATTTCAAGCATTCCTCGGGTGTACATGATAACTCATCAAATACCCTGATAGTATTCTCAAGCCAAAACTCGGCTCTCTCAGGGCCATCATCCACATTAGCCCTGAATTCCTCAACTCTTTGCTTTCGAATCTTATCAACTGGAGGCTTATTCAGTCTTACTAATTCCACACCTTGAGGGGGTGGAGGATGTTGTGCATTCGGATTCATTCGAACAAACTTCGAATACCACTCATTCATCATGTGGAGGAAGTATTCTCTAGCCCCTCCTCCCTGACTAATCGTGGGAGGTCTATTTTTAGATGACGGTGCCCCTTGAGTAGGAGCCGATGCATTACTTTCTACATCATCAGCTACAGCTCAGTCGGGATCTATTTACTATATGAAAATATAGTTTAAAATTGTCAAGAGCCATCACACTATCACAGTTCATTTATGGCATATATAGCTAGACTCTTACACATGCTATGTAGTCTGAGAATTGAATAAATTATAGCTCTGATACCATTAAATGTAACATCCCTTACCCGAATTCACTGCCAGAATAGGGTACAAGGCATTACTGGACTTATCACACAAACAAATATACAATTTCAAGTTATAAATTTGTGTCCAACTTAAAACCATCTGCATTTAATCATAAAGTCCTTCATAAGAGCCAACGAGGCCCAAAATGTACATTGAAAGTGGATTGGAACCAAACTAAGAAATTTAGAAAATTTTACCAAAACTTAGAAAATTTTCCATTAAACAGAGGTCACACGCCCGTGTGGATATGGGACACGCCCGTGTGGGCAGGCCGTGTGGTCACACACGCCCGTGTCCCGAACCCGTGTAACTCTCTGTTTGTCACCCAAGAACAAATTGAAGACACCGGCCAAGTCACACGCCCGTGTGCTAGGCCATGTGGTTGATTTAGAATTTATGATTTTTCATTAAATAGGTGCAGACTTCATATGCCCGGGACACACGCCCATGTCAAAGCTGTGACCCTCACACGACTGAGACACACGGCCATGTCTCTACCTGTGTACTCAATATTGGACATTTTGTTTTGCAAAAATTAAGGTGCAGGGGACACACGGCCTAAACACATGCCCGTGGGCAAGCCGTGTGTTGTACACGGCTTAGACACACGCCCGTGTGGACAAAAAATAAGGCTATTTACTAAGCCATTTTGCCACCCTTTAATGCACACACATACACAACATAACATAGCACCAATCCAAGTATATACATACAACTAACATCCACAACCAAGACATCAACACATCATTCATGAAAGACATCATTTTATAAATATACTTATAGCCAATATTAGCACATTCCCAATGGTCTTATTCAAAATGAACTTCTAACCAATATAAGCCAACACATTTGGCTAAAAAAATTATGACACATAACAAAATGACCAAGTACCCTATACATTCCATAACTTAAAATGTTGAATTCATTGATACCAAAATAATTGTTGATAGTGTGAGTGGATCTCCGACGGTCTCCGAATCCCAAGCTAGCTTGGTGAATCTATAAAACAAGGGAAAGGAAGGGGAGTAAGCTATATAACTTAGTAAGTTCCTATGTAAATAATAACCATCATAACCACACATCTAACATATAATTAACATGATGAAGATTAGCATGAACGTTATCAAAATTTCATAGTCATAACTTATTCAATCATAATCCTACTAAGAGTTCATCACATATCGAGCTCGTTACGTATGAGTTTTACGTACACACCTGTACCAACTCGCAACATAACCATATCCTTTCACAACTTTAACATTCCCGTTGAACACTCGGAATATTAACGGATACTCAAAAATCTTGCACACAAGTGCCATATATGTAGCCAAAGCTACCTCATACCTCATAATACATATGGGCTCGTTTTTGAGCTATTCACGGGCTTGCTCACACAAGCTATCAGTTAGGACGTAGCTACACAGTGCTGCTCACACAAGCTATCAGGTATCCACAAGACATGCTGAACTACCCAGCCATTGGTAGGATGTACGAGACCAGCACTCGGATTACATAATCGCATATACACATGGGTTCCTAATGACATGTCACTCGTATCCTATTCTATTCCTAAAGTTCAACCAGGATTTCTCGCTTGTTAAAACATTGTCGAATACACCCAAAGACTCAATCACAATTCATACAATATTAAAGCATTTAAAACATAGATATAACAATGCATTATTTACATACGAACTTACCTTGGTACAAAAATAGTAAAATTGGACCTAATTGTCAAACACTTTATTTTTCCCCCGATCTAGGTCCGAACCTTATTTTTCTTGATCTATAATAAAAAATTTAACTCATTTAATACTCACATTATTCAATTTAGCCCAAAAATCATATTATAACAAAAAATACATTTTTGCCCTAATGTTTCACATTTTTACAATCTAGTCCCTAGGCTCGTAAAATGAAATGTATTCAGTTTCTTCAAAACCCAAGCCTAGCCAAACCATTTTCATACTCATACCAGCCCACATTTTCCACCTAATTACACTTTTACTACTCATTTTATAACTTTTATAAAAAAGTCCTTTTTGACATTTTTACCAAAAATCACTTAGCAAAAGTTGTTTATCTAACACCAAACATGCATTTTCTATCATTAGACATCAAAATACACAAATATCTAACATGGCTAAAATTTTAAACTTCATCTTTCTTTCAAATTAGTCCTGGAAAAAGCTAGATTAGGTTACAAGGATCTCAAAAACATGAAAATCATTAAAAACGGGGCTCATACGGACTTGCAATCGAGCTTGGAAGCTTTGGCCAAAACCCTAGCTATGGTGACTCTTCAAATTAGGCACAAGAGGACTAAATTGGAGAATATGACATCTTTTTATTTGTTATTTTTGTCTTTATTTACCAAATGACCAAAATGCCTTTCACTTAAAACTTTGAAGTTTTATCTAACCATGTTTATTTTTGTTCGTACTAAACTATAATATTCTAATTACCATTTAAGGACCTCCAATTTAAAATTTTCATAGCAATTAGACACCTCTAGCTTCTAGAACACATATTTTACACTTATTACAATTTAGTCCTTTTAGCTAAATTAAGTGCTCAATCAATAAAATTTTCGAATGAAATTTTCACGAAACAATTCCATGAAATTGTAGACCATCAAAATTATAATAAAAATAGATCTTTCTATGTCAGATTCGTGGTCCCGAAACCATTGTTTCGACTAGACCCAAAATTAGACTATTGCATCACACGCCTGTGTGGTCCGAGGGACACGCCCGTGTGACCCTAGGACACGCCTGTGCTATAGGCCATGTTCGACCCCGTGTAACTCTTTGACTTGTGCACACAGCCATGCCTCACGCCTGTGTGCTAGGCCGTGTGGTTAATTAATTCAAATCAAAATTAGGTGCAGGTTTCACACGGCCAAGACACACACTCGTGTCCTAGGCCATGTAGCACACACGGCTGGGACACACGCCCTTGTCTCTACCCTTGTGCTTAATTCTGAGCATTCTATTTCTCTATATTAAGGTGCAAGGGACACACGGCCTAACTACACGTCCATGTACTCGACCGTACGGTCTACACAGATGCCCGTGTGTCTGCTTGTGTGAACAAAATAAAGCCATTTCTAGCTTTATTTCTCTCCCAAAATTTTCACCAATGACCTGCACTCAAACTCACATCCACATACCAATCAATTCAAGCATTCAAATTTAACAAATTCCATCATTCGACAAGGCATATCATTGCATTCATACATGTTTATAATCTTACCCCGGTATATTTAATATGTTAGGCCTAGTTTGAATAACTATTAACATGTATATAACTACCATAGTATGACATTACAAGTATATAAAAAACAACCATTGCTAGCCATTCTAATGGCTAGATTACAAACCACATATTTAAGCCACCTATGGCCAAGTTAGTGTATACATGCCATTATACCAAAATGATTTTACTATAAATACCCAAAATAGCTAGTAGATAGTGTGGCGATGCTGTAATGGTCTCCAACCTTCGCGAGCTTTCGAGCACTATAAAATAGGGAAAAATAAAATGAAGTAAGCATTACATGCTTAGTAAGTTCGTATAACAGAAAGTAAACTTACCAATCCCATTTATTAACTCTAAGCATACAATATCATGTTTTCCATCCATTTGGCATAATTGCCTAAACACATGCATTAAATCAAACATGTTAGTCACAAAATCTTTATATACATCAAGTAAGGATAGAGGAGCTCATCATGAAATATTCTTTCAAGACATTATTATTTCATCTCATAATATTCATACTATGTCAAGAGTTGTGTCTGTTGAATCATTGAAATCCCGATGAATGTTCAAGTGGTACACTCGAGGAGCACGATTCAAAAACTCGTCAATTCTTTTTCAAGAGTACCCATTAGGGCAGTTAATCAAAGAACACACTCTCAAGTCACATGACCTATAACAGGATTACCAGTCCAGGCTAAATCCTTTATATAACGTATGCTCAGAAGAGCTCAATTAGGATTACTAGTCTAAGCTAAATCCTAAATGTAACATATACTTGAGAGATATCGTATTAGGATTACCCGTCCGGGCTAAATCCTTCCTATAATGAGGTCAATAGGATTACTAGTCTAAGCTAATTCCCGACAACAACAAATGCCGGTCCTCATTCATTTTGGGAAAGCACATATGTTCATCGGAATTCAATATTCAATCAGGACATAACCCCTTTTATCCATTTCCAAGCATGTATTAATTCCTCATATTGTAACATCCAAGTAAATCACATAAATGATAATCACATTTCATACAATCACAACATTTAATTTAACATAATTAATTCTCGATTAAGTTACACGAACTTGCCTCGACACTTGTTCGTGTAAGTAATCTACTAATTCGAAACCTTTTCTTTTCCTCGTTCTAACCTTGAATATGAGTTGTCCGGATATATATAAATAGCTTTAATCATCAATTCCTCATATTTCACACTCATCTGAACTCAATTTACGTCTCAGGCAAAATTACCATTTTGCCCCTAACTTTTCCATAAATTCCAATTTCGTCCCTAGGCTCGGAAAATGAAACTTATGCTATTTACTCCCTATTCCAAGCCTAACTAAAATCCCATTACAAAATTTATAGCACATGTATTCATAAAAAATTAGAATTTTTCGTCAAATTTCACAACTTTACATTTTAATCTCTAAATCATGTTTTCATCAAAAATCACTTTGTAAAAGTTGTTTATCTATCCATAACCTTTCATTTTCTACCATAAATTTCTAATTTTCGGCATATTCATCCATGACTCAAATTTCATACCTTGATAAGTTTTCAAATTAATCCCCTAAATAGATAGATTAGACTATCCTGATTCTAAAAATATAAAAATTACTAGAAACATGACTTGATTTCATACCTTTTAAAGCTTGGAAAGTTTTCTTCCTCTCTCCTAGGGTTTCCATAGAAATTCTGGGGAAAAATACATGAAAATAAGATGATAATTTCTTTTTAATTAATTATCATCTTTTAATTTTTGTGATTTCCAATTTAGTCCCTACTCTTTACTAATTTTTCCACGGATGAGTCTCAAAAAATATACTTACTTTTCTTTAATGGTCTAATTACCATATAAGGACCTCTAGTTTTTAATTCCATATATATTTAGTCCTTATAGCTACTAGAATTCAACTTTCGTATTTTATGCGATTTAGTCCTTCTCATAATTAAACAATTAATTGATAAAATTTTCGTATCAAAATTTTCACACGACATGTCTATCATAATACAGACCATATTATGAAATAAAAATAAACTTTATCTTTGGATCGGATTTATGTAACGCCCCCACGCCCGAAACCGTCATCGGAGTCAAGCTTGAGGTGTTACTAATCTTATTTTACCTTTTTAAACAATTCTAACTACTTATATTAATTTTTGGAATAAACTGTTTTTCTGTGTCATGGTTGCTTAAAAATTCATATATCGAGTTACGAAACTCGAAATCCAATTCCGTAAATTTTCCCTAAAAATAGACTCATATATCTATTTGATAAGTTTTTTCTAGAATTTTTTTGGCTGGGCCAATTAGTACAGTTTATTAGTTAAAGTATCCCCTGTTTCAGGGTTTGACTGCTCTGACCTCTATGTATTACGAATAAGATATCTCTCTGTACAAAATTTCAATGACTATGAGGTTTGCTTCTCTTAAAACTAGACTCAATAATAAATCTATACATATAAAGTATGACTTATAATTATTTTTATAAAATTTATGGTGAATTTCTAAAGTTGAAATAGGGGATCCAGAAATCGGTCTAGCCCTATTTCACTAAAACTCAGATATCTTATAAAATACAAAACCTTTACCTGCTTTGCTTATTCCATATGAAAATAGACACAATGAGATTTAATTTCATATATTATTCACTATCAAAATATGACTCTACAAATTTTTGTGATTTTTCAAAATCACATTATTTCTGATACTGGAATCTGTTTTTAAGTTACTTTTACATTTTTCATAATTTTCATGTGATAGTTACTACTTAATCATACATACTATTAAACATGTATATCATCAGCCATTCTATTAGCTAACCACTAGAAAATATTTACACATCATTAATTGATCATATCATATCAAAAGAAACCAAGTTCCTATACATGCCATACACAAAACGAAACGTCTAACTATACCAATGTAATTTCTTCGATAGTGTGATCAGGTCTCCGATGTTTCCTTCGGTCCTCGAGTGGCTTGATAAAAACTACAAGAAAAAGAAAATAAGAGAGTAAGCACTAGGCTTA
This sequence comes from Gossypium longicalyx, assembly GCA_025698465.1. NCBI lineage: Eukaryota > Viridiplantae > Streptophyta > Magnoliopsida > Malvales > Malvaceae > Gossypium > Gossypium longicalyx. The sequence goes on from CM046997.1 coordinate 62,232,712, forward strand.
GTAAGCTTACAAGCAAATAAATTACAACATTCAACATAATGAATAAATATACATTAAGTCACCTAGCTTCATAAACTTTCTTTACTTCTCATTTTCTACCTTCTTCTTTACTCATTTACCTTCTTTCTTACCTGACCTTTCACTATTCATAAATATAATCTACCTTCCCTTTTTGCTGATAATTCACTATGATTTAACATATACAATGATCCGATGAACCACTCGGAATACTAAGGATATTAGGGTCGTTCGCGTTCTATCATCAATGTCTCGCCAATGCCATGTCTTCGACATGGACTTACATGAATTATTCCTGTCTCCAATGCCACATTTATATATACAATACGGGCTTACATGGCTCATTCCTGTCTCCAAAGCCATATATCTGATATGGACTTGCATGGCTCATTTCTATCCTGTCCTGTCAACCCCAATATCCTAATATTCCTAAGGTTCAAACGGGGCTTCCTAATGCTTTTTCTCTGCTACTTTGCCTTTAAATATTCTAAAAAAAATAAGTATATAAATGCTGGAAATTAACAATAATAATGGAAAATATAAGAATATTGCATTTATTTACTGTAAACTTACCTCGATACAAAATGTGACTAAACTTTACAATTTAGTCCTTTACTTTTTTTCTTTTCCCGATCTACTCTCGAATTTCTGTTCTTCTTGATCTATAATAGCAAATTTAACTTATTTAATACATACATTCATTAAAACAGCATTTAATACGAACTTTGGCAAAATTACATTTTTGCCCCTAAACTTTTGCATAATTACACTTTTGCCCCTAGGTTCGGGAATTAAAATTCATCCCTTATTCTTATGTTTTATGAAATGTTGATCATTTTTCCCTTCTATGGCAGCATCAAATTCATACTCTAACATGCACTTATGACTATTAGGTATTTTACCGATTAAGCCCTTTTACTCGTTTTTACCTAAAATCGAGTAGCACAAGTTGTCTAACATAATCTAAGACCTCATATTCTATCATAAAACATCAAAATAAACACTTTTCACCTATGGGTATTTTTCCAAATATGAACCCTAACTTAAATTATTGCTAGCATAAGCTTTATCGAGCTACCGGGATCTCAAAAACGTAAAAATCATTAAAAACGGGGCTTGGACTCACTTACTATGGAGATTGAAAATTGAAGAAACCCTAGCTATGGAGAGAGCAAATTTGGGCAGCAACTTATGGAGAAGATGACCATTTTGTGTTATTTTTCCCATTTTATTTCATTTAATATCCAAATGACCAAAATGCCCCTCCTTACTAAACTTTTAAAAATTCCTTCCATGTCCTAATTTTGTCCATGAACTTAAAATTGGTCAAATTGCTATTTAAGACCTCCTAATTAATATTCCAAAACAATTTCATACTAAAAACTTCTAGAATGTAAATTTTGCAACTTATTCGATTTAGTCCCTAACTTCAAATTAAGCATTTTATGCATAGAATTTCATCACGAAATTTTCGCACAATCATGTAATCATATCATGAACCTCAAAATAATAATAAAATAAATTTTTCTACCTCGGATTTGTGGTTTCGTAACCACTGTTCCGTTTAGGCCCTATTTCGAGATGTTACATTTCTCCCCCCTTTAGGGATTTTCGTCCCCGAAAATCTTACCTGTGAAGAGATTTGGGTACTGTTTTCGCATAGCCTCTTCAGGTTCCCATGTAGCCTCGTCTACCCCATGTCTATTACATAGTACTTTCACAAGTGCAATACTTTTGTTCCTTAATTGCTTTACCTCTCATGCTAGAATCTTTACTGGTTCTTCATCGTAAGTCATGTCCGGTGAATCTCAACCTCTCTGTCTCGAGAAATCACATGTGACGGATCTCGAACGATAACGACGTAGCATAGACACATGAAATACATTATGAATCTTCTCTAACTCAATCAGTAAAGCTAACCGATATGCTAATGGTCCGACTCTCTCAATCACTTCAAACGGTCTAATAAAACGTGGACTTAGTTTGCCTTTCTTGCCAAATCTAAGAACTTTCTTCCACAGGGATACTTTCAAAAAAAATTTGTCACCAACTTGATATTCAATCTCTTTTCTCTTCAAATCTGCATACGACTTTTGTCCGTCTCAAGTCGCTTTCAAGCAATCTCGATGATTTTTACTTTCTCTCTGTTTCCTTAACTAGATCAACCTCAGAATCGATCTTCCTTAAGCTCTGTCCAATACAAATGTAATGCGACATTTACGCCCATACAAAGCTTCATAAGGTGCCATCTTCAAACTCGATCGATAACTATTATTATAGGCAAACTCTACTAATGGTAAATATTTTTCCCAAGCGCCTTGAAATTCCAAAGATACAAAGCATCTAAGCATATCTTCAAGTACCTGAATAACTCTCTCTGACTGACTGTCGGTTTGAGGATGGAAAGCTATACTAAAACTCAACGTTGTGCCCAAAGCTTTCTATAATTTCTTCCAAAACCGTGAAGTAAATCTTGGATCTCTGTCTGAAATGATCGATAATGGTACCCCGTGTAGTTTGACTATCTCTGAAATATACAACTCGGCCAACTTGTCAAGTGAATAATCCATACGATCTGGGATAAAATGAGCCGACTTTGTTAATTTATCAATCACAACCCATACTGCATCTTTCTTTCTTGGTGTAAATGGCAATCCTGTCACAAAATCCATAGTAATTCGATCCCATTTCCACTCAGGGACTAGCACGGGCTGCAATAAACCTGAAGGTACCTGATGTTCGGCCTTTACCTACTGACAGATCAAGCATCTAGAAACAAACTCTAAAATGTGCCTTTTCATTCCTACCTACCAGTACATTTTCTTCAAATCATTATACATTGTACTACCTGGATGAATAGGCAAAGAACTACTATGTACTTCCTGTAAGATCTTTCGAATAAGCTCATCATTCTTCGGTACGCATACCCTGTCTCTGAACATCAAACAATCGTCAGAATTGATCTGAAAATCTGACTCTATATCTGACTCACACTGATCTCTTTTGGCTAACAACTCACTGTCATTTTTCTGAGCTTCACAAATTTCTTCAAGAAACATCAGTTTGGCTCTCAACTCAGCTAAGATAAAACCATCATCTGATAAGGCTAGACTAGTGTTCAAAGCTCTTAATGCGAACAAAGATTTCCTACTCAAAGCATCAGCAACAACGTTTGCCTTACCTAGGTGATAATCGATCACTAGCTCATAATCTTTAATCAACTCTAACCATCTTCTTTGCCTCAAATTCAAATCTTTTTGAGTCATCAAATATTTCAAACTTTTATGATCAGTAAATATGTGGCACTTCTCACCGTACAAATGATGTCTCCAAATTTTCAGCACAAAAACAATGGCATCTAGCTCTAAATCATGTGTCGGATAGTTCTTCTCATGTGGCTTTAGCTGTCTAGAGGCATAAGCGATTACCTTACCTTCCTGCATAAGTACACAACCAAGTCCATCCTTGGACGCATCACTGTAAATCACAAACTCCTTACCTGGTTCTGGTTGTACTAAAACAGGAGCTTTAGTCAACAATGCTTTTGACTTATCAAAACTCTGTTGACACTTCTCAGTCCATTCAAACTTGACATCCTTTCGCAGCAATCTTGTCAGCGGGGTAGCTATCATAGAAAATCCCTCTACAAATCGTCTATAATATCCAGCAAGACCAAGAAAACTTCTAACTTCTGATACATTTCTAGGAGGCTTCCAATTAACAATGGCTAAAATCTTGCTCGAATCAACCTTAATACCTTCACCTGAGACAATATGTCCAAGAAAACCAACTTCTCGTAACCAAAAATCACTTTTGCTGAACTTGGCATACAATTGATTATCTCTCAGAATCTGTAAAACTATTCTCAAATGCTCTGCATGCTCAGTCTCATCATGAGAATAAATCAAAATATCATCAATGAACATAACTACAAACTTATCCAGGTACGATTTGAAAATTCGGTTCATTAAGTCCATGAAAATGGCAGGAGCATTAGTCAAGCCAAATGGCATCACAAGGATCTCATAATGACCATACCTAGTCCGGAAAGCAGTCTTCAGGACATCTGACTCTTTAGCTCGCAACTGATAATATCCAGATCTTAAATCTATCTTGGAAAACACTGTAGCTCCCTTCAACTGATTAAACAGATCATCAATTCTAGGCAATGGATACTTGTTCTTTACTGTTACCTTGTTAAGTTGCCGATAATCTATGCACAATCTCATCGATCCGTCTTTCTTTTTCACAAAAGCATTTGGTGCACCCCATGGTGAACTACTGGGTCTTACAAAGCCTTTATCTGTTAATTTCTCGCAAATGAGCTTTCAATTCTTTCAATTCCAACGGAGCCATTCTATAAGGAGCAATAGAAATGGGCGTGGTACGGAATCAACTCAATACCAAACTCAACTTCTCTAACAGAGGCAAACCTGGTAGTTCTTCCGAAACACATCGGAAACTCACATACCACAGTGCACTCGATTCAATTTTCAATTCGGATCTTTAGTGTTCAACAAAAAAGCAAGATAAGCTTCATACCCTTTTCTCAAACATTTACGAAAGCGGACATAATGAAATTATGGAAAATGAACTATCTGACTCTTCTAAATTAACCCGAATAGTTTCACCATTTTCACACTTCAACTCAATGAATTTCTTCCCACAATTCACTATCACATCATGTGTAGTCAACCAATCCATACCAAGAATCACATCAAACTCATCAAGTGGCAATAACATGAGATCGGTAGAAAAACAAGAACCTCTAATCATCAAAGGACAATTTCTACATACTTTATCTACTAATACATGCTTGCCTAATAGATTCAATACTTTAATCACAAATTTTGTAGATTCTATAGGCATACTTATACTTGGCATCAATTTCTTGCAAACATATGAATAAGTTGAACCCGAATCAATCAAAGCAATGACATTAATATTATGTAGAGAAAATGTACCCGTAATCACATCGGGAAAGGATGCCTCTTCGCGTGTACGAATAGCATAAGTCCTTGCGGGGGCTCTAGCATCCGGTCTCACAAATTGAATCTCTTGAGGTACCTCTGTTACTTGCTCCTACTCCCGGTTGCCTCGGTAATCTACCTTTAGTAGGAGCATTTCCGGATCTAGCACTCTGTGTTATCTCTCGATTAGCTACCTCTGGACATTCTCGTACAAAATGATCTGGAGCACCGCATTTATAACAATCATTTTCGCCTGCCCGACAAGGACCATAATGAAGTCTACCACACCGTGGACAACCTGATCTACCCTGTCTAACATTACCTACACTCGCAATCGAGGTGGTCTGAGCCTTCGAATCCTTAAATTTGCTGCCTCTGTTCAGACTAGAATACTTGGCTGAGAAATTAGATCTGGTAGAAAAATCCTTTGGCCTTTTGGATGTAGCTTGGAATGACCTGCTCATCTATCTCTTCTTTGTATCTTGTGTCTCTGTCTCAACTTTGCCTTTTCTTTTTAACAGCTCCTCTGCCTTACAGGCTCTCCTAACTAAAATAACGAACTCTTTTATTTCTAGAACACCCACTGACAATCGGATATCATCATTTAACCCATCCTCAAACCTTTTACACATGGTAGCCTCCGTGGACATACATTCTCTAGCATATTTACTAAGCCTGACAAATTCGCACTCATAATCGGTCACTGTCATATTACCTTGTTTCAATTCCAGGAATTCCTTTCTCTTCTGATCAATAAATCTCTGACTGATGTACTTTTTACGAAATTCCTCCTGAAAGAAATCCCAAGTGACCTTCTCCTTTGGTACAATTGATTCAAGTGTTTGCCACCAGTGGTAGGCTGAGTCTCTAAGAAGTGATACTACACATTTCATACATTCCTCGGGTGTACAAGATAATTCGTCAAAGACTCTGATAGTATTTTCTAACCAAAATTCTGCTCTTTCTGCATCATCATCCTTTGTTGCTCGGAACTCTTCTGCCCCTTGTTTCCTGATTCTATCAACTGGTGGCTTTTCTCTTATCATTGTACCTGTGACTGGGGAAACTTGAGCTGCATGGGTAGCCTGAGAATCATGAGGGGGTGGAGGTCTAATCGCCGGATTAAATTTAACGAACTCGGCAAACAATCATTCAAAGCTTGGAAGAGAGCTTCTCGAGTCACTCCTCCCTGATTAACTGTTATTGGCCTATTCTCAGATGGCGCTGCCCCTTCCACGGAGCAGGCACATTACTTACTACATCATCATCACCAGCTCGCTTGGGATCCATTACTATAAAACAAAATATTTAAAAATCGTCAGGAGTCGTCACACTATCAAAATACAGGTATGGCATGTATAGCTAGACTTTTACTCACACTAACTGTTCTGAGAACCGACTAAACCTGCTCTGATACCAATAAATGTAACGTCCCCGTGCCCAAAACCGTCATCGGAGTCAAGCTTGTGTGTTACTAATCTTATTTTACCTTTTTAAACAATTCTAACTACTTATATTAATTTTTGGAATAAACTATTTTTCTGTGTCATGGTTGCTTAAAAATTCATATATCGAGTTACGAAACTCAAAATCCAATTCCGTAAATTTTTCCTGAAAATAGACTCATATATCTATTTACTAATTTTTTTCTAGATTTTTTTTGGCTGGGCCAATTAGTACAGTTTATTAGTTAAAGTCTCCCCTATTTCAGGGTCTGACTGCTCTGACCTCTGTGTATTACGAATCAGATATCTCTCTGTACAGAATTTCAATGACTATAAAGTTTGCTTCTATTAAAACTAGACTCAATAAGAAATCTGTACATATAAAGTATGACTTCTAATTTTTTTTATACAATTTATAGTGAATTTATAAAGTTGAAATAGAGGATCCAAAAATTGCTCTAGCCCTATTTCACTAAAACTCAGATATCTTATAAAATACAAAACCTTTACCTGTTTTGCTTATTCCATATGAAAATAGACACAATGAGCTTTAATTTCATATATTATTCACTATCAAAATATATCTCTACAAATTTTTGTGATTTTTCAAAATCACATTATTTCTGATACTTGAATCTGTTTTTAAGTTACTTTCACATTTTTCATAATTTTCATGTGATAGTTACTACTTAATCATACATACTATTAAACATGTATATCATCAGCCATTCTATTAGCTAACCACTAGCAAATATTTACACATCATTCATTGATCATATCATATCAAAAGAAACCAAGTTCCTATACATGCCATACACAAAACGAAACGTCTAACTATACCAATGTAATTTCTTCGATAGTGTGATCGGGTCTCTGACGTTTCCTTCGATCCCCGAGTGGCTTGATAAAAACTATAAGAAAAAAAAAAGAGTAAGCACTAGGCTTACATGGACTTACATGAATTATTCCTGTCTCCAATGCCATATTTATATATACAATATGGGCTTACATGGCTCATTCATGTCTCCAAAGCCATATATCTGATATGGACTTACATGGCTCATTTCTATCCTGTCCTGTAAACCCCAATATCCTAATATTCCTAAGGTTCAAACGGGGCTTCCTAATGCTTTTTCTCTGCTACTTCTCCTTTGAATATTCTAAAAAAAGAAAGTATATAAATGCTGGAAATTAACAATAATAATGTAAAATATAAGAATATTGCATTTATTTACTGTAAACTTACCTCGATACAAAATGTGACTAAACTTTACAATTTAGCCCTTTACTTTTTCTTTTCCTCGATCTACTCCTGAATTCTGTTCTTCTTGATCTATAATAGCAAATGTAACTTATTTAATACATACATTCATTAAAACAACATTTAATACGAACTTTGGAAAAATTACATTTTTGCCCCTAAACTTTTGCATAATTACAGTTTTGCCTCTAGGCTCGAGAATTAAACTTCATCCCTTATTCTTATGTTTTATGAAATGTTGATCATTTTTCCCTTCTATGGCAGCATCAAATTCATACTCTAACATGCACTTATGACTATTAGGTATTTTACCGATTAAGCCCTTTTACTCGTTTTTACCTAAAACCGAGTAGCACAAGTTGTCTAACATAATCTAAGACCTCATATTCTATCATAAATCATCAAAATAAACACTTTTCACCTATGGGTATTTTTCCAAATATGAACCCTAACTTAAATTATTGCTAGCATAAGCTTTATCGAGCTACTAGGATCTCAAAAACGTAAAAATCATTAAAAACGGGGCTTAGACTCACTTACTATGGAGCTTGAAAATTGAAGAAACCCTAGCTATGGAGAGAGCAAATTTCGGCAGCAACTTATGGAGAAGATGATCATTTTGTGTTATTTTTCCCATTTTATTTCATTTAATATCCAAATGACCAAAATGCCCCTCCTTACAAAACTTCTAAAAATTCCTTCCATGTCCTAATTTTGTCCATGAACTTAAAATTGGTCAAATTGCTATTTAAGATCTCCTAATTAATATTCCAAAACAATTTCATACTAAAAACTTCTAGAATGTAAATTTTGCAACTTATTCGATTTAGTCCCTAACTTCAAATTAAGCATTTTATGCATAGAATTTCATCACGAAATTTTCGCACAATCATGTAATCATATCATGAACCTCAGAATAATAATAAAATAAATTTTTCTACCTCGGATTTGTGGTTTTGTAACCACTATTCCGTTTAGGCCCTATTTCGGGATGTTACATTTCTCCCCCCTTTAGGGATTTTCGTCCCCGAAAATCTTACCTGTGAAGAGATTTGGGTACTGTTTTCGCATAGCCTCTTCAGGTTCCCATGTAGCCTCGTCTACCCCATGTCTATTCCATAGTACTTTCACAAGTGCAATACTTTTGTTCCTTAATTACTTTACCTTTCATGCTAGAATCTTTACTGGTTCTTCATCGTAAGTCATGTCTGGCTGAATCTCAACCTCTGTCTGAGAAATCACATGTGACGGATCTGAACGATAACGACGTAGCATAGACACATGAAATACATTATGAATCTTCTCTAACTCAATCAGCAAAGCTAACCGATATGCTAATGGTCCGACTCTCTCAATCACTTCAAACGGTCCAATAAAACGTGGACTTAGTTTGCCTTTCTTGCCAAATCTAAGAACTTTTCTTCCACAGGGATACTTTCAAAAAAAATTTGTCACCAACTTGATATTCAATCTCTTTTCTCTTCAAATCTGCATACGACTTTTGTCTGTCTGAAGCTGCTTTCAAGCAATCTCTGATGATTTTTACTTTCTCTTCTGTTTCCTTAACTAGATCAACCCCGTAAATCTGATCTTCCTTAAGCTCTGTCCAATACAAAGGTGTGCAACATTTACGCCCATACAAAGCTTCATAAGGTGCCATCTTCAAACTCGATCGATAACTATTATTATAGGCAAACTCTACTAATGGTAAATATTTTTCCCAATCGCCTTGAAATTCCAAAGACACACGACATCTAAGCATATCTTCAAGTACTGAATAACTCTCTCGATCGATCATTCGGTTTGAGGATGGAAAGCTATACTAAAACTCAACGTTGTGCCCAAAGCTTTCGTAATTTCTTCCAAAACCGTGAAGTAAATCTTGGATCTCATCGAAATGATCGATAATGGTACCCCGTGTAGTTTGACTATCTCTGAAATATACAACTTGGCCAACTTGTCAAGTGAATAATCCATACGAACTGGGATAAAATGAGCCGACTTTGTTAATTTATCAATCACAACCCATACTGCATCTTTCTTTCTCGGTGTAAATGGCAATCCTGTCACAAAATCCATAGTAATTCGATCCCATTTCCACTCAGGGACTAGCACGGGCTGTAATAAACCTGAAGGTACCTGATGTTCGGCCTTTACCTACTGACAGATCAAGCATCTAGAAACAAACTCTAAAATGTGCCTTTTCATTCCTACCTACCAGTACATTTTCTTCAAATCATTATACATTGTACTACCTGGATGAATAGGCAAAGAACTACTATGTACTTCCTGTAAGATCTTTCGAATAAGCTCATCATTCTTCGGTACGCATACCCTGTCTCTGAACATCAAACAACTGTCAGAATTGATCTGAAAATCTGACTCTATATCTGACTCACACTGATCTCTTTTGGCTAACAACTCACTGTCATTTTTCTGAGCTTCACAATTCTTCAAGAAACATCAGTTTGGCTCTCAACTCAGCTAAGATAAAACCATCATCTGATAAGGCTAGACTAGTGTTCAAAGCTCTTAATGCGAACAAAGATTTCCTACTCAAAGCATCAGCAACAACGTTTGCCTTACCTGGGTGATAATCGATCACTAGCTCATAATCTTTAATCAACTCTAACCATCTTCTTTGCCTCAAATTCAAATCTTTTTGAGTCATCAAATATTTCAAACTTTTGTGATCAGTAAATATGTGGCACTTCTCACCGTACAAATGATGTCTCCAAATTTTCAGCGCAAAAACAATGGCATCTAGCTCTAAATCATGTGTCGGATAGTTCTTCTCATGTGGCTTTAGCTGTCTAGAGGCATAAGCGATTACCTTACCTTCCTGCATAAGTACACAACCAAGTCCATCCTTGGACGCATCATTGTAAATCACAAACTCCTTACCTGGTTCTGGTTGTACTAAAACAGGAGCTTTAGTCAACAATGCTTTTGACTTATCAAAACTCTGTTAACACTTCTCAGTCCATTCAAACTTGACATCCTTTCGCAGCAATCTTGTCAGCGGGGTAGCTATCATAGAAAATCCCTCTACAAATCGTCTATAATATCCAGCAAGACCAAGAAAACTTCTAACTTCTGATACATTTCTAGGAGGCTTCCAATTAACAATGGCTGAAATCTTGCTCGAATCAACCTTAATACCTTCACCTGAGACAATATGTCCAAGAAAACCAACTTCTCGTAACCAGAAATCACTTTTGCTGAACTTGGCATACAATTGATTATCTCTCAGAATCTGTAAAACTGTTCTCAAATGCTCTGCATGCTCAGTCTCATCATGAGAATAAATCAAAATATCATCAATGAACACAACTACAAACTTATCCAGGTACGATTTGAAAATTCGGTTCATTAAGTCCATGAAAATGGCAGGAGCATTAGTCAAGCCAAATGGCATCACAAGGAACTCATAATGACCATACCTAGTCCGAAAAGCAGTCTTCAGGACATCTGACTCTTTAACTCGCAACTAATAATATCCAGATCTCAAATCTATCTTGGAAAACACAGTAGCTCCCTTCAATTGATTAAACAGATCATCAATTCTAGGCAATAGATACTTGTTCTTTACTGTTACCTTGTTAAGTTGCCGATAATCTATGCACAATCTCATCGATCCATCTTTCTTTTTCACAAATAGCACTGGTGCACCCCATGGTGAACTACTGGGTCTTACAAAGCCTTTATCTGTTAATTCCTGCAAATGAGCTTTCAATTCTTTCAATTCCAACGGAGCCATTCTATAAGGAGCAATAGAAATGGACGTGGTACCTGGAATCAACTCAATACTAAACCCAACTTCTCTAACAGGAGGCAAACCTGGTAGTTCTTCCGGAAACACATCGAGAAATTCACATACCACAGGCACTGATTCAATTTTCAATTCTGGATCTTTAGTGTTCAACAAAAAAGCAAGATAAGCTTCATACCCTTTTCTCAAACATTTCTAAGCAGACATAACAGAAATTATGGAAAATGAACTATCTGACTCTTCTAAATTAACCCGAATAGTTTCACCATTTTCACACTTCAACTTAATGAATTTCTTACCACAATTCACTATCACATCATGTGTAGTCAACCAATCCATACCAAGAATCACATCAAACTCATCAAGTGGCAATAACATGAGATCGGCCGGAAAACAGTAACCTCTAATCATCAAAGGACAATTTCTACATACTTTATCTACTAATACATGCTTGCCTAATAGATTCAATACTTTAATCACAAATTTTGTAGATTCTATAGGCATACTTATACTTGGCATCAATTTCTTGCAAACATATGAATAAGTTGAACCCAGATCAATCAAAGCAATGACATTAATATTATGTAGAGAAAATGTACCCGTAATCACATCGGGAAAGGATGCCTCTTCGCGTGTACGAATAGTATAAGTCCTTGCAGGGGCTCTAGCATATGGTCTCACAGCTGAATCTCTTGAGGTACCTCTGTTACTTGCTCCTACTCCCGGTTGCCTCGGTAATCTACCTCTAGTAGGAGCATTTCCGGATCTAGCACTCTGTGTTATCTCTCGATTAGCTACCTCTGGACATTCTCGTACAAAATGATCTGGAGCACCGCATTTATAACAAACATTTTCTCCTGCCCAACAAGGACCATAATGAAGTCTACCACACCGTGGACAACTTGATCTACCCTGTTCAACATTACCTACACTCGCAATCGAGGTGGTCTGAGCCTTCGAATCCTTAAATTTGCTGCCTCTATTCAGACTAGAATACCTGGCTGAGAAATTAGATCTGGTAGAAAAATCCTTTGGCCTTTTGGATGTAGCTTGGAATGACCTGCTCATCTGTCTCTTCTTTGTATCTTGTGTCTCTGTCTCAACTTTGCCTTTTCTTTTTAACAGCTTCTCTGCCTTACAGGCTCTCTCAACTAAAATAACGAACTCTTTTATTTCTAGAACACCCACTGACAATCGGATATCATCATTTAACCCATCCTCAAACCTTTTACACATGGTAGCCTCCGTGGACATACATTCTCTAGCATATTTACTAAGCCTGACAAATTCGCACTCATAATCTGTCACTGTCATATTACCTTGTTTCAATTCCAGGAATTCCTTTCTCTTCTGATCAATAAATCTCTGACTGAGTAGTTTTTACGAAATTCCTCCTGAAAGAAATCCCAAGTGACCTTCTCCTTTGGTACAATTGATTCAAGTGTTTGCCACCAGTGATACTACACATTTCATACATTCCTCGGGTGTACAAGATAATTCGTCAAAGACTCTGATAGTATTTTCTAACCAAAATTCTACTCTTTCTGCATCATCATCCTTTGTTGCTCGGAACTCTTCTGCCCCTTATTTCCTGATTCTATCAACTGGTGGCTTTTCTCTTATCATTGTACCTGTGACTGGGGAAACTTGAGCTGTATGGGTAGCCTGAGAATCATGAGGGGGTGGAGGTCTAACTGCCGGATTCGTACGAACGAACTCAGCAAACAAATCATTCAAAGCTTGGAAGAGAGCTTCTCGAGTCACTCCTCCTTGATTAACTATTACTGGCCTATTCTCAGATGGCACTGCCCCTTTCGCGGAGCAGGCACATTACTTTCTACATCATCATCACCAGCTCGCTTGGGATCCATTACTATAAAACAAAATATTTAAAAATCGTCAGGAGTCGTCACACTATCAAAATACAGGTATGGCATGTATAGCTAGACTTTTACTCACACTAACTGTTCCGAGAACCGACTAAACCTGCTCTGATACCAATAAATGTAACGCCCCCGTGCCCGCAACCTTCATCGGAGTCAAGCTTGTGTGTTACTAATCTTATTTTACCTTTTTAAACAATTCTAACTACTTATATTAATTTTTGGAATAAACTATTTTTCTGTGTCATGGTTGCTTAAAAATTCATATATCGAGTTACGAAACTCGAAATCCAATTCCGTAAATTTTTCCTGAAAATAGACTCATATATCTATTTACTAATTTTTTTCTAGAATTTTTTTGGTTGGGCCAATTAGTACAGTTTATTAGTTAAAGTCTCCCCTATTTTAGTGTCTGACTGCTCTGACCTCTGTGTCTTACGAATCAGATATCTCTCTGTACAGAATTTCAATGACTATAAAGTTTGCTTCTATTAAAACTAGACTCAATAAGAAATCTGTACATATAAAGTATGACTTCTAATTTTTTTTATACAATTTATAGTGAATTTATAAAGTTGAAACAGGGGATCCAAAAATTGCTCTAGCCCTATTTCACTAAAACTCAGATATCTTATAAAATACAAAACCTTTACTTGCTTTGCTTATTCCATATGAAAATAGAGACAATGAGCTTTAATTTCATATATTATTCACTATCAAAATATGTCTCTACAAATTTTTGTAATTTTTCAAAATCACATTATTTCTGATACTTGAATCTGTTTTTAAGTTACTTTCACATTTTTCATAATTTTCATGTGATAGTTACTACTTAATCATACATACTATTAAACATGTATATCATCAGCCATTCTATTAGCTAACCACTAGCAAATATTTACACATCATTCATTGATCATATCATATCAAAAGAAACCAAGTTCCTATACATGCCATACACAAAACGAAACGTCTAACTATACCAATGTAATTTCTTCGATAGTGTGATCGGGTCTCCGACGTTTCCTTCGATCCCCGAGTGGCTTGATAAAAACTATAAGAAAAAAAAAGAGTAAGCACTAGGCTTACATGGACTTACATGAATTATTCCTGTCTCCAATGCCATATTTATATATACAATATGGGCTTACATGGCTCATTCATGTCTCCAAAGCCCTATATCTGATATGGACTTACATGGCTCATTTCTATCCTGTCCTGTAAACCCCAATATCCTAATATTCCTAAGGTTCAAACGGGGCTTCCTAATGCTTTTTCTCTACTACTTCTCCTTTGAATATTCTAAAAAAATAAGTATATAAATGCTGGAAATTAACAATAATAATGTAAAATATAAGAATATTGCATTTATTTACTGTAAACTTACCTCGATACAAAATGTGACTAAACTTTACAATTTAGTCCTTTACTTTTTCTTTTCCTCGATCTACTCCTAAATTCTGTTCTTCTTGATCTATAATAGCAAATTTAACTTATTTAATACATACATTCATTAAAACAACATTTAATACGAACTTTGTAAAAATTACATTTTTGCCCCTAAACTTTTGTATAATTACAGTTTTACCCCTAGGCTCGAGAATTAAACTTCATCCCTTATTCTTATGTTTTATGAAATGTTGATCATTTTTCCCTTTTATGGCAGCATCAAATTCATACTCTAACATGCACTTATGACTATTAGGTATTTTACCGATTAAGCCCTTTTACTCGTTTTTACCTAAAACCGAGTAGCACAAGTTGTCTAACATAATCTAAGACCTCATATTCTATCATAAATCATCAAAATAAACACTTTTCATCTATGGGTATTTTTCCAAATATGAACCCTAACTTAAATTATTGCTAGCATAAGCTTTATCGAGCTACTAGGATCTCAAAAACGTAAAAATCATTAAAAACGGGGCTTAGACTCACTTACTATGGAGCTTCAAAATTGAAGAAACCCTAGCTATGGAGAGAGCAAATTTCGGCAGCAACTTATGGAGAAGATGACCATTTTGTGTTATTTTTCCCATTTTATTTCATTTAATATCCAAATGACCAAAATGCCCCTCCTTACTAAACTTTTAAAAATTTCTTCCATGTCCTAATTTTTTCCATGAACTTAAAATTGGTCAAATTGCTATTTAAGACCTCCTAATTAATATTCCAAAACAATTTCATACTAAAAACTTCTAGAATGTAAATTTTGCAACTTATTCGATTTAGTCCCTAACTTCAAATTAAGCATTTTATGCATAGAATTTCATCACGAAATTTTCGGACAATCATGTAATCATATCATGAACCTCAGAATAATAATAAAATAAATTTTTCTACCTCAGATTTGTGGTTTCGTAACCACTATTCCGTTTAGGCCCTATTTCGGGATGTTACAATTTGTGGTCCCAAAACCACTATTCTGATTTCACTGAAATTAGGTCGTTACAGCATACTTGGAAGCCTTTATTCAGTTAAAAATGAAGCTAGTGAATGCACCCATTGTCATTGCACCAAATTGGTCTCAACCTTTTGAAGTTATGTGTGATGCAAGTGACTTTGCTATGGGTGCGGTTCTAGGACACCGAAAGGGAAAAATATTTTATGCCATTTATTATGCTAGCAAAACTCTTACAGAGGCTCAACTCAATTATACCACCCTAGAAAAAGAATTCTTCGTTGTAGTCTTTGCTTTCGACAAGTTTTGTTCTTATCTTGTCAGCATAAAAGTTACTGTATTCTCTGATCACTTGGCATTGAGATATCTCTTTGCAAAAAAGGATACCAAACCAAGATTGATACGCTGGATATTACTGTTGCAAGAGTTTGACATCAAGATAAAAGACCGTAAGGGTTCAGGGAATCAAGTTGTAGACCATCTGTCTCGACTTGAAGTTGGTAGCAAAGACAGAAACATACTTCAAATTGTCAACGCATTCCCAGATGAGATGTTATTTTTTGCAGATGCAACTCCTTGGTATGCAAATTTTGTTAATTATATAGTGTGTGGAAAACTCCCATTGGGTTTCACAAGCCATAAAAAAGAAAGATTTCTTCATGACATAGTGAAGTATGATTGGAACGTTGTGTTTTGGAAGAGGAGATGTTTTCAGTCCTGAAGCATTGTCAGATGCTCCTTATGGAGGTAATTTCGGTGGTATGAGAAGTGCTACTAAAGTAATCCAATTAGGATTCTACTGGCTAACATTATTCAAATATGCCCACAATTTTTTGAATCAATACGATAGGTGTCAGCGCACTGGTTCTATATCCTGATGCGATGAAATGTTGTAGCAACCAATTATGGAGGATGAATTATTCGATGTTTGAGGTATGGATTTTATGGGACTATTTCTGAGTTCATTTGAAAATCTTTATATATTAGTAGCTACTGACTACGTCTCAAAGTTGGTTGAAGCTATTGCAGTCCCAAAGGATGATGTAAAGGCAATGCTAAAATTTTTTCACAAGCATATACTCACCCATTTTGGCACACCTAAGGCATTGATTAGTGATCAGGGTGCACACTTTCATTACAACCAAGTGGCAACCGCATTGAAGAGATATGGAGTTAATCATAGAATGGCTACCACTTATCATTCGCAAACCACTAGACAAACCAAAGTATCAAATCGACTAATTAAGAACATTCTTGAGAAGGTTGTAAACCCTTCAAGGAAAGATTGTTCTTTCCAATTTGATGACGCTTTATGGGCTTTGTAGGTAGTATACAAAACTCCATTAGGGATGTCACCGTATCAATTGATTTTTGGGGAAGCATGTCACTTGCCAGTCGAACTGGAACACAAAGCAATGTGGGCAATTAAGCAAGTGAACATGGACTATCTAGCGGCTGGAAAGAAAAGACTGTTGGATATCAGTGAACTAGAGGAGATTAGGAGAAATGCTTAAGAAAACGCTGTAATTTACAAGGAAAAGACCAAACAATGGCATGACAAGATTATTTTACAGCGATAATTTATCGTGGGTCAACAGGTTTTATTATTCAATTCTCGACTCAAATTGCACCAAGGTAAATTGCGTTCATATTGGTCTGGACCTTTTGAATTTGTAAACGTATTTCCTTATGGTGTAGTCACAATTCATGCAACGACTTATTTTCGGTGAAATTGGAACAGTGGTTTTAGGACCACAAATCTGAGGTCATTAAAAAATATTTTTATATTATTTTATGGTCTATAGCATGTTAAAATTATGGTATAAAAATTTCGTTAAGAAATTTTACCGTTTGTATGCTCAATTTGTGAAATAGGACTAAATCACATAAAGTGCAAAAGTTGTGTTCTATTGGCTAAAGGTGTCAAATAGCTATAGAACTTTAAAGTATAGGTCCTTATTGAGTAATTAGACCACTAATGGAGTTAATGGATGTACATGGAGTAAAAAAAAAACATGAAATGGTCAAAGTAGGTTGATATTAGGTAATAAGTTGATAAAATAATAAAAAAGAAATAGCCATTGGAGAGCTAGAATTTTCAGCAACATAAACCTCTAGCATGTAAGTCATTTTGGTGTTTGTTTTTGTTGATTTTTGTATTTTTGGAACCCTTGTAGCTTAAGCTAGCTAATTAGAGGGCTAATTTGTAATATAATTGAGAGTCTAGGGTTTTTCCATGAAAGCATCTTGGTTGTTTTTGAAGTTTAATGGAAGAAAATGAATCTTAGTTGTTTAATAAACAAATTTTGTTAAAGAATTTTTAATGAAATTGTCTATTAAGGACTTAGTAGAGAAAAATGAAAACTTTGTGTTAATCATGTGAAAATGTGAAATATATGGGCTGATATAGGTATATATGAAAATCGGCTAGGCTTGTGTATAGATGAAATTTCATGGATTTCATTTTTATAAGCCTAGGGACTATTTTGTAAAGAAGTCAAATGTTAGGGGAAAAATGGTAATTTTTCCATATTAAGGAATTAGATTGAATTGAATAGAATAATTATTAAATTAGTTAAATTTGATATTATATAGATCAAGAAAAGCCACGTTCAGATTTAAACCGGGGAAAAGAAAAAGTAGTGGATTGATCGGTCGATTTACTCCGTACTAATTCGAGGTAAGTTCGTATAATTACATTGTGTATTTTTTATACTATAATTGTGTAACACCCCAAACCCGGCCAAGATGTTATGGTCGAATCTGGAGGTGTAACATGAAATAGGTTGGAAAATC
Organism: Gossypium longicalyx; assembly: GCA_025698465.1. NCBI lineage: Eukaryota > Viridiplantae > Streptophyta > Magnoliopsida > Malvales > Malvaceae > Gossypium > Gossypium longicalyx. The sequence goes on from CM046997.1 coordinate 62,251,258, forward strand.
GTTGTCGTTAAGTTAAAATCTTTCCAGCTCATTAACCTTTATCGCTCTTATTAATTTCAAAGCTCTCTTCCATTTGGTCATTTCGAGGTAAAATGTGTTTTTATCGGAAGCTTATAAAATCGTTAAGTTTAGGAAAAACCGTTCGATATTTTTAGAAAACATTTTTTTAGATGAAAACCATCATAGAGAAAAGTAAGTTAAATCCAAACCCAAAAACCCAACCAAACAGATTTAAACAGTCCAGAGAGTCCTAGAAGAGAAAAACAAAACAACTCTCAAATCTCAACGCCAAGCTTAAATAAAAACTATAAGCAAAATAAAATAATATAGTTATGACGAGTGGTTACTGTCGAGTCCTCCGCTGCACCGATCCGCCTAACTATGTGGATTACTTGTACAGAATAACAGAAAAGGGTGAGTTTACATAAACTCAGTGTATAACCAACAGAATTAAGCTTGTACACATACAGAATATCACAAATCAAACAGATTCATATTCGGGTCTGGGCCCATATCAGATACAGATACAAATATATAATTCAGATATTAGAATCCTACCCCTCATCCTCTACACCATCTCCGACCATCCTTACACACCATGTGGGGTTTAAAACACCCACCCAGCCCTACACATCATATTGTACCAAAATGGCACATTACAAATATAATGCAGCCATACTGCTAGATAACAGGAAAATTTTCCTTTCAAAATACTTCCACCGTTATAACAATCCCACCCCAATAACAGTAATAAAAACAGAACATACATATGGTAGTACAGATAGTACATGCTTAACATGCGTATATAAATAGGTAGCAGATATGCATGGCATAAACAAGCTCAGAACATAACATCAGTCCAACAGAACACAAAATTTTAGGGTTTGGTAACCTTTACCTACCTTTCGATAGGGCCACAGTCGAATAGGATGACTCGTGCGACCTAACAGAATATTTCAGTATAATGGGCCCACACACCCGTGTGCTTGCCTGTGTGGGCCCATATGCCCGTGTGACCCTCATGCCTAGATTAACCTTGCCCGTGTGGATCACATAGCCTAGCCTAGATATCACACGCCTGTGTGGCATGCCCGAGTGGGCCCACAAGCCCAATTTAGCCTAACCCGTGTGGCTCACACGGCCACACTTCAGCCATCACACGGCTGTGTCTTACGCACGGCCAGGCCTTCATCGATCACACGGTCGTGTCATCGCACACGGCCTGCCACACGACCTACCACACGGCCGTGTGGTGTTGACAGTGGCCTTTTTTGGCTTTTGTGAAACCTCATTTTCTGTGTTTTGAGTATACATCTGGTATCATTTCGATACGAAACCACTCCCAAGCTTCTAGAAACCTAAAAATTGACAAACCAATGCTTAGAGTCAGACTTAATTCACTAATAAATCATAACTACGAAACCAATACTGAAATTTAACACTTACTCTAGCACCCCGGCGACTCGATTACCACTCTAAATGAGAGATGCCCTTATTCTCCTAATTTGCCGCTGCCAAATCAAAAATTTTGTTACTAAACAGAAAAGGAAAAATCGTTCTATCGATTCAAAATAGGAACTCCCTACTCAAAAAGAAATACCACCATAACTTACCAGCACACGAAAACCATAAGTAGAGAAACTGAAATTTGAAAATAAGAAAATGCAAATTGAAAACAAAAAAATAATGGAAGAGGAGAGAAGGGAATAAAGCAAAGTGAACGTAAAAAAATTTTGGGAATTGAGAGGAGAGAGGAAAAATTTAAACAATATCAGGAATCCCTAAAATTCCTCTCTACAAACCTACTAACAGCCACTAATAAAAAACCCAACTCCACCAAAACACTTGCCCCAACCGAACCACAAATAATTACCCATGCTAGCGCAGGGATTCAAACACAGGACCTCCAATAAGACAACACCCTAACCACTCAAACCAGCAGGCTCATTCTGATATGGGATTACAAACAATTTACTATAAGCCCACAGTGTAACAACTCGGTTTAGACCTTAGTCGGAATAGTGGTTTTGGGACCACAAATCTGAGTCAAAAAATATTTTAATATTATTTTCTGTGCTTATAATATGTGTATTGACATCTGTGAAAGTTTCGTATGAAAATTCAATCGTTTGTGTGCTTAAATTTGAAAAATGACCTAATTGCTAAAAATGTAAAAGATGTGTTATGTTTGCTAAAGTGCTTGTAACACCCCTAACCTGTATCCGTCGCCGGATTAAGGTTATAAGGCATTACCGATCAAAAATGAAATTCCAATCATTAATAAATTTCCACCCAAGTTAAAACCCATTTATATAAAAAAAAATATAGTTAACTTACATTTCAGAACATATATTATTTTGCACAATGTAAACAAATACCATATCAAATTCCAACCTAACATTTACTGCATATGATTTCTGATGATCTGATGCTGCTTTCAGAATTTCACGAATCACTTTTACTTTCTATTTTGTCTCTCTGATCAAATCGACCCCGTGTATCTCATTTTTACTCAACTCAGTCCAATACAATTGTGTACGACATTTACGACCATACAAAGCCTCGTAAGGTGCCATTTTGATACTCAATTGAAAGCTATTATTATACGCAAATTCAATCAGAGGTAGGTATCATTCCCATGTACCTTCGAACTCTAGAATGCAACATCTCAACATATCCTCAAGTATCTGGATGAGTCGCTCAGACTGACCATCTGTTTGCGAATGAAAAGCAGTACTAAAATGTAATTTTGTTCCTAGAGCTTCTTGTAGTTTCTTCCAAAACCGCGAGGTAAACCTCGGATCTCTATCCGAAACAATAGATATAGTCACACTATGTAATCTCACAATCTGAGAAAGATACATTTCAACTAGCTTATCAAGTGAGCAGTCTGTACATATCGGAACAAAATGAGCCGACTTAGTTAATCTATCCACAATAACCCAAATTGCATCTTTCTTGCTCGGTGTCAATGGTAAACCAGATACAAAATCCATTGTAACTCTGTCCCATTTCCACTCAGGTATCATAATCGATTGAAGTAATCCAGAAGGCACCTGATGTTTGGCTTTTAGTTGTTGACAAATTAAGAATTTCAAAACAAAGTAAAAAAATGTCTCATTTCATACCATGTCACCAATAAAGCTATTTTAGATCATTATACATCTTTATACTACCTGGGTGAACAGATAATCGATTGCTATGAGCTTCATTCAAAATCATATGAATCAACTCTGAATTCCTCGGAACGCATATTTGGTTTCTGAATCTCAAACAGTCATCGGCATCAACTCGAAACTCTGAATTAGCATTTGAATCACATTGAGCTCGTTTTGCTATCAACTTGTTATCAACCTTCTGGGCATCACAAATTTGTTGAACAAATAAAGGTCTTGCTTTTAATTTAGCTATTATCGAACCATCCTCGGACATAGTCATATGCGCATTCATTGCATGTAAAGCAAACAGTGATTTCCTGCTTAGAGCGTCAGCAACAACATTAGCCTTTCCCAAGTGGTAGTCAATCACAAGCTCGTAGTCTTTTAGTAACTCTAACCATTAACGTTATCTTAAATTTAGATCTTTCTAAGTCATCAAGTATTGCAGGCTTTTGTGATCCGAATAAACATGACATTTTTCACCAAACAGATAGTGGCACCATATCTTCAATGCAAACACAATAGCTGCCAATTCTAAGTCGTGTGTCAGATAGTTCCTTTCTTGTGGCTTTAACTATCTCGAGGCATAAGCTATAACTTTGCCTTCCTGCATCAAAACACAACCCAAGCCATTTAAATAACAAATTCTTTACCCGATTTTGGTTGAACTATCGGTCAAAAGGGTTTTTAACAGATCAAAACTTTTCTGGCACTTTTCTGACCACTCAAACTTAACATCTTTTTGTAATAGCTTTGTCATCGGGGTTGCAATCATAGAGAAGCCTTTCACGAACTGTCGATAGTAACCTGCAAGTCCCAGAAAACTTCAGACTTCGGAAACATTCCTCGAGCAAGTATAGCTGAAATTTTACTTGGATCAACCTGAATACCCGACGCTGATACAACATGGCCCAGAAAAATGACTTCACTTAACCAGAACTCACATTTACTGAACTTTGCATAGAACTGTTTACCTCTGAAAGTCTGTAACACAAGTCTTAGATGTTCGGCATGTTCGGTTTCATCACGGGAGTAGATAAAAATGTCATCTATGAACACAACCACAAACCGATCCAAGTACTGTCTGAAGATCCGATTCATCAAGTCCATAAAAACTATAGGTATATTAGTAAGTCCGAAAGGCATAACCAAAAACTCATAGTGTCCGTACCTCGTTCGAAATGTTGTCTTTAGCACATCAGAGTCTTTTACTCACAACTGATAATAGCTAGATCTCAAATGTAACATCTCAAAATAGGGCCTAGTCAGAATAGTGGTTTTGGGACCACAAATCTGACATCAAAATGTTTATTTCATGATTATTATGAGGTCTAGAATATGAGAATATGCATGTGTTAAGATTTTATGAAGAAATTCTTTGAGTAAGCTGTCCAATTGGAAATTAGGGACTACACTGAATAAATTGCAAAACTTAGATTCCAGAAGAAATTTTTATGAAATTGCTTTAGATTATAAATTAGAAGGTCTTAGGGAGCAATTTTCCCAATTTCTAAGTTTTTGGACAAAAATGGGCTTGCATAGATGAAATTTTAAAGAAAGGGCTTAAGGGAATTTTGGTCATTTGGTATTTTAATAAAATAAAATGGGAAAAATGAACCAAAATCAGCTCATTTTCCTTCTTGTTGCTGCCGAAACTTTAGGTTTCTTCATAGCTAGGGTTCCAAGCTTTTCAAGCTCAATAGAAAGTGCTCCCAAGCCCCGTTTTTAATGTTCTTTGTATTTTTGAAATCCCAGTAGCTTACTCTCTCCATTTCTACCCATATTTCATGCTAGGGTTCATGTTTAAAAATTTACCCATGCATTAGTTACTTGTATGTTGATAGTTTATAGAGGGGTATGAAAGTTGGAGGTGTGTTAAACATCTTTTCCTAAGTGATTTTCATGAAAAACCCCTAAAGGGACCTTTTTGCAAAAGTTGTTAAATATGTGGTAAAAATGTGAAAATAATGGAAAATGTGGGCTGCAATAAGAGGGAAAAGTGTTCAGCTAGGCTTGGGTAAGATATAAATTGCATTGTGTTTCATTATACGAGCTTAGGGACTAAATGGCAAAAATGTGAAAGGTTAGGGGCAAAATGGTCATTTAGATTGGGGGTGAAATTTAGGCTCAAAAAGTACAATGTGATATGTCAATAATTTAATTTTATTGTTATAGACCTCGAGGAACAAATTTCAGAGGTCGGCCGAGGAAAGCAAAAGTTTTCGGAATAACCGAAACACAATACCAAAACGAGTACCAAGTTTGTGTGTTAATAATAATGCAATACCATGCATGAATTGTAATTCTCTATTGATATGACATAAATTGTATGATTTAATATGTTTAAGAGAAGTTGATATATGATATGGAAAAATGTAATGCTTGTTGTGTTATGTGAAATTGAATGGCAAATTACTGTTACATGAATTGGGTGTTAAATTACTATTACATGGGTTGTATGAATTGCTACACGGTTGTACTTGACGAGATTTCGACAAGTAAGTTCGGATAACTTAAAGTAAACTCATAATATGCATAATTGTATGATTTATGAATGCATGATAATTGCATTGTTAATGGCATGAAAATGCATGGAATGCATCTTTAATAATGATTTGTTGGATAATGTCTTGGTTGAGGTTAAAAAGGGGAATTCGATTGATAAACCATGATTGACATGTGAATTGAGATTCTGCATGTGTTGTAGAAAGGATTTAGCCTGGACGGGTAATCCGATGATCTCAAGTATGAAAAGGATCTAGCCCGAATGGGTGTTCCTTGAGTGATTGAGCCTCCCGAAGAATATGTGTGCATTGTGGATTTAGCCCGAATGGGTAATCTGATTAGAGTCTGAATTTAGGCTAGACTACTAATTCAGATCCAAGCTCATTAAGGGTGACTGTCGTTATAAGGGATTTAGCCTGGACTGGTAATCCCGACATCACCCTATAAGTTTATATTACGGGGGATTTAGCCTAGACTGGTAATCCCGTCGTAAGATGTGAGGTTCGCGGGAGTGCATACTTGAAATGATCATTCGTATAAATTGACGGTGATTGGATAATCCATTGAGATTTCTTAGAAACTCAACGAGACTAAAACGAAGTATATGTATAAATGACATGTTGAATGATGAGCTCATCTAAAATGAATTACATGGTATTTTGTTATGTAACTTATTCATTGATTGAGTGCATGTGATAGGGAAACCATTTTCATATTCGTTGGTTTCATTATCTAATAAGGATGTATGCTAAATAATCAATAAGTTTACTTTCCAATTATTCGAGCTTACTAATCATATAAATGCTTACCCCTATCTTTTTCCCCGTTTTCAGAGCTCGAGGACTTGTAAAGATTGGAAGACGGTTAGAGAGTCTACACACTATCAACTAGTCCAACTTTGGTATATAGACTCTTATGTTTTGTTCAATGGCATGTATAGAGATTTTGAGTATTTTGTTATATGTGTCATTTGATTTTCCAAAATGAAGGTATGTGAAGTTGAACTTATCTTTTTGTATATGGCCATGGAAATTTGGCTTATTTTGAAGTAGGCAATGACCTACAATTCTATGCATGTTTATGTTCACATATGATGGCTTGGTTATAATTGGCAATGGGTTATATAAACGAGCCAATCTTAAATATGTCAAGTAGACATGGAAATCCTTAAATGCAAGATGAGAATTAACTTAGCATGTATGAAACAAATGTCATGAGGTTTACATGCAATGAGGTTAATCAAAGTTATATATATAAGTGTATAATTCGACCTTATCATGTGTAAAAGTAACCCATAAGTATGAAGGGTGATCAAAGGCTTGGAAAATGACCTAATAAGGTCCACACGGGTAGATACACAGGTGTGTGTCTAGGCCGTGTGTGGCACACGGCTCATCCCCATGGGTGTGTGGTATAGCCGTGTGTCCCCTGCACTTGAAATTTTAAGTCAGTATAGAACACGGGTTAAGCACATAGGCGCGTGTCTTGGCCATATGCCCTTAACAGAATGATGAGGTTGAAGTCAGTGTTGCACACGGGTGGAGGGCACGGGTGTGTCCCAAGCCACACGGGTGTGTGTGACCACACAGCCCCATCACACGAGCGTGTCACACTTCAAAGTATAGAAAAATTTTTTAAAGTGCCCAAAGTTTATAGAATGTTTTCAGTTTTGTCCCGTACTGCCCCTAGGTGTGTTTTAGGCCTCGAAGGCCTGTATGACAGATGAGAGGTACATGTTTGAAAGGTTTTAATTTTGGGCAAAATTTGGTGACCCGATTTAGTAAGTTTGTAAAAGTGAATTATCGGTAATGCTTCAAACCCTATCCTGGCGTCAGATACGGGTGAGGGGTGTTACATTTAGTGGAATCAGAGCTACGATTTAGTCAGTTCTAGGACTACCGTAGAGGGTATTGAGGTTCGCTATACATGCCATTATACGAACATTGATAGTGTGATATCTCCTAACTGTTTAAATTATTTTTGAATATAGTAGATATCTTCCAATCAAGCACAAGATGAGTCTGAGGGAGCCGAGAGCCATGCTCCAGCTTCCGTACAATGAGCTGTATCTAGTAGTAGAAGGGTTATGTCTAAAGGCCGGGAAGAAGCCCGAGTTGCCTTCTTTAACATGATAGATGAGTGGTTTGGGGATTATCTGAGGAATCACCCCAACATACCACGACTACCCCTGTCGCCTAACCAACCTAATGAGGATTTGCCATGAGGAATGGCACCGGTAAGCATTGGTAAGGCCCTTGTAGGTAAGCTTAGAAAGTATGGGGCCAAGGAATTTAGAGTTAAAATTGAAGGTAATGCGGAGAGAGCCAAGTTCTAGCTTGAGAATACTACACGTGTATTAGATGAGTTATCGTGCACACTTGAGGAGTGCTTAAAGTGTGCCGTATCTCTCTTAAAGGACACTGCGTACCATTGGTGGAAGACCGTATCTTCGGTGGCGCCAAAGGAAAATATCACCTGATAATTCCTCCAAGCAGAGTTTAGGAAGAAGTATATCAAGCAAAAGTTTTTAGACTCGAAGCGAAAGGAGCTCTTCATACTCAAACAAGGGAATAAGACTGTGGCAGAATATGAAAGGGAGTTTGTAAGGTTAAGCCAGTATGCAACTGAATGGGTTCAAACCGAGTCTAAAATGTGTAAACGCTTTGAGGAAGGTTTGAATGAGGAAATCAAGTTGTTGATTGGGATCCTTTAAATACGGGAGTTCACTGCATTAGCTGATTGGGCCAAGAAGGCCGAAGAACTTAATAATGAAAGAAAGCAAGCAAAGAGAGAGGCTCCAGTTGCGAGCAAGAGATCCGACGGTAGAACTTAATATTTTTATGCGTTGTAATTACGAGAAGTTGAACATGAGTTTCCTAAAACATAGTATGTTTTTCTACATTTCCCCATCTAAATTTTAAATTGACAGGTTTTCATAAATCATATGTTTTAAACAAGCTTTTGTGATTGAAAAGAGAGTTTTTATAAGTTTATCAAGGTCTCATATTTTAAGGAAGGGTTTTCAATGAAAATAAAGTTTTTCGCTAAAACACTTCAATGTGACGTGCCAGATTCAACTATAACGTCTAGACCGAGTTTGGGGTATTACATTTAGTGGTATCAGAGCCAGGTTACAAAACTCGGGCTGTGAAGTGGGCCTTATTATTTGGTTTCTTTTTTTTCTACTTAAAATTTTTTTTTGGATCACAAAGTTTTGGAAAAATGGAAATCTTGCGGAGCGGCACACTGAGTCTCCGATGTCAAACCAAATGAGTTCTTTTATTCTTAAGCTTGTTAAAATTAATATACAGTCGATAGTTAAAGGGATACTTTAGATGATTACGTTAGAGTGGAACTGAAGCCCGTATGATCTTGAAACTGTAGAGGATTTTTAAAAACACTCTTCTCTTTTTAATACTTTCATAAGACATCGGTTAATTATTGAAATTAACTAAAGCTTCATAAAAATTTTAATCCAAAAAATACGTAAATCAACGATGAGTGCGAGAAAAGGTACAAGAGGCCGTGGCCGAGGTTGCGGAAGTGCTAGGGCTGAATCGTCGGCATCGGGCCATATGCTCTATATTGGAGTAGATGGGGCTCCGGCCTCACCGGTGGCTGGGAATGGACTGTATGACCGGGTCGCGAGAGAAGATGAATTGTTTCAGGCAATACTGAGGATTTTGGAAAGGGTCGTTGGGCCCAATAACGGCACAAAAAATCAGGGATCTATTCCGAAACGACTTCGTTCAAATGGGGCTGAGATCTTTAAAGGCGTGGCTGGTGTGGCTCCTAACGTGGTGGAATACTGGTTGGAGGACACTGAAAGGATAATAGAGGACTTGGACTGTTCACCTGAACAAAAGCTGAAAGGGGCGGTGTCACTGCTTAGGGAAGAAGCTTACCAATGGTGGCTAATAGTGAAAGAGGGCACCCAACCTGAGCGGGTCACGTGGGAGTTCTTCAAGACTGCGTTTCAATGGAAGTATGTAGGTGTGAGTTATGCGGATGCTAGAAGGAAGGAGTTCTTGAACTTGACCCAGGGAAACAAATCTGTGGCGGAGTATGAGGTGGAATTTCTACGCCTTAGTAGGTATGCAAGAGTTACGGTGGCAACGGACTATGAGCGTTGCGTTAGGTTTGAGGATGGGCTTAGAGAAAGATAGCGGATGAGGTAAAGCGCACTGAGTGCCTAAATCGGGAGAAAGAAAGGGATAAGAATAAAAGGGATAAGAATAAATTGAGACTCCTAGTGTTGGGCAGAGGCCTAGGGCTAGGGCCAGAGTTAATGGGCCAGTTAGAGCAGGGCCCCCTGCTGTTAATCCAGGGGTGCCACCTTGTGCTGATTGTGGGAGAAGCCATAGAGGCGAATGTTGGAAGAGGATGGGAGCTTGTTTAGCTTGTGGGTCAATGGAGCATTGGATCAGGAATTGCCCTAGAATGCTAGGTCGAGTGCCAGTCGTGGGCTAAGGTGGTGCTCAACTACCAAGGGGTGGTCAGCTACCGTCAAGGGGTCGTGGGCAAGCCAGGGGCGATAACGATAATGGACATGGACGTGGAGCACCAGGCGAAAATGCAGGTCATGCTGAGGCGAAGAAGCCAGCTTTGGTTTATGCTGTTCGTCGCCGGGAAGATGGGGATACCCCAAATATGATAACGGGTATGTTCTTTACATATGAGTTACCTTATACAGCATTGATTGATATTGAATCGATGCATTCATATGTTGCATGCAATATGACTGAACCTTTGGGTGATATGTTTGAAATTACTGCGAATGAGATGACTGTGATAAGTCCGTTAGGTCAGTCAGTGGGAGTGAATAAGTTTTTTAGGGAGGTACCCTTAGTAGTCCAAGGGGTTACCTTTTTAGCAGATTTGATGGAGCTGCAGTTTAGTGAGTTTGATTTAATTTTAGGTATAGATTGGCTGGTGAAACACTAAGCCAGCTTAGATTACACTGCAAAGCGAATGGTGTTAAGAACGGCAGAAGATAAGGAGGTGGTAGTGATTGGTGAATGTCGAAATTGTCTGTCGAATGTGATTTCGGCATTAAGGGCTGAGAAGTTGGTACGAAAGTGATGCAAAGCCCATTTGGCTTAAATTAGTGATACGAAGACTAAGAGCCCTACTATTAAGAAGTTGAGAACAGTTAGGGAATTTCCTGATGTCTTTCCCAAGGAGCTGCCTTGGGTACCATCCAGTAGGGAAGTAGAATTTGGAATTGAGTTATTACCTGGTATGGCTTCGGTGTCCATCGCTCCTTATCAGATGGCACCAAAGGAGTTGGTAGAACTGAAGGCACAGATTCAAGAATTGTTGGATCGAGGATTCATTCAACCAAGTGTGTCTCTGTGGGGAGCACTGATGTTATTTGTAAAGAAGAAAGATGGGTCGTTGCGAATGTGCATCGACTAACGGTAGTTGAACAAGTTAACTATTAAAAACAAGTACCCTTTGCCAAGAATCGATGATCATTTTTATCAGTTTAAGGGAGCTTCCATTTTCTCAAAGATTGACCTGCGTTCGGGGTATCACCAATTGAGGGTTAAGGAGGCGGATGTTCATAAGACAACCTTTGGAACTCGTTATGGGCACTACGAGTTCTTGGTGATGCCATTCGGGCTGATAAATGTACCTGCCGCTTTTATAGATCTTATGAATCGGGTCTTCCAACCCTACTTCGATCGGTTCGTGGTAGTTTTTATAGATGACATTTTGGTGTACTCAAGAGATGAGGATGAGCATGATGCACACTTAAGAATTGTGTTGCAGATTTTGAGGGAGAAGCAGCTATATGCCAAATTCAGTAAGTGTGAATTTTGGCTAAGGAGGTTACGTTTCTAGGACATGTGGTGTCAGCTGGGAGGGTTAAGGTGGGTCCCTGGAATATTGAAGCAGTGTTAGACTGGAAAACACCCAAGTCAGTATCGAAAATTTGAAGTTTTCTGGGCTTGGCAGGGTATTATAGGCGATTTGTTAAGGGTTTTTCAGTAATTGTTGCACCTTTAACTAAGTTGTTGAGGAAGGGGGTACTGTTTGTTTGGACGGACAATCAGCAAGAGAGTTTTGGAAAACTTAAGAAAGTTTTAACTGAGGCCCCTATGTTGATTCAGCCAGTGCCTGGGAAGGAGTTTATAGTTTATAGTGACGCGTCGCATGTGGGCTTCGGATGTGTATTGATGCAAGAAGGAAAGGTGGTTGCGTATGCATCACAACAACTTAAGACTCACGAGGTGAATTACCCAACCCATGATTTGGAGCTAGCTGTAGTGGTTTTCGCGCTAAAAATATGGAGGCATTATTTATACGGGAAGAAGTGCATTATTTATTCGGACCATAAGAGTTTGAAGTACCTCCTTACCCAAAAGGAGCTAAACCTTAGGTAGCGTAGATGGGTGGAATTATTGAAGGATTATGATTGTACGATTGAATACCACCCTGGCAAAGTGAATGTGGTAGCCGACGCGTTGAGTCATAAGGTTAAGGCAGACTTGAGGTCTATGCTCGCCCGTTTAAGTTTGCTGGAGGATGGTAGCTTGTTAGTTGAGCTTCAAGTAAAGCCGGTGTGGGTCGAGCAGATAAGGAATAAGCAATTAGTGGATGAGACTTTGGGTGCTCTTTTTAAACAAGTAGAGAATGGGGATCGGGCTTCGGGATAAATAGTGAATGAGTGTTGTGTTTTCGTGGAAGAATGTGTATACCAAAGAACGATGATCTAAGACATTCTATTCTACGTGAAGCGCATAGCAGCCTCTAGGCTATGCATCCTGGCAGAAACAAGATGTATCAGAATTTACGTGAGCTTTATTGGTGGCCTGGACTTAAGCGCGAGGTTATGGAGTTCGTAAGTAAATGCCTAATTTGTCAAAAGGTGAAGGCGGAACATCAGTTGCCTTCGGGGTTGCTTCAGCCAGTAAAAATTCCACTGTGGAAGTGGGAAAGGATTACTGTGGACTTTGTTAGTGGGCTACCCTTGACGCCTACTAAGAAAGACTCGATATGGGTTATAGTGGATCGGTTAACCAAGTCTACCCATTTTGTACTGGTTCACACCGATTACTCATTAGAAAAGTTGGCTAGGTTGTATGTGGTGGAGATTGTAAGATTTCATGGAGTGCCAGTCTCCATAATATCTGATAGGGACCCACATTTCACTTCGCGATTTTGGAAGAAAGCTACATGAGGTGTTGGGTACTAGGTTGAACTTCAGTACTGCATTCCACCCTCAAACTGATGGATAGTCGGAAAGGGTGATTCAAGTATTGGAAGATATGTTGAGGGAATGTGCGATTGCATTCCGAGGTAGCTAGGAAGACTATTTTTCGTTAGCCGAATTCACGTACAATAATAGCTATCAAGCAAGCATTGGGATGGCTCCGTATGAAGTACTGTATGGGCAAAGGTGTTGAACTCCAACATGTTGGACGGAGTTGGGCGAACAGAGAGTTTTGGGCCTTATCTTGGTAGCAGATACTGAGGATAAGGTGAGATTGATTCGAGATCGGTTGAAGGAGGCCTCAGATAGGTAGAAGTCGTATGCTAACCTTAAACGACGAGAGGTAGAGTATGCAGTGAGGGACTTAGTTTTTTTTAAGGTCTCTCCGTGGAAGAAGGTATTAAGGTTTGGATGGAAGGGAATGCTAAGCCCAAAGTTCATTGGGCTATATCGGGTTGTAAGGTGGATTGGGCCAATCGCTTATCAGCTGGAATTACCTTCTAAACTAAGCCAAATCCACGATGTGTTTCATGTCTCCATGCTAAGACGATACCGCTCAGACCCTTCACATGTCGTATCAGTTGAGGAGATCGAGGTTAGGCCAGACCTAACCTTCAAGGAAGAGTCTATAAAAATAATTGGACGTGATGTTAAGGTACTAAGAAGGAAGTTTGTTCCATTAGTCAAAGTGCTTTGGTGTAATCACAAGGCATAGGAGGCTAATTGGGAATCTGAGGAAGTGATGCGACGGCAATATCCTCAACTGTTTGAATCAGGTAAAATTTCGAGGATAAAATTTCTTTTAGGGGGTAGAGTTGTAACGCCCCAAAAATCTTGAAATCCTGAATTTTTTTTTCTTTGGTTCTGATAAAAAGTATGCTTAGTATTCTCAGTTAGGTGTTAATTATGTGATAGTAGGTCACAGTTAAGGTTTCAGTCGAACCTAGGGGTAAAGGAAATTATGGGTTAATAATTAAAAGAACTTTGATGGCAAGTAGGTGGGCTTTTGAATAAATGAAGGAAGAATTGGACACAAGGAAGCCTTGTGGTGGAGTGGCAAGTGGCGTCACATGCAAGGCAAGGCAAGGGGGTATGGGGTTCGAATCCTACCTTGCACAAAAGAGGGATTTATTTTTACTTAAGAGTTGGACAGAGGTGGCGTTGGAATGAACTCTGTAGAGAGTGATAAGAGGAGAAATTTGATGAGGGGATTAAGGGGTTATCACGGAGAAAAAACTAGGAGATGAGAAGCGAAGAAGAGGTGGAGCCGAATTGGGAATTTAGGCATGGGAAATTTGGCTATAAAGGCTATATATAGGTGCCAAATGTAGGGTTGCCAAGCTAATGCCAAATTCTCCTTCACCTTGTTGCTAGAAACCTTTTTTTTTTCTTTTTCTCTCCAAGATCCAAAAGCCAAAAATCCCTTGTTCTTCTTTTGTGTTCTTGTGCCGATTTTCCATTCTTCTTTACTCAAATCTTTTTTATTCACTTTTAGTCTAGTCGACTTCTTCTTTTCTTTTACCTTGGAGCCGAATAACCTTCTTTTTGCCATACAAATCGCAAGGGACGAATACCCTTGGTGCCACCACTACTATTTCTAATCGGTCAGTCTTGGTGTAAGTGCTTTGTTTCCGATCGGTTTTACTAAGTATCAATTACTCTATTCCTCACTTCTTCTAATCGATTTTGGTAGGATTAGTATCGAATCCTAGTCTTTTAGACCCTTGCCAATTTGCTCCTCAGGTGTGAGACTTTGGTAAGTGTTCTTCACATGGTAAGGGTTGGCCGAATAGGCTTTAGTAGAAAAGGGTGACATATGTTGGATACAAGTCACCCATTATGTTTTTAACGATAAAGGTTAATGCAGATCTGAAAAGTACTCGTGGTTAGTGATCAAGGGAAAGCTATTAAGGCTTGGCATTTCAGGTAAGGTTAAGGTGAGACTTCAACTTTTGGTAAATTATTCGATAAGTATGTGAGATTAATTCTTGAGTGATATCGATTGTAGGTTCGTGGCTAGGAAGATAGCAGCACACTTTCTTACCAAGTGTGTACATACACTGCACACACACAATAAATCAACAAATCCCGAAATGCCGAAAAGCTGAAAAGCTGAAAGTTTGGCTACAACAGACTTGCGAGTGCGCGAACACTCGTGAGAGGAAACGGATAGGTTATCTGAGGCCCCATGGGCGATTCCATGGACTTGGGCTGAGAATTGGCCAACTGGGCTATAATGGGCTTAATGGGCCCGATGGGTTGTTGGGCCATAATAGGCGAAAATTTATAATTGATGCTATGTAATGGAAAATTCGAATGTGAGCATGACTATAAATGTGATTTGGGCCTAATGGGCCATATGAATGTGATTTGGGCCTAATGGGCCATATAAATGTGATTTGGGCCTAATGGGCCATATAAATATGATTGGGCCTAGTGGGCCATATACAGGTATGTGGATTTGTCTAGGCTTTGTAAGGGGCTTTGGGCCTAGTATATGATACTACATAAAACTTAATTAATTAAATGAGAATGTGGACAAGTCATAGGGTTAAGGTGTGGCAACGGGTATATGCATGTCTAGGATTAGATCTAGGGAGAGCTTGGTACTTAAACGGTCTTAATGACTCACCTCCTCTTCTCTGGAATCCTACCTGATGCATAGTATTCGTTCATCTTAGCTCACGGGATTTGTTAACAGGCCAAGGTAAGTAAAAACCCGTAATAAAGGAAAAATTACCGAAATGTCCCTAAGGGCAAAAATGACCAAAATACCCCTATGTGTTGAATATAAGTTTTATGGATGGTACAAGTATATCTGCTGCATACATACGATATTCTACTTAGGTTGTATTTGGGTTGGGAATTATGGAACGGAAGAAGTATATGAGGATCGCATGGTTGCTTGATAATCGTGGATCCACAGATGGCTTTTAAGCCCAATATATGAATGAAGGTAGTTCCACAACTGGGCTACCATTGATGTGTATCGGTTGGGTGGGTCGATATCTATATCGTCACATGATGTGTATCGGGGGACGGAGTTGATGTGTAGCGGTTGGATTATTGGGGTGGGATTACACTACTTTGCATTGCATGTATGATCTTACGGTGGTTCATGTTTGCTTTATGTTTGTTGAGGGTAGTACACACTGAGTTTGTGAAAACTCACCCCCTCTTTTATTTTTCTCAGGTGATGCTCAGTAGAAGGTTCGATGTTTGGAGGGACTCTAGGTGGCCAGCTAGTAGCACAACTTGGACTTGTTTTCCTTTTAAAAGCATATAAGTTTTTAGTTTATCAAGAAATTTTTAGACTGGATTGTAATAAGGCCTTCCCTTTTTGTTATTATTTGGATTAATATTTTTATACATTGTAATCACGAGAAGTTGAACATGAGTTTCCTAAAACATAGTATGTTTTTCTACGTTTCCCTAGCTAAATTTTCAAATGACAGGTTTTCATAAATCATATATTTTAAACAAGCTTTTGCGATTGAAAAGAGAGTTTTTATAAGTTTATCAAGGTCTCATATTTTAAGGAAGGGTTTTCAATGAAAACAAGATTTTTCGCTAAAACACTTCAATGTGACGCGCCAAATTCAGCCATAACGTCCGGGTCGGGTTTGGGGTGTTACATTTTGATTAGGCTAAGGACATTTTTAGGTTTGTCTACTAATATAAGTTGACTTTTTATATTACGATCCAACCACATAATACCGCTTAGTGTTTGTTAAACATTAGACAATCAGTAAGATAATATTTGCTTCTATTTTGCTTTACATGCAAAAGCCACATGAGGGCATTATAAAAAGGATATTAATGTAATTTGTGGATATTTTTATTAACCAATCCATTCGAAAAAATTACAAGTGTACAAACTAATATAACACTTAGGGCACCAGATCCAACACTGCTTAAAATGTCGTGACACCATATTGGTGAAGTTTCATGTAATACCCCGAAAATTTTTACAGTAAAATATTATCCGTGATATAGTAAAACAAGGAAATAAAGTGACAAAAAATCAAATTTTGAGTTATGTCAATATTGGCCAGTATATTATGATATATTAATTCAAGAAAGGACTAAATTGTAAAAGTGAGAAAAGTTTTGTTGCACAAGAGTAAATACTCAAAATTTGAGGGGTTAAAGTGTAAATATGAAAAAGTTGAAGGACCAATAGTGTAAATATTTAAAGGGTGGAATGATCTAGAAACTAAGGAAAATGGATGAATTAGGACCAAATTGAATATGTGAAGAACTATGAGGGACTAAATTGTAATTTTATCAAATTAAATGATCACTCAATGATGAAATTTTAAAAGATAATAAAGGGCAAAATGGTCAATTGGAAGAGAGAGAAATCTAGAAAGTAATAATGGTGCTAGAGATATTTTGATATTTTATAATTATTTAATTAGATAAATATTATTTTATTAATATTTCAATAAGATATTTTATTATTATTTTATTATTACTTATTTATTATGAAAGGAAGGAAAGATGAAGAATTTTCATCATCTTTCCCATGCATTAACGTGAGAGAAAGAAAGAAAGTTTTGCTTTCTTTACAATTTGGTCCTTCTACCAAAAATTCACCATTTTCACTCAAAAATCAAAAGAATTTCAATAGCTACCAAGAGAGAAAAATGTTAAGGAGACTATGGAAAGTTAGAATATCAAGTTAGATTCAAGAAATGGAAGCTGAAGAAGAGAGAAAATCAAGATGAAGATTGAAATCAATAGAACAATGTAAGAACATCATGATTTCAGTATATTTTTAAGTTTGATATTATTGAAAAAGCATGAGATTAATGTTAATGTAGAGTTTCCTTACATATGGTTCTATGTTCTTGATATGTTAGTGAAGAGAAAATAAGAGAAAGTGATGAGAAATAGTGTAGAAAAAGAAAATAAGGGTGTTATAAACATGGTAATTAATATCTTGCACTAAAATAGTTCTGGACAACAACAGTAGTCTAACTTTGAAAAATCACCAAAAATTGTAGGAATCTAATTATAGGATGAATAAAATATGAAATTAAAGCTTATTGAGTCTAGTTTCTTATAGAAGAAATTATGTAAGAAATAGAATTGTAAATCATGAGATATAATAAATTTTGTGAGACAAAGTCAGAATGATTTCGGGTTCCCCTGTTCTGACTTTGGAAAATCATAAAAAAATGGATAAAAATAATTAGGGACTTAAATTTATATGTTTAGAATCCTGAATGAGTCGGAAACATCATTCAAATTCTGTACGATGAGATAATTAATTTTTAGTGAAGAAGGTTCAGAATTATCAGACAGCAGAACTGAGGTAACTTTAAAGAATAAGCTGTACTTATTGGCTAAACCAAAAATTCTGAAAATTTTATGGTAAGAAGATATATGAGTCTAGTTTCATGGAAAATTATAGGATCTTAATTTGGAGTTCTATATCTCCAGATATAAATAATTTAGTGACTATGACACAGATGGACAGCTTGAATATTCATAAAAGTAAAAAATAAAAATTATAGATAATGTTACTTACAAGTGTGTTATATACATTAAGGATGTGGAATAGAGAGAAGGAGGAGGAAAATATATATGAATATTCAGCTAGCATGGCCAGTTTGCATGTTTTAGGCTTAATGACTAAATTGAATAAAAGTAAAACTTCAGGGGGCAATTCTGTAAAAATGTTAAAAATGACCAAATTGAAGGGAATGAATTGTTTTATTATCTAAATTAAAAAATTAAATGAAATTATCAATTTAAGATCAGGTGAAAATTGGGAAAATGGTAAATTACCAAAATGCCCCTGAATCTTGATATTTCTGCAATTTCGCTAGGTAAGTTCGTATAACTTGAATTATATTCTTAAATACTTGAAATGTATGTTATTGATGTGAATATGATTTAAATATCCCTTGTATGAAAATTGATGAAACATTGATATATTTGATAAAAAGGGGAAGAAATCCCAGTTGAACGAAAAGGAATTGACGGTAAAAAGGATCTAGCCCGGACGGGTGATCCTATCCTGATATAGCCCTCCCGAAGAATACATGTAAAATGGATTTAGCCTGGATGAGTAATCCGAATTAGGATTTGAATTTAGCCTAGACTGGTAATTCAGATCCAAGCTTATTAGAGTAATTGTCGTTGCAGGGGATTTAGCCTAGACTGGTAATCCCGACAATACTCTATGAGTTTATATTACAGGGGATTCCTAGACTGGTAATCCCGCTATAAGGATGAGGTTCGCGGGAGTGTGCTCTCTGAAATGAAATGTGTAAGACCATGGTTGAAAGATACCGTCGCAATATGATATGAAATGAATAAGACCATGGTTGAAAGATACCATGACAACATGACGGGAAATGAATAAGACCATGGTTGAAAGATACCATGGCAACATGATGAGAAATGAATAAGCCCATGGTTGAAAGATACCATGGCAACGTGACATGAAATGAATAAGACTATGGTTGAAAGATACCATGGTAACGTGACATGAACAAGACCATGGTTGAAAGATACCATGGCAATATGACAGAAAATGAGTAAGACCATAGTTGAAAGACACTATGGCATCATGTCAAAGATAAATAAGACCGTGGATGGGAGACACTATGACATCTGTTGAACAATTGATATTCAGGTAATATGTATCAGATGACGAATGGTTATATGAAATGGTTGTGTGAAATGTTTACAAGAACTGGTCATATGGAAATATATGTACAAAATAGTTGTATGAAATAATTATGAAGATAGATAAAAGAAATAAGTATAAGTACATGGAATATAATTTATGTTAATTTTGATATAAAATATTACCGGAATAAATATACATAAAATATATGGAAATGATGGAGCATGAAATATTGATATAATAAAATGAATGATATATACTTATGAAGAAACGGTAAGAGAATGATATGTTACGTGACATGTACATATATGATTATCTTTGATATGTTGATACAAGGAAATTATGTAAGTAAAAACAATTATTAAACTCAAGTACGACATGTCGAGAAAATAAGTATATCAATGTTGAATTTATATGAAATATGTACTAGTATACTAACAATGTTTTTGTTTGATGCTTAGACAAGTGCCAAGTTGTTGATTGAATGGTAATATATTTATTTATATGATGCATTGAATCAGTAAGTATTTAATTGAAATTTTTTTAAGTGGTCTACAAATTCTAGTAATGCTCCGAAACCCTATTTCGATGGCGGATATGGGTTAGGGGTGTTACATTTCAACATTGAGGCTAAACATGCATTTAGGAGGAATTTCAAGGTACACCAACCTTATAGATGGACTATGGCCAAAGTCACGACACTGAAGGCTAGAAGTAATGACACTAAAGACGTGAAGTCGCGACACCATATGGATAAATCTGCAACATCGATGACAATGACTAAAGTTGGAATTTCATCATAATGTTACAGAAAATTTGCGATACTGATAACAACATCATGACTCCCAAATCACCCTATAAAGACTTGAGCGAACTCTTAAGAAATTTGTGACACCAGACCTGTGGTGTTGCGACACTGAAGCTCGATGGACTTAAGTTTTGAAGGGGTGTTTCAATCAACACGAACTAAAGTAATGTGTAAACTAAGGGTAAAGTTGTCTAATTTAGGTCAAAACATAAAATTAGTATAAATTATATTTTAAACACATGTTTTAGAAGGATTTTGATTATCTTTTTGGTTTATAGGTAGTTTAGTTTTTAGATTAGATATTTCTCAACAATCGCTGCTTTCGTTTTTAGTTTTACAATAATTTTCTACACTTTCAATTTTCTTCATTCCATTAGATAGTTTATTCTTACAAGTATTGTTTGTTGTTGTTCATTCGTCATCAAGAGTAATCAATCGAATAATTCAATAGAGATTTATGTTTTCATTCTGTCACAATCTACATAATAATAATTTCGTCGATTAATCATTGAGCATCTTTAAACCCTTAATTTTTAGTTGTTAGATTATTTAAATGAATTTCAAAGTGAGTGGGTATCGTAGAATTATAGTGGGTCAAAACTGAAGTTTTTGGTAAATTGGTTACTTGACGTGTAAACAATTAATCTAGGTTTTAGGGTTTAAGTTAAATAATAGGACTAAATTAAATAAAAAAACCTAGAATTTACAATTTTAGGTAAAAATCAAGATAAAAGAGGCTGAAAGGAGACCTTATTAGGAAGAAATTCAATTGTCCTATTTAATTTCAATTAAATCGAAAGACAAAATTGGACTAAATTGTAAATTTGTTAAATTCTAGTCTAAAAGGTATTAATTAGACCAATTAAGAGATTATTTGTTAAATTTATTAAGTTGAGATTAATTATGACCATAGAAAACAAGCTTGTTATGTGCCAAAAAGACTCTATTTTGCTACAATGAATTGTTGTAGATTAGTTGTCTATTGATTTGCTATTTCTAACCATGATTTTTGTGCTCAATTAGTTGATTTTAATATGACCATGCTTGAAGACGTCTATAAAATACATGCTAGTTAGAACATATCATAATCATGCACACATCATAGGAGCATGCAAAGCTTAATAATTTTGTTGTTGAAAAATCACTTTTGTAAAAAGATTTTTAAAATTTGTTTAGGCTAGTGGATTTTGATAAAATGGCTTCAATATTTTTATATTTTACTTTTGAGCTTTCTTAGATAAAAATGTTTGATGAACTTGCAAAAGTTTATAGGACCCTTTAAGCTCGATTAGTCAAAATTTGATTTTAATGATTTATAGACATGGAAACCATTTATAAACACTTTAAATGGGTTACAAAGCTTCACAAAATGGTTTAAAGAGTTTTGAAATCATATTTTAGCATGATTTTCCATTTTTTAGTCCAAATTCAAAGGAATAAACTTTCAAGATTTGATTTTTGGATTTCCTTGTTAATTAGGACATTTGTTAACTTGAACAAGTTTGTTTCATTATTTGAAAGTTGTTGGAAAAATTCAAGTTGGTCAAAATTTTTGTTTTCAAATTTTGACTTATTTAATGGTCATTTCAAAGCAAAAATGAGTCTCTAAAGTTTTATATTTAAGTTTTGTAGATAGTATACATTATAGTATAATTGTATATAGATATATTTGTATGCAAGCATGTTTGAAATATGTGACATGTATATAGTATGCATTGTACTAAATGTATATGTCTTATTTGAAATTTTTAAATCACTTAGAACTTTGGTTTAAGTTGCTTTTTGCGCACAAAAATAAGTCACCTAGTGATTCCTTGATTCAAGCATGTTTGTTTTATTATGGTTCATTGTTTGTACATATTTTAATATTATACACATGTTAGAATACTTTTTATAAGTATGTGTATAGAATTTTTGACTTGTTCATATTGCATTTTTTTTATTCCTAGCATCAAATAGGGTTGTATGGTGAAGTCTTGCTTATGCATATACTTGGGGGGGGATATCATAGCTTGATTTTTTCAATGAAATTGAAAAAAAAATATGTTGTACCTCATTAGTCTTTATTAAAAATAATTAGACTTTTCAAGAAAATGTAAGGCTTAAAGATATTTTTAATTTCTTGAAATTAAGGCCATAAGATCATTTGAGCAAGTTTGTTTTATCTACTAAACTTTTGTTGGAAATGTTCAAGATGATAAAAAATACTTTTATCTTGTTCAACCTTTGACGGAAATTTTACAAAGTATAAAGTTATTAAACTCTACACTTAAGCTCTGATTACCCTATTACTATCACATCCTAGAAATTAGGCTAGAAGAAAATTGAAGTAGTGGATCAAGAGTTGACATGCTATGAACTTTAATTTAAAATTCATAAAATTATGAAAAGAATGAGCTGGTGGCTCAAAGATTAAGAAAAAATAAGGAGAGAATGCATTAGTCTTTAACACCTAAATTTGAATCCCTTCTCTTATATATTATTGAATTTTTGCAAAATTTTGACCTTGCTCCTATTTTACTGTCGTCCAACCTAGTAATCCTAGGGTGAAAAATCATTTTTGATTTTGTGTACAACCATATTGTTCCCTTTTTACTGCTTCCATCCAACACCTCATCTCCCTTCTCTCTCAATTCATTTTTTCCTTTTCTCTTCTCTCTTGAGCTGTGCTAACACTAGTCTTTTCTACCCTTATTGTCATACACTTCTCCTTCATTGAAGGTGGTTTGTTCATCGCTTCTTCACCTTCTTGCTACCTTTTCCAGCCTTTTTTTATCACTTAAAAACAATCCTCATTTCTGCCACAAAATCACCATTGTCACCCCCTCTCCTCCTTTTGTAAGTGATGTTTATTTTCTCTTTTTCTCTTCCTTTTTGCTGCTGTTTATTACTGATTTATTTATGAAATTCTGATGTTATTTTTATATTAAAAAATAGCCTCCTTTCAGCCCTATATGTACCCTAAAGACTGCCCAAGATAGCCTCTCTAAACTGTCGCCATTAGGGGTATTTACCATTCATTGAAACCTCTCTTGTGGCTGCTGATTTGTGCCCTTAATATACTGATATAACTTGCTATTTCTAGCCTCTTTTCCTTTATTTTTCAGGCTTAAAACAGTCCCAAAGAAGCCCCTTAAGCTCTTCCATGTGTTGTCCCTAAACAGCCCCTCTTTGTGCCGTCCATGATGGTGTGTCACCTCTTAAACATCACCTTGGGGGCTGCTGTTTTATCACTTTTTCTGCCCTTTTCCAGTAAGTAAAATATCATCACTCATCTCATCTAATCGATTTTTACTTTTTTATTTTTAGGTGTACTCCCTTCGTTCGACGATAAGGAAGTAGTTAATCGGTACCATAGGTGCAGAATTTAGCGAAAACTAGGGTCGTATTAATTTCAGTTAAAGTTGTTGATTTGGGTGGATATTTCTAAGGCTTTTTAGTAATGCTTAATTATTATTATTTTTGTATAAAATTGATTGCAAGGGTTGATCATAACATCCCGAACCAACAGTAAAATAGAAACCAATTCTTACTCTTGCTAAGCGTTTTATTAGGGTAAGATTGATCATTTTTGTGAATCCGACAATTCATTATTGAAACATTATTTTGGCCAAACCCTTGGGGTGTTTCAAGGCTGGACTTAAGTGTAAAATTAACGTTTAAATGTTTTTGGATCCACGATTGTTTAAGGTTTAAGGTGTGAAAGTGCATATTTTTATGGGGTAGTGTTGCAAGTTGCGAATTATGGTGTGGGTCCTAACTTGAAATAATTGTTTGTAATACATTAAAATATATGTTAAATTGACAAGTATTGCTTGCTGGTCGGGCATGACTGAGTGGCCAAATGAACTAATTAAATGGTGTCGAACAAAATACGTAATCTAAAATAGACCGAGTGATGAGTCCTTATTAAAATTTGCATGAATGCAAAATTTGGCACATCTAATTAATTGATTGCATGCCTAATATTGATGGACACTGTATTGACATAATATGGATTTCTATTGGTTATTGAGTGTTTGTATAGCATGCGACTCATTGAGTTACTGATTGATTTCATGTTAAGTATATTCGATTGTAATCTGTGTTGTATGTATGTCACATACTACTAATGCCATGATTATCAATTGACTGAAAGCATGAAATCAATGTACCAAAACTATTACCATAAGCATGTAAAACATGCCATCGTATCAAAACTGAACTAAAAGCATGATTTTGCTCAATGATTGTATGTCATGTTACATATGCATGGGGTGGGTTATTGTGATTGACAGAGGAGTTCCGTGGAGTACCAATGGCAGTTAAAGTCTGCAATATTACTGTCAATGCAGTACATCAGGAGTACCAAGGAGATTGGTAATTTTTAATTGCATAAGTGGTAGCTTGACTGCATTACTGGTGGTTTGTCCACACTATTGTCAATTTATGTACACTACCATTACTGACAACTTGTCTGCACATATTGACAGTTTATCTACACTATTTGGAGTTCGATAGATGGGTTCTGGGGAACTCACGGTGTATAGCGGAAGGTTGGGTAGGAATATTTTGCATTGCATCATTTGCATCATACCATGCTCATACTCTAATCTATCAGCTGTTATTATTTAATATGAACTCTTATTGATATGAACTCCATGAGATGGCTTTATGGTCTTTTGGTTAATGCTTATATGCACTGATTAGTAAATTACTTTATTTATTATGGTCATTGTATTGGTGTTCCTATGTCTTATTTTCTTGATATATGTTTGCTTAGATAACTCTTAGACTCACACTGAGCTTTTATAATCTCACTCCCCAACAATGTTTAATGTGTATTGTATTTAATGTGTATGCAAAGTTTTGAATTCATCAAGAGGTTTCACGAGCAATGCGAAAGGGAAAGAAAATCTTGCTTGACATTGTTGTGCAAGAGGTATTGAATAAGGTGAGTGGTTTGATATACTACATTTCAGCTCCAGCACATAGGCTAAGGTAAAATATGCGAATCCCTGGTTAATTATTATGCGAACCTTGATTTCTCCTGGTGCAACCATTGCAGTTTTGTTGAGTGTTGGGTATGCATGCTGTGTGATTTTAATGAGCTAAATGCATGAATTTAAAATGTACATGTAGTTATAATAATAAAATAAGTAGGTCGTAGTTGTAAACCATGTAGTTGACATGATAAGTGTGTGTGAATTGTGCATCTAGTTATTGCATTTGTGTGTGAGCTAAATATTAAAGGTCAGTTGAAGTACTAAAAGGTTTGTGTATATATATAATAGATATGTATAGGAGTTTTATTTTTATATATAATATATATGGTTTTTGGTGTTATATATGATATATATAAGTGGGGTTTATAATATATATACGTGCATGGGTGTTATATATAATATATATTTGGGTGCATGGGTGTTATATGTATAATATATCTACATGGGTTTGCTAAATACATAGTACATATATATGCGTGGTTTTGCTATATATAATATATATGTGTGGGTTTTATTATATAATATATATGCATTTATATGTTTTTTATTATCTAATATAACTTTTAATGTATGCTAAAATTTGATGAGATAAAGGCCACTAAATAGGTATGATATATATGTAATATATATCTGTATATGGTATTGTAATGCTTGAAAACAGATATAAAAAATATAAGTGGACTTCTATAACATGCGAATCTTATTGATAATGCACAGTTATGGATGGTCGACCCCGTAAGTGAATTATGAGTTTTACAATATTGCGAGCTTTGGTTAGTGCAAAATTATATTATCATGAAATACTAAGTGCGAGCTCAATTCTAGTGTGAGCCAATTATATTTTTGTATTTTGTTATTGTGAACCATGTTAACTTGGTGAATTATATTATATGGCGATCTGTACTAATATGAGGATCTGTATTAATTTGCCAATGTAACATCTCGAAATAGCGCCTAAATGGAATAGTAGTTGTGAAACCATAAATCTGAGATAGAAAAGTTTATTTCGATTAATTTTTTTGATTTACTGAGTGATTAGATGCATGTGTTAGAGAATTAATAAGAAATTTTATAGATTGCATGTTTAATTTGCCTATTAGGGCTTATTTGCAGAAGTTGCTGTAACAGCCCGATTTAAGGCCTAAACGGAACGATGGTTTTAGAACCACGAATTCGAAGTCGAAAAATTTATTCTGATTAAGTTTTAAGGTTTATTTATTGATTAAAATATTGTGTAAAAATATCGTTAAGTAATTTTACTGATAAAGTGCTTAATTGGACTTTTAAGACTAAATTGCAAAAGTTGCAAAATATGTGTTCTAATTCATAAGTACTTGATTGAAATGGGGGTTTAAAGAGGAGGTCCTTAAACGGTAATTAGACCATTATATTTCGTTTGGACAAAATTGGGCATGAATAGGACAAAATTTTAAAGAAAGGCCTTAAGGGCATTTTAGTCATTTGGTAATTAAAAGAAATAAAAAGGGAAAATAAAGCCAAAATTGACTCATCTTTTTCATGGAGGCCGAAATTAGCATGGGGGAAGCCATGGCTAGGGTTTTCAAGCTTTCCAAGCTCAATAGTAAGTCCGTTCTAGCCCCGTTTTTCAAGTTCTTTACGTTTTTGGAATCCCGGTAACTCGATTTAGCTTATGTTAGCAATAATTCAACCTAGGGTTCATATTTGGAAAAATACCCATAGGTGAAATTTGTGTATTTTGGTGTTTTATGATAGAATATGAGGTTTTAAATTATGTTAGACAACTTGTGCTACTCGGTTTTGAGTGAAAACGAGTAAAAGGGCTTAATTGGTAAAAATACGTAATGTTCATAAGTACATGTTAGAGTGAGAATTTGATGTTTCCATAGAAGAGAAAAATGTTTAGCATGTCATAAAACATAAGAATAAGGGCTGAAATTAAATTTCTGAGCCTAGGGGCAAAATTGTAATTTTGTAAAAGTTAGGGGGCAAAAGCGTAATTTTTCCATAATGTGATTTTTGGATTGAAATAAATAGTATAAGTGTTAAATGAGCTAAATGTATTGTTATAGATAAAAAAGACGTGGAATCGATCGTGATCGGGGAAAAGAAAAGCTTTCGGACTAAATTATAATATTTCTAAAGTTTACACCGAGGTAAGTTCGTACATGAATAATTTATCAATTTTTTTTTATTTTATGTTGTTATCATATGAATTGGTGACTGTCCATAGAATGATTAAATGATGGAAATTTGCAAATTTAATTAGATTATGAATAAGTGTTAACAGTGAAAAAGGAAAGAATTTTCCGGTTGAACCTTCGAAACAGGAACAATACGAATGACCCATTGTGAATACACGTGTGTAGTACTAACTGCAGGCTACTACGTGTACCATACTGTTAAGTCGCATGTGTAGTACTAAGTGCAGGCTACTATGCGTACTCAATGACCTCGATCACGTGTGTAGTACTAAATGCAGGCTACTACGTGTACCGGATTGTTGGTCGCATGTGTAGTACTAAGTGCAGGCTACTATGCATACTCAATGACTTCGATCACGTGTGTAGTACTAAGTGCAGGCTACTACGTGTACCGGATTGTTGGTCGTATGTGTAGTACTAAGTGCTGGCTACTATGCGTATCAGATAGCTTCGGCTATAAGTGTGGAAAGGGGGAAATATGTGTAAACAATGGTATATTTGTTATTTTTCCGTTGAGTTCAACGGGGAAAATCGATAAAGTGGTAATATGCGAAATTTATTATAAGGTGGATATGTACAAATTTATGTTTATGAAAAGTTTGGAGCTATGTGCTCGATAATTGAGTGAATTATGGTATAACAGAAATGACTAGGTGAAATTATGCAAGAATGAATGTTAGAAATAAAACAGTGTTGGACAGTAGCAGTTACGTGATTTTAAAAATTTACCAAAAATCGTGGAAGTTGAATAAAAATGCAAATGGTATATGAAAATAAAGCTTAATGAGCCTATTTTCACATAAAAGAAACAGGGGAAGCAAAATAATTCTATATTATGTGATATTTGAATTCTTGTGAAATAGGGTCTGAATGAATTTGAGATCCCTTGTTCTGATTTTAGAAATTCACCATAAATTGTACAAAAATTATTAAGAGTCATAACTTATATGCATGGATTTATTATTGAGTATATTTTTAGGGAAAACAAACAGAATGGTCGTTGAAATTCTGTACAAGGAGAAAATTGATTCTTACTGAAGAGTGGTCAGAACAGTTGAGCAGTGAAACAGGGGTAACTTAAATGAATAAACTGTACTAATTGGTTGGACCAAAAATTCTGAAAATTTTATGGTAATAATATACGTGAATCTAGTTTCAAGAAAAATTAACAGTTTGTAATTTAGAGTTCTGTATCTCCATAAATAAATAATTTATCTGCTGGTACTCTGCTAAACAGCTTATTTTGAACCTGTTTATGATTGTAATAGTGAAAGTATGTGTGTGTTTATGATGGTAATATTCCGGGAACATATTGTGACTTCATTTAAAGTATGATAATGTATTGTTTATTGATAATTACATACTTACTTACTATGCTATAATGCTTACTCTCTTCCTTTCCTTTTTCCTATAGTGTCTCAGATGTTAGCTCGAGTTGGAGGTCGCCAGAGGCTAAATCACACTATCAAACTATTGATCAATATATAAAGGTTTTAAAGTATTTTTAAGTCTTTGGCATGTATGGAGACTCGTTTAATTGTTACTAAGTTGCTAGGAATTGGCCTAAAATACTGACCTATGTTATTTGAAGGTCTTTATTGTATAAAGTCATTTAATGTAGATAGTCTTGGTTATGTTATTAATTAAATGATGCAATTTATGAATGTGCATGCTTGCCTACGTGTGTGGTTGAATTAAAGCATGATATGGGCCTTGTAAGCTCTTTTAAGGGACAGCTTGAATGTGTTTGAAAAAGTTTTAAATTAGAGTGAAATTATGAATTGGTTTTTATACGATGATTAGTGATTAAGTCTGGTAATGCCTCGTACCCTATTCCGACGTCGAACACGGGTAAGGGGTGTTACAGCCAAACTATGTATTGTGAGATTTTGAGTTGTATTGAATGTAAACTAAGCTATTGCATGCCCTATGCTAAATAAAATATGTGAACAATGACTTATTCGAGCTATGTCATGAATGATATGTGAACTGTGTTATGTGTACAATATATGTTGCATGAAATTTATATTATTTGCGAACCATACTCTATTGCAAATTGTGAATTTGCGAATTGTGTTATAATGTGTGAGCTCTGCTTAATTGCGAGCCCTATTATACTGAATATTGTGAATGTGTCAAAGAGATATGTTGACATTGTGACCTTATGAACCATTGGATATAGTTGGCATGCCATAGGATTGTGAGTACTCACCCATTATTGCGATAGGTATTGTGCCCAGAGATAGCGTTGGAGAGATAAGGGAATGTCAAGCATAGCTCCATTCAACGGAGACAACATAGGGCTCTTGATTCGTAAGTGTTGGAGAGTGTGAGCATTCATGCAACACTTATATTGGAGATAGCGTAGGGCTCTTTGAGTCTAAAAATGAGGCGTTATAAGGAGATTTATTTATCCAATATGTGGTGATAGAGTCCACTTATAGGAGGTGATAGAGTCCCCTATATTTTTCATAATCACAAGAATGCCAATTTATCATTATTTGAGATATATAAGTTATGATTAAGTATGAACTATTATTTTGCATGAATTATTATTCAGTATGGACTGATATTTCATATGAACTGTTATTTTGCATGAGCTACCATTTGGTAAGAACTGTTATTTCATATGAAGAAACGTTTGGTGCAAATTGATAATTTATGTGATCTGCCCATTTTATGCAAAATACTTATTATATGTGTACTACTTATTTTATAAGAACTATTGTGTCGTGTGAGTTACTATTTTGTCTAGACTGCAATAATATGTGAACTGTTATAGTTTGTCACCTTTTAACCTAATTGATGTGTTTATTTGTAGTATGTTTGAGCACTCACTAAACTTCAATAAGCTCACCTTCTTTTTTATAACATTACAATGATATAGCGTGCGAGGAGGTATGGAAGTGAGCTATCCAAGTGATCCATAATGAGGCTACACATAGGTATGTTGTTATGTTCCCAACCCAAATGAGGAAGGCAATATGGGACCAAATAATGGGATTTGGTATTAGACTTACTTATAATTGTCAGGTTGTAATTGGACACTATGGACTACTTAATTATTTGGTTTGAAAGTTTTACTCATGCTTTAGATAGATGATTGAAAAATAGACTATGATTGTTTGATGAATGCTTTGGTTAATTGATCGACTAGCTCATAAGTGTAGGCGGAAGAGCCGTTGGACATTCAGGTAAGACTTAGATGTTGAAGGTGTGTTTTAGAAAACAATTGAATGTTTAATATGCATGAATGTAAAATTAGAATAGTTATGTAAATTGTTAGTTGCCTACAAACTAATGAAATGACAAGTTTTATAAAAATGTGCATAATGTTTTAATTGATCTTCTAAAACAAGACTTATGTGTATAGTCCAATAATGCTATTTCCAAACTTTGTGAAATGGAGTTTTTCCCAACATATTACTATATATTATGTTTTAAATCTAATTATATATTTTAAACAAAACATTTTTTCCAAGTTCCTACAAATATATCCCCTTATAAAATATCCTACTGCATGCATGTATGTTTAACTAAAGTTTTCGAGGTAATTGTCTGTTAAATATTAAATTGTAAATTAGTCTTGTTGTTGATTGTTGGTCAGAGTAGTCCAATAGAAGCATGATATTAAGTTGTTATTAAATATTCCATGATTAATTGTGTGGTGTGATTTGTCAGTTGGTGTGATTTCTGGTGGTTTACACGGAGAGTCACTTCGATGGCTAATGTGACGTTCAAAATTTGGGTTAGGCCGTCTCGACTAGGTTCGTGGCGCCACATAAACATATGACTTAAGATTTAGGACTCCTTGTTGGTATGTTGCTATTACATGATATATCCTTATATACCTTTTCCATGGAATATTTTTTGCTTTAAATTAAAAATATGATTTGTACTAATATGACATAATCACCTCCCTCATATCACACTCACATTGGTATCCATCGTTTGCTCACCTTGCTTTATTATTGATTTGATGTCATTATCATGCCTCATGCTTTATAAAATTGTCATGTAAGCATGATGATAATATGTGATGATTAGTATACTTGTTGGATGAAATGAACCTTATTTGATCATATGTTTTTATCATTCAATGAAGTATGTCTTGTATGAATTTCTTCTTATGCTCTTCATAATTGGTATCATTGTAGCTTTGATAAGCTTTTGATATCCATTTTTATACCATTGTACTTTTCATACATTATTTCATTCATCAATAATTGGTATCTAGAAAGTAGGAGAAAATCATTAGGATATGCATCTAGTATGAGGGAGTACTAGAAACAAAAATTGCATGAAAACTTATTGAATTATCTTTGACATGCAATTCATTGATTCTTGGTTCATGCCTTGTTCGCATTTCTTATTAAAAAATGATAGTTTCGTTTAAGTATCAATTGCTATATTTCATTAGGTATGAATGTAGATGAACTTTAAGCAATTATGACTTATTTGTATGATCCTTAGAATTTTTTGCATAAAATGTTGTTTATAAATGGATTTCAAGTATGCTTATTTGTCTTATCATTGTTTCTTGAAGTTCATTGTTAACTTGTGAGAATACAAATGACATGATCTTTATATGAATATATTATGACTCATTGTGTTCTTGCTTCAATATTTTATTTCCCTAAGCCTAATTTAAAAAAAAACTTTAAAATTGGTATCATTCTTTTTATGCTTTTATTGCTTTTTTGATATACTGAAAAAATGGAGAAAAAGATGAAATTTGCATGTGCATGGATTTTACATATGTTTATCTTTTATATGCTTATGCAAATAAATTAATGTTCATGCATGTATGCTTATTTGATACATTGCTAGAATGTATGACATTTGTAAAGTCTTGGAATTCTTCATTGAATTTCTTAAATTTTTTCATGTGTATATGTTTTACATATGTTTATTGATAACTCTAGAAAAGAGTTATATTCCATGTCTTTAGAGCTAGCTAGCTGCTTGTACTTGGGTGCATTTAGTGGCATTTTAGGACATTTCATTAGTATTTTTATCATTGCATTAAAAGCATGGACTGTGTTTAAATTCTAGGTACTTTTAATTACATGTGGAAAGGTTGTGTTTGGTGGTTTGGTAGGTACAGGACGCGGAGAAAGAAATAAAGGAATGAAGGTTTGTTGGGGTAAAAGGTTGGATAGTTTACCACCTTGTATGCTGTGGCAATTCAAGGAAGATGAACGAGTCAACAATCAAAGCATATCAATCTTAGCCCAATCCTACTTATATGAGAAAAATCTGCCTAAAAAATAAGAGAAGATATCATGGGCTATTGGATTTGCCCTAAGAAGAAAAACTTATAAAAAGCCAAAGGAGGAAACCCTAAATAGGGGAGACTGGTAGGCAAAAATAAAGGGTAGTGACTGAGTAGAGATGAAAAGAGGAAACCAAAGGTAGTCCTTTTCAGCCACCACAGGACACTATGCTAATGGATTGAGGATTGGTTTGGTGAAAGCCATTTTTCCAAAGTTCTTCCATTATTTCTTAATCTATTCTCCCATGAATTGATTTGATTGAAACGATGTTGGATGATATTTTGGTTTTGAATTTTACTTGTAACGCCCCAAATCCCCAAATCCCCAAATCCTCTGCTAAAATTATTTTTTTGTGTTCGTGACATGAATGTATGTCTACCTTAGCGGTTAAGTGCTCTGGGAGTGTCTGGGAATTCATGTAACACCCCATTACCCGAGACCATCGCCAGAGTCAAGTATGAGACATTACTAAACTTATTTTAGTATTTAAACAAGTTCAAATAGTTCTCATAGTAAACTGTCCATTTGCGTCACAGTCGCTAAAAAAATTATATCTCAAGTTACAAAACTAGAAATCCAATTTCATAAATTTTTCCTTAAACTAGACTCATATATCTACTTACAAATTTTTTTCTAGAATTTTTTATTGGGCCAATTAGTACAGTTTATTAGTTAAATTCTCCCCTGTTTCAGGGTTCGGCTACTCTGATCCCTATGTATTACGAATTGAATGTCTCCCTGTACAGAGTTTCAATTACTATGCCATTTGTTTCTTATAAAACTAGACTCAACAAGGATTTCATACATGTAAGATACAACTTCTAATTGTTTATGTTGTTTCTTATAAAACTAGACTCAACAAGGATTTCATACATGTAAGATACAACTTCTAATTGTTTATGTACAATTTATGGTGAATTTTTAAAGTCAAAACAGGAGATTCAGAAATCGCTCTAATTCTGTTTCATCAAAACATAAATATCTAATAAAATAAAACTATTTTACTTATTTTGTTTCTTTCACATGAAAATAGATTCATTAAGATTAAATTCCATATTTTATTTATCATCTAATTCTATCTCTACTATTTTTAGTGATTTTTCAAACTCACGTCACTGCTGTTGACTGATTTTGTTTTGTGGCCAATTTTACCTTTCCAAGGATTTTCATGGTTTAATTAAGACATAAAGCATACAGGTTATCATATATAAACTTGATTAGCCATTCCAATAGCTAATCATTCTTAAAAATTTCCATTCCATCCATGGGCCATATCGTAAGATTATACACACAAAATGATTGGAATGCTATACATGCTATATTTCCAAAAATTACAAGTCATTATACCACAATTGTCCAGTGATAGTGTGAGCGTGCCTCCAACCGTCTTGATCTCCAAATTGACTTGTCAAAACTACAAAGAATGAAAAGGAGGGAGTAAGCATAGATGCTTAGTAAGTCCATATGCAAATAAAAAATAACTTAACAAAGCAACTATACCAACCAACATTAGCATAATATCATCAAAACATATATCACATTTCTACTCATCATTCATCATCTTACCATATTATTGTTGTCGTATCAAGTCTCAATCCGAGGGTTAAGTACATACCTGTCCAAGGTTCCCATTCCACAACACTTACCAATACGTCACTTGTATCTTGAGTACTCTTCCATATTACTAGAATTTTACCCGTTGAACACATCAGAATATAATTCGGATACATGGAAAGTTTGCACATAAGTGCCACATATGTAGCCAAGCTACCATGTAACCCGTCCATAAGCGAACTCGGACTCAACTCAACGTGCTCAGGCATTCGCATCCATAAGTGAACTTGGAGTCAACTCAATGAGCTCAGATGCCTAGTTACATCTCACGAACTCCGACTCAATGAGTTCGGACATTTGCATCCATAAGTGAACTCGGACTCGACTCAACGAGTTCGGATGCCCAAGTATCCTAATCTATTCCTAAGGTTCAACGAGACTTTCCTCGTTCGTACTCCTTTACCATTCTCGTTGGAATACCAATGACGATACTTCGGTAGTTTTTCACATTTTTCACATAATTCATAAAATTTTTGCATGTTGTCCAACAATTACCACAAAGCATAGAATCGTATGATAACAATCATAATATCGTATAAATAGCATTAAATGATTTAAAATAACGGTTATATTACAATATTTACATATGAACTTACCTCGGTACAATATGTTAGAAATCAAGCTTATTC
The DNA here is from genome assembly GCA_025698465.1 of Gossypium longicalyx. Classification (NCBI taxonomy): domain Eukaryota; kingdom Viridiplantae; phylum Streptophyta; class Magnoliopsida; order Malvales; family Malvaceae; genus Gossypium; species Gossypium longicalyx. The sequence continues at coordinate 62,286,278 of CM046997.1, forward strand.
CTCGGAAACTTTATTTTTCCCTCGATCACAACTTCAATCTCGTTCCTCTTGATCTATAATAAAAAATTTAGCTTATTTAATACTCACATTTATTAAAACATTACTTGACTCAAACTTTGGCAAAATTACATTTTTGCCCTTAAACTTTTGCATATGTACACTTTTGCCCCCAAGCTCGAAAATTAAACTTCATCCTATTTTCTTATGTTTTATGACATGCTGATCATTTTTCCCTTCTATAGCAACATCAAATTCACACTCTATCATGTATTTATGAACATTAGGTATTTTTATCGATTTTGTCGTTTTACTCGTTTCCACGTAAAATCGCTTAGCAAAAGTTGTTTAACACAATTTCAAGCTTCATATTCTACCAAAATACATCAAAATAAACACATTTCACCTATGGTTATTTTTCCAAATATAAACCCTAGGTTAAATTATTGGTAGAAATAGGTAAACCGAGGTACAAGGATTTCAAAAATGTAAAAAACATTAAAAACGGGCATAAAAATCACTTACAATCAAGGCTTAAAAGTGTTGAAACCCTAGCTATGGTGGAGAGAAAAAATCGGCAGCAACTTATGGAGAAGATGATCATTTTTGTGTTATTTTTCCCATTTTATTTCATTTAATATCCAAATGACCAAAATGCCCTTCCTTACTAAACTTTCAAAAATTCCACCCATATCCAATTTTTGTCCAGAAACTTAGAAATTGGTCAAATTTCTATTTAAGACCTCCTAATTAATATTCCAAAGCAATTTCATACTAAAAACTTCTAGAATGCAAGTTTTGCAACTTATTCAATTTAGTCCCTAATTTCAAATTAAGCACTTTATGCATAGAATTTCTTCACGAAATTTTCAAACAATCATGCACTCATATCATAAACCTCAAAATAATCATAAAATAATTATTTCTATCTCGGATTTGTGGTCCCAAAACCACTATTCTGACTAGGCCCTAATTCGGGATATCACAACTCTCCCCCCTTTTGGGATTTTCGTCCCCGAAAATCTTACTAGTAAACAGGTGTGGGTATTGATTTCTCATAGTTTCCTCGGGCTCCCATGTAGCCTCTTCTACCCCATGTTTTTGCCATAATACTTTCACGAGTGCAATACTTTTATTTCTTAGTTGTTTGACCTCCCGAGCTAAAATTTTAACCAGTTCTTCATTATAAGTCATATCCGGTTGCAACTCGATTTCTGTCAGTGAAATCACATGTGAAGGATTGGAACGATACTGACGTAACATAGGTACATGGAATACATCATGAATCTTCTCTAATTCTTGTGGTAATGCTAACCGATATGCTACCGGGCTAATTCTTTCAATAATTCTAACCATCTTCACTGTCTCAAATTCAAATCTTTTTGTGACATCAAGTACTTGAGACTTTTGTGGTCGGTATATACTCGGCACTTTTCACCATACAAATAATGTCGCCAAATCTTCAAAGCAAACACTATAGCAGCTAGTTCCAAATCATGAGTCGAATAATTCCTTTCATGAGGTTTTAACTGCCTCGAAGCATAAGCCACAACCTTTCCCTCTTGTATAAGTACACATCCTAAGCTGTTTAAAGAGGCACCACTATACACCACAAATTCTTTACCTGACTCGGGTTGTACCAACACTGGTGCTTCAGTCAGTAACTTTTTCAATTTCTCAAAACTCTGTTGACATTCTTCCATCCACTCGAATTTAACATCCTTTTGGAGTAGTCTAGTCATAGGAGTAGCAATCATAGAAAATCCATTCACAAATCATCGATAATAACCAGCTAGACCTAAGAAACTTCTAACCTCAATTACATTCTTCGGCGGTTTCCAATCAACAATAGCCGAAATTTTACTAGGATCAACCCGTATACCATCACCCGAAACAATATGACCCAAAAATCCGACTTCTCGAAGCCAAAACTGACTTTTACTAAACTTGGCATACAACTATTTATGTCTCAAAGTTTGCAAAACTATCTTCAAATGCTCAGCATGTTCTATCTCATCCTTCGAATAGATCAAGATATCATCAATAAATACCATAACAAACATGTCCAAGTATTGCCGAAATATGCGATTCATTAAATCCATAAACATAGCAGGAGCATTTGTCAAACCAAATGGCATAACTAAAAATTCATAATGGCCGTACCTTGTTCTAAAAGCAATTCTAGGCACATCTGATTCTTTTACTCGCAACTGGTAGTACCCAGACCTCAAGTTAATCTTTGAGAACCATGTCACTCCTTTCAACTAATCGAATAAATCAATTCTCAACAACAGATACTTGTTCTTGACTGTCACCTTATTTAATTGCTGATAGTCTACACACAATCTCATTGAACCATCCTTATTTTTCACAAATAATACAGGAGCACCCCAGGGCGAAAAACTCGGTCTCACAAAACCTTTGTCAGCCAACTCTTGCAACTGTGACTTCAATTCTTTCAACTCTATTGGTGCCATTCTATACGGAGCAATTGAGATCGGAGTTGTTCCCGGTATCAACTCAATACCAAATTATACTTCTCTGACAGGAGGCAAACCCGACAACTCTTCTGGAAATACATCTGCGAATTCACACACAATCGGCACCGATTCCACTTTCTTCTCAGATTCTTTTGTATTCAATACATACGCCAAATAAGCTTCATAACCCTTTTTCAAATATCTCTGAGCTAACATCGAAGTAAACACATTAAGCAATGCCTCTAATTCGTCCAACTCAACCCGTAAAATTTCACCATTTTTACATTTCAATTCAATAACTTTCTGTCTACAATTCACGATAGCATCATGCAATGTTAACCAATCCATACCCAAAATGACATCGAATTCATCAAACGGCAACAACATCAAGTCGGTCGGAAAATAATGACCCCTAATCATCAAAGGACATTTCTTACATACTTTATCAACTATGACACATTTTCCTAACGGGTTCGACACTTTAACCATAAATTCTGTAGACTCAACAGGTATGTTCATATTAGACACCAATTTCATCCACACATACGAATGAGTAGAACCAGGGTCGATCAAAGCAATAACATTAATATCATAAAGAGAGAAAGTACCGGTAATCACGTCGGGAGACGAAGCATCTTCACGCGCCCTTATGGCATAAACTCTAGCCGGAGCTCTAGTTTCAGATTTCGGCGCTAATTCTCTGACTACATTCTTGCTGCCTGCCTTATTTCCAGTATTTCTTGAAGATCTTCCTCTCGAAACAGTGCCACTTGGTTTTGCACTCTGAAATTTTTCTTTCTCGATCCTCTCTAGACAATCTCTAATAAAATGATCCGGAGACCCACACTGGTAACATTCATTAGTTCTACAAGGACCAAAGTGACTTCTACCACATCGTTGGCACTCGGGTCTAGCAATTCTCGAATTTCCTACACTAGCCACTAAAGTAGTCTGAGATTTGAAACCCGCATTTTTCTTTTTATGATCTCCATATGAATGTCCCGCTGATGCCTGAGAACGAGAATACATATCCTTGGACTTTCTAGACTGTGGTGGGAGTGTACTGCTCATCGGTCTTTTCTTCCAGTTTCTAGTCTCAGCCTCCGCCTTTCTCTTCTCTTTAACTAGTTCTTCAGCCTTGCAAGCTCGATCAACAAGTACTACGAACTCTTTCAACTCAAGAATTCCTACAAGTACTTTGATATCTTCATTAAGTCCATCTTCGAATCGTCTACACATTTTAGCCTCTGAAGGGATATATTCTCGAGCATACTTGCTCAATTGAACGAACTCTCTTTCATGCTCGGTAACTATCATGTTGCCTTGCTTCAACTCGAGAAACTCTTTACGCTTCTGGTCTACAAATCTTTCGCTAATATATTTATTTTGAAATTCTTCTTGAAAGAATTCCGAAGTCACCTTCTTTTTTGGTACCACTGAAATTAATGTTTTCCATCAATGATAAGCAGAATCCCTCAGCAATGATATAACACACTTCAAGCACTCTTCATGTAACATCTCGAAATAGGGCCTAAATGGAATAGTGGTTACGAAACCACAAATATGAGATAAAAAAGTTTATTTTGATTAATTTTTATGATTTATCGAGTGATTAGATGCATGTGTTAGAGTATTGATAAGAAATTTTATAGATTGCATGTTTAATTTGCCTGTTAGGGCTTATTTGCAGAAGTTGCTACAACAGCCCGATTTAGGGCCTAAATGGAACGATGGTTTTAGAACCACGAATTTGAAGTTGAAAATGTTATTTCGATTAAGTTTTAAGGTTTATTTATTGATTAAAATATTGTGTAAAAATATCGTTAAGTAATTTTACTGATAAAGTGCTTAATTGGACTTTTAGGACTAAATTGCAAAAGTTGCAAAATATGTGTTCTAATTCATAAGTACTTGATTGAAATGGGGGTTTAAAGAGGAGGTCATTAAATGGTAATTAGACCATTATATTTTTTTGGACAAAAATAGGCATGAATACGACAAAATTTTAAAGAAAGGCCTTACGGGCATTTTAGTCATTTGGTAATTAAAAGAAATAAAAAGGGAAAATAAAGCCAAAATTGACTCATCTTTTTCATGGAGGCCGAAATTAGCATGGGGGAAGCCATGACTAGGGCTTTCAAGCTTTCCAAGCTCAATAGTAAGTCCGTTCTAGCCCCGTTTTTCAAGTTCTTTACGTTTTTGGAATCCCGGTAACTTGATTAAGCTTATTCTAGCAATAATTTAAGCTAGGGTTCATATTTGGAAAAATACCCATAGGTGAAATGTGTTTATTTTGATGTTTTATGGTAGAATATGAAGGCTGAAATTATGTTAAACAACTTTTGCTAAGCAGTTTTAAGCAAAAATAAGTAAAACGGCTTAATCGGTAAAAGTTGTTATTTTTCATAACTATATGTTAGAGTGAGAATTTGATGTTGCCATAGAAGGAAAAAATGATCATCATGTCATAAAACATAAGAATAAGGGATGAAGTTCAATTCCCGAGCCTAGGGGCAAAAGTGTAAATATGCAAAAGTTTAGGGGCAAAATTGTAATTTTGCCAAAGTTTGAGTTAAGGGCTGTTTTGAATATTACATTAATTAAATAATTAAAATATGATGTTTTAGATCCCAAAAAACGAGATTTGAACCTAGAATGGGAGAAAAATAAAAAATAGAGAAAGTTGGTAAAATAGCCATTTTAGTATCGAGGTAAGTTCATATGTATAATAAGAATTAATTTATGCATGTTTCAATGTAAAATTCATATATTTACTATGACTGCCGAGGTATTGAAAGTAAGTATAATTATGATGATTTAAATTTTCAATATTAATTCGACATGGAAATGAGAAAGTATGTAAGTTTGTATGTAAATAATACATTTTCTTTATTATATGTAAATAATACATTTTCTTTATTATGTTTTTATATTTCAGCATATTTTATGTATTGTAGCTGATTTTTGAATCATAATTGACTATTGGAAGTATGGAATCAAGAATTATTAAGAGAGAGAAATCCCGGTTGAACCTTCAGAAAGATTGGATGATACAGATGGTATGTAACTAGGTCACATGTATGGTGCTGAGTGCACATCATGTGTACAAGAGAGTTGCAAGACATTATGATGTAGCTAGATCGCATGGGTGATACTATGTGTACACCATGTAGATGAGAGAGCTACGGGATATATGTAGCTAGGTCGCATGCGTGGTTCTAGATGAAGGACACCATGTAGACAAGAGAGCTACGAGATAAACTGGCTAGGTCACATGGGTGGTACTAACTGTTCACCATGTGTACAAGAGAGCCAAAATTATGTGTACAATCGAGCTAGGTCACATGAGTGGTGCTAAGTGAAGGCCACTATGTGTACAAGAGAGCTTCAATTTTAAAGGTGGGTTGTGTGCGATACCATCGCGTATCTGTTATTATTCCGAAGAGTTCAACTGGGAAATTGATTAAATGAAATTGTGTATGACTTTGTGATAATAAGTGTAAGTATATACGTGTGTAAATTATGAGCAATATGCTCGATATGTGATTGGAAATTGGAAAGATTGTTATAGGTAAGTGATGAATACAATTGAAGTGTGAAATATCAAAATTGACAATAAAACTGTTATGGATAGTTGCAGTGACGTGAATCTAAAAATTTACCAAAAATAGTAGAAATTAAATCAGAGACTGAATGAGATATCAAATTAAATCTTAATGAGTCTATTTTCATGTAACAGAAACAGAACAAGCAAAGGAATTCTATATTATGAGATATTTAAGTTTTTGAGAGACTGGTTCAGAATGACTTCATGATCCCCTGTTCTAACTTGGAAAAATCATTAAAAATTGTACAAAAAATAATTAGGGGATATAATTTATATTCTTGAAATCCTTAATGAGTGTAGTTTCAAATGAAATAAAGTAAAACATCCTTTGAATTCTGTACGAGGATAAAATTGATTCGTAGTGAAGAGTGGTTAGAACAGTTGAGCGGTGAAATAGGGATAACTTCAATGAATAAACTGTACTAATTGGTTGGACCAAAAATTCTGAAAATTTTATGGTAAGAATATACGTGAATCTAGTTTCAAGAAAAATTAACGGTTTTTAATTTGGAGTTCTGTAGCTCTAGAAATAAATAATTTAGTTTCTGGTACTCTGCTGGACAACTTATTTTGAACTTGTTTATGATTGTAATAGTGAAAGTATGTGTGTGTTTGTGATGGTAATATTCCGGGAACATATTGTGACTTCATTTAAAGTATGATAATGTATTGTTTATTAATATTTACCTACTTACTTACTAAGCTATAATGCTTACTCCCTTCCTTTCCTTTTTCTTATAGTGTCTCAGATGTTAGCTCGAGTTGGAGGTCGCCGGAGGTTAAATCACACTATCAAACTATTGATCGATATATAAAGGTTTTAAAGTATTTTTAAGTATTTGGTATGTATGGAGACTCGTTTAATTGTTACTAAGTTGCTAGGAATTGGCCTAAAATACTGACCTATGTTATTTGAAGGTCTCTATTGTATAAAGTCATTTAATGTAGATAGTCTTGATTATGTTATTAATTAAATGATGCAATTTATGAATGTGTATGCTTGCCTATGTGTGTGGCTGAATTAAAGCATGATATGGGCCTTGTAAGCTCTTTTTAAGGGACAGCTTGAATGTGTTTGAAAATTTTTTAAATTAGAGCGAAATTATGAATCGGTTTTTATACGATGATTAGTGATTAAGTCCGGTAATGCCTCGTACCCTGTTCCAGCGTCGAACACGGGTAAGGGGTGTTACACTTCAGGTGTACAAGATAACTCATCAAATACCCAAATAGAGTTTTCGAGCCAAAATTTTGCTTTTTCAGCGTCATAATCAACATTTGCTCTAAATTCTTCGGCCCCTTGCTTGCGAATTCGGTCAACCGGAGATCTACGGAATTTCGTCAAATCCATACCTGAAGGCATCTGGGGTATAGGTTGAGGAATCAGGGGTGGTGGGGGAGGTTGTTGAGCAGTAGGGTTCGTACGAACAAACTCTGTATACCAAGCATTCATCATTTGGAGAAAGGCTTCCCGAGCCCTATCTCCTCCTCCTTGACCAGCAGTAGGAGGTCAACTTTCAGTTGGCACCGCCCCTTCAGCAGGAGCTGGCGCATTGCTCTCTACATCATCAGCCACAGTTGGATCGGGATCCATTTACTATAAAAAATCATTTAAAAACGTTAGGAGTCGTCACACTATCACAAAATATATATGGCATGTATAGCAAAATCCGTACTTACACCATGTTAGTCTGAGAACCGACTAAACCTACTCTGATACCACCAAATACAACGCCCCATTACCCGAGACCATCGCCGGAGTCGAGTATGAGACATTACTAAACATATTTTAGTATTTAAACAAGTTCAACCAATTATCATAGTAAACTGTCCATCTGCATCACAGTCGCTAAAAATATTATATCTCGAGTTACGAAACTAGAAATGCAAATTTGTAAATTTTCCCTAAAACTAGACTCATATATCTACTTACTATTTTTTTTCTAGAATTTTTGGTTAGGCCAATTAGTACAATTTATAAGTTAAAGTCTGCCCTATTTCAGGGTTCGGCTACTCTGACCCCTGTGTATTACGAATCAGATATATCCCTGTACAGAGTTTCAATGACTATGCTGTTTGTTTCTCATAAAACTAGACTCAATAAGGATTTCATACATGTAAAGTAAAACTCCTAATTGTTTATGTACAATTTATGGTGAATTTTTAAATTCAAAATAGGGGATTCAAAAATCGCTCTGATTCTGCTTCACCAAAACATAAATATCTCATAAAATACAACTATGTTACTTATTTTGCTTCTTCCAAATGAAAATAGATTTATTAAGCTTCAATTAAATATTTAATTCATTATCGAATTCTATCTCTACTTATTTTATTGTTTTCTCAAACTCACGTTGTAACACCCCAAACCCGGCCCAGAAGTTATGGCCGGATCCGACGTGTCACATTGAAGTTTTTAAGAAAACCCATGCCTCTTTCAACGTCTTTCTTAGTGTTTTAAAAGATAGTCTTTGCTAAGTTAATAAAGTGAATGGAAGCTGTGCACCAGGTAGGTATCCGAAACAGAGGAGGTGAGCCTAGAAGGCTGCTTAAGTACCAAGCTCTTGATTGGATCCAATCCTAGACATGCCTACAACCATTGCCACACTTTGTTGCTAGGTTAGGTTTTGAGAAAAAAGAGTTGGAATTCATTTAAGTAGATATTTTTGATAAACCGATTAATTGTATCGTTACGTTATTTTGAAAACAATTATCATTTTGGAAACACGCCCTAGGTCTAACTCATATTGTTATCAGAAAAATATAGGGTATAAGATAAAGTAATCCCAGAAAAATAATTAAAATGGCCTTATTACAACCCAAAACCAAATAATAATATTAATAAGATAAAACTTATAAAGAAATAAATCGGCTACTTATTGCAATTAAAAAAACAGAAATGTAAATGATGAGTGTGGCCATCTCGAGTCCTCGCACTCCAAACCATTTAAGCTTAGGGATTACCGCATTTAGAAACGGGTGAGTTTACTAAAACTCGAGTGTGTAATCCCAATAACAAACAAATGATAAATAACACAGTATCAAGACAATCTGGGCCAAAGCCCTATTTAGTCTTGACATATATTGGGCCAAGCCTCGCTTAATCTGTTCATTGGGCCAAAGCCTTTTCATAAATCATATCACTGGGCTGAAGCCTTTATTGTAAACAGTATGGCCCTTAGGCCCATTTCAATATCACATGTAATGTCAATGAATGTATGCAAGCCCATTTGGGGAGACTACTCAACCCACCATCCGCTACTCTCCACCCGTACCAACCAACACACCATGTGGGGATTAACTCGACCCACCCCGCCATAACTCTCCACTAGCAGCATAGCTGCTTTATCATATAACTGGAGGCCTTGCCTCTTTTAATAATCAGGGCATAAGCCCTTTTCGTAAACTGGGCATAAGCCCTTTCGAGTAAATGGGGCATCACCCTTTTGATGGCCGGGCGAGAGCCCTTTAGCACTTCCTCCATCAATATAACCCATATCCCATGCAATATGTCATGTATGCAGAATGTCATGCCCATATTTGAATCAAACAACATGCCCATATTTGAATCAAACAATCACAGTCAAGTCATTCATATCACCAACATATATTCACAATCAAATCCGTCAACCACACAGTCCAAGTCAGTCACTTGCCCACAAGGGCAAAACAGTCATTTTTCATATTATAAGGGTATTTTCATAATTTTACCAAAAATCAGGGTTTTCCATGTTCATTACATTTGTCAATATTTCTGGGTGTTTAAACAATGATCTTTAACCCACTTATCAAATTCGGGCTTTTAGGCCCAAAACCCCTAATGGGCCCTACGAATGCTGATTTAGCCCACTAAGCCTGCTTAACCCAAATTTTACCATAGTACTAACCGTGTTAACATGCAACTTTTCCAAATTCCATTTTCTATCAATTTTACCCAAATGGGCCCATTTGGCCCAATTCCAGCCCATTGAGGCCCAACTTACCATCGTGCACAAAATTGAGTTCTTACCCGTTCCATCGATCCAAACACCGACCTTATCGTATTTATCGCATCTATACCCACACGCAACATTACAAGTTCCCGAAATGCCAGTATTTTAGCATTTCGGCTTCTCAGCAGATATTAATCTAAGCTATTACGAGGGTTAGTACACACTTGTTATGGGTTGAAGTTAAAACGTTTCCATAATCAATCACCTACGATAACCACCACCTGTCACTCAAACTTAACTAATCCAATATCAATATATATAAATCCTAAGCACATCAGTCATACGGAACATAAGGGCATATTCGTCATTTTACCATACAAGGGTATTACGGTCACTTTACCCCACAGGGGCTTTACGATCTTTTTACCAATTAGGGGTATTTTAGTAATTTCATCCTACAAGGGTGTTTTGGTAAATCTACAAACCAAGGGTATTTCAGTAATTTTGTAAACCAATGGTATTTCTATAATTTTTAGAGAGTCAAGGGTATTTTTGTAATTTTGTAAATCAGGGGTATTTTGGTAATTTTACAAATTGAGGGTATTTATGTAATTTCACAAACTAATGGTATTTCGGTAATTTTACAAACTAGGGGTATTTTGGTAATTTTAAAAACTAGGGGTATTTTGGTCATTTTACAAACTAGGGGCATTTTGGTAATTCTATCCTACAGGGGTATTTTAGTAATTTCACAATCGAGGGTAAAACGGTAATTTTGTAAACTGAGGGTAAAATGGTAATTTTGTAAATCGAAGGTAAAACGATAATTCTATAAATCGAGGGTACTTTGGTAATTTTACAAGTCGAGGGCATTTCAATAATTGGTAAACTAAAGTATTCTAAACAGTGGGGATAACAATACAAATGGCCCTAAAGCCCATTCTCGGCCCAAATGGGCCCACACGCGCGTGCGTGACCCTTTTAGCCCAAATCTAGCCACGAATATGAGATTCACCTAGCCTAGTCTAATATTTACTACACAATCAAACAACTTATCCAATTGGGCCCGTGAGGCCCATTGAGCCCAAATGGCCCCCTTTCGCCCATCGCGCCCCAAGTAGCCATCATACTGACTAGAGTAGTGAGAAATACACACCGATAGGAGACTGGAGTTAATCCACGCTCCGAGCACTCTTAGCCGACGCCCAACCCAAACGAGCACGCCATACAGCGAAAGGGATCAGCCAAGAAATGTACCTTTACTTTCCTCATGGTTCCCTCTATTTAAAGCCAGCTTCACAACCACTCTTATGTTAGCTTCCCGATGTGGGATCCCTCCAACATCGAGTTTAAATTCAACACCAACTCTTGTCGCCCCTGTTAGCAAAATAAATGCTCATTGCTTGCCCCCCCAGATTCGAACCCATGCCTCCCCTCGGATGCTCTCAAGACGCTACTTGCCACTAAGCCACAAGGCTTTTTGTGTCATGTTTTATCCCCAATTAATTATAAGGTCTAAAGGCCAAAGTCCAGGTTCCCTTAAAAAAAACCAAAATAAATTGCAAGAGCCAAGGCTTGAACCCAGGCTCCCATACAACCTCAATGATCCACAACCACTAGACTACAAGCTTCCTTGTGTCATTTATTTAACACAATAATTTAAAAGCCCTCATCCAAGCATCCATTTTTTTTTTTTTTCACTTAATACCAAAATTTTTGCTAAAGCCCAAGTTTGAACCCAAGATTTCTCTAACACTTCTCAGGGCCATTAACCACCAAAGCAGACATTTAATTGTGTCATTTCATTGCACAATTAAATACCTATATACAACCTCCTTACGGACCCGCACTCAAGGCCCAATACTTCTAGGCCCCAATTCGGGGTGTTACACACGTCACTGTTGCTGACTGATTTTGTTTTGTGGCCAATTTTACCTTTCCAAGGATTTTCATAGTTTAATTAAGACATAAAGCATACATGTTATCATATATAAACTTGATTAGCCATTTCAATAGCTAATCATTCTCAAACATTTCCATTCTATCCATAGGCCATATCGTAAGATTATACACACAAAATGATTGGAATGCTATACATGCCATATTTCCAAAAATTACAAGTCATTATACCACAATTGTCTAATGATAGTGTGAGCGTGCCTCCGACCGTCCCGATCTCCAAATTGACTTGTAAAAACTACAAAGAATGAAAAGAAGGGAGTAAGCATAGATGCTTAGTAAGTCCATATACAAATAACAAATAACTTAACAAAGCAACTATACCAACCAACTTAGCATAATATCATCAAAACATATATCACATTTCTATTCATCATTCATCATCTTACCATATTATTGTTGTCGTATCAAGTCTCAACCCGAGGGTTAAGTACATACCTGTCCAAGGTTCCCATTCCACAATACTTACCCATACGTCACTTGTATCTTGAGTATTCTTCCATATTACTAGAATTTTACCCGTTGAACACATCAGAATATAATTCGGATACATGGAAAGTTTGCACATAAGTGCCACATATGTAGTCAAGCTACCATGTAACCCGCCCATAAGCGAACTCGGACTCAAGTCAACAAGCTCGGGCGTTTGCATCCATAAGTGAACTCGGACTCAACTCAACGAGCTCGGATGCCTACTTATATCTCACGAACTCCAACTCAACTCAACGAGTTTGGACATTTGCATCCATAAGTGAACTCGGACTCGACTCAACGAGTTTGAATGCCCAAGTATCCTAATCTATTCCTAAGGTTCAACGGGACTTTTCTCGTTCGTACTCCTTTACCATTCTCCTTTGAATACCAATGACGATACTTCGGTAGTTTTTCACATTTTTCACATAATTCATAAAATTTTTGCATGTTGTTCAACAATTACCACAAAGCATAGAATCACATGATAACAATCATAATATCGTATAAATAGCATTAAATGATTTAAAATACCAGTTATATTACAATATTTAGATATGAACTTACCTCGGTACAATATGTTAGAAATCAAGCCTATTCCTCAGAAACTTTATTTTTCCCTCGATCACGACTTGAATCTCGTTTCTCTTGATCTATAATAACAAATTTAGCTTATTTAATACTCAAATTTATTAAAACAGTCCTTGACTCAAACTTTTGAAAAATTACATTTTTGCCCCTAAACTTTTGCATATTTACACTTTTGCCCCAAAGCTCAGAAATTAAACTTCATCCTATTTTCTTATGTTTTATGACATGCTGATCATTTTCCCCTTCTATAGCAACATCAAATTCACACTCTATCATGTATTTATGAACATTAGGTATTTTTATCGATTTTGTAGTTTTACTCATTTTCACGTAAAATCGCTTAGCGAAAGTTATTTAACACAATTTGAAGCTTAATATTATACCATAAAACATCAAAATAAACACATTTCACCTATGGTTATTTTTCCAAATATAAACCCTAGGTTAAATTATTGGTAGAAATAGGTAAACCGAACTACGAGGATTTAAAAAATGTAAAGAACATTAAAAACGAGCATAGAAATCACTTACAATCAAGGCTTAAAAGTGTTGAAACCCTAGCTATGGTGGAGATCAAAATTCAGCAGCAACTTATGGAGAAGATGATCATTTTTGTGTTATTTTTCTCATTTTATTTCCTTTAATATCCAAATAACCAAAATGCCCTTCCTTACTAAACTTTCAAAAAATTCCATCCATATCCAATTTTTGTCCATAAAATTAGAAATTGGTCAAATTTATATTTAAGACCTCCTAATTAATATTCCAATGCAATTTCATACTAAAAACTTCTAGAATGCAAGTTTTGCAACTTATTCAATTTAGTTCCTAATTTCTAATTATGCACTTTATGCATAGAATTTCTTCCCGAAATATTCACACAATCATGAATTCATATCATAAACCTCAAAATAATAATAAAATAATTATTTCTATCTCGGATTTATCATCCCAAAACCAGTACGCAGATTAGGCCCTAATTTGGGATATCACAATTCAGGCCTTGGCTTGCATAAAATTTTTCTTTTTGAAGATAAAACCCCTATCTTTGGTCAGTAGGGTTATAAGTAAAAAAGAATTATAAACATAACAGAATGGGCTTGCTGGTCTAGTGGTTAGTGGCATGTAGAGTGTGCTAGTGGTCTGAGGTTCGAATCCCTGCTTGTGCAAATGGAGATTATTTTTTACTGATGGCCATGGGAGGTAGTTATGTTTGACTGAAACACTAAGAGTTTGAACAAGTTTGAATGGGGTTGTTGTTTGCCAAATCTAAGGAGAAGGATGGGGGATTTCAGTTGTTGGAGATTGTAGATAGGAGGAAATTGAGGAGGAAATAGGGGAATTTGAATTGTTTGAAAGTGGTTGTGTTGAATTTGAACTGATGGCACACAGAGTTTTGGTTTCGGTAGGGGTGTGTTGAGGGGTAAGTGTTAGTTTGTTGACCGAATAGAGGTGTTCATTCTAACAGCCCCTACCCGCGTCTAATGTCGGGACAAAATACGAGGCATTATCGAACTTAAACACAAACAATCATGCTATCCGAGTCATAAAATTTCATTCCAAATTAAAACCAATCAAATATATTCATAGTGTCCCTGTTATGGGCCTACGGGGCCCAAAACATGCATTAAAATTGGTCTGGGACTAAATCAAGAACTTTGGGAAGTTTCAGGACAACTTAGGAAATTTCCACATAAAATAGGGTCACATGCCCGTGTGGACATAGGGGCAGACCCATGTGCCATCAACACGCCCATGTCCTCAGGCCGTGTAACTCTTTACTTATGATGTCATCAAACAAATTTAACCACACGGTCGGGCCATACGTTCGTGTCACCAAGCCGTGTTCCTCACACAGTTGAGACACACGGCCGTGTCTCAACCCGTGTAGTCAATACTTAGGCTATTTTCCAAGCCTTTATCTTAGGCTATTTTCCAAGCCTTTATATTACCCATAAACCCTTACAACCTTATACACATTAAAGCCACAAATCATGGTTTCACTTTAGTGATTAATCACTCTTTATCAAGACATATTCGTAACATTTACATGCCCTCTTAGATGCAATGCATCTACTCATGAACTACCAAGTTTATATTCCTTAATTCACATTCATAAGACTTGTCATATTGATGACCACTTTTACCATTATACAATGGTTACTAACTTATCCATCAAGCACTCATGTTCAACCATTATCACGTTGTTTTTATAATGTACAATTACTTCATGACTATGACCACCTCAATTGGTCATAGAGCATACATCCAACACACATATCATATTACCAAACATGCATGTCAAACAATATGTTCAAATCATCCATCATATGCATTAAAACATGACATGATTAGCTAGACTTACAAACCATAATCAATATGAGCCACATCTCATGGCCATATACAGTAGCTTGATATAGACCAATACATTTAGCCAAATCATAATAACTCATGTCATAAAACTAGGTCTCTATACATGCCACTCACTTGAAATTTTTAACATGTATATCAATACCCCAAGGTGATATCTTGGTAGTGTGATGTTGCCTCTGACATTCTCCAACCCCGAGCTAACCTGACAACACTAAAAGAAATGGAAAGGAGGGAGTCAGATTTATGCTTAGTAAGCTCCAATGAAAAATAATAAGCAATGTGATAACGTGATATTTTCAAATTCTTTCTATTTATTCCAAAGTCTAGTCAAGCTAATTTCCTAAGTCATGATCACTAAATTATTCGTTTCTGGAGCTACGGGACTCCAAATTGAGAACTGTTAATTTTTCCTGATAGTAGAATCACATATCTTTTTACCATAAAATTTTCAGAATTTTTGGTCTAGGAAATAAGTATAGTTTATTCTTTAAAGTTACCCCTGTTTCAATGTCTGGCAGTTCTGACCTCTCTTCACTATGAATTAATTATCTCATAGTATGAGACTCAAATTATGCTTATATCTATTCCCTTGAACATAGACTCATTAAGGATTATAAGCATATAAATTATAACCCATAATCATTTTTGTACAATATTTAATGATTTTCCAAAGTTAGGAAAGGGGAGTCTGAGATCACTCTAACCTTGTTTCACAAAAATTCAAATTTCTCATCATATGAGATTCCTTTGCGTACACCATTTCCTTTATCTGAAACTACACTTGATAAGCTTTACTTTCATATTTTACACAACCTCTAACTCAATTTCCACTATTTTTGGTGGATTTTCAAAGTTGAACTGCTCCTATTGTACTAATCTGTCTTAGTGCAACATAATGATAACCATCACAAATTTGTCATTGAAATTATTCTCATAAATATCACTCATTCATTTGCACTCTTATCACAAGTCCATTTCATTTCATATGGCAAACACATGCTCATGGGTTTCGAGTATGTACCTGTGCTATCTCTTAGCACAGCCACTCATCCAAACATGACAATCATATACATCATACTAGTATCATCTAAGCATAGATGAGTTTATCATTTCAAGTATTTCCATTCCATTTCTCATATTAATTCCCGTTGAATTCCTCGGAACCTCGATTGATATCACATTTATCATCAAGCCATGCAAGTGATCATTTCAAGTATGCACTCCCATGAACCTCACTCATTACGGCGATATTACCAGTCCAGGCTAAATCCCCCGTATCATAACTCAAAGAGTGTTGTCGGGATTACCAGTCCAGGCTAAATTTAGTCCTTAATCGAATTACCCATCTGGGTTAAATTCTTAATGCACCCATATTCTTCGAAAGGCTCGATCACTTAAGTAACACCCGTCCGGGCTAGATCCTTTCTATATTGAGATCAAATGATTACTCATACAGGTTAAATCATTTTCTGCAACACATGCAGGATCTCATGTCATGTAAACAATGATTTATCCATCAGATATCCATTTTTATTCAACCAAGATTTTCTCTTTTCGTCAAGTATATCAATATGCATAGATGATCATGCAATGTACATTCAATTCAACACATTTTAATGTTTATTTGGGCATTATTCCATACAGTAAAAATAACATATCACCTAGTTTTCATACAAACTTATTCATTTCATTTAAAATGTCAATTTCCATCAAATGTCCATTAACGTCAAATCCAATACAATCATAGCAAGATCTTTCATGTATAACAATAATAACATCAATAATATGCTTATTAAATCAAGCGAACTTACCTCGAATACGGAAACGACAAAATTACCATTTAATCTAAAACTTGTATTTTCCCGATTTAAGCCCGAATCCTGATTTCCTTGATCTATCATTTCAAATATAGCCTATTTAGGACTCACATTATTCAAATTGACCCAAAATCATATTTTGGAAAATTATATTTTTGCCCTTAAATTTTATCGAAATTACACTTTTGCCCTTAGGCTTGTAAAGTGATTTTTATTCCCTTTTCCCATTCTATAGGCCTATCCGAACCATTTTCATAACTATAGCAAACTACAATTCTCATCATAACACCTTTTTATACCATTTTTACAACTTTTACAAAACCGTCCTTTCAGACGTTTTCGTCGAAAATCGCTTAGTAAAAGTCATTTATTTAACACCCAACACTCATTTTCTACCATTAGACATCAAAATACAAGCATGTCACTCATGGGTAAATTTTTAAACGTAAACCCTAGCTCAAAACAATGGTAGAAATTAGTAGATCATGTTACCGGGACTTCAAAAATGTAAAGAACATTAAAAACGAGGCTCAGGATCACTTACAAATCAGCTTGGAAGCTTGAACCAAACCCTAGCCATGGTGTCCATGCTAGTTTCAGGTAGATGGAGAAGATGATAGCCAATTTTGGCTTATTTTCCCTTTTTAATTCTTTTAATTATTAGATTCCCAAAATGCCCTTAACTTAAAAATATTTTATTACACCCATTTCATGTCTATTTTTGTCCAACAATTAACCAATGGTCTAATTACCATTTAAGGACCTCCAATTTAAAAACTCATAACAATTGCACACTTCTAACATGTGGAACTCAAGTTTTGCATTTTTTACAATTTAGTCCTTTTGACTAAATTAAGTGCCCAAACGTCAAAATTTTCAAATGAAATTTTCACGAAATCATTCTGTGAAATCATAGATCATAAAAATATAATAAAAATAAATTTTATTACGTCAAATTTGTGGTCTTGAAACCACTGTTCTGACCAGGCCCTAATTCGGGATGTTACATTTCTCCCCCTTTAGGGATTTTCGTCCCCGAAAATCTTACCAGGAAAGTGGGTTTGGTTTTCACTTAGATTATTCAATCTCATAATTGATGCCAAAGAACTTTCATTCAGGCCATGCCTTCAATACTCTCTCTTTATTTTCTCGTACTAGAATCATAGGTGATTCATTGCCATGCCACACATCGGCTAAATTTCAACCTCTATCCGAGAGTGTTCAAATACATAAAGGTCAGATCTATGCCATCATAACTAAGTTACTCACATGCTTGAATCTTTTCGATTTCGAATAATGAACTCGTCAATTCATCTTGGCCTTATACTCTTTAAGACATTTTTACAATTCGTTTGTTTTCTAACTCCACTCTTAATTGTCTTTAAATTCCAAAACCTCCTTTAGCTTTCCCAAGATATCAACATGTAGAACCCAAATCTCAACCCGATTAGTGAAGATTAGAATTCCAAGATATCTAACAATCATAAAGACACGGAATTCCATGAATCTGGTGAGCAGACATTCGGACATACCAGCATAATTTACAAATCTCATAACATTTAACAACACGCTACATATCACTTTCCTCTTTCAAGGACAAGAATAATCCAGATAAGAAAATCCATATTAACTTTCTCTATTTCCATTCTAATGCCCAAACGGAAAAAATTATTCTAATGATGCTTGCTATACATCCTCAAACTTTCAACATTTCAAGAATTTATACTCAAAGATCAACAATGATCGTTTCATCATCTTTTTATACTTAGATCTTTCTATTGTATCCAAGTCCTCTAAGAAGCATACACTTCTCAATCAGACTATTCGTCTTTTTACCCGTGAAGAAATAAAGTCTTATTCTCAAGCATGAACATCTCATTAAATTCTAAACATATATTCCACACAGATTGAACAGTCTAGTCGACCTTATTCATCCATAATTGATATTTCAAGAAATCATCTCTTCTAGTCAACAAAACGATTTAACATGCATCATTTCAAATTCAATCATCATGCTAATCGAAGACCATAACAAATGTATTAGCATAAGTAATACTAATACCTCAATTGAATACATTAACTCTGATTAACTTACTTGAGAAAAGAAATCCACCATACAAATGGGGACTTGAACTTTCATCACATTATCAGGATCAATTTGGAGGTATAGTTATACTTATTCTATATATATCAATCACAAGCTGGAGGTCATGCTCTAAATGCAAGCCATGATTGACAAGTTACAAGATAAAAATAACCAGAAAACCAAGATAGAGAAACCCAATACAGAGAAATCCAGAATATAGAAATCCAAATCACGATACCGTATTGAAAGACCTAAAACAAAGTTCATAAGAAAGTATGAAAGATCTCGATGATTCCTCAAGGAAAAGAAATCCAAAAAGACATCATTCCAATTCAATGAAAACGAATACGATCAAAACAATATACTTCTCGTGTATATATGTAATCATACAGAGTAATAATCAGTAGAGACAGAATCATGGCACCATACACAAGTTCTCATCAATTCCCAACAGGCAGAATATAATAGAATACCAGAGAAAAACAGAACCATGCAGATCATAAGCCAATCAGACTGACAATGCATTCGTCTAACGTTAAGACCAGAGAACATTTTCATAATATAATAATTCATTGAAGATTAGATAGCCCCAATAACATTTCCAAGGTCAAATAATCTCATACAATATCTCAATAGAGGCAGTCATAGACTGTTCACTGTAATTACCAAACTTAGACATTTCATATTTCAAACATTATTCCTTTAACTATTTCTACCATCACTAATCCCGTATTATTTCTTTCACTGAAGAAAATAAGTTCAAAAAGAATTCTGGTTCCCACATTCTTTTAACATCATGTCTGAATCAGTCGGTTTACCAAAGTTAATTTCTCCTCTCATTACAATATTTCATAAACCAAATAATCTTTAAATCAACTTGATACCTTTATAGTTCTATCTTTACATATCAATTCATTCACAAACTATGACCATATTTATAATCGTTCCACAGCTGAACTCTTTGGTTTCACAATTGGGAGCTTATCCCACAAATATCGTAAAATTCTTTTTGAACACCACTCTGGTAAGGGTGTGGGGTCGTAAGATCCCTAACTCATCTCTCATACGCATATGCATATGACAGTATTTCATCATTATAGTAACATTTTCAGAAACATAGATAAGTGTATCACAATCTAAGCTCTCATCCAGCACATCATCATATACATTTCATTATAGTCATATAACTCAATTCAATCAATTTAGCACATTTATCTAAGCTATGCAAGTTTGTCAATCATACTTATTCAAACAAGCATACATGAACATTCGTTCTAACAATAAGGTTGGTGAGTTACACAAATACATACGTTCACTCGAGCAAATCAGTCCTATACATCATAGGGCTATCAATTAAACAAAGATAAACTCATTACAATATATCCCTTTATATCACCCATGGATATCATTGCAATCCATCAACATTCAATGTCCAATCAAGACAATAACATTTTTATTTATAACATGAAATTGTAAACCTTTATTCATACATTTATGATTTTCTATTTATCACATTCACTTAATCAAACAAGTCAAGTGCACAATATCATATGAACATCAAACAAGCATAGGTACTCATCGTAACATGAGCTTTCATCTCACATGTTATCACATACATCATGAAATTTTATTCATAATTTTCTGAATCCAAGCTTATCATGACTATACTTTACCCAAATACCTTAGCATCACATTTAACAGGGTCGGTGTAGCTCAGTCGGAGAGTACCTCTGTCCAAATAAGATGGTTCTCATTAATGTCGGGAGACATCACACTATCACAAATTGGTGGCATGTATAGCTAGACTCTCATTCATGCTAGGTTAGTCCGAGAACTGACTAAACCATAGCTGTGATACCACTAAATGTAACACCTCCTACCCGTGTCCAACGTTAGGATAGGATATGAAGCATTACCGAACTTAAACACAGTCAATCATGCTATCCGAGTTATAAAATTTTGTTCCAAATTAAAACCAATCAAATATATTCATAGTGTCCCTACTATAGGCCTACGAGGCCCGAAACATGCATTAAAAATGGTGTGGGACTAAATCGAGAACTTTAGGAAGTTTCAGGACAACTTAGGAAATTTCCCCATAAGATAGGGCCACACCCCTGTGTTGACACAGGGGCACACCCGTGTGTCATCAACACGCTCGTGTCCTCAGGCTGTGTAACTCTCAGTTTATGACATCATCAAACAAATTGAACCACACAGTCGGGCACATGTTTGTGTCACCAAGCCATGTTCCTCACACAGTTGAGACACACGGCCGTGTCTCAACTCGTGTAGTCAAGGCTTAGGCTATTTTCCAAGCCTTCATATTACCCATAAACCCTTACAACCTTATACGCATTAAAGCCACAAATCATGGTTTCACTTTAGTGATTAATCACTCTTTATCAAGACATATTCGTAACATTTACATGCCCTCTTACATGCAATGCATCTACTCATGAACTACCAAGTTTAGATTCCTTAATTCACATTCATCATATTGATGACCACTTTTACCATTGTACTATGGTTTCTAACTTATCCATCAAGCACTCATGTTCAACCATTATCACGTTGTTTTTATAATGTACAATTACTTCATGACTATGACCACCTTAATTGGTCATAGAGCATACATCCAACACACATATCATATTACCAAACATGCATGTCAAACAACTTGTTCAAATCATCCATCATATGCATTAAAACATGACATGATTAGCTAGACTTACAAACCATAATCAATATGAGCCACATCTCATAGCCATAGACAATAGCTCGATATAGACCAATACACTTAGCCAAATCATAATAACTCATGCCATAGAACTAGGTCTCTACACATGCCACTCACTTG
Organism: Gossypium longicalyx; assembly: GCA_025698465.1. NCBI lineage: Eukaryota > Viridiplantae > Streptophyta > Magnoliopsida > Malvales > Malvaceae > Gossypium > Gossypium longicalyx. The sequence continues at coordinate 62,308,451 of CM046997.1, forward strand.
AAATTTCTAACATGTATATAAATACACCAAGGTGATAGCTTGGTAGTGTGATGTTGCCTCCGATGTTCTCCAACCCCGAGCTGACCTGACAACACTAAAAGAAATGAAGAGGAGGGAGTAAGCTTTACGCTTAGTAAGGTTGCATGAAAAATAATAAGCAATGTGATAACATGCTGTTTCAAATTCTTTCTATTTATTCCAAAGTCCAGTCAAGCTGATTTCTTGAGTCACAGTTACTAAATTATTAGTATCTGGAGCTACGGGACTCCAAATTGAGAACCGTTATTTTTCTTCAAACTAGAATTACATATCTTCTTACCATAAAATTTTTAGAATTTTTGGTCTAGTAAATAAGTATAGTTTATTCTTTAAAGTTACCCTTGTTTTGCTGTCTAGCAGTTCTGACCTCTCTTCACTATGAATTAATTATCTCATAGTACAGGACTCGAAAGATGCTTCCGTCTATTTCCCCATAAAAATAGACTCATTAAGTATTTGAAGAATATAAATTATAACTCATAATAATTTTTTTACAATTTTTAATGATTTTCAAAAATTAAAATAGGGGAGTCCGAGAACACTCTAACCCTGTTTTACAAAAATTCAAATATCTCATCATATGAGATTCCTTTGCTTACACCATTTCCAATATCTGAAACTACACTTAATAAGCTTTATTTTTGTATTTTAGTCAGCCTCTAACTCAATTTCCACTATTTTTGATGGATTTTCAAAGTTGGACCACTGCTATTGTACTAATTTGTCTTAGTGCAACATAATGATAACCATCACAAATTTGTCATAGAAATTATTCTCACAAATATCACTCATTCATTTGTACTCTTATCACAAGTCCATTTCATTTCACATGGCAAACACATGCTCATGGGTTTCGAGTATATACCTATGATATCTCTTAGCACAGCCACTCATCCAAACATGACAATCATATACATCATACTAGTATCATCTAAGCATAGATGAGTTTATCATTTCAAGTATTTCCATTCCATTTCTCATATTAATTCCCATTGAATTCCTCATAATCTTGATGGATATCACATTTATCATCAAGTCATGCAAGTGATCATTTCAAGTAAGCACTCCCACGAACCTCACTCATTAAGGCAAGATTACCAGTCCAGGCTAAATCCCCCGTATCATAACTCACAGAGTGTTGTCAGGATTACCAGTCCAGGCTAAATCCCTTACAATGACATACACTCTTAGAAGCTCGGATCTGAATTACTAGTCCCGGCTAAATTCAGTCCTTAATTGGATTACCCGTCTGGGTTAAATCCTTAATGCACCCATATTCTTCGGGAGGCTCGATCACTTAAGGAACACCCGTCCAGGCTAGATCCTTTCTATATTGAGATCAACGGATTACTCGTCCCGGCTAAATCCTTTTCTACAACACATGTAAGATCTCATGTCATGTAAACAATGATTTATCCATTGGATATCCCTTTTTATTCAACCAATATTTTCTCTTTTCATCAAGTATATCAATAGGCATAGATGATCACGCAATGTACATTAAATTCAACACATTTTCTTGCTTATTTGGGCATTATTCCATACAGTAAAAATAACATATCACCTAGTTTTCATACAAACTTATTCATTTCATTTAAAATGTCAATTTCCATCAAATGTCCATTAACGTCAAATTCAATACAATCATAGCAAGATATATTTAATGTATAACAATAATAACATGAATAATATGTTTATTAAATCATGCGAACTTACCTCGAATACGAGAATGACAAAATTACCATTTTAGACCAAAACTTGTATTTTCTCGATTTAAGCCCGAATCTCAATTTCCTTTATCTATCATTTCAAATATAGCCTATTTAGGACCCACATTATTCAAATTGACCCAAAATCACATTTTAGAAGAATTACATTTTGCCCCTAAACTTTGTCAAAATTACACTTTTGCCCCTAGGCTCGTAAAGTGATTTTTATTCAATTTTCCCATTCTATAGGCATATCCAAACCATTTTCATAACTATAGCAAACTACAATTCTCATCATAACCTGTAACACCCCTAACCCGTATCCGTCACTAGACTAGGGTTAAAGGCATTACAAGACAAAACAAAACATTTATATCATTTCATAATTATCGTAGAATCAGATATCAAACATCAATATAGAGTCCCTTAAATAGGTCATCGAGACCTAAATCAAGCAGTAGAAAAGGGTCGAGACCAAACCAAGCTCATACAAAATTTTTCAAAAAATTAAACATTTCTCAAAGTTATACAGGTCACACGCCCGTGTGAACATGCCATGTGCCTCACACGGCATTAGACACGCCCGTATGTTTAGGCCATGTTAAAACAGGGTATACATACTGACTTATACACACGGTCACAAGACACGCCCGTGTGCCCTAACCATGGTCGACACTAACTTAGGCCACACGACTAGCCACACGCACGTGTGTCTTGGCTGTGCTCGAGCCTGACTTATAATTGTAGGGTACCTTAGGGGACACACGGCTATGCAACATAGCCGTGTGTCACACATAGCTGAGACACACGCTCGTGTCTCTTCCCGTATAGACAAAAATAGGCCATTTGAATAGCCAATTTGTCACCCCATTTGGGTCAAACCTACAAGCACCAAACCAAGCATATTTCAAGTATAATTTCAGCCAATTTCAATACCAAACATACATTATTCATGTCATTACATTATCAAAAATTTTAAATCTCAATTCATCAATCAATCAAATGCTCAAAACTTCCCAAAAATTTTCAACATTTACCATTTCTTTTGGCCAAACAAAACATACCACAATTTCACATTAGCATCACTTATCATATACCATTATCAAACTACAAGTTCAACACAAACTAGCTATATTACATGGCTAAATATGTACATCACAGAACATATTCCCACATATTCTAGCCTATACATGTCATACTTTAATATATACAATTTCAAAGTACCAAAATAAGGTTCGATAGTGTGGTGATGATCCACAATGATCCCCGAGCTTCAAGTAGCTACGATATTTTTAAAACAATTAAAAGACATATAGAGTAAGCTTATAAAAGCTTAGTAAGCCATATACAAATAAACTTAACACATTAAACATTAAGTCATCATCAAATCACATATAGTTCAAGTCATAAATTATCACAACTTCCATATGCATATACATTTCATATCTTCCAATTTCCATGTCACATATAGCATAATTTCTCATGTTTTTACCACATATCATCTTTTGTTCATTAAAGAACATATACTTAACTTTCAATGTCAAATATGATACTTATATCGAATGTACCTAAATCAGATTTATATTCAGATACTAATTCATTTTCTTGGAATGCCCGTTTGAACCGTTCGAAAACATAAGGATACGCGGATAGCTTGGAAAACATAAACAATGCCAACATCCCAGATGTGGTCTTGCATGGAAAAAATTATCGATGTCACTGTCCCAGATAGGGTCTTACATGAAAATAAATACGATGCCAACATCCCAGACCTGGTCTTACACGTAAAGCATAAGTCGATGCCAACGTCCCAGACGTGGTCTTACACAAAAATATATATCGGATCCTATGTCATGACGTATGTATCCTAACTATTCCTAAGGTTCGTATGGGGCTTTTCGGATGTCAGAAATTCATCGATACCTTTTTTAGATGTCTCTTAATCAAGGCATAAAGCCATTCATCATAGTTCAATAACATATAAGCATAAATAAACCAATTCGAGTGCATTTATTTGTATATAGACTTACCTCGTTCAGATTAGGATATACGGAATCGACTACTCAATAACTTTTGACTTTCGTCGATCTAATTCCATTTTCTTTAATTCTTGATCAAAATAAATTCAAATTTAACTTATTCAATCACAAATTCATTCAAAACAATCCATAGATACATACTTAGGGCAATTTGCAAACTAGCAATCACATTTTCACATTTTGCCACTTTAGTCCTTAATTTACAAAATCAAAAAATACACATAATTTGCATATACTCATGCTTGGCCAAATATTCATAGCACTCATACCAGTCCACACATTTTATTTATTTCACATTTTAGTCACTCTGTAATAGCCTGCTTTAGACCCTAATCGAAACGGTGGTTTCGGGACCACGAATTCGAGTCAGAAAAATATTTAAAAATTATTTTTTGTATTTATTTTGTGTGAATTTATATTTGTGAAATTTTCATGATTTAATTTTATCATTTGAGTGTTCGATTAAATAAAAGGGCTTAATCGCTTAAAATGAAAACTTGATAGTTTAATGTGTGAGGACCAAATTGCTGATGTCTTTATAATATGAAGCCTTTATGTTGTAATTGGGCCATTATTAGTATTATTGGATGGAAAAGACATGTTATAAATGATAATATAAAATTTTAACTAAGGATAATTTAATAAATTAATAATATGAGTTAATATACTATAAAATATATCATAAAAAAATGAAAGCCATTTATGTTTCTTTGTTCATCAACCGAATATAAAAGAAAAGAAAATAGAATTTAGGGTTCGACCATCTCTTAAGCTCAATCAAGTTATGTGTTTAGCTCGGTTTTTGATAATTTATACTTTTTTGAGATCGTTGCTAAGTTATCTTCAAGACCCATGCTTGAATTTTTTATTTTGATGAATATTTTGAGTTATGAAATTTTTGAGAGCTTGTGATTTTTTTTGTTTGATGTTGAAATATGAAAGATGTGTTTTGGGTTAACATGTTTTGTATTGGAATTTTTGATGATTTTGAGTAATTAGGACTAAACTGTAAAAATAATAAAATGAGGGACTAAAATGTGAAATAAATGAAATATATGGACTTGTATGAGCACTAGGAACATTTGGCCTAACATGGGTGTAGTGAAATGTTGCATATTTTGTGTTTTGTGCAATAGGGACTAAATTGTAAAAAGTGTAAAATGTCAAGGGTAAAATGGAAATTTGCCTATTTATTTGTTTTTGGACTAAATTGAATGAAAATATGTCTGAATGAGTTTAATTTGAATATGTTTAGATCAAGAATCAAAGTAATCAGATTGGGATCGGGGAAAAACTAAAGTGGTCGACTAGTCATCCCGTTCCGTTTTTCATCGTCTGAGGTAAGTTTATAAGCAAATTGATGTTGTTAAATTTCAATATAGGTCATCTATAACTAATTGTAGTAATTAGTAGTAAATTACAAATCGGCATTGAGAAATGAAAAGTAATTTATGTTTGATGATAAAGTAATGAATAAGTTTTGATATTTGAAGTAATGACAGGAATTATATATGTTAAGTGTTGATTATATGTGTATTAATTGCAAATTTAAATTCGGCTAAACAATATATGTATATGATATTAAAGTATGAATCATGTGTATATATAATATATATTCGATTATGTGATGATTTTGTGACATAGAAAGTGAATAATAATTCTATTAATGAACAAATTTGTGTTTTGGCCAAGTTAAAATTGATACATGGATATATATATATATATAAGGCTTCGACTTGTGATCATGAGTAAGACCACGTTTAATACGTTGGCATCGATATGTGATTCTGATATATTTCTGCGAGTAAGACCACGTTTAATACGTTGGCATCGATATGTGATTTTGATATATGTGTGCGAGTAAGACCCTGTTTGGGACAGTGGCATCGATATGTGATTTCATGTAAGACCACGTCGAGGACGTTGGCATTGTACGACACGTGTGATTATTCGAGTATTTCATTTAATTCTGAATGGTTGAACGGGTAATGTTAAGTGTGATTGAATGTGTTCAACAAGCCAAAGTGATCAGGTTTGTAATAGCCAAAGTGTTTTGGGTTAACATGTTTTGTATTGGAATTTTTGATGATTTTGAGTAATTAGGACTAAACTGTAAAAATAATAAAATGAGGGACTAAAATGTGAAATAAATGAAATATATGGACTTGTATGAGCACTAGGAACATTTGGCCTAACATGGGTGTAGTGAAATGTTGCATATTTTGTGTTTTGTGCAATAGGGACTAAATTGTAAAAAGTGTAAAATGTCAAGGGTAAAATGGAAATTTGCCTATTTATTTGTTTTTGGACTAAATTGAATGAAAATATGTCTGAATGAGTTTAATTTGAATATGTTTAGATCAAGAATCAAAGTAATCAGATTGGGATCGGGAAAAACTAAAGTGGTCGACTAGTCATCCCGTCCGCTTTTTCATCGTCCGAGGTAAGTTTATAAGCAAATTGATGTTGTTAAATTTCAATATAGGTCATCTATAACTAATTGTAGTAATTAGTAGTAAATTACAAATCGGCATTGAGAAATGAAAAGTAATTTATGTTTGATGATAAAGTAATGAATAAGTTTTGATATTTGAAGTAATGACAGGAATTATATATGTTAAGTGTTGATTATATGTGTATTAATTGCAAATTTAAATTCGGCTAAACAATATATGTATATGATATTAAAGTATGAATCATGTGTATATATAATATATATTCGATTATGTGATGATTTTGTGACATAGAAAGTGAATAATAATTCTATTAATGAACAAATTTGTGTTTTGGCCAAGTTAAAATTGATACATGGATATATATATATATATATATAAGGCTTCGACTTGTGATCATGAGTAAGACCACGTTTAATACGTTGGCATCGATATGTGATTCTGATATATTTCTGCGAGTAAGACCACGTTTAATACGTTGGCATCGATATGTGATTTTGATATATGTGTGCGAGTAAGACCCTGTTTGGGACAGTGGCATCGATATGTGATTTCATGTAAGACCACGTCGAGGACGTTGGCATTGTACGACACGTGTGATTATTCGAGTATTTCATTTAATTCTGAATGGTTGAACGGGTAATGTTAAGTGTGATTGAATGTGTTCAACAAGCCAAAGTGATCAGGTTTGTAATAGCTTATTTCTTATTTGAAATAAGGTAAGTTGGTTATTTGTTAGGTGTTATAAAATGATAAAAACAAATATATGTATATGAACTTATGTAAATTCAATTATATGATGGTATTAAGGATTTGAGGTTCAATGTTACTCAGATAAAAGTACATGTATATTCGGCCAAGGTTACATTTGAATATGAAAGTATATGTTATATATGAATTGTTGAGTTTGAGAATGAATGTGATCATGATAGTATAATTAGCTTGTTTTAAATGAGTTGATATTGATATTGAGTTATTTAATTGATTATCACTTACTAAGCTATGATAGCTTACGGTATGTGTTTATGTTTTTCTCTATTTTATAGATTTTGAAGTCAAATTACGAGCTAGGGGATCGTCAGCAAAGTCTATCACACTATCGACTGTTTTTGGTATTTTATAAGTTTTAACTCGAACCTATGGCATGTATAAGCTAGGTTGTTTTTGGTCAAGTTTGAAGTATGTATATATAACGAGTCATGCGAAAATGGCTTGTTTATTTTGTTAAGTTCGGTTACAAGGCTTGATCATTTTGCTTATGTTTGGTTATATTTAACCATGGTTTATGCTTAATTTGGTAAGTATACTTTGTGACATATAGGATTGACGTTTGGTTTTAAGTTGTAATATGCTATGGATATGTTTGGTTGTGGTTATGATGTTTTGGCTATTATATGTGTTTATATGTAAATTATGGTTAGTATGTTATGTGAGTACATGAAACCTTAATCAATTTTATATGTGTTATGTGTATTGGAAATGGTTGAAGATTTTAGATATGTATAAATGATTTATTCTGCGCTAGTTTATGCATGGATAAAAGTGAATGAGAATCGGTTGATACGTTTAGTTAAGGCAATATTAGGTGGTTTGGTATTAAAGAATATTAAGTTGTACACAATCATGGTTGGATTTTATTTTGATATATATATATATATGATATACGGTATGAATTGTTTTTATGAATGGTTTATTTATTTTCGAGTTAATGAATAGCAAGTTAGCTTTGAGTTGTATTGTGGTAAAAGTATAGTATATGCATTTAACCTGATTTGGCTTATATTTATAATAACATATGTTGTAATAAATTTGATATGATACAAATCTTAGAAAAATGTATACTTAAATGCTTAGTCAAATATATGGTTTTTAATTTAATTATAATTATGATATTTGTTATATTGTTTAATAGGTAATAGTATCATGTTTTTATTTGGTTACGGGATGTGAAAATGATGTACAAATTATGTTTAATATATATAATTATATATATTAGTTTAGACCTTTAAAATATATAGACTTGTAAATTGATTGAATAAAGTTAAAAGTGAACAATTTTTAATATATATTTGTTAAACATAGTTGTATTCGACTAAATGCATTGAAAAATGACCAAATGTAAAGTGACTTGTGTAATAATAAATCATGATGATAATAGGAGTATTTTTTTTTGTGTGATGCATAAACGTCTTACTTAATAATTGATGAATATTGAGCAGTGTATAGGTCAATCCCTAAATTATGATTATAAACTGGTTGATTATGTGGTAATGTACATGTACCGAATATGATAAGATTCAGTTGATAAGATTATGTGTACCTAGATTTCGTGAGTTCTAAATATGTATGATTTTTTTTTTTAATATGAGTTTGAAGTGTACTGTAATTTTTATGTTTTATACATTCTATATGTTGCATTAAACTTTATATTCGGCTGAGGTTTAAAAAGAAGAAAGAGACCAAATAAGTAGTAATTCAAGTTATAAGGAAACATGATTATTTTTTTTAACAAAACAAGGTTCGAGTATGAAATGAGATGTTTGTTTAATGCTAATGTTCGTAAAATTTTACTTTGTGATTTAATTATTATATATATGTATTCAAAATGATCTAAGAGTTTATGCAATCGTTCAGAAGTTGTGTCTGGTCTGGTAATGCCTCGTAACCCCATTCCGGCAACGGATTCAGGTTACAGGTGTTACATTTAATTGGTATCAGAGCTACGGTTTAGTCAGTTCTAGGATTAACGTAGCACGTGTGAATCTAGCTATACTTATAAACTGTGATAGTGTGATGATTCCTGAAAATTAAAAAAATGTGTTTTCTTATTGAAATTGATCCTAATCGAGCTGTAACAAATTACATAGAAGATAATGCACCCGCTCCTATTCAGGGGGCAGCGCCGGCTGACTCTAGGCCGATTTTAAATAGTATAGAGGGAGAAGTTAAGCAATCCTTCTTCCAGTTAATGAATGAGTGGTTCACGGAATTCGTTCGAATGAATTCGGTTGCTCAACAACCTCCACCCCCTCAAGTTCCTGTAACTTCCCAAGTTATGCAAAAAGAAAAGAAAAGAACAAATGATTTTGAAGCTAGAGATTCTTGTAAATGATCATCGGGTGAGACATTTCAGTCAGCATTGAAGAAATTCAAGGATGATTTTAGCCGATCAAAGAATACTATGGGTTTTTCTAGATGTGATCAAGACAGACCACATGTAAGTTCACGAGCCATTTCGATTGTAGTGTTGGTAATGTTCAGTCAAAATGACCTGAGTGTGGACATTGTGGTAAACGACATCCCAGTAGTTGTAGATTACTTAATTGGGCCTGTTTTAAATGTGGATCGATGGACCATTTCTTTCGTGAATGTCCTAAATTAACTGAACAAAACACCAAACAGAATGAGAGATCGAGAAACGTGTCAGCTCGAGGCAGACCACCCAGAAAAATTGGTAATGTGAGTAACAGTCAGGAAAGGACTAAAAACACAGCAATACAATCTGAGGCTCGTGCACCTACTAGAGCTATTATTATACGCGCACGCGAGGAGGCTTCATCCTTAGATATTATCACTGGTATATTTACTCTCTATGGCATTAGCGTTATTGCATTAATTGATTCTGACTCAACTCATTTTCTTATGTATGTGAGACTTTAGTATTCAGTAAGATTTTGCCTGTTGAGTCTACTGAGTTTATGATTAGAATATCGAACCCTTTTAGGCTGGTGTGTTATGGTTGATAAAGTGTGTAAGAATTGTCCCTTGATGATTCAAGATTCGTGTTTTCTGGCTAATTTGATGTTGTTTCCATTTGATGAGTTCGACAGAATTATGCGTATGGACTGGTTAACTTTGCATGATGCTATCGTAAATTACAAAAGAAAGACTATTGATCTGCGGTGCCAGAATGATGAGATTATTTGAATTGAATCTAATGATCTGAATGGATTACCAGCGGTGATATCTTTGATGTTAGCTCAGAAATATGTGAGAAAAGGTTACGAAGATTTTTTGCCTATGAGCTTGATAGTAAAGTGGCCGAAAGGAAGATTGAATCAGTACCTATTGTGTGTGAGTACTCAGATGTGTTACCTGAAAAATTACCGGGTTTGCCATCTATTCAAGAAGTTAAGTTCAGTATTGAGTTATTAGGGACAACTCCAATATCGATAGCTCCATACAGAATGGTACCTACTGAATTAAAAGAATTGAAAGCTTAGTTGTAGGAGTTGACAGATAAAGGTTTCACGCGACTGATTTTCTCCCCTTGGGGTGCACCTGTGTTATTTGTGAAAAAGAAGGATGGAACTATGAGAATGTACATCAACTATAGACCGCTCAACAAGGTGACTATAAAGAATAAGTATCTGTTGCAACGAATTGATGATTTGTTTGATCAACTGAAAGGGGCCACAGTGTTTTTGAAGATAGATTTGAGATCAAGCTACTATCACTTGTAAGTTAAAGACTCCGATGTGCCAAAGACTGCTTTTCGAATGAGGTATGAACACTATGAGTTTTTGGTTATGCCTTTCAAATTTACTAATGCACCTGTTGTTTTCATGGATTTGATGAATTGGGTCTTCAGATAGTATTTGGATCAGTTTGTGGTTGTGTTCACAGATGACATCTTGATCTATTCCCATGATGAAACTGAGCATGTCGAACATCTGAGACTTGTGTTATAGACTTTTCGAGATAAACAGTTGTACGCAAAGTTCAGTAAATGTGAGTTCTGGTTACGCAAAGTAAATTTTCTGGGCCATGTTGTATCAGCATCGGGTATACGGGATGATCTGAGTAAAATTTTAGCTATACTTGATTGGAAACCTCCGAGAAATGTTTCTGAAGTCTAAAGTTTTTTGGGGTTTTCCGATTATTATAGATAGTTCGTGAAAGGTTTCCTTATGATTGCAACCCCGATGGTAAAGCAATTACAAAAAGATGTTAAGTTCGAGTGGTCAGAAAAGTGCCAGAAAAGTTCCGATCAGTGAAAGCCCTTTTGACCGAAGCTTCAGTGCTAGTTCAGTCAGAATTGGATTTATAATGCTAAAAAAAATAAAAAATAAAAAAATATGATGATTTGTTAGCAAAACGAGCCCAATGTAAATCGAATATTGTTTTAGAATTCAGAATTGATGCTGAGGGTTGTTTGAGGTTCAGAAACCGAGTATGTGTCCTGAGAAAATTCAGAGTTGATTCAGATGATTTTGAAAGAATTTCACAACAGTCGGTTATCTGTTCACCCGGGTAGTATGAAATGTTTAATGATCTGAAACAGCTATACTGGTGGTATGGTATGAAACGATACATTTCTAACTTTGTTTCAAAATGTTTAGTCTGCCAGGAAGTAAAAAATCGAGCATCAAGTACTTTTTGGATTGTTTTCGGCTGATCATGATACTTGAATGGAAATGGGAAAGAGTCATGATGAATTTTAAATTCAATTTGCCATTGCCATTGAGTAAGAAAGATGCAATGAAACAAAATTATCCAAATCTATTCATCGGTAAGATTTTCGGGGACGAAAATCCCTAAGGCGTGAGAGTTGTAACAGCCTGATTTAGACCCTAATCGAAACAGTGGTTTCAGGACCACAAATCTGAGTCAGAAAAATATTTGAAAATTACTTTCTGTATTTATTTTGTGTGAATTTATATCTGTGAAATTTTCATGATTTAATTTTATCGTTTGAGTGTCCGATTAAATAAAAGGGCTTAATCGCGTTAAATGAAAGCTTGATAGTTTAATGTGTGAGGACCAAATTGCTGATGTCTTTATTATATGAAGCCTTTATGTTGTAATTGGGCCATTATTAGTATTAGTGGACGGCAAAAGACATGTTATAAATGATAATTTAAAATTTTAACTAAGGTTAATTTAATAAATTAATAATATAAGTTAATATCATATAAAACATATCATAAAAAATGAAAGCCATTTATGTTTCTTTATTCATCAACTGAATACAAAAGAAAAGAAAATAGAAGTTAGGGTTTGGCCATCTCTTAAGCTCAATCAAGGTATGTGTTTAGCCCGGTTCTTGATAATTTTTACGTTTTTGAGATTGTTGCTAAGCTATCTTCAAGACCCATGCTTGAATTTTTTATTTTGATGAATATTTTGAGTTATGAAATTTTTGAGAGCTTGTAATTTTTGTTGTTTGATGTTGAAATATGAAAGATGTGTTTTGGGTTAACATGTTTTGTATTGGAATTTTTGATGATTTTGAGTAATTAGGACTAAATTGCAAAAATAATAAATTGAGGGACTAAAATGTGAAATAAATAAAATATATGGACTTGTATGAGCACTAGGAACATTTGGCCTAACATGGGTGTATTGAAATGTTGCATATTTTGTGTTTTGTGCAATAGGGACTAAATTGTAAAAAGTGTAAAATGTTAGGGGTAAAATCGTAATTTGCCCATTTTTGTGATTTCGGACTAAATTGAATGAAAATATGTCTGAATGAGTTTAATTTGAATATGTTTAGATCAAGAATCAAAGAAATCAGATTTGGATCGGGGAAAAACTAAAGTGGTCGACTAGTCGTCCCATTCTGTTTTTCATCGTCTGAGGTAAGTTTATAAGCAAATTGATGTTGTTAAATTTCAATATAGGTGATCCATAAATAATTGTAGTAATTAGTAGTAAATTACAAATCAGCATTAAGAAATGAAAAGTAATTTATGTTTGATGATAAAGTAATGAATAAGTTTTGGTATTTTAAGTAATGACTAGAATTATATATGTTAAGTGTTGATTATATGTGTATTAATTGCAAATTTAAATTCGGCTAAATAATATATGTATATGATTTTAAAGTATGAATCATGTGTATATATAATATATATTCAATTATGTGAGGATTTTGTGACATAGAAAGTGAATAATAATTCTATTAATGAACATATTTGTGTTTTGGCCAAGTTAAAATTGATACATGGATATATATATATAAGGCTTCGACTTGTGATCATGAGTAAGACCACGTTTAATACATTGGCATCGATATGTGATTCTGATATATGTGTGCGAGTAAGACCACGTTTCATACGTTGGCATCGATATGTGATTCTGATATATGTGTACGAGTAAAACCACGTTTAATACGTTGGCTTCAGTATGTGATTCTGATATATGTGTGCGAGTAAGACCACGTTTAATACATTGGCATCGATATGTGATTTCATGTAAGACCACGTCTAGGACGTTGGCATTGTATGATACGTGTGATTATTCAAGTATTTCATTTAATTCTGAATGGTTGAACGGGTAATGTTAAGTGTGATTGAATGTGTTCAACAAGCCAAAGTAATCAGGTCTGTAATAGCTTATTTCTTATTTGAAATAAGGTAAGTTGGTTATTTGTTAGGTGTTATAAAATGTTAAAAACAAATATATGTATATGAACTTATGTAAATTCGATTATATGATGGTATTAAGGATTTGAGGTTCAATGTTACTCAAATAAAAGTACATGTATATTCGGCCAAGGTTACATTTAAATATGAAAGTATATGTTATATATGAATTGTTGAGTTTGAGAATAAATGTGGTCATGATAGTATAATTAGCTTGTTTTAAATGAGTTGATATTGATATTGAGTTATTTAATTGCTTATCACTTACTAAGCTATGATAACTTACTGTATGTGTTACTATTTGTCTCTATTTTATAGATTTTGAAGTCAAATTACGAGCTCGAGGATCGTCAGCAAAGTCTATCACACTATCGACTGTTTTTGGTATTTTATAAGTTTTAACTCGAACCTATGGCATTTATAAGCTAGGTTGTTTTCGGTCAAGTTTGAAGTATGTATATATAACGAGCCATGCGAAAATGGCTTGTTTATTTTGTTAAGTTCGGTTACAAGGTTTGATCATTTTGCTTATGTGCTGTTATATTTGGCCATGGTTTATGCTTAATTTGGTAAGTATACTTTGTGATATGTAGGATTGATGTTTGGTTTTAAGTTGTAATATGCTATGGATATGTTTGGTTATGGTTATGATGTTTTGGCTATTATATGTGTTTATATGTAAATTATGGTTAGTATGTTATGTGAGTACATGAAACCTTAATCAAGTTTATATGTGTTATGTGTATTGGAAATGGTTGAAAATTTTGGATATGTATAAATGATTGATTCGGCCCTAGTTTATGCATGGATAAAAGTGAATGTGAATCAGTTGATATGTTTAGTTAAGGCAATATTAGGTGGTTTGGTATTAAAGAGTATTAAGTTGTACACAATAATGGTTGGATTTTATTTTGATATATATATGTTATACGGTATGAATTGTTTTTATGAATGGTTTATTTATTTTCGAGTTAATGAATAGCAAGTTAGCTTTGAGTTGTATTGTGGTAAAAATATATTATATGCATTTAACATGATTTGGCTTATATTTATAATAACATATGTTGTAATAAATTTGATATGATACAAATATTTGAAAAATGTATACTTAAATGCTTAGTCAAATATATGGTTTTTAATTTAATTATAATTATGATATTTGTTATATTGTTTAATAGGTAATAGTATCATGTTTTTTTTTTTTTCTGTTACGGGATGTGAAAATGTTGTACAAATTATGTTTAATATATATATATAATTATATATATTAGTTTAGACCATTAAAATGTATAGACTTGTAAATTGATTGAATAAAGTTAAAAGTGAACAATTTTTAATATATATTTGTTAAACATAGTTGTATTCGGCTAAATGCATTGAAAAATGACCAAATGTAAGGTGACTTATGTAATAGTAAATCATGATGATAATAGGAGTATTTTTTTATGTGATGCATAAATATCTTACTTAATAATTGATGAATATTGAGCAGTGTATAGGTCAGTCCCTAAATTATGATTATAAACTGGTTGATTATGTGGTAATGTACATGTGCCGAATATGATAATATTTAGTTGATAAGATTATGTGTACTTGGTTTTCTTGAGTTCTATAGATGTATGATTTTTTTTAATATGAGATTGAAGTGTACTGTAATTTGTATGTTTTACACATTCTATATGTTGCGTTAAACTTTATATTCAGCTGAGGTGTTAAAAAAAAAAGAAACCAAATGAGTAGTAATACAAGTTATAAGGAAACATGATTATTTTTTTTAACAAAACAGGTTTCGAATATGAAATGAGATGTTTGTTTAATGTTAATGTTCGTAAAATTTTACTTTGTGATTTAATTATTATATATATGTATTCAAAATGATCTAAGAGTTTATGTAATCGTTCAGAAGTTGTGTCTGGTCCAGTAATGCCTCGTAACCCCATTCTGACAACCGATTCAGGTTACGGGTGTTACACCCTTAATTTACAAATTTCACAATTTAGCCCATTTTACTCAAAATCATCAAAAATTCAAAGACAAAACATATAAACCCAACATCAAACTTTCATATTTTGTAACACCCCTCACCGGTATCCAACGCCGGGACAGGGATCGAGGCATTACCGGACTTAAACATTCACATAGATGCAAAATCAAGTCACAAAATTTCACCCAAAATTAAAACTTTTCAAACACAAGCATATCGTCCCTTATACAGGCCTTTGAGGCCTAAAACATTGGGACGATTTGGGACAAAACTAAAAACATTCGATAAACTTTAGGCAACTTAATAATTTTCTAGCTTTGGAGAGTCACACGTCCGTGTGGGTGGGGTTGTGTGGTCACACACGCCCATGTGGCTTGGGACATGCTCGTGGCCTCAGCCCGTGTAACTCTCTGTTTATGACGTCAGAAAAATAATTTATACCACACGGCCAGACCACACGCCCGTATGCTAGGCCGTGTCCTCCACACGATTGAGACACATGGCCGTGTCTCTGCCCATGTAGCTAACAGTTAGGCTATTTTCTAAGCCTTATGTTGACCTTATTTATCCCCATACTTTTACACATCATAGGCACAAATTATAACATCAATTTAATGTTTAATCAACCTTTAGTGAAATTCAAATAAATAATTTGCATGTGTTACACATGTGTTTATTACCCAACATTTAATCTCTACACATTCTACAATTATCCATGTTTAATTATTATCATCTTACTACCATGCCACACATTCACTCCATGGCCATGACCATCTCGAATGGTCCTGGGGCATTCATCATGTACATGTGCCATATACTTCTCATACATAGTGAACAAGCATAATCACATAACCACATCAATTTAAGTTCAAGTATGAACAATAATAATATCATTGCATTATCGTTAACATATGAACTTACCTCGTTTTCGAGTACGACTATTTATTTCGAGTTTGTGCTTAACCTTGCTCAACCTCGTTCTAAGCCCAAATATTGTTTTTCTTGATCTATAATATCACATTTAGCCTACTAATTAGTCACATTATTCATATAGGTCCAAAAATTATATTTTTACAGATTTGCATTTTGACCCCTAAACTTTTGCATATTTGCACTTTTTCCCCAATACTCGTAAAATGATTTTTATTCAATTTCCTTGCATTTCAAGCCTAGCGATAAATAAATTTTCATAACTATGGCAGCCCCTAATTTCCACTAAATCACCCTTTTATGACCAATTTTACAATTTTTACAAAACGGTCCTTTCAAACGTTTTCATCAAAAACCGCTTAGTAAAAGTCATTTATTACACATCGAGACTTCATATTCTACCATTAAACATAAAAATACATGCATATAATTCATGGGTAAATTTTTAAATACAAACCCTAGCTCAAATAAATGGTAGAAATAGCTAGAACATGTTACCAAGACTTCAAAAATGCATAGAACATTAAAAACGGAGCTCAGAATCACTTACTATTGAGGTTGGAAGCTTGTAAAAACCCTAACCATGGCTGATCTTGGTACATTTGGCTGAATCAAGAATAAAGGGACACAATTGGGTTTTAAAATTTGTCTTTTAATTCATTTTACCCCTAAATGACCAAAATGCCCTTTTTATTATACTTTCAAATTTTACCCAACCAAGGCCATTTTTGTCCAACAAGTTATACAATGGTCTAATTACCATTTAAAGACCTCCAATTTAAAATTTCATAACAATTAGACACCTCTAACATGTAGAACTCAACTTTTACACTTTTTACAATTTAGTCCTTTTGACCGAATTGAGTGCCCAAAAGTCAAAATTTTCGAATGAAATTTTCACAAAATCATTCCTTGAAATCATAGACCATAAAAATATAATAAAAATAATTTTTCTTATGTCAGATTTGTGGTCCTGAAACCACTGTTTCGACTAGGCCCTAATTCGAGATGTTACATTTCTCCCCCTTTAGGGATTTTCATCCCCGAAAATCTTACCAGAAAAGTGGTTTTGGTTTTTCACTTGGATTCCTCAATCTTATAATCGATGTCAAAGAACTTTCACTCCAGCTGAGCTTTTACTACTTATCTCTTTAAATTCCACATACAAAAATCATGGGTGGTATTCACTTTACAACACTTTCACTGAAACTTAATCTCTATCAGAAAACTCATGTACTCAAAAGTACAATCCATATCATCATGTTACATATACATTCGCACCCGAATCCTTTCAGATTCTAATAGTGAAACTAGCCAGTTCATCTCGGCCTCATACTCTTTATAAATCCATACAATCCGATTATTTGCCAAATCAACTCTCAGTTGCCTTTCATTTCAAAACCTCCTCTGGCTTTCCCAAGAAATCATGATATGAAATCCGGATCTCAATCCGATTAGTGGATATTAAAATTCCAAGATATCTAACAATCATAAAGACACAGAATTCTATGAATCTAGTGAGCAGACATTCAGGCATACCTGCATAATTTTACAAATCTCATGACGCTTAACAACACTACTTATTACTTTCCTCTTTCAAGGACAAGAATAATCCAAACAAGAAAATCCACATTAACTTTCTCTATCTCCATTTTAATGTCCAAATAGAAAAAATAATTTTGATGATTCTTGCTATACATTATCGAACTTTTAACATTTCAAGAATTTATACACAAAGATCAACAATGATTGTTTCATCGTCTTTTATACTCAGATCTTTCTATTGTATCCAAGTCTTCTAAGAAACATACACTTCTCAATTAAACTATTCGTCTCTTCTAGTCAACAGAACAATTCAACATGCATCATTCCAAATTCACTCATCATGCCAATCGAAGACCATAACAAATGCATTAGCATAAGTAATATTGATATCTCACTTGAATACATTAGCTCTGATTAACTCACTTTAGAAAAGAAATTCCATCATACAAATTGGGACTTGAAGTTTCACCACATTATCATGGTCAATTCAGAGGTATAGTCATATTTGTTCTTTATATATATCAATCACAAGATGGAGGTCATGCTCTAAATGCAAGCCATGATCAAAAAGTTACAAGATAAAAATATCTAGAAAATCCAAGATAGATAAATCCGAGACGGAGAAGCCCAGAATAAAGAAATCCAAGATAAAGAAAACCATG
Source organism: Gossypium longicalyx (assembly GCA_025698465.1). Lineage (NCBI taxonomy): Eukaryota > Viridiplantae > Streptophyta > Magnoliopsida > Malvales > Malvaceae > Gossypium > Gossypium longicalyx. Next base: position 62,327,182 of record CM046997.1, read on the forward strand.
ATAAGGAAATCCAATTTACAATACTGCATCAGAAGACCGAGAACCAGACTCATAAAAATATAAAAGACCCCAAAGGCTTTTTTCAAAGAAAAGAAATCCAAAATAACCTCATTCCAAACCACTGATAACAAATACGATCGAAACTATATGCTTCTCATATATATATAAAATTAGTCAGAGCAATGATCGGTAGAGACAGAATCATGGCACCATAGACAATTTCTTATCGATTCCCAACAAGCAGAATATAACAAAATACCATAGATAAACAGAACCATGCAGATCATAAGCCAATCAGATTGACAACGTATTCATCTAACGTTAAGATCACGGAACATTTTCATAATATAAGAATTCATCAGAGATTAGATGGTCCCAATAACATTTCTGAGGTCAAATAATCTCATATAATGTCTCAAGAGAGACAGTCACAAACTATTCACTGTAATTACCATACTCGGACATTTCACATTTCGTACATTATTCCTTTAACTATTTCTGCCGTCCCAAATTCCATAATATTCCTTTCACTAAGAGAACCAGTTCACGAGGGAATTTCAATCAATACATTTCTCGACCTCATACCAGGATAGATTGTTTTACCAAAATTAACCTTTTTCACTAACTACGATGTTGCGAAAATTAAACAATCTTTCGGTCAATTTGATATCTTTCTAGCTCATGTTTGTACTTATTAACCCATTCTCAATCTCTAACCATGCTTATAACCATTCTATCATTGAAATCTTTGGTTTCTCACCCAGAAACTCATTCAACATAAATCTCAGGAATTTCCATTATCAAACACCACTTTGGTAAGGGGGAGGGGGTCATAGGGCCTCTGACTCAACTCTTATTTACATATAGATGTAGCACAATTTTCATCATCATAATCATGTCATTCATTTCAGGTAAACTAATATCATATTGATTTTACACCCACTTTCCAGTTATCTCATTTTAACAAGTATACTTATACATGCATTCCATGTTTTTTGGATCACTTTACTTATCTATTAATTTAATCATACAAGTCATGTACATGGGCCAACAAGCACAGATAAATTTATCACAATCTATACTTTTACCTCGTATACCATCATTTAGACATATTGTTACAATCATATAAATCAGTCCAAGCAATTTAACACATTTACTTAAGCTATACAGGCTTATCAACCATAATATTTCATATAAGCGTACGTGAATATTCATTCTATCTACATCTTTAGTAAGTTATCTAAACACATGCATTTACTCGAGCAAATCGACCATTTACATCATAGAATTATCTATTAATCATAAATGAGCTCATTCTACTGTATACACATTCCATGAATCTTCATTCGTACCTTTCCAAGGTTCAGTTCGTCATAACTATACTTTACTCGAATATTTTAGCATCACATTCAACATGGTCAGTGTAGCTCAGTTGGAGAGTACCTTTTTCTAAATAAAATAGCTTTCATGCGCGTCGGGAGACATCACACTATCACAGATCGGTGGCATGTATAGCTGAACTCTCATACATATGCTAGGTTAGCCCAAGAACTGACTAAACCATAGCTCTAATACCACCAAATGTAACACCCCTTACCCGTATCCAACGTAGGAACAGGGCTCGAGGCGTTACCAAACTTAAACATTCACAAATATACAAAATCGGGTCACCAAATTTTGCCCAAAATTAAAACTTTTCAAACATAAACATATCGCCCCTTGTACAGGCCTTTGAGGCCTAAAACATACATTGGGGCAGTTCAGGAGAAAATTGAAAACATTTGATAAACTTTGGGCAACTTAACAATTTTCTAGCTTTGAAGAGTCACACGCCCGTGTGGGTGGGGCGTGTGGTCACACACGCCCGTGTGGCTTGGGACACGGTTGTGTCCTTAGCCTGTGTCACTCTCTATTTATGACGTCATCAAAATAATTTAAACCACACGACCAGACCACACGCCCGTGTGCTAGGCCATGTCCTCTACACGGTTGAGACACATGGCTGTGTCTTTGCCCGTATAGCTAACAATTATGCTATTTTCTAAGCCTTATGTTGACCTGATTTATCCCCATACTTTTACACATCATAGGCACAAATTATAACATCAATTTAATGTTTAATCAACCTTTAGTGAAATTCAATTAAATAATTTGTATGTGTTATACATGTGTTTATTACCCAACATTTAATCTCTACACATTCTACAATTATCCATGTTTAATCATTATCATCTTACTACCATGCCACACATTCACTCCATGGCCACGACCATCTCGAATGGTCCTGGGGCATTCATCATGTACATGTGCCATATACTTCTCATACATAGTGAACAAGCATAATCACATAACCACATAAATTTAAGTTCAAGTATGAACAATAATAATATCAATGCATTATCATTAACATATGAACTTACCTCGGTTTTGAGTACAACTATTTATTTCGAGTTTGTGCTTAACCTTGCTCAACCTCATTCTAAGTTCGAATCTTGTTTTCCTTGATCTATAATATCACATTTAGCCTACTAATTAGTCACATTATTCATATGGGTCAAAAAATCATATTTTTACAGATTTGTATTCTGACCCCTAAACTTTTGCATATTTGCACTTTTGCCCCAATGCTCGTAAAATGATTTTTATTCAATTTCCTTGCATTTCAAGCCTAGCTGAATAATTTTTATAACTATGGAAGCCCCTAATTTCCACTAAATCACCCTTTTATGACCAATTTTACAAATTTTACAAAACGGTCCTTTCGGACGTTTTCATCAAAAACCGCTTTGTAAAAGTCGTTTGTTACACACTGAGCCTTCATATTCTACCATTACACATCAAAATAGATGCATATCATTCATGGGTAAATTTTTAAATAGAAACCTTAGCTCAAATAAATGGTATAAATAGCTAGAACATGTTATCGGGACTTCAAAAATGCATAGAACGTTAAAAACGAAGCTCGAAATCACTTACTATTAAGCTTGGAAGCTTGGCCAAACCCTAACCATGGCTGCTCTTGGTACATTCGGGTGAAGCAAGAAGAAAGGGACACATTTGGAATGTTATATATTTCATCATATAACAACATAAAGCTCATGAATTTATCCATGGCACATTTCAAATTCATCATCAAAATCAAAAATTGAGGCATGGGCTTAGTAAAACACAAAGCAATGATTATAAAAACGTAAAAATTATCAAAAACCGAACGAAATCCATACCTTAATCAAGGAATTCAATGGCCGAACCATAGGTAGGATTTTTATTTTATTTTCTTGTGATTTTCGGTTGAATAACATGAATAATGACTTATTTTCATACCTTATTTTAATTATAATTCATTATATAATTAGTTTACCATTTTGCCCTTTGTTATAAAACTAATAAATCAATAAACACAAGGCCATTAGTGTCTATTTACCATGTAAATGGCATATTAACCACATAAGGACCTCTCAATAATAAGCCAAATCAAATAGGCACTTTAAACAAATAGCAGGCAACTTTTATATTTTACGCGATTAGGTCCTTTTTCAAAATTTAGCACAGAAACATTCAAATTTTCACACGAGACTTTCACATATGCTCATTCACATATCATAAACACGAAAAATAATATTTAAATATTTTTTTCTGATGAGTATATGTGGTCCCGAAACTACTGTTCTGACTAGGGTCTAAACCGGAGTGTTACAATAACACCCTTTTATACCATTTTTACAACTTTTACAAAACGGTCCTTTCAGACGTTTTCTTCAAAAATCGCTTAGTAAAAGTGATTTATTTACCACCCAACACTCATTTTCTACCATTATACATCACAATACAAGCATGTCACTCATGGGTAAATTTTTAAACATAGGCCCTAGCTCAAAATAATGGTAGAAATGGGTAGATCATGTTACCGGGACTTCAAAAATTTAAAGAACAATAAAAACGGGGCTTGGGGTCACTTGCAAATGAGCTTGGAAGCTTTAACCAAACCCTAGCCATGGTGTCCATGCTAGTTTCGGCTGGATGGAGAAGATGATAGCCAATTTTGGCTTATTTTCCCTTTTTAATTCTTTTATTTATTAGATTACCAAAATGCTCCTAACTTAAAAAATATTTTATTACACCCATTTCACGTTTATTTTTGTCCAAAAATTAACCAATGGTCTAATAACCATTTAAGGACCTCCAATTTAAAAACTCATAATAATTTCACACTTCTAACATGTTGAACTCAACTTTTGCACTTTTTACAATTTAGTCCTTTTGACTAAATTGAGTGCCCAAACGTCAAAATTTTCGAACGAAATTTTCACGAAATCATTTTGTGAAATCATAGACCATAAAAATATAATAAAAATAAATTTTTTTTATGTCAGATTTGTGGTTTCAAAACCACTATTTTGGCTAGGCCCTAATTTCGGTCATAGTCTAGCTGGGTGCCGAATCCTCTCCTTGCTTTTTAGGTTTTCAAACAACTTGTTTTGTGTTCTTTCTTCTTTTGGTCTTGTATAGTCCCTCAAAGGTCCCCAAGTGTGGTGCCGATTTCCCCTTATTCTTAGTCGAATACTACTTTTCCCTATCTTCTTATTTTTTGCTAATTCTGCCTTCTCCTCTTTCTCAACTTGGTTGATTTCCTGAGTAGAACTTCTCTTCCCTTCAATTCTTCTTTGCTCTTCTATTGTGCTGGCCCAACCCTAATATCCTTTATTTTTCTTTAAGCCGAACACCTTGTTTCAACATTCTTTCTTCTCTTGGCTGAATAGTTCTTGGTCGAATACCTCTGGCATTTGTGGCCGTTTCTTCTTCTCCCACTTTTTTTTCCCTCTCAATCTTGATGCTTTATCTTGCAAAAACCGAATACCACCTTTTTCAATTCGGGTGACTTTTAGGCTTGGATCTTGGTCGATTATTGGTTGGTCTACTTCTCAAAAGTTTTAACTTCTGCTTCTTTTTATTTTCACTGTGAGCGAGTGTAACCTTCTCACTCTTTCTTAATTCGGCTTTGATGATTTTTATCTAACACCTATGTTCTTCCAAATGATACTAGGAGTGCAGAATCAATAATGGGGGCGTAGGACAATTCATTTCTTTCCCTACAAGTGATCTTTCCACCCTTGGTAAGTATTGGTTGAAGGTTGGTAAGTTGTGTATTGTACTGAGGGTTTGGATTATTAATAATCAGTCACTTGTTCTTTGGTTTAAGATTGATTTTGAAGCAAATCCATTAGTATTGGAGGACGTTTTGCAGTTACTCGTTGGTGCTTTGATCTTGGAAGTATTGTTGGCTACAATTTCATAACAGGTGTGTGTAACACTGTTGCTAGTCGTAAAATGGCAAAAGCCGAAAAGTTGAAAAGTAGGACTATCGACACCACACAGGCGTGTGGCCACCTGTGTGGCAGGCCGTGTGATAAAACATGGCTGTGTGATTGACGAGATGGCCATGAGTGATTTCATGGGCCGTGTGGGCCCAATAGGCTTGGGGGCCCCACACGGGAAATACGTACAAAAGTGTGGTAAATATTGGGCTAGGCTGTGTAAACCACACGACTAAGGCCATTTCTGGGCTATGTGGGCCATACGAGAGTGTGGGCCCACATGGGTTCGTAATATGGGCCGTAGGCCCATTTTTATTAATTGTCTATTAAGGTTTCATGGGTCTCCCAAGATGATTGTAGACCTATTATTGGGCCAGTAAATGTACCTGAACCCTTATTTTTGTAAATGACTGATATACCCTTATGTGATGTATGACTATTTGAGCATGCCATCTGTATTATATATACATTTATATTATGTTGCATTGCATGAGGTGGAATATATGATTTTGGAGGAAGTGTACTGAAAGGCTATAAGCCTATTATTGGTAGCTCTGCTGCAAATACTGTTTTAGTGCCGCAATCGGTGCTACTTGGAGTGTAGGGATGGGTGGGTCGATTTTATCCCCACAAGGTATGTAGGGTTGGTACGGAGATGGTGTGTAGAGGCTGGATTGGGTAGGATTTTCTATTTGCATACCGTACTGATACTGTGTTGGGCTTAGGCCCCACTGATACTGTTACTGAAATGGGCTCAGACCTAGATTGCTACTAATACTAAAATGGGCTAAGGCCCTCACTGAGACTGAAAGGGCTTAGGCCCAATTTGTGTCGACTCTGATTGACTGCTACTATGGGATTACACACTAAGTTTTCATAAACTCACCCATCTGTTAATTGTGTAGGTAATCCCCAAACTTAGACGGATCGATGCGACGGAGGACTCAGTGGTGGCCACTTGACGTAATTATCTTTTAATATTATAATCAAGGTTTTATTTTGGGTTTTTTTTTCATTATGTAATAAGGCCTCTTGGGTTTATTTTTAATTTTGGTATTTTACTGAAATTTATTTGTGATTTACAACTGCTAGCAGTAGGAAAAACACGAGTTTTCAAAAAGTCAAACGTTTTCAAAACCACTACAAATACGTAACTCGTTTCAAAGCTTCTGCGAATAACAAACTGTTTACAAAATTAATAACGTTTTAATAAAAGCAACCTTTAAAGGTACAAGTCCCACATTATCAATGAGCAATAAGACTTTAGATCGGCTTTTCAAACTATACAAAGAGGTTTATTATAGAATGGGGTTTTTCAACGAAATTATATTTTGTGATAAATACTTCAATGTGAGATAGCCAGATTCGGCCATAATGTCTAGGCCAGGTTCGGGGTGTTACATTTAGTGGTATTAGAGCCAGGTTGCAAAACTCGACTGTGGATTTGGGTTTTTGTAAAAACATGGAAATTTTGATAAAATTGTTTTCAAATGGTTTAAAGTGATTTATATAATTTGGAAATATTTTACTGAAGGAGTGGTACACCGAGTCTCTATGCCAATCCTGTAAGTCTTCTGATTATTTATACTGAAAGGATTATATTGAAATGTTATTACTGAGACTACTTTAGGTAGTAAAACTGTACTAAAACTCTCTAGTTAAAGTAAACTACAAACCGTAGTAAGACTGCAAATTGTGAAAACAAACTCTGAGATAATATTGTTCATAAAATATCTATAATAAACACTAGAAAAATAAACTGACTGGCATAAAATTGTTAATACAGATAAAAGCGCGATTAGATAATGAGCACTAGAGGTACTCGTGGTAGAGGCCACGACAGAGGCCGTAGAGGTGCTAGGGCTAGGTCTTCGTCATTTGGACACCAGCTTAATGAGGAAGCTAGAGAGGTACTAGCTTCACCTATGACTGAGTCAGGGTCTCAAAATTGAGCGGCTGGAGACGATACGCTGTCCCAAGCGATGTTCAAGATTCTAGAAAGGGTCGCTGGGCCTAATACTGGTACTGTTGGCCGTGGGTCGGTTACGGAACAACTCAGGCTTAATGGGGCTGAGATATTCAGGGGTATTGCTGGAGTTTCCCCTAATGTGGTTGAATATTGGATCGAGGCCACAAAGAGAATCATGGATGACCTTGACTGCACCCTCAAATAGAAACTATAGGGTGCAGTATCACTGTTGAGGGACGAGGCTTACTAGTGGTGGCTTATTGTCAAAGAGGGCACTCATGCCGACTGTTCAACCTGGGAGTTTTTTAAGACAACTTTCTAGGCTAAGTATGTGGGTGCCAACTATGTGGATGCCCGTAGGAGGGAATTTTTGAATTTAACTCAGCGAGATAGGACAGTGGCTGAATATGAGGCCGAATTTTTATGACTGAGCCATTATACACGTAGGATGGCGGCAACTGAATACGAGCGATGTGTTCGTTTTGAGGATCACCTCAGGGATGGCTTAAGGGTTCTGATAGCTCCTTAGAGGTAGGGGGATTTTGCAGCACTGGTTGATAAAGCGAAGATCGCCAAGGATGTAAAGCACGCTGAGCCCTAAAATAGAGAGAAAGGCAGAGGTAAGAGGGATGCTGAGCCCTCAAATTCATTTCAGAGGCCTAAGAAAAAGGCCAGAACTAATGGGCCAATCAGAGTTGGGGCCCCTCCTGGTACTATTGGACCACAGTTTTGTGCTGATTGTGGGAGACGCCATCAGGGCAAGTTCTGAAAATAGACTAGGGCTTGTTTGAGGTGCGGTTCTATGGAGCACCGTATCAGAGATTGTCTGTGGAGGTCCAATCAGGTGCTAGCTACTGGTTTTGGTAATGCACCTCAGAGAGTTGTTTAGTAGCCACTGGGAGGCCGTGGGCAGGCCAAAGGTGGAAATGGTATGGGCCGTGGTTAGAGAGTATCGGGCCGAGGAACTGGTCAGGCTAAGGCGAGACAGCCAGCTCTAGTGTATGCTGCTCATCGCCGAGAGGAGGCAGACGCCCCGAACATTATTACGAGTATGTTCTTTATGTACAATGTACTTACACTGCATTGATAGATATAGGATCTACTCATTCCTATATGGCCTGCTCAATTACTAAAAACTTGGGGGTTACCGTTGAGAGTACTTTGAGCAAGATTACTGTACTAAGTCCGTTGGGGTGGTCTGTTCGGGTAAATAAGATGTTTAGAGATGTTCCCTTAGAGATACAAGGAGTTATCTTTCTGGCTGATCTTATGGAACTGCCTTTCGGAGAATTCGACCTAATACTGGGGATGGATTGGCTGGTCAAACATCGAGTGAGTTTGGATTATGCCACGAAAAGAATGATAATGAGAATTGAGGAGGATTATGAGGTAGTTGTCATTGGGGAACATTGGAACTATTTATCAAATGTGATTTCAGTGTTAAAGGCCGAGAAGTTGGTACGCAAAGGTTGTGAGGAGTTCTTGGCTTACATTAGTGTTTTAGATGTTGGGGACTCTTCAGTAAAGGATACTAGAATAGTTAGGATTTTACAGACATCTTTCTTGAAGAGCTACTTGGGTTACTTCCAGAACGTGAAGTGGAGTTTGGTATTGAGCTCCTTCCTGGTACAGCTCCGGTGTCCATCGCCTCTTATAGAATGGCACCGAAAGAGCTTGTGGAGCTTAAGGCCCAGATTCAAGAGTTACTGGACTGTGGGTTCATCCGACCTAGTGTGTCTACGTGGGGAGCACCAGTCTTGTTTATGAAAAATAAGGATGGATCCATGTGTATGTGCATTGATTATAGACAAATGAATAAGTTAACCATTAAGAACAAGTACCCTCTGCCAAGGATTGATGATCTATTCGACCAACTGTGAGGAGCGTCGATTTTCTCTAAAATAGATCTACGGTCGGGGTATCATCAACTGAGGGTTAAAGAGGCTGATGTGCACAAGACGACATTTAGGACTCATTATGGCCATTATGAGTTCCTAGTAATGCCATTTGAACTGACAATTGCACCGGCAGCTTTTATGGATCTGGTGAATCGAGTAGCCCTATCAGGATCGGTTCGTGGTAGTATTTATCAACGACATATTGGTGTATTCGAGGACTGAAGATGAACATGATGAACATCTCTGAGTAGTTCTGCAAATTTTAAGGGAGAAACAACAGTACGCCAAGTTCAGCAAGTGTGAATTCTGGTTACGTGAGGTAACGTTTCTTGGTCGTGTGGTATCTGCTGAGGGGATTAGAGTTGATCCTCGAAAGATTGAGGCAGTGTTGGACTAGAAGCCGCCTGAGACGGTATCTGAGATTCACAGTTTCCTAGGACTGGCGAGGTATTATAGACGCTTTGTAGAGGGGTTTTCACTGATTACCGCACCTTTAACTAACCTACTACGTAAGGGTGTGCCATTTAAATCGACTGATGCGCAGCAAGAGAGCTTTGAGAAGCTTAAGAAAGTGCTGACAGAGGCCCCTATCTTAATACAGCCAGAGTCTTGGAAGGAGTTCATTGTGTACAGTGATGCATCACATGTAAGTTTGGGATGTATGTTGATGCAATAGGGTAAGGTGGTAGCGTATGCGTCTCGACAGCTTAATACTCATGAAACAAATTATCTGACGCATGACTTGAAGTTAGTTGCGGTGGTATTCGCACTAAAAAGTTGGAGGCATTACCTATACGGTGAGAAGTGTATCATCTACGCGGATCACAAAAGCCTCAAGTACCTCCTCACTCAGAAGGAGTTAAATCTTAGACAGCCTAGATGGATTGAGCTGCTTAAGAACTATGACTGTACGATCGAATACCATCCTGGGAAAGCTAATGTGGTGGCTGACACATTGAGTCGTAGAGCCATGACTATTCTAAGAGTGATGTTTGCTCGCCTTAGTCTATTCGATGATGGCAGCTTGTTGGCTGAGCTCCAAGTTAAACCAGTGTGGATTGAGCAAATTAAGATAAACAGTTGGAGGATGAGTCATTGGGTCTTCGGTTCTGCCAGGTCGAAAATGGTAATACTGTGGATTTTGGGTTGAACAGTGAAGGGGTACTATGTTTCTGAGGCTAAATTTGTGTACCTAAGAATACTAATTTGAGGCAGTCTATACTATGAGATGCACATAGTAGCCCCTGTGCTATGCACCTAGGTGGAAATAAGATGTACCGAGATCTTCGTGAGATATATTGGTGGCCAAGTCTTAAGCATGAGGTTATTGACTTTGTGAGGAAATATCTGACTTGCTAGTAGGTTAAAGCGGAACATCAGTTGCCTTCTGTGTTGCTTCAGCCAGTTAAGATTCCACTGTGGTAGTGGGTGTAACACCTCTAACCCGTATCTATCGCTGGAATGGAGTTACGAGGCATTATCGAGCATAATACAATTCAGAACAAACTTTCATTACAAAGTTAATCATCTAATAAAAGTTTTAAATTAAACTAACATGTTTCAATTCTATAATTCATATAATTTCCAAGGTTATATTTAATCAATACAAACAAAGAATCATGAAAATCGAATGTTAAATTCATAACCAAATATATGTCATTTCACATACCAATCATATATGTAAACTATAAAATTTATGGCACTCAAATAATTTAACCAAAACATTCAAATAATGTGCCATTTAAAACCGATACAAAAATCATATTCATCTCTTATCTATTAGGCTAACAAAATTTACTTGTACATACTCATTGATTTTCAAATAACTATCGAATCCTTATAGTCATACATATCGTTATTTTAAAACATAAGCATATACCAATATACCAGATATAAATGACATACATTTTACTAATTAATGCATTACATATTATAACTCAAAATGCAAACATCATTTACTCCATAATCGAAACTCCACCATATATATATAATTATATACCTTGAGAAAATAAATAGGTCATACCAATACATTATGATCAAATATATAAATATGTGCAAGTGCCAAATCACAAGTTAATTATAACCATCTCATATATTTTCATCATATAACCGTGTACACAAATACATTATAATAACTTCCAAATCAATTCATTGTTACAAATTATACTTCACCAAACTTACATCCAATACAAAAATCTTTTCTACCATGTAATGAACATATTAAAATAAACTCTTTCTATATTTGAATATAACCTAATATCCTTTAATACCAAATCATGAATAACACCTTAACCAAATATAACAACCAAATTCACAGGTATATTTTATTTATACAAGAACCATAGCCGAATCATTTTAACTAAACATTATAAACTTATAGACCAAAGTACATACTTACAAAAATATACTTATCCCATGTTAAATACTAAGTCATCAAGTAATTTAATAATTAATGTAATAGCCCGATTTAGACCTTAATCGAAACGATGGTTTCAGGACCACGAATTCGAGTTAGAAAAATATTTCAAAATTATTTTCTGTGTTTGTTATGTGTGAAATTTTCGTGATTTAATTTTGTCGTTTGAGTGCCCGATTAAATAAAAGGACTTAATCGCGTATAATGAAAATTTGGTAGTTAAATGTGAAAGTTCTTAATTGTTGTTATCTTTGTAAGTGGAAGCATTTATAATGCAATTAGACCAAAATTATATGTATCGCCCCAAAAATTTAGGTTTTTATTCATTTATTTATATGTTGTGTTGCATAAATGTATTCTTGTTTCTATGGTCGAGTGTCTTGAGGAGTGTGGCAGAAGTCCTGAGTTCAAGCCTGGGCAATTGCTAAAACTTTGTTTTTTTTAGGTATAACCCTTCTCTAGAGTTAGTAGTCTTTTAAGTTGTTGTGGGTAAAATGTATCGCAAAGAGGTTGCTAGTCTAGTGGTGAAAGGCGCATGGGTGGTTCTCAGAGGTCTATGGTTCGAGTGTTGGTAGGGAGGAAGGAGTATTCTATTTTTGCCGCAAGTGTGAGGGAGGTATCCTAGGTTGACCGAAATTGAGGAGTTGGTGAGAGTTTGAATAGGTGGTTGAGTAGAATAAGGTGGAGAGATTTTAGGAGAGGGATAAGGGGAGGAAAAAGTGGAGTTTGAGGTTGAGTGGAGTTGTTCCAAATTTGGGTGTTATGCATAGGGACTTTCGGATGAGCAATTATTCCTTAGGATTTTCGGTTTTGACTACTCTTTCGGGGTCTTTTCCCTCTTCTTTCTCTTAGGTTATTGTAACTGGGGTCTTTTCTTTTGTTTCTGAAACTGAGCCGTGCTTTTGGGAAGTACCTTTTTTTTATCTTTGTGGCATACAATTTTACTGCTTTTTCCAAACCATTTTCCATGATTTGTCTTCTCCCTCACAACTCTTCTCAAACGGTTTCCCTATAGGTCGAATACCTATCTCTTCCCTATCTCTTTGACCATTTCTGTTTTAGCTTGGAGGTGATCGAGTTCCCATTTCTTCTTTTCTTCTTTCAAGTGTGATTTGTTCCTTGGTGGCCGAATACTGCTCCTTCTTTTTCCTCTGTGTGCCGACACTTCTTTCGGCTTCTACTTCTTATCTATAGTCTTGGTGGTAGGTGATACTCATTTGACTTTGTTTGGTTCATTCCTTCTTTTCACCGTACTTATGGTTCTCTTTAACACTATGTTTTCGTCAAATGTTGCTAAGGGGATCGATCTCTTTAGTCAAGGTTTAAGGCTGACTGTTCTTTCCTGGCAAGTGATTCTGTCATTCGTGGTAAGCGCTTAAAGTTCTAGATCTGTCTATATTGGGTTTAGATTCTTCTAAATTAGTTAATTGTTTGTGTGAAGGATAGAGCTTTGGGGAGATTGCGTTGGTTCTGTTTCAGGAGGGGGTTCTGCGACTATTTACTTGGTAAGTACTGATGAGTAGGGTTAAGTATCTCCACTACTATGGTTCTGGATTAATCATGAACATGAACTGATGATGGGATTATTGTCATCATAGGTGTTTTGGATCTTGGAAGCGTTTCAACTATAGATTCATAACAGGTTTGTAATCACACTGATATTAGCCTAGATCGGCAAAAAGCCGAAAATGTATGGCTGTTGGCGTTACACGAGTGTACGCTCGCTCATGTGGTGAGCCGAATGCACAAATCGTAGGCACTCGATCAAAGAGGCCACCATGAACGACTTCATGGGTTTAGCCCAATTTTAGGCCACGATGGGCCAAAATAGGCCGTGTAGGCCCCACTGGCTCGTGGGCCCCACATGGATAAACCATACAGATGTGTGGAGTTTTGTGGGCCAGACTGTGTAGATCACACGGCCAAGGTCATTATTAGGCTTAATGGGCCACACAGGCGTGAGAGCCCACATGGGCTATATTATGGGCTTTGGGCCCATTTCCACTGTTTGACTGTTAAGGTTGCATATGACGAGTGTGGGCCTACTGACGAGTGTTATATTTGACTATATTTGAGCATGACATTTTGCATACACGTATATATTATAACATGACATGTTACATAGGGGTGGGTTTGATATATTTGGAGGAAGTGTATCGCATCGCAAAAGCTTCATCGCATATATCTTGTTTAGTGTCGCGACCAGTACTATATTCTAAAGTGTAGGGATAGGTGGGTCGATTTTATCCTCACATGTAGTGTAGGGTTAGACGTAGTGGAGTGTAAAGGATGGATGGGTAGGATTTCTGTTTGCATATCTGATACTGTACTGAATTGGGCCAAGGCCCACACTAATACTGTTACCGCAATGGGCTAAGGCCCACACTGATATTGCCACTGAAAAGGGCTTAGGCCCAGACTGTTTTGCACTGCATGATTTATTGTGATAAATAGGGATTACACAATGAGTTTTCATAAACTTACTCTTCTGCTTATTTGCACAGGTAATCCTTAGGCGGGTCAGTGCTGCGAGGGGCTCGGAGATAGCCACACCACTGTTTATGTTTTCGTATTTGACTTTTTAGTAAAAGTTTATTTGGGTATATTTTATGTAATAAGGCCACTTTAAGTTCTATTTTTAATTTGGTATTTATTTAAATTGGTTTATATCTGTTAGCAGTAGGACACGATTTTCAAAAGATAAATAATTTTCTACTACCACGTTATACAACTCGTGTTAAAAACTTCCACAATGAACAATGTTTTTAAAATGTAATAATAAATTTAGTATGACACATATTTTGGGCTAAGCAAACCTGTAAATTAACAAAGAACAAGATAAGATAGCTTTTCGTAAAGATCACAACAACGTTTGATTACAAAATAGACTTTTTCCAGCGGAACTACACTTTTCAAAACACACTCCAATGTGATATTACAGATTCAGCCATAACGTCTAGGCCGGGTTTGGGGTGTTACATTTAGTGGTATCAGAGCCAGGTGACAAAACTCGACTATGGATTTGGGTTTTTCTAAAAACATAAAATTTTCAAAAGAGATTGTTTAAAATAGTAGAAAAGAATTTTTGAAGTGATACTTTTGAATGTGTGGTCTACCGAGTCTGCGGCGCCGATCCTGTAAGTTCTCTAAAACTATTGTTTGATTCAATTGAAATACTGGGATTACCGTAGATAATAGACTGAACTGAAACTTTGGTTGGGGTAACCTAAAACTGTAGTGGAACTACGAACTGCGAAAACAAAACTCTGAGTTATTAATACTGTTTTTCATAAAACATCCGTTAATAAACATTGAAACGGTAAAACTGATGCATAAAACTGTTAATATAGATAATACAAAAATCGATAATGAGTACCAGAGGTACTCGTGGAAGGGGTAAAAGAGGCAGCGGTGGAGGCCGTAAAGGTGCTCGGGCTGGGTCTTCAGCATCGTGCCATATGCCTAATGTTAAGGCAAGAGAGGGACGGACTTCACCTGTGACTGAGACTGGGTCACACGATTGGGTAGCTAGGGACGACGCACTATCCCAATGTATGCTGTGAATTTTGGAAAGAGTCGTTGGGCCTAATACTAGTACTGTAGGTCGTGGGTCAGTAATGGAATTACTCAGGTCTAATGGGGCTGAGATCTTTAAGGGTATCACTGGAGTTGCCCCTAATGTGGCTGAGTATTGAATAGTGGCCACAGAGAGGATCATGGATGACTTCGACTATACCCCATAGCAGAAAATAAAAGGTACAGTGTCGTTGTTGAGAGATGAAGCCTATCAATGGTGGCTTACTGTGAAAGAGGGAACTCAGCCCGACTGATTGACTTGAGAGTTTTTCAAGAATGCATTCCAACAGAAATATGTGCGCGCTAGTTATGTGGATGCCCGCAGGAGGGAGTTTTTGAATCTGACCCAGGGGGATAAGTCCATGGCTGAATATGAGGCAGAATTTTTGCGATTGAGCTACAAGGCACGAGGCAAGATGGCAACTGAGTATGAGCATTGCGTGCATTTTGAGGACGGCCTCAGAGATGATCTACGAGTTTTGATAGCTGCACAGAGGTAGTGAGATTTTGTTGTGTCAGTAGAAAAGGCGAAGATCACCGAGAATGTGAAATGCACTGAGCTCTAGAATCGTGAGTCAGATAGGGGAAAGAACGAGAGGGTTTGGGAGCCCTCAAATTTAGCTTGAGGCCTAAGAAAAAGGCCAGCGTTAATGGGCAAGTCAGAGTTGGGCCCCCTGTTGCTACTTTTGGGTCACAGCCTTATACTATTTGTGGGAAGCGCTATCAAGGTGAGTGCTGGGTACGGATAGGGGCATGTTTGAGGTGTGGATCTATGAAGCACCGTTTAGGGATTGTCCACGGAGGCTCGATAAGATGCAAGCTACTGGTATGGGTACTGTTCAACCGCAAATAGGTTTTCAACAGCCACTGAGAGGCCGTGGTCAGGCCAGAGGTGGAAATGGTATGGGCCGTGGTCGTGGAGCACCAAGCAGAGGTGCTGGTCATACTGAGGCGAGGCAACCGGCATTGGTTTATGCTGCACGTCGTTGAGAGGATGGAGACGCCCCAAATGTTATTACTGGTATGTTCCTTATTGATTATGTACCTTATACTGCATTGATTGATGTTGGATCTACGCACTCTTATATAGCATGCACTGTGTCCGAGACTTTGGGTATAATGGTTGAAAACACTACGAGTGAGGTTACCGTGTTGACTCCATTAGGGCAGTCAGTGAGAGTGAATACATTGTTTAAAGATGTACCTTTGGAGGTTCAAGGAATGATCTTTTTAGCGTACATAATGGAACTTCTTTTTGGGGAATTCGATATAATATTGGGCATTGACTGGCTAGCTAAGCATTAGGCAAATTTGGACTGTGTTGCAAAGGGGATGATACTGAGAACTGAAAAGGGTGAGGAGGTAATTATGATTGAGGAGCGCTGAATTTATCTGTCAAATGCGATTTCTACACTTAAAGCTGAAAAGTTGGTTCGTAAGGGTTGTGGGGCGTATTTAGCCTACGTTAGTGCTTCGAGTTTAGAGGTTTCGTCTGTGAAAGATATCAACAGTTAAAGACTTTTCAGACGTCTTTCTTGATGAGCTGTCTGGATTACCTCCAAGCCGAGAAGTTGAATTTGGGATTGAGCTTCTGCCAGGTATAGCTCTGGTGTCCATCGCCCCTTATAGAATGGCACTGAAGGAGCTTGAGGAGCTTAAAGCGCAGATTCAAGAGTTATTGGATCGAGGGTTTATTAGCCCTAGTGTGTCTCTGTGGGGAGACCGATTTTATTTATGAAAAAGAAGGATGGAACCATGCGTATATGCATCGATTACCGGCAACTAAACAAATTGACTATTAATAATAAGTACCCCTACTGAGGATTGATGATCTATTCGACTAGTTTCATGGAGCTTCGATTTTATCTAAGATAAATCTTCGATCTGGGTACCATCAACTGAGGGTCAGGGAGACTAATGTTTACAAGATAGCATTTAGGACTCCTTACGGTCACTACGAGTTTCTTGTGATGCCGTTTGGACTGACGAATTCACCACCGGCTTTTATGGATCTGATGAACCGAGTGTTCTAGACCTATCTGGATCAGTTCGTGGTGGTGTTTATAGATGAAATTTTAGCGTATTCGAGGAATGAGGATGAACATGATGCACATCTCTCGGTTGTTCTGCAGATTTTGAGGGAGAAATAGTTATACACTAAATTCAGTAAGTGTGAATTCTGGCTTCGAGAGGAAACTTTTTTGGGTCATATGGTATCTGTTAAGGGGATTAGGGTTGATCCTCATAAAATTGAAGCAGTTCTTTATTGGAAGCAACCTAAGTTAGTATCTGAGATTTGAAGTTTTCTAGGATTGGCAGGGTATTATAGATGGTTTGTTGAGGGGTTTTCGTTGATTGCTGCACCTCTGACTAAGTTGTTGCGTAAAGGGGTACCATTTAACTGGACTGATAAACAGCAAGAAAGTTTTGAGGAACTTAAGAAAGTTCTGACTGAGGCCACTATCATAATATAGCTGAAATCTAGGATGGAATTCACTGTCTACAGCGATGCATCACATGTTGGATTGGGATGTGTGCTGATGCAGGAGGATAAGGTAGTGGTATATACATCTTGTCAGCTTAAGATGCATGAAGCGAATTACCCGACCCAACTTGGAGTTGGCTGCAGTGGTTTTCGTACTGAAAATTTAGAGGCATTATTTGTAGAGTGAGAAGTGTATCATAAACACAGACCATAAGAGCCTCAAGTATCTCCTCACCCAGAAGGAGCTAAATCTTATGCAGCATAGATGGATTGAGCTACTTAAAGATTATGACTGTTCGATTGAATATCACCCTGGTAAGGCTAATGTGGTAGCTGACGCACTGAGCCGCAGGGCTGTTACTGATTTAAGGGCAATGTTTGCTCATCTCAGCTTGTATAGTAAACTATCTTTATTAACCATGTTTTCTTAAACATGATCAGTAACAGATGATCAATAACAGGGATAAGGGCATTTGGCCAATAGTTAGGATTCCAAGCCAAATACTCTAGTCTAAAACAACCACAATGAAAATGCTACCTTCAATCGAGAGACAAGCGAAAGGTTCTGATCACTTCTGTAACACTTGCGTACTTCTCTACCCCACGCGAAGTAATACCCCTAAAGAATACCAGAGTCATTTAAAGAAAGAGGGTCGGCATTAAAAAAAAGAAGGGAGAAGCAAAAGAGCAGAACAACTTACCAGTCGATATTCGGCCAACCACTAAGAAGAGAGAAAGAGTTGAGAGAGAGTCGTGAACAGAGAAGAGGAGAAGAAGATGCTGATATATTCGACAAGTGATCAAAAGGAGAGGAAGACGATATGAGAAGCGAAAAAGGGAAAAAGGTACAAAAAGAAAAGAGAAAAGAGTTAGTCGATTACCAACAACTAGAAAAGGGAGGGAGAAAATGGAGAAGTCGGCCAAGAAGAAAACCCGAAAGACTCACTTGACAAATCCAAAAAATGCAAGGAGAGAAAGAGTTAATTGGTAAAAATCGAATGAGCAAAACATAAACCCAAAAGAAACCCCTCAACAGTAATCAGCTACTAGCAAAAAAAGAAAACCAAAATCGACAGCTTTTCAGCATAAACCCGTAGCTGACTTTTCTGAAAGCCACAATCCCCATTCGGCACATTACCTCCTCACTCCCCAACTCACCACAATTCTCCTAAAATCTCTCCATACATCACTCAATCTGATCACTATCCAAATCCCTCCATTATCTCCTAGATTCTCTCTCTCAACCACCCATTCAAACTCATTCAAACACTTCAATTTTAGTCAACCTAGGACACTACCACAACACAGTAGCAAAAAGATCATCCTTGTGTGCAGTGTGGCTCGAACTCAAGACCTCCAAGATCACTCCACACGCCCCTTGCCACTAGACTAGCAAGCTTTTTATGCCATACTTTACCCAACTTAATTTAAAAGACCAACTAAGCAGAGGCAGGTTTAACTCAAACAAAAACCAAAATTTTGTACAAGCCAAGGCTTGAACACAGGACCTCTTTAGTACCTCTCAAGACATTCAACCTTTGGAAAAGGCACATGCTTAAGCAACACAACATACAAAAATAAAGACCTAATATTTTTGGGGCGTTACAGAAATGTATATTATGTTTGAGAATAAAAGGTATGTATATGTACAAGTGATGATATGTGATACATGTATGAAAAAAATGCTATATGTGTAATTGAATTGAGAATATGTAAAATGTATATGAACTATGTGATCAGAGAAGTGAATGAACCAGCAAATGAAGACAATATTAAAAGAGATATTGGATAGTTCTGGAGATTATTTAGATTATGCAAAATCATTATTACAGAAGAAGTTAACTTCGATTAAATGACCTATTCAAGTACGATATCTAAAGAAAGGTATTAGCTGAAAGTTCTTTTGAATTGATTTATGTTATTGATGGGATAATATGAACTTAATGATGAGAGAATTAGTCAGTTGAATAATGGATGAATTATACTAATAGCTGAGTGCAGTGGTTATAGTCGGGTAGTTACTATGACTTCTTCTAGACATTCTATGTGTACATTTATCCTAAGAAGTAAATATGATTGTTTAATTTCAGAAAGAATTCTTATCGAGTGAGAATACTAACTAAATATGCTAATAGACAAAAGTATGAGTTAGTCTATTTGAGTTATGTTCGATAGTGTTATGTCTTTCTCTGGTATTTATTCCATTGTGTGGACATGAAAGTCGACGGTAAAATCTATACGATGCTAATACTCTATTTCTGCTGGCTATTGTTCTGTTGAAAATATGTGAAGATTATATTGCTTCTATTACTATGGATTTCAGTATTTACGAGTAATATTGTTCTTTTTGGACATTTTCTGGAATATCATCGGGGTTGATATCATTCTATATGGGTTGTAATTTTCTGATATTTTGTGTAACTTCAAATGTTGAAAATTTCGTTATTCTGGTTTTCTCATGATTCTATGTGATTATTTATAAGAGATGTCTATTTGAAGGAAATGGTTATATCCATTATAATTATAATTTCCATTCTGAAATTTGGGACTACTGTAGTACCATTATCAGAGTTATAAAAATTGTGCTTCTGCATTTGTTGTTGTCCAAATCATATTTGATTTTCTTCTGGGTTTAGATGCTTCGTTAACAGCCGGGATATTATCTATTGTTACAAGTAAGACGATAATTTTATTATGACTTTATGATTTCTATTTTATGATTATGGCATCTGTATAATGATGTCTGGATTATTCTTTCTAACGAGAAGAAAGAATTTCTTCGAAAAGATTGATTCTGTGGTTTAATCTGATTTGAAATTATTTGATAGAAAATTTACTGGGTTATATGAGTTTGAATCTATCTACCAGATCTGAAATAAACTTTGAACATATATGTCTGTGAATTGAGGAATAAAACTGGAGGAAGAATTCATGTTCTTGAAGACTTGATACAGATTTGTGAGGCTTAGAAAGTTAATAATGAATTATTAGCAAAGCGGGGCCAATGTGATTTCAATGTTGATTCAGAGTTTCAAATTGGTGCTGAAGGTTGTTTGAGGTTCAGAAATTGAATATGTATTCCGAGAAATCTAGAGTTGATTCAGATGATTTTGAACGAAGCTCACAGTAGTCGGTTATCTGTTCATTTGGATAGTAAGAAAATGTATAATGATTTGAAACAGTTTTACTGGTGGCATGGTATGAAACGAGACATTTCTAACTTTGTTTCGAAATGTTTAGCCTATCAGCAAGTAAAAGTTGAACATCAGGTATCTTTTGGATTGTTTCAACCGATTATGATATCTGAGTGGAACTAGGACAGAGTCACGATGGATTTTGCATCTAGTTTACCGTTGACACTGACCAAGAAAGATACAATCTGGGTTATTGTGGATATATTGACTAAATTGGCTCATTTTGTTCCGATAGAGATTTGATGTTTACAACGCAGTTTTGGAAGAAACTACAAGATGTTTTAGGTACGAAATTACATTTCAGCACTACTTTCCATCTGCAAACAAATGGTCAGTCCGAACGAATCATTCAGATACTTGAGAATATGTTGAGATGCTGCATTCTCGAGTTTGAAGGTACGTGACTGATTGCATTTGTGTACAATAATAGCTTTCAATCAAGTATCAAAATGGCACCTTACGAGGCTTTGTACGGTCGTGAATGTCGTATGTCGTTGTATTGGACTAAGCTCAGTGAAAACAAGATACACGGGGTCTATTTGATCAGAGAGACTAAACAGAAAGTAAAAGTGATCCATAAAAGTCTAAAAACAGTGTCAGATCAACAGAAATCGTATTCTAACTTGAAACGAAAAGATATAAAGTTTCAGATTGGAGACAAAGTCTTTTTGAAAGTCTCACCGTAGAGGAAAATACTCAGATTCGATCGTAAAGGCAAATTGAGTCCGAGATTTATTGTGTCGTATGTGATTATAGAGCTTATCAGGCCTGTCACATCCCAAAATAGGGCCTAGTCAGAATAGTGGTTTCAGGACAACAAATCTAACGTTGAAGTATTTATTTTATGAATATTATGAGTCCTAGAATATGAAAATATGCATGTGTTAAAGTTTCATGAAGAAATTTTATATGTAAAGTGTCTAATTGGAAAATAAGGACCAAATTGAATAAATTTCAAAACTTGGATTTTAGAAGCAATTTGCATGAAATTGCTTTATATTATTAATTAGAAAGTCTTAAAGAGCAATTTTCCCAATTTATAAGTTTTTAGACAAAAATGGGCATGTATGGAAAATTTTGAAAGTTTAGTAAGGAAGGGCATTTTGGTCATTTGGTAATAAATGAAATAAAAAACGAAAATGATGGCAAAATTCACTCATCTTCTTCCTATGTCTGCCAAAATTTTAAGGATTCCATAAGCTAGGGTTTCCAACATTTTCAAGCTCAATAGTAAGTGCTCCCAAGCCCCATTTTTAATGTTCTTCGTATTTTTAAAATCTCGGCAACTTACTCTCACTATTTCTACCCATATTTCATGCTAGGGTTCATGTTTAGAAATTTACCCATGCATGAGTCATTTGTATTTTAATGGTTTATGGAGGAATATGAAAGTTTAAAGGATGGTAAACAACTTTCACTAAGTGATTTTTCATGGAAATAGCTTTAGGGACCATTTTGTAAAAGTTGTAAAAATGGGTAGAAAGATGAGAAATAATGGAAAATTGTGGGATGCCATAAGAGGGAAAAACATTCGGCTAGGCTTGGGTAACATTGAAGTTGCATGCATTTCATCATACGAGCCTAGGGACTAAATCGTAAATAATGTGAAAGGTTAGAGGCAAAACGGTCATTTTGTTCGGGGTAAAATTTAGACTCGAAAAGAATAATGTGAGGTATTAATGATTCATTTTTATTGTTATAGACCCCAAGGAACAAATTCTGGAGGTCGATTAAGGAAAACGAAAAGTTTCGAAAAAATTGAAACGCGAAACCAAAATGAGTACCAAGTAAGTTCGAATAACATTAAGTAAACTATTAATTTACCGAATTGCATGTGTTATGAATGTATGATAATTGGTTATAATGACGGCATGAAAATCCATGAAATGTGTTAATAATAATGATATGACAATAGATGTCCCGGTTGAAGTCAAAAGCGAAATTCGATGGATAAACCATGGCTTACATGACTTGAGATCCTGCATGTGTTGCAGAAAAGGATTTAGCCCAGACGGGTAATCCGTTGATCTCAAATATAGAAAGAATCTAGCCCGGACGGGTGTTCCTTGAGTGATCAAGCCTCCCGAAGAATATGTGTGCATTATGGATTTAGCCCAGATGGGTAATCCGACTAGGATCTGAATTTAGCCTGGACTAGTAATTCAGATCCGAGCTCATTAAGGGTGTTTGTCGCTATAAGGGGTTTAGCTTGGACTGGTAATCTTGACATTATCCAATGAGTTTATATCACAGAGGGGGTTTAGCCTGGACTGGCAATCCCACCGTAAGATGTGAGGTTCACAGGAGTGCGTACACGAGATGATCGCTTTTATGGCTTGACGGTAAATGGATAATCCATCAAGATTCCCGAAAAGCTCAACAGGATTAACATGAGTTATAAAAATGAAAGTTGGATGATGAGCTCATCTGAGACAAAATTCATAATATGTTGTTATGAGACTAACCTGTCGATTGAGTGCACGTGATAGGGAAACCATTTCATGCTTGTTGGTTATATTGCCTAATATGGTTGTATGCTAATTAATTGGTAAGTTTACTTTCCAGTTATTCGAGCTTACTAAGCATGTAAATGCTTACCCCTCTCATTTCTCTGTCTTACAGAGCTCAAGGACTCGTAGAGATTGGAAGGCAGTTGGAGAATCAACACACTATCACCTTGTCTAGCTTTGGTATATAGATACTTTTACTTTGGTTCAACGGCATGTATAGGGATTTTTGTTTTTTTGTTATATGTGTCATTTGATTTTCCAATATTAAGGCTTGTAAAGGTATACATATTCACGTGTAGATTACCATAGGAATTGGCTCAATTTGGTGTAGGTTACGACCTACAAGTTTGTGCATGTTTATGTTCAATTGTCCTAGTGAGGATGAAATATGGTATATCACATTTAGATACATGTAATGTGACCAAATCACATGGTATGGCTAGGCCATAATTGGCAATGAGTTATAATAATGAGCCAATCTTAAAAGTGTTATAAGACATAGAAATTCCTTAATACAAAAGGGATAACCTAGCATGTGTAAAACTGATGAGACGAGGTTTACATGCAATGAGGTTTATCAAGGTCATTTAAAAGTATTATTCAGTCATGTTAAATATTATTAAAACCTATAAGTGTGTATGAATGTTAGAGGGTGATCAAAGGCTTAATAAATAGCCTAATAAGGTCCACATGGGTAGACAACGGGCATGTATCTAGGCCGTGTGTGACACACGGATTGCCCTATGGGCGTGTGGTATGGCCGTGTGTCCCCTGCGCCTAAAATTTTTAAGCCAGAATGGATGGTAGTAAACAGACGGGCAGAGACACTACCATGTGTCACAACCATGTGGCAGACACGGCCTAGCACACTGGCGTGTGTCTTGGCTGTGTGCCACTAATGCATGCTGATGTCATAAATAGAATGCTCGAGTTTTTGGGCACGGACGACCACACGAGCATATCTAGGCTGTGTGAAGGACACGGGCTAGGGACATGGGCGTGTGCTCGGCCTTGTGACTGTAGGTTCGAAATAGAAAATAAATTCAATTAACTCCGCACGGGTAGAGAACACAGGCATGTCCCAAGGCACACGGGCGAGTGCATTGTTCCCATACGGGGTGTGAGACATTAACCTAGAAATTTTCTTAAATTTTCCTTAGGACCTCAGTTTTGTCCCGGACCATTCTCAATGTATGTTTAGGGCCTCGTAGGCTCATAATAGGGATACTAAGATGTGGTTTGCTTGGTTTTAAATTGAAACAAAATTTCATAGTTCGTATTTTCTGAAAATATCCTAATACATGTTTGGTAACGCCTCGTACCCTACTCCGGCGTCAGATACTGGTAAGGGGTGTTACATTTAGTGGTATCAGAGCTACGGTTTAGTTAATTCTAGGACTACCGTAGAGAGTACTGAGTTTAGCTATACATGCCATTATACGAGCATTGATAGTGTGATATCTCCTAGCTATTTAATTGTCTTTTAATATAGTAAATGTCTTCCAATCAAGCACAAGATGAGTTTGAGGGAGCCGAGAGCCATGCTCCAGCTTCCGTACAATGAGCTATTTCTAGCAGTAGTAGAATGCCTATGTCTGAAGGCTAGGAAAAGGCTAGAGCCGCCTTCTTTGACATGATGGATGAGTGGTTTAGGGATTATTTGAGAAATCGCCCCAATATACCACGACCTCCCCCACCCCCTAACCGACTTGACGAGGAAGTACCATGAGGTATGGCACCTGTAAAAGTTGGTAAAGCCCCGGTGGACAAGCTTAGAAAGTATGGAGCCAAAGAATTTAAAGCTAAGATTGATGATGATGCTTAACGAGTCGAGCTCTGACTCGAGAATACTACACGAGTATTGGATGAGTTATTGTGTACACCTGAGGAGTGTTTAAAGTGTGTTGTATCTCTTTTAAAGGATACTGCATACCACTGGTGGAAGACTGTATCTTTAGTGGTGCCAAAGGAAAATATCACTTGAGAATTTTTCCAAGAAGAGGTTAAGAAGAAATACATCAGTCAGAGATTCCTAGACTCGAAGCGAAAGTAGTTCCTAGAACTCAAACAAGAAAATAAGACTGTATCGGAATACGCAAGGGAATTTGTGAGGCTAAGTCAGTATGCAACTTAATGGGTTCAAACAGAGTCAGAAATGTGTAAATGCTTCGAGGAAGGTTTGAATAAGGAAATTAAGCTGTTAATTGGGATCCTTGAGATAAGAGAGTTTGTTGCATTAGCAAATCGAGCCAAGAAGGCTGAAGAGCTCAATAATGAAAAGACGCAAGCTAAGAGAAGCTCGAGTTTCAAGCAAGAGATCCAACGGTAGGGCGCTCTCATTTTCCACAAAGAAATCAAGAAGCCAACATGAACGCTCCACTTTATCGATAGGATATTCGGGTAGAGCAAGACGCTCCAAACGACATAACTAGAAGTCTTCTTCCTTGATGGTGACTAGTGTGGGTAAGTGTAGATGATCAAAAGCCGAAGTGCAAAAGTGGAAACACAACAATTTATATACATTTTCCTACCCATTTTTACTTAAATTCATGCAAATTTGGTTATTGACAAAAAATAATTAAATATTATAAAATAATTAAATTGTGTCAAAAATATGAACATGGTGAAATTAGTTAATTTTATACTCAATTTTTATTAATTTTACTATTTTCGATAGATTCGCGCAAAGGGCAAAAATTGGCCAGGCTAATACTGTTTATCTCAGTATGCTCAATTTGAATTCTGTTACGTATGCTCAATTTGAGTATGAATAAATTTATATTATTTCAATAAATTATTATGTTAGCTTAATAATGACATGAATGTATTTTTAATAAAGCATGCAAATTCGTACTATAAAATTTTTAGTTCTTTAGGAAAGTTAGGTATGCATGAAAGTTAAAGTCTTTAGAATTGACTTAGTAGTTTCTTGAGGCGAAATCCTAGGGAGCATGGAACGTTGGAAATGATTTAGGCAACTATTTTTTGGACTGTTTGAGCCTTTCAAGCCAACCATAGTAAAATTTTATCCTTAGAAACCCAACTTTGAGACTATATGGCCTAATTTTATTTCGACCCTTGCAATAATTAGCCATTACTTTTTGCTTAATGATCTTAAAATTGTCCCAAACACTAGACTCAGTAATATTCAAAATGTACTTCGAAAATAAGTTTGGGGGAATTGAAAAGAAGTATCAATTGCTCGAGAATTGCAGTACACAAAGTAAGTGCTCGTGTTAGCTAAAAAAAAGAGCACATGTATTTGAAAGAGATGTTCAAAAGAGCATATGAAAGTCAAGTTGGTGTATCAAAGGTAAAAATTCTGAAGGTTTGATTGACGCTGAGTCTAAGGGTTTTAAACCAAAAATTATCCATCTTTCACCTACCCCTAGCCACGCCACGTTAAAACCTTGATAAAGACTTATTGATTCAAAGTCCTAATGCTACCTACATTAGTGGAGAGAAATTGCTAGATCAACATATGAAGACATAAGTTAAGCTTAATGATTGCAACTTAGTCTTGAATAAAGGAATAAAAATCAAATTGGTAAGGGTTAACATGTCTTTGATTACAAAAGCATTTAGTTTAAATTTTGCTATTATAATAAGTTGTTGAATTTAATTTGAACAATATGTATACTTAAGTAGCATAATTATCAGATTTCTTGTCTTTGAGAATAAGTATTTTAAATTCATAATTTTAGGAAAAATGTTGTTCTGAAGGAATTTTTCAAAGGTGTTTCCGAGAAATTCTTTTCAAAATTTGTGCATTTCTCGGGACGAGCAATGAATTAAGTTTGGGGGTGTGGAAACACAAAAATTTATATATTTTTTCCTACCCATTTTTACTTAAATTCATGCAAATCCAGTTAAATTATTGACGAAAAATAATTAAATTGTGTCAAAAATATGAACATGGTGAAATTAGTTAATTTTATACTCAATTTTTATTAATTTTTACTATTTTTGACAGATTTGCGCAAAGGGCGAAAATTGGCTCAGCTGACACTATTGAAAGTGCAAAATCGAGAAGTAATTTAAACTATCGAGGCACATGAATTTCCAGCCTAATACGGTCCAGAAATGTGTATTAATTCATAATTTAATTAATTTTAATTTATTTCCCATTTAATTTGGGTTAAATAAATTATTTTTAATTATTTATGGAGAAAGGGTCTAGTTGAACCGCACTGGTCGAACCATATTGAGTGAACCGAACCAGCCACTAATTGGGCAGCCCAGAACCGTCCATATGCTGACCCAAATCAGTAGTTTAGCTGATTAAATATGCTTGCAAAAAGGCCCTCAAAAGACTTCTAAATTGCATTCAAACCCCACCTTTAATTGTGGCTTTGTAGATTTGCCCCAGGCCAATTTTAGCAAAGTTGAAAGTCTCAACTCTTGCCCAGTAGATGGCCGGCCATAGGAGGGCTCTTTGTCTATTGGAATTTGCTATTTTTAGCAGCTACAATCATCTATAAAAGCCACCCCTTGCTGGTCATTCAATCCATTCCTCATTCCACAACATTCTCTCATTCCCTCTCTCACTTTTCTCTTATTTTTTTCCATCCCATTTCCCTTATTGTTCAAGTGCCAATTTCTCCTCTTGGGAAAGAGGCTTTCATCAGCCATTTTGGAGCAGCAATTAGGTGTTCATAAGCCACCTTGATAGCTGAAGGCAACGAAGAACAAAGAACAAAGCAACTAGTCAAGCCACGGAGAAACACCGGATTTGCTTCTTGTTCCCTAACTCTTTAATTTTTGTTGTTGTTTTGACGAACATGTTTATGAATATTTATGCTATTGAAATGGTTATTTTAATCAATTTAGCTTAAAATTAAGTTTGTGTTAGGTTGATTATATTCTGCCTACTTGAATTGTCAAAATGATGTTTATGCTGTTACAGGCCTCAGTATATTGCTTGGTTAAGTAAAATCATGCCTAAGTTATTTTTACAATATAATTGTTAAGTAACTAATGAATTAATTACTTAAACGGATTGAAATTATAATTAATTGACACAATACTTAATCAGTGCATGTTTATTCTTCTAAGGTAGCTAAAGGTTAAATTAGCAATGTATCTGGCGATATTATTGCCTTGCATAACTTGCAAGATTATTGCAATTAAACTGTTTCAATGTAGATGCTTGTTAGATTTAATTAATCATTTGAATTGACATAGCGATATGCAAGAGATTAGTTCAATTTAATGAATATGTATGTGCAATAACATGTTTGCTTGTTAGAATCTATTTAGTCGTTTGAATTGATATAGGGATATGTTAAGAGATGAATGAATTTTTTTATGTGAGTATGTTCAGAAGTTAGCCAATTACCGAGTTGCCATGAATTTGTTCGTAGTAGTGTAAACATGATTTTAATCATTCTAAGTTAAAGGAATATAATTAATCAAACACAAGTATGATACCTTGATTAAATCTTATTGAAATCATGCATTAGAACTCCTTTGTTTTATTTTAATTATTGACTTGGTTTTTAAATAAGTTTTTAACCATGTTTTAAACCCAAATTATTTTTACCTTACCAAAGTGTTTTACAATTAATTTCATAAATAATTCTTTTTACAGTCTCTATGGGTACGATAACTTGACATTACTTGTCACTTTATTACTTGTTACGATTGTGTACACTTGCACATTTTCCTTCATTACAAGTTTTTGGCGCCATTGCTGGGGACTGTTTTAAAAAGTCATTATTTGTGAATTTGTTAGTTTTACATTTTAGGTTATTTTTCTGTTTAATTTTTAACTTAATTAATTTTTCTTTGATAATTTTAGGTGTTTATGAGTATTGACCAGATTATTGACTTACTCCCTGTAGACCCTGAGATAGAACGAACCTTTCAATAGCGAAGAAGACAAGCAAACCAGAGAAGGACTGAAGAAATAAATTTTGAGAATATGAATTAAGGAAATGGAGTAAACCTTACTCAAAATCCTATCCTTATTGCTGACGATAGGGATAGATCCTTAAGACAGTATGCAGTGCCTGTATTTAATGATCTTAATCCGGGTATTAGAAGAGACTCGAAATCGATGCACAACAATTTGAGCTAAAGCCAGTCATGTTTCAGATGCTTCAGACAGTGGGCCAATTCAGTGGAATGCCTACCGAAGATCCTCATCTTCACTTAAGACTATTTATGGAGGTGAGCAACTCTTTTAAATTAGTTGGAGTACCCGAAGATGCATTACGATTGAAGCTGTTCCCGTACTCACTAAGGGACAGAGCTCGAGCCTGGTTGAATTCATTGCCACCAAACTCAATTTCTACATGGCAAGAGTTAGCCAAAATATTTTTCATGAAGTATTTCCCGCCTAGAAAGAATGCTAAGTTGAGGAGAGAGATCACTGCCTTCCAACAAATGGATGATGAATCCTTGTATGAGGCATGGGAATGATACAAAGAATTATTATGAAAATACCCTCATCACAGAATCCTACATTACATCCAACTTGAGACATTTTATAATGGTCTCAATGCTGATACGAAGATAGTAGTGGACGCTTCTGCTAATGGTGCTCTCCTTTCTAAGTCTTATAATGAGGCTTACGAAATCATCGAGAGGATCGCCAGTAACAATTATCAATGGCCAACCAATCTAGCTGCGTCAGGAAGATGAGTCACTGGAATACATAAATTGGACGCTCTCACTTCACTCGCATCTCAGGTATCTTCAATATCCTCAATGCTTAAGAATCTTACCACTAATGGGTCTAACAGTTTTGCAGCCCAACCACCTCACCAATTTGAGAGTATAGCTTGTGTTTATTGTGGGGAAGGACATTTGTTCGAAGAATGTCCATCGAACCCCGAATCTGTATATTACATTTGTAACTAGAACCAAAATCAAGGAAGGCAAGGACTGCAATCCAATTTCTATATCCCATCATGGCGAAACCAGCCGAATTTTTCCTAGAGTAACCAAGGGGTTGGAACCAGTAACAACTACACCCAACCTAGACCGACTCAGCCGTCTAGTTTTTCCCAACAAGTTCAGAACCCAGTTCAGGCTAAACCATCCAATAGCTTGGAGAATCTGTTGAAGACATACATGGTGAAGAATGATGCCTTAATTCAAAGCCAAGCAGTTACATTGAAGAATCTGGAAAACCAAATGGGCCAGCTTACAACTAAACTTAGGAACCGACCACAAGGTACTTTACCTAGTGATATAGAGAATCCAAGAAATCCAGGGAAGGAGCATTGCAAAGCGTTGACATTGAAGAGCGGAAGGACAGTAGAGCCTAACATTATCGAAGCTGAAAATGAGCCAGATGATGCTCAAGACTCAGAGGAAGTTGAACCAAGTGTTGAAATTCTAGTTTCATAAGAACCAGAATATGCGAAACCCGACAAGGTAATTCCAAACTAACTAATTCTGATCAATTAACAACTTTGTTAGATGCAGAATTACCGCAGAAAATGAATTAACCAATTCCAGTAAAGAAATTATCACCACCCTACCCTCAAATACTTCAGAAGTAGAAACAAGAGATTCAATTCAAGAAATTCCTAGACATACTCAAGCAACTCCATATCAACATCCCATTGGTTGAAGCACTTGAGCAGATGCCGAACTACATCAAATTCATGAAGGATATCCTATCCAAAAAATGAAGACTTGGAGAATTTGAGACGGTAGCTTTGACGAAGGAATGCAACGCATATCTTCAAGACAAACTACCCCCAAAGCTGAAAGATCCTAGATGTTTTACCATACGTTGCAACATTGGAGCAACATATTGTGGTAAGGCACTATGTGACTTGGGTGCAAGTATAAACTTGATGCCTATGTCAATATTTAGGAAGTTAGGGATAGGTGAAGTTAGACCTGCTACGGTTACACTTCAACTATCAGATCGATCCTTAGCACATCTAGAAGGAAAAATTGAGGATGTATTGGTACATGTAGATAAATTCATCTTTCCTGCTGAGTTTGTGATTCTAGATTTTAAAGTAGACAAAGAAGTACAAATTATCTTAGAAAGACCATTCTTAGCAACTGGAAGGACCCTTATTGATGTGCAGAAAGGCAAGCTTACGATGGATGTTTAGGATGACCGGCTAAGAAGTCTATGCGATTTCCTGACGTAATTGATGATTGTTCTGCAGTATTCGACTTAGAGGATTTAATAGTGGAAAAGGAACTCAACTCTATTGAAGATCCATTGGAAAAAATTTGACATCAAATCCTCCAAATGATGAAGAGGAGGATGAATACTTAGCTTTGTTAGAAGCTAATCAAAGGGGATTTAATCTGCGATCTCGCTTTGAATCTTTGGAGTTGGAGAAGAGAGAGTATGCCCAACCAAAAATGTCACTCGAGGAACTACCTAAATTAGAACTCAAGGTATTACCTTCACATTTAAAATACGTTTATTTAGGTAAAGCTTTTACTCTTCCTGTGATTGTTTCAGCAGAATTAACTACTAAGCAAAAAGAGAAACTCATCTTGGTGTTGAAACAATTCAAGAAGGCTATCGGATGGACCATTGTCGATATCTGCGGTATTAGTCCATCTGTATGTATGCACAAGATTATCTTGGAAGATGGCAAAAAAGGGACAATTGATGGACAATGAAGACTGAACCCCATCATGAAGGATGTGGTGAAAACTGAGATTATCAAGTGGTTAGATGCGGGTATCATTTATCCCATCTCAAACAGTTCGTGGGTAAGTCTGATCCAGTGCGTGCCAAAGAAGAGAGGTATCACAGTCGTGGAAAATGAGAATAATGAGTTGATACCAACTAGAACAGTTACGGGGTGAAGGATTTGCATCGATTACCGGAAGCTAAACAAGGTGACTAGGAAAGATCACTTTCCTTTGCCGTTCTGAGACCAGATGCTGGATAGACTTGTAGGGCGAGACTATTACTATTTTCTCGATGGACACTCAAGGTATAATCAAATTACTGTAACACTGGAAGATCAACACAAGACAACGTTCACCTACCCGTACGGTACATTTGCATTTAGACGCATGTCATTTGGTTTATGTAATGCACCTGCTACATTTAACAGATGTATGATGTCTATTTTTACTAACATGGTTGAGAAGTACTTGGAAATTTTTATGGATGACTTTTCAGTATTCGGAGATACTTACGATAATTGCTTAGCCATTCTAGCTAGGGTACTAAGACGATGCGAAGAAATGAACCTCGTACTTAACTGGGAGAAGTGCCATTTCATGGTATGAGAAGGAATTATTCTAGGGCATCGGATAACGAGACATGGAATCAAGATGGACAAAGCAAAGGTAGATGTTATTGAGAAGCTCCCACCTCCAACATCTGTAAAGGGTGTTAGGAGCTTTTTGGGCCATGTCAGTTTCTATTGAAGATCTATCAAGGACTTCTCCAAAATTGCTAAACCCTTATGCAAATTATTGGAGAAGGACATGACGTTCAAGTTCGATGATGAATGCTTAAGAGCTTTCAAGAATTTGAAGAGCCAATTAGTTATGGAACCCATAATCGTTACACCAGATCGGGATTTGCCATTTGAATTGATGTGTGACGCAAGCGACTTCGCGATAGGAGCTGTCATGGGCCAGGGAAGGAACAAAACTTTTCATCCCATCTACTGTGCAAGTTGGACTCTTACAGGAGCTCAACTAAATTATACGGTAACAGAAAAAGAGTTACTTGCTATTGTATTTGCTTTTGACAAGTTTTGATCTTAGCTTGTAGGTACCAAAGTGACTATCTATACGGACCACTCGGCAATTAAGTACTTACTTGCCAAGAAGGATACTAAGCCGAGACTGATCTGGTGGGTGCTTCTACTTCAAGAGTTTGATCTAGAAATTCAAGATCGAAAGGGAGTAGAAAACCAAGTAGCAGATCACTTATCCAGATTGGAGCCGCAAGAAGGGAATTCTCCTATTATACCAATTCAGGAAACGTTTCTAGATGAACACATACTGAAGGTAAGTCATGTCCATAGTACCCATTGGTTTGCTGATATTGCTAACTATTTAGCTTATGGTTTGATGCCAATTGATAAGATGTATCAACAAAGCAGAAAGTTCTTTCACGATGTGAAGTACTATTTCTGGGAAAAGTCATATTTGTTTAAAAAGTGTGCAGATTAGATGATTAGGAGTTGCATGGCAGAAGATAAAGTACAAAAGCTTTTATACCATTGTCACTTAGCTCCAAGTGGGGGACACTTCAGAGGTACTCGTACGGCGGCCAAAGTATTACAAGCTAAACTGTTTTGGCCAACACTATTCAAAGATGCATACACGTACGTAAAGAGCTATGATCGATGTCAAAGGGTCAGAAATGTCACCAACAGAAATGAGATGCCTCAAACAAACATCATTGAGGTAGAATTGTTTGATGTATGGGGTATTGACTTTCTTGGTCCTTTCCCTCTGTCTTTTGGTCACAAGTATATATTGGTAGCAGTGGACTATGTGCCCAAGTGGGTCGAGGCTGGAGTTTATCCGACAAACGATGCTAGGGTTGTAATTAAGTTCTTGTAGAAACACGTGCTCACAAGGTTTGGAACCCCAAGAGCTATCATTAGTGATGAAGGGTCCCACTTCGTGAACAAGTCATTAAAATGGTTATTAGACAAGCACGGAGTGAAACACAAGGTTGCAACAGCTTACCCCCCGCAGACGAATGGGAAAGCTGAATTGGAAAATAAGGAGATCAAACGCATACTTGAGAAGGTAGTTTGCCCAAACCGACGAGATTGGTCCAAAAGGCTAGATGATGCTTTATGGGCTTACAGAACAGCATACGAGACACCTTTTGGGATGTCACCCTACAGGTTGGTCTTTGGGAAAGCATGTCATCTACTCTTAGAGTTAGAGCACAAAGCTTACTGGGCTCTTCGACAACTAAACTTGGACCCTAAGCTTGTTAAAGAGAAACGGATGCTCCAACTTAATGAGCTAGAGGAACTCCGGATGTTCTCCTACCAAAATGCAAAATTACTCAAGGAGAGACTTAAGAAATGGCATGACAAGCACATTCGAGTTCGAGAATTTGAAGCAGGTTAGCGAGTGTTGTTATTTAATTCCAGACTAAAGTTCTTTCTAGGTAAGCTAAAATCACGCTGGTTCTGTCCATTTACGATTCATCGCGTCTATCCATATAGAATTGTCAAGCTCCAAGGTAAGGGAGGTAATTTTCAAGTTAATGCTCAGTGGCTGAAACACTATTGGGGAGATAAGATTGAACGGAATGAAATTCTATTCATTTTATCGAATGTTTAAAATTTTCTTATTTTTCTTTTTAATAAATGATTTAGGGTATATTTTTGGGATTAGTATGTTTAAATAAATTTTGTCAAGGAGATTGGAACTTAAGTGGGACCGCTTGTGACCCCTCCAATCTTTCCTGGAAATTGATTTTAACATAATTTTCCGAGAAATTATTCCCTAAATAGAAAATTAAATTTTTAGTTTTTCAAATAAAAAGGTCAGTTTTGACCCAAGTTTTAAATTGCAACTCAATTCGAAATTTTCATTAAGTCTAGGGACTTAATTTAATCATTTTTAAAATTTGGTTGCTCTTTTCGTAAATAATAAAAACTAGATGCCTTCTTTTGTAAATATTTTCAAAAGGCTTCTAGAATAAATGTTTTTAGTAAAAAAAATTGATAATTATTAATATATAATTATATTCATTATAATATATATTAATTATTATCAATTTTTGGATTAGAGTTAATTTAATCACATTTTATTTGATAAGTTTTTAATAATAATAAGATGATAATCTTTAATATATAATTATATCATTTATAATTTATATATTAATCTTTATCAATTTAGCACATAATTAGGATTAGTTTTAATCATATTTTATCTTTGTTTAAATAAATTAAATAGCAATTAATAATTTAATATGGATATATCAATTATTAATTGTTGTTATCTCTGTATAGGATTAGAACTTAGAATTTTTATTAATTAAATTATTTTAAGAATTCTAATCTAATTCTTATTTCTCCCTCTATAAATTCCACCCATCTTCCCATTCATCTATCACTCAAAACCCAAAGCACTAAAACACTAAAGTGTCGGAACCCTTTACCCAGCAGCCACTCGGTTAGCAGCGCACGCTGCACGTCCTAACAGGTCGCAAGCACGTCCAGCTCCATTGCCCACTTGCTGCACCAGCCTCAGCTCGCGCCAGGCCTTCATCTTGTGCGCTATACCTACCTTCCGCACCATCCTGCGCACGCCCAATTGCTACCTGCTGCCGAACGCTCGGGTTGCTGCTTGCTTCCAGCCCTGCTGCGCATCACTACTCCTACACGCATCGCTCCCACACGCACCACGCCCGCACACCCTAGCTACTTGTGTGACATTCTTCATTCATCCATCCTAAGCCACAAACCCTCCAACCCTCCTTTTAAATTGCCACATTTTCCTTTTTTATTATTATTATTTTCTGAGTTCTTATATTTTTTTACAAAAAGGTGGTAAGACCTAGTTTTCTCTTAATTTTTAATTTTATTCAATTAGTTAATTTTTCAATTCATTGAATTATTAATAAGTTTTATTAGATTTTTGAGAAAATAATGTTTCCATCTTATGATCAGGTTAAATATGCCTCGTAAGAGAACTCGTGCTTCTGCTCAAATTGATGAAGCACAAAACAAGTTCCACTGTGAAGAAGCCAGAGTGAGATACGAATGTATCTTCAAAAATCAACAAATGCATCCAGAGAAAGGCTTTACATTAAAAGAAAGCAACTACAGAGACTTTATGGCACATATTCGTCAAGTTGCTGAAACCCTCAATTGGGAGTTGTTTTGTGAAAAGAGACCTAGTGTGGATGAGAAGCTAGTTCGTGATTTCTATGCGAATCTAACTTCAAGCAAGATGGCAGAAGTTCCAGTTCGTGGAATCAAGGTACTGATAAATTCAAATGCTATTAATGAGTTCTTTGAATTACCTGATTTTGAAAACGATGAGTATTCCACATTGATGAGCAATATTAAGCTTAAGAATTTGCAAGAAATTCTCGAGGAATTGACAGTTCAGGGTTCTATGTGGACGGTATCAAAACAAGGAATTCACACTTGTCGAAGAGAATATTTGACTCCACTCGTGAAGGTATGGTTTTACTTCATCTGATTCAACCTTATGCCTAACTCACATGGGACTACAATCTCATTACAGCGAGTGGTCTTATTGTACTCGATCCTAACTGGTAAGACCATTGATGTGGGGAAGATCATCTTGAGGGAAATACAGAATTGTGCTGTTAAACGCTCTGGCCCTGCTTACTTCCCCTTTACAATAACAATTTTATGCTTGAAAGCTGGAATTCTTGCGAATGTAAGGAAGACAGGGTATAGCCAAGGCACAATCATGGATTGGGACCTTTACAGAGTAGCTGAAGACTCAGTTCTATAGCAACAAGTTGAAGTAAGTGAGGAATGGGAGGACCCTGATGAAGAAGAAGATCCCACGATGCAATCATTTGAAGTCCCTGATAAGGTAGAATCAGTGGAGCCAGAAGCTGAACCTGATGCTGAAACTTCAATGTTTAGAGCTCAATCGCCTAGCCCAGATCTTCGAGATGAGCTATCAAAATTGATGGACTTAATGCAACATATGCAATGGCAGCAGCAAGCCTACTGGAGATACTAAAAAATAAGGGATAACTCGATGAGAAGTGCTTTTAAGAAAATATAAAATGACCCATTTATTTTTGTGCCTGAGTTTCCAGATTTCATATTTGAACCATGGAGTCCATTATCAAAGAAGGAGCAAAGCGGCTCGTGCAAAGGAAATAATGATGGAGCAATAGATGAGTCCAGATCGAAAGAATCTGTAAATAAATAAAAGGGAGGGATCTTGACTTTACTTTATTTTGTTCTTAGACTATTTTTAGGATTAAGTTTAATTAAGAATTTTTTTTATTTTTGCATAATAAAACAAGAGATGGAAATTATGAGTAAATATGAACAAGACACAAAATATAAAGTATGGCAATAGATATATACATGTCTAGGATTGGATTTAGAAAGAGCTTGGTACTTAAGCAGTCAAATTGACTCACCTCCTCTTTTCTAAAATCTTACCTGGTGTATAGTATCTATTCACTTTAAACAATGAGGACATTGTGCATTTGAAGTTAGGGGACCAAAAAATTGAATTATTCCCACTCAGATTAGAATAAATTTTTCTTTTAATTATGATTAGGATATATTTTGTTCAAAAATTTGAATTCTGTTAAGTATGCTCAATTTGAGTATGAATAAAGTTATATTATTTCAATAAATTATTATGTTAGCTTAATAATGACATGAATGTATTTTTAATAAAGCATGCAAATTCGTACCATAAAATTTTTAGTTCTTTAGGAAAGTTAGGTATGCATGAAAGTTTAAGTCTTTAGAATTGACTTAGTAGTTTCTTGATGCGAAATCCTAGGGAGCATGGAACGTTGGAAATGATTTAGGCAACTATTGTTTGGACCGTTTGAGCCTTTCAAGCCCACCATGGTAAAATTTAATCCTTTGAAACCCAACTTTCAGACTGTATGGCCTAATTTTATTCCGACCCTTACAATATTTAGCCATTACTTTTCGCTTAATGATCTTAAAATTGTCCCAAACACTAGACTCAATAATATTCAAAATGTACTTCAAAAATAAGTTTGGGGGAGTTGAAAAGAAGTATCAATTGCTCGAGAATTGCAGTACACAAAGTAAGTACTCGTGTTAGCTAAAAAAAAAGACAACATGTATTTGAAAGAGATGTACAAAAGAGCATATGAAAGTCAAGTTGGTGTATCGAAGGTAAAAATTCTGAAGGTTCAATTGACACTGAGTCTAGGGGTTTTAAACCAAAAATTATCCGTCTTTCACCAACCCCTAGCCACCCCACGTTAAAACCTTGATAAAGACTTATTGATTCAAAGTCCTAATGCTACCTACATTAGTGGAGAGAAATTGCTATGATCAACATATGAAGACATAAGGTAAGCTTAATGATTGTAGATTAGTCTTGAATAAAGGAATAAAAATCAAATTGGTAAGGGTTAACATGTCTTTGATTACAAAAGCATTTAGTCTAAATTTTGCTATTATAATAAGTTGTTGAATTTAATTTGAACAATATGTATACTTAAGTAGCATAACTATCAGATTTCTTGTCTTTGAGCATAAGTATTTAAATTCATAATTTTAGGAAAAATGTTTTTCTGAAGGAATTTTTCAAAGGTATTTTCGATAAATTCTTTTCAAAATTTGTGCATTTCTCGGGACGATCAATGAATTAAGTTTGGGGGTGTGGAAACATAAAAATTTATATACTTTTTCCTACCCATTTTTACTTAAATTCATGCAAATCCGGTTAAATTATTGACGAAAAATAATTAAATTGTGTCAAAAATATGAACATGGTGAAATTAGTTAATTTTATACTAAACTTTTATTAATTTTTACTATTTTCGACAGATTCGCGCAAAGGGCGAAAATTGGCTCGGCTGACACTGCTGAAAGCGTAAAACCGAGAAGAAATTCGAAGTATCGAGGCACATGAATTTCCAGCCTAAAATGGTCCAGAAATGTGTATTAATTCATAATTTCATTAATTTTAATTTATTTCCCATTTAATTTGGGTTAAATAAATTATTTTTAATTAATTATGGAGAAAGGGTCCAGTTGAACTGCACTGGTCAAACCATATTGAGTGAACCAAACCAGCCACTATTTTGGAAGCCCAGAACTGTTCATATGCTGACCCAAATCAGCAGTTTAGCTGATTAAATATGCTTGCAAAAAGGCCCTCGAAAGACTTCTAAATTGCATTCAAACCTCACCTTTAATTGTGGCTTTGTATATTTGCCCCAGGCCATTTTTAGCAAAATTGACAGTCTCAACTCTTGCCAAGTAGATGGCTGGCCATAGGGGGGCTCTTTGGCTGCTGGAATTTGCTAATTTTAGCAGCAAAAATCAGCTATAAAAGCCACCCCTTGCTGATCATTCAATCCATCCCTCATTTCACAACATTCTCTCATTCCCTCTCTCACTTTTCTCTCATTTTTTCCATCCCATTCCCCTATTGTTCAAGTGAAGATTTCTCCTCTTGGGAAAGAGGCTTTCATCAGCCATTTTGGAGAAAAAATTAGGTGTTCATAAGCCACCTTGATAGCCGAGGGCAGCGAAGAACGAAGAACGGAGCAACTAGTCAAGCCACGGAGAAACACCAGATTTGCTTCTTGTTTCCTAACTCTTTAATTTTTTTTGTTGTTTTGACGAACATGTTTATGAATATTTATGCTATTGAAATGGTTATTTTAATCAATTTAGCTTAAAATTAAGTTTGTGTTAGGTTGATTATATTCTACCTACTTGAATTGTCAAAATGATGTTTAAGTTGTTATAGGCCTCGGCAAATTGCTTGGTTAAGTAAAATCATGCCTAAGTTATTTTTACAATATAATTGTTAAGTAACTAATGAATTAATTATTTAAATGGATTGAAATTATAATTAATTGACATAATACTTAATCAGTGCATGTTTATTCTTCTAAGGTAGCTGAAGGTTAAATTAGCAATGTATCTAGCGATATTATTGCCTTGCATAACTTGCAAGATTATTGTGATTAAACTGTTTCAAGTTAGGGATGCCTTGTTACCTCACATAGTCTTTTAATTAATCATTTGAATTGACATAGGGATATGCAAGAGATTAGTTCAATTTAATGAGTACGTATGTGCAATAACATGTTTGCTTGTTAGAATCTATTTAGTCGTTTGAATTGACATAGGGATATGTCAAGAGATGAATGGATTTTTGAATGTGAGTATGTTTAGAAGTTAGCCTATTACCAAGTTGTTGTGAATTTGTTCGTAGCAGTGTAAACATGAGTTTAATCATTCTAAGTTAAAGGAATATAATTAATTCAACACAAGTATGTTACCTTGATTAAATCTTATTGAAGTCGTGCATTAGAACTCCTTTGTTTTATTTTAATTATTTACTTAGTTTTTAAATAAGTTTTTAACCATCTTTTAAACCCAAATTGTTTTTACCTCACCAAAGTGTTTTACAATTAGTTTCATAAATAATTCTTTTTACAGTCCCTGTGGGTACGATAACTTGACATTACTTGTCACTTTATTACTTATTGTGATTGTGTACACTTGCACATTTTTTCGTCGTTCCAAAAAGTTGCAATAAATTTCACTTCAAAGAGTGCAGAATGAAGAGTAGTGCGTGCTACAAATGTGGTTCTCTTGACCACTTCCTCAGAGACTGCCCAGAGCGAACTGATAAAGAGATAAAATTAGCCCCGAAGTTGAGTGCTCCTATTCCACAAGGTAGACCTTCGAGATATCCTAGAAGTGCTAGTGGCAGTTGAGTTACAGCTAAAGACTCTGCAAAATCAGAGGCTCGAGCCCGGCAAGAACGTATGCAATACGCGCTCGAGAGGAAGCCGCTGCTCCTGACGTCATCACAGGTACCTTTTCTCTTTTTAATACTTGTGTTGTTGCCTTAATTGATCTTGGATCGACGCATTCATACATTTTCATGAGATTGGCGTCTAGTATGAATATATCTATTGAACCTATGGAATTTATTATTAGAGTGTCGAACCCATTAGATTGGTGCCCAGATAGTGAGATTCTACGTGTTGATTCAAGAGAATTGGGTACACCGTCGGTTGTAATTACATCAATGGTTGCTCAAAGATATATGAGAAAAGGGTACGAAGCCTACCTTGCTTTCGTACTGAACACTAAGGAAACGGAGTTGAAGATTGAGTCTGTGCCAATAGTATGTGAATATTCAGATGTGTTCCCAGAGCAACTACCCAGATTACCTCCTAAAGAGAGATAGAGTTTGGTATTGAACTGGTACTAGGAACAACTCCTATTTCTATTGCTCCGTATAGGATGGCACCAACCGAGTTGAAAGAATTAAAAGCACAGTTGCAAGAGCTGATGGATAAAGGTTTTGCAAGGCCGAGCTTTTTGCCTTGGGGTGCTCCCATATTTTTTGTAAAGAAGAAAGATGGTGCGATGAGGCTATGTATAGATTATCGGCAACTGAACAAGGTAACTATCAAGAATAAGTATCCTTTGGCAAGGATCAATGATTTGTTCAACCAGCTGAGGGGAGCCACTGTGTTCTTTAAGATAGACTTGAGATCCGTCTACTATCAGTTGCGAGTTAAGGAGTCGGACGTGCCTAAAACAGCTTTCAGAACGAGGTATAGCCACTATGAATTTCTTGTCATGTTATTTGGGTTAACGAATGCACCAGCAGTATTTATGGACCTAATGAACAGGATATTTCAGCCATACTTAGACAAGTTCATCGTTGTGTTCATAGATGACATTTTGATTTATTACAAGGATGAGACGGAACATGCAAAGCATCTGAGGACTGTGTTACAAACCTTACGGGAGAAGCAATTGTATGCTAAGTTTAGAAAGAGTGAGTTTTGGCTCCCTGAAGTAGGGCTTTTGGGTCATATTGTTTCGGGTGATAGCATCCGAGTTGATCCAAGTAAGATATCTGCCATCGTTGAATAGAAACCACTTAAAAATGTAACCGAGGATAGAAGCTTTTTGGGCTTAGTCGGTTACTACTGAATATTTTTGAAAGGATTCTCCATGATAGCGACTCCAATGACGAGGTTGCTACAGAAAGATGTTAAGTTCGAATGGTCAGAAAAGTGTCAGCAGAGTTTTGAGAAGTTGAAGACATTGTTGATGGAAGCTCCAATTTTAGTATTACCCGAGTCGGGAAAAAAGTTTGTGGTCTACAGTGATGCGTCCTTAAATGGACTAGGTTGTGTGCTTATGCAAGATGGCAAAGTGATAGCCTATGCTTCATGATATTTGAAGCCAAACAAGAAGAATTATTTGACGCACGACTTAGAGCTTACCGCCATTGTTTTTGCCTTGAAAATTTGGAGGCATTATTTACATGGTGAGACTTGTCGTATATTCATAGACCACAAGAGTTTTAAGTATTTGATGACTAAAAAAGAATTGAATCTAAGATAGCAGAGATGGTTAGAATTAATTAAAGATTACGAGCTGATCATCGATTATCACCTGGGAAAGGTGAATGTAATCGCCGACGCATTAAGCAGAAAATCTTTGTTTGCTTTGAGGGCGATGAACACTCGATTGGCATTATTTGATGATGGTTTGGTCTTGGTCGAGTTAAGGGCTAGGTCGAAATTTATTCAAGAAATTTATGATGCTTAGACTAATGATAGTGACCTGCAAGCTAAAAGAACTCAATGTGAGTCGGGTATCGAATCAGATTTTTAGATTGGTTCTGATGGATGTTTGATGTTCAGAGACAGAGTTTGTGTACCGAGGAATGATGAAATTATTCGAAAAATCTTTCAAGAGGCACATCATAGTCTTTTGTCTATTCATCCAGGAAGTACCAAGATGTATAATGATTTGAAGAAAATGTACTGGTGGAACGGCATGAAGAAAGACATCTCCGAATTTGAATCGATATGTCTGATATGCCAGCAAGTCAAAGCTGAGCATCAAGTACCTTCAGGTTTACTACAGCCTGTGATGGTCCCCGAATGGAAGTAGGACAGAATTACTATGGACTTCCTGACAGGATTACCATTGACCCCGAAAAAGAAAGATGTTATATGGGTTGTGGTGGATAAGTTGACGAAGTCGGCTCATTTTATCCCGGTAAGGGCAGATTATTCACTTGATAAGTTAGCTAACTTGTATATATCTGAGATTGTGAAGTTACACGGGATACCATTGTCAATCATTTCAGATAAAGACACGAGATTTACTTTGAGATTTTAAAAGAAACTATAGGAAGCCTTGGGTACTAGGTTAAACTTTAGCACAGCTTTTCCCCCATAGACCAATGGTCAATCTGAGCGGATGATTTAGATTCTTAAGGATATGTTGCGATGTTGCATCCTCGAATTTCAAGGCAGTTGGGAAAAATATCTGCCATTGGTAGAGTTTGCTTACAACAACAATTTTCAAAACGAATTTGAAGATGGCACCTTACGAAGCCTTGTATGGCAGAAAGTGCAGAACTCTATTATATTGGACAGAACTTAAGGAGAGTCAGATTCACGGAGTTGATCTAATCAAGGAAACTAAAGAAAAGGTTAAAGTAATACATAATTGTTTAAGAGCGGCATCAAATAGGAAAAAGTCATATGCTAATCTGAAAAGAAAAGAGATCGAATTTCAAGTTGGAGATAAAGTGTTCTTGAAAGTACCTCCATGGAAAAAAGGATTGAGGTTTGGCCGAAAAGGCAAATTGAGTTCGCAATTTATCAGACCATACGAGATTACTAAAAGAGTTGGACCATTAGCCTATCGCTTGGCATTGCCACCAGAACTGGAAAAGATTCATGATGTGTTTCATGTATCTATGTTAAGGTGATATCGATCAGACCTGTCTTATGTGATTTCATCGATGGAGATTGAAATTAGACCGGACATGACCTATGGTGAAGAACCAGTCAAGATTTTGGCTCGTGAGGTTAAACAGCTGAGAAATAAAGATGTGACTTTAGTGAAGGTTTTATGGCATCGACATGGAGTGGAAGAGGCTACATGGGAGCCAGAAGAAACCGTGAGAAGCCAATATCCAAAATTTTTTACTGGTAAGACTTTTGAGGATGAAAGTCCCTAAATGAGGAGAAATGTAACATCCCAAAATAGGTCCTAGTCGGAACAGTGGTTTTGGGACCACAAATCCGACATTGA
The DNA here is from genome assembly GCA_025698465.1 of Gossypium longicalyx. Lineage (NCBI taxonomy): Eukaryota > Viridiplantae > Streptophyta > Magnoliopsida > Malvales > Malvaceae > Gossypium > Gossypium longicalyx. The sequence continues at coordinate 62,371,286 of CM046997.1, forward strand.
AATATTTATTTTATGAATATTATGATGCCTAGAATATGAAAATATGCATGTGTTAAAGTTTCATGAAGAAATTTTATGAGTAAAGTGTCCAATTGGAAAATAAGGACCATATTGAATAAATTTCAAAACTTGGATTCTAGAAGCAATTTGCATGAAATTGCTTTTTATTATTAATTAGAAGGTCTTAAAGAGCAATTTGCCCAATTTATAAGATTTTGGACAAAAATGGGCATGTACGGAAAATTTTGAAAGTTTAGTAAGGAAGAGCATTTTGGTCATTTGGTAATAAATGAAATAAAAAGGGAAAATGAAGGAAAAATTCACTCATCTTCTTCCTATAACTATCGAAATTTTAAGGGTTCCATGAGCTAGAGTTTCCAGCATTTTCAAGCTCAATAGTAAGTGCTCCCGAGCCCCGTTTTTAATGTTTTTCGTATTTTTGAAATCCCGATAACTTACTCTCACTATTTCTACCCATATTTCATGCTAGGGTTAATGTTTAGAAATTTACCCATGCATGAGTCACTTGTACTTTAATGGTTTATGGAGAAATATGAAAGTTTAAAGGATGGTAAACAACTTTCACTAAGTGCTTTTTCATGGAAATGGCTTTAGGGACCATTTTGTAAAAGTTGTAAAAATGGGTAGAAAGATGAGAAATAATGGAAAAATGTGGGTTGCCATAAAAGGGAAAAACATTCGGCTAGGCTTGAGTAACATTGAATTTGCATGCATTTCATTATACGAGCCTAGGGACTAAATCGTAAATAATGTGAAAGGTTAGGGGCAAAACGGTCATTTTGTCTGGGGGTAAAATTTAGACTTGAAAAGAATAATGTGAGGTATTAATGATTCATTTTTATTGTTATAGACCCCGAGGAACAAATTCTGGAGGTCAATTAAGGAAAACGAAAAGTTTCAGAATAACTAAAACACGAAACTGAAAGGAGTACCAGGTAAGTTCAAATAACTTTAAGTAAACTGTTAATATGCCTAATTGCATGTGTTATGAATGTCTGATAATTGGTTATAATGACGGCATGAAAGTCCATGAAATGTGTTAATAATAATGATATGATAATAAATGTCCCAGTTAAAGTCAAAAGGGAAATTCGATGGATAAACCATGGCTTACATGACTTGAGATCCTGCATGTGCTGCAGAAAAGGATTTAGCCCAGACGAGTAATCTGTTGATCTCAAATATAGAAAAGATCTAGCTCGGACAGGTGTTCCTTGAGTGATCAAGCCTCCCGAAGAATATGTGTGCATTATGGATTTAGCCCGGATGGGTAAATCAACTAGGGTTTGAATTTAGCCTAGATTGGTAATTTAGATCCAAGCTGATTAAGGGTGTTTGTCGCTACAAGGGGTTCAGCCTAGACTGGTAATCCCGACATCATCTAATGAGTTTATATTACGGGGGGTTTAGCCTGACTGGTAATCCCGCCGTAAGATGTAAGGTTCGCGGGAGTGCGTACACGAGATGGGTCGCTCTTATGACTTGACGGTAAATGGATAATCCATCGAGATTCCTGAAAAGCTCAACGGGATTAACATGAGATATAAAAATGAAAATGTTGGATGACGAGCTCATCTAAGACAAAATTCATAATATGCTATTTTGAGACTAACCTGTTGATTGAGTGCACGTGATAGGGAAACCATTTTATGCTTGTTGGTTATATTGCCTAATATGGTTGTATGCTAATTAATCGGTAAGTTTACTTTCCAGTTATTCAGGCTTACTAAGCATGTAAATGCTTACCCCTCTCATTTCCCTGTCTTATAGAACTCAAGGACTCGTAGAGATTGAAAGGCAGTTGGGGAATCAACACACTATCACCTTGTCTAGCTTTGGTATATAGATACTTTTACTTTGGTTCAATGGAATGTATAGGGCTTTTTGTTATTTTTTTATATGTGTCATTTGATTTGCCAATATGAAGGCTTGTAAAGGTATACATATTCACGTGTAGATTACCATGGGAACTGGCTCAATTTGGTATAGGTTACGACCTACAAGTTTGTGCATGTTTATATTCAATTGTTCGAGTGAGGATGAAATATGGTATATCACATTTAGATACATGTAATGTGACCAAATCACATGGGATGGCTAGGCCATAATTGGCAATGAGTTATAATAATGAACCAATCTTAAAAGTGTTATAAGACATAGAAATTCCTTAATACAAAGGGGATAACCTAGCATGTGTAAAATTGATGAGATGAGGTTTACATGCAATGAGGTTTATCAAGGTCATTTAAAAGTATTATTAGGCCATGTTAAATATTATTAAAACCCATAAGTGTGTATGAATGTTAGAGGGTGATCAAAGGCTTAAAAAATAGCCTAATAAAGTCCACAGGGGTAGACACACGAGCATGTGTCTAGGTCGTGTGTGACACACGGATTGCCCTATGGGCGTGTGGTATGGTCGTGTGCCCCTTGCACCTAAAATTTTTAAGCCAGAATGCATGGTAGTAAACACACGGATAGAGACACGACCATGTGTCACAATCGTGTGGCAGACACAGCATAGCACACGGGCTTGTGTCTTGGCCGTGTGACCCTAAATGCATGCTGATGTCATAAACAGAATGCTCGAGTTTTTGGGCACGGGCGATCACACCGGCGTGTCTAGGCCGTGCTAAGGACACGGGCTAGGGACATAGGTGTGTGCTCGGTCGTGTGAAAACCCCTATAGGTTCGAAATAAAAAATAAATTCAATTAACTTCACACGGGTAGGGGACACGGATATGTCCCAAGGCACACGGGCGTCTGTATTGTCCCCACAGGGGCGTGTGAGACATTAACCTAGAAATTTTCTTAAATTTTCCTTAGGACCTTGATTTTGTCCCGAACCATTCTCAATGTATGTTTAGAAACTCGTAGGCCTACAATAAAGACACTAAGATGTGGTTTGCTTGGTTTTAAATTAAAATGAAATTTCATAGTCTGTATTTTTCAAAAATGTCTGAATACATGTATGGTAACGCCTCGTACCCTGTTCCGGCGTCGAATACGGGTAAAGGGTGTTACAGGACCAGTTGTTTATAGACTGTTGTTGCCACTTGAGCTAGAAAAGATCCACAATGTATTCCATGGCTCTATGCTTCGTAGATATCGATCTGATCCCTCACATGTGATTAATCCGTCAGAAATTTAAATTAAGTCTGATATGACATATGAAGAAGAATCGATTCGTATTTGGACTCGCAAAGTTAGAGATTTGCAAAATAAGAAAATTTCGTTAGTGAAAGTATTGTGGCATAAGCACGGAATTGAAGAAGTAACGTAGAAGTTACAAGATGTAATGAAAGAATGATATCCAAACCTATTCACCAGTAAGATTTTCGGGGACGAAAATCCCTAAGGGGGAGAGTTGTAATAGTCCGATTTAGACCCTATTCGGAATGGTGGTTTCAGGACCACGAATTCGAGTCAGAAAAATATTTAAAAATTATTTTCAGTGTTTATTATGTGTGAAATTTTCGTGACTTAATTTTGTCGTTTGAGTGCCCGATTAAATAAAAGGGCTTAAACCCGTAAAATGAAAATTTGATGGTTTAATGTGTGATGACCAAATTGAACGTGTATTTATAATTTAAAGCATTTATGTTGCAATTATACCATTGAATAAGTGATGGACGGTAAAAACCATGAATTAAATTAGTTTTATATTTTAATATAAAGGTTATATATGTAATTTGGTTAATAAATTATATTGATATAAAACGTAAAATTAAAAGCCATGCATTATTATTCTTATACTTGACCAAAAATTAAATAAAGAAAAGAAAAAAATCTTACGTTATTCGGCCATGGTTGATCTTGATTAAGGTATGTAACTAGCCCGGTTTTTAATAATTTTTATGTTTTTGAGATCATTGCTAAGATATCTACAAAGCTCATGCTTGAATTTTTTATTTTGATGAATTTTTTGAGTTATGCAATTGATGAATATTTGAGCTATGTGATGTTAGTTGATGAAATATGAAAAATATATTTTGGATTAACATGTTTTGTATTGGAATTTTTGATGATATTGAGTAATTAGGACTAAATTGAAAAAATAATAAATTGAGGGACTAAAATGTGAAATAAATGAAATATAAGGACTTTTATGAACATGGGTAATATTCGGCCTAAGCATGGTATGTGCAAATTTTGCATGTTTTGTGTTTTGTGCAATTTGGACTAAATTGTAAAAAGTGTAAAATGTCAGGGGTAAAATGCTAATTTTCCCATTTATGTGTTTTTGGACTAAGTTGAATGAAAATATTTTTGAATATGTTTAGATCAAGAACCAAAGAAAACAGATTTGGATCGGGGGAAGACTAAAGTTTTCAACTACTCGTCCTGTTCCGTTTTTCATCATCCGAGGTAAGTTTATAAGCAAATAGACGTACATAATTTTAATTAAATGTGAATTATATATGCTGAATTGAAATATGTAAATATATTTATGTATTAGCCGCATGTGAATAAGCTTGGTAGAAAAGTTTATGAATTCATTTCGACCGAGTTATGACGTCCGAAACCCCCGTATGAACTTTAGGAAATAGCTAGGATACATATGTGATGACATAGGATTCCGATATGTGATGTGCGAGTATGACCATGGCATTGATATATGTGTGCAAGTAAGACCACGTTTTATATGTTGGCATCGTATATGTGTGCGAGTAAGACCACGTTTTATACGTTGGCGTCGATATGTGATTTCGATATATGTGTACGAGTAAGACCCTGTCTTGGACAGTGGCATCGATATGTGATTACATGTAAGACCACATCTCGGACGTTGGCATTGTACGATATATGTGATTATCTGAGTATCCTATCAAAATTTGAATGGTTCAACGGGCAAGGAAAAGTTGTGAACGGAGGTGTAAATCGAGCTAAAACGATCAGATATGAGTTAGTTAATTACCTATTTGAAAATAAGGTAAGTTGGCCATTGAATATGTGATTCAAATAATACAAGTTACTAGTGTACACATATGTGCATTTGGTGGTATATTCAGACATTTGATATAAATATATATGTGATTGTTATACTTTGACTTACGAGTATATGCATATAAGTGTATATGTATTTGGTATGATAAAGATATTTTGGCTTAGTAATTGAATGATAGTTTGTTAATGTGTATATATATTCATTCGGCCATTGCTATGTTTATGCATATGAAACTATATTTTGAATCATGAGTATATGTATATGTGTTTACATGTACATGGTCACATAATGATATTGAGCTTTGAAATCAAAAGATACTTTGAAAATATATATATGTATTCGGCCATAAATAAGTTTATATGTGAAAGTATATGATAAATGTTAAATCATAAGATTGAGGTTTAATTTGATTATGATAGTATAATTTGGTATAGTTTAATTGTATGGATTATGTTCTTGAAATGTTTATTTGCTTATGACTTACTAAGCTATGATAGTTTACTATGTGTGTTTATGTTTTGCCTCAGTTTTATAGATTTTGGATTCAAGTTACGAGCTCGGGGATCTTCAAAGAAGTTTATCACACTATTGACTGTTTTGGTACTTTATAAGCTAAATTTCGAACTTATGGCATGTATAGGCTAGCTTATATTTGGATATAAGATTTTGGTATGTATATATATCAGCCATGTGAAAATGGCTTGTTAAAATTGTTAAGTTTGGTTTCAATGATTGATTGAATCATGGTTATGTTTGGTTGTGGTTTTGGTGATTCAACTATGGTTTATTCATAGATAAATATATGTGAACTTGATTGATATGTTTTGTTAAGGTTTTGTTATGTGAGTTGGTATTAAGGTAAATTCGGTTATGACATTTAGAAGAAGTGAAGATGATATGTTTATTAATATTGAGGTTTATTAAGTTTGACCATGAATAAGTTTATTTTGGCAAAAAGGTTAAAGATATATGCCTATTTGATGAATATATATTTGAATATGAAATTTGACTATCTATGTTCAATTTATGATGGCTAGAAATGATGTCTAAGGTTAGGTGATTTCGGTGATGATATATATATGTATGAAGTGCTTGGTATGAATTACAATTGTGATTTGATATATTGGATGTGTAAGATGAATGATATAACTATGTGATGAGTTTGGAATATGCTAAAGGTTTAAAGTAATACTATGTAAAGCTCACGTTTATTCATTTGAGAAATTAGATATATTTGGCAGATGAATATATTTAGGTTATGAATAGTTAACGACTTATTATTGAGATGCATAATTTGTGACATGAATTGGTTTGGAATATTAGTTGTAAGATATTTATGTATTCGGTTATTAAATGAAATATATATATGAGGTTTTAAAGTTATTTGTAATTCAGTTATGGTGTTTAAATCCTGTCTTCAAGTGTTTAGCTATATGTTAATGTTGGAATTGTGGTATTGGATATAAGTGATCTATGTTAGGCTATGAAAATTAGTTTAAGAAATGTGGTTTTTGCGTTAATTTGGAATGGCATGCTTAAATGGGTAGTCTGATTTAGAAACAATAATGTAAGTGTATATTTATATATGGTTAAGGCATTGGAACTATAATGATAAGCCTGAAATTTGATTTATAGCATATTTATATACATATATTATGTATTGAATGTTTTATAGAATGACCGAATATGAACCAATTTAGACTGATTGTATAAATGGAATTTTAGCATGAATGAAAGCATATAAAATTAGCATATGAATTATGTGTACTCTTAGTTGTTATTTGTGTTTAAAATGGTTTAAGATAACAACGTATTATATGCATGGTTTTGTGATTAGGAAATAAATATGTTTAGTTTTAAATTATAATAGTTTAAATGCAACAAATGTCGTATAGTGAATGATACTTAAGTTGTGTTATGGTTCATATTTTTTGGGTATAAATGCGCACTATGTTTGCTAATAAATAATAATATATTTGGCTATAATGTATAATAAATAAAGTTGTATTTTTGTGTGGATGTTATTTGGTTTTTAATATGTGAACATGCTTAGATTATAAAATGTTATGTTTGATATTCAACTTATGAAAAATAGATTTTATATGTCTGGTATATGTTGTGTAAAGATTTATGAATAAATTTTAAACATGCCAATGATAATAATATAGTAGTTTTAAGTTCAAAAGTGCATCTAAGATAAATGATTTGATGAGATTAATTTACGAAGCAAGAAATGTAGTATATGTCTGTTCTAAATTTGTGTTCTGTCTGGTAATGCCTCGTAACCCATTCCGGCAACGGATACGGGTTAGGGATATTACATTTGATTTGTATCAGAGCTATGGTTTAGTTGGTTCTAGGACTACTATAGCGTATGTGAGTCTAGCAATACATGCCATATTTAACCTATAATAGTGTGATATCTCCTGACTTTGACGAAAATTGATTTGATGAGACAGATAAGTTTTCCAACCGAGCTAATTTTGATAGTACAGAATTTGTACTCAAATGTTTGAATTTAAATGTGTTGATTATGAGTTGAAAATCATAAAGGTATGGATCAAAGAGTATAACATTTTGTTATTGATAAATGTTATAATTATATGAGCATATGAAATATGATATTTGAGTTTTGATTACTATATGAAATGCTTTGATTGTGAATTAGAGATTTGAGTTCGCGTATGAACTATGCGTTGAGAACAAAAGTGATTAAAAGCAAATGTTTATTAAATGTTTTGAGAATGTCAAATTAGAAATGAACTAACTATTTGTGATAGTATGTGTTAGGTGCATGTATGAGAGAGTTAAATTTGAGGCTTTACTACCTTCACTCACTTATTTGTAAAATGTTATAATGAAATCTGCAAGATTTGAGTTGAATAAGCCTACGAGTGTAGAATTACAGAAGTCTATGTTCGAGAAGATTAGCATGGCCCTTGCGCAAGGATGGCACGCATAAATCGAGAAATGAATGGTTATATGAGATGTATATCTGATTCAAGTATGTTCGAAATGTATATTGTGTTTGAGAATAAAAGGTATGTATATGTACAAGTGATGATATGTGATACAAGTATGAAAAAAAATGCTATATATGTAATTGAATTGAGAATATGTGAAATGTATATGAACTATGTGATCAGAGAAGTGAATGAACCAACAAATGAAGGCAGTATTAAAAGAGATATTGGATAGTTCTGGAGATTATTCAGATTATGCAAAATCACTGTTGCAAAAGAAGTTAACTTCAATTAAACGACCTATTCAAGTACGATATCTAAAGAAAGGTATTAGCTGAAAATTGTTTTGAATTGATTTCTATTATTGATAGGATAATATGAACTTAATGATGACAAAATTAGTCAGTTGAATAATGGTTGAATTATACTGATGGCTGAGTGCAGTGGTTATAGTCGAGTAGTTACTATGACTTCTTCTGGACATTCTATTTGTACATTTATCCTCAGAAGTATATGTGATTGTTTAATTTTAGAAAGAATTCTTATCGTATGAGAATACTAACTAAATATGCTAATAGATGAAAGTATGGGTTAGTCTGTTTGAGTCATGTTCGACATTGTTATGTCTTTCTCTGGTATTTATTCCATTGTATGGAGATGAAAGTCAACGGTAAAATCTGTATGATGCTAATACTCTATTTCTGTTGGCTATTGTTCTGTTGAAAATATATGAAGATTATATTGCTTCTATTACTGTGGATTTCAGTATTTACGAGTAATATTGTTCTTTTCATGGGTTGTAATTTTCTGATATTCTATGTAGCTTCAGATGTTGAAATTTTCGTTATTTTGGTTTTCTCATGATTCTATGTGATTATCTATAAGAGATGTCTATTTGAAGGAAATGGTTTTATCTATTATAATTATAATTTCTGCTTTGAAATTTGGGACTACTGTAGTACTGTTATCAGAGTTATAAAAATTGTGCTTTTGCATTGGTTGCTGTTCAAATCATATTTGATTTTCTTCTGGGTTCAGATGCTTCGTTAACAGCCGTGATATTATCTATTGTTACGGGTAAGACGACAATCTTATTATGATATTATGATTTCTATTTGATGATTATGGCATCTGTATAATGATATGTCTTGATTATTCTTTCTAACGAGAAGAAAGAATTTCTTCGAAAAGACTGATTCCATAGTTCAATCTAATCTGAAATTATTTGATTGAAAATTTAACTGGGTTATATGAGTTTGAATCTATCCACCAGATCTAAAATAAAATTTGAACGTACATGTGTGTGAATTGAGGAATAAAACTGGAGGAAGACTTCGTCTTCTTAAATACTTGATACAAATTTGTAAGGCTTAGAAAGTTGATAATGAATTATTAGCAAAGTGGGGCCAATGTGATTTCAATGTTGATTCAGAGTTCCAAATTGATGCTGAAGGTTGTCTGAGGTTCAGAAATTGAATATGTGTTCCGAGAAATCCAGAGCTGATTCAGATGATTTTGAACAAAACTCACAGTAGTCGGTTATCTTTTCATTTGGGTAGTACGAAAATATATAATGATTTGAGATAGTTTTATTGGTGGCATGGTATGAAACGAGACATTTCTGACTTTGTTTCGAAATGTTTAGTCTGCAAGCAAGTAAAAGCTGAACATCAGGTATCTTTTGGATTGTTTCAACCGATTATGATATCTGAGTGGAAATAGGACAGAGTCACGATGGATTTTACATTCGGTTTACCATTGACACTGAGCAAGAAAGATGTAATTTGGGTTTTTGTGGATATATTGACTAAATCAGCTCATTTTGTTCCGATAAAGATCCAAGGTTTACATCACGGTTTTGCAAGAAACTACAAGATGCTTTAGGTACGAAATTACATTTCAGCACTGCTTTCCATCCGCAAACAGATGGTCAGTCCGAACGAATCATATAGATGCTTGAAGATATGTTGAGATGTTGCATTCTCGAGTTTGAAGGTACGTGGGAATGATACTTACCTCTAATTGAATTTGCGTACAATGATAGCTTTCAATCGAATATCAAAATGGTACCTTACGCGGCTTTGTACGGTCACAAATGTCGTACACCATTGTATTGGACTGAGCTCAGTGAAAACAAGATACACGGGGTCGATTTGATCAGAGAGACTGAACAGAAAGTAAAAGTGATTCGTGAAAGTCTGAAAACAACGTCAGATCGACAGAAATCATATGCTGACTTGAAACGAAAAGATATAGAGTTTCAGATTGGAGACAAAGTCTTTTTGAAAGTCTCACCATAGAGAAAAATACTCAGATTCGGTCGTAAAGGCAAATTGAGTCTGAGATTTATTGGGTCATATGAGATTATAGTGCGTATTAGGCCGGTTGCTTGTAGGCTATTGTTGCCACCTAAGCTAGAAAAGATCCACAATGTATTAATGTTTCGATGCTTCGTAGATATCGATCTGATCCCTCACATGTGATTAATCAGTTAGAAATTGAAATTATGTCTGATATGACTTATGAAGAAGAACCAATTTGTATTCTGACTTGCGAAGTTAGAGAATTGCAAAAAAGGAAAATTTCGTTAGTGAAAGTACTGTGGCATAAGCACAAAATTGAAGGGGCAACCGGGAGTCAGAGAATGCAATGAAAGAATGGTATCCAAACCTATTTACCGGTAAGATTTTCGGGGACAAAAATCCCTAAGGGGGAGAGTTGTAATATCTCGATTTAGACCCTATTTGGAATGGTGGTTTTGGGACCACGAATCTGAGTCAAAAAATATTTAAAAATTATTTTCAGTGTTTATTATGTGTGAATTTATATGTGTGAAATTTTTGTGACTTAATTTTGTCGTTTGAGTGCCCGATTAAATAAAAGGGCTTAAACGCATAAAATGAAAATTTGATGGTTTAATGTGTGATGACAAAATTGAATGTGTCTTTATAATTTAAAACATTTATGTTGCAATTATGCCATTGAATAAGTGATGGACAGTAAAAACCATGAATTATAATGGTCTTATATTTTAATATAAAGGTTATATATGTAATTTTGTTAATAAATTATATGAATATAAAACATAAAATTAAAAGCCATGCATTATTATTCTTATACTTGAACGAAAATTGTAAAAAGAAAGAAAAGAAAAAAAGCTTAGGTTATTCGGCCATGGTTGATCTAGATTAAGGTATGTAACTAGCCCGGTTTTTGATAATTTTTACATTTTTGATATCGTTGCTAAGATATTTACAAAGCCCATGCCTGAATTTTTTATTTTGGTGAATATTTTGAGTTATGCCATTGATGAATATTTGAGCTATGTGATGCTAGTTGATGAAATATGAAAGATATATTTTGGATTAACATGTTTTGTATTGGAAAATTTGATGATTTTGAGTAATTAGGACTAAATTGAAAAAATAATAAATTGAGGGACTAAAATATGAAATAAATGAAATAGAAGGACTTGTATGAACATGGGTAATATTCAACCTAAGCATGGTATGTGCAAATTTTGCATGTTTTGTGTTTTGTGCAATTTGGACTAAATTGTAAAAAGTGTAAAATGTCAAGGGTAAAATTCTAATTTGCCCATTTATGTGTTTTTGGACTAAATTTAATGAAAATATGTTTGAATGAATTTAATTTGAATATGTTTAGATCAAGAACCAAAGAAAACAGATTTAGATTGGGGGAAGACTAAAGTTGTCGACTAGTCGTCCCATTCTATTTTTCATCGTCCGAGGTAAGTTTATATGAAAATAGACGTACATAATTTTAATCAAATGTGAATTATATGTGCTGAATTGAAATATGTAAATATATTTATGTATTAGCCGAATGTGAAAAAGATTGGAAAAAATGTTTATGAATTCGTTTTGACCGAGTTACGAAATCCGTAAGCCCCGTATGAACCTTAAGAATAGCTAGGATACATATGTCATGACATAGGATTCCGATATGTGATGTGCGAGTAAGACCATGGCATCGATATATGTGTGCGAGTAAGACCACATTTTATACGTTGCCATCGATATGTGACATCGATATATGTGTTTGAGTAAGATCACGTTTTATACGTTGGCATCGATATGTGATTTCGATATATTTGTAACACCCCGAATTTGGGCCTAGAAGTATTGGGCCTTTAATATGGGTCCATAAGGAGACTGTATATAAGTATTTAATTGTGCAAGGAAATGACACAATTAAATGTCTACTTTGGTGGTTAATGGCTCTGAGAAGTGTTGGAGAAATCTTGGGTTCAAACCTGGGCTTTAGCAAAAATTTTTGTTTTAAGTGAATAAAACCCTGGGTGCTTGGATGAAGGCCTTTTAAATTATTGTGTTAAGTAAATGACACAAGGAAGCATGTGGTTTAGTGGTTGTGGCATCATTAAGGTTGTAAGGGAGCCTGGGTTCAAGTCTTGGCTCTTGCAATTTATTTTGGTTTTTCTTTTAACGGAACCTGGACTTTGGCCTATAGACCTTATAATTACTTGAGGATAGAATATGACACAGAAAGAGCTAGAGTGGCAAGGTGGCGTGTGGTGTAACTGTGAGGTCTGAGGTTCAAGTCTTGGGATGCGCATTGGAGTATTTATTTTGCTATTTGAGCTATGTGGGAGGTGGAGTTGGACTGGAACTCTGTGGTTGAAGTGGTCATAAGAATGAAGAATTTTCCTAATGGTTGAAAGTAATCCCACATCGGGAAGCTAACATGAGAATTGGTGAGAAGCTGGCTTTAAATAAAGCAAACCAGATGAGTTGGGAGGAAGACTCAATGCAGGATGTTCCAAGGTTGGTGATCGTGGACTTCGGCGCGTTCTCATAAATAGGTGTGTATTTCGCACTACTCTAGCTGTAGAACGGCAAATGCTGGAATGCCGAAATGCCGTTGGCACGACGATGGCAGCCACACGAGCGTGCGAGCGCACGTGTGGGAGCTTTGACTTGATGGTTGAGGCCATCACAAGTGTTCTCGTGGGATTAGGTTACTTTGGGTCGGGATGGGCCATGTGGGCCCATGGGACCTAGTGGATAAATTGTATGATTGTGTTGTAAATATTGGATTGGACTATGTGAATCTCATATCTGTAAGGTAGAATTACCGAAATACCCCAAATTTATAAAATTACCGAAATACCCCAGATTTGTAAAATTACTAAAATACCTTAATTTGTAAAATTTCCGAAATACCCCCGATTTGTAAAATTACCGAAATACCTCCAGTTTGTAAAATTACCAAAATACCTATGATTTGTAAAATAAACAAAATACCCTTGATTTGTAAAATTATCGAAATACCCCTAGTTTGTAAAATTATAGAAATACCCTAGATTTGTAAAATTATCGAAATACCCTCGATTTGTAAAATTACCAAAATACCCCTGACTTGTAAAACTATTGAAATACCCTTAATTTGTAAAATTACCAAAATACCCTCGGTTTGTAAAATTATCGAAATACCCCCGACTTGTAAAATTATCAGATTACCCTTGTAGTGTAAAATTACTGAAATACCCCTGTAGGGTAAAATAACTATTTTGCCCTTGTGGTTAAATGACTGACTTGGACTATGAATTTGACTGATTTGACTGTGATTATACGACTGTGATTTAACTGACTTGACGGTGGTTGTGTGACTGATATGTTTTTAATATATGTTTAAATGATTGTTACTGAGCATGGCCATTTTGCATACACGTGTGATGATTGAGCATGACATACACGACATCTTGTATGGGGTTGGAATTATGGAACGGAGGAAGTATATGAGGATCGCATGTTTGCTTGACGATTGTGGATCCACCGATTGAGGATCGCATGGTTGCTGAACGACCGTGGATCCACCGATTAGGGATCGGATGGTTGCTTGACGACCGTGGATCCACCGGTGGCTTTTAAGCCCAATATATGATTATTGACGACTCTGTGTCGATCATATTTACCCAAGGCTGTATGTTGACTGTATTACCGTTGCTGATGGCTATGTGCCTATCACGAAACAGCTACCAATGGCTTAAAGCCAATTATTCTGATTGTGGCTTTGTGCCAACCTAAAAATGGCTCTGTGGCATCTTGACTATGGCTTTGTGCCAAACGTATTCACCTGTGGCTATGTGCCTAACATACTATTGGATGACTCTGTGTGGATCATATTTACCCAAGGCTGTTTGCCGATTTTATTACCGTCGCTGATGGCTATGTGCCAAACATAATACAGTTATCGATGACTTTGTGCCAATTATAATACCGCTATTGAAGGCTTTTTAAGCCTAATATATGATTAGTTGCTTTGTTGTAATGAATGTAGTACCACAATGGGCTACCATTGATGTGTATCGGATGGGTGGATCGATATTTATATCCCCACATGATGTGTACCAGGGGACAGAGTTGATGTGTAACGGTTGGATTATTGGGATGGGATAGCATGCATCCATGCATTCAAACATTCTGTTCTATTATTGGTTTAGGCTGGGCCCAATTGATTCTGTTATGGGCTGTGACCCAAGTGACATTATAATAGGTTTTGGCCCACGATGCTCGAATTGACCTGCATCAGCATCGCATTAATAGGCTCTAGCCTGCATCATTTATGTTTTTTTTTTCGTATATTGATTTGTTACTCTAGTAAGGGGATTACACACTGAGTTTTTGTAAACTCACCTTGTTTATTAACTATGTAGGTAATCCCCAGCGTTAGGCGGTTCGATGCTGCGAGGGACTCAGAGATGGCCACACACTGCTTATGTTTTCAAATTTATTTATTTACTGTTTTGTATTTCTTTCAAATGTTATTGTAATAAGGCCTCTCTTTTAATTCTGGTTTTTATTTTACTTTGGAATTTTATTTACTATGTTTTATAATGGTTTGAAGTAGATCGCGGTTTTCCAAAATAACAACTGTTTTCAAAACACTACGTTTTCGTAACTTAACTTTTTAACATCACATTTTCGTAAATCGGTTACTTTTAGAATTAGCTTCCGCAAAGTAAAAAGGAGTTTTCAATGTACTATGTTTTAAATAAGAAGGGATTCTAATGAAAACATGGTTTTCGAAAAACACTTCAATGTGACACGTCAGATTTGGGTCTAACTTCTAGGTCAGGTTTGGGGTGTTACATTTACTGGTATAAGAGCCAAGTTGCAAAACTCGACTATGGAATGGGTTTTAAAACTGGATTTTTGAAAGAATTTTTTCAAAAAGGTTCGAAAAGATTTGAAGTATTTGAAATTTTTTTCTGAATATTTTCTTGAAAGTGTAGTTACCGAGTCTCCGGCGCTGAATCCGTAAGTTTTCTGTTAGACCGTACATAAAGTTAGATTTTTATTCAGTGTATGTTCTGGAAATCAGATTTTGTTTAAATTAGCAACAATACTGTGATGGATTCTGAAGGCAAGCAAGGTCGCGAGGAGTTGCCCGTCTCCCTGGAACATGATATGGTTCAAGAAACTGTAGTCAAGATAAGTCCGCCAACTTCGGGTAACAATAACTCGGAGCTTGGTACGGAGGTATTGACCCGGTTGGTAAGGGAAGTGCTGGAAGTAGTGTTCGAGGCGTATGGTGAAACACTTTAGGCTAGGTGCTTGGAGTGCAGCAGGAAGAGGGATCACAGTCCTCTGAAGCAGGAGCCCCATTCTATAAAATGCGTTAAGACGCGTCTGAACTTTTCGACTTGCGAGCGTTGCAAAAGACGCCATTCACGCGAATGTTGGAGGAAGTCAGGAGCGTGTCTTAGATGTGGGTCTAAAGAGCATCGGGTTCGGGATTGCACAGTTCTATTTAAGTCAGGTGTGTTTTATTTGGATGTGATGTTTGAATATATAAATTGTATGCATGTGTGGTAAATATATGTTTGCTTCTGTGGTTAGATGTTTGGTTGGGTGTGAGAGGTTTTGAGATTAAGTTAAAAGTGTATTAGTGTAGTTTGGAACTAGAGTGCGCAGCGAGAGCGTAGTGGTGTAGGTTTAACTAAGCGCTTGTTTAGATAGTTGGAAATTTTGAGGACGAAATTTTTTTAAGGGGGTAGAATTGTAACACCTTGAATTTGGGCCTAGAAGTATTGGGCCTTGAGTATGGGTCCATAAGGAGATTGTATATAAGTATTTAATTGTGCAAGGAGATGACGCAATTAAATGTCTACTTTGGTGGTTAATGGCTCTGAGAAGTGTTGGAGAAATCTTGGGTTCAAACCTGGGCTTTAGCAAAAATTTTGGTTTTAAGTGAATAAAACCCTGGGTGCTTGGATGAAGGCTTTTTAAATTATTGTGTTAAGTAAATGACACAAGGAAGCATGTGGTCTAGTGGTTGTGGCGTCATTAAGGTTGCAAGGGAGCCTGGGTTCAAGTCTTGGCTCTTGCAATTTATTTTGGTTTTTCTTTTAAAGGAACCTGGACTTTGGCCTATAGACCTTATAATTAATTGATGATAGAATATGACACAGAAATAGCCTGTGGTGGAGTGGCAAGGTGGCGTGTGGTGTAACTGTGAGGTTTGAGGTTCAAGTCTTGGGATGCGCAGTGGAGTACTTATCTTGCTAGTTGAGCTGTGTGAGAGGTGGAGCTGGACTGGAACTCTGTGGTTGAAGTGGTCATAAGAATGAAGAATTTTCCTAATGGTTGAAAGTAATCCCACATCGGGAAGCTAACATAAGAATTGGTGAGAAGCTGGCTTTAAATAAAGTGAACCAAATGAGTTAGGAGGAAGACTCAATGCAGGATGTGCCAATGTTGGTGATCGTGGACTTCGGCGTTTTCTCATAAACAAGTGTGTATTTTGCACTACTCTAGCTGTAGAACGGAAAATGCCGGAATGCCTAAATGCTGGTTGCACGGTGATGGCAGCCACACGAGCGTGAGAGCGTACATGTTGGAGCTTTGATGTGATGGTTGAGGCCATCATGAGTGTTCTCGTGGGCTTAGGTTGCTTTGGGCGATGATGTGCCAGGATGGGCCATGTGGGGCCAATGGGCCCATGGGCCCAAGTGGATAAATTGTATGATTGTGTAGTAAATATTGGATTGGACTATGTGAATCTCATATCTGTAGGGTAGAATTACTAAAATATCTCAATTTGTAAATTACTAAAATACCCTCAATTTGTAAAATTACCGAAACACCCCCGATTTGTAAAATTACTGAAATACCTTAAATTTGTAAAATTACCGAAATACCCTTAATTTGTTAAATTACCAAAATACCCCCAGTTTGTAAAATTATCAAAATACTCATGATTTGTAAAATTATCGAAATACCCTCGATTTGTAAAATTACCTAAATACCCCCAGTTTGTAAAATTATCGAAATACCCTTGATTTGTAAAATTATCGAAATACCCTCTATTTGTAAAATTACCAAAATACCCTCTATTTGTAAAATTACCAAAATACCTCCAGTTTGTAAAATTACCAAAATACCCCCAATTTGTAAAATTATCGGATTACCCTTGTAGTGTAAAATTACTGAAATACCTCTGTAGGGTAAGATGACTGTTTTACCCTTGTGGGTAAATGACTGACTTGGACTATGAATTTGACTGATTTGACTGTGATTGTACGACTGTGATTTAACTGACTTGACGGTGGTTGTACGATTGATATGCTTTTAATATATGTTTAAATGATTGTTACTAAGCATGGCCATTTTGCATACACGTGTGATTATTGAGCATAACATACACGACATATTGCATGGGATTGGAATTATGGAACGGAGGAAGTATATGAGGATCGCATGGTTGCTTGACGACCGTGGATCCACCGATTAAGGATCGCATGGTTGCTTGATGACTGTGGATCCACTGGTGGCTTTTAAGCCCAATATATGATTATTGACGACTCTATGTCGATCATATTTACCCGAGGCTGTGTGCTGACTGCATTACCATCGCTGATGGCTATGTACCTAACATGGAACAGCTACCAATAGCTTAAAGCCAATTATTTTGATTGTGGCTTTGTGCAAACCTAAAAATGGCTTTATGCCATCTTGACTATGCCTTTGTGCCAAACGTATTTACCTGTGGCTATGTGCTTAACATACTTATAAATGACTCTGTGTGAATCATATTTAACCAATGCTGTTTCCCGATTATATTACTGTCGCTGATGGCTATGTGCCAAACATAATACAGTTACTGATGGCTTTGTGCCAATTATAATACCGCTACTGAAGGCTTTTTAAGCCCAATTTATGATTAGGAGCTTTGCTGTAATGAAGGTAGTACCGCAACTGGGCTACCATTGATGTGTATCGGATGAGTGGGTTGATATTTATATCCCCACATGATGTGTACCAGGGGACAGAGTTGATGTGTAACGGTTGGATTATTGGGATGGGATACCATGCATCCATGCATTCACACATTCTGTTCTTTTATTGGTTTGGGCTGGGCCCAATTGATTCTGTTATGGGTTGTGACCCAAGTGACATTGTAATAGGCTTTGGCCCACGTATGCTCTGAACTGGATTGTACTGTTACTGTTAACGAGCTCTAGCCCAGACTGTTTCTATTTTTGTTTCTTTATATTGGCTGTTACTCTAATAAGGGGATTTCACACTGAGTTTTCGTAAACTCACCCCGTTTATTATCTATGCAGGTAATCCCCAGCGTTAGGTGGTTCAGTGCTGCGAGGGACTCGGAGATGGCCACACACTGCTTATGTTTTCAGATTTGTTTATTTACTATTGCGTATTTCTTTCAAATGTTATTGTAATAAGGCCTTTATTTTACTTTGGAATTTTATTTACTATGTTTTATAATGGTTTGAAGTAGATCGCAGTTTTCCAAAACAACAACTGTTATCAAAACACTATGTTTTCGCAACTTAACTTTTTAACATCACGTTTTTGTAAATCGGTTACTTTTAGAATTAGCTTTCGCAAAGTAAGAAAGAGTTTTCAATGTACTACATTTTAAATAAGAAGGGTTTCTAATGAAAACATGGTTTTTGAAAAACACTTCAATGTGACACGTCAGATTCGGGTCTATCTTCTGGGCCGGGTTTGGGGTGTTACAATATGTGTACAAGTAAGACCCTATCTGGGACAGTGACATCGATATGTGATTACATGTAAGACCACGTCTAGGACGTTGGCATTGTACGATATATGTGATTATCCGAGTATTCTATCCAATTACAAATGGTTCAACAGGTAAGGAAAAGTTGTGAACGAAGGTGTAAATTGAGCTAAAATGATCAGGTATGAGTTAGTTAATTACCTATTTGAAAATAAGGTAAGTTGGCCATTTAATATGTGATTCAAATAATACAAGTTACTAGTGTAAACATTTGTGCATTTGGTGGCATATTTGGACATTTGATATAGATATATATGTGATTGTTATACTTTGACTTACGAGTATATGCATATAAGTGTATATGTATTTGGTATGATAAAGATATTTTGGCTTAGTAATTAAATGATAGTTTGTTAATGTATATATATATTCATTCGACCATTGCTATGTTTATGCATATGAAACTATATTTCAAATCATTAGTATATGTATATGTCTATACATGTACATGGTCACATAATGATATTGAGCTTTGAAATCGAAAAATACTTTGATAATATATCTATATGTATTCGGCCATAAATAAGTTTATATGTGAAAGTATATGATAAATGTTAAATCATAAGATTGAGGTTTAATTTGATTATGATAGTATAATTTGGTATAGTTTAAATGTATGGATTATGTTCTTGAATTGTTTATTTGCTTATGACTCACTAAGCTATGATAGTTTACTGTGTGTGTTTATGTTTTGCCTCAGTTTTATAGATTTTGGATTCAAGTTATGAGCTCAGGGATCGTCAGAGAAGTTTATCACACTATCGACTGTTTTGGTACTTTATAAGCTAAATCGAACTTATGGCATGTATAGGCTAGCTTATATTTGTTTATAAGATTTTGGTATGTATATATAAGCCATGCGAAAATGGCTTGTTAAAATTGTTAAGTTCAGTTTCAATGATTGATTGAATCATAGTTATGTTTGGTTGTGGTTTTGGTGATTCAACTATGGTTTATTCACAGATAGATATATGTGAACTTGATTGATATGTTTTGTTAAGGTTTTGTTATGTGAGTTGGTATTAAGGTAAATTTAGTTATGACATTTAGAAGAAGTGAAGATGATATGTTTATTAATATTGAGGTTTATTAAGTTTGACCATGAATAAGTTTATTTTGGCAAAAAGGTTAAAGATATATGTGTATTTGATGAATATATATTTGACTATGAAATTTGACTATCTATGTTCGGTTTATGATGGCTAGAAATGATGTCTAAGCTTAGGTAATTTCGGTGATGATATATATATGTATGAAGTTCTTGGTATGAATTACAATTGTGATTTGATATATTAGATGTGTAAGATGAATGATATAAGTATGTGATAAGTTTGGAATATGCTAAAGGTTTAAAGTAATATTATGTAAAGCTCACGTTTATTCATTTGATAAATTAGATAAATTTGGCTGATGAATATATTTAGGTTATGAATAGTTAATGACTCATTATTGAGATGCATAATTTGTGACATGAATTGGTTTGGAATATTAGTTGTAAGATATTTATGTATTCGGTTATTAAATGAAATATATATATGATGTCTTAAAGTTATTTGTAATTCAGTTATGGTGTTTAAATCTTGTCTTCAAGTGTTTAGTTATATGTTAATGTTGGAATTGTGGTATTGGACATATGTGATCTATGTTAGGCTATGAAAATTGGTTTAAGAAATGTGGTTTTTGTGTCGATTTGGAATGGCATGCTTAAATGGGTAGTCTGATTTAGAAACAATAATGTAAGTGTATATTTATATATGGTTAAGGCATTGGAACTATAATGATAAGCATGAAATTTTATTTATAGCATATTTATATAAATATATTATGTATTGAATGTTTTATAGAATGACCAAATATGAACCAATTTAGATTGATTGTATAAATGGAATTTTGGCATGAATGAAAACATATAAAATTAGCATATGAATTATGTGTACTCTTAGTTGTTATTTGTGTTTAAAATGGCTTAAGATAACAAAGTATTATGTGCATGGTTTTGTGATTAGGAAAGAAATATGTTTAGTTTTAAATTATGATAGTTTAAATGCAACCAATGCCGTATAAGTGAGTGATACTTAAGTTGTGTTATGGTTCATATTGTTTGGTATAAATGCGCACTATGCTAATAAATAATAATATATTCGGCTATAATGCATAATAAATAAAGTCGTATTTTTGTGTGGATGTTATTTGGTTTTTAATATGTGAACATGCTTAGATTATAAAATGTTATGTTTGATATTCAACTTATGAAAAATAGATGCTATATGTCTGGTATATGTTGTGTAAAGATTTATGAATAAATTTTAAACATGCCAATGATAATAATATAGTAGTTTTAAGTTCAAAAGTGCATCTAAGATGAATGTTTTGATGAGATTAATTTATGAAGCAAGAAATGTAGTATATGTCTGTTCTGAATTTGTGTTCTGTCTGGTAATGCCTCGTAACCAATTCCGGCGACGGATACGGGTTAGGGATACTACAAATTTTGAAATGGTACTTGAATAAGTGTAAATGGGGTAATGTATATTCGGCCCTTGTGAAATTGTATATGGAAGTTATGTTTTATATGAAATTATGATCTTGATAATAAATGTGAATATGATAGTATAAATTAGTTAGTTAAGTTGAGTTAATGTTAACATTGAATTATTTATTTGCTTATGACTTACTAAGCTATGATAGCTTATTGTATGTGTTTATGTTTGCCCTCTGTTTTATAGATTTTGGAAGTTGGTTACGAGCTCGGGGATTATCAAGGAAGTTCATTACACTATCGACTGTTATTTCGGTATTTTAAAAGTTTAAACTTCGAATATATGGCATGTATAGGCTAATATTTGCTTTGGTTGGTTTTGAAATTTGTATATAATTAGCCATGCGAAAATGGCTTGATATAAATGTTAATGCTCTAATGTTTAAGTCCTTTTGATCATGGTATATGCGTGTGAGTGCCTGGCATAAGAATTCGATATGAAGTAATGATATATATAAGGCTTTTGGTAAGCTTGGTATATGGATGATAATTGTGTTTTTGGTTGTGATTGTTAATGATGTTAGTAATGGTGATATTCGGCCATGTATTAGTTAGTTGGTAATTTTGGATTGTTGTATAATTTGTGGTTCGGCAATTGTGACTTAATCATGTAGTAAATTGTTTAGTTATATGTTAATACTGAAATTGGTTGTATTTGTTATGTGTGGACTATGCTATATTATAGATATTTGACAAATTGATATGGTTGCATTGAATAATTAGAAATGGCGTGCTTGCATTGGTGAAATGGTTTTTGAAATGGTGAATAATGTGTATAAGTACATTCGATAAAAGTATTAGACTCATATTTACGAGTATACGATATGGTCTATGCTATGTATTGAGTTTAATTAGCTGATCGAATGTGTGGTTAAGCTATTGGTTATGTGTGTGTATTTTAACATGTGAATTAAGGCACTTTTAGTGTTATTTGTGCTCAAATTGGTTCAAAACAATATGGACATATGCTCATAAACTTGTGTCAAGAGAAGGAGTATGTTTGGCTTTGATATAATGTTTGATTAAGACGAGTTTATGAGTAGGATTGTTTAGTATGCCATAGGGTTAATTTAACTTAGATTAATATGCATAGTATGTGAATTGATTTAGTCAGGAATTAAATAAAGGTAAATGAAAATAAAAATTAATTCGGTAATTTAAGTTTTGATATGGCTTGACAATAAGAAATATGTGCATGGTGTATTGGTAACTAGGGCATGTTCGGTTATATATATATATATCACTATGGCGCTTAAATGAGTGAAAAACCTTGAAGTAAAATATGCTACAAATGATGTTTAATTGTACTTGGGTATAAGCTAGATAATAATAGGTTTGATATTCTACTTTTGAAATAGCATTTTTTTGTTGTATGTGTTCTGTATATAATATGTTTTGACGTATATACATATATATATTTGATTATGTTTTTAACTATATAACATTATAAATAATATGAAGCTAAAATTTGATATTTGCTTAAGTTACGAGTATGGTGTAATAAAATTTTGAGTTGTGAAATGTAGTGAATATCTGTATGGACTGTGACATGATCGGTAATGCCTTATAACCCTAATCCGGCAACGGATACGGGTTAGGGGTGATACAATTAAGCTGAACCATGTAACCTAACATAACACAAATATATACTATGGCCGATTCAACCAAATCACATCCAAAATCACCAAACAACTTCAAAGCACAAAACTCATATCACAAATACCATTCATCCATGGCACATAACATTATAACCAAAATGAACTTAAACCATAATCAAACATAAGCGAATTCAAGCATAGAAGTTAAGCCATTTTCGCATGGCTTAAATTATACAAAAACCCAAATCCAACATTTGAAATTATAATCTAGCCTATACATGCCATAAGTTCGAAAATTCAACTTATAAAATACCGAAGACAGTCGACAGTGTGATAGACTTTGACGATGAACCCCGAGCTCGTAACTTGAGTCCAAAATCTATAAAACAATGCAAACAAACACATACAGTAAGCTATCATTGCTTAGTAAGTCATAAGAAAATAAATAATTCAATGTTAACATCAACTCAACTTAACCAAACTAATTTATGCTATCATATTCACATTTATTTTCAAGATCATAATTTCACATAACATATACTTCCATATACAATTTCACATTGGCCGAATATACATAATCTTATATACACATATTCAAGAATCATTTCATAAATATTCACATTATATATTTAAAGGCCGAATACACTTTCCATATTCACATACATTCTTCATTTGCATCATACATGATTTATAGCAAATATTAACTAACTTACTTACCTTATTTCAAGTAGGTAATAAGCTAACTCATACTCGGTCATTTTAGCTCATTTTACACATTCGATCACAACTTAACATTGCCCGATGAACCATTCGAAATTGGATAGGACACTCGGATAATCACATATATCGTACAATGCCAACGTCCTAGACGTGGTCTTACATGTAATCACATATCGATGCCATTGTCCTAGACAGGGTCTTACTCGCACACATATATCGGAGTCACATATCGATGCCAATGTATAAAACGTGGTCTTACTCGCACACATATATCAGAGTCACATATTGATGCCAACGTATAAAACGTGGTCTTACTCGCACACATATATAGGAGTCACATATCAATGCCAACGTATAAAACGTGGTCTTACTCGCACATATATATCGATTCCATGGTCTTACTCGCACATCACATAACGGAATCCTATGTCATGACATATGTATCCTAGCTATTCCTAAGGTTCATACGGGCCTTCCGGACGTTGTAATTCAGTCAAAATGAACTTGTAAACATAGCTGTCAAGCTTGTACACATTCGACTAACGTATATATATTCACATATTTCATTCTAGTATATATAGTTCACATTTAATTAAAATTAACAACGTTTATTTGCTTATAAACTTACCTCAGACGATGAAGATCGGGACAGGGACGGATAATCGACAACTTTAGTTTTTCCCCAATCCAAATCCGATTTCTTTGGTTCTTTATCTAAACATATTCAAATTAAATTTATTCAAACATAATTCTATTCAATTTAGTCCAAAAACACATAAATGGGCAAATTTCCATTTTACCCCTGACATTTTACACTTTTTACAATTTAGTCTAAATTGTACAAAACAAAAAACATGCAAAATTTGCACACACCATGCTTACGCCGAATGCTGCCCATGTTCATACAAGTCCATACTTTTCATTTATTTCACATTTTAGTCCCTCAATTTATTATTTTTGCAATTTAGCCCTAATTAGTCAAAATCATCAAAAATTCCAATACAACATATTAATCCAAAGCATATCCTTAATAATTAATCAAATAACATCTCAAAACTCAAAATATTCATCAATGGCATAACTCAAAATATTCATCAAAATCAGAAATTCAAGCATGGGCTTTGTACATTACACTGCAACGATTTTAAAAATGTAAAAATTATCAAAATCCAAGCTAATTGCATACCTTAATCAAGTTAACCCTTGACCGAAACTTCAAAGCTTTTATTCTTTGTTTTCTTTCTTTAATATTCAACTATCTAAAATATGAATGCATGTAGCTTTTGTTTTATGTTATTTTATTACATTAATTTTTTCATTTACAATTTTAACCTTTGTTATTTAATTTGTAAACTTTATATACTAAGCCTACTACCGTCCATCCATTACAATTATGGTCAAATTGCATCTTAAATGCTTCATATTTTAAAGACAAATTCAAATAAGCACTTACACAATTAACTAGTCACTTTTACATTTTACGCAATTAAGCCCTTTTTAATTAAATCGACACTCAAACGACAAAATTCCACAGATATTAATTCACACAAAATAAACACAAAAAATAATTTTTTTAAATATTTTTCTGACTCGAATCTGTGGTCTCGAAACCACTATTCTGATTAGGTTCTAAACCGGGCTGTTAAAACTCTCCCCCCTTTAGGGATTTTCGTCCCCGAAAATCTTACCAGAAATTAGAGTAAAGGATTTTTCTTTCACTTGGTACATTTCAAATTCACATGCTGCTTCGAATTTTAGATCTCGAACTGTTGTGCATCTTGTTAAATCCCAAATGAACAGATAAACTACTAGTAAGAGTTTATTGTAGCAGTTATTTATATTTGTAGAGCTTTTCAGTATACACACTCTATCTTGAAATAATAAATAATCATAGATACCACATCTGAGGTTCTGAATCAGAAATCAATTAATTCGCTGACACATTTCTAACTTTCACAACTTTACTAAATAAAAAATTATATAACCTCTAATTCATCTATCAACTGTTCATTACCTGATAAGATCAATCATGTATTTATCGCTCAAGAAGCACACAAAAGTTTTCCATTCAAAACATCCGAAACTATAATCATTTTCCTCGGATAAAAATCACTTATAGACTCAAAAGTTTTTCGACGATTCGAGCTAACTTTGATGTACCTAGTTCAGATCTTTCTCTGATATTAAACATTTTAATCTCTTATAGTCATCATATATATATCACATAACTCTTTATTCTCAGGCGGAACTAGAACTTACATTTCGGTTGATAATGTCTTCGTGCAAGAGATAGCTTCAACATTCAAACTATATTTAATTTACCACAACATTTCTCATATAGAATTGTTCCAATGGATATAATTTTGTATTAAATCTTCAAGAATATAAATTCTTTTTCCAGACTATACTTAAATTCATAAATGTACGTTCAAAATTCATTTCCAATACGGTGGATAGATTCAAACATATATAACTCAAATAACTTTAATCAAATCATTCAAATCAGACTAAACCACTGAATAAGTCTTTTCGAAGAAATCTTTTCTTCTCGTTTATAGGATAACCCAGACATATCACTATACAAATGCCACAATTATCAAATAGAAATCATAATGTCATAATAAGACCGACGTCTTACCCGTAACAGTAGATAATATCCCTGTTGTTAATAAAGCATCTGAACCCAGAAAAAAATCAAGTATGGTTTAAACAGCAATCAATGCAGAAACACAACTTCTATAACTCTGATGACGGTACCACTGTACTTTCACATTTCGAACCAAAAATTATAATCATAATAGACATTGTCATCTTTGTCAAATAGAGATTTCTTGCAGAGAATCACATGAAATCATAAGAAAACCGAAATAGTTAAATTTTAAGGTCTGAAGCTACACAGAATATCAAAAAGTTACAACCGATATAGAATGATATTAAGTCCGATGATATCCTAAATAAGATCCAGAAAGAACAGTGCCACTTATAAATATTGAAATCCACAGTAACAGAAGCAGTATAATATTCATGTATATTCATCAGAATAATAACCAGTAGAAACAAAGTATTA
The DNA here is from genome assembly GCA_025698465.1 of Gossypium longicalyx. Classification (NCBI taxonomy): domain Eukaryota; kingdom Viridiplantae; phylum Streptophyta; class Magnoliopsida; order Malvales; family Malvaceae; genus Gossypium; species Gossypium longicalyx. Next base: position 62,398,234 of record CM046997.1, read on the forward strand.
GCCTCATACAGACTTTATTGTTGATGTTCATATTCAATCAAGGGAATTAAATACCAAAGATAGACATAGCAATATCAAACATAATCCAAACAGACCAACCATACCTTCATCTATTAGTATGTTTAGCTAATGTTCTCATACGATAAGAGTTATTTCTGAAACTAAATAGTCATATATACTTGTAAGAATAAATGTACACATAGAATGCCCAGAAGAAATCATAGTAGCTGGCCAACTATAACCATTGCACTCAGCCACCAATACAATTCAATCATTATTTCAACTGATCAAAACTTTTCTGGCACTTTTCTAACCATTCAAACTTAACATCTTTTTGTAATAGCTTCGTCATCGAGGTTGCAATCATAGAGAAACCTTTCACGAACCGTCTATAGTAACTAACAAGCCCTAGAAAACTTTGGACTTCAAAAACATTTCTCGGAGGTTTCCAATCAAGTATAGCTGAAATTTTACTCAGATCAACCTGAATACCTGATGCTGATACAACATGTCCCAAAAAACCGACTTCACATAACTAGAACTCACATTTACTGAACTTCGCATACAACTATTTATCTCGCAAAGTCTGTAATACAAGTCTCAAATATTCGACATGTTCGGATTCATCACAGTAATAGATCAAAATGTCATCAATGAACACAACCACAAATCAATCCAGATACTGTCTAAATATCCAGTTCATCAAATCCATAAAAGCAGCAGGTGCATTAGTGAGTCCGTAAGGCATAACCCAAAAAATCATAGTGTTCGTACCTCATTCAAAAAGTAGTCTTTGACACATCAGAGTTTTTAACTTGCAACTGATAGTAACCTGATCTCAAATCTATTTTTGAAAACTCTGTAGCCCCTTTCAGTTTATCGAACAGGTCGTAAATCCACGGCAATGAATATTTATTCTTTATAGTCACCTTATTGAGCTGTCTATAGTCGATACAGATTCTCATAGTTTCATCTTTCTTTTTCACAAATAAACTAGTACACCCCAGGGAGAGAAACTCAGTCACACGGAACCTCTATCTGTCAACTCTTGCAACTGAGCTTTCAATTTTTAAATTCGGTCCATGCCATTCTATACGAAACTATCGATATCGGAGTCATCCCTAGCACTAACTCAATACCAAACTCTACCTCTCAGATCAGTGGCAAACTCGATAATTCTTCAGAAGATACATCCAAATACTCACACACAATTGGTACTGATTCAATTTTGTTTTTAGTTACTTTAGAAACAAGCACATAAGTAAAGTAAGCTTCATAACTCTTTCTCACATATTTTTGAGCTAACATCAATGGTATCACTGTTGGTAAACCATTCAAATCATTAGACTCAATCTAATCAATTGCATCATTTTGGCGTCTCAAATCAATAATCTTTCATTTGCAGTTTACAATAGCATCGTGCAAAGTCAACATATCCATACTTGTAATTATATCGAACTCGTTGAATGGTAACAACATCAAATCAACCGGAAGACATGAATCTCAAACCATCAACGGACAATTCTTACACATTTTATCAACCAGAACACACCGGCCCAAGGGGTTCGATATTCTAATCACAAACTCAGCAGACTCTACAAGCAAAGTCTTACTAGATACTAATGTCTTACACATATAAGAATGAATCAAACCAGAACCAATCAATGCAATTACACTAGTATCATAGAGAGTGAATATACCAGTAATAACATCTGGGGTTGAAACCTCCTCACGAATGTGAATAGCATAAGCTCTGACAGGTACACGAGCCTCAGATCGAATTGCTATGTCTTTAGGACCTCTCTAACTACTACTCACATTTCCCGCTTTTCTAGAAGATCTACTCTTGGCTGAAGTGTTACTCGATCTAGGATTTTGCACAATCTCTTTCTCAACCGACTCAAAATAATCTCAGATAAAGTGATCTAAGGATCCACATTTGAAACAAGCTTGATTATTTAATCTACAAATACCCGAATGTCTTTTACCATAATGTTTGAACTCAGGTCGGTCAGATCTGACATTTTTAACACTAGCAATAGAAGTAGTTAGAGCTCTGAAGCTCAAATGTGATCTAGCACGATCTCTACTCGAGTGTCCCACATTAGCCTTTGAACAGCTATAATCATCTCAGAATTTCTTTGATGTAGATTGAAATGATTTACCCAATGATCTCTCACAGAAATCTCTGACTTTAAAATCAGTTTTTCTTTTCTTTTTTTTTTTCATATAACTTGGGAAGTTACAGGAACTTGAGGGGGTAGAGATTGTTAAGCAGTCGAATTCATTCGAACGAACTCCGTGAGCCACTCATTCATTAACTGGAAGAAGGATTACTTAGCCTCTCCCTCTACACTACTTGAAATTGACCTAGAATCAGCCGATGCTGACCCTTGAGCAGGAGTGGGCACATTATCTTCTACATCATCCGTTACGGCTCGATCGGCATCCATTTACCATACGAAAATACATTTTCAAATGTCAGGAGTCATCACACTATCACAATATAAAATATGGCATGTATAGCTAGTCTCACACGCACTACGTTAGTCCTACAATCGACTAAACTGTAGCTCTGATATCAATAAAATGTAACACCTCTAACCTGTATCCGTTGCTGAAATGATGTTACGAGGCATTACCGAACATAATACAATTCAAAACAAACTTTCATTACAAAGTTAATCATCTAATAAAAGTTTTAAATCAAACTAACATACTTCAATTCTATAATTCAAATAATTTCCAAGGTTATATTTAATCAATACAAACAAAGAATCATGAAAATCGAATGTTAAATTCATAACCAAATATATGTCATTTCACATACCAATCATATATGTAAACTATAACATTTATGGCATTCAAATAATTTAACCAAAACATTCAAATAATGTGCCATTTAAAATCGATACAAAAATCATATTCATCTCTTATCTATTCGGCTAACAAAATTTACTTATACATACTCATTGATTTTCAAATAACTATTGAATCCTTATAGTCATACATATCATTATTTTAAAACATAAGCATATACCAATATACCACATATAAATGACATTCATTTTACTAATTAATGCATTACATATTATAACTCAAAACGCAAACATCATTTACTCCATAACCGAAACTTCACCATATATATAATTATATACCTTGAGAAAATAAATAGGTCATACCAATACATTAAGAGCAAAAATATATATGTGCAAGTGCCGAATCACCGAGTTAATTATAACCATCTCATATATTTTCATCATATAACCGAGTACACAAATACTTTATAATAACTTCCAAATCAATTCATTGTTACAAATTATACTTCACAAGAATAAAACATTAACCAAATATAAACATATATCCAGTACACAAATCTTATCTACCATGTAATGAACATATCAAAATAAACTCTTTCTATATTTGAATATAACCCAACATCCTTTAATACCAAATCATGAATAACACCTTAACCAAATATAACAACCAAATTCATAGGTATATTTTATTTATACAAGAGCCATAGCTGAATCATTCTAACTAAACATTATAAACCCAAAGTACATACTTACCAAAATATACTTATCCCATGTTAAATACTAACTCATCAATTAATCTAATAATTAAGCTGAACCATGTAACCTAATATAACACAAATATATACTATGGCTGATTCAACCAAATCACATCCAAAATCATCAATCAACTTCAAATCACAAAACTCATATCACAAATACCATTCATCCATGGCACATAGCATTATAACCAAAATGAACTTAAACCATAATCAAACATAACCGAATTCAAGCATAGAAGTTAAGCCATTTTCGCATGGCTTAAATTATACAAAAACCCAAATCCAACATTTCAAATTATAATCTAGCCTATACATGCCATAAGTTCGAAAATTCAACTTATAAATTATAATCTAGCCTATACATGCCATAAGTTCGAAAATTCAACTTATAAAATACAGAAGACAGTCGATAGTGTGATAGATTTTGACGATGATCCTTGAGCTCGTTACTTAACTCCAAAATCTATAAAACAATGCAAACAAACACATACGGTAAGCTATCATAGCTTAGTAAGTCAAACGCAAATAAATAATTCAATGTTAACATCAACTCAACTTAACCAAACTAATTTATGCTATCATAATCACATTTATTTTCAAGGTCATAATTTCACATAACATATACTTCCATATACAATTTCAAATTGGTCGAATATACATAATCTTATATACAAATATTCAAGAATCATTTCATAAATATTCACATTATATATTTAAAGGCCGAATACACTTTTCATATTCACATACATTCTTCATTTGCATCATACATGATTTGTAGCAAATATTAAGTAACTTACTTACCTTATTTCAAGTAGGTAATAAGCTAACTCATACCTTGTAACATCCCGAAATAGGGCCTAGTTGAAATAGTGGTTTTGGGACAACAAATCTGACATCAAAGTATTTATTTTATGATTATTATGAGGTCTAGAATATGATAATATGCATCTGTGAAGATTTCATGAAGAAATTCTTTGAGTAAGGTGTCCAATTAGAAATTAGGGACTAAATTGAATAAATTGCAAAACTTGGATTCTAGAAGAAATTTGTATGAAACTGCTTTAGATTATAAATTATAAGGTCTTAGAGAGAAATTTACCCAATTTCTAAGTTTTTGGACAAAAATTGGCATGCATGGATGAAATTTTAAAGAAATGGTTTAAGGGTATTTTGGTCATTCGGCATTTTAATGAAATAAAATGGGAAAATGAACCAAAATCAACTCATTTTCTTCTCCATACTGTCAAAACTTCAAGGGACTCCATATCTAGGGTTTTCAACATTTTCAAGCTCAATAGTAAGTGCACCCAAGCCCTGTTTTTAATTTTCTTTATATTTTTGAAATCCCGGTAGCTTACTCTCTCCATTTCTACCCATATTTCATGCTAGGGTTCATGTTTAAAAATCTACCCATACATGAGTTACTTGTATTTTGATGGTTTATGGAGGGATATGAAAGTTAGAGGTCAGTTAAACATCTTTTCCTAGGTGCTTTTCATGAAAAACCCTTATAAGGACCTTTTTGAAAAAGGTGTAAAATGTGTGGTAGAAATGAGAAATAATGGGAAAATGTGGGCTGCTATAGGAGGGAAAAATATTTAGCTAGGCTTGGGTAAGGTAGAAATTGCATGTGTTTCATTATACGAGCTTAGGGACTAAATTGTAAAAATGTGAAAGGTTAGGGGCAAAATGGTCATTTGAACCAGGGGTGAAATTTAGGCTCAAAAGGTACAATATGAGTTATTAATAATTTATTTTTATTGTTATAGACCTCAAGGAACAAATTTCGGAGGTCGATCGAGGAAAACGAAAGGTTTCGGAGTAACCAAAACACAACACCAAAACGAGTACCAGGTAAGTTCGGATAACTTAAAGTAAACTCAAAATGTGTCTAATTATATGATTTATGAATGAGTGATGATTGGATTTATTAATGGCATGAAATCATATAAATGTATCTTTGTTAATGATTTGTTGGAAAATGTCTCGATTGAGGTTAAAAAGGGAATTCAATGGATAAACTATGATTAACATGTGAATTGAGATCCTGCATGTGTTGCAGAAAGGATTTAGCCTAGATGGGTAATTCGATGATCTCAAGTATAAAAAGGATCTAGCCCGGACGGGTGTTCCTTGAGTGATCGAACTTGTCGAAGAATATGTGTGCATTGTGGATTTAGCCCGGACGGGTAATCCGATTAGGGTCTGAATTTAGCCTGGATTGGTAATTCAGATCTGAGCTCATCAAGAGTGTTTGTCGTTGAAAGGTATTTAGCCTGGACTGGTAATCCCAATATCACCCTATGAGTTTATATTACGGAGGATTTATCCTGGACTGGTAATCCCGCCGTAAGATGTGAGGTTCGCGGGAGTTTATACTTGAAATGATCATTCATATTTATTGACGGTGATTGGATAATCCATTGAGATTTCCTAGAAGCTCATCCGGACTAACACAAGGTATATGTATAAATGACATGTCAAATGATGAGCTCATCTAATATATATTACATGATGTTTTGTTAAATGACTAACTCATTAATTGAGTGCATATGATGGGGAAACCCTTTTCATATTTGTTGGTTTCATAATCTAATAAGGACGTATGCTAAATAATCGGTAAGTTTACTTTCCAGTTATTTGAGCTTACTAAGCATGTAAATGCTTACCCCTATCCTTTTCCCCATTTTCAGAGCTCGAGGACTCGTAAAGATTGGAAGACGGTTGGAGAGTCTACACACTATCAACTAATTCGGCTTTGGTATATAGACACTTATGTTTTGTTCAATGGCATGTATAAAACTTTTGAGTATTTTGTTATATGTGTCATTTGATTTGCCAAAATGAAGGCATGTAAAGTTATACTATTCTTTTTGTATATGGTCATAGAAATTGGCTTATTTTGAAGTAGGCTATGACCTACAAATCTATTATGTTATGTTCATATGAAATGGTTTGATCTTCAATTGGCAATGAGTTATAAAAACGAGCCAATCTTAATTTTGTCAAGTAGACATGGAAATCCTTAAATGTAAGATGAGAATTAACTTAGCATGTATGAAACCAATGACATGAGGCTTACATGCAATGAGGTTAATCAAAGTTTCATATTTATAAGTGTATAATTTTTCCTTAACATGCACTAAAGTAACCTATAAGTGTAATTGGTTGGTAGAGAGTGACCAAGGGCTTGGAAAATAGCTTGACAAGGTCTACACGGGTTGACACATAGGCGTGTGTCTAGGACGTGTGTGACACACGGCTCACCCCCTTGGGTGTGTGGTACGGCCGTATGTCCCCTACACCTAAATTTTTAAGTCAGTGTTGTACACGGGCTAGGCACACGGGCGTGTGTCTTGGCTGTGTGTCCCTAATGGTATGTTGAGGTTGAAGTCAGTGCTGCACACGAGCTAAGGGCATAGGCGTGTCCTAAGCCACACAACCTTACCACACGGGCGTGTTACACTTCAAAGTAAGGGAAAATTTTCTAAGGTACTCAAAGTTTATCGAATGTTTTCGGTTTTGTCCTGCACTGCCCCTAGGTGTGTTTTAGGCATCGAAGGCCTATGGTAGGGACGAAAGGTACATGTTTGAAAGGTTTTAATTTTGGGCAAAATTTGGTGACCCGATTTAGTAAGTTTAAAAAGGTGAAATATCGGTAACGCCTCGAACTCTATCCTGGTGTCAGATACGGGTGAGGGGTGATACATTTAGTGGTAACAGAGCTATGGTTTAATCGGTGCTAGGACTACCGTAGGGGGTATTGATGTTCGCTATACATGTCATTATATGAACGTTGATAGTGTGATATCTCTTAACTATTTAAATTTTTTTTGAATATAGCAAATGTCTTCCAATCGAGCACAAGATGAGTCCAAGGGAGCCGAGAGCCATGCTGCAGCTTCCGTACAACGAGCTGTATCTAGTAGTAGTAGAAGGGTTATGTCTGAAGGCCAGGAAGTGGCCCGAACTATCTTCTTTAACATGATGGATGAATGGTTTGGGGATTATCTGAGGAATCGCCCCAACATAACACGACCTCCCCCTCCCCTTAACCAACCTGATGAGGATTTGCCACAAGGTATGGCACCGGTAAGAATTGGTAAAGCCCCTGTAGATAAGCTCAGAAAGTATGGGGCCAAGGAATTTAGAGCTAAAATTGAGGATAATGCTGAGAGAACCGAGTTCTAGCTCGAGAATACTACAGAGGTATTAGATGAGTTGTTGTGCACACCTGATGAGTGCTTAAAGTGTGCCATATCTCTCTTGAAGGACACTGCGTACCACTGGTGGAAGACCGTATCTTCGGTGATGCCAAAGGAAAATATTACTTGGTAATTCTTCCAAGTAGAGTTTAGAAAGAAGTATATCAGTCAAAAGTTCTTAGACTTGAAGCGAAAGGAGTTCCTAGAACTCAAACAAGGGAATAAGACTATGGCAGAATACGAAAGGGAGTTTGTAAGGTTAAGTCAGTATGTAACTGAGTGGGTTCAAACCGAGTCAGAAATGTGTAAACGTTTCGAGGAAGGTTTGAATGAGGAAATCAAGTTGTTGATTGGGATCCTTGAAATATGAGAGTTGGCTGCATTAACTGATCGGGCCAAGAAGGCCGAGGAACTCAATAATGAAAGAAAACAAGCAAAAAGAGAGGCTCGAGTTGCAAGCAAGAGATCCGGTAATAGGATGCTCTCATTTTCTACAAAGAAATCAATGAGCCAACATGAACGCTCCACTTCATCTGTAGGATATTCAACTAGAACGAGAAGCTCTAAACGATGAGATCAGAAGTCTTCCTCCTCGATTGTGACTAGTGTGGGGAGTGTAGATGACCAAAAGCCAAAGTGTAAGAGTTGCAACAAATTTCACTTTGGAGAGTGCCGAATAAAGAGTGGTGCATGTTTCAGATATGGTTCTCTTGACCAGTTTCTCAAGGACCACCCAGAGCGAATTGAAAAAGAAGTGGAAGTAACCCCAATGTTGAGTGCTCCCACGGCACGAGGTAGACCTCCGAGATACCCTGGAAGTGCTAGTGGTAGTCAAGTTACAGCCAAATACACTGCAAAATCAGAAGCTCAAGCCCCGGCAAGATCGTATGCAATACACACTCGAGAGGAAGCCTCTGCTCCTGACATTATTACGGGTACTTTTTCTCTTTTCAATACATGTGTTATTGCCTTAATTGACCCGGGATCGACACATTCATACATTTGCATGAGATTGGTGTCTAGTATGAATATACCCGTTGGACCTACGAAATTTGTTGTTAGAGTGTCGAACCCACTAGGCAAATCAGTTTTGGTTGATAAAGTCTGTAAGAATTGTCCTTTGACGATTCATGGTCAATGTTTTCCGACTAACCCTATGTTGTTACCTTTTGATGAGTTTGATGTAATACTTGGTATGGATTGGTTAGGCCTGCATGATGTAATTGTAAATTGTGGTAGCAAGTATATTAAATTGAAATGCCCAGATGGCAAGATTTTACAAGTCATTTCAAGATATTTGGGCACGTTGCCAGCTGTAATCACGGCAATGGCTGCTCAGAGATATATGAGAAAATGGTACGAAGCCTACCTTGCTTTTGTGTTGAACACGAGGGAAATGGAGTTGAAGCTTGAGACTATGCCAATGGTATGTGAATATCCAGACGTATTCCCAGAAGAATTACCTGGATTACCTCCTGAGAGAGAGAGAGAGTTTGGTATTGAATTGGTGCCAGGAATAGCTCCCATCTCTATTGCTCGGTACAGAATGGCGTCAGCCGAGTTGAAAGAATTAAAAGCACAGTTGCAAGAGTTGACAGATAAAGGTTTTGCAAGGCCAAGCTTTTCACCTTGGAAGGCCCCCGTATTGTTTGTAAAGAAGAAAGATGGTTCAATGGGACTATGTATAGATTACCGACAATTGAACAAGGTAACTATCAAGAATAAGTATCCTTTTCCAAGGATCGATGATCTATTCGATTAGTTGAGAGGAGCCACTGTGTTCTCTAAGATAGACTTGAGGTCTGGCTCAGTTATGTGTTAAGGAATTGGACGTGCCAAAAATAGCTTTTAGAATAATATACGGCCATTATGAATTTCTTGTTATGCCATTTGGACTAACGAACGCACCAGTCGTGTTTATGGACCTAATGAATAGGATCTTTCGGCCATACTTGGATAAGTTTTTCGTTGTATTCATTGACAACATCTTGATTTATTTTAAAGATGAGGCAGAGCATGCGAAACATCTGAAGATTGTGTTGCAGACCTTACGGGAAAAACAATTGTATGCTAAGTTTAGCAGGAGTGAATTTTGGCTCCAAGAAGTTGGATTTTTGGGTCATATTATTTCGGGTGAAGGCATCCGAGTTGATCCAAGTAAAATCTCTACTACTGTTGAATGGAATCCGCCTAAAAATGTAACCGAAGTTAGAAGCTTTTTGGGCTTAGTCGGTTACTACTGAAGATTTGTGAAAGGATTCTCCATGATAGCGACTCCAATGATGAGGTTGTTACAAAAAAGACGATAAGTTTGAATGGTTAGAAAAGTGTCAGCAAAGTTTCGAGAAGTTAAAGACATTGCTGATTGAAGCTCCTGTTTTAGTATTACTTGAGCCGGGAAAAGAGTTTGTGGTCTACAGTGATGCATCCATGAATGGACTGGGTTGTGTACTTATGCAAGATGGCAAGGTGATAGCATATGCTTCACGACAGTTGAAGCCACAAGAGAAGAACTATCCGACAAGAGTTTATACGGGGAGACTTGTCGTATATTCACAGACCACAAGAGTTTGAAGTATTTGATGACTCAAAAAGAATTGAATCTGATACAGTGAAGATGGTTAGAACTAATTAAAGAGTATGATCTGATCATTGACTATCACCAAGGAAAGGCGAATGTGGTCGTCGATGCGTTAAGCAGGAAATCTTTGTTTGAATTGAGAGCCATGGATGCTCGGTTAGCTTTGCTCGATGATGGTTCAGTCTTGGCAGAGTTGGAGGCTAGGCTGACATTTCTTCAGGAAATTTATGATGCTCAACCCAATGATAGAGACTTACAGGCAAAAAGGACTCAATATGAGTCAGGCATTGAATCAGATTATCAGATCAGTCCTGATGGATGTTTGATGTTCAAAGATAGATTTTGTGTACACAAACATGATGAACTTATTCTAAAAATCTTGTAAGAAGCGCATAACAGCTGTTTTTCTATTCATCCGGGAAGTACCAAGATGTACAACGATTAGAAGAAAATGTACTGGTAGAACGACATGAAAAGAGACATTTATGAATTTGTATCAAAATGCCTTAAAGCTGAACATCAAGTGCCTTCTGGTTTGATACAGCCTATGATGGTCCCCGAATGGAAGTGGGACAAAGTTACTATGGATTTCGTGGTAGGCTTGCCATTGACTCTGGAAAAGAAAGATGCTATATGGGTTGTGGTGGATAAGTTGACAAAGTCATCTCATTTCATTCCTGTAAGAGCAGATTATTCTCTTGATAGATTGGTCGACTTGTAAATATCTGAGATTGTGAGATTACACGGGGTACCACTGTCGATTATTTTGGACAGAGACCCAACGTTCACTTCGAGATTCTAGAAGAAGTTACAAGAAGCCCTGGGTACAAAATTGAGTTTTAGTACGACTTTTCACCCTCAGACCGATGGTCAGTCTAAGCAGATGATTCAGATTCTTGAGGATATGTTACGATGTTGCATCCTTAAATTTCAGGGTAGTTGGGAAAAGTATTTGCCATTGGTAGAATTTACCTACAACAACAGTTTTCAAACAAGTTTGAAGATGGCGCCTTATGAGCCTTGTATGGCAAAAAGTGCTGAACTCCATTGTATTGGACAGAACCCAAGGAAAGTCAGATTCATGGGGTTGATCTGATTAAGGAAATTGAAGAAAAGGTTAAAGTGATACGAGATTGTTTAAAAGCGGCATCAGATAGGCAAAAGTCATATGCTGATCTAAAAAGAAAAGAGATTGAGTTTCAAGTTGGAGATAAAGTATTCTTAAAAGTATCTCCATGGAAAAACGTGTTGAGATTTGGCTGGAAAGGCAAATTGAGTCCGTGATTTATCGAAACTACGAGATCACTGAAAGAGTTGGACTATTAGCCTATCATTTAGCATTGCCATCCGAATTGGAAATGATTCATGACGTGTTCCATGTATCCATGTTAAGGCGATATCGATCAGACCCCTCTCATGTGATTTCACCAGCAAAGATTGAGATTAGACCAGACATGACCTATGGAAAGGAATCGATCAAGATTTTGGCTCGTGAGGTTAAATAGTTGAAAAATAAAAATGTGGCTTTAGTAAAGGTTCTATGGCATTGACATGGTGTAGAAGAGGCTACATAGGAGCCAGAAGAAACCATGAGACGCCAATATCTGAACCTGTTTACTGGTAAGACTTTTGAGGACGAAAGTCCCTAAGGGGGGAGAAATGTAACATCCCAAAATAGGGCCTAGTCAGAATAGTGGTTTCGGGACCACAAATTCGACATCAAAATATTTATTTTGTGATTATTATGAGGACTAGAATATGATAATATGCATGTGCTAAGATTTAATGAAGAAATTCTTTGAGTAAGGTGTCCAATTGGAAATTAGGGACTAAATTGAATAAATTGTAAAACTTGGATTCTAGAAGCAATTTGTATGTAATTGCTTTAGATTATAAATTAGAAGGTCTTAGAGAGCAATTTGCCTAATTTTTAAGTTTTTGGACAAAAATGGGCTTGCATGGATAAAATTTTAAAGAAAGGGCTTAAGGGCATTTTGGTCATTTGCCATTTTAATGAAATAAAATGGGAAAAATGAACCAAAATCAGCTCATTTTCTTCTCCATCTGTCGAAAATTCAAGGGACTCCATAGCTAGGGTTTTCAATATTTTCAAGCTCAATAGTAAGTGCACCCAAGCCCCGTTTTTAATGTTCTTTGTATTTTTGAAATCCTGGTAGCTTACTCTCTCCATTTCTACCCATATTTCATGCTAGGGTTCATGTTTAAAAATCTACCCATACATGAGTTACTTGTATTTTGATGGTTTATGGAGGGATATGAAAGTTGGAGGTGTGTTAAACATCTTTTCCTAGGTGATTTCATGAAAAGCCCTTATAAGGACCTTTCTGAAAAAGGTGTAAAATGTGTGGTAGAAATGAGAAATAATAGAAAAATGTGGGCTGCTATATGAGGGAAAGATGTTTGGCTAGGCTTGGGTAAGGTAGAAATTGCATGTGTTTCATTATACGAGCCTAGGGACTAAATTGTAAAAATGTGAAAGGTTAGGGGCAAAATGGTCATTTGGACTGGGGGTGAAATTTAGGCTCAAAAAGATACAATGTGAGTTATTAATAATTTTTTTTTATTGTTATAGACCCCGAAGAACAAATTACGGAGGTCGATCGAGGAAAACAAAAGGTTTCGGAGTAACCGAAACACAACACCAAAACGAGTACCAGGTAAGTTCGGATAACTTAAAGTAAACTCAAAATGTGTCTAATTATATGATTTATGAGTGAGTGATGATTGCATTTCTTAACAGCATGAAATCATATAAATGCATCTTCGTTAATGATTTGTTGGAAAATGTCTCGGTTGAGGTTAAAAAGGGAATTCGATGGATAAACCATGATTGACATGTGAATTGAGATCCTTCATGTGTTGCAGAAAGGATTTAGCCCGGACGGATAATCCGATGATCTCAAGTATAAAAACGATCTAGCCCAGACGGGTGTTCCTTGAGTGATCGAGCCTGCCGAAAAATATGTGTGCATTGTGGATTTAGCCCGGACGGGTAATCCGATTAGGGTCTAAATTTAGCCTGGACTGGTAATTCAGATCCGAGATCATTAAGGGTGTTTGCCGTTGCAAGGGATTTAGCCTGGACTGGTAATCCCGCCGTAAGATTTGAGGTTCGTGGGAGTGCATACTTGAAATGATCATTCGTATGAATTGACGGTGATTGGATAATCCATCGAGATTTCCTAGAAGCTCATCGAGACTAACACGAGGTATATGTATAAATGACATGTCAAATGATGAGCTCATCTAATATATATTACATGATGTTTTGTTAAATGACTAACTCATTGATTGAGTGCATGTGATAGGGAAACCCTTTTCATATTTGTTGGTTTCATTATCTAATAAGGATGTATGCTAAATAATCGGTAAGTTTACTTTCCAGTTATTTGACCTTACTAAGCATGTAAAAGCTTACCCCTCTTTTTTTCCCCATTTTCAGAGCTCGAGGACTCGTAAAGATTGGAAGACGATTGGAGAGTCTACACACTATCAACTAATTCAGCTTTGGTATATAGACACTTATGTTTTGTTCAATGGCATGTATAAAACTTTTTAGTATTTTGTTATATGCGTTGTTTGATTTTCCAAAATTAAGGCATGTAAAGTTATACTATTCTTTTTGTATATGGCCATGGAAATTGGCTTATTTTGAAGTAGGTTATGACCTACAAATCTACGTATGTTATGTTCATATGAAATGGTTTGGTCTTCAATTGGCAATGAGTTATAAAAACGAGCCAATCTTAAATATGTCAAGTAGACATGGAAATCCTTAAATGCAATATGAGAATTAACTTAGCATGTATGAAACCAATGACATGAGGTTTACATACAATGAGGTTAATCAAAGTTTTATATTTATAAATCTATAGTTTGGCCTTCACATGCACTAAAGTAACCTATAAGTGTAATTGGTTGGTAGAGAGTGACCAAGGGCTTGGAAAATAACCTAACAAGGTCTACACGGGTAGACACACGGGCGTGTGTCTAGGCCATGTGTGACACACGGCTCACCCCCATGGGTGTGTGGTATAGTCGTGTGTCCCCTACACCTAAATTTTTAAGTCAGTGTTGTGCACAAGCTAGGCACACGGGAGTGTGTCCTGGCCTTGTGTCCCTAATAGTATGTTGAGGTTGAAGTCAGTGTTGCACACGGGCTAAGGGCACGGACGTGTCCTAAGACACACGGGCGTGTGTAACCACATGGCCCCACCACACAGGCGTGTTACACTTCAAAGTAAGGGAAAATTTTCTAAAGTGCCCAAAGTTATTGAATGTTTTCGGTTTTGTCCCGCACTGCCCCTAGGTGTGTTTTAGGCCTCGAAGGCCTGTGTAAGGGATGAGAGGTACATGTTTGAAAGGTTTTAATTTTGGGCAAAATTCGGTGACCCAATTTAGTAAGTTTAAAAAGGTGAAATCCAGGTAACGCCTCGAACCCTATCCCGGCGTCAGATACGAGAGAGAGGTGTTACATACCTTGTCATTTTAGCTCATTTTACACATTCGATCAAAACTTAACATTGCCCGGTGAACCATTTGGAATTGGATAGGACACTCGGATAATCACATATATCGTACAATGCCAACGTCCCAGACGTGGTCTTACATGTAATCACATATCGATGCCACTGTCCCAAACAGGGTCTTACTTGCACACACATATTGGAGTCACATATCGATGCCAATGTATAAAATGTAGTCTTAATCACACACATATATCGATGCCATGGTCTTACTCACACATCACATAACAGAATCCTATGTCATGACATATGTATCCTAGCTATTCCTAAGGTTCATACGGGGCTTTCAGACTTTGTAATTCAGTCAAAACAAACTCGTAAACATAGCTTGTAACGCCCCCACGCCCGAGACCGTCACCGGAGTCGAGTATGAGGTGTTACTAAACTTAATTTAACATTTTAAGAACTTTAGATTTTTTGTTTCTACATTCACAGCTTTTTAGCTACTTGCATTACAGTCACAAGAAAAATCATATCTCGAGTTACGAAACTTGAAATCAAGATCCGTAAATTTTCCCTGAATCTAGACTCATATTCCTATCTGCTAATTTGTTTCTAGAATTTTTGGTTGGGCCAATTAGTACAGTTTATTAGTTAAAGTTACCCCTGTTTCAGGGCTTGACTGGTCTGACCTCTGTTTACTACGAACCTCTTTTATCTCTGTATAAAATTCATATGAATATTAGGTTTATTTCTCCTGAAAATAGACTCAATAAGGATTCTGAGAATATAAAATACATCACCTAATTATATCTGTACAATTTATGGTGAATTTCTAAAGTTGGAACAGGGGATTCAGAAACTGCTCTGACCCTGTTTCACTAAAATTCAAATATCTTCCAACATATAACTCCTTTACCCGTTTCATTTATTTCATGTGAAACTAGACACAAAAGCTTCAATTTTATATTTAATTCATCATGTAATTAAATTCCTATGATTTTTAGTAAATTTTAAAACTCATGTCAGTGTTGCTGTAATATTCTGTTTATGGCAAATTTCATCCTTTTTATGAATTTTCATGAACTAGGTAACTTATTAACTTTCCATAACATCAAACATATTCTAAACTAACCATTTCCATAATTTATCATTATCAAGCACTTCCTCAACCATTTCATCACCATACCATAAGATCATTTACACAAAATAAGTATTTTGCTATACATGCCATACTTAAATTTACAAGCCATTTTACCGAAAAGTTCTTTAGGATAGTGTGACTGATCCTCCGACCAATCCCGACTCCTGAGCTGGCTTGTCCAAAACTACAATGAGTAAGAAAGAGGGGGTAAGCATAAATGCTTAGTAAGTTCATATGCAAATAATAAGTAACATAACAAAGCAATCATACCAAACAACATTAGCATGGTATCACCAAAGCATAAATCTCATTTCTAATCATCTTTCATCATTTTACTACCTTATCGTTATTGTATCAATACTCAACCCGAGGGTTAAGTACATACCTGTCCAAGTATCCATTTCACATCACTTACCAATACGTCTCTTTTCATCTCAAGTATTCCTTCATTTGAGTAGAACTTTACCCGTTGAACTCATCGGAATATAATTCGGATACGTAGGAAGTTTGCACATAAGTGCCACATATGTAGCCAAGCTACCATGTAACCCGCCCTTAGCGAACTCGGACTCAACTCAACGAGCTCGGGCGTTCGCATCCATAATGAACTCGGACTCAACTCAACGAGTTCGGATGCCTAGTTACATCTCACGAACTCGGACTCAACTCAACGAGTTCGAACATTCGCATCCATAAGTGAACTCGGACTCAACTCAACGAGTTCGGATGCTCAACCATCCTAGTGACATGTCACTTGTATCCTAATCTATTCCTAAGGTTCAAACGGGATTTTCCTCGAACACATATCCTTGCCGTCTCTTCCGTAGAATGCCGAAATCAATACTCGGTAACAATTTATATTCAACAAATAACTCACATAATTTGCATTTTATTCAAAATTAACCACAAAACATATATTTCATGATAAAAATCAGCATATCATATAATTAACATCAATGACTTAAAAATCACAATTATGTTACATTATTTACACATGAACTTACCTTGGTACCAAAATACAAAGGTTTTGCAATTTAATCCACAATCTTTTCTTTTCCCCGATTGGGGTCGTTTCCACGTCTTTCTTGATCTAAAATAACACATTTAGCTTATTTAATACTCACATTATCAAATTAATCCTTAATTCAAATTTTGGCAAAATTACAATTTTACCCCTAAACTTTTGCATATTTACATTTTTGCCCCTAGGCTCTGGATTAAACTTTATTCCTTATTCTTATGTTTTACAACATGCTGATCACTTTTTCCTTCTATGGCAACATCAAATTCTCACTCTAACATGTACTTGTGACTATTAGGTATTTTTACTAATTAAGCCCTTTTACTGCTTTTTTTGCTTAAAATCGAGTAGTACAAGTTGTCTAACATAATTTAAAACATCATATTCTATCATAAAACATCAAAATACACAGATTTCACCTATGGGTATTTTTCCAAATATAAACCCTAGGTTAAATTATTGCTAACATAAGCTTTATCGAGTTATCGGGATCTCAAAAACATAAAAATCATTAAAAGCAGGGCTTGGAATCACTTACTATGAAGCTTGAAAGTTGAAGAAACCCTAGCTATGGAGACATGGAGCATTCGGCAGCAACTAATGGGGAAGATGACTATTTTGTGTCATTTTTCCCATTTTATTTCATTAATTATCCAAATGACCAAAATGCCCTTAATGCCTTTCTTTGAAAATTTTCATGTACAAGCCCATTTTTGTCCAAAATTTTAGAAATTGGTCAAATTGCTATTTAAGACCTCCTAATTAATATTTCAAAGCAATTTCATACTAAAAACTTCTAGAATGCAAGTTTTGCAACTTATTCGATTTAGCCCCTAACTTCAAATTAAGCATTTTATGCATGGAATTTCTTCACAAAATTTTCACACAATCATGCAATCATATCATAAACCTCAAAATAATTATAAAATAATTATTTCTATCTTGGATTTGTGGTCACGAAACCACTATTCCGATTAGGCCCTAATTCTGGATATTACAACTCTCCCCCCCTTTAAGGATTTTCGTCCTCGAAAATCTTACCAAGAAATGAGATGTGGGTATTGATTTCTCATAGTTTCTTCTTGATTCCCATGTAGCTTCTTCTACTCCATGCTTTTGCCACAACACCTTTACAAGTGCAATATTTTTATTCCTTAGTTGTTTGACCTCTCGAGCTAAAATCTTAATCGGTTCTTCTTCATAGGTCATATCTGGTTGTAGTTCAATTTACGTCGGTGAAACCACATGTGAAGGATCGAACGATACCGATGTAACATAGATACGTGGAACACATCATGAATCTTCTCTAATTCGGTGGTAAAGCTAGCCGATATGCTACCGGTCCAACTTTTTCAATTATCTCATACGCCCAATAAAGCGTGGACTTAATTTGCCCTTTCGTCCAAATCTGAGAACCTTTTTCCACGGAGACACCTTTAAAAATACTTTATCACCAACTTGAAATTCAATGTCCTTTCGTTTTAAATCGCATAAGATTTCCGTCTATCTGAGCGACTTTCAAACAATCTCGAATTACCTTCACTTTTTTTTCAGTTTCTTTTATTAGATCAACTCCATAAATCTGATTTTCCTTGAGTTCAGTCCAATATAAAAGCGTTCGACACTTACGACCATACAATGCTTCATAAGGTGCCATTTTCAAGCTCGTCTGATAACTATTATTGTAAGCAAATTCTACCAACGGTAAGTATTTTTCCCAACTTCCTTGAAATTCCAATACACAACATCTGAGCATATCTTCAAGAATCTGAATTACTCTCTCTGATTGTCCATCAGTCTGTGGATGAAAAGCAGTACTGCAATTTAACTTTGTACCTAACACGTCTTGCAATTTTTGCCAAAACCGCGAGGTAAACCTTGGATCTCTATCTGAAATGATCGACAATGGTATTCCATGTAGTCTAACAATTTCTCTAACATACAATTCAGCCAACTTGTTGAGAGAATAATCCGTGCACGCAGGGATAAAATGAGCCGACTTAGTTAGTCTGTCAACAACTATTACCCGGATGGCATCTTTCTTTCCGGAGTTAATGGCAATCCTGAAACAAAATCCATAGTAATCCGATCCCATTTCCATTCAGGAACCATAATAGGTGAAGTAATCCGAAGGCACTTGGTGTTCAGCTTTCACCTATTGACAAATCAAGCATTTGGACACAAACTCTGATATATCCTTTTTCATTCCATTCCACCAATACATTTTCTTCAAGTCATTATACATTTTCGTACTACCCGGATGAATCGAGAAACAACCACTATGTGCTTCCTGTAGGATCCTTTGAATCAATTCCTCATTCTTTGGTACACAAATCCGATCTTTAAACATTAAGCACCCATCAGAACCGATTCTGAAATCTGACTCTGTATCAACTTCACACTGCTTTCTTTTGGCTTGCAAATCTTGATCATCTTTCTGAGCTTCAGAGATCTCTTGTAAAAACATTGGTTTTGCTCTTAACTCTGCTAGAATCGAACCATCATCTGACATTTTCAACTGAGTGTTCATAACTCTCAATGCAAACAACAACTTTCTGCTCAAAGCATCAGCTACTACATTCGCTTTTCCCGGATGATAATCAATAACAAGCTCGTAATCTTTCAGTAACTCCAACCATCTTCGCTGTCTTAAATTCAAGTATTTTTGTGACATCAAATACTTAAGACTTTTATGGTCGGTATATACCCGGCACTTTTCACCATACAAATAATGTCGCCAAATTTTCAAAGCAAACACCACTGCAGCCAATTCTAAATCGTGAGTAGGATAATTCCTCTCATGAGGTTTTAACTGCCTCGAAGCATAAGCCACCACTTTTCCTTCTTGCATAAGCACACACCCCAAACCATTTAGAGAAGCATCACTATACACCACAAATTCTTTACTGATTCGGGCTGTACTAAACATTGGTGCCTCTGTTAATAACTTTTTCAATTCTTCAAAACTCTGCTGACATTCTTCCGTCCATTCAAATTTAACATCCTTTCGGAGTAGTCTGGTTATAGGAGCAGCAATTATAGAAAATCCATTTACAAACCGTCGATAATACCCAGCTAGCCCCAAGAAACTTCTAACTTCAGTTACATTTCTCGGTGGTTTCCAATCAACAATGGCTGAAATTTTACTAGGATCAACCCGTATACCATCACCTGAAACAATATGACCCAAAAATCCAACTTCCCGGAGCCAAAATTCACTTTTACTAAACTTAGCATACAGCTGCTTATCTCTCAAAGTTTGCAAAACTATCCTCAAATGCTCAGCATGCTCTATCTCATCTTTTGAATAAATTAAAATATCATCTATAAACACCACAACAAATTTGTCCAAGTATGGTCGGAATATGCGATTCATTAAATCCATAAAAATAGCAGGGGCATTTGTCAACCCGAATGGCATAACTAAAAATTCATAATGACCATACCTTGTTCTAAAAGCAGTTTTAGGCACATCTGACTCTTTTACCCGCAGTTGATAATATCCAGATCTCAAATCAATCTTTGAAAACCATGTCGCTCCTTTTAGCTGATCAAACAAATCATCAATTCTTGGCAACGGATACTTGTTTTTAATTGTCACCTTGTTTAACTGCCGATAATCAACACACAATCTCATAGAACCATCCTTCTTTTTCACAAATAACACGGGAGCACCCCAAGGTGAAAAACTCAGTCTCACAAAGCCTTTATCAGTCAACTCTTGTAACTGCGACTTTAATTCCTTCAACTCTGCTGGTGCCATTCTATACGGAGCAATCGAAATCGGAGCTGTTCCCGGTATCAAATCAATACCAAATTCTACTTCCCTAATCGGAGGCAAACCCAGCAATTCTTACCGAAATACGTCCGCAAATTCACACACAACCGCACATCGATTCAACTTTCTTTTCAACTTCTTTTGTATTAATTACATACGCCAAATAAGCTTCATAACCCTTTCTCAAATATCTTTGAGCCAACATTGAAGAAATCACACTAGGCAATGACTCGATTTATCTCGATTCAACCCGATGTTTCACCATTTTCACACTTTAATTCTATAACTTTTTCTTTGCAATTTATTTTAGCATCATGCAATGTCAACCAATCCATGCCCAAAATAACATCAAACTCATCAAACGGCAACAACATCAAGTCGGTAGGAAAGTAATGATCCCGAATCATTAAAGGACATTTCTTACATACTTTATCAACAATCACACATTTGCCTAACGGATTCGACACTCTAATCATAAATTACTGTGTTCTCAACGGTATATTCATACTAGACACCAATTTCATGCACACATATGAATGAGAACCGGGATCAATCAAAGCAATAACATTAACATTATAGAGAGAAAATGTACCGGTAATCACATCAAAGCGAGGAAGCATCTTCGCGTGCTTTAATAGCATAAGTTCTAGCGGAGCCCTTCCTTCAGTCTAGCGGTGCATCCTCGACTACATTCTTACCGCTTGCTTCGCTCCCAGGTTTTCTTAGATATCTTCCTCTCGAATCCGCCCCACTTGTTTTTATATTCTGAAATTTTTCTTTTTCAGCTCTCTCAGGCGATCTCTAATAAAATGATCCAGAGAACCACATCGAAAACATTCATTTGCTCGCACGGACCAAAATGATTTCTACCACACTTCTTTGGCACTCCGGTTTAACAAATCTCGGATTTCCTACACTTTCTTCTTTGAAGTAGTGCGGGACTTAGAACCCACATTTTGCTTCTTATAGTTTCCATATGATTGCCCAGTGAAGTTTGAGAACGAGGATTCATATTTCTTGACTTTCCAAAGTTCTGCTGTGAGAATGAAGCGCTCATCGGTCTTTTCTTCCGACTTCTAGTCTCGATCTCGCCTTTTTCTTCTCTTTAAGTAATTCTTGATCTTACAAGCTCGATCAACCAATACTACCATTTCTTTTAATTCAAGAATTCCAACAAATACTTTGATGTCTTCATTGAGCCCGTCTTCAAATCGTCGGCACATCTTGGCCTCTGAGGAACATACTCTCTCGGCATATTTACTTAATCGAACAAACTCTCTTTCATATTCTCAGAATCAGTCATATTACCTTGCTTCAGTTCAAGAAATTCTTTACGCTTCGATCCATAAATCTTTCACTAATATATTTCTTCGAAACTCTTCTTGAAAGAATTCCCATGTTACTCTCTCTTTCGGTACCACCGAAATCAAAGTCTTCCACCAATTGTAAGCTGAATCCTCAACAAAGATATAGCGCATTTCAAACATTCTTCAGTGTACAAGATAATTCATCAAATACCCGAATAGAATTTTCAAGCCAAAACTCGCTTTCTCGGCATCATCATCAATATTTGCTTTAAAATCTTCTGCCCTTGCTTATGGATTCATCAAGCTGGATTTCTATAAAATTTCATCAGATCCATACCTTGAGGCATCCGGGGGTACAGGTTGAGGAATTGGGGGGAGGTGGGGAGGTTGTACATTTGGGTTCGCATGAACGAACTCGAGTGTACCATGCACTCATCATTTGGAGAAAGGCTTCCCGACCCTTTTCCTCCTCCTCGACACAACAAAGAGGAGGTGGATTTTCAGTCGTGGCGCTGCTCCTTCAGCGGAGCTGGCGCATTACTTCTCTACATCATGCACGCCACACCTGGATCGGGATCCATTTACTATAAAAAAATCATTTAAAAGGTCGGAAAGTCGTCACACTATCACAATTTATACATATGGCATGTATAGCAAAATCCGTACAAACAACACGTAGTCCGAGAACCGACTAAACCTGCTCGATACCACTAAATGTAACGCCCCACACGCGAGACCGTCACCGAGTCGAGTATGAGGTGTTACTAAACTTAATTTAACATTTTAAGAACTTTAGATTATTTGTTTCTACATTCACAGCTTTTTAGCTACTTGCATTACAGTCACAAGAAAAATCATATATCGAGTTACGAAACTCGAAATCAAGATCCGTAAATTTTACCTGAATCTAGACTCATATTCCTATCTAATAATTTTTTTCTAGAATTTTTGGTTGGGCCAATTAGTACAGTTTATTAGTTAAAGTTACCCCTGTTTCAGGGCTTGACTGGTCTGACCTCTGTTTACTACGAACCACTTTTCTCTCTGTATAAAATTCATATGAATATGAGGTTTATTTCTCCTGAAGGTAGACTCAATAAGGATTCTGAGAATATAAAATACACCACCTAATTATATCTGTACAATTTATGGTGAATTTCTAAAGTTGGAACAGGGGATTCAGAAACTGCTCTGACCCTGTTTCACTAAAATTCAAATATCTTCCAACATATAACTCCTTTACCCGTTTCATTTATTTCATGTGAAACTAGACACAATAAGCTTCAATTTTATATTTAATTCATCATGTAATTCAATTCCTATGAGTTTTAGTAAATTTTCAAACTCACGTCAGTGTTGCTGTAATATTCTGTTTATGGCAAATTTCATCCTTTTTATGAATTTTCATGAACTAGGTAACTTATTAACTTTCCATAACATCAAACATATTCTAAACTAACCATTTCCATAATTTATTATTATCAAGCACTTCCTCAACCATTTCATCACCATACCATAAGATCATTTACACAAAATAAGTATTTTGCTATACATGCCATACTTAAATTTACAAGCCATTTTACCGAAAAGTTCTTAGGATAGTGTGTGGTGATCCTCCAGACCAATCCCGACTCTGAGCTGGCTTGTCCAAAACTACAATGAGTAAGAAAGAGGGGGTAAGCATAAATGCTTAGTAAGTTCATATGCAAATAATAAGTAACATAACAAAGCAATCATACCAAACAACATTAGCATGGTATCACCAAAGCATAAATCTCATTTCTAATCATCTTTCATCATTTTACTACCTTATCGTTATTGTATCAATACTCAACCCGAGGGTTAAGTACATACCTGTCCAAGTATCCATTTCACATCACTTACCAATACGTCTCTTTTCATCTCAAGTATTCCTTCATTTGAGTAGAACTTACCCGTTGAACTCATCGGAATATAATTCGGATACGTAGGAAGTTTGCACATAAGTGCCACATATGTAGCCAAGCTACCATGTGTAACCCGCCCTAAGCGAACTCGGACTCAACTCAACGAGCTCAGCGTTCGCATCCATAATGAACTCGGACTCAACTCAACGAGTTCGGATGCCTAGTTACATCTCACGAACTCGGACTCAACTCAACGAGTTCGAACATTCGCATCCATAAGTGAACTCGGACTCAACTCAACGAGTTCGGATGCTCAACCATCCTAGTGACATGTCACTTGTATCCTAATCTATTCCTAAGGTTCAAGCGGGATTTTCCTCGAACACATATCCTTGCCGTCTTCCGTAGAATGCCGAAATCAATACTCGGTAACAATTTATATTCAACAAATAACTCACATAATTTGCATTTTATTCAAAATTAACCACAAAACATATATTTCATGATAAAAATCAGCATATCATATAATTAACATCAATGACTTAAAAATCACAATTATGTTACATTATTTACACATGAACTTACCTTGGTACCAAAATACAAAGGTTTTGCAATTTAATCCACAATCTTTTCTTTTCCTCGATTGGGGTCGTTTCCACGTCTTTCTTGATCTAAAATAACACATTTAGCTTATTTAATACTCACATTATCAAATTAATCCTTAATTCAAATTTTGGCAAAATTACAATTTTACCCCTAAACTTTTGCATATTTACATTTTTGCCCCTAGGCTCGGGATTAAACTTTATTCCTTATTCTTATGTTTTACAACATGCTGATCACTTTTCTCTTCTATGGCAACATCAAATTCTCACTCTAACATGTACTTGTGACTATTAGGTATCTTTTTAGATTAAGCCCTTTTACTCGTTTTTGCTTAAAATCGAGTAGTACAAGTTGTCTAACATAATTTAAAACATCATATTCTATCATAAAACATCAAAATACACAAATTTCACCAATGGGTATTTTTCCAAATATAAACCCTAGGTTAAATTATTGCTAACATAAGCTTTATCGAGTTATCGGGATCTCAAAAACATAAAAATCATTAAAAGCGGGCTTGGAATCACTTACTATGAAGCTTGAAAGTTGAAGAAACCCTAGCTATGGAGACATGGAGCATTCGGCAGCAACTAATGGGGAAGATGACTATTTTGTGTCATTTTTCCCATTTTATTTCATTAATTATCCAAATGACCAAAATGCCCTTAATGCCTTTCTTTGAAAATTTTCATGTACAAGCCCATTTTTGTCCAAAATTTTAGAAATTGGTCAAATTGCTATTTAAGACCTCCTAATTAATATTTCAAAGCAATTTCATACTAAAAACTTCTAGAATGCAAGTTTTGCAACTTATTCGATTTAGCCCCTAACTTCAAATTAAGCATTTTATGCATGGAATTTCTTCACAAAATTTTCACACAATCATGCAATCATATCATAAACCTCAAAATAATTATAAAATAATTATTTCTATCTCGGATTTGTGGTCACGAAACCACTATTCCGATTAGGCCCTAATTCGGGATATTACATAGCTGTCAAGCTTTTACACATTCGACTAACATATATATATTCACATATTTCATTCCAGCATATATAGTTCACAGTCAATTAAAATTAACAACGTCTATTTGCTTGTAAACTTACCTCGGACGATGAAAATCGGGACAGGACGGTTAATCAACAGCTTTAGTTTTTCCCCGATCCAAATTTGATTTCTTTGGTTCTTTATCTAAACATATCCAAATTAAATTCATTCAAACATAATTCTATTCAATTTAGTCCAAAAACACATAAATGGGCAAGTTACCATTTTATCCCTAACATTTTACACTTTTTACAATTTAGTCCAAATTGCACAAAACACAAAACATGCAAAATTTGCACACACCATGCTTAGGCCGAATGCTACCATGTTCATACAAGTCCATAATTTTCATTTATTTCACATTTTAGTCCCTCAATTTATTATTTTTGCAATTTAGCCCTTGTTACCCAAAATCATCAAAAATTCCAATACAAAACATATTAATCCAAAACATATCCTTCATAATTCATCAACTAACATCATAGAACTCAAATATTCATCAATGGCATAACTCAAAATATTCATAAAAATAAAAAATTGAAGCATGGGCTTTGTACATTACACTGCAACGATCTCAAAAAATATAAAAATTATCAAAAACATAAAAATTATCAAAAACCAAGATAATTACATACCTTAATCAAGTTAACCCTTGACCGAAACTTCAAAGATTTTATTCTTTGTTTTCTTTCTTTAGTATTCGGCTATCTAAAAGATGAATGCATGTAGCTTTTGTTTTATGTTATTTTATTACATTAATTTATTCATTTACAATTTTAACCTTTGTTATTTAATTTGTAAACTTTATATACTAAGCCTACTACCGTCCATCCTTTATAATTATGGTTAATATTCTATCTTAAATTCTTCATATTTTAAAGACAAATTCAAATAAGCACTTACACAATTAACTAGTCACTTTTACATTTTATGCGATTAAGCCCTTTTTATTAAATCAACAATCAAACGACAAAATTAAAACATGAAAATTTCACAGATATTAATTCACACATAATAAACACAGAAAATAATTTATTTAAATATTTTTTTGACTCAGATTCATGGTCCCAAAATCACTATTCCGATTAAGGTCTAAACCGGGCTGTTACATTGCGAAAAAGTAACTATAGACTTTGTTAGTGGGATACCCTTAACGCCTACTAAGAAGGATTCAGTATGGGTCATCGTGGATCGATTGACCAAATCTACCCATTTCATACCGGTTCACACTAACTATTCGTTACAGAAATTGGCTAAGCTGTATGTATCTGAGATAATGAGGCTTCATGGGGTACCAGTTTCTATAATATCTAACAGAGATCTTCGCTTCACGTCTCGGTTTTGGAAAAAGTTACATGAAGCTCTGGGTACACGGTTGGACTTCAGTACTGCGTTCCATCCTTAGACGGATGGTCAGTCAGAGAGGGTGATTTAGATACTGGAGGACACGTTAAGGAGTTGTGTGATTGACTTTCGAGGCAGTTGGGATGATTACTTGCCGCTACCAGAGTTTGCTTAGAACAATAGCTACCAGTCTAGCATACAAATGGCACCTTATGAAGCACTATATGGTCGTAGGTGTCATACACCTTCTTATTGGACTGAGTTGGGTGAGCGGCGTGTTCCTGGCCCTAAGCTAGTATCTGATATCGAGGATAAGGTCAGATTAATTTGGGATCGACTGAAGCCAACATCAAACAGACATAAATTATATGCGGATCTGGAACGTAAGGAAATTGAGTATTCTATAGGAGATTTTGTCTTTCTCAAGGTCTCGCCATGGAAGAAGGTAATAAGATTTGGGCGTAAGGGCAAGTTGAGCCCATGGTTTATTGGGCCTTACCTCATACTGAGACAAGTAGGCCCAGTTGCCTACTAGTTAGAGCTACCTCTGAAATTAGAGCGGATTCATGATGTGTTCCACATCTTTATGCTAAGATGCTACCGTTCTGATCCTACACATGTTGTACCGATTGAGGAGATTGATGTTAGACCAGATCTGACTTTTGAGGAGGAGCCAGTCTAGATTTTGGATCGAGATGTGAAAGTCTTGAGAAGGAAATCTATCCCACTAGTGAAAGTTCTATGGCGAAACCACATTTCTAAGGAGGCTACGTGGGAACCTAAGGAGGCGATGCGACAACAATAGCCTAATCTATTTTGACTAGGTAAATTTTGAGGCTGAAATTTTCTTTAAGGAGGGTAGAATTGTAACACCCCAAATCCCCAAATCTTGAAAACCCCTGTTAAAATTATTTTTGTGTGTTTATGACATGAATGTATGTTTGCCTTAGTGGTTAAGTGCTCTGGGAGTGTTTGGGAAGTCATGGGTTCAGGCCTTGGTTTGCACAAAAAATTTTCTTTCTAAAGCTAATACCCTATCTTTGGTTAGTAGGGTTATAAGTAAAATTTGTTAAAAACATGACAGAATGGACCTACTGGTCTAGTGGATAGTGGCATGTGGAGTGTGATAGTGGTCTGAGGTTCGAATCCCTGCTTGTGCAAATGGAGATTATTTTTTACTGATGGCCATGGGAGGTAGTTGTGTTTGATCGAAACACTAAGAGTTTGAACAGGTTTGAATGGGGTTGTTGTTAGCCGAATCTAAGGAGAAGGATGGGGAATTTCGATTGTTAGAGATTGTGGAAGGAAGAAATTGAGAAGGAAATAGGGGAATTTGAATTGTTTGAAAGTGGTTGTGCTGAATTTGAACTGATGGCACACAAAGTTTCGGTTTTGGAAGGGGTGTGTGAGGGGTAAGTGTTAGTTTGTTGATAGAATAGAGGTGTTCATTTTGTCAAAAATTTCGGTCATAGCCTATCCGGGTGCCGAATCCTCTCATTCTTTTTCAGGTTTTCAAACAACTTATTTTATGTTCTTTCTTCTTTTGGTCTCGGGTAGTCCCTCAAACATCCCCAAGAGTGCTTCCAGTTTCCTCTTGTTCTTAGCCGAATACTACTTTTCCCCTATCTTCTTCTTTTCTGTCGATTTTGCCTTCTCCTTTTTTCTCAACTTGGCCGATTGCCTGAGTACCACTTCTTTTTCCTTTGATTCTTCTTTGCTCTTCTATTATGTTGGTTGAACCCTAATATCTTTTTTTTTCTTCAAGTTGAACACCTTGTTTCAACATTCTTTCTTCTCTTGGCCGAATAGTTCTTGGCCAAATACCTCTGGCATTTGTGGCCATTTCTTTTTATCCCATTTTTTTCCCTATCAATCTTGCTGCTTTCTCTTGCTAAAACTAAATACCCCTTTTTCAATTCGGGCGACTTCTAGGCTTAGATCTTGGCCAATTATTGGTTGGTCTGCTTCTCAAAAGTTTTAACTTCTACTTCTTTTTATTTTCACTGTGACCGAGTGTAACCTTCTCACTCTTTCTCAATTCGGTCTTGATGATTTTCATCAAACACCTATGTTCTGCCAAATGATACCAGGAGTACGGAATCAATAGTGGGGGCGTAGGACAATTCTTTTCTTTCCCTACAAGTGATCTTTCCACCCTCGGTATGTATTGGTTGAAGGTTGGTAAGTTGTGTATTGTACTGAGGGTTTGGAGTATTATTAATCAGTCGTTTGTTCTTTGGTTTAAGGTTGATTTTGAAGCAAATCGATTGGTATTGAAGGAGGTTCTACAGTTACTCGTTGGTGCTTTGATCTCGGAAGTATTGTCGGCTACAATTTCATAACAAGTGTGTGTAACACTGTTGTTAGTCGTAAAACGGCAAAAGTTGAAAAGCCAAAAAGTGGGACTGCCGACACCACACGGGCGTGTGGCTGCCTGTGTGGCAGGTCGTGTGACAAAACATGGCTGTGTGATTGACTAGATGGTCATGAACGATTTCATGGGTCGAGCAGTATTGGGACATTTTGGGTCGAATTGGGCCGTGTAGGCCCAATGGGCTTGGGCGCCCTACATGGGAAAAACGCACAAAAGTGTGGTAAATATTAGGCCAGGCTATGTAAACCACACGGCTAAGGCCATTTTTGGGCTATGTGGGCCATACGAGAGTGTGGGCCCACATGGGTCTACAATATGGGCCGTAGGCCCATTTTCACTAATTGTCTACTAAGGTTGCATGGGTTGCCCAAGATGACTGTGGACCTACTGTTGGGCCGGTAAGTGTACCTGGACCCTTATTTTTGTAAATGACTGATATACCTCTATGTGATGTATGATTGTTTGAGCATGCCATCTATACTGTATATACATTTATATTATGTTGCACTGCATAGGGTGGGATATATGATTTTGGAGGAAGTGTACTGAAAGGCTATAAGCCTATTACTAGCAGCTCTGCTGCAAATACTATTTTAGTGTCGCAACTGGTGGTACTTGGAGTGTAGGGATGGGTGGGTTGATTTTATCCCCACATGGTGTGTAGGGTTGGTACGGAGATGGTGTGTAGAGGTTGGATTGGGTAGGATTTTCTGTTTCCATACCGTACTGATACTATATTGGGCTTAAGCCCCACTGATACTGTTACTAAAATGGGCTCAGGCCCAG
This sequence comes from Gossypium longicalyx, assembly GCA_025698465.1. Lineage (NCBI taxonomy): Eukaryota > Viridiplantae > Streptophyta > Magnoliopsida > Malvales > Malvaceae > Gossypium > Gossypium longicalyx. The sequence goes on from CM046997.1 coordinate 62,428,378, forward strand.
ACTAGACTGCTAAGGCATTTAATTTTATTTTTATTTTGATTTGGGGATTTAGTTACTTGAATTTTAATCTCGTAGTAGTAAGTCTTGAATTTTCAAGAAAGTACAACCAAATGTTTTTCTGAAAACACCACGTTTACGCAACACATTTTGAAAGCTTCCACAACAAACACTGTTTTAAAATTTAATGACAAACTAATATAATTAATATTTTGCTAAGTCAACTTGAGTTTTCATAATGAACCGGACATTCTAGACCTTTGTTAAGAACCTAAAGAAGTTTTATGTAGAACGAATTTTCACGTAATTTGTGTTTTGGAAAAACACTCCAATGTGACATCACGGATTCAGCCATAATGTCTAGGCTGAGTTTGGGGTATTACATTTAGTGGTATCAGAGCCAAGTTACAAAACTCAGTTGTGGATTTGGGTTTTCAAAAATGTGGAAATTTCAGCAGTATTATTTTGAAAATGGTTTAAAAATGATTATTTGAAAATACTCGACTGGAGGAGTGGTACACCGAGTCTCTGCACCGATCTTGTAAGTCTTCTGACTATTTTTTTGTCAAAAAGGATTATATTGAAAACATTATTACTAAGACTACTTTAGGTAGTAAAACTGTACTGAAACTCTCTAGTTAGAGTAAAAATTATAGTAAGACTGCAAACTGCGAAAACAAACTCTGAGATAATATTGTTCATAAAATATCTGTAATAAGCACTGGAAAAATAAACTAACTGACATAAAATTGTTAAAACAGATAATAGAGCGATTCGATAATGAACACTAGAGGTACTCGGGGTAGATACCGCGGCAGAGGCCGTGGAGGTGCTCGGGCTGAGTCTTCATCTCCTCGACACCAGCCTAATGAGGAAGCTAGAGAGGCACCAGCTTCACCTATGACTGAGACAAGGTCTCAAAATCGAGTGGCTGGGGATGACGCACTGTCCCAAGCGATGTTGAGGATTTTGGAAAGGGTCACTAGACCTAGTATTGGTACTGTGGGTCATGGGTCGGTTACGGAACGACTCAAGTCTCATGGGGTAGAGATATTCAGGGGTATTACTAGAGTTGCCCCTAGTGTGGCTGAATATTGGTTGGAAGCTACAGAAAGGATCATGGATGACCTTGACTGTACCTTTGATCAGAAGTTAAAAGGTGGAGTATTTCTACTAAGAGAAGAGGCCTATCAGTGGTGTCTTACCGTCAAAGAGGGCACTCAAGCCGATCAATTGACCTGGGAGTTTTTCAAGACTACTTTCTAGGCTAAGTATGTGGGTGCTAGCTATGTGGATGCCCGTAGAAGGGAATTTCTGAACTTAACTCAGGGGGATAGGACAGTGGCTGAATATGAGGTTGAATTTTTACAGTTGAGCCGCTATGCACGTGGGATAGTGGCAACAGAATACGAGCGATGCATTCAATTTGAGGATGGCCTCACAGATGGTTTAAGGGTTCTGATAGCTCCTTAGAGGGAGAGGGATTTTGCGACATTGGTTGACAAGAAAAAAATCGCCGAGGATGTGATGCGCACTGAGCGCCAGAACAGAGAGAAAGGTAGAGGTAATAGAGATGCTAGGCCCTCAAATTCTTTTCAGAGGTTTAAGAAAAAGCCCAAAGCTGATGGGCCAATCAAAGTTAGACCCCTGCTATTGCTGCTACTTCTGGATCGTAGTTTTGTGCTGATTGTGGGAAACGCCATCAGGGCAAATGTTGGAAAAAAATAGGGGCATGTCTGAGATACGGATCATTAGAGCACTGTGTCAAGGATTATCCCAAGAGACCCGAGCAGATGCAAACTACTGGTTTGGGTAATGTATAGGTGGGTGGTCAGCAGCCACCAAGAGGCCGTGGTTAAGCCAGGGGAGGAAATGGTATGGGCCATGGTCGTGGAGCACCGGGCAGAGGTGTGGGTCATACTAAAGTGAGGCAGCTGGCACTGGTTTATGCTGCACTTCGCCGAGAGGATAGAGATGCTCCGGATGTCATTACGGGTATGTTTTTTATCCCTAATGTACCTTATATTGCATTAATTGATGTTGGGTCTACACATTCATACGTAGCATGCTCTGTATCTAAGATATTGGGTTTTATGGCTGGAAACACTATGAGTAAGATTATAGTTCTAAGTCCGTTGGGGCAATCCGTTCGGATAAATAAGTTGTTTAGAGATGTTCCCTTGGAGATACAAGGAGTTGTATTTCTGGCCGATCTTATAGAGCTGCCTTTCAAAGAATTCAACCTAATACTGGGCATGGATTGGTTAGTTAAGCATTGAGTAAGCTTGGATTGTACCACTAAGCGGGTTATGCTAAGAACTGAGGCAGATGAAGAGGTAGTGGTAATTGGGGAACGATGGAATTACTTAAGTAATGTAATTTCTGCGCCAAGGGCCGAGAAGTTAGTTCGTAAGGGTTGTGAGGCGTTCTTGGCCTATGTCAGTGTTTCGAATTTTGGGGACTCTTTGGCAGGGGATATCAGGACAGTTAAGGATTTTTTTGACGTCTTTCCTGAAGAGCTACCAGGGTTACCTCCAGAACATAAAGTGAAGTTTGGGATTTAGCTCATTCCTGGTACAGCTCCGATGCCTATCGCCCCTTACAGAATGGCACCGAAAGAGCTTGTAGAGCTTAAGGCCCAAATTCAAGAGCTATTGGACCGTGGGTTTATCCGACCTAGTGTGTCTACATAGGGAGCACTAGTCTTATTTGTAAAAAAGAAGGATGGATCCATGCGTATGTGCATTAACTACAGACAGCTAAATAAACTAACCATTAAGAACAAATACCCTCTACCAAGGATTGATGATTTGTTCAACCAATTGCAGGGAGCATCGATTTTCTCTAAAATAGATCTCCGGTTGGGGTATCACCAATTGAAAGTTAAAGAGGTCGATGTGCACAAGACGGCATTTAGTACTCGTTATGGTCATTACAATTTTGCTGGTAATGCTTTTTGGACTGACAAATGCACCGACAGCTTTTATGGATCTGATAAATAGAGTGTTTCAACCATATCTAGATCGGTTTGTTGTAGTATTTATGGACGACATACTGGTGTATTCAAGGACTGAAGATGAACATGATGAACATCTACGAGTGGTTCTGCAAATTTTGAGGGAGAAATAATTGTACGCCAAGTTCAGCAAGTGTGAATTTTGGTTTCATGAGGTAACGTTTCTTGGTCATGTGGTATCTGCTAAGGAGATTAGAGTGGATCCTCAGAAAATTGAGGCTGTTTAGATTGGAAGCAGCCTAAGATTGTGTCAAAAATTCATAGTTTTTTGGGACTGGTGGGGTACTATTAAATAATTGTAGAGGGGTTCTCACTAATTGTCGCGCCCTTAACTAAGCTGCTACGTAAGGGCATGCCTTTTAACTGGACTGATGAGCAACAAGAGAGCTTTGAGAAGCTCAAGAAAGTTCTGACTGAGGCCCTGTCTTGATTCAACCGGAGTTTGGGAAAGAATTTACTATTTATAGCGATGCATCACACGTTGGTTTGGGTTGTGTGTTGATACAAGAGGGTAAGGTGGTAGCTTATGCGTCTCGCCAGCTTAAGACTCATGAGATGAATTACCCAACACATGACTTGGAGTTGGCCACAAGGGTATTCGCATTGAAAATTTGGAGGCATTACTTGTACGGTGAGAAGTCTATCATTTACACAAATCATAAGAGCCTCAAGTATCTCCTCACTCAAAAAGAGTTAAATCTTAGGCAACGTAGATGGATTGAGCTGCTTAAAGATTATGATTGTTCGATTGAATACCATTTTGGTAAGGCCAACGTGGTAGCCGACGCATTGAACCGTAGGGCTATGATAATCTAAGAACAATGTTTGCTCGTCTTAGCTTATTTGATGATAGTAGCTTGTTGGCTGAGCTTTAAGTTAAACTAGTATGGATTAAACAGATTAAAAGTAAACAGTTGGAAGATGAGTCATTGGGTCTAAGAACAATGTGGACTTTAGGCTGAATAATGAAGGGGTACTTTGTTTCCTAGGCAAAATTTGAGTACCTAAGGATGCTGATTTGAGACAAACTTTACTCTGAGAGGCGCGTAGTATCCCCTATGCTATGCACCCAGGTGAAAATAAGATGTATAGGTATCTCAGTGAGATTTATTGGTGGCCGGGTCTTAAATGGGAGATTACCGACTTTGTGGAGAAATGTCTGACTTGCCAACAGGTTAAAGCGGAACACCAGTTGCCTACTGGGTTGCTTCAGCCAGTTAAGATTCCGCTATAGAAGTGGGAAAGAGTAACCATGGACTTTGTGAGTAGACTACCCCTAACGCCTTCTAAGAAAGATTCAGTGTGGGTCATTGTGGACCGATTGACCAAAACTACCCATTTCATACCACTTCGCAGAAATTATTCGTTGGAAAAACTGGCTAAGCTGTATGTATCTGAGATAGTGAGACTGCATGGGGTACTAGTTTCTATTATATCTGACAGAGATCCTCACTTCACGTCTTGGTTTTGGAAGAAGTTACATTAAGATCTGGGTACACGGTTGGACTTCAGTATTGTGTTCCATCCTCAAACAGATGGTCAGCCGAAGAGAGTGATTCAGATATTAGAGAACATGTTAAGAAGTTGTGTGATTGACTGCCATGGCAGTTGGGAAGATTACTTGTCACTAGTAGAGTTTGCTTACAATAATAGCTACCAGTCTAGCATACAGATGGCACCTTACGAAGCATTATATGGTCGTAAGTGTCCCACTCCTTCATGTTGGACTGAGTTGGGTGAGAGATGTATTTTGGGTCCTGAGCTAGTATCTGGTACCGATGATAAGGTCGATTAATACGGGATCGATTGAAGGTAGCATCAGACAGACAGAAGTCATATGCAGATCTGAAGCGCAAGAAAATTGAGTATTTTGTAGGAGATTTTATTTTTCTAAAGGTCTCTCCATGGAAGAAGGTACTAAGATTTGAGCGTAAGGCAAGTTAAGCCCAAGGTTTATTGGGCCTTATCGTGTATTGAGACGAGTAGGACCAGTTACATACCAGTTAAAGCTACCTCTGAAATTAGAGCGGATTCATGATGTATTCCACGTCTCGATGCTGAGACGCTACCGCTCTGATCCTATGCATGTAGTATCGGTTGAGGAGAATAAAGTTAGACCAGATCTGACTTTCGAGGAGAAACCAGTCCAGATTTTGGATCAAGAGGTGAAAGTCTTGAGAAGGAAATCAATCCCAATAGTGAAGGTTATTTGGCGAAACCACAGTTCTGAGGAAGCTACATGGGAACCCAAGGAGGCGATGTGACAACAACACCCTCACCTATTCTGACTAGGTAAATTTCAAGGCCGAAATTTTCTTTAAGGAGGGTAGAATTGTAACGCCCCAAATCTCGAAAACCCTGTTAAAATTATTTTTGTGTGCTTGTGACGTGAAAGTATGTCTGGCTTTGTGGTTGTGTGCTTTGGGAGTGTCTGGGAAGTCATGGGATCAAGCTTTGGCTTGAGCAAAATATTGCTCCTACTTGAATAAACCTTTGTCTCCAGCTAGTAGTTTTTTAAATTATTGAGAGGGTGGCATGACAGAATAGGCCTGCTAGTCTAGTGGATAGTGGCATGTGGGGTGTGCTAGTGGTTTAAGGTTCGAATCCCTGCTTGTGCAGATAGAGATTATTTTTACTGGTGGCTTTGGGAGGAAGTTGTGTTTGATCGAAACACCAAGGGTTTGAACAGATTTGAATGAGGTTGTTGTTAGCCGAATCTGAGGAGATAGGAGGGGAAAAATTTAAGGAAAAAACTGAGCAAGTTCGAATTTGGAGGAGAGTCTTGTCGGGTTTGAACTCTAGCAGTTAATGTTTCGGTTGTGTAGATGTTAGGGAGGTGTTTAGTGTGTTGAAGGCTGACTGAAAGTGTGAGGTGTTTTTGGTCAAAAATTCGGCAAAAGGCTTTAGGTTCCGATTTGTGTTAGCTAGCTATAGGTTGTTTTTGTTTTCAATACCTCAGGTTGGCAACTTTACTTCTTTTGTTTTTGGCTTCAGTCGAATACTCCTGAAATCCTCTCAGTCTCTTGTTCTTTTTTTTTTGGCCGAATACCTAAGTGACATTTTACTCTTCATCTTTTCTTCTTCTTTGTCCCCTCTTCCCCAAAGCCAAATATTTCTTTTTACCAATTTGATTCTTCCTTTCTCTATTCTTTGTCAAGCCGAATCATCCCCCTCTTTTATTGTTGGTCGAATACCCTAAGTATTATTCTCTTATGCTTCTCTTTTCTCCAAACAAAATACCCTCTGTCATTATGTAGCTGAAATTGTCAAGGCCTAATTATTTTCTCCCTTCTCTTCTTTTCTTTACCTTGGCCAATTCTTGCTGAAGTACTACCAAAATTCCTTTGACTTTTGGGTAAGTGTTCTATAGTTTGTTCCCCCTAGCTGAATCTCGTTTGGTTTTCTTCTCAAAGGTTCGGCTTTTGGTATCTCTTAGGCTGAACGATTGCTTTCTCTCTTTCCTACCATAAGGTAATATTAATCTGACACCTTTTTATTTCCTTTTTCGTATGATTGTTGCTAGGGGCTCGATTTCTGTAATCAAGGTGCTAAGCCGATTACTCTGTCCCTACAAGTGGTACCTTCTTTATTGGTAAGTACTTTAAATCTTAGATACAATTATGTGGGATTGTAGAGTTTGATGAACCAGTTAACTGTTTCGTGTTAAGGTTGAAGCATTGGAGAGGATACGTGGTTTTGGAATAAGGAGGGGATACTGCGATCGGTTGTTGGGTAAGTGGTTATGTTTTGGTTAGGCGTTTCAATATTATGATTTTGGATTAACAATGGTTTTAGACTAATAAGGGGTTGTGTTTGACCATAGGTTCTCGTCTTTAGAAGCGTCTCGACTACAACTTCATAACAGGTGTGTGTGTAATCACATTGCTATTAGTGTAGACTGGTAAAAAGCTGAAAAGTTGAAAAGTGGGCTGTCGACACCACACAAGCGTGTGATCGCCCCGTGTGGTAGGTCATGTTGTAAAACAAGGTCGTGTGATCGACGAGATGGCCATGAGCATTTTCATGGACCGACATGATATTGGGCCATTTTGGGCCGAATTGGGTCGTGTGGGCCTAATGGGCTTGTGGGCCACACACAGGCAAATCACACAAAAGTGCGGTAGATTTTGGGCTAGGCTGTGTAAACCATACAACTAAGGCCATTTCTAGGCTATGTGGGCCATACGAGCATATGGGCCCACATGGGCCCATAATATGGGCTGTAGGCCCATTATCACTGATTAACTGTTAAGGTCGCACAGGTCGCCCATGACGATTGTGGACCTACTGTTGGGCCGGTAAGTATACATGGGCCCTTATTTTGGTAAGATGACTATTTTATCCCTATGTGATGTATGACTGTTTAAGCATGCCATTTTTACTGTATGCATATTTATAATATGCTACACTGCATGGGGTGGGATATATGATGTTGGAGGAATTGTATTGAAAGGCTATAAGCCTATTACTGGCAGCTCTACTGCAAATACTATTTTAGTGCTGCAACCGACACGACTTGGTGTGTAGGGCTGGGTGGGTCGATTTTATCCCCACATGGTGTGTAGGGCTGGTACGGAGATGTTGTATAGTGGATGGATTGGGTAAGATTCTTTGTTTACATACTGTACCAAAATGGGCTAAGGCCCAGACTACCATTGTTACTGAAATGGGCTTAGGAATAGACTGCTACTGCTACTAAAGGAGGGGCTAAGGCCCTAACTAAAATTGAAAGGGCTTAAGCCCAAATTGCGTTTACTCTAACTGTATGCTTTTACGGGATTTCACACACTGAGTTTCTGTAAACTCAACCATCTGTTAATTGTGTAGAAAATCCCTAGGCTTAGATGCATCAGGGTGACAGAGGACTCAAAGGTGGCCACTCGGTGAAGTTTCTTTTAATATTATAATTAAGATTTTATTTTGGGTTTTCATTTTGTAATAAGGCCTCTTTAATTTAATTTAATTTTTATTTTAATTTGAGAATTTAGTTACTTGAATTTTAATCTCGTAGTAGTAGGTCTCGAATTTTCAAGAATGTATAAACAAATGTTTTTCTAAAAACACCACGTTTACACAACACATTTTGAAAGCTTCTGCAACAAACATTGTTTTAAAATTTAATAACAAACTAATATAATTAATATTTTGCTAAGTCAACTTGAGTTTTCACAATGAACCGAACATCCTAGACCTCTGTTAAGAACCTAAATAAGTTTTATGTAGTACGAATTTTCACTTAACTTGTGTTTTGGAAAAACACTCCAATATGACATCACAGATTTGGCCATAACGTCTAGGCCGGGTTTGGGGTGTTACACTAATGGTAGAAAATGCATGTTTGTTGTTAGAAAAATAACTTTTGCTAAGTGATTTTCGGTAAAAATGTCAAAAAGGACCCATTTGTAAAAGTTATAAAATAAGTAGTAAAAGTGTGATTAAGAGAAAAATGTGGATTGGTATACATATGAAAATGGTTAGGCTAGGCCTGGGTAATGAAAAAATTGGATGAAAATCATTATATGAGCCTAGGGACTAAATTGTAAAAATGTAAAACATTAGGGGCAAAAATGTAATTTTCTATAATATGATTTTTGGACTGAATTGAATAATGTGAATATTAAATGATTTAAATTTGTTATTATAGATCAAGAAAAATGAGGTTCAGACTTAGATCGGGGGAAAAATAAAGTGTTTGATGATTAGGTCAAAATTCTACTATTCTTGTACCGAGATAAGTTCGTATGTCAATAATGGATTGTTATATTTATGTTTTAAATGCTTTAAGTATTGTATGAATTGTGATTGACTCTTTGAAAGTATTCGACGAAGTTTCGACAAGCGAGAATTTATGGTTGGGCCTTAGGAATAGAATAGGATACGAGTGACATGTCACTAGGAAGCCATGTGCTTATGTGATCCGTGTTCTGGTCTCGTACATCTTACCAATGGCTGGGTAGTTCGACATGAGTTGAGGATACCTAACAGCTTGTGTGTGCAGCACTGTGTAGCTATGTCTTGACTGATAGCTTGCGTGAGCAAGCTCATGAGTAGCTTGAAAACGAGCCTATATGCATTATGAGATGTGAGGTAGCTTTGGCTACATGTATGGCACTTATGTGCAAAATTTTTGAGTATCGAAAATATATTCCGAGTGTTCAACGAGAATGTCAAAGTTATGAAAGACTATAGTTATGTTGCGAGTTGGTACAGATATTACGTAAAATTCATACATAATGAGCTCGATATGTGATGAAACCTTGGTAAGGTTGTGATTGAGTAAGTTATTGCTATAAGATTTTAATAACATTCATGCAAATTTTCATCATTTTAATTATATGTAAATGTGTGGTTATAATGCTTATTATTTGCATAGGAACTTACTAAGCTTTAAAGCTTACTCCCCTTCCTTTTCCTTATCTTATAGTGTCAACAAGCTAGCTCGAGGATCGGAGACCGTCTGAGATCCACTCACACTATCAACAATTATTTTGGTACCAATGATTTCAACATTTTGAATTATGGCATGTATAGGGGACTTGGCCATTTTTTTATTTGTCATAATGGATTTGGACAAATGTGTTGGCTTATATTGGTTGAAAGTTCATTTTGTATAAGGCCACTTGAAATTGGCTACTACTGGTATAGGTAATTTATATGATGATGCCCTCAATGAATGTGGAAACTTGCATGATTTGAGTTGAAGAGTATGTGATGCTTGTGTATAATAAATGGTAGTATGTTAATGATGTGTTGATGTCTTGACTGTCACTGATGTGTTAATTTATATGCTTGGTTTGGTGCTATGTTGTATTGTGTAGGTGGGTGCAACAAAGGGTAGCAAAATGGCTTGGTAAATAGCCTTATTTTTGTCCACACCGGTAGATACACGGGCGTGTGTCTAGGCCATGTGTGACACACGGTCTGCCCCACGGGCATGTGCTTAGGCCGTGTGTCCCCTGCACCCTATTTTTTTCAAAACAGAATGCTCAAAATTGAGCACACTGGTAGAGACACGAGCGTGTGTCTTAGCCCTGTGGATGACACGGCCTCAGGCACGGGCGTGTGTCCCGGGTGTGTGAAATCTATACCTATTTTATGAAAAATCATAAATTTTAAATCGACCACACGGCCTAGTACACGGATGTGTGACTTGGACGTGTGTCTTCAATTTGTTCTTGGGTGACAAACGGAGAGTTACACGGGGTCGGGACACGGGCGTGTGTGACCACACGACCTTCCCACAAAGGCGTGTCCTAAATCCCCACGGGCATATGACTCTTGTTTAAGGAAAAAATTTTCTAAGTGTTGCAAGGTTTTCTAAAGTTCTCATTTTAGTCTCGGACCACTTCCAAAGCATGTTTTTGGCCTCGTAGGCTCGTATTAGGGGCTTTATGATTAAATGCAAAAATTTTTAATTTGGATGAAAATTCACGGCTCGAAAATGTATGTTTGTTGGTGTTTAAGTCCGGTAATGCCTCATACCCTGTTCCGGCATCAAATACGGGTAAAGGGTGTTACATTTAGTGGTATGAAAGCTACAGTTTAGTCGATTCTCGAACTAACGTAGCATGTATAAGAGTTTAGCTATACATGCCATATATGAACTATGATAGTGTGATGACTCTTGACAATTTTAAACTTTGTTTTCATATAGTAAATGGATCCCGACCGAGCTATAGTTGATGATGTAGAAAGTAATGCACTGACTCCCACTCAAGGGGCAGCATCATTTGAAAATAGACCTCCTACGGTCTATCAAAGAGGAAGGGTTAGAGAAGCCTTCGTCCACATGATGAACGAGTGGTTTTCGGAGTTTGTTCGAACAAATCCTAATGCTCCATATCCTCCACCCCCTCCTCATCCTCAATCGATTCCTGTAGTTCCCCAAGGTGTGGATTTGGTAACACAGTAAAAGCCTCCGGTTGATAAGATTCGAAAGAAAGGGGCTGAGGAATTCAGGGCTAATATAGATGATGACCCCGAGAGAGCCAAGTTCTGGCTTGAAAATACTATTAAGGTATCTGATGAGTTATCATGTACACCCAAAGAATGCTTGAAACATGCCATATAATTATTGAAGGACACAACATATCATTGGTGGAAGACACTAGTATCTGCGGTACCGAGAGAGAGGGTTACATGAGAGTTCTTTCAAGAGGAATTTCAAAAGAAATATATTAGTCAGCGGTTTATCGATCAGAAATGTAAAGAATTTCTTGAGCTAAAACAAGGCCGAATGTCGATGATAGAGTATGAGCGAGAATTTGGCAGGCTTAGTAAGTATGTCCGAGAGTTTGTTTTCTCCGATGCTATTATGTGTAAAAGGTTCAATGATGGGCTAAATGAGGACATCCGACTGTTAGTTGGAATCTTAGAGCTAAAAGAATTTGTTGTATTGGTTGAACGAGCTTGCAAAGCCGAAGAGCTAAGCAAAGAGAAAAGAAAAGCTGAGAGTGAGGCTAGAGATGCAAGAAAAAGGCCAATGAGTAAGTCATTTCAATCTCAGTCAAAGAAATCTAGAGATATGAATTCTTGTTTGAATGTATCAGCTGGGTATTCGTATAGAGATCGCGGGAAGCAATATTCGAGTTTTAAATCTCAAGCTATGTCAATGGCAAGTGTGGGTAATGTTAGGTCTAACAGACCTGAATGTCAACATTGTGAAAGAAGACATCCCGGCGAGTGTAGGATGAATGACCAAGCTTGTTTCAAGTGTGGTTCTCAAGAACATTTTATTTGAGATTGCCCTAAGATTGCTAAGAAAGAGCAATTTTTGAGTGCAAGGCCAAGTAATACTAACAATAGAGGTAGGCCACCGAGAAATACTAGGAACAGAACTAACAGAAAAGGTGTGACAAAAGATATAGCCATGGGATCTAGGGCCAAAGCACCTACTAGAGCTTATGCCATTCGTGCTCGTAAGGATGCGCCATCTTCCGATGTGATTATTGGTACATTTTCTCTATATGATACTAACGTTATTGTATTGATTGATCCTGGACCAACTCTTTCTTATGTTTGTGTGGATTTGGTATCCAGTAAGAGTTTGTCTGTTGAATCTACTGAATTTGTGATTAAAGTGTCAAACCCCTTAGGCAAATATGTGCTAGTTGATAAAGTTTGCAAGAATTGTCCTTTGATGATTCGAGGTCACTGTTTTTCGACCTACTTAATGTTGTTGCCATTTGATGAATGCGATGTTATTTTGGGTATGGACTGGTTGACATTGCATGATGCCATAGTAAATTGTAGACAAAAAACTATTGAATTGAAATGTGAAAATTGTAAGGTTCTTTGGGTTGAAATCGATGAATCAAGTAAATTGCCTTTTGTGATTTCATCTATATCTGCTCAGAAGTATGTAATGAAAGGTTGTGAAGCTTATCTTCCTTATGTGTTGAATACCAAGATGTCTGAATTGAAAATTGAACCAGTGTTGATAGTTTGTGAATATCCAGATGTGTTCCCAGAAGAGTTGCTAAGGTTAATACTGGTCTGAGAAGTGGAGTTTTCCATTAATTTGGTACCTAGGACTTCAGCAATATCGATTGCACCGTATAGGATGGCTCTGACTGAATTAAAAGAATTGAAAGCTTAATTGTAAGATTTGATAGATAAGGGTTTTGCGAGATCGAGTTTTTCTCCCTGCGGTGCTCCAGTGTTATTTGTAAAGAAGAAAGACAGATCTATGAGACTTTGTATCAATTACCGACAGCTCAACAAGGTGACTATAAAGAACAAGTATCCTTTGCTAAGAATTGATGACTTGTTTCATAGTTGAAAGGAGCAACAGTATTCTCGAAGATTGATTTGAGATTTGGCTACTATTAGTAGGGAGATAAAGAGTCGGATGTGCCGAAAACTGCTTTCAGGACAAGGTATGGACACTATGAATTTCTTATTATGCCTTTCAAATTAACTAATACACCTACCGTTTTTATGGACTTGATGAATAGAATTTTATGATCGCATTTAGATAAGTTTGTGGTTGTGTTCATCGATGATATTCTGATTTATTCACGGGATTAGTCTGAACATGCTGGGCATTTAAGAATTGTATTACAGACTTTGAGAGATAAGCATGTAACAACCCAGTTTTAGGATTAACCGGAACAGTGGTTTCGGGGCCACCAAATCCGACGAGTAGATTTGTAAATATTATATTTAATATTTACGAGTTAATTGTGATTTTAAAAAAAATATTTTTGATATTGTGATATTTGTTTTATAAGTGATTTATTAAGTTCAAGTGAAATGACCTTAAGGTCAAGTGGGTGACCTCATTTCTATAAACCGAGTCGTAAATATCTTTATAAATATTTACGGAGTGGCAAAAAGATGGTATTAAAGTTTCGTTGAAAAATTTTATCATTTCGATAGTTAATTAAGCAAAAAGGACTAAATCGCGTAAAATGCAAAAGTTGCATTCTAATTGTTTAAGTGTTTATTTTCCATGTTTTACTAAAGTAGAAGTCCCTGTTTATCAATTAAACCATTACTTTATGATAGTGGAGATTGGTGGTTTGGCATATATGAAATTATGTATTATTATAAAGGACAAAAAGGTAAATGGAATATTAAAATGTATTAAATAAAAATAAAACATAAAATGGCCATGCAAATTTTATTTCTTGGCTAAATATGGAGAAGAAAAAGAAAGCCATTGAAGCTTCCTTATTTTCGGCACTTGCATGAAGTGATTTAGGTATGTTTTGTGTTCGGTTTTTGATAATTTTTATGTTTTTGAGATCGTTGCTTCAGTATTCTAGCTAGCATATCTCGATTTCAAAACTGTTAAAGTATTTGAATGTTGCCATTGTTGAATGCATGAGTATTTTGATAGTTGATGATGGAAAATAAATTATTGTTGTTGGATATACATGTTTTGTAAAGTGAATTTTGGTAAAAATGTCAATTTTGGATTAAATTGTAAAGAAGTTGAAATATCAAGGGCAAAAATGTAATTTTGCCATAAAATAATTTATGGTCTGTTTTAATACCATGAATATTCGGTTAAGCTTAATTATGGTTAAAAATGGTTAATTTGCATTTTTTAAGCTCAGGGACTAAATTAAATAAAAGTGAAACTTTAGGGGTAAAATAGTAATTTTACCAAAATATGAAATTGAGTTAAAATGAATAGAATATGAATTGTAATAGTTGAATTTGATTGATTAGATCAAGTTAAGCCTCGTACGAGTCTATATCGAGGGAAAAATGAAGTATCGGATTCATCGATCTAATTTGTCGTTACCGCGAATGAGGTAAGTTCGTATGCAATAAGCATTGTTAAATTTATGTTTCTAATGCTTTAATATCGGATAAATTGTATATACGTGAATATTTTAATGTCTGACAATATATCGACAAAATGTGGCACTTAGTGTGCGGGGCAATCAAATATGGTACTCAGTGTACGAAATATTGAGAATGGCACTTAGTGTGCGAGATATTGAGAATGACACTTAGTGTGCAAAATATCAAATGATTCAAAGGGCAATTATATATTGTGATTGAATGATTAAATAGAGTAAAGTGAACAGGTATACATGCTATATTATATGAATTGTTTATGAGACGACTTTATAATGGTGATATTCGGGCTTTGAGCTTAGCAAGCTTTAAGCTGGTGAATAATATTATCGGGCTTCGGACCTAGCAGGCTATAATGCCGGTGAAATGATATCGGGTTTCAAGCCTAGCAGGCGAAATGCCGGTGAATGAGTTCAGACTTAAAGTCTAGCAGGCTTCATGCCGGTGATGAATTCGGGTTTAAAACCTAGCAAGCTAAATGCCGGTGATTTGATAAAAGTCTAAGACTATGAGACCTTGTGTTAAATCGGCAATTGAATTCGTTCAATACATTAAGTTGGCCAGGTATGTGATATATACTTATGCATGTTAGATCGATTGGAATTGAATCATGAATGTGAAATGAGAAGCATAGATGAAAATGCCTATGTCATATATGTGAGTAAGGGTAAAACCATCGTAAATTATCGATAAGGGTGGGCTATGTGCGGAACCATCTTATAATTGCTAATTTGAACGGTTGTGTGCAAATCATTGAGCATGATGTATTGTATTGATATTATGCTTAAGAGAAATTATAGAATTGTGATGAAATTGATTGGTGATATACATGTTTAAATAATGTGAATGCAAAGAATGTGTGAAAGAGTAAATCTGTAATAAATCTGTTTGGGACAGCAGCAGTAACGTGATTTTGGAAAATCACCATAAATTGTAAGAGTTGAGTTAGAAGCTGAATAAATTATGTAATTAAATATTAATGAGTCTAATTTCTTATCAAAGAAACCATGTAAGCAAAAGAATTGCTGATAATGAGATATTTGAAGTGGCGTGGGATAGAGTCAAATGACTTCGGGGTCCCTTATTCTGTTTTTAGAAAATCATTATAATTTGTACAAAAATGTTTATAAGATAAAATTTATATTCTTAGACTCCTTGATGAGTATAGTTTCAAATGAAATCAACGAGAACATATTTTGAATTCTGTATAATGAGAAATTTGATTCGTAGTGAAGAGTGGTCAGATTAGTCAAACAGTGAAACAGGGGAAATTTTAAGAAAAATCTGGTATTTATTTGCCAAACCAAAAATTGTGAAAATTTTATGGATGGAAGATATATGAGTCTATTTTCAGGGAAAATTAACAGCAATTGATTTCGAGTTTTGTAGCTCCAGTTATAAATAATTTAGTGACTGTTGCTCAGGAAGACAACTTGTAGTGAATTTGTGATTATGTTGTAAACATTGATAAAACTTGTTAATGAGTTGCTTATTGTTTTCTTATGAACTTACTAAGTATAAAGCTTACTCCCCTTTTCTTTCCCATATTCCCTAGGGTTGCCAGGTTAGCTCGGGTTGGAGGCCGTCAGAGATATTATCACACTGTCGAGTTAACGCTATTGGTGTAAGTAAATCCTAGTGTTTCGAGTCTATGGCATGTATAGGGTTTTAATGTTGAGTATGTGATATTATGATTTAGCCAAAGGTGTTGGCTTGTATTGATAAAGTGTTGTAGCCATGTGAATTGGCCTATGTTAGCTAATGATGTTGTGGGCCTAAATGTTTATTCATATATATGTATGATACTATATCTTGTGATGTGGCTTATAGTATGTATGCCTAGAGATTGAAATGAGATTCATTGATGAGTTAGTAACTGATGCAAGATTTGATGATTGGTAAATAGTTAATAATGCCTCATGAATGGTTTGTGGAAATGATTATGTATGCTTAATGATGGACATGAGGTTCGTGATGTAATGATAATTATGACTAGTATGTGGTAATGATGTGGGCAAATTCTATAATATTTATTGCATAAGAAAATGACTTGAGCATAACATGTTTGTAGATGTCTAAGAGCTCATTTATGCCATGTTGTATGTTATTAGATAAGTATGTATCTATGCATGTGGTGTGAGAGTGACAAAAGGCTTGGTAAATAGCCTATTTCTGGCCACACAGCCTGAGCATACGGGCGTGTGAAGCCTTAACGCAAGAGATTTTTCTAAGTTTTTCATGAGTTCTCGGTTGGGTCCTGAACCACACCGGATGTATGTTTTGGGCGTTGTAAGCCCTTATATGGGACAGATTGCATGTGAAAAGAAAAGTTTTTAAATTAATCAAAATTTTACGGCCCGATTTTTGTGTGATTGATTGAGTTTTTAATTATTTGAGATTTCATGGCCCTGTTTAGTATGGAAGTGTTAGTAAAATTCAGGTAGCACCTTGAACCTGTCCCGGTGTTGGATACGGGCGAGGGGTGTTACAAAGCAGTTGTTTGCTAAATTTAGTAAAAGTGAGTTTTGGCTCGGATTTTTGGGACATATTTTTTTAGGTGATGGTATTCTGGTTGATCCAAGTAAGATTTTAGCAATTGTTGAATAGAAACCGCCGAGGAATGTATCTGAAGTTAGAAGCTTTTTGGGTTTAGCTGGTTATTACTGACATTTTGTCAAATGATTTTTGATGATTGCTATTCCTATGACCAATTTGTTGCAAAAAGATTTTAAATTTGAATGGTCCGAAAAATGTCAGCAAAGTTTTGAGAAATTGAAAGCATTATTGACTGAGGCACCGGTTTTAGTACAACCTAAATAGGGAAAAGAAATTGTAATTTATAGTGACGCTTTATTGAATGGTTTGGGTTGTGTGTTGATGCAAGAGGGAAAAGTGGTAGCTTATGCCTCTAGATAGTTAAAACCGCACGAGAAGAGTTATCCGACGCACGATTTGGAATTGGCCACCATTGTTTTTGCTTTGAAAATTTGGCGATATCATTTGTACGGTGAGAAATGTCATATTTTTATAGATCATAAGAGTTTAAAATACTTGATGACTAAGAATGATCTAAACTTGCGACAACAGAAATGGCTCGAGTTACTGAAGGATTATGAACTAGTGATTGATTATCATCCGGGAAAGGTGAATGTAGTCGTAGATGCCTTGAGCAGAAATTCCTTATTTGCTTTGAGAGCTATGAATACGAGATTGACCTTATCTAATGATGGTTCAATTTTGGCCGAGTTGAGAGTTAGACCAGTATATATTCAGCAAATTTATGAAGCCTAGAAAAATGATAGTGAATTGCAAGCCAAAAGAGCTTAGTGTGAATCGGGTAGTGATACAGACTTTCGAATTGGTTAAGATAATTTTTTGATGTTCCAGGATAGAGCATGTGTACCAAAAATGATGAACTTATTCAGAAAATTCTAAATGAGGCACATAGTGGTTGTTAATCTATTCATCCAGGTAGTACAAAGATGTATAATGACTTAAAGAAATTGTATTGGTGGTCAAGTATGAAACGAGATATTTCAAAGTTTGTTTTGAGATGTTTGATTTGTCAACAAGTAAAAGTCGAACACCAAGTGCCTTCGGGTTTACTTCAGCTAGTATGGTACCCGAGTGGAAATGGAACAGAATTACGATGGACTTCATGATAGGTTTGCCTTTGACTCTGAAAAAAAGATGTCGTCTGGGTTGTTGTTGATAGATTGACAAAATCAACTCGTTTTATTCTGATACGTACTGACTACTCACTTGACAAGTTAGCTAAATTGTACATTTCTAAGGTTGTGAGATTGCACAAAGTGCCTATTTCTATTATTTCAAATAGAGATCCGACGTTTACTTCAAGATTTTGGAAAAAGTTGCAAAAGGCTTTGGGTACAAAGTTAAATTTTAGTATTACTTTCCATTCGTAGACCGATGGTCAATCCAAAAGAGTAATTCATATTCTTAACGATATGCTTCAATATTGTGTTTTAAAAATCGAAGGTAGTTGGGAAAGATATCTACCTTTGGTCAAATTTGCTTATAACAACAATTTTCAGTCGAGTATAAAAATTGGCATCGTATGAGGCACTGTATGGCTGCAAGTGTCGAACTCCATTGTATTAGACAGAACTTAGTGAGAGATAGATTCACAGGGTTGATTTGGTTAGAGAAATCGAAGAGAAAGTAAACGTAATCTGTGATTGCTTGAAAGCCACTTCAGATCGACAAAATTCGTACACAGATTTGAAAAGAAAAGAGATTGAATTTCATATCGGTGATAAAGTATTTCTGAGAGTATCTCCGTGGAATACGATTCTGATATTTTGTCGTAAAGGCATGTTGAGTCCACGTTTCATTAGGTCGTATGAGATTATTGAAAGAATAGGGCCAGTGGCATATCGGTTAGCTTTGCCAATAGAGTTAGAAAGGATTCATAATGTGCTTGATGTGTCAATGTTCCGACGATATCGTTCTGATCCCTCACATGTGATTTCTCCAATAGAGATTGAGATACGACCTGATATGACTTGTGGTGAGGAACTGATCAAGATCTTAGCTCAGGAAGTTAAACAATTGAGAAATAAAAGTATAGCCTTAGTGAAAGTTTTATGGAAACGACATGGGGTCTAAGAGGCTACGTAGGAACCCGAGGAAGCTATGAGAAAATAGTACCCAAACCTATTTTCTGGTAAGATTTTCGGGGATGAAAATCCCTAAAGCGGGGAGAGTTGTAACAGTTCGATTTTGGGCCTAGTCGGAGCAGTGGTTTTGGGACCACGAATCCAACAAAAAAAAGTTTAATTTTTTTTATATTTCTATGGTCTACAGCTTTATGGAATGATTCTGTGAAAATTTCATTCGAAAATTTTGACGTTTGAGCAATCAATTTAGCAAAAAGGACTAAATTGCAAAAAGTGTAAAACTTGAGTTCTATAAGTTAGAGGTGTCTAATTTCTATGAAATTTTAAATTAGAGGTCCTTAGATGGTAATTAGACCATTACTTAAGTTGGTGGACAAAAATGGATATGGAGTAAGAGAAATTTTATGTTTTAAGAAAACGAAATTTTGGTCATTTGGTAATTAAATGAATTAAAAAGAAAAAATCAAGCCAAAATCTTGTCCATCTTCCTCACCATAGCCAAATTTTAGAAGGGAAGCCATAGCTATGGTTTGGCCACGTTCTTGCCCTGTTTTTTAATGCTCTTTACATTTTTGAAGTTGTTGTAACTCGATCTACCTATTTCTAGCACTAATTTGAGGTAGAATTAAGGTCTAGGGTTTGACCCATGTTAGACATGTGTGTACTTTGATGGACAATGGTGGAAAATGCATGTTCGTTGTTAGAAAAATAACTTTTGCTAAGTGATTTTCGGTAATAATGTCAAAAAGGATTTATTTGTAAAAATTATAAAATAAGTAGTAAAAGTGTGATTAAGAGGAAAATGTGGGTTGGTATAAGTATGAAAGTGGTTTGGCTAGGCTTGGGTAATGAAGAAATTGGATGAAAATCATTATACGAGCCTAAGGACTAAATTGTAAAAATGTGAAACATTAGGGGGAAAAATGTAATTTTTCCATAATATGATTTTTGGATTGAATTGAACAATGTGAATATTAAATGAGTTAAATTTTTTATTATAGATAAAGAAAAATGAGGTTTGGACCTAGATCGGGGGAAAAATAAAGTGTTTGACAATTAAGTCAAAATTCAACTACTCTTCTACCGAGGTAGGTTCGTATGTAAATAATGCATTGTTTATTTTATGTTTTAAATGATTTAAATATTGTATGAATTGTGATTGACTCTTTGGAAGTATTCGACGAAGTTTCAACAAGCAAGAATTCCCGACTAAGCCTTAGGAATAGAATAGGATACGAGAGACATGTCACTAGGAACCCATGTGTTTATGTGATCTGGTGCTAGTCTCGTACGTCCTACCAGTGGTTAGGTAGTCTGGCATGAGTTGCAGATACCTGACAGCTTGTGTGAGCAGCACTGTGTAGCTACGTCTTGACTGATAGCTTGTGTGAGCAAGCCCGTGAGTAGCTCGAAAACGAGCCTATATGTATTATGAGATGTGAGGTAGCTTTGGCTACATGTATGGCACTTATGTGCAAAATTTTCGAGTATTTGTTAATATTCCGAGTGTTCAACGGGAATGTCAAAGTTGTGAAAAACTATGGTTATGTTGCGAATTGATACATGTATGTACATAAAACTCATACGTAATGAGCTTGATATGTGATGAAACCTTGGTAAGGTTGTGATTGAGTAAGTTATTACTATAAGATTTTAATAACATTCATGCGAATTTTCATCATGTTAATTGTATGTAAATGTGTGATTATAATGCTTATTATTTGCATAGGAACTTACTAAGCTTTAAAGCTTACTCCCCTTTCTTTCCCTTGTCTTATACTGTCACCAAACTAGCTCTGGGATCGGAGACTGTCGGAGATCCACTCATACTATTCACAATTGTTTTGGTACCAATGATTTCAACATTTTGAGTTATTGCATTTATAGGGGACTTGGTCATTTTGTTATGTGTCATAATGGATTTAGACAAATGTGTTGGCTTATATTTGTTGAAAGTTCATTTTGTATAAGGCCAGTTCATTTTGTATAAGGCCACTTGAAATTGGCTACTATTTGTATAAGTAATTTACATAATGGTGCCCTCCATGAATGTGGAAACTTACATGATTTGAGTTGATGAGTATGTGATGCTTGTGTATAATAGATGGTAGCATGTTAATGATGTGTTGATGTCTTGATCGTGGCTGATTTGGTTGTATGTATATGCTTGGTTTTGTGCTATGTTGGATTGTATAGGTGGGTGCAACAAAGGGTGGCAAAATGGCTTGGTAAATAGCTTTATTTTTGTCCACACGGGTATACACACGGGCGTGTGTCTAGGCTACCCGTGTGTGACACACGATCTGCCCCACAAACATGTGCTTAGGCCGTGTGTCTCCTACACCCTAATTTTTGCAAAACAGAAAGCTCAAAATTGAGCACACGGGCAAAGACACGGGCGTGTGTCTCAGCCGTGTGGATGACACGGCCTCAGGCACGGGCGTGTGAAGTCTGCACCTATTTTATGAAAATTTATAAATTTTAAATCGACCACACGACCTAGTACACAGACATGTGACTTGGCTATGTGTCTTTAATTTGTTCTTGGGTGACAAATAGAGAGTTACACGAGGTCGGGACATAGGCGTGTGTGACCATACGACCCTTCCACACGGGCGTGTCCCAAATCCCCACGGGCGTGTGACTCTTGTGTAGGTCAAAAATTTTCTAAGTGTTGCAAGATTTTTTAAAGTTCTCTGTTTAGTCATGGTATAATGTTATTCAAAGCACTTTCATAACCTTTAAAGTTGAACCTTTCGGAATACTACCGGATATTCTGTAAGCCTCAAACATGGGATAAGTTGCCGAAGCCATGTCCCGTACATGGTCTTACACTAGCTCTTGTATATACGTGCTGATGCATGTCCCAGACATGTCTTACACTAGCTATCATCATCGAGGCCGATGCTGGTCCCAGACATGTCTTACACTAGCACTCATCTCTACGCTGATGCCATGTCCCAGACATGGTCTTACACTAGCACTCATAATGTGGTCGATGCATGTCCCAGACATGTCTTACACTAGCACACAAGTAATCCAAATGTTATGGCATGAATATCTGGTTTGTTTCCTAGGGTCCCAACTAGATCTTTCTATTATCTCGATCAATAATATGCATTCTCAGTGTAACGCCCCCACGCCCGAGACCGTCGCCGGAGTCGAGTATGAGGTGTTACTAAGCTTAATTTAACATTTTTAGAACTTTGAATTATTTATTTCTACATTCACAGCTTTCAAGCTACTTGCGTCACAGTCACAAGAAAAATCATATCTCGAGTTACGAAACTCAAAATTAAGATCCGTAAATTTTCCTAAATCTAGACTCATGTACCTATCTACTAATTTTTTTCTAGAATTTTTGGTTGAGTCAATTAGTACAGTTTATTAGTTAAAGTTACCCCTGTTTCAGGACTTGACTGAACTGACCTCTGTTTACTACGAACCATATTTCTCTCTGTAAAAAATTCATATGATTATGATGTTTGTTTATCCTGAAACTAGACTCAATAAGGATTCTGAGAATATAAAATACACCACTTAATTATATCTGTAGAATTTATGGTGAATTTCTAAAGTTGGAACAGGGGATCTAGAAATCACTCTGACCCTGTTTCACTAAAATTCAAATATCTTCTAACATATAATTCATTTACCTGTTTAGTTTGTTTCATGTGAAACTAGACATAATAAGCTTCAATTTGATATCTAATCCATCACCAAATTCAATTTCTATGATTTTTAGTAAATTTTCAAACTCACGTCAGTGTTGCTGCAATATTCTGTTTATGGCAAATTTCATCCCTTTTTATGAGTTTTCATGATTAAAGTATCCTATTAACCTTCTATGACATCAAACATAATCTAAACTAACCATTTCCATAACTTATCATTATCAAGCATTTTCTCAACTATTCCATCACCATATCATAAGATCATTTACACAAGATAGGTATATTGCTATACATGCCATACTTAAATTTACAAGCCATTTACCGAAAAGTTCTTCCGGATAGTGTGACTGATCCTTCGACCTATCCCGACTCCTGAGCTGGCTTGTCCAAAACTACAATGAGTAAGAAGGAGGGAGTAAGCATAAATGCTTAGTAAGTTCATATGCAAATAATAAGTAACATAACAAACAATCAAACCAATCAACATTAGCATATATCACCAAAATACATATCACATTTCTAATCATTTTTCATCATCTCATTACCTTATCGTGGTTGTATCAATACTCAATCCGAGGGTTAAATACATACCTATCCAAAATATTCATTTCACATCACTTACCAATATGTCTCTTTACATCTCGAGTTTTCCTCCATTTGAGTAGAACTTTACCCGTTGAACACATCGGAATATAACTCGGATACATGGATAACTTGCACATAAGTGCCACATATGCAATCAAGCAATCATGTAACCCGCCCCCATGTTTAACTCGGACTCAACTCAACGAGCTCGGGCGTTCGCATCCATAAGTGAACTCGGACTCAACTCAACGAGCTCGGATGCCTAGTTACATCTCACGAACTCGGACTCAACTCAACGAGTTCGGACATTCGCATCCATAAGTGAACTCGGACTCAACTCAACGAGTTTGGATGCTCAACCATCCTAGTGACATGTCACTTGTATCCTAATCTATTCCTAAGGTTCAAACGGGATTTTCCTCGAACACATATCCTTGCCATCTTTCGTAGAATGCCGGAACCAATACTCGGTAACAATTATGTTTAACAAGTAATTCACATAATTTGCATTTTATTCGAAATTAACCACAAAGCATATATTTCATGATAAAAATCAGCATATCACATAATTGACATCAATGACTTAAAAATAACAATTATGCTACATTATTTACACATGAACTTACCTTGGTACCAAAATACAAAGATTTTGCAATTTAGTCCACAATCTTTTCTTTTCCTCGATTGGGGTCGTTTCCACGTCTTTCTTGATTATGAAGCTTGAAAGTTGAAGAAACCCTAGCTATGGTGAGAGTGAAGTTTCAGCAGCAACTAAATGGGGAAGATGACCATTTTGTGTTATTTTTCCTATTTTATTTCATTTAATATCCAAATGACCAAAATGCCCTTAATACCTTTCTTTGAAAATTTTCATGTACAAGCCCATTTTTGTCCAAAATTTTAGAAATTGGTCAAATTGCTATTTAAGACCTCCTAATTAATATTTCAAAGCAATTTCATACTAAAAACTTCTAGAATGCAAGTTTTGCAACTTTTTCGATTTAACCCCTAACTTCAAATTAAGCATTTTATGCATGGAATTTCTTCACAAAATTTTCACACAATCATGCAATCATATCATAAACCTCAAAATAATTATAAAATAATTATTTCTATCTCGGATTTGTGGTCACGAAACCCCTATTCCGATTAGGCCCTAATTCGGGATATTACAACTCTTCCCCCTTTAAGGATTTTCGTCCTCGAAAATCTTACCAGTAAACAGATGTGGGTATTGATTTCTCATAGTTTCTTCAGATTCCCATGTAGCTTCTTCTACTCCATGCTTTTGCCACAACACTTTCACAAGTGCAATCTTTTTATTCCTTAGTTGTTTGACCTCTCGAGCTAAAATCTTAATCGGTTCTTCTTCGTAAGTCATATCTGGTTGTAGTTCAATTTCTGTCGGTGAAACTACATGTGAAGGATCCGAACGATACCGACGTAACATAGATACGTGGAACACATCATGAATCTTCTCTAATTCAGGTGGTAAAGCTAGCCGATATGCTACCGGTCCAACTTTTTCAATTATTTTATACGGCCTAATAAAACGCGGACTTAATTTGCCCTTCCGTCCAAATCTGAGGACTTTCTTCCACGGAGACACCTTTAAAAATACTTTATCACCAACTTGAAATTCAATGTCTTTTCGTTTCAAATCTGCATATGATTTTTGTCTATCTCAAGCGACTTTCAAACAATCTCGAATTACCTTCACTTTTTCTTCGGTTTCTTTTATTAGATCAACTCCATAAATCTGATTTTCCTTGAGTTCAGTCCAATACAAAGGCGTTCGACACTTACGACCATACAATGCTTCATAAAGTGCCATTTTTAAGCTCGTCTGATAACTATTATTGTAAGCAAATTCTACCAACGGTAAATATTTTTCCCAACTTCCTTGAAATTCCAATACACAACATCTGAGCATATCTTCAAGAATCTGAATTACTCTCTCTGATTGTCCATCAGTTTGTGGATGAAAAGCAGTACTGAATTTTAACTTTGTACCTAATGCGTCTTGCAATTTTTGCCAAAGCCGCGAGGTAAACCTTGGATCTCTATCTGAAATAATCGACAACAGTATTCCATGTAGTCTAACAATTTCTCTAACATACAGTTCAGCCAACTTGTTAAGAGAATAATCCATACGTACCGGGATAAAATGAGCCGACTTAGTTAATCTGTCAACTATTACCCAGATGGCATCTTTCTTCCCTGGAGTCAATGGCAATCCTGATACAAAATCCATAGTAATCCGATCCCATTTCCATTCAGGAACCATAATAGGTGAAGTAATCCAGAAGGCACTTGGTGTTCAGCTTTCACTGTTGACAAATTAAGCATTTGGACACAAACTCGATATATCTCTTTTCATTCCATTCCACCAATACATTTTCTTCAAGTCATTATACATTTTCGTACTACTGGATGAATTGAGAAACAACTACTATGTGCTTCTGTAGGATCTTTTGAATCAATTCCTCATTCTCCGCACACAAATCCGATCTTTAAACATTAAGCACCCATCGAACCGATTCTGAAATCGACTCTGATCAACTTCACCTTCGCTTTCTCTTGGCTTGTAAATCTTGATCATCTTTCCGAGCTTCAGAAATTTTCTTAAAAACATCGATTTTGCTCTTAGCTCTGCTAGAATCGAACCATCATCCGACATTTTCAATCGAGTGTTCATAACTCTCAAAGCAAACAACAACTTTCGCTTAAAGCATCGGCAGAACCGCATTCGCTTTTCCGGATGATAATCAATAACAAGCTCGTAATCTTTCAATAACTCCAACCATCTTATTTGTCTTAAATTCAAGTCTTTTTGTGACATCAAGTATTTAAGACTTTTATGGTCTCAGTATATACCCGGCACTTTTCACCATACAAATAATGTCGCCAAATTTTCAAAGCAAACACCACCATGACCAATTCCAAATCGTGAGTAGGATAATTCCTCTCATGAGGTTTTAACTTCCTTGAAGCATAGGCCACCACTTTTCCTTCTTGCATAAGCACACACCCCAAACCATTTGGAGAAGCATCACTATACACTACAAATTCTTTACTGATCGATCTGGTGTACTAACTGGTGTGCCTCTGTTAATAACTTTTTCAATTCTTCAAAACTCACTGACATTCTTCCGTCCATTCAAATTTAACATCCTTTCGGAGTAGTCTAGTTATAGGAGTAGCAATTATAGAAAATCCATTTACAAACCGCCGATAATACCCAGCTAGCCCCAAGAAACTTCTAACTTCGGTTACATTTTTCGGTGGTTTCCAATCAACAATGGCTGAAATTTTACTAGGATCAACCCGTATACCATCACCAAACAATATGACCCAAAAATCCAACTTCCTGAGCCAAAATTCACTTTTACTAAACTTAGCATACAAATTTGCTTATCTCTCAAAGTTTGCAAAACTATCCTCAAATGCTCAGCATGCTCTGTCTCATCTTTTGAATAAATTAAAATATCATCTATAAACACCACAACAAATTTGTCCAAGTATGGTGAATATGCGATTCATTAAATCCATAAACACAAGCAGGAGCATTTGTCAACCAATCCATACCCAAAATAACATCAAACTCATCAAACGACAACGACATCAAGTCGGTAAAAGTAATGACCCGAATCATTAAAGGACATTTCTTACATACTTTATCAACAATCACACATTTGCCTAATGGATTCGACACTCTAATCATAAATTTGTGTTCTCAACGGTATATTCATACTAGACACCAATTTCATGCACACATATGAATGAGTAGAACCGGGATCAATCAAAGCAATAACATTAACATTATAGAGAGAAAATGTACCGGTAATCACATCGGTGAGGAAGCATCTTCGCGGCGCTTTAATAGCATAAGTCCTAGCTGGAGCCCTTCCTTCAGTCTAATTGGTGCATCCTCGGCTACATTCTTATCGCTTGCTTCGCCTCCAGCTTTTCTTGGATATCTTCCTCTCGAATCCGCCCCACTTGTTTTTGTATTCAAATTTTTCTTTTTCACTCTCTCAGGCGTCTCTAATAAAATGATCAGGAGAACCACATCGAAAACATTCATTTGCTCTGCACGGGCCAAAATGATTTCTACCACACCATTGGCACTCAGTTTAACAAATCTCGAATTCCCTACATGTCGGGTCAAGAAGTAGTGCGGGACTTAGGACCCACATTTTGCTTCTTATAATTCCCATATGATTGCCCACTGAAGCTTGGGAACGAGGATTCATATTTCTTGACTTTCCAGTTCTTTGTGAGAATGAACGCGCTCGTCGGTCTTTTCTTCCAATTTTTAGTCTCACCTCTACCTTTTTTTCTTCTCTTTAAGTAGTTCTTCACCTTGCAAGCTCGATCAACCAAGACTACCATTTCTTTTAATTCAAGAATTCCAACAAATACCTTAATGTCTTCATTGAGCCCGTCTTCAAATCATTCGGCACATCTTGGCCTCTGAGGAACATACTCTCCGCATACTTACTTAATCGAACAAACTCTCTTTCATATTCTCATGCAGTCATATTACCTTGCTTCACTCAAGAAATTCTTTACGCTTTCGATCAATAAATCTTTCACTAATATATTTCTTCCAAACTCTTTTTGAAAGAATTCCCAAGTTATTCTCTCTTTCGGTACCACCAAATCAAAGTCTTCCACCAATTATAAGTGAATCCCTCAACAAAGATATAGTGCATTCCAAACATTCTTCAGTGTACAAGATAATTCATCAAATACCCGGATAGAATTTTCAAGCCAAAACTCGCTTTCTCGGCATCATCATCAATATTTGCTTTAAATTCTTCTACCCTTGCTTCATGGATTCTCGTCAACCTGGATTTCTATGAAATTTCATCAGATCCATACCTTGAGGCATCGGGGTACAAGTTGAGGAATTGGGGAGGTGGGGAGGTTGTACATTTGGGTTCGCATTTAACGAACTCGTATACCATGCACTCATCATTTGGAGAAAGGCTTCCCGACCCTTTCTCCTCCTCCCCGACCAACAAGAGGAGGTGGATTTTCAGTCGGCGTTGCTCCTTCATCGGAGCTGGCGCATTACTCTCTACTTCATCTCGCCACACTGGATCGGGATCCATTTACTATAAAAATCATTTAAAAAGGTCGGAAGTCGTCACACTATCACAATTTAAACATATGGCATGTATAGCAAAATCCGTACATACAACACGCAGTCCGAGAACTGACTAAACCTGCTCTGATACCACTAAATGTAACGCCCCCACGCCCGAGACCGTCGCCGGAGTCGAGTATGAGGTGTTACTAAGCTTAATTTAACATTTTTAGAACTTTGAATTATTTATTTCTACATTCACAGCTTTCAAGCTACTTGCGTCACAGTCACAAGAAAAATCATATCTCGAGTTACGAAACTCGAAATCAAGATCCGTAAATTTTCCCTAAATCTAGACTCATGTACCTATCTACTAATTTTTTTCTAGAATTTTTGGTTGAGCCAATTAGTAAAGTTTATTATTTAAATTTACCCCTGTTTCAGGACTTGACTGAACTGACCTCTGTTTACTTCGAACCATATTTCTCTCTATAAAAAATTCATATGATTATGAGGTTTGTTTATCCTAAAACTAGAATCAATAAGGATTCTTAGGATATAAAATACACCACTTAATTATATCTGTACAATTTATGGTGAATTTCTAAAGTTGGAACAGGGGATCCAGAAATCACTCTGACCCTTTTTCACTAAAATTCAAATATCTTCTAACATATAATTCATTTACCTGTTTAGTTTGTTTCATGTGAAACTAGACATAATAAGCTTCAATTTGATATCTAATCCATCACCAAATTCAATTTCTATGATTTTTAGTAAATTTTCAAACTCACGTCAGTGTTGCTGCAATATTCTGTTTATGGCAAATTTCATCCCTTTTTATGAGTTTTCATGATTAAAGTATCCTATTAACCTTCTATGACATCAAACATAATCTAAACTAACCATTTCCATAACTTATCATTATCAAGCATTTTCTAAACTATTCCATCACCATATCATAAGATCATTTACACAAGATAGGTATATTGCTATACATGCCATACTTAAATTTACAAGCCATTTAATCGAAAAGTTCTTTAGGATAGTGTGATGATCCTTCGACCTATCCCGACTCTCGAGCTGGCTTGTCCAAAACTACAATGAGTAAGAAGGAGGGAGTAAGCATAAATGCTTAGTAAGTTCATATGCAAATAATAAGTAACATAACAAACAATCAAACCAATCAACATTAGCATATATCACCAAAATACATATCACATTTCTAATCATTTTTCATCATCTCATTACCTTATCGTGGTTGTATCAATACTCAATCCGAGGGTTAAATACATACCTGTCCAAAATATCCATTTCACATCACTTACCAATATGTCTCTTTACATCTCGAGTTTTACTCCATTTGAGTAGAACTTTACCCGTTGAACACATCAGAATATAACTCGGATACATGGATAACTTGCACATAAGTGCCACATATGCAATCAAGCAATCATGTAACCCGCCCATAAGTTTAACTCGGACTCAACTCAACGAGCTCGGCGTTCAGATCCATAAGTGAACTCGGACTCAACTCAACGAGCTCGGATGCCTAGTTACATCTCACGAACTCGGACTCAACTCAACGAGTTCGGACATTCGCATCCATAAGTGAACTCGGACTCAACTCAACGAGTTTGGATGCTCAACCATCCTAGTGACATGTCACTTGTATCCTAATCTATTCCTAAGGTTCAAACGGGATTTTCCTCGAACACATATCCTTGCCGCCTTCCGTAGAATGCCGGAACCAATACTCGGTAACAATTATGTTTAACAAGTAATTCACATAATTTGCATTTTATTCAAATTAACCACAAAGCATATATTTCATGATAAAAATCAGCATATCACATAATTGACATCAATGACTTAAAAATAACAATTATGCTACATTATTTACACATGAACTTACCTTGGTACCAAAATACAAAGATTTTGCAATTTAGTCCACAATCTTTTCTTTTCCTCGATTGGGGTCGTTTCCACGTCTTTCTTGATTATGAAGCTTGAAAGTTGAAGAAACCCTAGCTATGGTGAGAGTGAAGTTTCAAAGAAAGCAACTAAATGGGAAGATGACCATTTTGTGTTATTTTTCCTATTTTATTTCATTTAATATCCAAATGACCAAAATGCCCTTAATACCTTTCTTTGAAAATTTTCATGTACAAGCCCATTTTTGTCCAAAATTTTAGAAATTGGTCAAATTGCTATTTAAGACCTCCTAATTAATATTTCAAAGCAATTTCATACTAAAAACTTCTAGAATGCAAGTTTTGCAACTTTTTAGATTTAACCCCTAACTTCAAATTAAGCATTTTATGCATAGAATTTCTTCACAAAATTTTCACACAATCATGCAATCATATCATAAACCTCAAAATAATTATAAAATAATTATTTCTATCTCGGATTTGTGGTCACGAAACCACTATTCCGATTAGGCCCTAATTCGGGATATTACACTCAGTTCACAATCTAGCAATTCATACTATATCAATTCAATAACAATTTGACTACATACATTCACAATGTAGTTGCATTATTTACATACAACTTACCTCAGGTTACAAAATGTACTCGACTAGTCGATTTAGTCGATTTGCTTGGCTTTCCCCCAGTCTAGGTTCAGATTTGGCAATTATTGATCTATGATAAAAAAAATGCGCTCATTTAGTCACTAAACATAATTAGGCAATCTAAAATTCACATCTCAGGTAAAATGACTATTTTGCCCCTAGACCTTGGCAAAATGACCATTTTGCCCCTATGCTCAAAATTTAATTTTTATTGAATTTCTTCGTATCATAGGCCTAGGTGACCCCTTTTTACTCTTATAGCATCACCAAATTCTCACTATCTCACACCCTTATCACCTAATTTCACAAATTTTGCAAAATGGTCTTATAAGGGTTTTCATGAGAAGTTCTTTCACAAAAGTTATCTATTACACAACTAAGACTCATTTTATTCCATTAAAACTCAGCAAACATTACAAATATTTTCATGGAAAAGCCCTAAACTTTCAACCATGTTGCAAAATAGACCTCTCATTAGAAAGCCTATGCTTCTAGGAGTCCAAAAATGTAAAAATCATTAAGAGTCAAAACCACTTACTTGAGAGGCTTAATGTTGCTAAAATTTTTGAAGCTTTCAAAAACACCATTCTTTGCTGAAAATTTCGGTGGAGGAAGAAGATGAAAAAGGATGATATCATCTTCTTTTCACATATTTCTATTTTAGTCAAAATAAGTCACCTAACCCACCTAATTTTAAAATTTTTGTCTCCTCTTGACCTTATAGTCGACTGTGCTCCTTTAAAAAGGGTCTAATTGCTCTTTAAAAGCCCCAATTTTAGTTCTCTAGCTAGTTGACACATTTGGGTACTAAAATGTAACTTTTTCCTTTTATGCGATTTAGTTCTTTCTCGCAATTAGGCTCAAAAACATTAAAATTTGCTCCCCATATTTTTCATACACTGCTATAATCGTACTATAAACTCATAATAATAAAAATAATTTTCCCAACTTTAGATTTGTGGTCCTGAGACCACTGTTCCGATTAGGCCCTAAATCGGGTTGTTACACATGATTTATACATGACTTGAGATCCTGCATGTGTTGCAGAAAGGATTTAGCCTGGACGAGTAATCTGTTGATCTCAAATATAGAAAGGATCTAGCTCGGACGGGTGTTCCTTGAATAGTCAAGCCTCCAGAAGAACATGTGTGCATTGAAGATTTAGCCCGGACGGGTAATCTGATTAGGGTCTGAATTTAGCCTGGACTGGTAATTTAGATCCGAGCTCATTAATGGTGTTTGTCGCTATAAGGGATTTAGCCTGGACTAGTAATCCCGACATCACCTTATGAGTTTACGATACGGGGGATTTATCCTTGACTGGTAATTCCGCCATAAGATGTGTTGTTCACGAGAGTGCATACATAAAATAATCATTCTTACGAATTGATGGTAAATGGATAATCCATCAGAATTTCCTAGAAACTCAACGGGATTAATATAATGTATATAGATGAAATGATGAATGATGAGCTCATCTAAGACAAATTACATGGTACATTATTATTGTGGCTAACTTGCTGATTGAGTGCAAGTGATAGGAATACCATTTTCATGCTTGTTGATTCTGTTGCCTAATATGGTTTTATGCTAATTAATCGGTAAATTTACTTTCCAGTTATTCAGGTTTACTAAGCATGTAAATTCTTACCCCTCTCTTTTCCTTATCATACAGAGCTCGAGGACTCACAAAGATTGAAAGACAGTTGGAGAGTCAATACACTATCAACTGGTCCAGCTTTGGTATATAGACACTTTTATTTTGTTCAATGGCATGTATAGGACTTTTGAGTATTTTGTTATATGTGTCATTTGATTTGCCAAGATGAAGGCATGTAAAGATATACATATCTTTTTGTATATGGCCATGGGAATTGGCTCATTTTGAAGTAGGCTATGACATACAAATCTATGCATGTTTATGTTCATATGTGATGGCTTAGTTATAATTGGCAATGAGTTATAAGAATGAGCCAATCTTGAATGTGTCAAAGAGATATGGAAACCCTTAATACAAAAAGGGAATTAACCTAGCATGTATAAAACCGATGATATGAGGTTTTCATGCAATAAGGTTTATCAAGGTTTTATATAAGTGTATAATTTGGCCTTATCATGTGTAAAAGTAACCTAAAAGTGTGATTGGTTGATAGAGGGTGGCCCAAGGCTTGCAAAATAGCTTAACAAGGTCTACACGAGTAGACACATGGGCATGTGTCTAGGCCGTGTGTGACACACGGCTCGCCCCCATGGGTGTGTGGTATGGTCGTGCGTCCCCTGTACTTAAAATTTTAAGTCAGTATAGTGTAGGGGCTAGACATACGGGCCTGTGTCTTGGCCGTGTGCCCCTAAAAGCAGGCTATCATCATAAATAGAGAGTTACACAGGCTGGGGACACGGGCGTGTTCCAAGCCACACGAGCGTGTGTGACCACACGGCCCTACCCACACGGGTGTATGATTCTCCAAGGTAAGAAAATTTATTAAGTTGCCCAAAATCTATCGAATGTTTTTAATTTTGTCCCGAACAGTCCCGATGTATATTTTAGGCCTCGAAGGCCTGTATAAGGGACAGTATGCATGTGTTTGAAAAGTTTTAAAGTTTTGGGCAAAATTTGGTGAGCGGGTTTTGTATGTCGTGAAAGTTTAAGTCCGGTAATGCCTCGAACCCTGTCCTAATGCTGGATACGGGTGAGGGTGTTACAATAGTATCGTGACTGAGCTTTCCTCAACGACATACCATTACGAAAGTATCTACTTAGTGCTCATCAAATTACCATGTCATAAGTGTGTTACCCTCATAGGATATCATTGATCTATTTGGGATAATATTTGTTTTACCGGTATGATCTTATTTTATCTCATAGTAACCATTACATCTTCTTTCATGAAAAGTGAATCACTAGCAAAGAGTGATCAAGTCATCCATCACAAGGATGAATGACCTATGTTTTAAGCTATGAATGTAACACCCATTATCCAGCTGAATCGCTGGACCTGCATAATGAGATGCTACAACAAATACCAAAAAATTTCATATAATTCATATGATTCTCAAATAAATATTAAATAATCACATATGAGCATGTATAAATGCATTATTTAATCCATTCTAGATAAATATTGAATATACAGAAGCTTAAAAAATATTTTCCCTACATAGAGAACTTTAAAAAATCTTTGCCCTACACCAGCACCTGAAACATGGTAACCCTAATGACATTTCATTTGTATCATACATATTCCTAAAGTTCAAATGAGACTCGATAACCATCAATTAGTCATAATGCAGATACATTCATATATATAAATTGATTCATTTACATTAAAAAAATAATAATGAAAATTCAATTTAAACAACATTATACCGAGTATAGTTCATACAAACTTACCTGGCTAATTTGCAGCAATGACTAGGTACAGGGGCTATTTGAATAGTATATATACATTTTTCATAAACATTCAATTTAGTTCTCATATATATCAATCAATTCAATTCAACCCAAATAATTTCTTAATCACAAATGACTCACCTTGTATTCTTACGATACAAAAATAGTTCAAAATGCCAAAATTTTACAAAGAGTTCGGATTGTAGAAACACAAACTATAAACTTCGAGCTATTTGTCAACAACTTTGTCTTTTATTTTCTTTTTTGAGGAATCCAGGTCGACGTTAGCTATAGATTAAGAACAACACATAAAATCATCAATGTACATCCATTTTCACATTCAATTTCTAAATTATGAAAATTTTGCATATTATTCAATTTAGTCCCTAAAATCGGACTAACATAACTTTCACTTTAAACCTCCAATTTCTATATTGTTTTCACTTTAGGGCTAATTTAACTTCCTATTTCACATTTCTACTACTAAATTTGAAATTTGTGCATTTTAGTTCTTATTGCACAAATTTAACAATTGAATTTATAATTTAGTCCTTTATCAATTCTAAACTTACAATTTATCAAAATAACACCTCAAACTCCAAACATTCAACAATGACACCATCCTAAATCTTTAAAAATTCAAAAATTATGACATGAATCAGCTAGTTTGAAGTATCGGGATTCCAAAAACATAAAAAATTACAATAAAATAACTAAATTAAACTAACCAAATTAGGGCTTGAAATTTTGAAGAACTCAACCGTGTCTTCTCCCTAGTTCTTTTTGCTTCGAAATGTTAAAGAATGAAATGAAAATTGATATTTGTCTTTCAATCCACTAACATATCATCTTTTAAAGTAATTAACTTTTAATATTATTTTATTAAAATTTTATTGCATTTTTAATCTATTACACTTTATTGTCATCCACTATTAATAAATCATTGGTATAATTGCTTCAAAAGTCCCTTATTCAAAGTTCTACCTTAGAATTAAATAAAAATTAATATTTTAACACTTATGCGATTTACCATAATTAAGCACTAATTCGAAAATTTTACCAAACGAAAATTTAATTCACTACCAATATAACTCTATAAAAATTTAATAAAAATATTTATCAGTTTGGTTCACAAAATTAGGGGTTCTAAAACTAGACTTTTTGACACCACTGATGTAACAGCCTGTTTTTCAATGGTGTCAGAAATAGTGGCTTCAGGGCCACAAATTCGATGTGTAAGCTCATAAATATTATTATTTAATATTTACGAATAATATATGGTGTAATACTAAAATTTGATTTAATGATTTTTGGTTAAATGGAAGAACAATTAGGTTCAAGTGGTATGACCCTAAAGTTAAGTGGTTTTAGAAAATGAGGTATCGAGACCTCGTTTCTATAAACCGAGCTATAAATATTTTTATAGATACTTATGGAGTGATATTAAGGTTGTATTAAAGTTTCATTAAAAAAATTTGATGTTTAGATAGTTAATTACGAGAAAAGGACTAAATTGTAAAAGTTGTAAAAGTAAGTTGCTATTAGATAATGGAGTCAAATGGCTAGGGAAGGATTAATAAGGGGACTACCATTCAAATTTCGTGAAATTTAAGTAGTTAAAAAATGAAAAATGATAATTTAATTAATAAAAGGATAAGTTATAATAAAATTAAAACCATCATCTTAGAAATTTAGCAACTGAAACACCATGGCAAGAAGAACCATGCTTGGGCCATTAATTTTCTCATGCATGGTAAGCCATTTTCACCCATTTCTTTTAATTTTTATATTTTTGAGATTGTTGCAATTAGGTCTAGCTGGTTCATACCTTCGTTTTTGAAATTGTTAAAGATTTTGAATGTTACCATTGATTAATATTTGTGATTTTAGATGTTAAATGATGAATTTGAAGTATTAGTTGTAATTTATAAGTATTTTGTTAAGTAAATTTTGATAAATTTAATGATTAGAGATTAAATTGTTGAAATAGTAAAAATACAAGGATTTAATGTTAAATAACAAATATCGGCTTTATTGGATGCTATCAACATTCGGCTGGTGTGAATTTTCAATAAAATTAGTTTATTTGCATGATTAGGACATAGGGACTAAATTGAATAAAAATCAAAAGTTGAGGGTAATTTTGTAAAAATGTCAAAAAAAACTAAATCGCATAAAATGAATTGGTTTTACTGTCTATGTTAATGAATTGAATGGAATTATCAATTTAGATTGAGAACAAGTGGAAAGTCAAGGAGAAGAGAAAATTACCAAATAGCCCCTGTACCTAGTCATTGCTGCAAATTAGCCAGGTAAGTTTGTATGAACTATACTCGGTATAATGTTGTTTAAATTGAATTTTCATTATTATTTTTTTAATGTAAATGAATCAATATATATATGAATGTATCCGCATTATGACTAATTGATGGTTATCGAGTCTCATTTGAACCTTAGGAATATGTATGATACAAATGAAATGTCATTAGGGTTACCATGTTTCAGGTGCTGGTGTAGGGCAAAGATTTTTTGAGCTTCTGTATATTCAATATTAATCTAGAATGGATTAAATAATGCAGTTATACATGCTCATATGTGATTATTTAATATTTATTTGAGAATTATGTGAATTATATGAATTTTTTTGGTATTTTGTAGCATCTCATTATGCAGGTCCAGCGATTCAGCTGGATAAGGGGTGTTACATTCATAGCTTAAAACATAGGTCATTCATCCTTGTGATGGATGACTTGATCACTTTTTGCTAGTGATTCACTTTTCATGAAAGAAGATGTAATGGTTACTATAAGATAAAATAAGATCATACCGATAAAACAGATATTATCCCAAATAGATCAATGATATCCTATGAGGATAACACACTTATGACATGGTCATTTGACGAGCACTAAGTAGATACTTTCGTAATGGTATGTCATTGAGGAAAGCTCAGTCACGATACTATTGTAACACCCCTCACCCGTATCCAGCGTCAGGATAGGGTTCGAGGCATTATCGGACTTAAACTTTCACGACATACAAAACCCGTTCACCAAATTTTGCCCAAAAATTTAAAACTTTTCAAACACGTGCATATTGTCCCTTATACAGGCCTTCAAGGCCTAAAATATACATCAGGATGGTTCGGGACAAAACTAAAAACATTCGATAGATTTTGGGCAACTTAATAAATTTTCTTCCATTGGAGAATCATACGCCCGTGTGGGTAGGGCCGTGTGGTCACACACGCTCGTGTGGCTTGGAACATGCCCGTGTCCCCAGCTTGTGTAGCTCTCTATTTATGACGTTAGCTTGCTTTTAGAGGCACACGGCCAAGACACAAGCCCATATGTCTAGCCCCTGCACTATACTGACTTAAAATTTTAAGTACAGGGGATGCACGACCATACCACACACCCATGGGGGCGAGCTGTGTGTCACACACGGCCTAGACACACGCCCGTGTGTCTACTCGTTTAGACCTTGTTAAGCTATTTTGCAAGCCTTGGGTCACCCTCTATCAACCAATCACACTTTTAGGTTACTTTTACACATGATAAGGCCAAATTATACACTTATATAAAACCTTGATAAACCTCATTGCATGAAAACCTCATATCATCAGTTTTATACATGCTAGGTTAATTCCCTTTTTGTATTAAGGGTTTTCATATATCTTTGACACATTCAAGATTGGCTCATTCTTATAACTCATTGCCAATTATAACTAAGTCATCACATATGAACATAAACAAGCGTAGATTTGTATGTCATAGCCTACTTCAAAATGAGCCAATTCCCATGGCCATATACAAAAAGATATGTATATCTTTACATGTCTTCATCTTGGCAAATCAAATGACACATATAACAAAATACTCAAAAGTCCTATACATGCTATTGAACAAAATAAAAGTGTCTATATACCAAAGCTGGACCAGTTGATAGTGTATTGACTCTTCAACTGTCTTTCAATCTTTGCGAGTCCTCGAGCTCTGTATGACTAGGAAAAGAGAGGGGTAAGAATTTAGATGCTTAGTAAACCTGAATAACTGGAAAGTAAATTTACCGATTAATTAGCATAAAACCATATTAGGCAACAGAATCAACAAGCATTAAAATGGTATTCCTATCACTTGCACTCAATCAGCAAGTTAGTCACAATAATAATGTACCATGTAATTTGTCTTAGATGAGCTCATCATTCATCATTTCATCTATATACATCATATTAATCTCGTTGAGTTTCTAGGAAATTCTGATGGGTTATCCATTTACCATCAATTCGTAAGAATGATTATTTTATGTATGCACTCCCGCGAACCACACATCTTATGGCGGGATTACCAGTCAAGGCTAAATCCCCCGTATCGTAAACTCATAAGGTGATGTCGGGATTACTAGTCCAGGCTAAATCCCTTATAACGACAAACACCATTAATGAGCTCGGATCTAAATTACCAGTCCAGGCTAAATTCAGACCCTAATCGGATTACCCATCCGGGCTAAATCCTCAATGCACACATGTTCTTCTGGAGGCTTGACTATTCAAGGAACACCCGTCCGAGTTAGATCCTTACTATATTTGAGATCAACGGATTACTCGTCCAGGCTAAATCCTTTCTACAACACATGCAGGATCTCAAGTCATGTATAAATCATGTGTAACAACTCGATTTAGGGCCTAGTTGGAATAGTGGTCTCGGGACCACAAATCTAAAGTTGGGAAAATTATTTTTATTATTATGAGTTTATAGTACGATTATAGCAGTGCCTGAAAAATATGGGGAGCAAATTTTAATGTTTTTGAGCCTAATTGCGAGAAAGAACTAAATCGCATAAAAGGAAAAAGTTACATTTTAGTACCCAAATGTGGCAATTAGTTAGAGAACTAAAATTAGGGCTTTTAAAGAGCAATTAGACCCTTTTTAAAGGAGCATAGCCGATAATAGGGTCAAGAGGAGACAAAAATTTTAAAATTAGGTGGGTTAGGTGACTTATTTTGACTAAAATAGAAATAGGTGAAAAGAAGATGATATCATCCCTTTTCATTTTCTTCCTCCATCGAAATTTTCAACAAAGAATGGGGTTTTTGAAAGCTTCAAAATTTTTAGCAACATTAAGCCTCTCAAGTAAGTGGTTTTGAAAGTTTCTGTTAATGATTTTTACATTTTTGGACTCCTAGAAGCATAGGCTTTCTAATGAGAGGTCTATTTTGCAATATGGTTGAAAGTTTAGGGTTTTTCCATGAAAATATTTGTGATGTTTGCTGAGTTTTTATGGAATAAAATGAGTCTTAGTTGTGTAATAGACAACTTTTGTGAAAGAACTTCTCATGAAAACCCTTATAAGACCATTTTGCAAAATTTGTGAAATTAGGTGATAAGGGTGTGAGATAGTGAGAATTTGGTGATGCTATAAGAGTAAAAAAGGTTCACCTAGGCCTAAGATACGAAGAAATTCAATAAAAATTAAATTTTAAGCATAGGGGCAAAATGGTCATTTTGTCAAGGTCTAGGGGCAAAATAGTCATTTTACCTGAGATGTGAATTTTAGATTGCCTAATTATGTTTAGTGACTAAATGAGTGCATTTTTTTTATCATAGATCAATAATTTCCAAATCTGAACCTAGACCGGGGGAAAGCCAAGGAAATCGACTAAACTGACTAGTCGAGTACATTTTGTAACCTGAGGTAAGTTGTATGTAAATAATGCAACTACATTGTGAATGTATGTAGTCAAATTGTTATTGAATTGATATAGTATGAATTGCTAGATTTTGAACTGAGAATGCATATTATTGATCGAGATAATAGAAAGATCTAGTTGGGACCCTAGGAAACAAACCAGATATTCATGCCATAACATTTGGATTACTTGTGTGCTAGTGTAAGACATGTCTAGGACATGCATCGACCACATTATGAGTGCTAGTGTAAGACCATGTTTGGGACATGGCATCAACGTAGAGATGAGTGCCAGTGTAAGACATGTCTGGGACTAGCATCGGCCTCGATGATGATAGCTAGTGTAAGACATGTCTGGGACATGCATCGGCTAAGAGTGGTGCTAGTGTAAGACATGTCTGGGACATGCATCAGCACGTATATACAAGAGCTAGTGTAAGACCATGTACGGGACATGGCATCGACAACTTATCCCATGTTTGAGGCTTACAGAATATCCGGTAGTATTCCGAAAGGTTCAACTTTAAAGGTTATGAAAGTGCTTTAATAAAGAAAAATATAATAATGTTATGAGTGATACAGGTACTTGTTTGGAATTCAATGAGTAATGAGCTCAAATTAGAAAATGTGACTTGAGTAGATGGTAATGAGTAAGTTAAGTTTATACTTACCTTTGAGTTATGAGCATGATGACTAATGGTGAATTTTTTGTTGTATATTTATTTATATGCAACTTACTAAGCTTTATGCTTACTCTCTTTCCTTTCCCTTTTCTTTCAGTGTCGCTTAATTAGCTGAAGGATCCCTTGAAGTCGGAGATATCGATCACACTATAAATCGAAGCA
Source organism: Gossypium longicalyx (assembly GCA_025698465.1). Classification (NCBI taxonomy): domain Eukaryota; kingdom Viridiplantae; phylum Streptophyta; class Magnoliopsida; order Malvales; family Malvaceae; genus Gossypium; species Gossypium longicalyx. Next base: position 62,469,201 of record CM046997.1, read on the forward strand.
CTTGGTATAGTATCAATCTTCTTTTGAGTATCGCATGTATAGGGCTAGACTATGATGTTTGATTTAATGAGAAATTGGTTATGTATTTTGGCTTAAGCCAAAAGCCCTTCATTTTGTATCAAGTCTAGAATAATGGCTATTATTTTTTGGTAAATGCATATAATGTTCTTTCTATGGATGAATTGGTGTCTATTGTGGTGAAATTAGTATATTGAAATGATCTTGTGTAGGTTGTGTAAAATGAGTGACAAAATGGCCTCCTTTTGTCCACACGGGCAAGGCACATGGACGTGTGTCTAGGCCATGTGTGACACACAGCTCACTCCCATGGGTGTGTATTATGGCCGTGCGTCCCCTGCACTTAAAATTTTAAGTCAGTTTAGTATACGGGTAGGCCACACGGGCGTGTGTTATGGCTGTGTTTCAAAGCCAGTATTGCACACGGGCTAAGGGCACGGGCGTGTCCCAAGCCACGCGGACGTGTGTGACCACACGGTCTATACCTAAACGAGCGTGTGGAGCCTTAAAGCATGAACTTTCCAAGTTTTTCTTAAGTTCTCGATTTAGTACCGAACCATCTCTAATGTATGTTTTGGGCCTCGTGAGCCTATTTAAGGGACAAAATGCATGTGAACAAGAAGTTTTAAGTTAAAAGAAATTTTATGGCCCGGTTTTATATGCGTATGCTTGAGTTAAGTCCGGTAGCACCTCGAACCTTGTCCCAGCATTGGATACGGGCGAGGGGTGTTACATTATCCATCGAATTATCCTTTTTAACCTCAACCAGGACATTTATCAACATGTCACTATTAAAGGTGTATTTCATGGATTTTCATGCCATTAACAAATGAATTTTTTTATACATTCACAAATCAAGCAATTAGGTATATTATGAGTTTATTTTAAGTTATCCGAACTTACTTGGTACTCATCTCAGTATCGTGTTTTGGTTATTTCGAAACCTTTCGTTTTCCTAGATCGACCTTCGAAATTTGTTCATCAGGGTCTATAACAATAAAGATAAATTATTAACACCTCACATTGTACTTTTCGAGTCTAAATTTCACCCCGGTCCAAAAGACCGTTTTGCTCCTAACCTTTCACAGTTTTACGATTTAGTCCCTAGGCTCGTATAATGAAATGCATGCAATTTCTACCTTACCCAAGCCTAGCCGAATGTTTTTCCCTCTTATGGTAGCCCACATTTTCCATTAGTTTCACATTTCTACCACACATTTTACACCTTTTGCAAAAAGGCTCTTTTAGGGGTTTTTCATGAAAATCACCTTGGAAAAGATGTTTAACGCACATCCAACTTTCATATTCCTCCATAAATAATCAAAATACAAGTAACTCATGCATGGGCAAATTTCTAAACATGAACCCTAGCACGAAATAAGGGTAGAGATAGAGAGAGTAAGCTACCAGGATTTCAAAAATACGGAGAACATTAAAAACGTGGCTTGAGAGCACTTACTATTGAGTTTGAAAATGTTGAAAACCCTAGCTATGGAGGACTTGAGAATTTTGGCTGGTACAAGAGAGAAGATGGCTGATTTTTGCCTTCTTTTTCCCATTTTATTTCATTAAAATGCCAAATGACCAAAATGCCCTTAAAACCTTTCTTTAAGATTTCGTCCATACAAGCCAATTGATGTGCGTGATAAGTTTTAAATTTATGATTGATCGTACTTGAAAACTAACTATTATCATGATGAAGGCAAGTGCACCTACCGAATAGTAGTATAGCTTATAGCAAGACCGGAATGTCGAACCCACAGGGACTAAAAGTACTAGTATTAACCTTCTTTTTATTATCTAGCCTAAAAATAAGGGGATTTGCTTTATCTAAAATAATCAACTAAACTAAGAATGCAGAGGAAGTAAATTGGGGAAATACTTTTTGGGAAAACTGATTGATTTGGACAATACCCAAGGAAAAATCCACCTAGACTTCATTTGTTATTTGACTCTGAATTAGACGATTTATTCACTTGACTCGATTCGTAGAAATCCCTAATTTATATTATTTTCTCTCTTGAGACTAACAACGTCTAACCCTAGGTTGATTAATTGAAACCTCTTTCTAATTAAAACCCTTAGTGTTGCATTAACTCGATCTATGGATCCCCTTATTAGGTTTGACCCTAATCCGGCAGATTTATGTTGCCCTATGTCTAGGGGTGCAATCAACTCCGCTTAATTATGCTAGATCTACTCTTAGACAGGGACTATTGCTCCTCTGAATAAGCACATCAATACTTGAATCAATATCTTGGAATATTAAAGCAAGAATTAAGAATACATAATTAAGAATAAATCAAGTATTTATCATATAATTCAGAAAATAGTAACAAGATCCATCTTAGGTTTCATTCCCCTTAAGTATTTAGGGGATTTAGTTCATATGTGTAAAAGAAAACATGTCAGAAGAATAATAATAATCACAAAACATAAAGAAACCCAAAACCCCTGAAGGAAGTTTAAGGGAGATCTTCAGTCTTGAAGGAGAATCCGACTTCTAAGATGGATCAATCGGCTTTCTTTAAGTAATTCCTTGCCTCCTAGTCTGTATGCCCCCTTTAATCCTCCTCTAGGGTGTTTATATAGGCTTTAGAATGCCTCAGAACCCTTCAAAGTGCCCTTTTCCAAATAAAACTAAACTTGGGCCCGATAGGGACACGGCTGTGTGCCACGCCCGTGTGAGGCAGCTTAGGCCGTGTTAAAGTCTGTTAAATAGACACGGGCATGTGGTCTACCCGTGTGAGGAAGTCCAGGCTATGTTGATTTCCCACGTTGACCTATTTTTTCTGTTTTTGGCCCGTTTCTCGCTCTTTTTACTCTCCTATGCTCTCCTAAGTATAATACATGAAATTAAAGGATTAGGAGCATCAAATTCCACAAATCTAATGATAATTCATCCAAAAATGTGCTAAGCATGGGATAAAAATATGTATAAATTACGACTTATCAAATACCCCCACACTTAAGCGTTTGCTTGTCCTCAAGCAAGATCATTAATTCACAACTAAGAATTCATTTTTCTCAACTTATAATTCCTATCAATAATATTTCAAAATAATCCATAACTAATCATACATTGAAAATTTAACTAGAAGAACATCAAAGTTTCAAACATTCCAAGTTGAGCATTTTATCACGAAAACATAGGTATCTCCCCTCATCTAAGTAATCACCTTTGATTCAAAATATCACAGAGTTTAACATCCTCACTAAAGATTCACTCAAATCACTCGGGGTGTTTAAGGACAACAATTTTAGCACTCAACAGTCAATATGAAGAGTTATTACCATAGGATTACGTGAAAATCAAATCTCCACCACTATATATTGAGATTATATATCAATCAAAAGGTCTTTAGCGGGTTGTAACGTGGCTTTGTTAGGGGGTGTGGTCACAAGCTGAAAGAGAAGGTTAGAATCGAGATTGAGTTGAAAAATTACCTAAGTAGAAAAATACAAAAACTGACAAATTACATTCCTAATTAGATGGTCTTAGAATTGAGTTTTTCATAATGGATACATTACAGCAACTTCATTTGTTTTTAAGGTCAAATCAAGTAACATAGAATTTTGCTATGAAAAATAGAACATAGCTAAGCAGTTTATTCAAATCAAATCTTGACAAAAATAGGGATTAATTTAATTGAGGGGATTTCAATAATAATGGGTTATGGGTTAATATTGAGGGTAAATCAATGAATGGCTTGTTAGGCTCAAAGGTGGTTCACTAAGGGTTAATTATGATGATAAACTTTTATGGGGTGAGTGGGTTAAACCTAAGTGCCTTTATCATCTCGACATATCAAATCAATGGTGTGGTCTTGACATGCATAAATGCCTAAACTTGATGTTAACTCAATATTGATACACTCATAGCAATAATAAAAGTCAGCATGAAAGAAATAATATATGCTCTAAAAGCTCAAGATCTCACAAAAATTATGGCTTTTTGATGTTAACTCTGTGAATTTCAATTTCAAGATAATACCTAAACTTGGGGAAATAACCTAAAAAATTTTAATTCTCAAAAATCAACTTATCATGCTTGATTCTCTAATTACTTAAAGTTTAAATAGTAAATGCATAAATGTCTATGTTTTAATTCAAGATGTATCAATAAAAATCATAAATTAATCAAAATTCATCTAATAGTGGTATGAGTGAGTCACATGAGAATCAAACAAAATTCAAGGATTTTTCTGATAATAATATAAATAACCCCTCACACTTAAAATGTACATTTTCCTCAATGTACAAAGATAGATTTACTGAAAATATAGATATAGGATCATAAGATAAGGAGAGAAGTGAAACTTCCTGAATGTTAAATGGAATCCTTGAATTGAAGTTATGGAAAGTAATCGACTAATGCAAGGGTGAGGTTGGAGGAGGATACTACAGTGGTGGTAGATGTTGTTAGTCTACAACTGTTGCGCCAAAAAAATATTATAACTGGTGGTAGCTATGGTCATGGTCAAGCAGGGCATGACAATCGTGGAGGACCTTTTCCAGTGGAGTTGCAATTTCTTAAGTAGTACTGAATTGGAGCTCTTCATAACTGCGATAGAATTAATAACTCTTGAAGAAATATAAAGTAGCATGATTACTCGTAAAGAAATGGCCAAAAACATAAATTGCTTAATATAAATTGTAAAACCTAAAGATGAAGTAAAAATAGTATCAAAGAGAAATAAAATAAAAAGTAATTTAAAAAAGATAACTAAAGATAAAAGTAAAAAAATAAAAATAAAAATGATAAATAAAGTGAATTAGGGTTAGGGGTAATTTAAAAAGGGGCCACGGTTGTGTGAGCCTTGTTTTGGGCCACAAGGTCGTGGCCCACGCCCGTGTGGTAGTCTCTCAGCCCGTGTTTTTCATGTTTTAGAATTTGGGCGCGTCTGGTATTCGGCCCACGCCTGTGTTCTTTGGGCGTGTTAGTGCACACGGCCGTGTCCTACTTCGTTCGCTTCTCCCATGCCCGTGTATATATGCGCATGCCCATGTTATTTTGACAATTTCATCCACGAGTGGTGGGCATGGGCGTGTCACACACCTGTGTTAATTTCTTAGTTTCTACTACGGCTTATAGACATGGGCGTGTTGCCCGCCCATGTAGTTTTGGTAGAATTACCCATAGTCATGTCGCACGGCTATGGCAACGTATCGAATCCCATGTTTTGGAAAAAAATTTTGCTCTGTTTTCACACGACCATATTGCACGGCCGTGTCGCCTCCCGTAGTATGAACACGACATAAGGCACGCCCGTGTGCCTGGCCGTGTGGATTTGGAAAACCTGTGTTCAATGACTCAGTTAATGATTTAGATGTTAAAAACTAAAATTTCAAGAAATCAACACCATTAGTGCTCGGGTTGCCTCCCGAGAAGTGCTTATTTAGAGTCTAAGCTTGACTCTACCTTGTGGGTATATTCAAGGAAGTTCGTGGAGCTGTAGCTCCTCTCTATCGTCTTTAAAATTCTCACCGTTATAAAGTTTGAGATGATGTCCATTTACCTTGAAAGTGCCTTGTGATGGGTGACTTACCTCTACTGTGCCATATGGAAAGACAGTTTGGACTATGAAAGGACCTAACCATCATGATTTAAGCTTCCCAGGAAATAATTTGAGCCTCGAGTTATATAACAAGACAAGATCTCTGACTTCAAATTGCTTACATTGCCTTAAACGAGCGTCGTGGCGGCGCTTCGTTGCTTCCTTGTATATGCGTGAATTTTCATATGCATTGGTTCGCCACTCATCTAACTCGTTTAACTACATCAACCTTTTTTCACCTGTAAGTTTGAGATCAAGGTTTAGAAACTTTATAGTCCAGAATGCCTTGTGTTCTAACTCAAACGGTAGATGACAACCTTTTCCATAGACAAGTCTGTAAGGAGATGTGCCTGTGGGTGTCTTAAAAGCAATTCTATAAGCCCATAAAGAATCATCTACTTTCATCACCCAATCCTTCCTATTTGATTCTATTATCTTCTCTAAGATACGTTTAAGTTCTCAGTTTGCTACTTCAACTTGTCCACTAGTCTGAGGATGGTAAGGGGTAGCTGTTCTATGATGAACTCCGTATTTCTTAAGTGTCTTATCAAATTGGGCATTACTAAAATGAGTACCCTATCACTGATAATTGCTCTAGGTGTTCCAAATCGAGAGTAAAGTTTCTTAAAGAATCGTACTACTACTCTTGTATCATTAGTAGGTAAAGCTTGGGCTTCAACCCGTTTGGACATATAATCAACAGCTACTAAGATGTATTTATTCCCAAATGAACTAGGGAATGGACCCATGAAGTCGATACCCCAAGTGTCAAATATTTCACATGAAAGCATATATGTTTGAGGCATTTCATCACGTTTGGAGACATTACCTGTCCGTTGGCATTTGTCACAAGTAGTAGCATACCTGTTGGCGTCTTTGAATAGAGTGGGCCAAGAAAAACCTGATTCAAGCATTTTATGTGCGGTCTTAGTTCCACTGTAATGTCCTCCAGTCAGTCCTGAGTGGCAATGTTCTAAGATCTTCAATGCTTCTGACCTTGTAACGCATCTCCTAGTGACTTGATCTGCACATGCACAGAAAAGAAAGGGATCTTCCCAAAAGTAGTTTTTCACATCAGTAAAGAATCGCTTCTTTTACTGATATGCCAACCCTTTTGGGATAACGTTAGCAGCTAAAAAATTCACAATGTCTGCAAACCAAAGTACCTCAGAATCAGATGTAGCAAAAAACTGTTCTTCAGGGAGTGAATCATTTATTTCAATTTTATCTAGCTCTTTGGTACTTGAATTTTTGAGCCTAGAGAGATGGTCAGCCATGAGATTTTTAGCTCCTTTCTTATCCTGAATCTCTAAGTCAAGTTCCTGCAATAACAGAATCCATCAAATGAGTCGAGGTTTTGCATCAGTCTTAGTTAAAAGGTAGCGAAGAGCATAATGGTCAGTATAAATTACAACTCTAGACAATATTAGATATGGCCTAAACTTATCGAATGCAAAAACCACAGCTAGTAGCTCTTTCTCTATGGTGGTGTAGTTTTTTTTGTGCGGCTGTCAAAGTTTTGCTAGCATAATAAATAGGTTGAAAATGCTTGTCTCTTCGCTATCCCAAAATTGTACCTACTACAAAATCACTCGCATCACACATTAGTTCGAAAGGTAAATTCCAATCAGGTGCGATTATAATTGGAGCATTAATCAATTTATCTTTTAAAGTATTAAATGCTTCTAAGCATTCCTGATCGAAATTAAAGGGCACATCTTTTTCTAGTAATTTAGTCAAAGGCTTAGCTATTTTTAAAAAGTCTTTAATAAATCTTCTATAAAACCTAGCATGTCCTAAAAAGCTTCTAATAGCCTTAACCGAACTAGGGGGAGGTAGTTTTTCAATGGTTTCAATTTTAGATTTATCAACCTCGATCCCTTTACTAGAAATTTTATGTCCTAACACAATACCTTCTTGAACCATAAAGTGACATTTTTCCCAATTAAGCATAAGGTTCGTTTCCTCATATCTTATTAAAACTCATTTTAATTTTTTAAGGCAAAGATGGAAAGAGTTATCGAATACCGAGAAATCATCCATAAATACCTCCATGATGTCTTCTACGAGTTCATCAAAAATGGCCATCATGCAACGCTGAAAAGTAGCAGGAGCGTTACATAATCCAAAAGGCATTCTACAATAAGAAAACGTACCATATGGACATGTAAATGTCATTTTTTCCTAATCTTTAGAAGCTATTGGGATTTGAAAATAACCAGAGAGTCCGTCTAAAAAGCAGTAGTACATGTGCCCTAATAATCTTTCCAACATTTGGTCAATGAATGGCAAGGGGAAGTGATCTTTTCTCATGGCATTATTCAGCTTCTTATAGTCAATGCAAACCCTCCAACCTGTGGCTATCCTTGTTGGGATTAGCTCATTCTTCTTATTGGCTACCACAGTCATGCCTTCTTTCTTAGGAACAACTTGCACTGGACTTACCTAAGAACTATCAGAAATAGGATAAATAATTCCAGCATCTAGGTGTTTAATTACCTCAGCTTTAACTTCTTTCATATTGGGGTTCAGTCGTCCTTGAGCTTGCACACATGGCTTATATTCATCTTCAATTAAAATTTTGTGGGTGCAGAAAGAAGGGCTGATCCCTTTATTGTCAGAAATTTTCCAAGCTATGGCCCTTTTATGCTCTCTTAATACTTGGAGTAATTCCTCTTTCTCCTTGGGTTTTGCAAGTTAGAAGCAACAATCACTGGTAATGTAGAATTATTTCCAAGGAATGCGTATTCCAAGTGATTTGGCAATTGTTTAAGTTCTAGTTTGGGAGGTTCTTCAATAGAGGGTTTTTGCTTAAGTTCATCGTTTGCCTTCACACCCTCATATTCTGTTTATCTTGAGAAGGGTTCATTAAAGTTTAGTTCAGTTTTTACCTCACCTATCTCAGAATCATCATCATCTACCTCCTTTTCTTGGGCAAAAATCGTTCCAATGTGTCTTTATGCACGATTTCCTAAAAAGAATCTTGAGTAGCATGATCAATAGAGTCAATAAAATAACATGAATCATCCTATTCCCTAGAGAATCTCATGGCATCATAAATTTTAAAAATAATCTCTTCGTCAACTACTCTAAGCACAAGTTTACCATCACCCACATCAATAACCGCTCTAGTAGTGGCTAAAAATGGACGACCTAATATTAGAGGCACCTTAACATCCTCATCCATGTCAAGCACAACAAAATTGACAAGGAATATAAATTTATCTACTTTTACAAGTACGTCCTCTATAATACCCCTAGGATATTTAACAGATCTATTAGCCAGTTGAATACTCATCCTAGTGGGCTTTGGTTCCCCAAGGCCAAGTTGCTTAAACATTTTATACAGTATCAAATTAATGCTAGCGCCTAAATCAGCTAGTTCCTTCTCAACATTCAAACTACCAATTAAGCAAGGAACAGTAAAACTTCTTGGATCTTTCAGTTTGATTGGCAGTTTATTTTGGAGTATAGCCGAGCATTCGTAGTTGAGTTCTGCTGTAGACAATTCTTCAAACTTCTTTTTATTTGTTAGAAGCTCCTTTAAAAATGTAACGCCGCAAAAATCCCAAAATTCCAATTTTTTCTTCGGTTCTGATAAAAAGTGTGCTTAGTATTCTCGGTTAAGTGTTAACTGTGTGATAGTAGGTCTCGGTTAAGGTTTGAGTCTAACCTAAGGGTAAAGAAATTATGGGTTAATAATTAAAAGAATCTTGATGGCAAGTAGGTGGGCTTTTGCATAAATGAAGGAAGAATTGGACACAAGGAAGCCTTGTGGTGGAGCAGCAAGTAGCGTCACATGCAAGGCAAGGCAAGGGAGTATGGGGTTCAAATCCCACCTTGCACAAAAGAGGGATTTATTTTTGCTTAAGAGTTGGACAGAGGTGGCGTTGGAATGAACTCTGTAGAGAGTGATAAGAGGAGAAATTTGAGGTGGGGATTAAAGGGTTATCAGGGAGAAAAACTAGAAGATGAGGAGTGAAGAAGAGGTGGAGCCAAACTGGGAATTTGGGCATGGGAAATTCGGCTATAGAGGCTATATATAGGTGTCGAATGTAAGGTTACCAGGCTAATGCCGAATTCTCCTTCACCTTATTGCTAGAAACCTTTTTTTTTTCTTTTTCTCTCCAAGATCTAAAAGCCGAAAATCCCTTATTCTTCTTTTGTGTTCTTGTGTCGAAATTCCATTCTTCCTTTACTCAAATCTTTTTGATTCACTTTTAGTCTAGCCGACTTCTTCTTTTTTTTTCCCTTAGAGCCGAATAACCCTCTTTTTTCCATACAAATCGTAAGGGTCGAATACCCTTGGTGCCGCCACTACTATTTCTATCCGGTCAGTCCTGGTGTAAGTGCTTTGTTCTTCCAATCAGTTTTTCTAAGTATCAATTACTTTGTTCCTCACTTCTTCTAATCGGTTTTGGTAGGATTAGTATCGAATCCCAGTCTTTTGGATCCTTACCGATTTGCTCCTCAGGTGTGAGACTTTGGTAAGTGTTCTTCACTTAGTAAGGGTTGGCCAAATAGGCTTTAGTAGAAAAGGTGACATATGTTGGATACAAGTTACCCATTATATTTTTAATGATAAAGCTTAATGCAGATCTGAAAGGTACTCGTGGTTAGTGATCAAGGGAAAGCTATTAAGGCTTGGCGTTTCAGGTAAGGTTAAGGTGAGATTTTGGCTTTTGGTAAAGTATTCGATAAGTATGTGAGATTATATCTTGAGTGATGTCAATTGTAGGTTCGTGGCTAGGAAGATTGTAGCACGCTTTCTTACTAGGTGTGTATATACACTGCACACACACAATAAATTAGCAAATCCCGAAATGTCGAAATGCCGAAAAGTCGAAAAGCTAAAACTTTGGCTACAACAGACTTGCGAGTGCGCGAACACTCATGAGGGGGAAACTGATAGGTTGTCTGAGGCCCCATGGGTGATTCCATGGACTTGGGCTGTGAATTGGCCAACTGGGCCAGAAGGGGCTTAATGGGCCCGATGGGCTATTGGGCCATAATAGGCGAAAATTGATAATTGATGCTATGTGATGGAAAATTCAAATATGAGCATGACTATAAATGTGATTTGGGCATAATGGGCCATATAAATGTGATTTGGGCCTAATGGGACATACAAATGTGATTTGGGCCTAATGGGCCATATACAGCTATGTCGATTTCTTTGGGATTTGTAAAGGGTTTTAGGCCTAGTATATGATGACTGCATAAAACTTAATTAATTAAATGAGACCATGGACAAGTCATATGGTTAAGGTATGGCAACGGGTATATGCATGTCTAGGATTAGATCTAGGGAGAGCTTGGTACTTAAGCGGTCTTAATGACTCACCTCTTCTCTGGAATCCTACCTAGTGCATAGTATTTGTTCATCTTAGCTCACGAGATTTGTTAACGGGCTAAGGTAAGTAAAAACCTCCAATAAAGGAAAAATTACCGAAATGCCCCTAAGGGCAAAAATGACCAAAATACCCCTATGTGTTGAATATAAGTTTTATGGATGTTACATGTATATCTGCTGCATACATACGGTATTATGCTTAGGTTGCATCTGGGTTGGGAATTATGGCACGGAGGAAGTATATGAGGATCGCATGGTTGCTTGACAATCGTGGATCCACCGACGGCTTTTAAGCCCAATATATGAATGAAGGTAGTTCTGCAACCGGGCTACCATTGATGTGTATCGGTTGGGTGGGTCGATATTTATATCCCCACATGATGTGTATTGGGGGACGGAGTTGATGTGTAGCGGTTGGATTATTGGGGTGGGATTGCACTGCATTGCATTGCATGTATGATTTTGTGGTGGTTAATGTTTGCTTTATGTATGTTGAGGGCAGTACACACTGAGTTTACGAAAACTCACCCCCTCTTTTATTTTTCTCAGGTGATGCTCAGTAGAAGGTTTAGCGTTTGGAGGGACTCTGGGTTTCCTTTTAAAAGCATATAAGTTTTTAGTTTATCGAGAAATTTTTAGACCGGATTGTAATAAGGCCTTCCCTTTTTGTTATTATTTGGATTAATATTTTTATGTGTTGTAATTACGAGAAGTTGAGCATGAGTTCTTAAATCATAACATGTTTTTCTACGTTTCCGCAACTAAATTTTAAAATGACAGATTTTCATAAATCACATATTTTAACCAAGCTTTTGCGATTGAAAAGAGAGTTTTTATAAGTTTATCAAGGTCTCATATTTTAAAGAAGGGTTTTCAATGAAAATAAGGTTTTCGCTAAAACACTTCAATGTGACGCGCTAGATTCGGCCATAACGTCCGGGCCGGGTTTTGGGTGTACGTTTAGTGATATCAGAGCCCAGGTTACAAAACTCAGGCTATGAAGTGGGCCTTATTATTTGGTTTCTTTCTACTTAAAAAAATTTTGGATCACAATGTTTTGGAAAAAGGGAAATCTTGCTAAGCGGCACACCGAGTCTCCGATGTCGAACCAAGTAAGCTCTTTTATTCTTAAGCCTGTTTAAATTAATATACAGTCGATAGTTAGAGGGCTACTTCAGATGATTATGTTAGAGTGGAACTAAAGCCCGTAGGATCTTGAAACTGTAAAGGATTTTCGAAAACACTCTTCTCTTTTTAATACTTTCATAAGACATCGGTTAATTATTGAAACTAACTAAAGCTTCATAAAATTTTTGAATCGATGATGAGTGTAAGAAGAGGTGCAAGAGGCCGTGGGCGAGGCCACAGAAGTGCTAGTGCTGAATCGTCAGTATCGGGCCATATGCCCGATGTTGGAGTAGATGGGGCTCCAGCCTTACTGGTAGGTTAGAATGGACAGTATGACCGGACCGCGGGAGAAGATGCATTGTCACAAGCAATGCTGAGGATTTTGGAAAGGGTCGCTAGGCCCAATAACGGTACGAGAAATCGGGGTCCATTCCGGAACAACTTCGTTCAAATGGGGCTAAGATCTTTAAGGGCGTGGCTGGTGTGGCTCCTAATGTGGCGGAATACTGGTTGGAGGCCACTGAAAGGATAATGGAGGACTTGGACTGTTCACCTAAACAAAAGCTGAAAGGGGAGGTGTCACTGTTTATGGAAGAAGCTTACCAATGGTGGCTAACAGTGAAAGAAGGCACCCAACCTGAGCAGGTCACGTGGGAGTTCTTTAATACTGTGTTTCAAGGGAAGTACATAGGTGCGAGTTATGTGGATGTTAGAAGGAAGGAGTTCTTGAACTTGACCCCGGGAAACAAATCTGTGGCGGAGTATGAGGCGAAATTTCTACGCCTTAGTAGGTATGCAAGAGTTATGGTGGCAACGGACTATGAGCATTGCGTTAGGTTTGAGGATAGACTTAGAGATAGCCTCAGGGTATTGATAGCTCCACAAAGGGAGTAAGTTTTCTTAGAATTAGTGGAGAAAGCAAAGATAGCGGAAGAGGAGCGCCTAAATTGGGAGAAAGAAAGGGGTAAGAATAAAAAGGAAGCTGAAACTCCTAGTGCTGGCAGAGGCCTAGGGCTAGGGCCAGAGTTAATGGGCCAGTTAGAGCAGGGCCCCCTGCTGTTAATCCAGGGATGCCACCTTGTGCTGATTGTGGGAGACACCATGGAGGCGAATGCTAGAATGCTAGAATGCTAGGTTGAGTGCCAATCGTGGGCCAAGGTGGTGCTCAGCCACCAATGGGTGGTCAGCTACCGTCAAGGGGTCGTGGGCAGGCCAGGGGCAGTAACGGCAATGGACGTGGACATGGAGCACCAGGTGAAAATGTAGGTCATGCTGAGGTGAGGCTGCCAACTTTGGTTTATGCTGCTCGTTGCCGGGAAGATGAGGATGCCCCAGATGTGATAACGGGTATGTTCTTTATATATGAGTTACCTTATACAGCATTGATTGATATTGGGTTGACGCATTCATATGTTTCATGCAATATGACCGAACCTTTGGGTGATATGTTTGAAATTACTACAAATGGGATGACTTGATAAGCCCGTTATGTTAGTCAGTGGGAGTGAATAAGTTGTTTAGGGAGATACCCTTAGTAGTCCAAGGGGTTACCTTTTTAGCGGATTTGATGGAGCTGCCGTTTAGTGAGTTTGATTTAATCTTCGGTATGGATTGGCTGGTGAAACACCGAGCCACCTTAGATTGCACTGCAAAACGAATGGTGTTAAGAACGACCGAAGATAAAGAGGTGGTAGTGATTGGTGAACGCCAGAACTATCTGTCGAATGTGATTTTGGCATTAAGGGCTAAGAAGTTGGTACGAAAGGGATGCGAAGCCCATTTGGCTTATATTAGTGATACGAAGGCTAAGAGCCCTACTGTTAAGGAGTTGAGAACAGTTAAGGAATTTCCTGATGTCTTTCCTGAGGAGCTGCCTAGGTTGCCACCCAATAGGGAAGTAGAATTTGGAATCGAGTTGTTACCTAGTACGGCTCCGATGTCCATCACTCCTTATTGGATGGCACCAAAGAAGTTGGTAGAACTGAAGGCATAGATTCAAGAATTGTTGGATTGAGGATTCATTCGACCAAGTATGTCTCCGTAGGGAGTATTAGGGTTATTCGTAAAGAAGCAAGATGGGTCGTTATGAATGTGCATCGACTATCGGCAGTTGAACAAGTTAACTATTAAAAACAAGTACCCTCTACCAAGAATCGATGATCTTTTTAATCAATTTAGGGGAGCTTTTGTTTTCTCGAAGATTGACCTATGTTTGGGGTATCACCAATTGAGGGTTAAGAAAGCAGATGTTCATAAGACAGCCTTCAGAACTCGTTATGGGCACTACGAGTTCTTGGTGATGCCATTTGGGCTGACGAACGTACCTGCCGCTTTTATGGATCTTATGAATTGGGTCTTCCAACCCTACTTGGGTCAGTTCGTGGTAGTTTTTATAGATGACATTTTGGTGTACACAAGAGATGAGGATGAGCATGATGCACACTTAAGGATTGTGTTGCAGATTTTAAGGGAGAAGCAGTTATATGCCAAATTCAATAAGTGCGAATTTTGGCTAAGGGAGGTTACTTTTCTAGGACATGTGGTGTCAGCTGGGGGGATTAAGGTGGATCCCCGAAAAATTGAAGCGGTGTTAGACTGGAAAACACCCAAGTCGGTATCAAAAATTCTTATGGGCTTGGCAGGGTAGTATAGGCGGTTTGTTGTGGGCTTTTCAGTAATTGTTGCACCTTTAACTAAATTGTTGAGGAAGGGGGTACCGTTTGTTTAGACATGATGTTAAGGTACTAAGAAGGAAGTCCGTTCCATTAGTCAAAGTGCTTTGGCGTAATCACAAGGCTGAGGAAGCTACTTGGGAACCTGAGGAAGCGATGCGATGGCAATATCCTCAACTGTTTGAATCAGGTAAAATTTCGAGGATGAAATTTCTTTAAGGGGTAGAGTTGTAACACCCCAGAAATCTCGAAATCCTGAATTTTCTTTTTTTTCTTCCGTTCTGATAAAAAGTGTCCTTAGTATTCCCGGTTAAGTGTTAATTATGTGATAGTACGTCTCGATTAAGGTTTGAGTCGAACCTAGGGGTAAAGGAAATTATGGGTTAATAATTAAAAGAACCTTGATGGCAAGTAGGTGGGCCTTTGAATAAATGAAGGAAGAATTGGACACAAGGAAGCCTTGTGGTGGAGTGGCAAGTGGCGTCACATGCATGGCAAGGCAAGGGGGTACGGGGTTTGAACCCGAACTTGCTCAAAAGAGGGATTTAGTTTTGCTTAAGAGTTGGACAGAGGTGGCGTTGGAATGAACTTTGTAGAGAGTAATAATAGGAGAAATTTGAGGAGGGGATTAAGGGGTTATCAGGGAGAAAAACTAGGATATGAGGAGTGAAGAAGAGGTGGAGCCGAACTGGGAATTTGGGCATGGGAAATTCGGCTATAGAGGCTATATATAGGTGCTGAATGTAGGGTTGCTAGGCTAATGCCGAATTCTCCTTCACCTTGTTGCTAGAAACCTTTTTTTTTTCTTTTTCTCTCCAAGATCCAAAAGCTAAAAATCCTTTGTTCTTCTTTTGTGTTCTTGTGCTGATTTTCCATTCTTCCTTTACTCAAATCTTTTTGATTCACTTTCAGTCTAGTCGAATTCTTCTTTTCTTTTCCCTTAGAGCCGAATAACCCTCTTTTTGCCATACAAATCGCAAGGGCCAAATACCCTTGGTGCCGCCACTACTATTTCTAATCGGTCAGTCCTGGTGTAAGTGCTTTGTTCTTCCAATCAGTTTTGCTAAGTATCAATTACTCTGTTCCTCACTTCTTCTAATCAATTTTGGTAGGATTAGTATCGAATCCCAGTCTTTCGAGTCCAGCCGATTTGCTCTTCAGGTGTGAGACTTTGGTAAGTGTTCTTCACTTAGTAAGGGTTGGCCGAATAGGCTTTAGTAGAAAAGGGTGACATATTTTGGATACAAGTCACCCATTATGTTTTTAATGATAAAGGTTAATGCAGATCTGAAAAGTACTCGTGGTTAGTGATCAAGGGAAAGCTATTAAGGCTTGGCATTTCAGGTAAGGTTAAGGTGAGATTTCGGCTTTTGGTAAAGTATTCGATAAGTATGTGAGATTAATTCTTGAGTGATATCAATTGTAGGTTCGTGGCTAGGAAGATCGCAGCATGCTTTCTTACTAGGTGTGTACATACACTGCACACACACAATAAATCAGCAAATCTCGAAATGCCGAAATGCTGAAATGCCGAAAAGCTAAAATTTTTACTACAACAGACTTGTGAGTGCACGAACACTCATGAAGGGGAAACCAATAGGTTATTTGAGGCCCCATGGGAGATTCCATGGAATCAATCGAGCCAAAATGGGTTTAATGGGCCCGATGGGCTGTTGGGCCATAATAGGTGAAAATGGATAATTGATGCTATATGGTGGAAAATTCGAATGTGAGCATGACTATAAATGTGATTTGGGCATAATGGGCCATATAAATGTGATTTGGGCCTAATGAGCCATATAAATATGATTGGGCTTAGTGGGTTATATACAAGTATGTGGATTTCTCTAGGCTTTGTAAGAGGTTTTGGGCCTAGTATACATGACTGCATAAAACTTAATTAATTAAATGAGACCATGGACAAGTCATAGGGTTAAGGTATGGCAACAGGTATATGCATGTCTAGGATTGAATCTAGGGAGAGCTTGGTACTTTAGTGATCTTAATGACTCACCTCCTCTTCTCTAGAATCCTATCTGGTGCATAGTATTCGTTCATCTTAGCTCATGGGATTTGTTAACGGGCCAACGTAAGTAAAATCCAGCAATAAAGGAAAAATTATCGAAATGCCCCTAAGGGAAAAAATGACCTAAATACCCTTATGTGTTGAATATAAGTTTTATGGATGTTACATGTATATCTGCTGCATACATACAATATTATGCTTAGGTTGCATCTGGGTTGGGAATTATGGAACGGAGGAAGTATATGAGGATTGTATGGTTGCTTGACAATCGTGGATCCACCAACAGCTTTTAAGCCCAATATATGAATGAAGGTAGTTCTGCAATCGGGCTACCATTGATGTGTATCGGTTGGGTGGGTCGATATTTATATCCCCATATGATGTGTATCAGGGGACGGAGTTGATGTGTAGCGGTTGGATTATTAGCGTGGGATTGCACTGCATTGCATTGCATGTATGATTTTACGGTGGTTGATGTTTGCTTTATGTATGTTGAGGGTAGTACACACTGAGTTTGCAAAAACTCACCCCCACTTTTATTTTTCTCAGGTGATGCTCAGTAGAAGGTTTGATGTTTGGAGGGACTCTGGGTGGCTAACTAACAGGACAACTTGGACTTGTTTTCCTTTTAAAAGCATAGAAGTTTTTAGTTTATCAAGAAATTTTCAGACCGAATTGTAATAAGGCCTTCCCTTTTTGTTATTATTTGGATTAATATTTTTATGCGTTGTAATTACGAGAAGTTGAACATGAGTTCTTAAACCATAACATGTTTTTCCACATTTCCGCAACTAAATTTTAAAATGACAGGTTTTCATAAATCATATGTTTTAACCAAGCTTTTGCAATTGAAAAGAGAGTTTTTATAAGTTTATTAAGGTCTCATATTTTAAGGAAGGGTTTTCAATGAAAACAAGGTTTTCACTAAAACACTTCAATGTGACGCGCCAGATTCGGCCATAACGTCTGGGCCGGGTTTGGGGTGTTACGAAAAATTTTGCATATGTAGGCATCTGCGAGATAGCTTCGAAAAAAGGTAAGTTAATATGTAATTGTTTAAAAAGTTTAAGAAATTTACCGAATTATGCATCCATGCGGTCTTTCTTCAACTTTGCTGGGTATGGGATTGGTGGTTTATATTCCCTCATCATCAGTTTTTCATAGCTTTTGCATTTTTCCTCTTCATCTTCTTTTCTATTGGCTTCTGGTGGTAGCTTCTTTTCAGGTTCAGTCAACTCCTTCCCACTCCTTAATGTAACTACTTTCACATGCTCTTTTGGATTAGGTTCAGTGTTGCTAGGTAGGCTCCCTAATGTTCTTTCTGAAATCATCTTAGCCAGCTTCCCTATTTGATTTTTGAGCCCTTGGATTGATGCTTGCTGATTTTTAAGTGCAGTTTCGGTATTCTGAAAATGATTTTCTGCTACTGAGATAAATTTTTAAATCATCTCCTCAAGGTTCAGCTTTTTCTCTAGCTGGTAATGATGTTGTTGGAAACCTGGAGGGGGTGGTGGTCTTTGATTTCCTTGGCCTCCCCATGAGAAATTTGGGTGATTCCTCCAACCTACATTGTAAGTGTTACTATAAGGATTATTTTGAGGTTGAGGATTGTTACCCATATAGTTCATTTTCTCATTCTCCATGTTGGTTTCGTAGGCTGGATAATCTAGATTGCTCGTTCCACCTCCACTTGTATCGCACTGCATTACCAGATGAACGTTAAAAACGGTGGTTGCTTTCGTCGACTTTGTCCTCATGACTTGCCACTGATAATTATCTAATGACATCTCTTCTATAAATTCATAAGCCTCTTCAGGTGTCTTATTGTTAATGGTTCCACCAGCGACTACGTTAATCATTTGTCTTGTTGAGGGGTTCAAACCGTTGTGGAAAGTTTGAACTTGTAGCCATAGAGGTAACCCATGGTGAGGGCACCATCTCAAAAGATCCTTGTATCTCTCCCATGCATCATAAAGTGTTTCTAAATCCATCTGCACAAAAGAAGAGATATCATTCCTTAATTTAGCTGTTTTAGCCGGTGGAAAATATTTTAGTAAAAAAATTTCGGTCATTTGTTCCCAAGTAGTGATTGATCCTCACGATAATAAGTTTAACCACTGTTTTGATTTGTTTCTTAATGAAAAGGGAAATAACCGAAGGCGAATGGCATCATCAGAAATGCCATTTATCTTAAAAGTGTCGCAGAATTCTAGAAAATTAGCCAAATGAGTGTTTGGGTCCTCGTCCTGCAAACCATCAAACTGAACAAACTGTTGTATCATTTGAATAGTGTTAGGTTTCAGTTCAAAATTATTTGCAGCAATAGTAGGCCTAACTATACTCGATTCAGCTCCTGTTAACGTAGGTTTAGAATAATCATACATAGTACGTGTAGCAGGATTCTGATTTACTAGATCTGCAGCAACCACAGGAGGTAACTAATTATTTTGATTGTCAGCCATCTCCTCGTTTGTGTTATGGATATCGCCCTCTTGCCCTTCCTCTATGTGTTGTAAGCTTCTCCTTATTTCTCTTCGATTTCTGTGAGCTGTGCTCTCGATCTCACTATCAAAAAGTAGAGGTCCTGACAGGTTTCTTCCAGTCATAAACTATGAAAACCTGCCAGAAATAAAGAAATAAAAATTAGTAAAGAAAAATTAGCCTAAAAACAAAAATTAAATTGAAATAAAAGTAAAAATGGCTAAAGTAAAAACAATTAAGCGTTCCTAATATCTTAGTTCCCCGGCAACTGTGCCAAAAACTTGATGTGCATGATAAGTTTTAAATTTATAATTGATCGTACTTGAAAACTAACTATTTTCACGATAAAGGCAAGTGCACCTATCAAACAGTAGTATAGCTTATAGCAAGATCGAAATGTCGAACCCACGGGAACTAAAAGTACTAGTATTAACCTTCTTTTTATTATCTAGCCTAAAAATAAGGGGATTTGCTTTATCTAAACTAGTCAACTAAACTAAGAATGCACAGGAAGTAAATTAGGGAAATACTTTTTGGGAAAACTGATTGATTTGGACAATACCCAAGGAAAAATCCACCTAGACTTCACTTGTTATTTGACTCTGAATTAGATGATTTATTCACTTGACTCGATCCGTAGAAATCCCTAATTTATATTATTATCTCTCTCGAGACTAACAACATCTAACCCTAGGTTGATTAATTGAAATCTCTTTCTAATTAAAACCCCTAGTGTTCCATTAACTTTATCTATGGATTCCCTTATTAGGTTTGACCCTAATTTGGCATATATATGTCGCCCTATGTCTAAGGGTGCAATCAACTCCGTTTAATTATGTTAGATCTACTCTTAGATAGGGACTTTTGCTCTTTTGAATAAGCACATCAATACTTGAATCAATATTCTGGAATATTAAAGCAAGAATTAAGAACACATAATTAAGAACAAATCAAGTATTTATCATATAATTCAGAAAATAGTAACAAGATCCATCTTAGGCTTCATTCCCCTTAGGTATTTAAGGGATTTAGTTCATATGTGTAAAAGAAAACATCTCAGAAGAATAATAATAATCACAAAACATAAAGAAACCTAAAACTCCTGAAGGAAGTTTAAGGGAGATCTTCAGTCTTGAAAGAGAATCCGGCTTCTGAGATGGATCAATCGGCTTTCTTCGAGTAATTCCTTGCCTCCTACTCCATGTGTCCCCTTTAATCCTCCTCTAGGGTGTTTATATAAGCTTTAGAGTGCCTCAGAACCCTCCAAAGTGCCCTTTTTCGAATAGAACTAAACTTGGGCCCGACAGGGACACGGCCGTGTGCCATGCCCATGTAAGGCGGCTTAGGCCGTGTTAAAGTCTGTTAAATAGACACGGGCGTGTGGTCTACCCGTGTGAGGAAGTCCAGGCTATGTTGATTTCCCACGTTGACCCATTTTTTCTATTTTTGGACCGTTTCTCGCTCTTTTTAGTCTCCTATGCTCTCCTAAGTATAATACATGAAATTAAAGGATTAGGAGCATCAAATTCCACAAATCTAATGATAATTCATCCAAAAATGTGCTAAGCATGGGATAAAAATATGTATAAATTACAACTTATCACCCGTTTTTGTCCAAAAACCTAGAAATTGGGAAAATTGCTCTCCAAGACCTTCTAATTTATAACCTAAAGCAATTTCATACAAATTGCTTCTAGAATCCAAGTTTTGAAATTTATTCAATTTGATCCCAAATTTTCAATTGGACACCTTACTCAAAGAATTTCTTCATGAAACTTTAACAGATGCATATTCTCATATTCTAAACCTTATAATAATCATAAAATAAATATTTTGATGTTGGTTTTGTGGTCCCAAAACCACTATTCTGACTAGGCCCTATTTCGGGATGTTACAACTATAGTGGAATGAGTTTATGATTAAATTACTTTATAATTAATAAGCGAAAAGCCAGAACTTAATTATAAATCATTTGAGCCTCAACTACATATGTCCAATCAGCCCCTTCTGTAACACCCTATACCTGTAACCCACACCGGGGCGGAGTACAAGGCATTATCTAACTTGATCTCATGCATACAACCAATCTCAAGCCACCAAGACTCAGTCCAAATTAAAACTTTTTCAATTTCTACTTTAAACTTCTTATTATAGGCCTACAATGTAACATCCCAAACCTGGCCCAGACATTTTGGCCGAATTCGGTGTGTCACATTGAAGTGTTTTAGCCAAAACTGTGTTTTCATTGAAAACCCTTCTTAAAATAAAAGAAACCTTAATTTACTTAAAAAAACACACCCTTTCAGTTACAAAAACCTTGTTGAAACATTTGATTTAAGAAAACTTATCATTTAAAAATTTAATTGCGGAAACATAAAAAATATACTATAATTTAGAAAACCCATGTTCAACTTCTTGTAATTACATTGAAAATAATAATAATTCAAGTAATAATAACACAATGAAAACCTTATTACAATCTGGTCTGGAACATATTTAAAGAGAAGTAAAAACTTAAATGCTTGAAAAAAAACCCAAGTCCAAATCATCTTGCTAGCTGGCCACCCAGAGTCCTTTCAAACATCAAACCTTCTACTGAGCATCACCTAAAAATAAAATAAAAGAGGGGGTGAGTTTTCACAAACTCAGTGTGTACAACCCTCGATCAAAAACAAGCATTAAAAAAATCATTCATCAATCATCCAATGCAATCCCATCCAATTATCCATCCGCTACACACCGGCTCCATCACCCATCACACCATGTGGGGATATAAATATCGACCCACCCAACCCACACACCATGGTAGCCCGGTTGCGGAACTACCTTTATTTACATATTTGGCTTTAAAAGCCGTCGATGGATCCACGATTGTCAAGAAACCATGCGATCATCATATACTTCCTCCGTTCCATAATTCCCAACCCATATGCAACCTAAGGAGAATAACATATGTATACATGTCGCATCCACAAAACTTACATTCAACACCTAGGCGTATTTTGGTCATTTTCGCCCTTAAGGGCATTTCGATAATTTTCCCTTAATTACGGTTTTCACTTATCTTGGCCCGTTAACAAGTCTCGTGAGCTAAGATTAACGAATACTATGCACCAGGTAGGATTCCAGAGAAGAGGAGGTGAGTCATTAAGACCGCTTAAGTACCAAGCTCTCCCTAGATCCAATCCTAGACATGCATATACCCGTTGCCACACCTTAACCCTATGACTTGTCCACGATCGCAAATAATTAATTAAGTCTTATGTGGATATCATCTACTAGGCCCAAAACCCCTTTCAGAGCCCAATCAAATTCACATACCTGGATCTGGTCCATTAAGCCCAATCATATTCATATGGCCAATTAAGCCCAAATCACCCGTATATGGCCCATTAGGCCCAAATCACATTTACATGGCCCATTAGGCCCAGTCACATCCATACTTATGCTCACATACAAATTCCTATCACATAGCGTCAATACTCAGTTTTTGCCTATTATGGGCCCAACAACCCATTAGGCCCATTTAGCCCATCTGGCCCATATGACCAAATCACAACCCAAGTCCACGAAATTGTCCATGGGACTCAGGCTACCTATCAGCTTCCCCCTTACGAGTTTTCGCGTACTCGCAAGACTACCGTAGCCAAACTTTCAGCTTTTTGGCATTTCAGCTTTTCGGCTTTTCAGCTTTTCGGCTTTTGCCGAATCATTGTGTGTGCAGTGTATGTACACACCTGGTAAGCAAGCGTGATGTGATCTCCTTAGCCCAAACCTACAATCGATATCACCCTTCAATTAATCGCATGCTTAATACTTATTTACTCAAAAATCGAAACCTCACCTTAACCTTACC
This sequence comes from Gossypium longicalyx, assembly GCA_025698465.1. Classification (NCBI taxonomy): domain Eukaryota; kingdom Viridiplantae; phylum Streptophyta; class Magnoliopsida; order Malvales; family Malvaceae; genus Gossypium; species Gossypium longicalyx. The sequence goes on from CM046997.1 coordinate 62,492,293, forward strand.
TTGAGCCCAACCCTTAATCACTTTTTCCTTGATCACGTATTTCCTAGATCTGCACAAATCTTAACTATTAAAACCCGAATAATAGGTGACTCGTATCCAACACAAGTCTCCTTACCATAACTAAGACCATTCGGCCACCTTAGCCAATGGGAGAAGATTACTTACCAAAACCGCAACACCTTAAGGAGCAATTCGGCAGAGAGCTAAAAACCAAGATCCAATACTAATTCCCTACCAAAGTTGATTAGAAAGAGTGAGGGACAATAATCGATATTAAACAAAAGAAAACAGATTGGAAGAGCAACACTTAAACTAGATTCGGTCAAAAAGTATTCGGCCCTTAAAAGATTTGGTTTTTCGGCTTTTCAAACTAAGTATGGTGAATAAGGTTTATTTGGTATAGATTAAATAAGAAGAGTAGTAGAAGAAATCGGCAAAGAACATTGTGTAGAGGAGAATAGAAATCGACAAAAAGAAAAGAAAGTAAAATAGAGGGTTTTAGGCTTTTTTGGATCTTGAAGAGAAAAGTGTTTCTGGCACAAAGTGAAGGGAAATTTGTCTTTAACTTCTCAACCTTCCCATTCGGCACCTATTTATAGCCCTATAGCCGAATTCTTCAAGCCTAAGTTCCCAATTCAGCTCGACTTACTCCTCACTTCTCATCTCCTCTTTTTTCTCCCTGATAACCCCTTGATCCTTTCCTTAATTTTCTCTTTTGAACACTCCCCTTGGAGTCCATCTTCACGCCACTTCCATCCTTCTAGAAGGCCAAAATTAAATTCTAAAAATACTAAGCTAGGATTCAAGCCTTGGACCCCCTTGCTAGCTACTAACGCCACCTCACTACACCTTTTGTGGCGTCACTTAGCCACTCCACCACAGGCTCTTTTTGTGTCCAATTGTTTCTTCATTTATTCAAAAGCCCAACTACTAGTCAACCCTAATTCTTTTAATAATTAAATTATAACTTCTTCTACCCATTAATTCGAACTCAACCTTAGCTAAGACCTACTAAAATTATCGCTTGGATAAGAATATTAAACACAATTTTCATCAAAATCGAAAATAAAGAAAATTTGAGATTTTAGGATTTTTAGATTTCAGGATTTTTGGGGTGTTACATACAAGACCCAATTCAACGTTGAAAACTATTTTGGACCATTCCGGGTCCTTAAACCATTCTTAAGAAATTTGCTTTTAAAACAGGACACACGCACGTGTGGAAGGATAACACGCCCATGTGACCATATCAACATGGTCGTGCTGATGGCCCGTATGGCTCACACGGCCTAAATACCCTGGGATATGCCCGTGTCCCACACCCGTGTAGAATTAATTTCTAATTCACACCTACAGGGGTTTTCACACGGCCAGACAGACGCCCGTGTCCTAGCCTTTGTGCGAAAACATAGACATTCTATTTCTAACATCAGCATGCTCAAAATGTCACACGGCCAAGGCACACGCCCGTGTGCTAGGCTGTGTCCTTCACACGGCTGAGACACACGGCCGTGTGTTTATTACCATGCATACTGACTTGAAATTTTTACATGCAAGGGACACACAGTAGGACTACACACATATGGGGCAGACCGTGTGTCTCACACGGATAGGATATACACCCGTGTGTCTACCCGTGTAGACAATATAAGGTATCTACCAAGCCTCATTGCCACCCTTGCATACCTATTTTCATACAAATTCCAACCAATACCAAAACATGCACATTTTCTATAATCAAATCAGCCACAATAGACATGCATTCAACCATGATAATACATCTTTTACAAATTCAAAATGAATGTTAGCCATCATTCTAAGCTTAATACAAATTGAAGGGTTTCCAACCCAAGCCAACACATTTGGCCAATTCTCAAGGAGACAAAATAATAAAGCCTAAGTCCTATACATGCCATATTCAAAAATATAAATTCAACTATATCGAAAGCTTCAGTTGATAGTGTGATCGATATCTCTAGCTTCTGGTGATACTTGAGCTAGATAGGCAACACTAAAAGAAAATGGAAAGGAAAGGGAGTAAGCATAAAAGCTTAGTAAGTTTTTATATAAGTAAGTATACAACAACAACAATTTATCAATAATCCACATGCTCATAATACCAAGGTCGGCATAAGCACAACTTACTTATTACCATCCATACAAGTCACATTTTATACAATAATTTCATATCTCATACGTACCAATTAAGTACCTGTACCACTCACAACACAGTTATATTTTCCTTATTAGCTTAAAAACATAACGTTCACTGTTGAACCTTTTTGAACACTACTAGATATTCATTAAGCCCCAAACATGGGTAAGGTGCCGATGCCATGTCCCAGACACGGTCTTACACTGGCTCAACTCTCAAGTCGATGCCATGTCCTAGACATGGTCTTACACTGACTATCATCTCGTAGCCGATGCATGTCCCAGACATGTCTTACACTTGCTTATGTCTCGAGGCCGATGCATGTCCTAGACATGTCTTACACTAGCTCTCGTCTCAATGTCGATGCCATGTCCCAGACATGGTCTTACACTGACTATCATCTCGTCGCTGATGCATGTCCCAGACATGTCTTACACTAGCCAACAATAATCCAATGTCACGGCGTGAATATCTGATTTATTTCCTAGGTTCAAACGAGAACTCTACTATCTCTATTGTCATCATACCTTCTCAGTTCCAAAATCAAGCAATTCATGCTATATTAATTCAATACCTATATTAGCAATGTAGTTGTATTATTTACATACAACTTACCTCGAATTACAAAATGTGGTGACTAGTTGGTTTAGTCAATTTGCTTGGCTTTCCCCAAATCTAGGTTTGGATTTGGCAATTCTTGATCTAAAATAGCAAAACGCACTCATTTAATCGCTAAATAAAATTAAGCAATTAAAAATTCACATCTTTAGTAAAATGACCATTTTGCCTCTAGACTTTGGCAAAATGACCATTTTACTCCTTTGCTCAAAAATAATTTTTTATCGAATTTCTTTGAATCTTAAGCCTAGTTGAACTCTCTTTACTCTTATAGCAACTCCAAATTCCCACTATTTCACACATTTACCCACAAACTTCCAATTTATGCAAAGTAGTCCTTTTAGGTGTTTTCATGCTAACTCCCTACACAAAAGTTGTTTATAAGACACGCAAGACTCATTTTCTTCCATAAAAACTCAGCAAACAATAAAAATCCTTTCATGGCAAAACCCTAAACTCTTAATCATTTTACAAAATAGTACCCTCATTTGAAAGCTCATACTTTAAGGTCTCAAAAGTACAAAAACATTCAAGAAAAGTTATTAAAATCACTTACTTGTGAAGGCTTAAATTTGCTAAAATTTTTGAAGCTCAAAAACCCCCAAAATGGCTGAACAATCGGTGGTGAAGAAGAAAGAGTGAAAGAAAAATATGATAGCTAGGCTTAGGCATTATTTTACTATGCATTATATCATCAAAATATCAAATGTTGACTTTTCAACATTCATACCACCCATGGCTGGCCAAGCCTCTCTTAAGGGACTAATTGTCCTTTAAAGACTCCCAATTTTTATTCTCTAGTTTTTTGACACCGTTAGCTATCAATTTAGGACTTTTACATTTTATGCGATTTAGTCTTTTTTCGCAATTGGGCTCACAAATGTCAGAATTAACTCACCAAATTTTTCATGCAATAACATAAACTTATTATAAGCCTAAAACATTAATAAAATATTTTCTCTAACTTTGGATTTGTGGTCTCGAGACCACTATTCCGACTAGGCCCTAAATCAGGTTGTTACATTTCTCCTCCCTTAGGGATTTTCGTCCCCAAAAATCTTACCGGCGAATAGGTTCGGGTACTGTGCTCTCATAGTCTCCTTGGGTTCCCATGTGGATTCCTCGACTCCATGTCTATGCCACAAAACTTTCTCGAATGCCATACTCTTATTCCTCAACCGTTTAATTTTTTGAGCTAAAATCTTGACCGGCTCTTCGCCATAAGTCATGTCCGGATGAATCTCAATCTCTGACGGTGTAATTACATGTGAAGATTCTGATCTATATCGACGTAGCATGGACACATGAAACACATCGTGAATCTTTTCCAATTCTGGTGGCAAGGCCAATTGATAGGCAACAGGCCCTACCTTCTCGGTAACCTCATAAGGTCCTATGAAACGAAGGCTCAACTTGCCTTTTCTACTAAACCTGAGTACTTTCTTCCACAGGGATACTTTCAAAAATACTCGATCACCGACTTGAAATTTGATCTCTTTCCGTTTTAAATCCACATAGGATTTCTGCCTATCCGAGGCGGTCTTCAAATAGTCGCGAATTACTTTAACTTTCTCTTCGGTCTCTTTGAGTAAATCGACCCCTTAAATCTGACTTTCTCTTAGCTCAGTCCAATATAAGGGCGTTCGACACTTTCGCCCATACAAAGCCTCATAAGGCGCCATCTTCAAACTTGACTGATAACTGTTGTTGTAGGCAAATTCAACCAGTGACAAATACCTTTCCCAACTACCTTGAAACTCGAGAACGCAACACCGCAACATGTCCTCTAAAATTTGAATCACTCTTTCTGACTGTCTATCGATTTGCGGGTGAAAAGCCGTGCTAGAACTCAACTTTGTTCCCAAAGCCTCTTGTAACTTTTTCTAAAACCTTGAGGTAAATCTCGGGTCTCTATCTGAAATAATCAATATGGGCACCCCATGTAGTCTCACAATCTCGGAAACGTACAAGTCGGCTAATCTTTTAAGGGAGTAGTCGATACGCACAGTATGAAGTGTGCCAACTTTGTTAGCCTATCCATAACAACCCAAACGGCATCCTTTTTCTTCGGGGTTACTGGCAAACCCGTCACAAAATCTATAGTGATCCAATCCCACTTCCACTCTGGGACCATGATAGGCTGAAGTAGACCCGAAGGCACTTTGGTGTTCAGCCTTCACTTGCTGACACACTAGACACTTAAACACAAACTCTGAAATGTCTTTTTTCATACCCGACCACCAATACATTTTCTTAAGGTCATTGTACATTTTCACGCTACTTGGATACACAGACTTTACCCTTAAACATTATACATCCATCGATGCCAATATGAAAATCTGTCTCAATGCCCGACTCACGCTGAGTTCTTTTGGCTTGCAAATCACTGTCGTTATTCTGAGCTTCCTGAATCTCTTGTAGAAACATCGGTCTAGCTCTCAACTCTGCTAGATTTGAACCATCGTTAGACACTGTCAAATGAGTATTCATGGCCTTCAAAGTGAATAATGACTTTCTACTCAAAGCGTCGGCGACCACGTTTACCTTTCCGGGGTGGTAATCTATTACCAGTTCGTAATCCTTTAACAGCTCTAACCATCAGCGTTGCTGCAAATTCAACTCCTTTTGAGTCATCAAGTACTTTAAGCTCTTATGGTTGGTGAATACCCGACATTTCTCGTAATATAAATGGTGTCTCCAAATTTTCAACGCGAATACAATGGCAGCCAACTCTAAATCATGCGTCGGGTAGTTCTTCTCATGTGGCTTCAGTTGCCTTGAAGCGTAAACTATGACCTTACCTTCTTGCATAAGCACACACCCTAAACCATTTAAGGAGGCATCGCTATATACCACAAACTCTTTGCCTGACTCTGGTTGCACTAACATTGGAGCTTCGGTCAATAAAGTTTTTAATTTCTCGAAACTCTGTTGGCACTTTTCTGTCCATTCGAATTTGACATCTTTTTGTAGTAGTCTTGTCATCGGTGTAGCTATCATAGAGAATCCATTTACAAATCGTCTATAATATCCGACCAAACCTAAAAAGCTTCAGACCTCAGTCACATTCCTCAGCGATTTCCAGTCTACAATAGCCGAGATCTTGCTTGGGTTAACCCGGATCCTGTCTCCCGACACAATGTGTCCTAGGAATCCGACATCATTAAGCCAAAATTCACTCTTACTGAACTTGGCGTATAATTGCTTGTCTCTCAAGGTTTGCAACACAACTCTCAGATGCTCCGCGTGCTCGCTCTCATCACACGAATAACCCAATATGTCATCGATAAAGACGACAACAAACTTATCCAGATACGGTCAAAAAATATGGTTCATCAAATCCATAAACACCACCGGGGAATTAGTCAAGCCAAAAGGCATGACGAGGAACTCATAATGCCCGTATCTTGTCTAAAACGCAGTATTCGACACATCTTGTTCTTTTACTCTTAACTGGTAGTATCCAGATCTCAGGTCAATCTTGGAAAATACATTGGCTCCTTTTAGCTGATCAAACAGGTCGTCAATCCTTGGCAAAGGATACTTGTTCTTCACTGTTACTTTATTGAGCTATCTATAGTTGATACATAACCTGATCGACCCATCTTTCTTTTTAACAAACAATACTGGTACGCCCTATGGTGAATAACTAGGTCTCGTAAAACCTTTTTCTATTAACTCTTGTAGCTGTACTTTTAACTGTTTAACTCCGTTGGAGCCATCCTATACGGAGCAATCGAGATGGGTGTCATACCGGAGGCCAACTTAATTCCAAACTCTACTTCCCTCACTAAAGGCAATCCAGGTAATTCTTCCGGAAACATGTCTGTAAACTCACAAACCACTGGTACCGATTCAATCTTCAACTCAGACACTTGAGTATTTAACAAAAAACTTAGATAAGCCTCATATCCCTTCCTCAAATATTTCTCGGTAGTCAAAGACGATATTACTACAGGCAGATTATCTGACTCATCTAATCTAACTCGAAGAACATTTTTGTCTTCAAATTTCAACTCAATTATATTTTTCCTGCAGTCTACTACAACACTATGAGCAGTCAACCAATCCATCCCAAGGATTACATCAAACTCATTAAACGACAATAACATCAAGTTAGCCGAAAAAGAATGACCTCTAATTGCCAAAGGGCAATTTCTACATACTTGGTCCACTAGCACATATTTGCCTAAGGGATTGGACACTTTTTTTACAAACTCAGTGGACTCTACTAGTATACTCATATGAGGTATTAGTTCCATACAAATATAAGAGTAGGTAGATCCCGGGTTAATTAAAGCGACAATAGATATTTCATGGATAGAAAAGGTATCCGTGATCACGTCAAGAGACTCTGCCTCTTCTCGAGCTCGAATAGCATAAGTCCTTGCAGGCACTCTGTCTAGAGCCTCACCGTAGCATCCTTTGGTATGCCTCTACTTCTAGCCCCACTTCCAGGGTTCTTCTGTGGTCTACCCCTCAAAGGAGCACTAGTTGCTTTCATATCTTGTTTTCTCTCTCTCTAATCCAATTCAGGACAATTATGGATGAAGTGTTCCAATGATCCGCACTTGAAACAACCCCTTTCATTCCCTTAGCACTCGTCAAAATGACGTCTACCACATTGCGAGTATTCTGGCCTGTTTGGCCGAGTGCTACCGATGCTTGTAACCAAAGTGGTCTGGGCTTTGGAAGTTGTATTCTGCTGGTTCTTGATCCTATTCGAATACCCCACTGAAGCATTCGATCGGGTAGTGAACTCTCCTGATCTTTTGTATGAGGACTGATGTGATTTCCCCATTTGTCTCTTCTTTGAATCCTGCGACTTAAAAGTCACTTTCCTCCTTTCTTTAATTAGCTCTTCGGCCTTACAAGCTCTTTCAACAACTGCTACAAATTCCCGCAGCTCTAAGATGCCAACAAATACTCGGATATCTTCATTGAGGCCGTCCTCAAACCTCTTACACATGGTGGCTTCTGTAGATACACACTCTTGCACATACTTGCTAAGCCTCACAAACTCACGTTCATATTCCGTCACTGACATTCGACCTTGCTTTAGCTCTAGAAATTCTTTCCTCTTTTGGTCTATGAATCTTTGGCTAATATACTTTTTTAGAATTCCTCCTGGAAGAACTCCTACGTAATCCTCTCTCTCGGTACGACGAACACAAGAGTGTTCCACCACTGATAAACTGAATCCCGTAGAAGTGACACTGCGTATTTCACACACTCTTCAGGTGTGCATGATAGATCATCAAATACCCTAATGGTATTTTCTAGCCAAAACTCTGCTCTCTCTGGCTCATCATCTATGCTAGCCCAGAATTCCTCGACCCCTTGTTTCCAAATCTTGTCAACTAAAGGCTTCTCTCTTCTAAACATGTTCGAGCCTTTGGAGGAGGTGGGAGAGATGGATTATTCGGATTCGCATGAAAAAACTCTGTGTACCAAGTGTCCATCATACGAAGGTAGGCTTCTCTAGCCCCTCCACCTTGGCCCATAGTCACAGGCTCACTCTCAACTGGCGTGGTCCCCTCAAAGAGAGCCGGCACTTAACTTTCCACGTCATCTGCTGTGGCTCTATCAGGATCCATTTACTATATAAAAACATAATTTATAATCGTCAAAAATTGTCACACTATTAACATACAATTATGGCATGTATAGCTAGACTCGTACTCTCGCTAGGCTAGTCCTAGAACTGACTAAACCATAGCTCTGATACCACTAAATGTAACACCCTATACCCGTAACCCATACCGAGGCAGAGTACAAGGCATTACCTAACTTGATCTCATACATACAACGAATCTCAAGCCACCGAGACTCAGTCCAAATTAAAAATTTTTCAATTTTTACTTTAAACTTCTTATTATGGGCCTACGAGCCCCAATTCAACCATTAAAAACTATTCTAGACCATTCCGGGTCCTTAAACCATCCTTAAAAAATTTGCCTTTAAAATAGGACACATGCTCATGTGGAAGGATAACACGCCCGTGTGACAATATGGACATGGTCGTATTGATGGCCTGTGTGGCTCACACGGCCTAAGTACCCTGGGACACGCCCGTGTCCCACACTTGTGTAGAATTAATTTCAAATTCACACCTACAAGGGTTTTCACACGGCCAGACAAATGGCCGTGTAAATGGCTCGTATCCCTTACACGGCCACGACACGCCCGTGTCCTAGCCCGTGTGTGAAAACATAGACATTCTGTTTCTGACGTCAATATACTCAAAATGTCACACGGCCAAGGCACACACCCGTGTGCTGGGTTGTGTCCTTCACACGGTTAAGACAGACGGTCGTTTCTCTACCCGTATGTTTATTACCATGCATACTGACTTGAAATTTTTGCGTCCAGGGGACACACGGTCGGGCTACACGCCCATAGGGCAGACCGTATGTCTCACACGGCCTGGACACACGCCCATGTGTCTACCCGTGTAGACAATATAAGGCTATCTACCAAGCCTCATTTCCAACCTTGCATACCTATTTTCATACAAATGCCAACCAATACCAAAACAAGCACATTTTCTATAATCAAATCAGCCACAATAGGTATTGTAACATCCCGAAATAAGGCCTAGTTGGAACAGTGGTTTTGAGACCACAAATCTGACATCAAAATTGTTATTTTATTATTGTGATACCTAGAATATGTTATTATGCATGTGTTAAAGTTTCATGAAGAAATTCCTTGAGTAAGGTGTCTAATTGGAAATTAGGGACTAAATTGAATAAATTGCAAAACTTGGATTCTAGAAGTAATTTGTATAAAAAAATTTTAGATTATAAATTAGAAGGTCTTAAAGAGAAATTTTCTCAATTTCTAAGTTTTCGGAGAATAGTAGGCTTGCATGGATGAAGTTTCAAAGAAAGGGCATAAGGGCATTTTGGTCATTTATCTTTTTAATGAAATAAAATGGAAAAAATGAAGCCAAAATCAACCATCTTCTTCCCCATAGCTGCCAAAATTCTCTTGCCACCATAGCTAGGGTTTTCAAACATTTCAAGCTCAATAGTAAGTGCCCCCAAGCCCCGTTTTTAATGTTCTTTGTATTTTTGAAATCCCGGTAGCAGGATCTTTCCATTTCTACCCATATTTCATGCTAGGGTTCATCTTTAAAAATTTACCCATGCATGAGTTGCTTGTATTTTGGTGGGTTATGGAGGGGTATGAAAGTTGAAGGTGTGTTAAACATCTTTTCTTAGGTGATTTTCGTGAAAAACCCCTAAAAGGACCTTTTTGCAAAAGTTATTAAATATGTCGTAGAAATGTGAAAATGATGGAAAATTTTGGCTTCCATATGAGGGAAAAGTGTTTGAATAGGCTTGGGTAAGATAGAAATTTCATGTGTTTCATTATACGAGCTTAGGGACTAAATCGTAAAAATGTCAAAGGTTAAGGGTAAAATGATAATTTGGACTAGGGGTAGAAATTAAACTTTAGAAGTGAAATGTAATGAATTAATGATATAATTGTGTTGTTATAGACCCCAAGGAATAAATTTCGGAGGTCGATCGAGGTAAACGCAAGGTTTTGGAATAACCGAAACACACCTCCGAAACGAATACCAGGTAAGTTCGGATAACTCAAAGTAAACCTATAACATGCATAATTGTATGTTTTGTGAATGTATGATAATTGCATTGTTGATGGCATAAAAATGCATGAATTGCATCTTTAATAATGAATTTTTGGATAATGTCTCGGTTGAGGTTGGAAAGGGAATTCGATGGATAAACCATGATTTACATGAGACTTGAGATCCTCCATGTGTTGTAGAAAAGGATTTAGCCTGGACTAGTAATCAAAAGATCTCAATTATAAAAAGGATCTAGCCTGGACTAGTGTTCCTTGAGTGATCGAGCTTCCCGATGAATATGTGTGCATTGTGGATTTAACCCGGACGGGTAATCCGATTAGGGTCTGAATTTAGCCTGGACTTGTAATTCAGATCTAAGCTCGTTAAGAGTGTTTGTCGTTATAACGGATTTAGCCTGGACTGGTAATCCTGACATCACCTTATGAGTTTATATTACGGGGGATTTAGCCTGGACTGGTAATCCCGCCGTAAGATGTGAGGTTCGCGGGAGTGCATACTGAAACGATCATTCGTACAAATTGATGGTAAATGGATGATCCATTGAGATTTCCTAGAAACTTAATGGGCTATCACAACGAATATGTATAGATGATATGTTGAATGATAAGCTCATCTAATATGAATTACATGGTACATTATTATGTAACTAACTTGATGATTGAGTATATGTGTTAGGGAAACCATTTCATGCTTGTTGGTTTCATTGCCTTATATGGTTGCATGCTAAATAATTGGTAAGTTTACCTTTCAGCTATAAGGGCTTACTAAGCATGTAAATGCTTACCCCTTTCTTTTCCCTACTTTTCAGAGCTCGATGACTCATAAGGTTTGGAAGACGATTGGAGAGTCAACACACTATCAACTAGACAAGCTTTGGTATAAAGACATTTCTATTTTGTCCAATGGCATTTATAGGATTTTTGAGTATTTTGTTATATATATCATTTGATTTGCCTAGTGAAGGCATGTAAAATACGTTTTTTTTTTTTGTATATGGCCATGGGAATTGGCTCATTTTGAAGTAGGCTATGCCCTACAAATCTATGCATGTTTATATTCATATGTGATGGCTTAGTTATAATTGGCAATGAGTTATAATAACGAGCCAATCTTAATATGTCAAGCAGACATATAAATCATTAAATGAAAGATAAGAATTAACTTAGCATGTATGAAACCAATGATACGAGTTTCACATGCAATGAGGTTAATCAAAGTTTCATACTTACAAATGGATAATTTGGCCCAAATATGCACTATAGTAATCTATAAGTGTAATTGACTTGTAAAGGGTGACTTAAGGCTTGGAAATAGCCTAATAAGGTCCACATGGGCAGACACACAGGCGTGTGTCTAGGCCGTGGGTGACACACGGGCTACTCCCATGGGTGCGTGCTATGACCGTGTTCCCCTGCACTTGAAATTTTAACTCAATTTAGAGCACGGGCTAAGCACACAGGCGTGAGCCTTGGCCGTGTTTATTTAACAGCATGGTGAGGTTGAAGTCAGTGTAGCACACAGGCTAATCCCACGGGCGTGTGCCTTGGCCGTGTTGCATACTAGAAAAAGGACACAGGCGTGTTCTATGCCCCACGGGCGTGTTACACTTCAACTAAGGGAAAATTTCCTAAAGTGCCCCAAGTCTATCGGACAATTTCAGTTTTGTTCTGTACTACCCCTAAGAGTGTTTTTAGGCCTCGGAGGCCTGTATAAGAGACAAAGTGCACACGTTTGAAAATTTTTAAATTACGAACGACTTCAGTGACCCGATTATATAAGTTTGTAAAGGTGATTTATCGGTAACGCCTTGAACCCTATCCTAGCGTCGGATACTGGCTAGGGGTGTTACATTTAGTGGTATCAGAGCTACAGTTTATTCAATTTTAGGACTACCGTAGAGGATGTTAAAGTTCGCTATACATGCCATTATTCGAATGTTGATAGTGTGACATCTCCTAATTGTTTAAATTATTTTGAATATAGTAAATGTCTTCTAATCGAGCACAAGATGAGTCCGAGGGAGCCGAGAGCCATGCTCCAGCTTCCGTACAATGAGTTGTACCTAGTAGTAGTAGAAGACTTATGTCCGAAGGCCGGGAAGAGGCCTGAGCTGCATTCTTTGATATGATGAATGAATGGTTTGGGGATTATCTAAGGAATCGTCCCAACATACCACGACCACCCCCACCCCCTAACCAACCTGATGAGGATGTGCCATGAGGTATGGCATCAGTAAGAATCGGTAAGGCCCCTGTAGACAAGCTTAGAAAGTATGGGGCTGAAGAATTCAGAGCGAAAGTCGATAATGATTCTGAAAGAGCCAAGTTCTGGCTCGAAAATACTACACGGGTGTTGGATGAATTGTCATGCACACCCGAGGAGTGCTTAAAGTGTGCCGTGTCCCTCTTGAAGGATACTGCATACCACTGGTGGAAGACTGTATCCTCAGTAGTGCCGAAGGAAAATATTACTTGGGATTTCTTCCAAATAGAGTTTAGGAAGAAATTTATTAGCTAATGGTTTTTAGACTCGAAGCGAAAGGAGTTCCTGGAACTCAAATAAGGGAATAATACTATAGCAGAATATGAGAGAGAGTTCGTACGACTAAGTCAGTATGCAACTGAATAGGTCCAAACTGAATCAGAAATGTGTAAACAATTCGAGGAGGGTCTGAATGAGGACATCAACTTGTTGATCGAAATTCTTGAAATACGAGAGTTCACCACATTGGCTGATCGGGCCAAGAAAGCCGAGGAACTTAATAACGAAAGGAAGCAAGTAAAGAGAGGGGCTCGAGTTGCGAGCAAGAGGACCAGCAGTAGAACACTCTCTTTCTCCACGAAGAAAGCTAGGAGCCAGCATGAACGCTCCACTTCATCAGTAGGATATTCGGGTAGAGCGAAGGGTCCTAGGCAACGAAGTTAAAAGTCTTCCTCCCCGATGATGACTAGTGTGGGGAGTGTAAATGATCAAAAGTCAAAGTGTAAGAGCTGCAACAAATTTCACTTCGGAGAGTGCCGAGTAAAAAGTAGTGCGTGTTTCAGATGTGGTTCTCTTGACCACTTTCTCAGGGATTGCCCAGAGCAATTTGAAAAAGAAGCGGAAGTAACCCCGAAGTCGAGTACTCCTATGGCACGAGGTACACCTCCAAGATACCCTGAAAGTGCTAGTGGCAGTTGATTCGTAGTTAAAGACACTGCAAGACCAGAGGCTAGAGCCCTGGCAAGAATGTATGCAATACGCGCATGAGAGGAAGCCTTTGCTCCTGACGTTATCACGGGTACTTTTTCCCTTTTTAATATGAGTATTATTACTTTAATTAACCCGAGGTTGACACATTCTTACGTTTGTATGAGATTGGTGTCTAGTATGAATATACCTGTTGAACCTACGGAATTTGTTATTAAAGTGTTGAAACCATTAGGCAAATCGGTTCTAGTTGATAAAGTCTGTAAGAATTGTCCTTTGATGATTCAAGGTCATTATTTTCCGGCTAACCTTATGTTGCTACCATTTGATGAATTTGATGTAATACTTGGTATGGATTGGTTAGCCCTTCATGATGTAACTGTGAATTGTGGTAGTAAGTATATTAAGTTAAAATGTCTGGATGGTGAGACTCTACGGGTCGAATTAAGAGAATTGGGTTCACCGCCGAATGTAATCACGACAATGGTCGCCCAAAGGTACATGAGGAAAGGGTATGAAGCTTATCTTGCATTTGTACTAAACACTAAGGAAACAGAGTTGAAGATCAAGTCTGTACCAATAGTATGCGAGTATTCAGATGTATTCCTGGAGGAATTACAAGGATTACCTCCTGAGAGAGAAATTGATTTTGGTATTGAATTGATGCCAGGGACAACTCCTATTTCTATCGCTCTATATAGAATGGCACCAACCGAGCTAAAAGAGTTAAAAGCACAGTTGCAAGAGTTGACAGATTAAGGATTTGCAAGGCCAAGTTTTTCACCTTGGGGTGCCCCCGTGTTGTTTGTAAAGAAGAAAGATGGTTCAATGAGATTATGTATTGATTATCGGCAACTGAATAAGGTAACCATCAAAAATAAGTATCCTTTACCAAGGATTGATGATTTATTCTATCAGTTGAGAGGAGCCACTGATACGAACTCCTTGGGGATGAGTCGAGTCGTATGTGAAATGCCCGATCGTCTACGAAGAAGTATCATTCGGTTTGTTCAAAAGGATGTTTTTTTAAGTAAATAATGCGGAAGCTATTCAAGGGGTTTAAAAGTAGGGTTTAAAATATGAATATTTAAGGTTCGGTTTAAAGTAAATAAAAGAATGGAAAGAAGGAACTCAAAAGCAAGCATGAACCAATACTAAAGAGTATTGACCCAATTACTTATAGGCTTTTAAGGTGATTAAATGAAAGAAGGTAAACCTCGACCCACTACTTAGCAAAGTAGGAACCTTGGTGTAGTTTTGAACGCCACACTATAAATAGTGATAAGTTCGGGATAAAAAAAATAGGTTGACGCCATTAGGCTTCCTAGATAAGCCAACAAGTCTTCAACGAAATTAGGGAGAAAAGTATCTCATCAAATAGTTTCATTAACAAGAAACAATGATAAAAGTTCAACAACCTTTACAAATGAAAGTAAACAACTATTTATAGCCTAGTTCTTGGGGTAGCTGAATGGACATAAAACAATGCTTAAAGACTAAGTAAAATTCGGCTAGAAAATTCTAGAATAAACTAGAAGACAATCATTAAGTGACTAAGTCTAAATTCAGCTACTTGGAACGCCAATAGGCATGCTTTGTGGAGAAGCAATTCGGCTGAATGAATGTGAAGCATGGAATCTTAACAACCATGTCTAGATTTGGCTAAGGAGAGGATGAATGGAAGCCTTCATGCATGCTTTTTGGCCGAATGGTCACTTAGAAAATATCAACCAACATATGTCCATTGGTCTCCACGAAAAGGCGTATGGGAAGAAGGAAAATTCAGCAACTCATTTAAGTCGTCCATGCATGGTAAACACTTTAATAAATGCTATCCATGAACATGTCTTGGCCATGCACAAAACTCCCACTTAAATGCTGCACATTAAATTCGTTTCTCGCCATGAACCTACAACAAATTAATGCATCAAGTAAACAACAATTAATTCGGCCATGCATACTTGCCACAAATAGCCTCTTTAATGGACGCCCCTTGCATGTTGGACAAGTCCTTAAATTCGTCCCATGCTTGCTCCAAAACCTCTTTAATTTGGTCAGCCATCATGCATCATAAATTCGGCTGGACAAAGTAGCAACATGCATTAAATTCGGTCAAGACATTAAACCAGCAGCTCATTAAATTCGTCCCAAGCTCCAACACTCATTGAATTCACTTTTTATCTTTGATTCATTCATGTGCCTAAAACCAATTTAATGAAGCAAATTAATTCATGTTAAACACATTAAATTCGGTACATTAAACCTGCAGCAAAGTTGAGACAATTTAAATTCATGGTTTTAATCACAAAACACATTAATAACATGTCTAAACAAGGACATATTTATGACCCACGTTTTAATGTTAGGAGAACCATTAAATTCGGTTTAGACAAATAAATAGCAGCAGCTAATTAATTTATCTTAAACTTGACATATTAAATTCATGTCGTAAACTAAGACACATTAAAAACTTTATTTAATTATGTATTGATTTGACAAATTAAAATGAGCTAATTATTCTAAGCTAACTAAATAAACTAACTTAATTATTTCAGCAAATTAAAATGCAAGAAATTAAATAATTTCGAATCGAGCTCAATGAGCTTGCGTCAAAACTAAATTAAATCGGTAACAAGTTGAATTAAGCTGGAGAAAGCTCGGGGAGCTGGAAACGAGCTAGGATCAGCTTGCCAACAGTGCAATGCTCGGCTTGGTAAGCTTGACCAAAGTAGTTCGCGAGGCGGGTTCGTATCATTCCCCCCTCTTGAGGGCGACTTGTCCTCAAGTCGAGCCGTTTGTCTGCTGGAAAATATTTTCTCTCACACGACTTTCCTCGGTCAAATGGAATAAAGGTTATCACACAAAATTTTCCGCATTTACTCACCAAATTTGACAATGAAAAGTGCAACGAACTCAAATTCAAATAACACATTTAAAATCCAGTCCAAATATCATATGGCAAAAATTTTATTCGTTCATAACATGGATGCTTCATATTATCACGCAATTTCGATATGCCATCAATATGAATGATTGAACAGAATTAAAACAGGGAATGATTAATCATGCAATTTAGCAAACAAGAATGCATTCCTCGTTTCAACCACAACATTCCAAATGGATCAAAACCAAGGACATATTCGTTTGACTTTTTTATTTGAACAACCTCACCTTGCCATATTCGATTGAATGGACTTACAGAAGCAGGATGAATAATATGACCACCTTCCACAAAGTCATCATCAACAACACCGATTTCTTCATCTTTCAAACAAAACAAAGAAATTGTTGACTTGCCTTGATTATCTTGGAAGTGACATGATGAAAATTTGATTTTACCTCGTTTGCGTAAAACAAACCTTCTCTCCTTAGCAAGGTAATGTAATCGATATTTCAAACTCGAATAAACCTGAAAAGGTGAAAAATCAAAGAAGTAACTTGCATTCTTCAAAATGTAATTTCCACAACGATGGAAGATGTCAAGGTCACCATTGTTAACGTACTTAAAAGGACATGATGAGATGCTATTCACAAGTTGAACGCATGAATCGATTCCGAGATTTAAAAAAATTTCCAGAATCAAAGGCTTGATTTTTACTTTGTAAACTAACCACAAGATTTATTTTCAGAAATGAAGATAAAATTCGCAATGGATGAAAAGGTACAACAAATTTATTTACAAGGGAATTAATATGCTTACCTTCTCTTAGTAACAACTTAAAGTGGCTAGCTCCAAGCTTAAACACTCGATTTTGATCACTTATCCCAAAATACAACAAGAATTTCATTTTCTCAAATAAATCACAAAAGTAGATCAAAGAAGGTTTAGGCAGGCGAACATGCAAACATTCATACTTCACAAAACTCAATCGAATAGGCAGATCAAAACATGGAAACTTCGCACAAAAATTTAAAGATTTCTCTTGAATGACAATATCAAACAAATTATTCTTTGTATGCGAAAACCTTTGAACACATATGTTGAACAAAGAAGCTGTGTACATGTGTCCTTTCAAAAGTTCAAATCCATCACAAACCAATCGAATAGGCATGTTTAAGCAAAAAGGTTTAGCACATATATTCAAAGAGTTTAAGAATTCAAACAAATCAAAATTTGTATGTGCAAAACTTTTGTCACACACCTCCACAATTCGTATAGGCGAAACCAACTCAACAGAAGGGTTAAACATGTCATAAGATAAACTTTTTTATGGTTCTTCTTGAAACAAGGTCATTAATATAAAGAGTTGAACAGTAACTAACCAAATCAAAATTTTAAGACCTTTCAGAAATTGAACCGTCGAAACCTTTATTAGCAGTTTTTAAATCAAATCATCGTGACTCGATAATCATAGAGTCCTTACCTCTCTTACCTTCGGACAAAAGTGGGCGGTTGTCTTTCTCGTTCTTACCTGTCTTGTATAACCGAAATTTTCGCTCGTTGGGAAGGTATTGAAGTTGGAATTGGTCACACGGATTTTCAAAAACCTGGGAAAAGATATCACAAGAAGAACTAACAAGTTGGTTAGTGGAAACTATCCTCGCTTGCTCACTAACATTTTTTTCACTCCAATCTTTTTCTTCAAGATCACTTGCTTCTTCCACTCTTTCTTTTATCTCAATCTCTTTTTCAACTCCTTCCTTTTGTAAACATTTTTTTTTCTTTTTCAATGTCTTTTTCGATTTTGTTTTCTTGTTCACTTTCTTTTCTTTGTTTTTCTCTCTTTTCTTTATTTTTTCTCTCAATTTCATTCAAGATCCTCTTATTTTCTCTCATAATCTTTTCTTGCCTCTCTTTTCTTTTGATCTCTTTTTTTTCATCTTTTTCTTTTCTCATTTTCTTTCTACAAGAGGTTACAAAAGATTCAGGAGAATAATCATTTTGTTCAAAAGAATAAAAATCATTTACATATGATTCACGAACAATCCTTCGTGAAGATCTCTCCATGGATGTTTTCTTTAGTGTTCTTGAAGAGGTGTATCTTTCATCTCGTACGTCTTTTCGGAAGGATTCAAAATCAAAATCGGCTTCTCTTCTTTTTTAATTCCTTGATGAAAAGGAATCTCGATCGTAATCTCTTCTCGAGTAGTCGTTGGATGTGTATCTCCGTGATGCTCTCGAATTCGCTTTTTGACTTGATAACATTCGTTCCCGTTGGTCTCTTTCCTCCACACGGTCTAATCTCTCGTGTAATTTGTCAAACTTAGTCTTCACCATTCTTCGCATTTCTTGCACCAAATATTGATAATCCGATTCGGTAAATTCTTCACAAGACATGATTGTTATCGCTGAAAAGGAAAATTGTTAAGTAAAATAGAAATAAAGTCCTCATTACAAAACCCTCACGAGTTCACTCGGAAAGAAAGAAGGAAAGTGACACTCACGCTCGTGTTTACACACTTTATAGGCTTTTTCTTCACTCGAATAATCTCACACACTCGTGCCCTTTACCTCTCAAAATTTTCTCTCGCAACTTCATAGTCGGACTTGCTAAGGCCTTATCGTAGGCTTAGGGGTCGATTGCAAATGGTTTAACAAAGGATAAAGATGAGGGGGTTAAGGGTAGGCTAAAAAAAACAATTGGAAAGGTTTTGAGTGTGGCGATGGAGTAGGAAGTGAATGGTAGAAAATCAAACATACCTGATCGGGAATACAAAAAAAATATCAACAAAGACCATAAACTTTCACACACACTCTCTTTTTTTTTTTTGATAACTTCGAATATATTTTTTAACACTTTTTTTCTTCGATTTTTTTTTAACTTCAATTTTTTTAACACTTTTTTTCTTTTTTTTATACTTCTCCTTTTCTTTTTCAATTACAAAAATGCTAAATAAAATTCTTTTTTTACAAAAAAAAATTTTGAATTTTTTTTAATTTTTACTTTACGAACCTACTCCCGATGATGGTGTGAATGTCGGTACTTCCCATTTTACAAGCTCTGATACCAAATGATACAAACTCCTCGGGGATGAGTCAAGTCGTATGTGAAATGTCTGATCGTCTACGAAGAAGTATCGTTCAGTTTGTTCAAAAGGATGTTTTTTTTAGGTAAATAATGCGGAAGCTATTCAAGGGGTTCAAAGGTAGGGTTTAAAATATGAATATTAAAGGTTCGGTTTAAAGTAAATAAAAGAATGGAAAGAAGGAACTCAAAAGCAAGCACGAACCAATACTAAAGAGTATTGACCCAATTGCTTATAGGCTTTTAAGGTGATTAAATGAAACAAGGTAAACCTCGACCCACTACTTAGCAAAGTAGGAACCTTGGTATACTTAGCAAAACTATACCAAGGTTCCTACTTTGCTCAGTAGTGGGTCGAGGTTTACCTTTTTTCATTTAATCACCTTAAAAGCCTATAAGCAATTGGGTCAATACTCTTTAGTATTGGTTCGTGCTTGCTTTTGAGTTCCTTCTTTCCATTCTTCCTTTAATATTCATATTTTAAACCCTACCTTTGAACCCCTTGAATAGCTTCTGCATTATTTATTTTAAAAAAAAACATCCTTTTGAACAAACTGAACGATACTTCTTCGTAGACGATCGGGCATTTCACATACGACTCGACTCATCCCCGAGACGGATCGTATCAGCCACTGTATTTTCTAAGATAGACTTGAGGTCTGGCTACTATCAGTTGCGTATCAAGGAATCGGATGCGCCAAAGACAGCCTTCAGGACGAGGTATGGTCATTACGAATTCCTTGTTATGCCGTTTGGATTGACGAATGCACTGGCTGTATTTATAGATCTAATGAGTAGGATCTTTCGGCCATATTTGGATAAGTTTGCTATTGTGTTCATTGATGACATCTTGATTTATTTCAAAAATGAGACAGAACATGCGAAGCACCTGAGAATTGTATTGCAGACTTTGCGAGAAAAACAAATGTATGATAAGTTTAGCAAAAGTGAAATTTGGCTCTAAGAAGTTGGATTTTTGGGTCATGTTGTTTCGGGTGAAAGCATCCGAGTTGATCCAAGTAAAATCTCTGTTATTGTTGATTGGAAATTGCCTAAAAATGTAACCAAGGTTAGAAGCTTTTTGGGCTTAGCCAATTACTGTCGAAGGTTTGTAAAAGGATTTTCTATGATAGCGGCTCTGATGACGAGGTTGCTATAGAAGGATGTTAAGTTTGAATGGACGGAAAAGTGTCAGCAAAGTTTTGAGAAATTAAAGACATTGCTGATTGAAGCTCCTGTTTTAGTGCTACTTGAATCGGGAAAAGAATTCGTGGTCTACAGTGATGTATCCTTAAATGGACTGGGTTGTGTGCTTATGCAAGATGGCAAGGTGATAGCCTATGCTTCACGGCAATTGAAGCCTCACGAGAAGAATTATCTGACCCATGACCTAGAGCTTGTTGCGATTGTTGTTGCTTTGAAGATTTGGAGGCATTATTTATATGGTGAAACGTGTCGTGTCTTTACGGACCACAAGAGTCTGAAGTACTTGATGACACAAAAAGAATTAAATCTGAGACAAAGGAGATGGTTAGAATTAATTAAGGATTATGATCTGATCATTGACTACCACCCGGGAAAGGCGAATATGGTCGTCGACGCTCTAAGCAGAAAATCCTTATTTACTTTGAAAGCCATGGATACTCGTTTGACATTGCTTGATGATGGTTCGATCTTGGCAGAGCTAGAGGCTAAGCCAACATTTCTGCAGGAAATTCATGATGCTCAGTTTATTGATGGTGACTTGCAAGCAAAAAGGGCTCAATGTGAGTCAGGGACTGAACTAGATTTCTGGATTAGTACTGATGGGTGTTTGATTTTTAAAGATAGAGTATGTGTACCTAAAGACGATGAACTTATCCAGAAAATATTGCAAGAAGCACATAGTAGCCATTTGTCTATTCATCCGGGAGGGACCAAGATGTACAACGATTTGAAGAAAATGTACTGGTGGAATGGTATGAAAAGAGACATTTCTGAGTTTGTGTCAAGATGCCTGGTATGTCAGCAAGATAAAGCTGAACATCAAGTGCCTTTAGGTTTGTTACAACCTATAATGGTTCCCGAATGGAAGTGGGACAGAGTTACCATGGACTTCGTGACAAGGTTGCCTTTGACTCCGAAAAAGAAAAATGTCATATGGGTCGTAGTGGATAAGTTGACCAAGTCGGCTCATTTTATTCCGGTAAGGACAGATTATCCCCTTGATAGACTGGCCGACTTACACGTTTCTAAGATAGCAAGATTGCACGGAGTACCATTATCGATTATTTCAGACAGAGACCCAAGGTTTACTTTGAGATCCTGGAAAAAGCTACAGGAAGCCTTGGGGATGAAGTTGAGTTTTAGTATAGCTTTTCACGCTCAGACCGATGGTTATTCTAAGCGGACGATTTAGATTCGTGAAGATATGCTGCGATGTTACATCCTCGAATTTCAGGGTAGTTGGTAAAAATATCTGCCATTGGTAGAATTTGCCTACAACAATAGTTTCCAAACAAGCTTGAAAATGGCACCTTATGAGGCCTTGTATGGCAAGAAGTGTCAAACTCCATTATACTGGACAGAACTTAAGGAAAATCAGATTCATGGAGTGGATCTGATTAGGGAAACTGAAGAAAAAGTTAAAGTAATACGAGACTGTTTAAAAGCGGCATCGGACAGGCAAAAGTCTTATGCTGATCTGAAAAGAAAAGAGATTGAATTCCAAGTTAGAGACAGAGTATTCTTGAAGGTGTCTTCATGGAAAAACATGTTGAGATTTGGTCGGCAAGGTAAACAGAGTCCGCGATTTATCGGACCTTACGAGATCACTGAAAGGATTGGACCATTAGCCTATCTCTTGGCATTGCCACCTGAATTGGAAAAGATTCACGACGTGTTCCATGTATCCATGTTAAGACGATATCGATCAGACCCCTCACATGAGATTTCACCAAAGGAGATTGAGATAAGACCAGACATGACTTACGGAGAATAACCAATCAAGATTTTGGCTAAGAGGTTAAACAGTTGAAAACTAAAAGTGTGACTTTAGTAAAGGTTCTATGGCACCGACATGGTGTGGAAAAAGCTACATGGGAACCAAAAGAAACCATGAGAAACCAATATTCGAATCTGTTTACTGGTGAGACTTTCGGGGATGAAAGTCCCTAAAGGGGGAGAAATGTAAAATCCCGAAATAGGGCCTAGTCGGAACAGTGGTGTTGGGACCACAAATCTAACATCAAAATAGTTATTTTATGATTATTATGAGACCTAGAATATGAGATTATGCATGTGTTAAAGTTTCATGAAGAAATTCCTTGAGTAAGGTGTCTAATTGGAAATTAGGGACTAAATTGAATAAATTGCAAAACTTGGATTCTAGAAGCAATTTGTATGAAATTTCTTTAGATTATAAATTAAAAGGTCTTAAAGAGCAATTTTCCCAATTCCTAAGTTTTTGGACAAAAATGGGCTTGCATGGATGAAGTTTCAAAGAAAAGGCATAAGGGCATTTTGGTCATTTGGATTTTTAATGAAATAAAATTGAAAAAATCAAGCCAAAATCAGCCATCTTCTTCCCCATAGCTGCCAAAATTCTCTTGTCACCATAGCTAGAGTTTTCAAACATTTCAAGCTCAATAGTAAGTGCTCCTAAGCCCCATTTTTAATGTTCTTTGTATTTTTGAAATCCCGGTAGCCCCGTTTTTAATGTTCTTTGTATTTTTGAAATCTCGGTAGCTTGATCTTTCCATTTCTACTCATATTTCATGCTAGGGTTCATGTTTAAAAATTTACCCATGCATGAGTTGCTTGTATTTTGGTGGATTATGGAGGGGTATGAAAGTTCAAGGTGTGTTAAACATCTTTTCTTAGGTGATTTTCATGAAAAACCCCTAAAGGGACCTTTTGGCAAAAGTTGTTAAATATGTGGTAGAAATGTGAAAATAATGGAAAATGTGGGTTGCCATATGAGGGAAAAGTATTCGGATAGGCTTGGGTAAGATAGAAATTGCATGTGTTTCATTATACGAGCCAAGGGACTAAATCGTAAAAATGTCAAAGGTTAGGGGCAAAACGATCATTTGGACCGGGGGTAGAAATTAAACTTGAAAATTATAATGTAATGAATTAATGATATAATTGTGTTGTTATAGACCCCGATGAACAAATTTCGGAGGTCGATTGAGGTAAACGTAAGGTTTCGGAACAACCGAAGCACAGCTCCGAAACGAATACCAGGTAAGTTCGGATAACTCGAAGTAAACTTATAACATGCATAATTATATGTTTTGTGAATGTATGATAATTGCATTGTTGATGGCATGAAAATGCATGAATTGCATCTTTAATAATGAATTTTTGGATAATGTCTCGGTTGAGGTTGGAAAGGGATTCGATGGATAAACCATGATTTACATAAGACTTGAGATCTTACATGTGTTGCAGAAAAGGATTTAGCCTAGACTGGTAATCCGATTATCTCAAGCATAAAAAGGATCTAGCTTGGACTGGTGTTCCTTGAGTGATCGAGCTCCCGATGAATATGTGTGCAATGTGGATTTAGCCCGGACGAGTAATCCGATTAGGGTCTAAATTTAGCCTGGACTGGTAATTCAGATCTGAGCTCGTTAAGGGTGTTTGTCATTATAAGGGATTTAGCCTGGACTGGTAATCCCGACATCACCTTAAAAGTTTATATTACGGGGATTTAGCTTTGGACCGTAATCTCTCGCCGTAAGATGTGAGGTTCAAGCGGGAGTGCATATCAAACGATCATTCGCATTTAATTGATGGTAAATGGGTGATCCATCGAGATTTCCTAGAAACTCAACGGAACTATCACAACGAATATGTATAGATGATATGTTAAATGATGAGCTCATCTAATATGAATTACATGGTACATTGTTATGTAACTAACTTGATGATTGAGTATATGTGTTAGGGAAACCATTTCATGCTCGTTGATTTCATTACCTTATATGGTTGCATGCTAAATAATCTGTAAGTTTACCTTCCAATTATACGGACTGACTAAGAATGTAAATGCTTACCCCTTTCTTTTCCCTACTTTTCAGAGCTCAAGGACTTATAAGGTTTGGAAGACAATTGGAGAGTCAACACACTATCAACTAGACAAGCTTTGGTATAAAGACATTTCTATTTCGTCCAATGGCATGTATAGGATTTTTGAGTATTTTGTTATATATATCATTTGATTTGCCTAGTGAAGGCATGTAAAATACGTTTATTTTTATTTTTATTTTTTGTATATGGCCATGGGAATTGGCTCATTTTGAAGTAAGCTATGCCCTACAAATCTATGCATGTTTATATTCATATGCGATGGCTTAGTTATAATTGGCAATGAGTTATAATAACGAGCCAATCTTAATGTCAACCAGACATATAAAGCATTAAATGCAAGATAAGAATTAACTTAGTATGTATGAAACCAATGATATGTGGTTCACATGCAATGAGGTTAATCAAAGTTTCATACTTACAAATGGATAATTTGGCCCAAATATGCACTATAGTAATCTATAAGTGTAATTGGCTAGTAGAGGGTGACTTAAGGCTTGGAAAATAGCCTAATAAGGTCCACATGGGCGCACACACAGGTGTGTGTGTCAGGCCGTGTGTGACACACGGGCTACTCCCATGGGTGTGTGCTATGATCGTGTGTCCCCTGCACCTAAAATTTTAAGTCAGATTAGAGCACGGGCTAAGCACACGGGCATGTGCCTTGGACGTGTTTATTTAACAGAATGGTGAGGTTGAAGTTAGTGTAGCACACGGGCTAAGCCCACGGGCGTGTGCCTTGGCCGTGTTGCATACTAGAAAAAGGACACTGGCGTGTTCTATGCCCCACGGGCGTGTTACACTTCAAATAAGGGAAAATTTCCTAAAGTGCCCCAAGTCTATCGGACAATTTCGGTTTTGTTCTGTACTGCCCCTAGGAGTGTTTTTAGGCCTCGGAGGCCTGTATAAGAGACAAATAGCTCACGTTTGAAAAGTTTTAAATTATGAACGACTTCAGTGACCAGATTTTATAAGTTTGTAAAGATGATTTACCGGTAACGCCTAGAACCCTATCCCGACGTCGTATACAGGTTTGGGGTGTTACAGGCATGCATTCAACCATGATAATACATCTTTTACAAATTCAAAAAGAATGTTAGCCATCATTCTAAGCTTAAAACAAATTGAAGGGTTTCCAACCCAAGCCAACATATTTGGCCAATTCTCAAGGACACAAAATAATAAAGTCTAAGTCCTATACATGCCATATTAAAAAATATAAATCCAACTATACTGAAAGCTTCCGTTCATAGTGTGATCGATATCTCTGGCTTCTGGTGATCCTTAAGCTAGATAGGTGACACTGAAAGGAAATGGAAACGAAAGGGAGTAAGCATAAAAGCTTAGTAAGTTGCATATAAGTAAGTATACAATAATAACAATTTATCAATAATCCACATGCTGATAATACCAAGGTCAGGATAAGCACAACTTACTCGTTCCATCCATACAAGTCACATTTTATACAATAAGTTCATATCTCATGCGTACCAATTAAGTACCTGTACCACTCACAACACAGTTATATTTCCCTCATTAGCTTAAAAACATAACATTCACCGTTGAACCTTTTGGAACACTACCGGATATTCACTAAGCCCCAAACGTGGGTAAGGTGCCAATGCCATGTCCCAGACACGATCTTACATTGGCTCATCTCTCAAGTCGATGCCATGTCCCAAACATGGTCTTACACTGACTATCATCTCATAGCCGATGCATGTCCCAGACGTGTCTTACACTTGCTTACGTCTCGAAACCAACGCATGTCCTAGACATGCCTTACACTAGCTCTCGTCTCAATACCGATGCCATGTCCAAGACATGGTCTTACACTGACTATCATCTCGTAGCCGATGCATGTCCCAGACATGTTTTACACTGGCTTACGTCTCGAGGCCGACGCATGTTCCAGACATGTCTTACACTAGCTCTCATCTCAATGTCGATGCCATGTCCCAGACATGGTCTTACACTGGCTCTCATAATATGGCCGATGCATGTTCCAGACATGTCTTACACTAGCCAACAGTAACCCATATGTCACGGCGTGAATATTCGATTTATTTCCTAGGTTCAAACGAGAACTCTACTATCTCTATTATCATCATACCTTCTCAATTCCACAATCAAGTAATCCACGCTATATCAATTCAATACCTACATTAGCAATGTAGTTGTATGATTTACATACAACTTACCTCGGATTACAAAATGTGGCGACTAGTTGGTTTAGTCAATTTGCTTGGCTTTCCTCCGATCTAGGTTTGGATTTCGCAATTCTTGATCTAAAATAGCAAAACACACTCATTTAATCCCTAAATAAAATTAAGCAATTAAAAATTCACATTTTCAGTAAAACAACCATTTTGCCTCTAGACTTTGGCAAAATGACCATTTTACCCCTATACTCGAAAATCATTTTTTATCAAATTCCTTCACATCTTAAACCAACTCCAAATTGCCACTATTTCACACATTTACCCACAAACTTCCAATTTATGCAAAGTAGTCCTTTTAGGTGTTTTCATGCTAACACCCTACACAAAAGTTTTTTATAAGACACCCAAGACTCATTTTCTTCCATAAAAACTTAGCAAACATTAAAAATCCTTTCATGGCAAAACCCTAAACTCTTAATCATTTTGCAAAATATACCCTCATTTGAAAGCTCATGCTTCAAGGGTCTCAAAAGTACAAAAACATTCAAGAAAAGTCATTAAAATCACTTACTTGTGAAGGCTTAAAGTTGCTGAAATTTTTGAAGCTCAAAAACCCCCAAAATGGCTAAAAAATCGATGGTGAAGAAGAAAGAGTGAAAGAAAAATATGATAGCTAGGCTTAGGTATTATTTTACTATGCATTATGTCATCAAAATACCAAATGGTGACTTTTCAACATTCATACCACCCATGGCTGGCCAAGCCTCTCTTAAGGGACTAATTTTCCTTTAAAGGCTCCCAATTTTTATTCTCTAGTTTTTTGACACCTTTAGCTATCAATTTAGGACTTTTGTATTTATGCGATTTAGTCATTTTTCGCAATTAGGCTCACAAATGTCAGAATTAACTCACCAAATTTTTCATGTACTAACATAAACTCATTATAAGCCTAAAAAATTAATAAAATATTTTCTTTGACTTTGGATTTGTTGTCTCGAGACCACTATTCTAACTAGGCCCTAAATCAGGCTGTTACACTTTTGCTGGCTTGTTGGAACCAGAAGTGAATTGCGTGTTTAGATTAAAAATGAATGAAATGAATAGAAAAAAGGGAATTGGGAAACATTCAAGAATGATTATGGTTTCCTTCGAAATGGAGAAATGAATCATTTGGAAATGAATGTAGGTTTCCAAAAATGGAAATGAAAATGAAAATGAAAATGGAAATGAAAATGAAAATGAAAATGGAAATTTGCAATCCTATATGGTTTACTTAAAAACGATCGAAAGAATAAATTTATGTTTTTGAACTATTTTGAAGGCCAAAAATGAAAATAAATCATTTGATCATAGTGAACATGTTGAGTTGTGAAATATTGAACATATTTTCTCGAAATTGTATGAGGGGCAAAATTGTCAAAATTTTATCGAGGGTAAAATCATCAAAAGTTTTGTTGGGGGTAAAATAGGGATGAGAAAATTATTTTATATATAAATATTAAAGTTTATTTTGGTAAATAGAAAAACTGAATTAAGTTGGATCACATTACAAAGTTCAGGGTCAAAAAGGCCCACGAAGTACTAGAAATTAGACCCGATGTCAGATAGGCCAAAAACTCCTCATGTAACAGAAGGGGGCGGCAACCCTAGTAGGAATACTAGGCTGTGTCGTCCACCCCTCTCCTACTCTAAGTAGGAAGTTGTTTTTCTATTTGAAATAAGCCACTACAACTGAACAAGGGTTCTAACTTCTCTTCCTATAAATAGATGGCACCAATAGAGCTATTAAGATAATTTTTGAGAGATTGTTATTCTAACAAAAAATAGAGAGAATTAATTCTCAACTATTAATTGTATTTTTCCAGGATAACAATTCTACTAGTTTCTATAAGGAAGAGATAATTTTTGTTTTCACTCCAAAAAAAGAGGAAACTTTTTGTAGTTTTCTGTTTCAATTCAATAGGTTCAAGCCCACACTCAAAGCAATTCGTGGTACGAGAATAGTAAAGAAGATCATTTGGTTGAAATCTGGAAAACATCAGGGATTAGCTTATCCAAAAACATAGGTATGATTTCATTAACATAGGTATGATTTCATTCTAAGGTTTATTTCTATAAATATCACAAACCAGGACAGTTTTCAAAATCATAATTTTTCGATGTGCAAGAAAACCAATTTCAAACTAATCTTTTTCTAACAATTGGTATCAAGAGTCAGGTTGTGCTATGTTTATGGTGTAAACCGAGACCGAATCCCTCTCTTCATTTTATTTGATTAATATTTGATAAGATGTGGTATTCTTATAATTATTAACATGTTTAAAGGAATGTATTTGAATGAATGCGATATTATATATACTTGTTATATAATAATTATTATTTGTTTTCCAAGATTGTGGTTATTAGGAAATAGACTGTGAACTATCATCTCCACGTATGATTATTTTTTATTTATGGAATTCTTGTGAGCTGGAAATGGACATAGGACATAAATGTAGTTTTTTTCAAAAAAAAAGTCCATGACGAGGAGAAGATGGAGCAATGTTGGTCGAAGACAGAAGGAATACCTTGTGGTGAAAAAATATATAACTTTTTTTTGGTTTTTCATTTATTTTCTAGAAATAAAACCATGGAAACATTGGCTGGGAATTTTATTTTATTACTCATCTCTTTATATATTTATTTAATAATTATTTATGATATAATTTTGTTATATATGTATGAGATGATCCACAATTGATCTATTAAATATAAGAAGTGTAGTAATGAGAAAATACATGTGTTGTATTGTTTCATTCACTTCTTTACATTATTCGATTACTGTGAGAAGTATGGTAATGAGAAGGTACATGTCTAGGATTGGATATGGCAAGGAAAAGCTTGGTTTTTAAGTGGTCAAATATGACTCACCTCCCTTTCCTAGGAACCTACCTGGTGTACGGTTCACATTCACTTCTTTGATTTTTCCCTTAAAAGAAAAACTATTAAGAATCAAAATTTTTTAATTGGCTCTTGTGAATAATTGAATGTTAAAATTATAGAATTGTCATAATATGTCATGAATACATGAGATAAGCATGCCATATAATTTAAGAAAGAATGCCACATGTACTTTTCATGCATATATTAATCATTCATGATTGAAACCGAAAATTAAAAACCTTGCATGTTTTTAAAATATTGAGTGGGAGAAGGTCCTTAAAAAAGACCTATGGCATGAAATAGACCTGCCCTAAGGTAGACGTTGTCATGTGGATTTCACTAGGGAGACCTCCTGAAAGTAAGCAAAATTTATTATGATTATATGATAGTTGGGTTTGCCCCTGTGATAGGTATTATCATGTGATAAATAAAGAATTTTTGTCTTCAAAGAGGACAACTAGTCATACTGTTCTAGTCAAGGAGATTGTCCCAAGATGACTCATTTGTGGTGCATGATGCGATAGCTGTTGGGTTGATGATTATACACTCAAAATCATTTAGTTAAGTAAATTTCCAATGAGCTATGCTTAAGTTAGAATGATGGCCAAATGTTACACGATTATTAGTACGTGTGAATGCCTAAGGAATTAGGTTCATATGCTAATTGGATGGAAATCCATGTTCTTACTAATTTGTTATGATCACCTTCAGGTGACTTGATTCAATGGGTGTAGGAATTATCGTTGCAATGGCTGACAAATATTTTCAAGGTTTAATGTAAGACGCATGCATCATCTTAATGCATATCGTAATGTTGCAAAACGTTTTCAAAAATTTGCTTCATACAAATATATTAATATATGAATGTTTTCTATTCAGTTCAAAAATGACACCAACTCCCTTATTAAACATACTCACTAAAAACAAACTGAATGGAAACAACTATAAGGAATGGAAAAGAAACCTGATAATTGTCCTAAGCTGTGAGAATTAAAACAATTCTTGATACCAAGTGCCCTCCAGCCACTCAAGCTGAGTCTAAAAAATGCTAGGAAGAGTCTGATAGGATATCTCGTTGCTATATGTTGGCAAGTGCGACTAGTACTCTGAATAAACAATTGGAGAGTTGTAAGACTACTAAAGCAATTCTATATAAGCTAGAAGACATGTTTGAAGGCAAAGTTGCCTTGGCTCAACAGCCTGCCATAACTAGCTTAATGAATGCCTAGCAAAAGCCCGACACTCTGATCAAAGACCATATGATCACTCTTATGAGCCACTTTACCGAGGCCGCAGGAAATGAACAAACCTAGACCAGAACACTCAAATTGAAATGGTGTTCAAAATCTTGTCAAAGGGCTTCACTGATTTTCGGGCCATATATAACCTTAGCAACAAAAACCTGATGCTTACACAACTCATGAAGGAGTTATAATCTTATGAATTGATGTTGAATGGCAGTCATTTGGCCCGAAGAGCAGAAGCATATATAGCCATCACTTCTTCCTTAAAAGGAAGGGAAAGCGGGTTAAGAAAAGAAAAGGCTAAGGTCTCTAGGCCACCACAA
This sequence comes from Gossypium longicalyx, assembly GCA_025698465.1. Taxonomy (NCBI): domain Eukaryota; kingdom Viridiplantae; phylum Streptophyta; class Magnoliopsida; order Malvales; family Malvaceae; genus Gossypium; species Gossypium longicalyx. Next base: position 62,523,566 of record CM046997.1, read on the forward strand.
GTGGAAAGGAAGAGAACCAAAAAGCCAAAAGACTTATCTAAGTCTAAATGCTTCTTCTACAACAATAAAGGGCACTTCAAGGAAAACAGTAAAGAATGGAAATAATACCTAGCAACACCCCAAGGCGAAGGTATAGAACTCTTGATGGTAGAAGCTTATTTAGTGGAAGATTTTATAGACCACTGGGTCATTAATTCGGGAGCCACTTATCATGTTTGTATTTCCCTATAGGGGTTCGAAGAGACTAAAAATCTTAAAGATAAGAGCTTATCATTGCGGACCAAGAATCAAACACGTGTAATAGCTAAAGTAGTGGGAGATGTACATATATATATTTGATAATTTTAGGAAGGTTATTTTAAAATATGTTTTCTATGTACCAAGTTTTAAAAGAAATTTTATTTCTATTGCATGTTTATATGAAGACAGCTTGATTGTGACTTTTAATAATGGAATTGCAATATTTAGAAATAGCAATCTTATCTTTAATGAATGAATGTCAAATCATCTATATTTTATCAAACCAAAGAGGTACAAACTACTTAAGACTAAAATATTGAATAAAAGACTTAAAACTTCTCACTCTAATAAGGTGTACCTTTGGCATTTGAGACTTGATCATATTAGCCGAGAAAGAATCACTAGACTTGTGAAAGACGACATCTTAAGTTCACTTAAAGATCTTGATCTTCCATAATGTGAATCTTGCTTGGAAGGTAAGATGACTAAGCGATCTTTTAATGCAAAAGGAATGAGGGTCGAAAAACCTTTAAAACTTGTGCACACTGATGTGTGTGGCCTCATGAGCATTACAGCAAGAGATGGTTACGAGTATTATGTAACCTTTATTGATGACTATTCCAATATGGGTATGTATACCTGATGCACTACAAAAGTGAAACCTTTGATAAATTCAAAGAGTTTCATGCAGAAGTGGAGAAACCACTAGGTTCACCCATAAAGGCACTTCGGTCTAATTGATGTGAGGAATATTTATCTTATGCGTTATTAGGGTACCTCATAGTTAATGGGATTTTATCCTAGTTAACTGCATCAGTCACTCCATAATAGAATGACGTGATAGAGAGAAGGAATCAAACCTTGTTAGACATGGTCTGTTCGATGTTAAGTTATTCAAAGCTGCTAATCTCTTTATTGGGATATGCGGTACAATTGGCTTTCTATATTCTGAATGATGTGCCAACTAAGGCAATATCAAAAACTTCATATGAATTGTGGCATGGCAGGAAGCCAAGTCTAAAACATTTAAGGACTTGGGGATGCTCAACTCACCTTTTGGATAAATATGCAAGGAAGTTGAGCTCAGACAAAATTGTGCATGTTTGTAGGATATCCAAAGGGAACAAAAGGTGCCCGAAAGAGCAAACTATTATAGTGTTAACTTATGCTACTTTCCTTGAAGAAAGTTACATGAATGACTTCAAACCTCGGTGTAAAAGGTATTCGAGGAGCTTTCAAGAAATATACAAAACCCTACAAAAATAGTTCCAGAACCAACTTTTAATAGTAGACTTGCAAATGATCAGTAGCATAGGAAGCTTCTTCGCTGTGAAAGGGTCTATTGTAGGTCTAATTTCTTCCAATCTGGCGAAAGTGTTTTTAACATTGAGTTTGTCTAACAAGAAGATAATGACCCACTCACATATGACAAAGCAATACAGAGTGTTGATTCCAAGCTCTGGGAAATAGCTATAAAAGCTAAGATGGACTTTATGTATTCCAAACCAACGTGGGAACTTGTAGGCTTACCATAAGGGATAAAACCCATAGGATATAAGTGGATCTCAAGAGGAAAAAAAATACAGATGGAAAAGTAGAAACTTATAAGACTAGACTTGTAGCAAAAGGTTATACTCAGAAAGAAGGAATTGATTATGAAGAAACCTTCTCTTCAGTTTTCAGGCTCAAGTCAATCCACATATTACTACCCATTGCGACAGCTTTCGATTACAAGATCTAGAAAACGGATGTCAAGACATCATTTTTGAATGACCATCTTGAAGAGAGAATCTACATGATGCAACCCACTGGATATATAGCTAAAGGAAACCAACATAAAAAATTTGCAAACTACTTAGATCCATATATGGAATTAAGTAAGCATTTTGCTCATGGAATCAAAGATTTGATCAAGCGATCAAGACTTTTGGATTTGAGCAAAACGTAGATGAACCTTGTGTTTACAAATGTTTAGGGGATGGAAATGTGGTTTTTATCATTCTATATGTCAATAACATTCTACTCGTTGGAAATTATGTAGGGACATTATCATCGATTAAATTGTGGTTAATCCAACAGTTTAGCCTGAAAGACTTGGAAGAAGCTAATTTTGTTCTAGGTATTTGAATCTTAAGGGATAAAAAAAAGTGATAGCACTACCTCAAGCTTCATACATAGATAAGACATTGGAGTGTTATGTAATAATTGATTTGAAGAAGGGAAATTAACCCTTCGTATCAAGATTTCATCTCTCTTTAGAGATGTAACACCCTAAATTTGGGCCTAGTAAGATTGGGCCTTAAGCATGGGATCGGTTAGAAGGCGGCTTATAAATATTTAGTTGTACATGGAAAAAGCACAGATTGGTTGTTTGCTTTAATGGTTAAGTGAATTGGGAGTGTTTGGAAGTGTCTGAGAAGTCTTGGGTTCAAGCCTTAGCTTTTGCAAAATTGTTGATTTTGCTCTTAAGTGAATCTAGGTCTTTGCATGAAGGCTTTATAAATATTTGGGGTGAAAATGTGACGCAAGATGAGCTTATGGTCTAGCAGTTGTTGCGTCATTAAGGTGGTAAGGGATCCTAAGTTCGAGTCACTCCCTACTCAAAGGAGTATTTATTTTACTCCTTTCTGAGCAAGGTGTGCTAATATTATGTGGCCAAGTGGTGAGTATTGATTCTTTGTAAATCTTCACCACCGTGTTGGTAATTCTATGCTTAACCTTGTTTTTTATTGTCGTTCAATGGCTAGAGACGAGTGGTGCTAAGCCGATTGTCCCTTCTCCCTAGTTAACCTCGCGGTTCGGTAAGTATTCTCGTTATCTTGCTCAAGTTATTCTTTTGGGTAAGGGATGATAAGGTTGGTTGATACAGGATCTCGGGGGTCGAGTGATTAGTTTTTGGACAACGGTGTAGGTGGCTGATTTTCTGTCAATCGATCAAGGTTTGGATGCTCAGGAGTTTTCGCGAGAGCTTGCAATTAGGTGTGTTTCCGTACCTTGTAAACGGTAATAGACATAAAAGCCGTAAAAATGTGTGTATTAGTACAGTAATTACTAATCAGTCAAAAGCCGATAGAGTGTGTATGTTTTTCGTACGGTGTTAGCTATAGCAGCAAATGCTGAAATGCCAGAATGCCGAAAAACTGAAAAGCTGAAGGATTGGGCTTCTGGGCCACATGACCGTGTGAACGCTCATGTGATCAACCAAACCCACGAAACATGGGCGTATGACGAGGAAGGCCATCATGAGCAATCTCATGGGCTTGGGCCAGAATAGGCCGTATGGGCCCAATGGGCCCGTGGGGCCACATGGGTAAACTTTACTGTTAAGTGGGATATAGATGACTTGTCATGTCGCGCACATGACTTAGGTAGTTATGGGCCTCGTATGGCCTAAATGGGCCGTGTGGGCCCAATGGGCTCATGGGCCCCACATAGATAAAATCTGCGGTAAGTGACAAATCATGAACTGGGCTATGGTGTTCGTATAGCCAGGACTGAAATTGAGCTAAATGGGCCACACGAGCATGAGGGCACACTTGGGCTGAGTAATGGGTCTTGGGCCCATTTACACCGTTTTGACCATCTAGGTTACCTAAGTCGCTCGAGGCAACGACATACCATCTATGAGGTCGTAATCTGTACTAGGACCCCCAAAATTAGTAAAATGACCAAAATACCCCTAAAAGGTAAAATGACTGTTTTGCCCCTTGAGGATACATGACTGATTTGTCCGTGATTTGTATGACTGCTTTTGTGCATGACATTCTACATACATGACATACTGCTTGGGATTGGGATATTGTTATGGAGGAAGAAATCATATTGGTGGTTGTGCCACATATTCTGATATTAGCAGCTTTGTTGCGACTCTAGTTAGTGTCGCAACTGGTGCTAACACTATAAGTGTAGGGATGGCATGGGTGATTTATTCCTCACAGGTAGTGCAGGGTTGGACGGAGGCAAGTGCAGGGTTGGATGGGTTATCATGCAATATTTATATGGGTTTTATTCTGATATGGGCTAGGCCCAACTGATATTGATTCTTGTATGGGCTAGGCCCAACTGATATTGTTTCTGATATGGGCTAGGCCCAACTGATATTGATTCGACTTTGGGCCCACATATATTCTGAACTGGACTGTACTGTTACTAGATAGGGCTCAAGCCTAGAATGGTTATAAATTCTATTTTTTTGACTGACTGTTTGGATGCTAGTGGATTACACACTGAGTTTTCGTAAACTCACCCCGTTTATTAACTGTGCAGGTAATCCCCAGTGATAGGTGAATCGGTGCTGCGAGGGACTCAGAGATGGCCACATACGGCTTACGTTTTCATATTTTTCTTATTTACTATTGAGTATTTTTTATTTGGGTTGTAATAAGTCCTCTCTTAATTTCTAGTTTTTATTTTAAACTTTGGGATTTTATTTACTATGTTTATATTTGTTAGAAGTAGATCGCGGTTTTCCAAAATAATAACTGTTTTCAAAACCCTACGTTTTCGCAACTTAACTTTTAAACATCATGTTTTCCCAAATCGACTATTTTAAATTAAGCTTCCATAACAAACACCATTTTTAAATAGGAATAACTTTCCAGTGAACCACGTTTTGCAAAATAAACCAACGTAAACTGAGGTTTTCACAAGGAATAAAATGGCAAGAGGTTTTAAATAGTAAAAAGGGTTTTCAATGAGAACATGGTTTCTGAAACACTTCAATGTGACACGCCAGATTCGGCCATAACATCTAGGCCGGGTTTGGGGTGTTACATTTAGTGGTATCAGAGCTAAGTTACAAAACTTGGCTATGGAATGGGTTTTAAAATTGGATTTTCGAAAGAATTATTTCAAAAAGGTTTGAAAAGATTTAAAGTATTTGAAATGTTTTTCTGAATATTTTCTTGAAAATGTGGTTACCGAGTCTTCGGCGCCGAATCTGTAAGTTTTCTGTTAGACTGTACTTAAAGTTAGATTTTTTATTTATTCAGTGTATGTACTGGAAATCAATTTTTTTTTAGTTAACAACAGCACTGTGATGGATTCTGAAGGCAAGCAAGGTCGCGAGGAGTTGCTTGTCTCCCTGGAACATGAGATGGCTCAAGAAACGGTAGTCGAGGTCAGTCCGCCAACTTCGGGTAATAATAACCCAGATTTTGGTACTGAGGCACTAACCTGGTTGGTAAGGGAAGTGCTGAAAGAAGTGTTCGAGGCAAGATTTAAGGCGTATGGTGAAACACTTCAGGCTAGGTGCTTGGAGTGCAGCAGGAAGAGGGATCATAGTCCTCTGAAGCAAGACCCTCATTCTGTGAAATGCGTTAAGGCACTTCCGAGCTTTTTGACTTGCGAGCATTGCAAAAGGCGCCATTCGAATGGGTGCTGGAGGAAGTTAGGAGTGTGTCTCAGATACGGGTCTAAGGAGCATCGGGTTCGAGATTGCACAATCCCTTTTAAGTCATGTATGTTTTGTTTGAATGTGATGTTTGAATATAGAAATTGTATGCATGTGTGATAAATATCTATTTACTTCTGTGGTTAGATGTTTGGTTGTGTGTAAGGTTTCAAGATTAGGTTAAAAGCGTATTAGTGTTATGAGGATTAGAGTGCACAGCGATAGCGTAGTGGGGTAGTTGTTACACGACTACCCTGTTGGTTGGAAAATTTTGGGGACGAAATTTCTTTAAGAGGGTAGAGTTGTAACGCCCTGAATTTGGGCCTAGTAGGATTGGGCCTTGAGTATGGGATCGGTTAGAAGGCGGCTTATAAATATTTAGTTGTGCATGGGAAAAGCACAGATTGGTTGTTTGCTTTAATGGTTAAGTGAATTGGGAGTGTTTAGAAGTGTCTGAGAAGTCTTGGGTTCAAGCCTTGGCTTTTGCAAAATTGTTGATTTTGCTCTTAAGTGAATCTAGGCCTTTGCATCAAGGCTTTATAAATATTTGGGGTGGAAATGTGACGTAAGATGAGCTTGTGGTCCAGTTGTTGTGGCGTTATTAAGGTGGCAAGGGATCCTAAGTTCGAGTCACTCTCTGCTCAAAGGAGCATTTATTTTACTCTTTGCTGAGCAAGTAGTGGAGTTTGAATCAAACATTGATGTGGACAATTTGAATTGGTCTTGGAGAAATTTGAGGAGGGATTTGGGGGAGATAATCTTGGAGATTGGGAGAAAATCAAGGAAGGATTTGAATAATGAGGTATTCTAGCCGAATGAGGATTGGGTTACTGAAGAATTTTGGCTAAGGAGAGTTGGGTTCAATTTTTTTTTTTGATTTTGGAGTGTTGATGTTGGTAGTTGCCGAATCTTTTCTTGCCATTTTGGTTTTAGGCATTTTTAGGGAGCCAATTTTTGCTAAAGGGATTTAGGAGTCTCTTGTTTTAGTTTATTTTCTGCCTTTTTCTAAGTTAATCTATTGGGCATTTGTTTTCTTAATTTCTTTGCTGTACCAAAATCGAACGATACCTCTCTTCTCTACTATTTCTCAAACAAGTGCTGCTTGTGATGATTCTCCCTTTCTTCTCCTCTTCTCTATCATTTTCTTCTCTTCTTGTTTCTATTCTCAAACTCTAGCCGTATACATCTCCTCCCCCTTTCTATTCTCAATTGGACCGAACCAATCTCTCTCTCTTTATATTTTCATTTCGCTTCAATGTTGATTTTAGTTTTGCTTTGGTCGAACATCAGCACCCTCCCTCTCTACTCCGGTTTTCAACTTGTGCGAATATTCTGTGGCCAAGTGGTGAGTATTGATTCTTTGTAGATCTTCTCCTCCCTGTTGGTAATTCTGTGCTTAACCTTGTTTTTTATTACCATTCAATGGCTAGGGACAAGTGGTGCTAAGCCGATTGTCCCTTCTCCCTAGTTAACCTCGCGGTTCGGTAAGTATTATCGTTATCTTGCTCAAGTTATTCTTTTGAGTAAGGGATGATAAGGTTGGTTGATACAGGATCTTTGAGGTCGAGTGATTAGTTTTTGGACACCGGTATAGGTGGGCAATTTTTCGTCAATCGATCAAGGTTTGGATGCTCAAGAGTTTTCAAGAAAGCTTGCAATCAGGTGTGTTTCAGTACCTTGTAAACGGTAACAGGCGTAAAAGCTGTAGAAATGTGTGTATTAGTATAGTAATTGCTAATCGATCAAAATTCGATAGAGTATGTATGTTTTTCACACGGTGTTAGCTGTAGCGGCAAATGCCGAAATGCCAGAATGTCGAAAAGCCGAAAAGCTGAAGGATTGGGCTTCTAGGCCACATGACCGTGCGAACGCTCATGTGATCAACCGAGCCCACGAAACGTGGGCGTACAACGAGGAAGGCCATCATGAGCGATCTCATGGACTTGGTCCAGAATAGACCGTATGGGCCCAATGGGCCTGTGGGCTCGTGTAGGTAAACTTCACTGTTAAGTGGGACGTAGATAGACTTGTCATGTCGCACACATGACTTAGGTAGTTCTGGGCCTCGTATGGCCTAAATGGGCCGTGTGGGCCCAATGGGCTCGTGGCCCCACACAGATAAAATCTGCGGTAAGTGACAAATAATAAACTGGGCTATGGTGTTCGCATAGCCGTGACTGAAATTGGGCTAAATGGGCCACACGAGCGTGTGGGCCCACTTAGGCCGAGTAATGGGCCTTGGGCCCATTTACACCGTTTTGACCTTTTGGGTCACCTGAGTCGCTCGAGGTGACGACTGACCATCTATGAGGTCGTAATCTGTACTAGGACCCCCAAAATTAGTAAAATGACCAAAATACCCCTAAAGGGTAAAATGACTGATTTGTCCGTGATTTGGATGACTACTTTTGTGCATGACATTCTGCATGCATGACATACTGCTTGGGATTGGGATATTATTATGGAGGAAAAAACCATATTGGTGGTTGTAACACCCCTTACCCGAGACCGTCGTCGGAGTCGAGCACGAGGCGTTATCAGACTTAGCTTACTAATTCAGGGCATAGAAATTTGCTTTTAAAATTAATTTAGTTTCATTCATTCAATATGTCCCTAAAACATGAAATTGAAGCGGTTCGGGAACAAACCGAAATCAATAAAAAATTTTCGATCACTTAAACAAATCAAAACAATTTATTTCATCTTTCATAAATAAACTGTCTATCTGCATCATAGTCACTAAATAAATCATAACTTGGGTTACGAAACTCAAAATTCAAATCTCTAAATTTTATTTGAAACTAAACTCATATATCTTCTTACTAAATCTGTTTCAGAATTTTTGGTCTAGCCAATTAGTACAGTTTATTAGTTAAAATTTCCCCTGATTCAGTGTTTGGCTTCTCTGACCTCTATTCAATACAAATTCCTTTTCTCCCTGTAAAGAATACAAATAACCATGAAGTTTATATCTATTAAAAGTAGACTCAATAAGGAATATATACATATAAAGTATAACTCCTAATTATTATTGTACAATTTTTAGTGAATTTCTAAATTCAAAATAAGGGATTCAGAAATCACTCTGACCCTGTCTCACCAAAATTTAAATATCTCATAAAATACAACTCCTTTATTTACTCTGTTTCTTTCATATGAAAATAGACTTAATAATATTTAATTATATATCCCATTCACTATCTAAATTAATTTCAAATATTTTTAGTTATTTTTCAAATTCACGTCATTACTATTGTCCGATACTGTTTTAAAGCTAATTTCACCTTTTTCATGATTTCCATGGAATAACTAGCATTTTGGCATACATAACACCAAACATGTCCTTGATTAGTCATTCCAATAGCTAATCATTATCAAGCATTTACATACCATTCATTAGCCATATCATAAGATCATACACACAAAATGGCTACGATGCTATACATGACATACTCAAAATGAAACATCTAGCTATACCAAAATAATCCTTGTGATAGTGTGCCCGGACCTCTGACGTACTTTACGATCCCCGAGTTAACTTGACAAAACTATAAAAAGAAGGAAAATAAAGGGGGTAAGCATTAAGCTTAGTAAGTTTGCATGCAAATAAATAACAACATTCATAAGAATTATCTAACTACTTGGCATGATACTACTTAATGCAACTTCATTAATTGTCATAGACATATTTTAAACTTCTTCACTTACTCACTTACTTAAATACTTAATAAAATTTATTAATACATTTTACTTACCTTTTTCCTTATCAAGAATACATGAACATTATATACTTACCTTTGCATTTCTAGCATGAACTCGTCTTACCTTTTTAGTATAACTCGTCTTACCTTACCTTACCTTGATATTCTCTTTAAACTTTCCCGTTGAACCACTTGGAATACTAAGGATACACGGGTACCTTATCATTTCCATGACCTGTCATGGTCTTACGTGGTATCCTTTTGAAACTTACCATTGCCATGTCTCGACATGGTCTTACATGGTATCCTTGCCTTATGAACTCACCAATGTCATGCCTTGGCATGGTCTTACATGGGACCTTTGCCTTATAGTAACTTATTAATGCCATGTCTTGACATGGTCTTACATGATTTCCTTACCTTATAAACCTTACCAATTGCCATGCCTTGGCATGGTCTTACATGGTATCCTTAAACCCTAATGTCATGACATTTGTATCCTACACATTCCTACGGTTCAACCGGGACTTTCTGAAATTACTTCTCCGTCAATTCATGCTTGAGTCTTCTTTGAATAATTTCATAAAATAAATATACACATGCTGGAAATTAACAACATTAACATAAAATGATAGAATATTGCATTTATTTACCACAAACTTACCTCGAAACAAAATACGATCAACTATATCGATTTAGTCCACTATCTTTTTCTTTCCCCGGTCTAACTCTGGATTTCGTTCTCCTTTATCTATAATAAAAAATTTAGCTTATTTAATACTCACATTTATTAAAACAGTCATTGACTCAAACTTTGGTAAAATTACACTTTTGCCCCTAAACTTTTACATATTTACACTTTTTCCCCAAGGCTTGGAAATTATAATTCATCCTATTTTATTATGTTTTATGACATGCTGATCATTTTTCCCTTTTATGGCAACATCAAATTCTCACTGTAACATGTACTTATGAACATTAGGTATTTTTACCGATTTTGTCGTTTTACTCGTTTTCACATAAAATTGCTTAGCAAAAGTTATTTAACACAATTTCAAGCTTCATATTCTACCATAAAACATCAAAATAAACACATTTCACCTATGAGTATTTTTTAAATTATTGCTAGAATAAGCTTAATCAAGTTACTGGGACTCCAAAAACGTAAAGAACATTACTGGGACTCACTTACTATGGAGCTTGGAAGCTTAAAACAAACCCTAGCTATGGAGAACCCTTGACATTCAGCCTAAGGAAGAAGATGAGCACATTTTTGCCATCTTTTTCCCTTTTTAATTCTTTTATTTGACACTTTACTAAAATGCCCTTCATTAAAATTTTTAATTATTTCTACCTATGTATATCCATTTTTTCCCATGAAAATATAATGGTCTAATTACCATTTAAGGACCTCTACTTCAATTATGCACTTCAATTTAACCCCTTAGCATTTAGAACTCATATTTATCAACTTTTGCAATTAAACCCTAATATGCAAATCGGACATGCAATCACTGAAATTTCTTGTCGGTATTCTAACACATGCATCTAATCACTCGATAAATCATAAAATAAATCGCAATAAACCTTTCTATCTTAGATTCGTGGTTTCGCAACCACTATTCTGTTTAGGCCCTATTTCGAGATGTTATATTGGCTGTGCCACATATTCTGATATTAGCAGCTTTGCTGCGACTCTAGTTAGTGCCACAACCAGTGCTAACACTGTAAGTGTAGGGATGGCGTGGGTGATTTATTCCCCACAGGTAGTGCAGGGTTGGACGGAGGCAAGTGCAGGGTTGGATGGGTTATCAAGCATTATTCATATGGGTTTGATTCTGATATGGGCTAGGCCCAATTGATATTGATTCTTGTATGGGCTAGGCCCAACTGATATTGATTCTAATATGGGCTAGGCCCAACTGATATTGATTCTAATTTGGGCTTGGCCCAAATGACACTGTGATGGGTTGAGACCCAAATGTTAATGAATCGGGCTTTGGGCCCACATATATTCTAAACTAGACTGTACTATTACTAGATAGGGCTCAAGCCTAGAATGGTTTTAAATTCTATTTTCTTGACTTACTGTTTGGATGCTAGGGGATTACACACTGAGTTTTCGTAAACTCACCCCGTTTATTAACTATGCAGGTAATCCCCAGCGGTAGGTGAATCGGTGTTGCGAGGGACTCGGAGATGGCCATACACGGCTTATGTTTTCAGATTTGTTTATTTACTGTTGAGTATTTTTTATTTGGGTTGTAATAAGGCCTCTCTTAATTTCTGGTTTTTATTTCAAACATTGGGATTTTATTTACTATGTTTATATTTGTTAGAAGTAGATCGCAGTTTTCCAAAACAATAACTGTTTTCAAAACACTACGTTTTTCTACTTAACTTTTAAACATCATGTTTTCGCAAATCGACTATTTTAAATTAAGCTTTCACAACAAACACCATTTTTAAATAGGAATAACTTTCCAGTGAACCACGTTTTGCAAAATAAACCAACGTAAACTGTGGTTTTCACAAAGAATAAAATGGCCAGAGGTTTCAAATAGTAAGAAAGGTTTTCAATGAGAACATGGTTTTCGAAAAATACTCCAATGTGACACGCCAGATTCAGCCATAACGTCTAGGTTAGGTTTGCGGTGTTACAAGAGAACTATCCTAAGATAGCAAAGAAAGAGAGAACATGAGAAAGGTTCATAATGCTTCGGCAGTAGGAAGTTTCATATATTCTATGATATGCACACGCCCAGATATCTATTTTGGAGTGGGGTTAGCAAGTCGATATCATGCGAATCTAGGACCAATGCACTGGCAAGTAGTTAAGCATATACTCAAGTTTTTACAGAGAATGGGGAGTTATATGCTTGTGTATTCTAGAGGAGACCTCACTCCTATCGAATATATTGATTCTAACTTCCAAACTTGTCAAGATTCAGGGAAATCGATATTGGATTTTGCTTTTATCCTAGACGGCGGGTCCATAGTATGAATAAGTGTCAAGCAGAGTTACACAACTACTTCACTATAAAGGGCCCAAATATGATGTATGGAAAAGCTATGGCACTATAATAGTGTGGATATTGTTAAACCTAAAAGAAACCTCATACGAACAAAACTCATTAAAGAAGATAGAGTGTATGACGAAATAGTAGATGTAGTAAAAAATCGCATTAGAGGACAAACCCTGGGAATTTATTTAGCCAAGACTCTTATAGCTAGATACCTCTTTAAGAAATATATGGAGGGCATAGGAATGCGAAACATGACTCATCTACTTCACTAAGGAAAGTCAGAATTATTGGATTTGGTGCCTTAAGTGTAGTATTTTCTTCTAAGTACACTTGTAATTTTTTTTGAACAGATTGATTAATTAAATTATTCATAAATTAAATTAATACTTTGTATAATTATCCTCACATGATTTTTGCATACAAAGAAAAATGGAAGTAAATGTTGCTCACTGGTTGTCTAAATGTTTAACTAATATTAAGCGATATTATGTGGTCAGATCGTAGTACAAAAAGATAACTTGTATTAGTAAATGAACCTAAACATGTCCTTAGTCTAATCAGAAATGAGCAAACCGATTAAAAGACTAATATGTCATCTATCAAGTCCAATTGGGGAGATGCCTTGTCTTAGGCAACAAAGCGAATGACTTCTAGAAGATAAATATATAGATGTGACTAACTGGACTAACAGTACATTGGACAAGACCCAAGCAGAATAGATCATGAATCCATTTATGGATTTATTCACTTGTAACTTTCATAGTGTGGCATAGCTAAATCTTGAGTGGATGGCGGACTATGTATGCGTGACTATATACTTTGATGTAAGTAAAAGCCTGAGTTCAAATAGATAAGGAACTAAAAGCTGGTGCATTGGGTGTACGACTTCTGTAGTATGCAGTATCATTCACAACAGTGGAATTCATAGCCCAAAACATAGGTAAATGATATCCTTTGATTAACATTACATGGTTGATGAAAAGTAAACATGGTCACGGGTCATCCGTCTTTGTGATGGATGACTTAATCACTATATGATAGTGATTGATTTTTCATGAAGAGAGATGTAATGGTTACCATAAGAAAAATAGGATCATTTTGGGAGAATGAATATTATTCCAAAGAGATCAAGGATATCCTATGAGGGTAACACACTTATGACAAGGCCATTAGACGAGTACTGAGTAGTTGCTTCTGTAATAGTGTGTCGTTCGGGAGAGCTCAGTCACGATACTATAGTTGAATGGCTTCGTGAATAAATAAGTTTATAATTAATAGGTAAAAAGTTATAACTTAATTATAAATTATTTGAGCCTCAGCTACATATGTCCAATCAGTCCCTCTACTAGCTCGTTGAAACTAGAAATGAATTGCGTGTTTAGAATAGAAATGAATGGAATGAATAGAAAAATAGAAATGGAAACATTCGGGAATGATTGTGGTTTTCTCCAAAATGGAGAAATGGAATAATTTGGAAATGAGTGTAGGTTTCCAAAAATGGAAATGGAAATTTACAATCCTATATGGATTACTTAAAAGTGAATTGAAGAATGACTTTATGTTTTTGGACTATTTTGAATCTGAAAATGAAAATATCCTTTCAGCCATAGTGAACATATTGTGCTATGAAATATTGAACATATTTTCTTGAAATTTTACAAGGGAAAAAATCGTCAAAATTTTACCAAGGGTAAAATGGTAAAAAAAATTTACTAGTAAGGATGAGAAAATTGTTTTATATATAAACATTAAAGTTTATTTTGGGAAATAAAAAAATTGAATCGAGTTGGATCACATTACAAAGTACTATGTCAAAAAGGTATAGGAAGTACTTGTAATTGGACCTGGTGTGTGAGAGGCCCAAAACCCCTCATGTAACATGAAGGGAGCGACAACCCTAGTAGGAATATAGTGGCCCCTTTAGATAGGCTTAGATTAGAGTTCTGATCATACTAAAATATCCATATAATAATCAGAGTCCAACTGGGAGAAGTAGTCCTACTAGAAGTCTAAAAAATGATTGCATAACTTGAAGAAATAGTCATGGCATCCCAAGCATGCTCGTCACGACATTGGGCCTATTTTCGCCCTTCTTTGATTGTTTGTTGATTGTTGTCTTAAGCGCTTGCAAATTTTTCGATTAATGCGAGGTACACCCCTTAAATCTCAAACTTGACTCGTATTTATCATGCCTTTTTTCATGCTCAACCATAGGTCAAACTCAAATTTTGCAAAATTTCTACCAAGTATAAACCAAGTTTGGCCCGTGACGGGGCATGGAAAATGAGGCATGATAAATATGAGTCAAGGTAGAGATTTGTGGGGTGTGCCTCGCATTTATTGAAAACTTTGCTAGCACTTAAGACAAGAATCAACGAACAACCGAAGAAGGGCCAAAATAGGCCCAACATCGTGACGAGCAGGTAAGACTCATCACGACAACACGATAAAAACCTAAACGAACGTGGTAGGGACGTCGTGACGAGCATGCATGGGACGTCACAATGATTTCTCCAAGTTATGCAGCCGCATTTTAGACTCCAAGCAGGATTTCTTCTCCCAATCAGACTCTGATTATTGTAGGAATATTTTAGTATAATTAGAACTCTAATCTAAACCTATTTAAAAGGGTCATTTTATCCCTGTTTTGAGATGCCAATCAGTAAGGACTTTTCTTGAGGGCGACAAGATGTAGTTGCATATGAGTTTTGGTGAGAGAGTTTTCGTAATAACTATGGAGAGAATTTTGCTCCCGAGTTAGGGCTTTGTTTCCGTTTTTTGTGTAATGTGCATTTAGGTTTATTTTCTTCATATTGTACTCTTGTTTTTTTACTCATTTAGTGAAAAGTCGATACATCCTTTGCCCATAGTTCTTTTCTCTTTGAGGATTTTTCACGTAAAATATTTGTATTCATTTCTCTCCACTTTTACTATCTCATTGTTGATATAAGTCGATCCCCAACATTTTCTCTAATAATGTGAAGGACTTGCGGCTTAAAAATTCTTTTTGAACTCCAATCTGTTGTTTATCTTCCAAACAATATTATTCTCGATCAGTTTCTTGTCCATTAAAATGCTTTTTGAAGTCTATGATTATTCACAAATCTTAATCATAGTTATGCAACATAAATTAAAGATTTTTATTTAATTTGGGCCTTAGAAAAGTTTAAAAAATGAAGCACTATTCAACTAACCTAATCGAAGGCAATAATTGCCATTATGTGCTTGTTGGCCTCGCAATCTAATCAAAGTTTAATCAAATACTTATTTATCTTTCAATTTAACCATTATTTTTTTAGAATATATTGTTAATTTGCCACTTTACAAATATTGAAATTTGTTATTATACTTTATTTTTATTGATATTTATAATTATATTTTAAAAATATTGATAAATTTATCACTCAAGTTTTATGGACTAAACTTAGAATTTCATTAAAATTTAATAGTAGATATTGATTATGAATATTTGCAACAAAATTAACAAAAAATATTATTCAAATATTTTATTTTTAATAGTTAACAGTAAGTTAATTTTATAAAATATTCAATTAATAAATTAATTTTGAATTTTTATTTATCAATGTTTTCAAAGTCAAGTTGATAGTTGAACTGGTCATACAATCGATTACTAGTGCAATCAATTTGATTGGCTCAACTATTAATTCAACAATAAATAAATATTAAAAATATAAATCGGTTCAATTGATTCAACTAGTTGATTTTTTTTTATTTTTTTCTCAATTTACAAATAGTTTGCTATATTTTTAGTTTTATCTATCTGATCGAACCACCAATTTCCATTCATCCAGTCGGTCCAATCTGATTTTTTTCATTTATCAAAAGAAATACTTCATAACTTAAAAACATAAAAAAGAAAAAATAATTTTATTTTTATAAATAGTAATTCTTATTATTATCTTTATTTTTTTAAAATTAAAATTGAATAGTAGAAATTAATAAAAAAACATACTTTAGTTTCATAATTCAATCAACTAAATGTGAAATTGGAAAATTCAATATAAAATTAGAGTAGTAAATTTACTTTCAGTTCAAAACTACAAAAACAAATATTAATTAAATTAAAATATAGTGACAATTTTCAATATTTATTAAAAATATAATGGAAAATTTTGTCATTAATTTTTTAATGCATTAATCATTTATCAACTTTCTAATTGATTATTGAAGGGGTTCTACAATAATTTAGTGTAAAGGCTTTTTTACAAATATTAATTAAATTAAAATATAATGACAATTTCAATATTTATTAAAAATATAATAGAAAATTTAGTCATTAATTTTTTTAATGCATTAATCGTTTATCAACTTTCTAATTGATTATTGAAGGGGTTCTGCAATAATTTAGTGTAAAGGTTTTTTTTTATGGTTATATCATTATTTTTCAAATTTTTAATAGAAAAAGAGTATTTTTAAAACTATATCAATGGCATTTTCTTTCTCCTATCAAATGCTTCATGTTGCCTCATTTTCTATTATTTCTAAGAAAATCAGGAAAAAAAGAATAAACAAATAATATTAATGACTGAAATTGAGATTTATCATGTTTTTTAAGAAAAAAATTAAAAATAGAATGAATTTTTAACTTAATTTTGCATGCTTTTCCCATAAAATTACATTTTCAACTTTTTTTTATTAGTTTTCTGAAAAGAAAAGAAAAGCAAATGAGGCAGCAAGCAACATCTATTATCTCTAAAAAAGTGATTGCCACTTGGGTTTTAAATCATTCATAAAACCCCCACTATGAGTACAATTTCCTAAAATGTTCATA
Source organism: Gossypium longicalyx (assembly GCA_025698465.1). Classification (NCBI taxonomy): domain Eukaryota; kingdom Viridiplantae; phylum Streptophyta; class Magnoliopsida; order Malvales; family Malvaceae; genus Gossypium; species Gossypium longicalyx. The sequence goes on from CM046997.1 coordinate 62,540,717, forward strand.
CATTTTTGTAAATATTTTTTTCCTTTTAAATTTGTGTTCTAACTATTGTGGATGTCCGTTAACGGAGGATAATTATTCTATTTAAGAAAATATTTATTGATAAGGTAATTTTTGGACCATTTTATTAAGAAAGGCTCATTTTTTATTTTATTTATAGGAATAGACCACTTTAAACTTTATTTATCGGAATGGGTTAAAATTATAAAAAAAACGCTTTTAGGTAAGTGCATTTTAAAGGGAAATTTCAGAAAAGCGCGTCCTTGAGGGAACACTTTTGCCATGTTAGCAAAAACTGCGCTGATGTGGACGTACTTTGTTGACATGGCAAAAACACTCCCTCAAAGACGCGCTTTAGCCCGTGTTTTTCGCCCCCCAACGGTCATTTAAAAATTTGACCATTGGCCAACGATCATAAAAAAAAATTTATAAAAAGCCCCCACCTATTTTTTTCACACAGTTTTCTTTAACATTTCTTCTGAAATTTTCAAAAAAGCTCTCAAATTTCTCCCCAAATTTCTCAAAGCTCTCTTTAAATAACTATCTCCTTTAATTTTTTTCTAAATCGGTATTTTTTTTTATAATTTCTAAGATATTTGATTGTGTTAGCAATGGTCGGGGAATTAATTTGTCTCAATCATAAACATATCTCCGTCAAACAAATGAAAATGGTGAGGGGTAATTTCAATTTTTTAATATTATTTAATTTTTTTTTTCATTTATGTAATTTTAATTAATTTTTATTTTATAATTTTTAATAACAGTCGGTAAATCGGATGTTACAATGTTATATTGGTAATATGTCTGGTCCTCCATCACCGTTGATAGAAAATTACTTGAGGGAAGCGGGTTTTTGTCACGTGGCCAATATAGGTCGGGGGTGCAAGTTGGACCCGAAACGTATCAACGCATTCATAGAGAGGTGGAGACCTGAGACGTACACATTTCATCTTCCATGCGGGGATTGTACCATCACTATGGAGGACGTGCAGTTACAATTGGGATTGCTAGTGGATGGGTCCATACTCATCGGGTCCACTCAATCTGTTGATTGGGGAGTCATATGCTACGATCTTTTGGGTGCGATTTCGGATAATATTTACGGAGGTCGAATTGAGATGGACTAATTACGAGACACATTCCTGAAGCTAGGGGATGATTTGACTGAAGTAGAAAGAATACGATATACTCGGGCATAAATCCCTGATATCATTGGAGGTTATCTAATGTCGGACTTGCCTCAAAACCTCATACATCTGAGCTGGCTACTGAAACTCGTTGATTTTAGAGCAGTTAGCGAACTTAATTGGGGGTCTGTCATGTTGTCAACATTGTACAGGGAGATGTGCGAGGCGAAGAAACCAAATAAAGCCAAAATCGTAGATTGCCTATCACTACTATAATCATAGGCTCGGTTTCACTTTCCATTTTTACACTATCAAGTGAACCACCCATATACATTCCCACTCTTAACAAGGTAAAATTTATATTAGATTTTACAGTTATTACATAGATTTAAAATATAATTTTATGCTAAAAATTTATTTAATTAGGTGAAAACATTCAGCGAGTTATGTTGGAATACTTACCGCTCTTGAAGATATACGGCTTCTATTAGACCAACGGCCAGAAGCACATGTAAGTATTAAATAAAACATAAATACATAACATAGTCGTTTCCTATTTAGTATTTAGTATTATGTATATAACTACCATTTTTATCATGTTCATATAGTTTCAATGGACACCATATGAGGATCCAGCAAATTAGGCAGTAATTCTAGATGAATTCTTACAGAATTCGAACATCTGGCATGTTATGGCCCTATTGATCAATTATGCTACTGTCGAGATGCACCAGATGGATAGAGTGTTGCGATAATTTAGATCCTGACAACCGATTTCCATGACACCTGAGTGCTCGATGAAGAGCACAAAATTGACTTACAGTGATCGAATATGTATTAGTCGTTATTCTTCTCAGAATATATTGAAATGTGGGAAAATCAGTATAATCATATACCTACTCGTGAACCGATCATCATTCCAGAGTTAGCGTGCGAGCTTAATTCATGCCATGGTTTAGGATTCATGGCAAGCCATATTTGCTCTTGAAAGAGCAAAGGCGTTGGCAAATCCGTGTTGAAAGGGAACGACTAGGCCCTTTAAAACCAAGGAGAAGGGCTGATGGGGCAGGCCCATCAACAATGCCCACACAATCACCTGGCCTAACGCCTCAAGTGACAATGCCCACACCACATCCCTTCAGATTATGTCAGGTGCGTATCCTAGTCCTTATGTGTATCCTAACCTTTATATGTTTTCTTTTCCCAGTCTTATGTAAGGTTGGAATGCATGGCCCAGTGCATATCCTTTTCCGATAACTCCAACTTAACCAACAATATATAGGCCATCCTCATAAGAGGGATCGCACGAGGCATCGTCGAAGAGCTCATCTTATTTTCAATCTCCATCGCCTTATAGGATTCAAACACCTCCGCCATGGGTGATGCAAACACCTCCGCATTCTTTGTTCTATCAAGGTGGGTCATCCTCCCAACACCCACAACCAAAACAACTACAACCCCCATCAGAACAACCACAACCCTAACTGGCAGCTGAACCAAGAAGAAATCTAGTACGTAACTGTCGACCACCCCCATGTAGCATTGATTTCGACTGGCACATACATTGATTTTTTTAATATATTTGTACAAACTGTTTTTATATTGTTTCATTTAATAAAATAGAAGTTGTTTTGAATATTTTAATAGTCAATTATTTTTATATTTTTACCTATTTAATAAAATAAAAGTTCTTTTGAATAAGGAAATATAAATAATGCAACATAGTTTCATTTAAGTAATTATGAACTATCTCGATTTGGACATGTTCGAATTGTATGACCTAGGTTCCTGCACCATCCGCACAACTTCTGTTGGTTTTTTTTCTCAGATATCCATATTATCACGTATTCTACTCGAGCAAGGTTGACCTTTTTGTTTACGAAGTAATTCTCTATCCCAGTAACAACTTAAACGGAGCAAGTAATACAAACGGCCACTTACGTTCATCTGGGACCAGTAGGAAAATGTGTCTCCATATGTTATACATGTATTCTAATTTGTACACTTCGTCGACATAACTCATGGGATCCAAACAGAGATTCTGACAACCTATAATTACATGAGCACATGGATAACAAAGTGTGTCAAACCTCCCACAATCGCAAGTCTTATTTCTCAAGTGTACACGATATTGCCCGCCCGTAATACCTTGGATCGGTCTATCAAACTCTGTCACACGAAACCATAGGTTGTTGCAATCGTGACACATTGTGTGCATTGTGTTGTCCCGCGCCTTCGCCTTGTTAATTTCTTACAATACCTTCCGGCACCATACATGGCCTCCATGCATTTTTCTTTTACAACTCGCTGCTCACTTTGGAAATAGTGCCACCAAATGAAAATATGTCTCCTCCACAATAGAGGTTATCAGCAAATGAAAAATTCTATTTAGAACAGAATTTATGCATTCAGCCAGGTTTGAGGTCTTATGACCATATCGTAGGCCACCGTCGTATGCTTGTGTCCACTAATCGAAAGGTATGTTACAGAGGTAATTAGTGCCTTGATCGTTAACTGACTGTAAAATCGCCAACATCTCATGAAAACGGTCATTATTGATCTCATACCCTGTCAATATAAGTTGATAGTGAAAATTACATACCACTCTTCTATTCAGAATAAATTGAATATTACAAACAAAATTATATTAGTGGAGATTAAATACCCATGTTGGTCACTTGTTGTCGTTCAGTGGTAGATAGATATTAGCCATAGTAGTTGGATGCAAAGTGCCTTAGACAATACTGATGGTGTATGCGATCCCATAGGCTTCCTTGTCGTTTAATTGCAGATAGTATTCTAGTGTCTCGATATGATATAATGCAAATATCAGGTTGGGGGCAGACATGCATCCTCAACCTAGAAAAAAAGAAATCTCAGTCATCACCTAACTCCCCCAGTGTCATTACAAACACAATTGGAAGAATTCTCCCACCCCCATCCTGTGCCATAGCTAGCAATAGCTGATAGGTATATCTACCATACATAAAGGTACTGTCAATTTGTACTAATAGCTTGCAATACACAATGCGTCCCAGCATTGCTTAAAGTTCCAGAACAAACGCTTGAACACTTGGCATCCAAAAAGCGAGCAGTCGTTCTAGTACACGGAGCCCGTTTTAAGGTCTGTTACGCAACCTGAGACGTACCTCTCCAGCACTTGACACCACTGCCACACCTCATTATATGAAGCGTCCCACCCACTATGCATCTTTTCCAATGCCTTCTACTTAGCTATCCAGACCTTGCGGTAAGAAGGTGTGCACCTGAATTGACTACGAATATTGGAAATTAAAATCGGTACAAAAGTCCTGGGATCCGCATTCATTATCGATAGTACTAAGCCAGCTATCATATCTGAATCCATCTTAGGATGATCTTGTGAAACACCTGTCAACGAAGTACGTTAAATAATGCAATATTAAATAATAACAGTAATATTCAAAAACCCTAAACACATATTGAAACTGTACTGGAAACACATGTATGTAGACCTTTGTACTTCTTTATCTCCCACAACCCTGTTCTTTTCCTAACCAAAGCCATGATTTTCCATGAACATGTATTGTCTTGCATTGCACACTTGGCCTCAAACTTCTCGGATTTGGATTTAACCACGTGGTAGTTAACCCTGTTCATGATGTTATATTGTTTCAATGCACCAAGAAAACTGTAACACCTCTCATCCGTATTCATTATCAGAATAGGGTTACGGAGCATTACCAGACTTATTTCACAAATAAACATACATTTCTCATACATTTTTCCATTCCAAATATAAAACATTCACAATCATTCATAACGTCCCTAATACAAGCCTACGAGGCCAAAAACATGCTTTAAGAGTGGCTTGGGACTAAACCGATAACTCAGGAAATTTTTGGAAAACTTAGAAAATTGTACAAAATACAGGGGACACAGCCTATGTGGCCTGGCCGTGTGTCTCACACGGCCAAAGACACTCTCGTGTCACAGGCCATATGGACATTCGAAATGGGATCACATGGCCGTGTCCCAGCCCATGTCTGACCCCGTGTAACTCTCTGACTTGGGTCACACGGCTAACCACACGCCTGTGTGACTAGCTCTTGTGTCCTTCGAAATGGCCACACACGCCTGTTTGCCAGGCCGTGTGCTAGGCCATGCCAAACCTGTAGGGTATACTGACTTATACCACACGGCCAAATCACACGCCCGTGTGCTGGGCCGTGTGGAGCATACTGACTTGGTTTCTAATTAAACACCAAAGGATACACGGCTGTGTCGCCTGACCGTGTGTCACACACCGCTGAGACACACACCCGTGTCTCTTCACACGTGGGAAAAAAATAGGCTATTTACCAAGCCATCTTTCTCACCCAAATTGCAATCACCTACACCAAACCAAAAGGCATACAATATGGCATAAATAGGCATTCCAACCAATCTCAACCAAGCCTAATTCAAACTAAATCCATACTATCAACCATATGACATACAAGTATCACAAATAGTCATTCAATTTCATACCAAATTCACATTCTCAAATCACCTAAATGGTCACTTTCATTTATACATCACTTTGCCTAAAATCACAAGCATACCAATTCACAATTATCAACTATTTGATACTCAAATTACCAATTCATAAAGAACCTTTCACCACAAGCATTTACATAACAATTACCAAATGCATAACAAAGGTCATTTGCACATATATATATATATATATACAACCAAAATAAGCCAAATCACATGGCTATACACATAACAAACCATTCATCATTGACAAGCCAACTCAAATGGCTAAATCTATTACCAAACTATATACCAAAATGACCATAACTCTTATACATGCCATATAACAAAAATACATAAGTTCAAAAGTGCCAAAGTGAAAGCTTGATAGTGTGATGAGATCTCCGACGACTCCCAAATTCGAGTAAGCTTCGATTATACTATAAAACACGAAAAAGCAAACAAAGTAAGCTATAAACCTTCATAAGTTTGTATAATAATAAACTCAACTTACCATACATGTACAATTTATGCAATTAAACATATCATAATATAATCTCATATTGATCCACAAACCTATCACATATTCATTCACAAGGTTAGATATGAAATTCACAAGTTTCTTCGATTCAATGCTTGTACGGATCATGTACATACTTGTACCAGCTCATATCAATTTCATACTCGTCCATATCCTTGATATACCCGTTGAACCATTCAAAATAATATCGGATACTCAGGACTCTCGCACCCTAAATGCCAAATACATAGCTGAAGCTATCTCGATCTCATATAATGCTCACTCTTGAGCTATCAACGGGTCTGCTCACACAAGCTGATGGTCATAATACAGCTACACGATGTTGCTCACACAAGCTGACAAAGATCCACAACACATACCGGATAACTCAGGCATCGTTAGGACGTATGGACTAGCATCCAAATCACATAGGCACTAATGACATGTCATTTGTATCCTAATCTATTCCTAAGGTTCAATCAAGTTTCTCATTGCCAAACCTTCGTCGAGCATTTCCGTACAATCATATTCATCAACAATTCAAATATAAAGCATTTAAAACACAATAACAATAATACTTATTAACATATGAACTTACCTCAATCGCAAAAACGACGAAATATATTGATTAGTCTAAAACTTTGTTTTTCCCCTGATCTATTCAATTTAGCCCATAAAGCATATTATGACAACTTTACACTTTTGCCCTAATATTTTAACATTTTTATAATTTAGTCATTAACTCATAAAAATACAAATTCATGCAATTAGGTCCTTACCCATGCTAGCCGAATTTCTCTTATTACCATAATAGCCCATATTTTTTTTATTTATTTCACATTTAGGCTCAAAATTTTCACATTTCATAAATAAATCCTTAATTGACAATTTTACCAAAAATCACTTTACAAATGTTGTTTATCTAACAACAACCATACATTTTCTATCATCAAACATCAAAAGACACCTATTTTTATCAATTTAAAAACCCTAAACTTTTAAAAATTTTACAAATTAGTCCCTGAGCTAGCTAGATTAAGCTACGAAGATCTCAAAAACATAGAAATCATTAAAAATGGGACAAAAATAAACTTACATGCACAAGGAGACTAGACCGAATGCTTCAAGCTATTCTCATGGCTTTTCTATGCCCTAAATTCTGCTAGGAAGAAGATGAATGAATAAAATGGCCTTTTGTTCTTTTATTAATTTATCATTTAATTATCTATTTACTTAATTAACCTTAAAAATTAATTCAATTTACAACATTACCAAGCCATTATAATCCACTATCATATTAATGGGTTATTTATCACATAAGGACCTCCACTTTAAGGTTCCATAGCTATTAGACACCTTTAGCTAATAGAACACAAGTTTTACACTTTATGCGATTTAGTCCTTTTTATCAAATTGAGCGCTCAAACGATAAAATTTCTTAACAAAATTTTCACACAATCATACTATCATGTTGTAGACATTAAAATAATAATAAAATAGTTATTTTAACCTTAAATTTGTGGTCCCGAAACTACTATTTTGATTTGAGTAAAAACGGGCTGTTACAAAAACTATCCTTACTAGAAAGCTCCTTACCAACTTCCAATTCACCCGAATCCAATAACAAACTTGTATTGCCACGCCTTCTATGTGGTAGATCTGGAAACTCCAACGCATCATCTGTCGATAGATCGACATTATGCATGTGGGCTGGAGGCGAGTATGCTGTGAATCGTGGATCTTCTTCTTCTTTATCTTAACCCCCTTCACCATCTTCATGTTCGATTAGAACAAGCTCCTGTTCAAAAAATAATGCAACTTCTGCACCATCCGGGTCAGGCTCTTGAGGTGGATCCACATTAGACTCATCATCCATCCCACCATCATCTGCAATGTACGAGGTCCCCTCGTCGGTCGACGTCATAAGGAGTACATCATCCCATCTTGTGGACTTTTTGTAACATCCCCAATCAGATGTGGATTGCCAACCACTAGAAGTTGATATCATTCCCCAGTACGTATTTCCAGCATCAAACATTGACCCACCGAGGTGCATGTCTCATCCACTAACCAAGTATCATGTAGGGGTTGTGTATTCTATACTACCAACAAACACGAGCGCTTTCATGTTCTGCCTCCCACTAACGGAGTGTCAGGCAGGGGTCGTGTATACCTCTCGAATAGCAGTAGATGTTGAAGTCGCAAGTGCTTCATTTGGCGATGAAAATTGTACATATAACTTAAGATAGAGTGATCCACTAGCAAGATGAGTCTGCACCATCGCCTCCAAGCTACGACCACCTTTGATATCAAATGAGTCATATGTCATGGAATCAACTGAAGCACAAAATCAATACTTAATAGATGAAAATCTCATTGGCGTCGTTCCAAAGATTTTGTGCCTAATTCTTTTATGAAGTTTTGTCAAATCTATGTTCTGGTTAAAAACCACTCGCGCTATGTTTTCTGATAAAAAAACAACATCGTTCTCGGTGTCACGGACCTTACCATCACAGTAAATAACAACACTAGTATGCTCACTCATCTTCAATTTCTATTCCTCTGAACTTCTTTAATTTTCTTGCTGTAACTTATGCAACACGAGAATGAAATTTGGCTCATTTATAACCTAAGGCCAAGCAGGAACTACTGTAGAAAAAGAGCGTCTACGTGGGAGCTTTTTTCAGTACTTTTACTGATAGTGCATCCTACTTGAAGTGTTTTTTTTTTACACTATTTTTTTATAACCATCTTCTTAAAATTATTTTTCAAAAACTACTGTAGAAAAAAGGGTCCACGTGGGAGCATTTTTCAGTACTTTTGCTGATAGTGCATCCTGCTTGAAACATTTTTTACACTATTTTTTCAATACCGTCTTCTCAAAATTATTTTTTCAAAAACTACTGTAGAAAAAGAGCGTCTACGTGGAATTTTTTTCAATACTTTTGCTGACAGTGCATCTTGCTTGACGCGTTTTTGACACTATTTTGTCAAAACTATCTTCTCAAAATTATTTTTCCAAAAATTACTAAATAAAAAAAATAAAATCCATATTTTCAATATAATTTTTTCAAGACACATCCCAGAAACTATTACAAAAAGCCTAAAACTCTAAACACAAAATTATTTTTAAAAACTCTAAACCCTAATTTAATTTATTTTTTTAAAAACCCTAAACATTAATTTATTTTATTTAAAAAATCCTAAACCTTGATTTATTTTTTTAAATCCCTAACCCATAACCTCATAAATGAATTCGTAATTTATTTTAACAAAACCCTAATCATAAACCCCTAAAACCTTGCACTAAACATGGAAATAGCCCTAACCCTAGAAAAAAACATGGGCTAAAGCGCTTAGTAAAGCGCGCCCACGTCAGCGCGCTTTTTGTTGAGATGGCAAAAACGCTCCCTCAAGGATGTGCTTTTCTAAAATTTCTCCTTAAAACGTGTAACACCCCTTACTCGTATTCGACGTTAGAACAAGGTACGAGGCATTACCGGACTTAAACATGAGTAAACATACATTTTTTGAGTTATAAATTTGCATCCAAATTAAAACCTTTTTGCATTCAATCCTCAAAACCCTAATATGAGCCTACGAGGCCCAAAACATACTTTGGAGGTGGTCTGGGACTAAACCGAGAACTTTGGAAATTTATACCAAACTTAAGAAATTTTTCACCAAACAGGGGTCACATGCCCTTGTGGATATGGGACATGCCCATGTGGGCAGGCCGTGTGGTTACACACGTCCGTGTCCCGAACCCGTGTAACTTTCTGTTTGTCACCCAAGAACAAATTGAAGACACACGGCCAAGTCACACGCCCGTGTGCTAGGCCTTGTGGACGAATTAAAATTTATGATTTTTCATAAAATAGGTGCAGAATTCACACGCCCAGGACACACACCCGTGCCTGAGGCCGTGTCATCCACACGGCTGAGACACACGCCTGTATCTCTGCCCGTATGCTCAATTCTGAGCATTCTATTTTGCAAAAATTAGGGTGCAGGGGACACACAGTCTAAGCACATGCCCGTGGGGTAAGTTGTGTATCGCGCACGGCCTAGGCACATGCCCGTGTGGACAAAAATAAGGCTATTTACCAAGCCATTTTGCCACCCTTTAATGCACACACCTACACAACTCAACATAGCACCAATCCAAGCATTTACATACAACCAAATCAGCCACAACCAAGATATCAACACATTATTCACATGCTACTAACTATCATACACAAACATCACATACTTATCAATTCAAAACAAGTAAAATCTCACATCCATGAAAGACATCATCATATAAATTGCTTATACCAATAGTAGCCAATTTCAAATGGCCTTATACAAAATGAACTTGCAACCAATATAAGCCAACACATTTGGTCAAATCAATTATGACACATAACAAAATGACCAAGTCTCCTATACGTAACTCAAAATGTTGAAATCATTGGTACCAAAATAATTGTTGATAGTATGAGTGGATCTCCGACAGTCTCCGATCCTCGAGCTAGCTTGGTGACACTATAAGACAAGGGAAAGAAAGGGGAGTAAGCTTTAAAGCTTAGTAAGTTCCTATACAAATAATAAGCATCATAACCATACATTTAACATACTACTAGCATAATGAAAATTGACATGAATGTTATAAAATCTCATAGTCATACTTACTCAATCACAACCTTACCAAGGTTTCATCATATATCGAGCTCATTACATATGAGTTTTACGTACATACCTGTATTAACTCGTAATATAACCATAGTCTTTCACAACTTTGACATTCCCGTTGAACACTCAGAATATTAACAAATACTCAGAAATCTTGTACATAAGTGTCATATATGTAGCCAAAAATACCTGATATCTCATAATACATATAGACTCGTTTTCGAGCTACTCTCGCCCGCTCACATAGGTGTCGATCGGGATGTAGCTACTCGGTCTTTGTTCACACAAGTTGTCGCATATCGCAACATATTCGCACTACCCGACCATCGGTAGGACGTACGAGACCAGTACTTGGATCACATAAACACATGGGTTCCTAGTGACATGTCACTCGTATCCTATTTTATTTCTAAGGCTCAACCGAGAATTCTTGCTTGTTAAAACTTCGTAAAGTACATTCAGAGAGTCATTCACAATTCATACAATATTAAAGCATTTAAAGCATAAATATAACAATGCATCATTTACACACGAGCTTACCTCGATATAAAAATAGTAGAAATGAGACGTAATTGTTAAACACTTTATTTTTCTCTTGATCTAGGTCTGAACCTCGTTTTTCTTGATCTATAATAAAAAATTTAACTTATTTAATACACACATTGTTTAATTCAGTCCAAAAATCATATTATGGTAAAATTACATTTTTTGCCCTTAATGTTTCACATTTTTACAATTTAGTCCCTAGGCTCATAAAATGATTCTCATCCAATTTCTTCATTAGCCAAGCCTAGCTGAATCTTTATTATACTCATACGAGGCCACATTTTTCATTCAATCACACTTTTACTACTTATTTTATAACTTTTACAAATAAGTCTTTTTTGACATTTTTACCGAAAATCACTTAGCAAAAGTCATTTTTCAAACAACAAACATGCATTTTCTACCATTAGCCATCAAAATACACACATTTCCAACATGGGTCAAACCCTATACCTTAATCATACTTCAAATTAGTGCTAGAAATAGGTAGATCGAGTTACAACGACTTCAAAAATGTAAAAAGCATTAAAAATAGGGTAAGAATGGACTTACAATCAAGCTTAGAAGTGGCCAAACCCTAGCTATGGTTTCCCCTTCTAATTTTTGGCTGTGGGAGGAAGAATATGGACAAATTTTGGCTTTATTTTGGCTTTTTATTCATTTAATTACTAAATAACCAAAGTGCCCTTTTCTTAAAACATAAAATTTCTCTTACCTCATGTCCATTTTTGCCCATTAACTTAATAGATGGTCTAATCACCATCTAAGGACCTTCAATTTAAAATTTCATAGCAATTAGACACCTCCAGCACAAGTTTTGCGCTTTTTGGAATTTAGTCCTTTTAACTAAATTGAGTGCTCAAACGTCAAAATTTTCGAACGAAATTTTCACAGAATCATTCCTTAAAACTGTAGACCTTAGAAATATAAGAAAAATAAATTTTTATACGTTGGATTTGTGGTCCTGAAACCACTATTCCGACTACACCCAAAATCGGGCTGTTACAAAACGTGCCTACGCGAAAGTGTTTTTCTAATTTTGGCCCATTACGCTAAATAAAGTTTAAAGTGACCCATTTTCATAAATAAAGTAGGAAATGGGCCTTTTTTTTTGGTAAAATGGTCTAATTTTTTAGTAGTGTCAAGTATCAATGTCAACAAGTATCTGGTAATGCTTGTTTAGAAAATTTTCAAAATTTTTAGGGTTTTGAGTCTAGTTGATATTTTGAATAAGAGTAACTCAATTTTTAAACCCAAATTATACATAGAAATATATTTTGGAGATTAGTTTAGATTTAAATAAGAATAATCGATTTCTCAAGATTGATGAATTGAATTTAGTAAAATTTGAAATTATATCTTGAAGATTCAAAAATTATCTGAGCTCATCGAAGATATTCTTTTTGTTTGATATTCTTCTGATTTTGCAAAAAAAAAAAATCTTCCTTTGAGAATTACTACTTTGACAATTTAAAGAAACTACTACTACACTAATAATAATAATAACAATAATTATAATAGTTTTCGACAATGGTTATCTTCAACAATGGCAAGAAATCCAGAGCAATTTTTGTTTGCATCTTCCTTCTTTTTTACATGAAACTCTTCAATCTCTTTATTATTGGAAATCATGGCTATATTTTTTGAAACCCATAAATTTCTTGGCCTGAAGCTCTTAAATCTCTTCACATAACTCCTTCATTAAATTTTTGTTTTTAAACACTAAACCCAAACAAAAAATACTTTGATGGGAAACCCATGTCTTCCTTAGTAATCGGATTCAAAAATCTACATATTAACGGGTTAAAACCTTTCAAAAAACCCCAAATAAATTGAAGAGATGAAAACCACAAATAAAATCCCTAAAATCCTCAAATTTCATCAAAAATTTGAAGAGATTGGACCCTAAATAGAAAATCATCTAGGCTTATTTGCTGAAAAAGATGTTCCCAAATTGTGATCAAATCAATGAAGCATAAGCACAGTACATATCAAATATATTGGAGCAAATCGGTCAAACTATTTCTACCCTAAACCACTCTACATTTTTCCCCTAGTTGAAAAATGATGAGATTTTTTTTTGTAGTAAAAATAGGATGGAATCAATTATAAACTAACAGAAGCCTCATTAGAATTAAACAGTAAAAATTGATTATTTGATTAAATCTGATCAGCAACTTTAGCAGAAGTTACATGGAATACTCAGGGACCAATCGAAAACTCTATCATTAATCCTACCAGAATGTGGGGAGCAGAATTTGCTTCTCTTAGAATCAATTTGATGACTACACGCCAATCACTTTTACATAGTTCTTGGATTCTTAAGATCTAGTCTCTATTCACTTGTCCCTTGAGATTGCCAAGGATACCTTCAATAACTATAGTGCAATTAATCACAATTATCACCTCTTTCCACTTAATATCTCATGCTAGTTGAAGGCCATCATAAATAGCCCAAAGCTTAGCTTATTCAACACTATATTTTTCAATATTTCTCTCAATCTCTCATAACCATCTATCATACTTATTCCTTGCAACGATTGTTGAAGAAGTGATTCCCAAAGACGGGTTAGGAGCTCCATCAATATTCAATTTAAAAGAACCAGTAGATGGTGGAATCCACCTACAATCCCTACTTCGATTACTAGAAGTTTCCCTAAACCTTTCAGGCTTCAGCTTAGTATATCTCGCCCAGCACCAAGAAGATTGGATAACATTAACAAAGTTGAAAACGCCCTGGAAAATCGTAAGATTTCTTTATTTCCAAAGCCTCCAACAAACAATACCAATGAAAAATTGCCAAATCACATCTTGAAATGCTAATCCAAATACGTTTCTCAAATTTTCCAAAATCCAATCCTATAAAGAATAAGAGAAAATTTGAGTTAAGAGATTGGAATGGATAATATGTCTCTAAAATTCCTATGCTTGACTAAAATCTCTTAAAATATGCATACAAGATTCTTCAACGCTCCCACAAATCATGCAAGAATGGCCTATCAAAACTCCTCTTATACATCGTTCTACATTAGTCTTTAAGCGTTCCTTCAAGACTAACTAAAGAAATTGACGAATCCGCTGAGGACTATCCAAAAACCAAACAAGCTTCCATTTATCTTACGGAGAATTAAAACAACCTTGAAGGTATTCTTTGTGACTCACTTGTGAAACAATGGCAGTCCCAAATATGTCCCCAAATCATCTGAATGACAAAACCCAAGAATACTACAAATATTAGTGTCATTGTTGACATTGGTATTTTTTGAAAAATATACAGTAGTTTTCTACCCATTGACTCTATGTCCCGAAGATGCTCCAAAAGTATTAAGAGCATCCTTGATTCTGTGCACCTAATTAACCTCATCTTCAATGAATAATGATAAATCATTCATGAAGAAAAGGTGTAGGTGGCCCATCCTTACCAAAAACGATTGGTTTTTAGGACTTATCCGTAACTTTCCTGTGAATTAATTGGCTTAACCTCTCCAATATAGAGTACAAAGATGTACAAAGATAATGGGCAACCTTGCCTAATACCCCTCTTAGGAACAAAATCATTCAATAGTCTTTCGTTCCACACAATCTGTATGGAAACTGACAAAATACATTCCATGATGACATTAACCAAAGTTGAAGGAAAACCAACATCAGCTAAGGTATCTTCAATAAAATCCAAGTGAATTTTATCATTTGCTTTCTCTAAATCCATTTTTATAGCCATCCAAGATTTTTTCCTTTTTTTGGTTGGCATTGTGTGTACAATCTCTTGGGCGATAATAATGTTGTTTGTGATTTGCCTCCCTGCCATAAAACCCGCTTTTGATTTTGAGCAATAAGGGAAGGGAATATTGGCTTGAAATGGTTGGCGATAACGTTGCAGAGACGCTCTTGGACACTATTTTTCCAACAAAGCTATAAATCCCCTGCAAAACCTCAAGCTTCGATTATATGGGAACAATCCAAACCAATTCTTATTATAATTTCGTTCGCCTTCAAACCACTAACTCGAGTCTCAAGGAATGCCACAACATCAACCTCAAAATCACCAAAAGATTGATTGTGGTCATTTTGGTCACCCAAAAAATATTTTTTAAAAGTATTGATTGTGGTAAAAAAAAATTAAGGATTAAAGTGAAAAAACAGTAGAAACTAAAATAATATAAAAAAATTGTCAAATTGTACTTGTTTATCTCATTCCCGAAAATTCTAAATTTCTTTTTTTCTTTTAATAATAAAATTTAAAAATTTAAAACATAAAAACAAATTGAATAAATTGTTGAACATTTTTTATCCATTGATATGTCAACCAATTTGTTATTATAAAAAAATGCGAGTATCTTTTCCTTTTCTAGATTAGCATGGAAGATTCAAGATTTATGTAATCAAAAGAAAATTTAAATTTTGTAGACACTGTCTTAATTTTAATATTATTGTAATAATTTGGTTGACATTATCAATAGATAAATTTTTTTCAATAATTTATTCATTTTATTTTGATGTTTTGAAATTTAAATTTTCAATATTTAAAAAAAAAGAAATTTAGAATTTTTGGGAATGAGAGAAAAAGTACAGTTTTACAATTTTTGTGTATTATTTTAATCTCTACTTTTTTTTCACTTTAATCCTTGATTTTTTTACCCCAATCAATATTTTAAAAAAAATAATTTTTTTAATAATTAAAATGAAAGCAACCTAAAAGTTGGGTAACAAAATGAAAGTATAAACATGATGTGACATGTACAATTACCCATCGTTAGAGATTCAATACTTGGGTGGCTAAAATAAAAGCATTCTAAAAGTTGGGTGACCAAATTGTAAGAATTTCATTTTGGGTGACCAAAATGAAAGCGCCTTAAAAGTTGGGTGACCAACTAGGTAATTTACCCTTTTTTTAATTACCTTTCTAAATTAAGGATAATGTTAATGTCAACTGAACTAAAACTCAATGGATATCTTGAGTGTTAATGTTAATATGTTGCTTATTATGGATATCCAAACCCAACATTTATATTCAAATAATAACATCTGCAAAACAACTCAACCCTTAATTAAGAGATAAACGTACTTTAGTATGCTCGAACCCATAATCTTCTAAATTGACAACAATGTTGATGTCAATCGAGTTAAGAGTTGTATTAATTTTTTTTTAATATCTGAAAACAGATTCTAAGTTTTTTTAGAATATAAAAACATATAAACTTAACTTTTAATCGAAAAAATTAAGAAAATAATTATTGAAAAGATATAAAGCAGGCATGAAATTAGGTTTGAACATAGGTAATGAATGTTGATTTTTGTAATACAACAGTTAAATGTAAGGACAAGCACTTGCTCAACTTTAGGACTAGATTCCAAAAATGTCATCACCATGCTTAAGTTATCAATTCAGAAGATAAGCCTAAGCCGCATTTATGATTTGCCTATTTTCGGTTACGTTTTCATTTTCTCAAATCACAACTTTTGCCTCCCAAAACTTACATTAAGCTTTATTAAATTATGAATTCCAGTTTTGTCAGCAACCGTTAGCCCACACTACCTTTCGCCCTCTTTATTTTTCATTGCTGAAAAGAAATGTTTTTTTTATGCTTACTCACCGCACACTATCTCGTTTAACGCCAAAAATCTTCTTGTTCATTGCCTGAAATTGTTTACCAAAATCTTCATCTCAATCTCTGGTTTTCCACTTTCCTCTCCTTTCCATTGCCTACTTCTGCCTTTACTTGTCTTCTTAGCTTCTCCTCCTTTTATTCACACATATTTCTCTACCACTTCTCCTTCCCTTTACTCCTCTTAAGCTTTCTCACTGCAACCTGTTACTCTCATTCTTCTCCTCGTCTGTTTCTTTTTTTGTTACTGTTTTGCGTTCTTCCTTGAGAAAAGGGTCTCTTTCTTATAATGTAATCTTGATCAAATTGTCTTTTTTTGCTTCCTTTCTCTGTTTGATTAATGCTCATTTCTTTAAACTTGCTTTAAACTTGTGCTGGTATGTTTCCAGTTATGGATTCTCGTTAATATTGCTCCACTGCCACTTTTTTTTTTTTTATCTTAAAGGTTTCTTCTTGGCTTTTTATCGACACCCATTTGCTTTAGATTGTAATAAACGATCTGAAATGGAGTTTAGGATGATGGGTTTTCGTTAATTTTCTGGTATTTTGCTTTTAAACTCTTTAAAACTTTTAACTTTTGTAAGATTCCTGTTTGGCTTTTTTAGCATGTAAGATTGTAGCATGTAATTTGTCAAAGATCTAACTGCCTTTGTGCTTGTTGGTTTAATTTTGGCGGGATTTAGTTTATATCAAGAAAGCTTCTGTTTTGTAAAAAAAAAAAAAAAAAAAAAAAAAAAAAAAAAAGAAGAAGAGGTAAATAAAGAAGGATTATGGATCTAAGTTTGGTTGAATTTGATTATTAATTTCGATCTGAAGATATGGATAGCATTTTTTGGTTCCGTTCCGTTAACTAAGACCCTTATTAAATTCACTTATGGAATTTGCTCGCTAGCACTTAGCCCCCTTGACATTTTTTGCCGACAAACTGAATTTCAGGTGTTTTGATTCATATCTAATTTGATTCTTTTCATAGGAATATATCTAAATCATTCTTTACACATTCATTGAAATGTAAGTTTATTTTATTTTGAATATTTAGTTACTGCCCTTATCAAGGGTCAATTTGCACATAGGAAAAATGATAAACTCCCATCATTTTTCTCCTACAATGACCAGCCAAATGTTATCTTTCTACCCATAATTTCACCAACTTAATTATCTTACCTTATGCAACTTTAGTTTCCATACTGGCCTCTCGAGTCCTTCAATCTTTTTCAGTGTGTTGTGTCTTGTATTCTGTCTTTCATTGAGTTCTGTCAACTGAGAAGGTGAAAGAAAAGTCAACATTGAGGTACCATGGAAGAAACTTTTGTTCCATTCCGTGGAATCAAGAATGATCTGAAAGGAAGGCTTTTATGCTACAAGCAAGACTGGACTGGTGGCTTAAGTGCAGGTATCAGGTTTGTAACATCCATTGCCCAGCTCCACTTATGCAAAGGATACAATGAGCTCAACGAAGAATTATCTGAAGCTTGTGAACATCATTATTCAAAAGGCTACTATCATTTCAAAGTAATGCTTTTTAAAGATATAACATATTTAGTTTTTGATTGTTTAGGATTCTTGCTCCAACGACATATATATTCTTTGCTTCGGCAATTCCAGTTATATCTTTCGGAGAGCAGTTGGAAAGGAATACAGGTGGGGACTAGACAATTATACATGTATAACATGTTCTGCTATTTTTGTCATGATCTCTCAGTGATACTTCCTTGTTGTTTTAGATGGAAGTTTGACTGCAGTACAAACTCTTGCATCGACAGCACTTTGTGGAATCATTCATTCACTTGTTGGAGGACAGCCCTTGCTCATACTTGGAGTTGCAGAGCCAACAGTATTGATGTATACGTTTATGTTCAACTTTGCAAAGGACCGAAAGGATTTGGGGCATAAACTCTTCTTAGCCTGGACTGGATGGTATTCTTTGATTCCAGCATATTTGAGTACTGAACCAGATAGGTTGTCTGATGGCACTGAGCTTTTTTCTTTACTTTGATGGACTATCAGGGTTTGTGTCTGGACGGCACTTTTGCTTTTCATATTGGCAATTTTAGGGGCATGTTCTATAATAAATCGTTTTACACGTGTTGCCGGTGAATTATTTGGTCTACTAATTGCGATGCTTTTCATGCAGCAAGCTATTCGGGTGAGTACCCTTATATAGTTAACATTATTAAATGAAATGATCTATTCTTATGATCAGGATAACTGAAATTTTTATGTACAGGCTTTTAAGTGTCACTTACTTTTTTCTAGTGTTATTTTGTTGTTATTTAAAATTAAAATGTACTGATACTTTTCTCATACATTCCCTCCCAAGAATTTGCTAAATTTGAACATAATGAATTGAATTCTACAGGGAATTGTGGAGGAGTTTGGCATTCCTCACAGAGAAAATCCTAAGCAAACAGCATTGCAGGCTTCTTGGCGATTTGGGAATGGAATGTTTGCACTGGTTCTGTCCTTTGGGCTCCTCCTTACTGCACTAAAGAGCCGTAAAGCAAGATCCTGGCGCTATGGAACAGGTATTGGAGTGTATTTCCAATTTATTAGAGGCTGTTACATTCGTTTTTTCCACTTTAAGAATAGTTCCGTAACCCAATTACTGTCTAGATCTTTCTTTCATCATTAGGTTATCTCTTTGTTCAGTTCCCTGGTTAGAGAAAGCTCATACTTTTGTCTTCCTTACTTATTTCACTGACTTATGTATCTTATTTTGATAGGCTGGCTTCGAGGTTTTGTAGCAGATTATGGGGTGCCACTTATGGTGCTTTTGTGGACTGCTGTTTCCTACATACCCGTTAATGATGTTCCAAGAGGTATTCCAAGGCGTCTTTTCAGTCCAAACCCATGGTCTCCCGGTGCATATTCTAATTGGACTGTTATCAAGGTGAATCCTTTTTTGGTTTTCAAATCTTTAGCATCAGTTTACTGCCTTCCCTTCATGGGAGCTAATTTTTGTTGAATTTCCTTCAAAACCTGCCAAGAGACTCATTTCCTTTTTGTGAGTTTGCAGGAAATGGTGAATGTGCCCCCTCTTTACATAGTTGGAGCATTTATTCCAGCAACCATGATTGCCGTCCTTTACTATTTTGACCACAGTGTAGCATCTCAACTTGCTCAACAGAAAGAGTTCAATCTGAAAAAGCCACCTTCATACCATTATGACCTTCTTCTTTTGGGTTTTCTGGTGCGCCATTATCATGCTTAATTTTTTTTTTAATGATGAACCTATTACATAACAAATGTTGTTCTTTTCTGCAGAAAGCTTTTATTTTATTTTTAGTCTTAACTCTAAATATGATTTGACCAGGTTATATTATGTGGTCTTATTGGCATTCCACCATCTAATGGTGTTATTCCACAGTCCCCTATGCATACAAAAAGTTTAACAACTCTTAAACATCAGGTATAGATGGTTTGCTAGTTGACAATATACAAATGTATTATGTGTCAGGCTCAAACATAATTTAACTGAAATTTCTCTTCTTTGTCGTTCCTTGTTCATTGTATTGTTTTGTTAACGTTTCACAAAGTAATTTTGTAAAATTAGATTTATGTCTCCTGAGGGTTAGACACAGAAGCTCAAACAATTTTCTTACATATTGGGAGCAAAATTTCCTGTTTCCTATGATATTTTGATGTCTTCTAACTATATTTCTGATTATTAATGCAGACAGTTCTGCTTTCATATGTGAATCATTGTGATTGGTTCTTTTGTTTTATTGGTAACAGCTTTTGCATAATAAGCTTGTATCAACTGCCCGGAAAAGTATTAGTAAAAATTCAAGCCTTACTCAACTATATCAAAGCATGCAAGAGGCATACAATGAGATGCAGACTCCACTTGTCTATCAGCTTCCATCCACTCTGGTAGATTAATTTGTGTTCATAATTTTGATTTGCACCATCTATTATGGTCCCCTGCCTCCCTTACCTTTTAGTTAAAATAGGGACTGAAAGAACTGAAAGAATCCACTGTCCAACTGGCTTCAAGTACTGGTAACATTGACGCACCTGTTGACGAGACCATTTTTGACGTTGATAAGGAAATCGATGAGCTTTTACCTGTAGAAGTCAAAGAACAACGTTTCAGTAACTTGCTTCAGGCATTGATGGTTGGTGCGTGTGTTGCTGCTATGCCTCTACTTAAGAAGATCCCCACTTCTGTTCTTTGGGGTTATTTTGCTTTCATGGCCATCGAAAGCTTGCCAGGAAATCAATTTTGGGAGAGAATATTGTTGCTTTTCACTGCTCCAGGTCGGCGGTACAAGTATGTTTCTGTTTATTCCCCTCTTTTAACTTCCTTTTTCTTTTGAGTACTAGCTGTTATAGTCTTTATGTAGCCAAAGTTAGCACGTGCTCCTCTTCCTAGTACAGGGCCCTTGTATGTAGACAGTTGTATTCAAATGCTCATTTCGCATCATAGCTTGTCATAAAAACTGTCTTGTATGTAGACAGTCATTTCTCACATCAAGTAATGCTCATAAAAGATGAATAATCTGAATAGTTCTGCTCTAATACTATGACTTGCTTTTATTCTTTGAAGATTAGATATCTGAATTCCTGCATGATCTGTTGTGTCAGGGTGTTGGAGGATTCTCATGCAACCTCTGTTGAGACTGTACCTTTCAAAACTATCGCCACCTTTACCTTGTTCCAGACAGTTTACTTGCTAGTATGCTTTGGCATAACATGGATCCCAATAGCTGGGGTCCTTTTCCCACTTTTGATCATGCTTCTTGTGCCATTGCGCCAATATTTGCTCCCCAAGTTTTTCAAAGGTGCCCATCTTCAGGACCTTGATGCCGCAGAATATGAAGAAGCTCCAGCCATTGCCTACAACATGACATTTGAAGTATGCTTTCTAAACCTCACTTTAGCTCATCACGGATTTGTTCGTAGCTCAGGCTGCTATTAGCGTTTGATTCACTTTGTCTTCTAAAGCCATAACTGGATTCAAAACTGCATTTGGCAACTGTATCTGCAACTGTATACACTGTTGCCGATATTTGAATGGCATAAAGAGAGCATATTTTCATTTTATGTATCAGACTGCTCTCTTAGATCTTTCCTGACACATCATGATGTTTGTATACTGGACAGGACCAAGAAAGGCAGGCAACAGCTACAAATATCGATGGTTTAGAAATTCTAGATGAAATTATGACAAGAAGCCGTGGAGAAATCCGGCGTACACAGAGTCCTAAAGTATCAAGTACAACTCCATCTTCAGTAGGGGACATAAAACCTTCTTACAGCCGAGGGGTCTTGCAAAATGCCTATAGTTCTCGGACTAGTCAACTGAGGGGAAAGAATGAAAAGGGACTTGAATTAAAGCAAACTCCCAGTCCTGGGCCATCTACATTTGGCCAAAGTAGTCGTGCTTCATCATCAATCTAAAAGAAAAAAAAAAAAAAAAAAGCCTTCTTTTTTAATGTCTATTTAGTGGTGTGGTTTGTTAAGTTTAAATGTCAGTGCAACTCGAGAGGTCCTTTGTTTCAGTGTGTTTTCCTGTTCCGTCTTAACAATAGGGTGATTGACACTTCTTTTACTTTATTATTTTACCCTTTACTACCGAAGCATGGAATAACAGCAAATATGCCAATTGTTTACAAACTAATAAAAAAAACCTCATGTACGGTAAATTTATATAAAATTAAAGCTAAGGTTTTAAAGTGTATAATCATGTCACTTTTTTTTTTAAGTTTTATTTATTTTTACCATATTTTGTGCAAAAGAGTTATTAAAAAATAAACTCTGATAATACAATAAAATCTAATGAGTGACTCTGTCTTTTACAGATAAAAATAGTCCACTAAATATTGAGTAGAGCATAGCGAGAGTATCATATTCTATAAAGAATATCTATAGTATTTTTTTATAAAACAATATTTAAATATTAAATGATAAATGAGAAAAGGAAAATTCTTCCAAAGTAATTCAAGTAATATAATTTTTTATTACTTATAAAACTTTTGTTTGTTGGTTTACAAGTATTAGGGCATTGTATATATTTTAAAAATGTTACAACAGAAAAAATATGAATCCTCAAAACCAAAACCCGTACCTCTCACATTTCTGTTCTGCAGTGGATAGAAAGCATAACGGTTTCCTCCCTCTGTGTGCTTGTATCCTTTAATCGATATTTTCTTAGGTACAAAGTTTTTACCATAAAAGTAGTCCTCACAAAGCGTGGCGCACTGATAAATGCACACTTCAAATCTGTCAGGCTTCAAATTATAGCTATCTGATGCTGAGTGGGAATCTCTTTAGTCAGCAAAGGGAGTATATGCTTTAGCTTTATTTTCTTCTACCTTAATGTTTACATTCTTACAGATAAAAAATAGTGCAGGCAATTTTGGTACCATAGTCGTCAGGCATCACATGATAGTATAATGAAAATAGTTTCATGTCGCTTTTTTTAGTTTTATTATTTATTTTTTATTATTGAGATTTTTTGGTAGAAAAAAGAAAGCCCTTTATAACATAAAACCAAGTTCAAAATCCTACATAATACAACGCAACAGGAGGTCCCATGCCTCAGCTAAAACAGTCAACAAAATAGCTTCATGGGGCTGGTTACAAAAAGACCTGCTCTCGAGATTAGTCAAAGCATAACACTCCGATTCCCTTCTCTAAAAACATGTTTAACTCTAGTATTCGGGATAATAGTCCAAAGCATCCTGCAATCATCGCCAACAAAGAGTTAAACAGTTGATAAATTAGATAGGAAATTAATAATTGCAGTTGCATCAACTTCAATCCCTAAGTATGATAGATTTAAGTCCACTGCTAATGTAAGTCCGTTCCTAAGCGTCCACAGTTCCACTTCGATGTTGTTCGCCTTGGGGATGAACCTGTAGCAACCCTGAACCCAGATATAGTCATGATCCCTAATTAAGGCACCCGCCCCTGCTCTCCCTAGATTCCCAATGGCAGAGCCATCAGTGTTCAATTTCTTCCATCCGATGCTCGGCGGCTATCACTTGACTGCTATAGAGGAAGGCGGGTAACGAATATGAATCGAAGAATTGATGGCTAAAATTTCACAAGCCTTGGCCACCACCTTATATCTAAATTGTCCTTATCCTGATCTTCTACTAAAAACCAACGATTTTCTACTAAGCCAAAGTTCCCATAAAGTGAATGAGAAAACAAGATACCATGGGAGTTTAGGACTGGCAATCTAATGTTTCGACAAAAGATTAGCGAACAACCATTCCACCAAATCACTGCTAGCAGATGGCAAGTAAGTGTCATGGTCATGAAGTAATGAGAACTATAGAAACGAATCAAGAGAAGTAAACTGATTGAATAATCTTGATTTTCAGAGTACATTGCACAGCATTTATAACACAATGTATTAATAGTTAACTAACCGTAACATCCATAACTACTAAGCTCTAACTACTAACTACTAATTGCCATAACCGTTTCCATTCCTTAACATGCCTCCATCTTCTTGATTTCTGCTGATTTGTCAAACTTTCGCAACCACTTTAAGACACGGTCTGAATTTTGTAAACAAGGGGGTTGACAAGCGTTTGGTAACGACATCTACAACTTGCTCCTGTGCTGGAATATGCCCCACACTAAGCTTTTCAGCTGCAATCTTTTCTCGAACAAAGAACAGGTCTAACTCAATGTGCTTAAACTTTTAGTGCAACACTGGATTTGCAGATACAACAACAACACCTGAATTATCACACCATACTGTGGTCTTTCTTGAGGTTGAAACATGAAGTTCAGACAATAGAGACTCAAGCCAAACCACCTCTGTAACTGTATGAGCTAGCCCTTTATATATAGCTTCTGCTGTTGACCTGGAGACAATCTGTTGCTTCTTTGATCCCCAAGCTATAGGATTACCCCCAAGGTGTAACACCCCAAACTTGGCCTAGAAGTTAGGCCCGAATTTGGCGTGTCACATTGAAGTGTTTTTCGAAAACCTTGTTTTCATTAAAAACCCTTCTTACAATTTAAAACTAAAATGTGGTTTACTAAAAGTCATTCTCTTGTGAAATGTTAATACCTTTAAAACCTTACTTGCTGCGGAAACTTAATTTTAAACAGCTGCGAAACGTGGTATTTTGAAAAATAGTTGTTGTTTTGGAAAAACCGTGTTCCATTCTAGTAGTTATAAAACAATATATAAAATTTCAAATTTAAAATCCAGAAATTGTAAAGAGGCCTTATTACAACCCAGATCAAAATATAAGTACTTATAAATAGATAACCTAAAAGAAAATCGAAAACAATAGCAGTTGTGTGGCCACCTCACCGATCCTCCTAATGCTAGGGATTACCTGCACAGCTAATAAACGGGGTGAGTTTATGAAAACTCAGTGTGTAATCCTCTCCTAAATTAAAATAGGTAGTAAACAAACAGAATTCAGAATTAGCTTGGGCCGGAGCCCATTACAGTAACAGAAGAATGTGTAAGTGTGGGCCTAAGCCCAGTACAATTCCACTTGGGTCTCAGCCCTCATCAGAATCAATTGGGCCTAGCCCATTCTCAGAATCAGTGATAGTTGGGCCTAGCCCATTAACAAAATCAGGTGGGCCCAAGCCCAATGTAGAATCAGTATCGGATGTAGATATGTAGACATATACCCAACCCAACCCAGTCCAACCAACACACCACTCGTACCATCCAACACACCATGTGGGGATAAAATCGACCCACCCAGCCAACACACCAAGCTTAGCACCGATTGCGGCACTAAGATAACAGAATGGCTCAATGCCGTAGACAAAACGGCTAAAAGCCATAAATATCGCAGCAACGCTGCCAGTTAACAGAACAGCTATAAGCCATAAATATCGCAGAAAGGTTGAAAGCCTTGTACAGAACAACTACAAGTCGTACACTTCCTCCGTCAATAATAACCCAACCCATGTAGTATGTCATGTCATAAACATTACGTGTATGCAAAGTCATACTTAGTACAATCATATATGTAAATCATAAGCACATCAGTCATATGGAACATAAGGGCATAATCGTCATTCTACCATAGAGAGTTATTATGGTCATTTTACCCTACAGGGGCATTACGGTAATTTTACAAACCGGAGGTATTTATGACCCATCAGATGGTTCACCGTCGCCTTGAGCGACTTAAGTAACCTAAACAGACATAACGTGCAAATGGGCATAAGGCCCATTACTCGGCCCAAGTGGGCCCACACGCTATTGTGGCCCATTTAGCCTAAATTTAGATACGGCTATGTGTACACCATAGCCCGATTCATTAATAGTCACTTACCGCAGATTTTATTCGTGTGGGCCCACGAGCCCATTTGGCCCACACGACCCATTTCTGCCCAAGACCACGAGGACGTTCGCAGTGGCCTCTATAGTTTCATGCCTAGTCTCACAGGCTCGGTTCGCCCACATGTGTTCTCACGCTCATAAGGCCTTGAATGTCGAGGTTTCGGCATTTTGGCTTTTCAGATTTTTCCGATTCACTGTTAAACAGGGGTGTGAATACACACCTTCCCGGCCCTTCAAAAGTAAAGGATTTCAATGTACAGTTACACACCTTTTTCGGAATTTGATGCTCTGCTGTAGACTTTTTATTTGAATTTTATATTTTGGGATTTTAATTCTGTAATAAGGCCTTTGAGGGATTAAAATTTTAATTGGGCTTTTGATTTCCTTATTTAAAACTGTTAAACACGAATTTTCAAAAATTAATAACTATTTTCAAAAACACTTAAAAGCAAACGTTTTTATATTTCAAACTTTAGTAGCTTCCGCGATTTGAAATAACTTAAAGTATCAATGCTAGACATTAAGCAAAATTTTTTGACGAGATGATTTGCTAACCTCGAGCAAAAGGTTTTAATCATAGAAATGAACTTTTAATGAAAACTCAATATTTGAACGATGCTTTGATGTGACACACCAGATTCAGCCATAACGTTAGGGTCGGGTTTGGGGTGTTACACAAGGAAAACAAAAAACCCTGTAGTAGACCTTCGATCATCAACATCAGTTCCCCAATTTGCATCTGAATAGCCAACCAAATCCAAGTTGGCAACTGTAGTAAAGTGAAGACTATAGTCTATAGTACTTTGAAGATACCTAAGGATGTGTTTGACAGCCTTGAAATGCTGATCAAGAGGTCGATGCATGAACTGACACATTTTATTCACAGCAAATATAATATCTGGTTTAGGGATGACCACATACTGTAGAGCTCCCACGATGCTTCTATACTCTGACTCATTCTTAGTCGCATAACCAATATGCTGAGACAAGTTGGATGAAGTGACCATGGGTGTAGGAGAGGCATTTGCCTGATCCATTTGAGCCTTTCTTAGAAGATCAACAACATATTTGCGTTGACTTAAAAACAATCCATCAGTAGTGGAAGTTACTTCAATACCAAGGAAGTAACTGAGAAGCCCTAAATCCTTCAAGGAAAACTAAGTATCCAAGGTTGAAACAAAGCTACCGGTGTTGTCCTGATGATTTTTAGTGAAAATTATGTCATCTACATATACTAGAACATACAAAAGCACCCCCTCAGTCTTCCTAGCAAAGAGAGAACCATCTGACTTAGCCAAAACAAAGTGGAAAGAGAGCAAAAAATCTTGCAGCTTGGAGAACCAGGCCCTGGGAGCCTATTTAAGACCATCAGTGTTTTCTTCAACCTGCACACTAACGATCAGTCACCATGCTTCTGCTCAAAGCCAGGAGGTTGAACCATATAAATCTCCTCAGACAAGTCACCATTGAGGAACGCGTTGTTGATATCCATCTGCCTTAGTTGCCAGCCAAACTTGACAGCCAATGTCAAAACAACTTAAATTGTTGTTGACTTCACAACTGGACTAAAAAAGTCTTGAAAGTCAATACTTGCCTCCTGAAGATAGCCCTTAACTACCAGGCAACCTTTGTAGTGAAGAATAGTGCCATCAGCGTTTGAGTTTGAACACCCACTTACAGCCCACAGCTCTTCGGTTTGTAGGTAAAGGAACCAAATCAATGTGTTATTTTTAGCAGAGCATCATACTCTTGCTGAGCTGCTAGTGCCCACTCTTTGCTAGCAAAGGCTTCTTCAATTGTGACAGGCTCAGTCTCACTTAACTCAGCGAAGAATACCGTGGGCTTAAAAATGCAACTTTTGGACCTAGTTTGCATAGGATGAAAGTTGACAAGTAAGCCTGAGGAAGGATCCTGACTTGAAGGCATTGGAGGAATTACAACAGAAAGAGATAGAGTTGAAGGATGAGGAGAATGGCTACTAAAAGTTTCATTCCATGGTAAGAGGCTATCATTTGCCCTTAATTTGAATTCAGTAGACTCCAAGAGAAGAGGACCAGAAGGAGGAGCAGTAGACTTTGACACAGCTCTTAGAATTTGCTGAGCTGAAGTAAAAGACAAATTTGGAGCACCAAATAGAGGTTGATCCATAAAAGACACTGTAACACCCCTTACCTGAGACCGTCGTCGGAGTCGAGCACGAGGCGTTACCTGACTTAACTTACTAATTCGGGGCATAAAATTTTCTTTTAAAGTTAATTTATTCACATTCATTCAATATGTCCCTAAAAAGGGCCCTCGAGACCCTAAAACATGCAATTGAAATGGTTCGGGACTAAACCGTGAACATTAAAAATTTTCCGAATACTTAGACAAATCAAAATAATTGATTTCATTATTCCTTATAAAACTGCTCACTTGAGTCATAGTCACTAAATAAATCATAACTCGAACTACAAAACTCAAAATTTAAATTCGTAAATTTTTTTCCAAACTCATATATCTTCTTACTAATTTTTTTTCAAAATTTTTGGTCTAGCCAATTAGTATAGTTTATTAGTTAAAGTTTCCTCTATTGCACTAATTGACTACTCTGACCTCTCCTTACTACGAATCAATTTTCTCTTTGTACAGAATTCAAATAACCATGATGTTGGTTTTTATTGAAAGTAGAATCACTAAGGAATCTAGAAATATAAACTATAACTCCTAATTCTTTTTGTACAATTTTTAGTGAATTTATAAAGTAAGAACAGGGGATTCAGAAATTGCTCTGATCCTGTCTCACTAAAATTCAAATATCTCTTAATATGCACTTCTTTTGCTTACTCTGTTTCTTTCATATGAAAATACACTTAATAAGCTTTAATTATATATCTCATTCATCACCTAATTCCATTTCTACTATTCTTTGTGATTTTTCAAGATCACGTCACTGCTGCTATTCAATACTGTTTTAATGCTAATTTCACTTTTTCTTAATTTCTTTGTATTAACTACCATTTAGGCATACATAATACCGGAACATGTTCTTCATTAGCCATTTCAATAGCTAATTATTATCAAATATTTACATACCATTCTTTAGCCATATCATAAGGACATACACACAAAATGGCTAAGTCCCTATACATGCCATAAACTAGAACGTTTGTAAACGAAGATACCCATTTGGTAACTAAATAGTCGATAGTGTGAAGTGATCTCCGAAGACCTCCAACCCGAGCTTGCTTTTAAGTACTCTGAAACATGGGAAAGTGAAAGAAGTAAGCTTATAAAGCTTAGTAAGTTCACATGTAAAATAATAAGCATTAGCAATCAATTTAGCTTGCTACTATGCTGTCATAATTTGCTTAAATAATGTTTAGTTCTTACTTTCCCATCTTACTCATCGGTAACCTTACCAAAGGCTCAGAATACAAAAGGCACCTTACTTAATAGCTTGCTTACATACCTGCAACATCTCACTTAACACATGAGTACTCTTTCATAATATAGGCATATTGCCAATCATGTCATAAAGTGTCACAAGCATAACTGAAAACTCATCACTTACTTAATACTTGATAATCTCAATTGCTTACAATCTCAATATTAAATAAGCCTTAAATGCATACCTGTACTCTTTCTTCATATTCTCACCTTGTCGTTTCTTTGACTTACTCTTTGGGTTACTCGGGAACCTTTTCCTTTTTGAACTTACCATTGCCATGTCTTGACATGGTCTTACGTGGTATCCTTGCCTTATGAACTCACCAATGCCATGCCTTAGCATGGACTTACATGGGACCTTTCCCTTATAGTAACTCATCAATGCCATGACATGGCCTTACATGATTTACTTGCCTTATAGAACTTATCAATGCCATGCCTTGGCATGGTCTTACATGATTTTCTTGCCTTATAGAACTTATCAATGCCATGCCTTGGCATGGTCTTACATGATATCCTTATCTTATAGAACTTATCAATGCCATGCCTTGGCATGGTCTTACATGATTTCCTTACCTTATAGAACTTATCAATGCCATGCCTTGACATGATCTTACATGATATCCTTATCTTATAAAACTTATCAATGCCATGCCTTGGCATGGTCTTACATGATATCCTTATCTTACCAAATGCCATGTTCCAAACATGGTCTTACATGGTATCCTTATCTTAGTGCCAATGCCACATCTTGATGTGGTCTTACATGGAGTCATTAACCAATGCCGATGCCATGTCTTGACATGGTCTTACACGGGATCCTTGCTTTACCAATGCCATGTCTTGACATGGTCTTACATGGTATTCTTAACCGTCAGTTCCTCCTTAAATGCAATGTTATGAACATTGACTTTTTCGCCAATTCTTCCTTAATTGCCATGGTACAACCGTGGACTTTGAGATATCAATGCCTTGTCAAGTCATAGCTGAAACATACTTGCTCAAATTCTCAAGGTTAGTCGCAAAACTCAATAATAACAATACTAATAACAATAATTGCATAATAATAAAATGCTACTAAACTTACATACTTACATTCTCAATCTCATCATATCATCAACTTAACTTATTCTCATCAAGCTATGCTAGTCAATACTTTCTTGTTACCATACAAAGCCATAATACAAAATATGATCTTACATATAAATTATACAAGTTCTCTTTCCAATATCAAATTAATATCGAATATTAATCATTATATTTGAAACTCAATACTAAAGTATTTATGGCTAAAATATCAATTTATCATTCAAATATGCATAATTAAATGCTTATTAAACATATGAACTTACCTCGATACCAAAACGACCATTTTACCAACTTTCTTGATTTTCGATTTTTCTCTCGTTCTAGGTCCAAATCTCACTTTTTGGGATCTAAAACATCATATTTCACTTATTTAATTAATGTACTATTCAAAACATTCACTAACTCAAACTTTGGAAAAATTACAATTTTCCCTTAAACCTTTGCAAATTACGATTTTGCCCCTAGGCTCGGAAATTAAAATTTATCCATTTTCTTATGTTTTATGACATGATGATCATTTTTCCCTTCTTGTCAACATCGATGATCATTTTTCCCTTCTTGTCAACATCAAATTCTCACTCTAACATATACTTATGAACATTAGGTATTTTTACCAATTATGTTGTTTTACTCGTTTTCACTTAAAATCGCTTAGCAAAAGTTGTTTAACACATTTTCAAGCTTCATATTCTATCATAAAATATCAAAATAAACACATTTCAACTATAGGTATTTTTCCAAATATGAACCCTAGCATGAATTATTGCTAGAATAAGCTTAATCAAGTTACCAGGACTCCAAAAATGTAAAGAACATTAAAAACGGGGCTTGGAATCACTTACTATGGAGCTTGGAAAGCTTGGAAACCCTAACCATGGCTTCTCCCATGCTATATTCGGTCTCCATGAAGAATATGGACCAATTTTGGCTTTATTTTCCCTTTTTAATTCTTTTAATTACTTAATGACCAAAATGCCCTTAAAGGCTTTTTTTTCAAATTTGTCCTATTCTTACCCATTTTTGTCCAAACTTAAATATAATGGTCTAATTACTGAATAAGGACCTCCACTTTAAGAACCCATTTCAATTAAATCCCCTTTATTATCTAGAACACACATTTTGCTAATTTTACAATTTAGTCCTAATTATCAAATTAGGCACTTATACATAAAATTTCTTCATGAACTTTTCACACAATTATTCAATCAATGAATAAACCTTAAAACTTAATTGGAATATTTTTTTATCTCGGATTCGTGGTTTCGCAACCACTATTCTATTTAGGCCCTATTTTGGGATGTTACAGACACCACAATTGGAACCTGATACTGCTGATGCTGGAACCTAGGCTGAGTATAAGAAGTGATAAAACTACCACTTGAACCAGCAGAACTGGCAAAAGGAAAGCAGGCTTGCCTAGAGACAAAGATCCTACTGGTATCATTAAGACATTTGTATCCTTTGTGAACAAGACTGTAGCCAAGGAACACACAAGGCTTGGAACGATATTGGAGCTTATGAGTATTAAAAGGTTTGAGATAAGGACAACACCTACAGCTAAGGACTTTTAAATGCATATAGCTGGGCACAGTCTTATGCAACACCTCATAGGGTGACCTGCCAGTGAGCACTGATGTGGGAAGTCTGTTGATAAGATACACAACACTAATGAAAGCATGAGCCCAAAGATGCATAGGCATATTAGCTTGAGCCAGCAAAGTCAGACTAATATCAACTATATGCTTATGTTTCCTCTCCATTAAGCCATTTTGTTCAAAGGTATGAGGGCAAGAGAGTCGATGATGAATCCTCAGCTGAGATAGAACCTTTGGAAAAGAACAAAATTCTCCACTCCTATCAGTTTGAAGAACCTTTATTTTACATCCAAATTGAACTTCAACAAATTTCTGTAGATGAAGAAACTTGTCCAATGCCTTAGACTTGCTTCTGATAAGATACATCCAAGTGTACCTAGAATAAGCATCAATAAAGGAGACATAATAAAAGTGGCCTTCAGATGCCACAGGAGTAGGACCCCACAGATTAGATACAATGAGTTCAAAATGAGCTGTATAAATAGTAGTTGAGGGAGAAAATGGAAGCTTATGAAACTTGCCAAGTTGACATGCTGAACAAATCGAATTCAACCTACAATTCTTTGAAACAACATTACACTTTTGAAGAACTGACATAATAGTTTTATTACAAGGATGACCAAGGCATTTGTGCCATAAATCAAAGATCGAACTACTAGAAACAGGATACTCCAGATGAGTGGTGTGAGCAGTAGCTGAAGAATTTGAAGCAGTGTTGAAACTCTAAGTGCCTGACAAATTGAACTAGTATAAGCCATTATGAATGCGGCCCACCAACAAGATGGTCCCTGTCTTGATATTCTTCACAAAGCAATGGAAAGGATGAAACTCAAAATAAACTTGATTACCATTAGCAAATTGGGCAACAGACATTAAGTTTTTGCAGATTTGTGGAACATGCAACACATTTTTCAAATGAAAACCTTTATTTGAACTGCCAAAGAAGGAAGAGCCAATGTGAGCCACTAGTACAAACACATCATTTCCTATGAAAAGCCTATTGTTACCTGTATATTGTGTTGCCTCCTGCAGATTATCCAAGTCATTAGTAACATGGGTGGACACTCCTAAGTCTAGATACCAGACTTTTGTGTTCAGAGAGCTTATAGGAAACTGTCCTTTGGTGGAGGCAGCATTAGCTTGCAAACCAGGATGTTGCATAGTGTTCCTTTGGGAACATCAATAAGATCCTTCACATGGTGATCTTGAAGAATCTTGAAACTAATGACAATGTACTTGCATTGTCTAATTAGAAACACCTTCAAAGGACTCATCAAATCGATAGTAACACTTCTAGACTGTGTGACCAATTCAACCACATAATCGGCATTGAGGTCTGTTATGAGCAAACCTCCTCCCTCAGCCTCTACCTTGAAATGTCCTAGAACCACTGCCCTTGTAGTGTGGTCTAGAACCTGTAACATCCCGAAATAGGGCCTAAACAGAACAGTGGTTACGAAACCACAAATTCGAGGTAGAAAAATTTATTTTATTATTATTTTGAGGTTCATGATATGATTACATGATAGTGCAAAAATTTCGTGATGAAATTCTATGCATAAAGTGCTTAAGTTGAGGTTAGGGATTAAATCGAATAATTTGCAAACTTGCATTCTAGAAGTTTTTAGTATGAAATTGTTTTGGAATATTAATGAGGAGGTCTTAAATAGCAATTTAACCAATTTTAAGTTCATGGACAAAAATTAGGACATGGAAGGAATTTTTGAAAGTTTAGTAAGGAGGGGCATTTTGGGCATTTGTATATTAAATGAAATAAAATGGGAGAAATAACACAAAATGGTCATCTTTCTCATATGGTTGCTGCCGAATTTTGCTCTCTCCATAGCTAGGGTTTCTTCAATTGTCAAGCTCCATAATCAAGAAGAACGAAATTCAAGAGTAGATCGGGGAAAAGAAAAAGTAAAGGACTAAATTGTAAAGTTAGTCACATTTTGTATCGAGGTAAGTTTACAGTAAATAAATGCAATATTCTTATATTTTACATTATTATTGTTAATTTCCAGCATTTATATACTTATTTTTTTTGAGAATATTTAAAGTCGAATTAAAGGCGAAGTAGCAGAGAAAAAGCATTAGGAAGCCCCGTTTGAACCTTAGGAATATTAGTATATTGGGGTTGACAGGACAGGATAGAAATAAGCCATGTAAGTCCATATCAGATATATGGCTTTGGAGATAGGAATGAGTCATGTATAATATAAATATGGCATTGGAGATAGGAATAATTCATGTAAGTCCATGTCGAAGACATGGCATTGGCAGAATATTGATAGACAGGAACGACCCTAGTATCCTTAGTATTTCGAGTGGTTCAACGGGTCATTGTATATGTTAAATCATAGTGAATTATCAGCAAAAAGGGAAGGTAGATTATATTTATGAATAGTGAAAGGTCAGGTAAGAAAGAATGTAAGTGAGTAAAGAAGAAGGTAGAAAATGAGAAGTAAAGAAAGTTTATGAGGCCAGGTGACTTGATGTATATTTATTCATTATGTTGAATGTTGTAATTTATTTGCTTGTAAGCTTACTAAGCCTAGTGCTTACTCTCTTATTTTTTTTCTTATAGTTTTTATCAAGCCACTCGGGGATCGAAAGAAACGTCGGAGACTCGATCACACTATCGAAGAAATTACATTGGTATAGTTAGACGTTTCGTTTTGTGTATGGCATGTATAGGAACTTGGTTTCTTTTGATATGATATGATCAATGAATGATGTGTAAATATTTGCTAGTGATTAGCTAATAGAATGGCTGATGATATACATGTTTAATAGTGTGTATGATTAAGTAGTAACTATCACATGAAAATTATGAAAAATGTGAAAGTAACTTAAAAACGGATTCAAGTATCAGAAATAACGTGATTTTGAAAAATCACAAAAATTTGTATAGACATGGTTTGATAGTTAATAATATATGAAATTAAAGCTCATTGTGTCTATTTTCATATGGAATAAGCAAAGCAGGTAAAGGTTTTGTATTTTATAAGATATCTGAGTTTTAGTGAAATAGGGCCAGAGCAATTTCTGGATCCCCTATTTCAACTTTAGAAATTCACCATAAATTTTATAAAAATAATTAGATGGTTTACTTTATATGGTTAGAATCCTTATTGAATCTAGGTTTAACAGAAACAAACGGTATTGTCATATGAAATTTTTTATAGGGAAAAAAGTGGTTCGTAGTAAGTAGAGGTCAGTGCAGTCAAATTCTGAAACAGGAGTAGCTTTAACTAATAAACTGTACTAATTGGCTCAACCAAAAATTCTAGAAAAATATTAGTAAATAGATATATGAGTCTATTTTCATGGAAAATTTACGGAATTGGATTTCGAGTTTTGTAACTCGAGATATGAATTTTTAAGCAACCATGATGCAGAAAAACAGTTTATTCCGAAAATTAATATAAGTAGTTAGAATTGTTTAAAAAATTAAAATAAGATTAGTAACACCTCAAGCTTAACTTCGATGACGGTTTCGGGCGTGGGGGCGTTACAGAACCTCTGTCAAACTGTCTAACATTTCTATCATCAGTACCACGTTGCTGAGCAACATTAACGTGCAAGGGCATACTCGAAACAAAGTTTTGTTGTCGAGCCTCACAATCAGTAGGCATCTTAGCAAGAAGATCAAGAGGAGCACTCATTGTTGAAGCCACAACACAAATTGACTCATATTCTACTGACAGACTAGCAAGAATGCTGTTAATCTATTCCTGCTCAAAAATAGCATTGCCTACAGCCATCGAGGTATCACACAAAACTTTGATCTTGGCCAAGTACTCTTTAATGGTTAATTGCCCTTTCTTTTGGGAATACAAAGAATGCCTTAGAGTAGAAAATGTCATAGTGGATTTGGTAGCAAAGCGTCGAACAACTATGTTCTATACATCAAAGCTCGATCGAGCACCAGTAAGATGCACCAAGATATCATCATAGATAATGGACAATAACCAGGAAGCTAACAACTTATCTTGTTGCTTATGAAACAAGAAGTCAGGGTTAGCAACAAGGTTGCCATCTCTGTCAACAATAGATTGTGGAGGGACATTAATAGCTCCAAGAACAAACTCATGCAGCCCATACCCCTCAAGAATTAACAGAACCTATTGTTTCCATAAAAGAAAGTTGTGCTCACCTAGTTTCACTGTATCATGTTTGGGGAACTGTTGAATCTTTCTTAAGGAATCACAACCAGGACCGGGAGAGGAGCCAGCTACAAGTGTATCCGTGTTGATTGATTGACGATTACCATCATCATTGCCAGAAAACGTTTCTGTCGCCATGGTAGAAGCACAAAGAAGAAACACACACACAAAAAAAAAAAAATTAAGGCTTAGATACCATAAGTGAGAATTATAGAAACAAATCAAGAGAAGTAAACTGATTAAATAATCTTAATTTTCTGAGTACATTGCACAATATTTATAACACAATGTATTAATAGTTAACTAATTGTAACAACCATAACTACTAAGCTCTAACTACAAACTACTAGCTACCATAATCGTTTCCATTTCTTAACCTGAAGCAATGCCCACC
This sequence comes from Gossypium longicalyx, assembly GCA_025698465.1. NCBI lineage: Eukaryota > Viridiplantae > Streptophyta > Magnoliopsida > Malvales > Malvaceae > Gossypium > Gossypium longicalyx. The sequence continues at coordinate 62,577,643 of CM046997.1, forward strand.
AACTTGTAACAATGTCACAATCCCTTAACATATGGGATAAAGTTTCAAGGCTATTATTGCAAAAATGGCATATATTAAGAACATTTGGTCCCCTTCGGTTCAAGAAATTAGTGGTTGGTAGAGTATTGCTAGCACATTTGCAGAGGAAAAACTTGATCTTTGGTGGGATTTTTAGCTTTCCGAAGTGCTCACCACTTCCCTTCATTCTCAAACGGTTGTGTTCTCACGTTATGGGCTGTCACCTCATATGTACTAGAAATGGAGAAACTGCCATCATGAGTATGTTTCCAGCAATTCCCATCTCGAGGGTTCTCGTTGAAAGAAACAGGAACACTTATCACGGCTTCCAGATTTTCACTAGGGAGTTGTAAAGAAAAGTCGTTACTACCATGTCTCTCTACACGATTCTAAGCTATAGGCTTTGTTTAGCATTGCTTCTCAAAAGTGTTTTTGGGGGTCAAAAGCACTTTTAAAGTCAGAAGCAATGCTAAATAAACAACTTTTTTTTAGTGTGCTTTGGAAAAGTGCTTTTCAACCTAGAAGTAAAAGCAATTTTTCTTAGCTTTATTTATATGGTATATGTAATTATTTTCTTATTAAAATTTATTTTATATATAATATTATATGTTTAAATTTTTATTGATCATATTTTATTATTTAAAATAGAGTTTATATATTCAAATTAAATTTTATGAATAATTAATATTAATTACATAAAAATATTTAAAATTTATATTTTATATATTAAAATATTAACAAAAAATTATAATAAATTATTTTTTATATTCTTACTAAGATTTCATAATATTAACTAATTTGAACATTATTTAAATGCATATTTTTTACTTTTAACACAATGTCTAAAATAGACATTTTATTTATCAAAAACACTTTTTCGACAGAAATACTAAACACTTAAATCTTAAACCAAACTTTTCAAAAGCACTTCTCAAAATCACTTTTCCACAACATTTTTTAAAGCACTTCTCAAAAGCAATGCTAAGCTGACCTATAGTGAAGGTCAAATTCTTTTCTTCACTATTAAGTGGGTCTGAAACAATTTTTTTTAGGGCCCAATCCCGCTCAAATAATCATATCAAAACTTGACCATGGTCTCGCTACCAACCAACCAACCATCTAAGCCCACTTTGGAACAATAGGCTAACACTTCTAAGTATAGCCCATGTAGTTGAAACACGTTTCCTCCCTATCTCATTTCCATTGCTTGGAAGATATTTGGAGAGAAGAATTTTGACCCATAACTTATCCGGTTCATGTAGAATTCACCAAACTAATTTCATGATATGAAATTGATTCCTAGATCTCAAGACTTGGATTCCAAGGCCACCATTTTCTTTGGGTTGGGTTAGCTTTTTCCAAGACCCCCCTTAAAAGAAATTACGATTTATACGATCAAGCCTCTCTAGAATAGTGATGGGTAATGATCTACACCATATGTAATAAATTCGAATGGTTGTCATAGTAGCTTGGATAAGCACAAGCTCTCAATTGGTGAAAGTAAGTGTAACAACCCGGTTTAGACCCTAGTTGAAACAGTGGTTTCGTAATCACAAATTCGAGGTAGTAAAATTATTTTAATATTATTTTATGTGTTTACAGCATGTTAGAATACATGTGTAAAATTTTTGTGAATTAAATTTTTTTTACCGATTGGTTGTCTAATTCGATAAAAAGGACTTAATCGTGTAAAATGCAAAAGTGACTTTCTATTTGTTAAAATACTAGTTTGCTATGGCTTATTAATTGATAAGCCCTTAAAATGATATTTGGCCACTATATAGGTAAGTGGATGGTAATGGACCACCACTAAAAGGTTTTGTTATTAAATTTCAAAGGTTAATTTGGTAATTGACTTATTAATATGAATTATAATAAAACAAAGCCACATTAGTGTTCATCTTTTCTTCATTCTCTTCAACTGATAGTAAGTATATATATATATGGAAGCTAGAGAAGAGGCCGACTGCATGCAGTGGAAAAACCGTGAAATTGTTTGCTTAGAAGTTAAAATTTTGAAGGGGCAGTGTAACACTTCTAAACTCTTCATTATCTATAGCTTTTTATTGATAAATTCTGGTTAAATTGTTGTTTTAATTTTTATCGAATGTGTGAGGGAAGGAACAAATTGAATTGTTATAATTTGGGAAATATTAGCAAGCTTTCCTTGAATTTTTTTTTATTCTTTAGTGTTTGATAATTTTTGGAATCTATTAAATTGCTTCTGAATTTTACCCCCATTAATATTGTTAATTGTTGTTCTGTTTATACTATTTGGTGGAGGTATAAATGCTGTTGAGTATTGCAGTGATAAGGATGTTTTAAAAGGGTGTATGTATGCTGATTTATGGATTGCCATTTGGTGTGTTAAAGAAGCAATAAATTATTGTTTAGATGTTAATAAATGTGGTCTGAGTGACTTTAAATTATGTTAATAATGGTTGAAGTTGAAAATGAATAAATGGTGATGTATTTATTATGTCTGAAATTTGAGATAAGGAGTGTTTGATGCTACAGATGTATGACCGAATTCCAATTGATGTGTTAAAGGGGTTAATGCAATCATTATTGAAGTTATTAAATGAGAATAAAAGCAGAGTAAATACTATAGAATTTATGTCTTAAGTGTTAGTTAATGAGTTAGTTATATGGTGATAAACAGCCGTATGTTTATATCATTTGGGTGGTTTGTGGAATATTCATTAATGTTAATTAATGTTGTCCAAATTGATGTTAGATTAACCTATTGAAGAGTGTAATTAGTAATTAATATGTATTGTATCAATAAGTTAACTGTTAATTATTATTAAAGTTGGTTTTAGTGGATTAATTGGGCTGTTGTAATGTAGGATTTGAATGTTGTCTGAATTGATATTAAGTACTTAATTATACTGCCAAATTTTGTATATTAATGTTGTTTATTAAAGAGTAGCTTATTGTTATCCAAATATTTTAATCTTTGAGACTTTAAGTTTCATGAACTAATATAAATTCCTACTGTATTCATGTTGTCCAAATTGGAATGAATTGGATAATGGTTGTGTTTGTGTTGACCATTTGTAAGAAATAAAGATTTTTTTTTACTAATTGTAATTAAATGATAGAATGGTTTGAGTTTGAACTTGAGTTGATATTTGAGTTAGTTAATATATGATTTATTATTATGTTTTAATCGTGAAACAAATAGATCGATTATTAAATCGGGGAAGAGAGAAGGTCGTGGAATAATCATCTTCGACATGAGGCAAGTCATAAGTAAATAAATGTTGTTCAATTGAAATTTTTATGTGTTATATATGCTGAATTGATTTGTGAATATATATATGTTAGTCGAATGTAGATAAGCTTGGGAGCTATGTTAACAAATTTGTTTCGACCGAGTTAAGACGTCTGAAAGCCCCGTACGAACCATAGGATTTTGATATGTATTTTCGTGTAAGACCACGTCTGGGACGTTGGCATCGATATATGTGTTTTCGTGTAAAACCACGTCTGGGACATTGGCATCGATATATGTGGTTATGTGTAAGACCATGTCTAGGACATCGGCATCATATTTGATTCGTGTAAGACCCTGTCTGGGATAGTGGCATCGATATGTGATTACTTGTAAGACCACGTCTGGGACGTTGGCATTGTACAACATGTGTGTGCGAGTAAGACCACATTTAATACGTTGGCATCAATATGTGTTTACATGTAAGACCCTGTCTAGGACAGTGGCATCGATATGTGTTTACATGTAAGACCACGTCTGGGACATTGGCATTGTACAATATGTGTGACTATCCGAGTATCCTATTTAATTCTGAATTATTCAACAAGCAATGTTAAGTAAAGACCGAATACGAAATCCAATTAAAAGGTTCAGGTATGTGTTAGCTAATGTATTGAAATTAAGGTAAGTTTTGGTATTTGAAGTAATGATATGAATCATGTTATAAAGTTAGTTATATGTATATTGAATGCAAATCTATATTTGGCAAAATGATATAAGCATGTGATATTAAAGTGTGAAACATGTGTATAAATATATGATTTTTGGTACGTGTGAATTGTATATAAATTTAGAAATAGTAGGTGAATATGTTTCTAATGACGATATGTGACATATATTATTATGAATGAAAGAAATGTATATAAATGAATGTGTGTTATATGTGCTAGTTATATGACCTTGTGATTCTATGATTCAAATATGAGAAATATGAAATAAGAAATATGGTTTTAAGATATACAGTTTTGATTTGAAAATTTGATATGAAATAGATATTGAGACAATAGTGTTATGGTGTACGGTTTGTATATATATAAATTGGTTTAGTGATATTGATTTATAAAAATTATTGAAATGAATTATTTGCTTATGGTTTACTAAGCTTTAAAGCTTTCTTTGTGTGTTTTTTTCCATATGTTTATAGAGTTTCAGAGACTTGCTCAGGTTGGAAGTCGTAGGAGACCTCATCACACTATCCAATTTTCGTTTCGGTAAATTAATGCTTTGAGGTTAGGTTATATGGCATGTACAGGTTAGTTTTGATATATTTGGTTTTGAAATTTGAATATATATATATAGCCATGCGAAAATGGCTTGTTTAAGATGTTAATGTTGTGTGTATTCGGTCAAGTCTTAAGGTTATTATAGAAGTATGTTTTATGGTATATATATATGTGTGCTGTTTGGTTATATGGTTTGGCATTAAGAAATGCTAATGAGGATGAATAATCAGCCATGAAAGTAGTTCATTTTGGAAGGTATGAAAAGTGTTATTTTTTGGCTTGATAAAAAGGTAATGGAATATATATATTTGATTCAGTATTGGCTATGTCGATTTAGTTTGCGACGGCAAAGTTTATACTTATATTATGCTTGAGTGATTATGTTTTTAGGTACGATTCATGATGGAAATTGATGATTATGTTTTGAGTATGCTTGATGGCCATTTAAATAGACAGAAGTGACATAATTGTTATGATATTAAGTTTTGAGATAGTATGTTAGTTTCAAATGTGGGTGATGGAAATGTTATGACTTATTGAGGTTGAAATTGATGTTCGAATGGTTGTTTATTTGAATGGTTAGATATATGAGATTTAAGCATGATAATTTTTTATGCTAAAAATGGATAAATTTGGATTATTATTTGGGCATCAAATTGGTAAATTTTGCTATAGTGAAATGGATATGTAGAAAGGGCTGATGTGATATATGCACTTGTATATGTATTGAAATATGCTTAACCATAATTTATGTATTCGATTATTATTAAGGTGGTGATCATATGATTTGAATTTTGTAATTATGAAACATGTACAATTTGGTTTTGGTATTTGATAGCTTGGTTTCAAATTTTGAGTAAGCAAATGGTATGGAAATGGTTAAATATTGAAACATAGTTTGTATAAGAGGATGTTCGATAAAACATGATTGTGTGTTTGAATATATGATTCAAATATATGAATTTTACTTGTATGAGTAAGAGGTCGGCTATTAATTTATTTTTATTAAAAATAACTTTTATAAAGGAAATTATATTACGAGGTGCATGATTTGTAATGACTGTCTGTTCTGAATTATGTTTTGATCGGTAATGCTTCGTAACCCTAATCTGGCGACAGATACGGGTTAGGGGTGTTACAGTAAGTTAACTAAGTTTGCCCCACACCTTGTTAATGATAAATTCATAGTCTTTCTTGATGGTCCTTGATGAGAGAATAGGGAACCCCAAATAATGTCCCAGATCAGGGGTGTCCTTCATTTTGAAGGTATTAAGGGTTTTGGGTTTCCTTAGCCCTTCAACTTAAGGAGAGAAGAAGATCTAAGATTTCAGGAAATTAATGCTCTATTCAAATTGCACCTTGAAATTTTCAAGAATGGATTTGATAGTTGCAACATATTTTCTGTCCACTCTAGAAAATAAGATGACGTCATCAAAAAAAAGAAGATGGGACAACGTCAATGTAACATACCAAAATTCCTAATCAAACACGTGGCACTATTTTGATAGTGGATATAGTAAATTTTTAAAAAAATTGGAATAAAAATTAGTTTAAGAAATTATTCTAAAAATAAAGTGATTTTAGATATGAAAATTTATGAAGATAATTTTAAGACTGAAAACGTGAGGAAAGGACCAAATCATTAATTTTAAAAAGTTTGAGGATTAAAATGGAAATTTGACCAAAATGGGAAAAGTGAGTTATTTGTGATGAATTGCCATAGTTATAAGTTGGAATATGTATTGTTGTGATTAAAATCACTTTTATAATTCAATTGGAAAGATTGAAAAGTGTAGGGACTAAATTGTAAAATTTTTATTTTTTGTCCAAAACAAGGGTAAAAACATAATTCTTGTCATTAAAGGATTCTAATTAAATATTATAAGTCAACTATGAGATTTGGGATTGACAATTTCCTATTATTAAAAAGAAATTGTACAAAGAGTGAAAATGGGTAAAATGATATTTTTTCCATAAAAGGTTCATTTGGTTATTTCTCAAGTATTTTATTATTAAAATATCATTTAGATGACATATTTGACAATTAAAATTTTATGGACCATTTCGATCTTGTTATAAGGAAAATAGATTTAATTGGTGATTTGGACTTGAAATATGATATGTGGGTTTGAGGAGTCCATTTGTGTGATTTTTAAAAGAGAGAAAGAAGAGAAATCAGCCCCCATCAGCTTCCCCCAAGCTGTTTCCAACTAGCTCCTTTCTCCATGCGGTTCTATTCATTTTTCTTCAATTTTTGTGCTTCTTTCTTTGAGGTTTTTTTAATAATTTCAAAATCCAACCTTAAGTTTTGTTGAAATCACTTATAAATCAAACTTTTTGTAGGGATTCTACGATCATTTTTATCATTTTCAACTTAGGGTTTATGTGAATTTAGTGAGAGAATGAAAGCTTCAATAAGGTAATTAATGGCAATTTCCACCTCTCCTAGCTTATTGATTGAATTTAGTTACTTTGAAAAAGCTTAGAAAATTTATATGTTTATTTTGAATTATATTTTTGTATATGGTAAATAAGGAAATGATGAGAAAAGAAGTTTCCAAGCTTAGTTGGGGAATGGTTCAAGTTCATGGAAGCATAGTTTTGTGTTGTAGAGCATCCAAGAATTAAGTACCCTTAGACACTCTTACTTTTTCCCATGTTAAAATGTTTAAGAAAACAATTCAAATTATGTGATAATTATGAAATTCATATTGAGATAAGTAAGTATAAGATCCATGGCTTGATCATGTGAGAACAAGTAAATAGTATGTTGTGGTAAAAATACTTAATTATGAGATATCATGTTAACTACTATTGTTTCATGAAAATTTTGGATGGCCATAAGAAAATGAATAAATAAAACATGTAAAGAACAAAATTGAATCGAAAGAGAAAAGATATTAGAATAATCTTGATTTTGATGTCGAGTACAGCATAGAGTAATGAATCTCTCGATTGGAATAATCAACTATCATCGCTTACGAAGGAGAATTAAACTGAAATACTTCAATAATATAAAAAAACTCTTGGATCAAAACTGATTCCAAGATGAAAAACAAAGAGTTTATGAAAATTGAAAGAAAACCTAATCTAATCCCACTCCTAAACTATTAGGGTTTTTGAGTGCGTTTAAGATGACTTAGCTACATCAAACCCCTAAGGTTTTGTTTATAGGAGTGTTGGTAGCCCGAATCAGGTCTTTGACATGTCCTAGGTCTTCGTATAAAGTCGATTAGGCAGACGAAAATAGCCCTAGAAGACTTGGGCAGCACGTCGACCTATGTTGCACAATACAAGGTCTATAGCATGACACGACAAGTGATTCACGCCTTGTATGGTTCGTTTCATGCTTTAATAGCTCGAGAAGCTTGTGCATCACTCATCCCTTGCTCCCACGTCAATTAGGCCTATAATTTATCATCCTACACACTCAATTCAACATATTAGCCTTACTTAAGGCCTGTGTTGGCCTAATAGGTCACAACACTCACAAATTTTGTTAAAAACACTTATTTTTACTAATATTTAATCCTAACTACTAAATACCAAAATATAATATTAAATACTAAATTGCCTAGTGTAACACCCGGATATCCTTATTAGCATAAAATTTAAGAATAGTTAGGATTAAATTGAAATGATTAGTAAACTTTTGGACTCTACCAGAGATTCAAAAATTTTAGTAGCCAAATTGCGATTAGTTGGATCTCAATTCTGGTTCGGTTAGGATGGACCTGGCTGGTTCTATAGTAGGAGACAAATTGATTAAGGTTGGAGGGTTGAGATGGTTTGTGAAGACCGTGCTTAATAAGTATATATATAGGTGTGTGTGGAGACAACTTTCTCAATTCTGTTTACAAATATTATTCTTTTCATAGCATCATCTTCTTCAGTTGCTCTAAAGAAGAAGATGATGTAGCTAAAGGAAGCTCTACATGTCGCAGTAGTTGTGAGAATTGAAGTCTGATAGTGGTGAAATTTAGGAATTGATAAGCTTCTTTACCTCTCTGTAATTGTGAATTGAAGAAAGGGATGAAGTAGTAACTCTTAAAAACTCCTACATAATTATGGATTTTAGGTTTTTAGGGGTTGAACACCTTTAGTTTAACCAATAAATGGTTGTCATGCTTAGCTTCTAGGACGAAGAAGGCTTTGGCGTTTGGACAAAGCTAAGCTGGCAAGGATAGGGAAGCAATGTGAGTTTCTGTATACCATTTTTTGGGTGAACTAAGATGTTGTGCTTTTAGACCAAAATACCTTATTGCCTGTTACGTAGTGTGCCTAGAAATTTGATTGTGAATTTGTAAGAATGATAGTTGTTTGTCTATGGATTCTTTTCGATGCTTGAATTTTGGCGTACTGTGTGTGGATATATAGTGTCTTAAAGCGTGTTGAAATGCATGATTTCTATATTTATAATGGCAGAATATTGAGGGGAAATTATTGACAAGTTAGAAAAAGTTAGGAATTGGGAAATGAGATTTTTGTTTATCACCATACGGTGTTGCTTGGAGCAAACCGTGATGTGCGAAGTTTCCGAGCTTTGAGAAGGAGACATTGTGGTGTTCGAGCATCAATGTTAGAAATGTCAAAATGGAGAAATAGATGGATAAATAGAGAAATGGAATTCTGTTAAGATACCGCCATACAGGGTTGCTGGGTGCAAACCCCGATGTGCGAAGCTCCAGGCCTTGCGGAAGGAACACTTCGCTGTTCGAGCATCAAGGCTAATTATGAAATGGAATTGTAACAACTTATTTTCCAGTGGTATCAGAAATAATGGTTTCGGGACCACAAATCCAATGAGAGTGTCCGTAAATATTATTATTTAACATTTAAGAGTCATGTAATAGTATAGTAAACTTTGAATTGATAATTTTAGTTAATTGAATGATTAGTTAAGTTCAAATGGTTTTTGAAAATGAGGCAGTGGGATCTTGTTTCTATAAATTGAGCTGTAAATAATTTTATTAAATATTTTAACGTATAGATAGTTAATTAAAGAATAAGGACTAAATTGTAAAAGAGTGTAAAAGTCAATTGTTATTGGTATTTTAGTGCCAAATGGATATTTAAATAATTTAGGATGGTTTATTGTGGCAATTAAACCATTTTCATATGTAGTGGATGGTAAGTGGATGAAAAATTGATTAAAAAACAAAATTAAAATATGAAATAATGGCAAACCTATAATTAATGTAAAATTAAGTAAAATAAATTTTAAAGAATAGTGTTTTCTTCTCCATTTTTCTTTTATGTTGGCCGAACCTCCATTGAAAGACTTGGGGAAGCTTTGGTTTGAATTCAAGCTTGCATGTAAATGTTTCTTGGTTAATTTTTCATGAATTTTTATATTTTTGAGATCGTTACAATTAGTTCTAGCTAAATCGTACCTCTGTTTTTGAAATTGTTAAATGTTTTAGAATGTACCATGGATGAGTTTGAGGTGTTTGTGAAAGAATTTGATAGATCATGAAGCTTGGTTGTTAAATAGGACTATTTTGTAAAGTAGTTTTTGTTGATTTTAATGTTTAAGGACTAAATTATTGGAATGATAAAATCTCAGGGTTTTATTGTGAAATTATAGAGTTTAAAGGGTTGTATGGAGGCATTTGATAATTTTCTAGCAAAGATTTTGTAATAATATGGTTAAATTGTATGTTTTGGGTTTAACGATTAAATTGAATTAAATGAAATAGTTTAGAGCAATTGTGTAAATTTGTAAATAAGAAGTCATAGGTATTAAATTGAACAATATATGTGAAATTAGGACTAATAATTGAAATAAAATTATATTATAGATCAAGAACAAGTTGACAACCGTGGAAAAATGAAGATCTAGGAATAGTCCCCAGACTTTTGTCATTACTGCAGTTTAACTCTAGTAAGTTCGTGGTCCTTGAACTCAAACTTTACTTATTTATCTTAATTAATTGAATTATTTCTTTGATGTCTAATCATATTTACATATAATTGATTAGTAGTTAAATGAAGACTTATGGAGTTATAGATATGAATATGGAATAGATCAAATGATTAATCATAGTCATTGATGCAATGGTTGAATTATGAAATGAAGAATTGTGGAATTATGCAATTACATATGTATTTGTCGATTTTATCGACTAGTTCTAGGCACATAGAAACATTGAAATGTTGGTATATCCAACTAGTGTTGGGCACACATTTGATATCTTTGGTTCATTTGGCTAGTGCTGGGAGCAAAACATTGTCGGTTTACCCGACCAATGCTGGGCACACCTATTTTTGGTTTATCCGATTAGCGTTGGGTGCAAAACATTGTTACAGTTTATCCATCAGGCACTGAGTGCCAATAACAGGTTAATCCATAATCGATCAATTGAAAAAGGTTGGTAAATGAGGGATATCATGAAATATGTATGGAATGTTCATGATGAACTTTATGGTAAACTATGTGGTAATAAACATTACATGTTATGGATTCTGAAATTATGGTTGTTAATTGTATGTGTAGTTCTTGGTGCTTAATGAAATTTATTCAATGATTAATCATTACTTTTTGTGCAATTTAGATATCTATCTTTGATTGTTGACTCATCATCCAGTGATAATCCCGAGCTCAATGTTGGTGATGTTCCGTTTTTTGTGGCATGTACCTAGGATGTCAACATTATAAGAAATGGTATTTTGATGTATAGTTGTTCTTAATGAAGTTACTATGTAAACTTTTGAATTATGTTTTGGCCTAATGCAAATGCTTGTATGTATATATTTTGGGTGATTATAGGTATGTTTTATGAGTTTGGTACTTTTGGATGTGTATGTTATAAGTTATATAGTTTGGATTGAAGTATGGTATGATGTGGTAATTGAGATTGATGATTATTGATGTTTGGATGTATGCTATGTGTATTTTGGTGAAGGATTTTGCATATTATTACATGTATGGAATGTGGTGTCAATGATGAAACATTGGTTAGTCATTTAGGTTGCTATATTTTGGTATGTTTTGACTTGTTTTGAGGTACATTTGGTTATATTTTAAGGTTGGTTACGGGTTTGGATTGATGGTCAAGATAATTGTAAAGTTTACCTTATTTTTGAAGCAAATTGGGGTACACATAGCTTGGGGCATGGGCTACCACACGGCCATGTATCACACACGGCCTATCCAAATGGTCGTGTGTCTTATTGTCTTCAAGTGCAGGTTTCACACGGTCTGGCACACGGGCCGCGACATGGTCGCGTGTCCTAAAACAATTTGTCACATGGTTTGAGACACGACTGTGTGACCCAACATTGAATGCACTCACGGGTAGGCACATGACCCGCGACAAGATCGTGTGACCTTAATTCGAATGTGCACACAGTCTGGGCTGTGTCATACGACTTGGCCACACGTTCGTGTGACCCCTGTTTCTAGAATTTTGAAATTTTTCCTAATTTTTTTGAATTGATTCAAATTGATCCCAAAATGTTTCAAAACTATTTCTATGGCCCCGTAGACTTTATTTAAGGCCCATATGCATATTTTGAATATAAATTGAATTTTATTTGATTAATTGTTATTATACTTGAATGTTTGTTTGTAAGCTATGTAAATGTCTAATATTCTGTTAGGTAGACCATTTTTAGAAATGTCGAGGTCTACCATTGACCTAGAAAATAATGAGTTAATTATGAAAATCAGTGGTGAGACTAAAATTTTCAATTGTGGTCACCAACAGAATGAGGGAATTAGGGAACAATTAGGAAAACAATGCTTTGAAATATATGTAAAAATCCCTAATTACCTTGAGCTAGAAAAGGTATTTTCTATGATAAGTGCAGGTCGAAAGGGCATATTTAAGGAGCGGGATAAACAAAGCAAGGTGAAGTGGCATGATGGATGTTGGACCTATACGGACAGAAAAAAAAAACCAAAAGCACATCCATGTACAAGCTAACGGAGTTGACGAACGAATCTGATAATAATACTTGAAACTTTTAGATTGAGATAAATTTTTGTATATTATTGTATTTTAATAGCCTCATAAGTAGTTTAAGATTTAATTTTGTTTAAACTGTTTAAGAATTTAATTCGAACACTTTGAAATTTGAGAAGAGGGGTCGAAATAGAGCCAATGTTGCAACACAGACCCTCCATGTCACGACACTAGTCACAGGTTCAGGTAATTGGGCAATTCAGCTCGATGTCGCGACAAAACACCTCTCTGTCGCGATAAAGAAGTTAGTATACCACAAATTTAGAAGATTCAAGGTCCGTCACGGCATCGAACCCCGATGTTGTGAAAACGATATCCTGTCAGGGGTGTCGTGACATGGAACCCCTATGTCGTGACATCGCTACAACTTTCTGTAAGGTTGACCCGACCCATCGTGCAACCTGCTAGGTTTAACTCTTATTTTACCTGACCTTTAACATAAAAACACCAAAATTACAAATCCCTCCTAACTCTAAATTCCCTTTAAACCCCCTAAAACTAACCACTTTCTAAAACCCCTCTTCTCCTTTTTATGTTGCTACAAAATTTTCTTTTGTTTCACTTCTCGTAACAAAATTTTATGAGGAATCCTAAGCAATCAATCGAGGTTAAGGGTTCCTATTTTGTTTTTACTGTTCCATTGTATACTGCTTGACTTCAATTAGTTATTCTAGCCATAAGTATATTGAAAATTCCTCCAAAAGGGTCTAGAAAAACTAATGTGCAAAAGACACTGGTGGTCTCGAATCCTTTTAAATTTTTAAATGCAAATATGGAAAAAAAATTTATTAGAACTTCAAGGAAAAACATTTGTACAAGAAAGGGGATTTGAGCCATCAATGGTATTGTGCAAGGAAATTTGGTCCTTAGTTCGGTACTGTAGGTGGGAACACTTTTGCGTAACCTCAAAAGAAATGTAGTTATCCCAATTATTCAAGAATTTTATGTTGCATTAAGGGATCAAGAGGCTAGAAGACCTTATAAGGCCATTTAAGAAACCGTAACAATAAGAGGTAAGCAGGTACGCGTTAATCCTCGGGAAATTTGTGAGTTTTACAATGTTCCATACTATGAAAATGATTTTCTTGATAATACAAATTTAGACACTTTTAGGGGTATAAATATGGATGACATTGTAAAATACTTAGCCGAAGGGAGGGGTGCATGGAACCATCGACTGGATACCGAATTACCAATCAATTTTCATCAAGCAATTATGTTTCGTATAGCTAAGATATGGATGCAATTTCTTTGCATTAGAATTACGCTTGCTATGAATGTTTCTAACATAAATACTTTTCGAGTTATTTTGTTGTATGTAATTTTGCAAAGAAAGCACATATGTGCCAAAAGATGAATTTATCGTAGTATGAAACGATTTTATAAGTGATTAGAAGATCAGATTTTTCTTTCCCCACCTTGTGATGGCACTATGCAAAAAGGTTGGGGTTCTAATGGAAGAAAATGAGCAATTTATGAGACCGACGAATAACTTAATAGGCGATTCTATGTATACATAGTACATTGAGCTCAACCAAAAACAAATCAAAGATTGGAAGAAAAGGAGAAAATAAAATATGGATGTCCCGACATCTGTAAAAATAAAATAAGAAACAAAAACTCAAAAAGGAAGTGAAATCTCAGACAAAGAATGAATGATAAAGTGGATGCAAAAAACGAGCCCAATCATGCAAGAGTTTGCACGATAAAAAAAATATTAGAATACCAAATTATCCGCCAAACGTATACGAGTCCAGATCATCCCATACTAGATCCAAGGAGCAAAGGAGTGAAGGACATAAAGAAACTGAGGAAGAAGAAGAAGAGGAGAAGGATGTTTCGGGATGAGATTTTCAAGAAGAGGAGGATGAGGACTATGAGGCGGCATTTCAATTGCAACGAGCAACGCAAAAAAGGCCTATCATCCATAGCATAACCTGACATGCACATTCGTTAGGTGGAGGCTCCTCTTGAGGCCATATCTTGGATCGAGGGAAAGCACCAATGGAAGGGGGCAATTTCCCCATTTTGACGATTTTGATGATTCACAAACTTTTTAATTATTTTTGGGATTGTAAAACAATTAATTAGGATTTTTTTATTGTTTTAAGAGTAGGATTATTAATAGATTTAAATATATTTTCTATTTTTGAGTTTTTTATGTAGGAACCTCACATTAAAAAAGCACCACATATATGACCTTTCAATGAACAATGAAGGAAGCACTCACTAGAAGACTATGACAATGTCACGATCAATTGGGCAACTTCTTTTCTTATCTATTAAAGGATTGCACATTAGGGACAATGTGCTATCTAAAGTGTGAAGGGTAACATAGGAAATTTTGTTTTCATGCTTTTTCTTTTACTTTTATTGTCAAAAGTATACTTGAGCTTGTATAAATTCAAGTGATTGATTAGGATCATGTATATAGGTTGATTGTATTTATTATAAACTTGACATGATAATGAATGATTTTAAATTTTTAGTTATCAGACTAATAAGTTCTATATATTACACTGTAAATAAACATTAAGGAATTGAATATACCAAATGACATAGAAAATATAGGGAAACGAGCATGCTAGTATGTATGATAAACGGTTAAAGTTGTGATTACTTGATTGATTAAATTTGTGAATATTAAGATACTTAGGGATGAACTAAGGCATTGTTTTGTATAAACCAAAGCCAAAAAGCTAACCTTATTCATCAATCCTTAGTACCTATTTTGAGCCAGAGAACACTTTTAATCCAAGCCAAAATTTAAATTTTTACTTACCCTTTTTCTTTGGTCCCTGAAATGCACGAATTTAGACGTCTGGCCAAATGTATTGAAGGATAAGTAGATATATCATGAGGATTTTCTAAAAATCAAAGTGAAACAGGAAGAAACAGTGTGACATAGTGATTATAGGTTTAGCCAAAATGTGCAAAATAAGAGAAAATTTCAGAAAAAATCAAGACAAGTAGAAAAAGTACTTGAGCAATGAAAAACAAAAGCATGCTGAGTGAGATGCGTTGAAAAAGTCAAATATGACAACATTACAAAGTTAGAAAACTCAGTCATTAGGGCAAAAAAACTCGTGAGTGAGCCATAGTTACTTTATCATGCTTTGAATTCCTACATGGAGAAATAAGAAGGGTGTCAGAAGGAGAAATAAGGTGGTGGGGGCACGGGTTATTTAGGGGGAGAATAAGGAACAATGTGATGTGTCAAACTACTTCCGTGCTTGAAACTATTTTAATGCTCCTTGTTTTTTAATTCCATACCAATACTAAGCCTTAGAACGTTACAAGTTGAAAAGCCCTATGTGACTTAGGTAAATTTATTCATGAATTGACATTATATTGAGTAAGCACAATAATGATTGCTTGTATTTTGCTAGGATAACCAAATTACTTATATGATATATCGATGGATCCATATATTTAAGGACTTTACTATTTGCATACTTTGTAATATACTAAACTTAGGTCTTTGAAACTAAAAATGGTAAGTTGTTTATATATCATGCCGAAAGTATGCGTAGATATGATTACTCCTAGTTATGTGTTATAAAAAGAGTCTGTAACACCACTAACTCGTATTCGTCGTCGAAATTGGGTTACGAAGAATTATCTTATAAACGTAACATAAAAAATTACATTTCCAAATTTTAAAATAAACATAGCATAATCCATTCATATACATGCATATTGTCCCTTAATCGAGCCCTCGAGGCCTTAGAAACACTTTATAAACCATTCGAGACTAAATCAGAAATAATCAGAACATTTAAGAAAAAGTTAGAAAAATTGAACTGTAGGGGTCACACGGTTGTGTGCCTCACATGATTGAGACACACGCTCGTGTCTCAGGCCGTGTAACAATTGAAATAGGGACACATCGTTGTGTCCTAGCTCGTGTCTGTGCTTGTGTAACTCTTTGAGTTGGGTCACACGGCCAAGCCACATGCCCATGTGCCAGGCCGTGTGCTAGGTCATGTAACTTCCTGACTTGTAACCTTTCAAACCTACAGGTGACACACGGATGTGTCGCATGGCCATGTGTCACACACGACTGTGTCTTAGGCCATGTGGACATGAATTTGGCCAAAATCAAGCCATTTCCATCACCCATTTCAAGCATGTACCTACAAGCCATTTGCACCATTGACTAAGGCATTAAAACATACCAAAACATGCACAAAATGACCAAATCATTAGACTGAATCCCATTCAACCACTATGCATATAGGCATCTCAATCACAATCAAAATAATATACCTAAACATATGCATATTTGATCACATTGCTACTATTTCAAAACATACCATACTTGAACTATACCATGTCAATATAAACTTACCATTTGGACCATTACTCACATGCATCAAAATCACATAAGTGACACAAACCAATCATTTCCAAATGGTACCAAACAACCAACATATATATATATATATATACATACCAAAATCAACACTTAGCGTTCAACTCAACTTTAAACATAAGTCCACCTATACATGTCATTATAACATTGACCAAAACATCAAAAACTACCGATATGTTCGCTAGATAGTGTGATAGATTTTTGACGAGCTTCCAAACTAACCGAGCTTTCGATGATCGATAAACATAGGAAAGAAAACTACGTAAGCATATAATTCTTATTATGTTCATAAATCATGAATACAACTTACCATTTCAATGCAAAACCTTATAATTTAAACATGATTCAATCCAACATAAGCTTGGTACAAGCCTAAGCATCATTAACAACATATGTTAGTGCTTTAACACATAACTCAATTGAATTATCACATGGTAAGGTAGATTTACATGAACATAATGCCATTGAATTCATATTTTTCATAAACCTAGGTATACATTGATTGATCATTATAATTTCATACCTTTCCATAGGTTCATAACATAGTTGATTGGAACACTTACCATTCCTTCCCTTTTCATGCCCGTTGAACCATTTAAAATGTCATCGGATACACAGGAAATCTCACACAAAGTGTGCTAAGCGTATGGTTGTAACCATTCCTTTCCTTTTCCTTTACATCGTAGCTCACATGAGCTAAAATAGGCCTGCTCACACAAGCTGACGGTCGGAATGTAAGCTACACGATGCCGCTCACACAAGCTGTAACACCCCAAACCCGGCCCAGACGTTATAACCAAATCCGGCATGTTACATTGAAGTGTTTTAGCAAAAATCGTGTTTTCATTGAAAACCCTTCTTAAAATAAAAGAAACCTTCATTAACTTTAAAAAAAAACTCCTTTCAATCACTTGTTTAAAACATATGATCTTATAAAAACATGTCATTTTAAAATATAGTTGCGGAAACATAGAAAACATACTATAATTTAGGAAACCCATGTTCAACTTTTCGTAATTACAACGAAAATAATAATAATTCAAGTAATAATAACATAATGAAACCTTGTTACAATCTGGTCTGAAACATACTTAATAAAACTTATATGCTTAAGAAAAACCAAGTCCAAATTATCTTGCTAGCTGGCCACCAAAAATCCCTCCAAACATTGAACCTTCTACTGAGCGTCACCTGAAAATAAAATAAAAGAGAGGGTGAGTTTTCGCAAACTCAGTGTGTACAACCCACAAAAAAAACAAGCAATCCAAAAACCATCATATATCAAACATGCAATGCAATCCCATCCAAATTATCCATCCGCTACACACCAACTCCGTCCCCTGTCACACCTTGTGGGGATATAAATATTGACCCACCCAATTGACACACCAAGGGTAGCTCGGTTGCGGAACTACCTTCATTTACATATTGGGCTTTAAAAACTGCCGTTGGATCCACGATTGTTAAGCAACCATGCGATCCTCATATACTTCCTCCGTTCCATAATTCCCAACCAATATGCAACCTAAGCAGAATATCATATGTATGCATGTCACTTACATTCAACACCTAGAGGTATTTTGGTCATTTTCGCCCTTAGGGGCATTTCGGTAATTTTCCCTTAATTATGGTTTTCACTTACCTTGGCCAGTTAACAAGTCTCGTGAGCTAAGATGAACGAATACTATGCACCAGGTAGGATTCCAGAGAAGAGGAGGTGGGTCATTAAGACCGCTTAAGTACCAAGCTCTCCCAAGATCCAATCCTAGACATGCATATACCCGTTGCCACACCTTAACCCTATGACTTGTCCACGATCGCAAATAATTATTAAGTTTTATGTAGTCATCATATTCTAGGCCCAAAATCCCTTACAAGCCCAATCAAATTCACATACCTGTATCTGGCCCATTAGGCCCAAATCACCTGTATATGGCCCATTAGGCCCAAATCACTTGTATATGGCCCATTAGACCCAAATCATATTTATATGGCTCGTTAGGCGCAGTCACTTTCATATTCATGCTCACATACAAATTCCTATCACATAGCATCAATATTCAGTTTTTGCCTATTATGGGCCCAACAGCCCATCGGGCCCATTTAGCCCATTCCAGCCCATATGGCCAAATCACAACCCAAGTCCACGGAATCGCCCGTGGGCCTCAAGCAACCTATCGATTTCCTTCTCATGAGTGTTCGCGCACTCACAAGACTACCGCAACCAAACTTTCGGCTTTTTGGCATTTCAACATTTTGACTTTTCGGCTTTTGTCGATCTACTTGTGTGTGCAGTGTATGTACACACTTGGTAAGCAAACGTGCTGCGATTCCCTTAGTCACTAACCTACAAAAGATATCACCCTTCAATTAATCGCGTGCTTAATACATATCTTTACTAAAATCGAAACCTCAACTTAACCTTACCTTGTGCGATCAGCCCCTTCTTAAATCACTAACCACGATCAACTTTTAGATCTGTACCAATATTAACTATTAAAACCAGAACAATAGATGACTCGTATCCAACACAAGTCCCCTTACCTTAACTATGAACATTCGACCACCTTAGCCAATGGGAGAGGAATACTTACCAAAACCGCAAGCACCTAAAGGCAATTTCGGCAGAGAGCTAAGATCCGAGATTCGATACTAATTTCCTACCACAATTGATTAGAAAGAGTGAGGGATAATAATCGATACTTAGCAAGGAAAACCGATTGGGAGAGCAACACTTACACTAGATCCAGTCAAAGAGTATTCGACCCTTGGGGGATTTGGCTTTTTCGACTTTCAACTTAGTATGGTGAATAAGGTTTATTTGACACGAATAAAAGAAGAAGAGTAGTAGAAGAAATCGACAAAGAAGATTGTGTAGAGGAGTATAGAAATCAACAGAAAGAAAAGAAAGAAAAGAGTTTTCGGCTTTTAGGGAAGAGTGTTTTTGGCAACAAGGTGAGAAAAAAGATTTCGGCATTAGCCTCATACACTTGCATTCGGCACCTATTTATAACCCCTATGGCCGAATTCCTCAAGCCCAAGTTCCCATTTCGGCTCCACTTGCTCCTCACTTCTCATCTCCTCGTTTTTCTCCCTGATAACCCCTTGATCCTTTCCTTTATTTTCTCTCCTGAACACTTCCCTTGGAGTCCATTTTCACCCTACTTCCAACCTTCTAGAAAGCCAAAATTAAACTCTAAAAATTACTAAGCTAGGATTCAAACCTTGGATCTCCTTGCTAGCCACTAATGCCACCTCCCTACACCCTAAGTGGCGTCACTTAGCCACTCCCCCACAAGGCTTTTTTATGCCATTTTCCCCTTTCTTTATTTAAAAGCCCAACTACTTGCCAACCCTAATTCTTTTAATAACTAAACGATAATTTCTTCTACCCCTAGATTCGAAATCAAACATTAATTAAGACCTATTATAATTATCACTTGGCTAGGAATATAAAACACAATTTTTATCAAAACTGAAAACAAAAAAAGTTCGAGATTTCAGGATTTTTGGGTTTCGGGATTTTTGGGGTGTTACAACTCTACCCCTAGAAGAAATTTCATCCTCAAAATTTTACCTGATTCAAACAGTTGAGGATACTGACGTCGCATCGCTTCCTCAAGTTCCCAAGTAGCTTCATCAACCTTGTGATTACGTTAAAGCACTTTGACTAATGGAATGGACTTCCTTCTCAGTACTTTGACATCTCGGCCAATTATATGTATGGGCTCTTCCTCGTTGGTTAGGTTTGGCCTGACCTCAATTTTTTCAACCGCCAGGACATGCGAAGGATTTGAGCGATACGTCTCAGCATGGAAACTTGAAACACATCGTGGATCTGGCTTAGTTCAGGAGGTAACTCCAGCTGGTAAGCGATTGGCCCAATCCGCCTTACAACCCGATATGGCCCAATGAACCCTAGGCTTAGTTTACCCTTTCGTCCAAACCTTAGTACCTTCTTCTATGGAGAGACCTTAAGAGACACTAAGTCTCCCACTGCATACTCTATCTCTCGATGCTTAAGGTCAGCATACGACTTCTACCTATCCGAGGCCTCCTTTAACTGATCTCGGATCACCTTCACCTTATCCTCAGTATCTGTTACTAACTCAGGGCCCAAAACTCTTCGTTCACCCAACTCCGTCCAACATGTTGGAGTCCAACAGCTTCGCCCATACAGTGCTTCATATGGAGCCATCCCAATGCTTGCTTGATAGCTATTATTGTACACAAATTCGATTGAAGGTAAATAGTCCTCCCAGCTACCTCGGAACTCAATCACGCATCCCCTCAACATATCTTCCAATACTTGAATCACCTTTTCTGACTGTCCATCAGTTTGAGGGTGGAATGCCGTACTAAAGTTCAACCTAGTACCCAACACCTCATGCAGCTTCTTCCAAAATCGCGAACTGAAACGTGGGTCCCTATCTGATATTATGGATACTGACACTCCATGCAATCTTACAATCTCCGTCACATACAGCCTAGCCAGCTTTTGTAACGAGTAATCGGTGCAAACCGGTACAAAATGGGCAGACTTGGTTTACCGATCCACTATAATCCATATCGAGTCTTTCTTAGTAGGCATCAAGGGTAGCCCACTAACAAAGTCCATAGTGATCCTTTCCCACTTCTAGAGTGGAATCTTCACTGGCTGAAGCAATCTCAAAGGCAATTGATGTTTTGCCTTTACCTTTTGACATACCAAACATTTGCTTACGAACTCCATAACCTCGCGCTTAAGTTTAGGCCACTAGTAAAGCTCGCACAAACTCCGATACATCTTGTTTCCGCCAGGATGCATTGCGTAGAGACCGCTATGTGCTTCTCGCAGAATGGATTGGCTTAGATCATCATCCTTTGGTATACACATTCTCCCAAAGAAACACAATACTCTTTCACTATTTATCCCAAAGTCTGATGTCTCCCCACTTTCCACTTGTCTAAAACGAGCACCTAAAGTCTCATCCACTAATTGCTTACTCCCTATCTATTTGATCCATATCGGTTTTACTTGAAGCTCAGCTAACAATCTACCATCATCCAACAAGCTTAAACGGGTGAGCATAGCCCTCAAGTCTGACTTAGCCCTACGACTCAACGCGTCGGCTACCACATTCGCTTTGCCAGGGTGGTATTCTATTGTGCAATCATAATCCTTCAATAATTTCATCCACCTACGCTGCCTAAGGTTTAGCTCTTTTTGGGTAAGGAGGTACTTCAAACTCTTGTAGTCCAAATAAATTATGCACTTTTCTCCGTACAAGTAATGCCTTCATCTTTTAATCACGAGCTGCAACTAGCTCTAAATCATGGGTTGGGTAATTCCCCTTGTGAGTCTTAAGTTGTCGTGATGCATACGCAACCACCTTTCCTTCTTGTATCAATACACAACCTAAGCCCACATGTGACGCGTCACTATAAACCGTAAACTCCTTCCCAAGCACTGGCTGAATCAACACAGGGGCCTCAGTTAAAACTTTCTTGAGTTTTTCAAAACTCTCTTGCTACTTATTCGTCCAAACAAACGGTACCCCCTTCCTCAACAACTTAGTTAAGGGTGCAAAAATTACTAAAATGCCCACAACAAACCGCCTATAGTATCCTGCCAAGCCCAGAAAACTTCATATTTCCGATACTGACTTGGATGTTTTCCAGTCTAACACCGCTTCAATTTTTCGGGGGGTCCACCTTAATCCCCTCGGCTGACACCACATGTCCTAGAAAGGTAACCTCCTTTAGCCAGAATTCACACTTACTGAATTTGGCATACAACTGCTTCTCCCTCAAAGTCTGCAACACAATCCTTAAGTGTGCATCATGCTTATCCTCATCTCTTGAGTACACCAAAATGTCATCTATAAAGACTACCACGAACCGATCCAAGTAGGGTTGGAAAACCCGATTCATGAGATCCATGAAAGCAGCAGGTACGTTCGTTAGCCCGAATGGCATCACCAAGAACTCGTAGTGCCCATAACGAGTTCTGAAAGCTGTCTTAGGAACATCTGCCTCCTTAACTCTTAGTTGGTGATATCCCGAACGCAGGTCAATCTTCGAAAACACCGAAGCTCCCCTAAATTGATCAAAAATATCATCGATTCTTGGTAGAGGGTACTTGTTTTTAACAGTTAACTTGTTTAACTATCGATAGTCGATGCACATTCGTAACATCCCATCCTTCTTCTTTACGAATAACACCGGTGCTCCCCATGGAGACACACTTGGTCGTATGAAACTCGATCCAACAATTCTTGAGTCTGTGCCTTAAGTTCTACCAACTCCTTAGGTGCCATCCAATAAGGAGCGATGGACACTGGAGCCGTCCCAGGTAAAAACTCAATTCCAAATTCTACTTCTCTGCTGGGTGGCAACCTAGGCAGCTCCTCGGGAAAGACATCCGAAAATTCCCTAACTATTCTCAACTCCTTAACAGTAAGGCTTCTAGCGTCCGTATCACTAATATAAGCCAAATAGGCTTTGCATCCCTTTCGTACTAACTTCTCAGCCTTGAACGCCAAAATCACATTCGACAGGTAATTTCGATGTTCACCAATCACCACTACTTGCTTATCCTCCGCCGTTCTTAACACTATTCGCTTTCCAACGCAATCCAAGGTGGTTTGGTGCTTCACCAGCCAATCCATACCTAAGATTAAGTTGAATTCGCTAAACGACAGCTGAAAAGGTAACTCCTTGGACTACTAAGGGTACCTCCCTAAACAACTTATTCACTCCTACTGACTACCCTAACGGACTGATCACAGTCATCTCATTCGCAGTAATTTCAAACATATCACCCAAAGAATCAGTCATATTGCATGCAACATATGAATGCGTCGATCCAATATCAATCAATGCTGCGTAAGGTAACTCATATATAAAGAACATACCTGTTATCATATTTGGGGCATCCCCGTCTTCTTGGGGATGAGCAGCATAAACCAAAGCTGTTGTCTCGCCTCAGCATGGCCCACATTTTCACCTGGAGCTCCACGTCCACGTCCATTGTCGTTACCGCCCTTGGCCTGTCCACGACCCCTTGGCGGTAGCTGTCCACCTCTTGGTGGCTGAGCAACACCTTGGCCCACCACTGGCTCTCGACCTAGCACTCGGGGGCAATCCTTTTTCCTATGCTCCATAGAGCTACAAGTAAAACAAGCTCCCATTCTCTTCCAACACTCACCTCCACGTCTTCTCCCACAATCAGCATAAGGTGGCACCCCTAGATTAGCAGCAGGGGGCCCAGCTCTAACTGACCCATTATTTCTGGCCCTAGCCCTAGGCCTCTGTCCAACACCAAGAGTCTCAGCCTCCCTCTTATTCTTACCCCTTTCTCTTTCCTGATTTAAGCGCTCAATGCGCCTAACCTCCTCCGCTATCTTTGCCTTCTCCACCAACTCTGAGAAAACTCGCTCCCTTTGTGAAGCTATCAATACCCTAAGGTTATCTCCCAGTCCATCCTCAAACCTAACGCAACGCTCATAGTCTGTTGCCACCATTACTCTTGCATACCTACTAAGGCGTAGAAACTCTGCCTCATACTCCGCCACCGATTTGTTTCCTTGGGTCAAGTTCAAGAACTCCTTTCTTCTAGCATCCACATAGTTTGCACCCACATACTTCCCTTGGAATGCAGCTTTGAAAAACTCTTAAGTGACCCGCTCCGGTTGGGCGCCCTCTTTCATCATCAGCCACCACTAGTAGGTTTCTTCCCTAAGTAGTGACACGACTCCTTTTAGCTTTTGCTCCGGTGAACAATCTAGGTCCTCCATTATCCTTTCAGTGGCCTCCAACCAATACTCCGCCATGTTAGGAGCCACGCCAGCTATGCCCTTAAAGATCTCAGCCCCATTTGATCGAAGTCGCTCTGGAATGGATCCCCGATTTCCAGTGCCATTGTTGGGCCCAGCGACCCTTTCCAAAATTCTTAGCATTGCCTGCGACAATGCATCTTCTCCCGCGGCCTGATCATACGGTCCATTCCCAGTCGCAGGTGAGGCCGGAGCCTCTTCAACTCTAATATCGGGCATATGGCCCGATGCCAACGATTCAGCCCTAACACTTCTGAAACATACTTAATAAAATAAAAACTTATATGCTTAAAAAAAACCAAGTCCAAATTATCTTGCTAGCTGGCCACCCAGAGTCCTTCTAAACATCGAACTTTCTACTGAGTGTCACCTGAAAAGAAAACAAAAGAGGGGCTGAGTTTTCGCAAACTCAGTGTGTACAACCCTCAACAAAAAAAAAAGCATTCCAAAAACCATCATACATCAAACATGCAATGCAATCCCATCCAAATTATCCATCCGCTACACACCAGCTCTGTCCCCCGTCACACCATGTGGGGATATAAATATCGACCCACCCAACTGACACACCAAGGGTAGCCCGGTTGCGGAACTACCTTCATTTACTTATTGGGATTTAAAAGCCACCGTTGGATCCACGATTGTCAAGCAACCATGCGATCCTCATATACTTCCTCCGTTCCATAATTCCCAACCTATATGAAACCTAAGCAGAATATCATATGTATGCATGTCACTTACATTCAACACCTAGGGGTATTTTGGTCATTTTCGCCCTTAGGGGTATTTCGGTAATTTTCCCTTAATTACGGTTTTCACTTACCTTGGCCCGTTAACAAGTCTCGTGAGCTAAGATGAACGAATACTATGCACTAGGTAGGATTCTAGAGAAGTGGAGGTGGGTCATTAAGACCGCTTAAGTACCAAGCTCTCCCAAGATCCAATCCTAGACATGCATATACCCGTTGCCACACTTTAACCCTATGACTTGTCCACGGTCGCAAATAATTATTAAGTTTTATGTAGTCATCATATTCTAGGCCCAAAACCCTTTACAAGCCCAATCAAATTCACATACCTGTATCTGGCCCATTAGGCCCAAATCACCTGTATATGGCCCATTAGGCCCAAATCACATTTATATGGCCCGTTAGGCCCAGTCACTTTCATATTCATGCTCACATACAAATTCCTATCACATAGTATCAATATTCAGTTTTTGCCTATTATGGGCCCAACAGCCCATCGAGCCCATCGAGCCCATTCCGGCCCATATAGCCAAATCACAACCCAAGTCCACAGAATCACCCGTGGGCCTCAGGCAACCTATCGGTTTCCTCCTCATGAGTGTTCGCGCACTCGCAAGACTACCGCAGCCAAACTATCAACTTTTCGGCATTTCGGCATTTGCCGATCTACTTGTGTGTGCAGTGTATGTACACACCTGGTAAGCAAACGTGGTGCGATTCCCTTAGTCACCAACCTACAAACGATATCACCCTTCAATTAATCGTATGCTTAATACATATCTTTATTAAAACCGAAACCTCACCTTAACCTTACCTTGTGCGATCAGCCCTTTCTTAAATCACTAACCACGATCAACTCCTAGATCTGCACCAATCTTAACTATTAAAACCAGAATAATAGATGACTCGTATCCAACACAAGTCCCCTTACCTTAACTATGAACATTCGGCCACCTTAGCCAATGGGAGAGGAATACTTACCAAAATCGCAAGCACCTAAAGGCAATTTCGGTAGAGAGCTAAGATCCTAGATCTAATACTAATTCCCTACCACAGTTGATTAGAAGGAGTGAGGGACAATAATCGATACTTAGCAAGGAAAACCATTTGGAAGAGCAACACTTACACTAGATCCGATCAAAGAGTATTCGGCCCTTGGGGGATTTGGCTTTTCCGGCATTTAACTTAGTATGGTGAATAAGGTTTATTTGGCACGAATAAAAGAAGAAGAGTAGTAGAAGAAATCGGTAAAGAAGATTGTGTAGAAGAGAATAGAAATCGGCAGAAAGAAAAGAAAGAAAAGAGTTTTCAGCTTTTAAGGAAGAGCGTTTCTAGCAACAAGGTGAGAAAAAGATTTCGCCATTAGCCTCATACCCTTGCATTCGACACCTATTTATAACCCCTATGGCCGAATTCCTCAAGCCCAATTCCCATTTCGGCTCCACTTGCTCCTCACTTCTCATCTCCTCGTTTTTCTCCCATTTAACCCCTTGATCCTTTCCTTAATTTCCTCTCCTGAACACTTCCCTTAGAGTCCATTTTCACCCCACTTCCAACCTTCTAGAAGGCCAAAATTAAACTCTAAAAATTACTAAGCTAGGATTTGAACCTTGGATCTCCTTGCTAGCCACGAACGCCACCTCTCTACACCCTAAGTGGCTTCACTTAACCACTCCTCCACAAGGGTTTTTGATGCCATTTTCCCCTATCTTTATTTAAAAGCCCAACTACTTGCCAACCCTGATTCTTTTAATAACTAAACGATAATTTCTTCTAGCCCTAAATTCAAACTCTAACTTTAATTAAGACCTACTATAATTATCACTTGGCTAGGAATATAAAACACAATTTTTATCAAAACCGAAAACAAAGAAATTTCGAGATTTTAGGATTTTTGGGTTTCAGAATTTTTGGGGCGTTACACAAGCTGACGAGAATCCACAACAAATGCAGGACCTCATCCATCAGTAGGACATTCAATACCAGCTCCCGAAATATGGTAACCCTAATGACATGTCATTTGTATCCTATGTATTCCTAAGGTTCAAATGGGGCTCGATAATCATCATAACGCCATTGGATTTCCATCATTTCTTTACATGATAAATAGCATAATAACACATATATAAAAATAACATTAAAATGGTATTTAAACATACGAACTTAACTCAATTACAAAAACATCGAAACAAGATAAACTAATTCGAGGCTTTAAGTTTTCCTCGATCTAGATCCGTACGAGGTTTATCTTGATCTAAATAAGCAAATTCAATCCTTTTAATATCTATACTATTCAATTTAATACAAAATTCATACTTTTGAAAATTACACTTTTACTCCTAATATTTTAACTTTCTTTACAATTTAGTCCTTAAGCTCATAAATTGAAATTTATGCAATTTCATCCACATTTCATGCTAGCCAAATTGCATAGGGACTTATATCAATCCATACAAATCATCATTTCACAATTTTACCATGGTATTTTACTATATTTACAAATAAGTCCTTAAATGATAATTTCATCAAAAATCACTTTACAAAACTTGTTTATTTAACAACAAGGACTCATAATCTTTCATTTAAGAACCAAGGAAACATGCCCATGGTAAAACCCTAAACCTTTAACAATGTTGTAAATTAGTAACAATGTTGTAAATTAGTCCCTAGGCTAGCTAGATTAAGCTATAACGACTTCAAAAACATTAAAATCATTAAAATGGGATAAAATTACACTTACATACAAGAGGAGCTAGCCGAATGTTCAAGGTACAATAATGGAAGGTTTTTTCTTCCTAATTTTGGTGGAGCATCTCACTAAAGAAAATGGTATCTTCGTTTTAAGCTATTTTACCTTAGTTATTTATTAAATTACTTTATTAACCTTTAGTTAAAACTAATTAAAAAAAATTAATTCCTTGCCCATCTTTGTCCACTAACAATAGGTCTAATTACCATCTATGTCCTTTCACATTAAAGTTTCATAGCTATTTGATACCTTTAGCTACTAGAACTCCACTTTTACACCTTTTATGATTTAGTCCTTTTCACTTAATTAAGCATGCAAACATTAAAATTCCTTAACAAATTTTTTATACAAGCCTACTAACATACCGTAGATATTAAAATAATATTAAAATAAATATTTACTCGTCAAATTTAAGGTCCCAAAACCACTGTTTTGATTTCACTAAAAACGGGTTGTTACAGAGTCTTTGTTTCATACTTGTTCAAGAGTCATCTTTTATTTTTCTTTTCTTATCCTTCTTTACTTGAGGACAAGCAATGACTTAAGTGTGGGGGAGTTTTATCTGCTGCAATTCGTTGTAGCAGATAAAACTAGTTTCATACTTAAAAGGACCTTGAATATGACCAACTTTATTATGTTTTATTTATTTATTTTTATTTCAGTTTCAATTTCATAAAAAATGTGATTTGAATTGACTTTATGACCTTAGGGGTCGAAGTAGGCCTAAGGAAAGACTAACCTATTTGGTGAGTGTGCAGGACACCATTCGGATTTTGTGAGTGTGCAAGACACCATTCGGAGGCATGAGAGCTCGAGGCTAGTCGCCATGTTGCAACACGAAAGTTCAACATCGCAACATAGTGAGAAAAATGCCAAAATAGCCATATTTCCTTTGGTGTTGTGACATAAGTAGATGCTGTAACACCCCTAACCCTTTTCTGTCGTCAGTTTAGGATCACGAGCATTACTAACAAATCAAACAATTAATTTAATCATAATTAACATATAAACTAACTAATAACGTTATAATATGTAGGGGCAGGTCACGACAATCTAATCTTTCATGCTAGATTCTTATACATTCGAATAATAAATTATGCTATGCATTTCTAAACTTGGTCTTCCAGTGTCTACAATTTTATCACTATTTATACATTGCTAAACTTAGTTTTCCACTGTCAACACTCTTATCACTATTTATCCATTCTAGACTGTTAGAAATCAGATACATACAAGACTATTCCAACTAGTAGCATCAGAGTATTAGCCTATACTCCGTCTACGATTATCTTTTCAATTTATCTTCGATGATTTTAGTGGAATGCACTTAATTTAGGTTTTCTAATCCACCCCAATTCAGAGTAAAATTTACTCTTACAGCCACTATTGTGATTCTACAAGACCTTAAAATTAGTTTAAAATAGGCAGGTGTAACACCCCTAATCCGTGTTCGACGCCAGAATAGGGTTACAGAACATTATTAGGGTTTTCAGAACATTTACAGATAATTCATGTCAATTATTATTCATTTTCCAAGATTATTCATAACGTCCCTTATATGGACCCTCGAGGCCCAATATGAGTACTAGAATTGAGTTAGGACTAAATCGGGAATTCAGAGAATTTTTCGTGAATTTTCAAAAATTTTCTTAAATGCAGGGCACCCACGCCTGTGTGGTTAAGGGACACGCCCGTGCTGTAGGCCGTGTTTGACCCCGTGTAACTCTCTGACTTGTTCCACAAGGCAAATCACATGTCCGTGTGCTAGGCCATGTGGTAAATTTAATTTTCCAAAATTAAGTGTAGGTTTTACACGGCCAGGATACACACTTGTGTTCTGGGCCATGTAGCACACATGACTGAGACACACGTCCGTGTGCTCAATTCTGAGAATTCTATTTCTCAAATTGAAAATGAAAGGGACACACGACCTAACTACATGCCTGTACCAGGCCGTGTGTCACACACGGTTAAGACACATGCCCATGTGTCTACCCATGTGGACAAAAAAAAGTCATTTCCTAGCTTTATTTCTCACCCAAACTTTGCCAATAACCTACATCAAAATTTACATTCATCTATCAACCAATCCAAGCATTATAACCAAGCTAAATTTTAACATATAACCTGGTATATCATTACATACATACATATTGTAACATCCCGAATTAGGGCCTAGTTAGAACAGTGGTTTCGAGACCACAAATTTGACGTGAGAAAGTTTATTTTTATTATATTTTTATGGTTTACAATTTCACAAAATAATTTCGTGAAAATATCGTTTGAAAATTTTGACGTTTGGGCACTCAATTTAGTCAAAAGGACTAAATTGTAAAAAGTGCAAAAGTTGAGTTCTACATGTTAGAAGTGTCTAATTGTTATGAAATTTTAAACTGGAGGTCCTTAAATGGTAATTAGACCATTGGTTAATTGTTGAACAAAAATGAATATGAAATGGGTGAAAGAGAATCTTTTTAAGTTAAGGGCATTTTGGTTAAGAATAAAATGGGTAAGAATGTATGGTACAGGTATGTGCACAAAGCTTATGGTTATTGAGACTTTGAAATGTTGAGATATCGGTGAGCTAAGATGTATGAATTATGATTATGAATTTTGTTGCAATATCATGTTAACTTATATTGTGTATTTGAACATAGAATTCATGAAATGGTGAGTTCACGATTAGTTGAAAGTGAACTTATGATAGTTATCATTATATTGCACTAAAACAGTTTTGGGACACCAACAATAGTCCGACTTTAAAAATCCACCAAAAATTGTGGAAATCGAATTAAAGACTGAATAAGATATGAAATTAAAGCTTATTGAGCCTAGTTTCACATAGAGGAAACAATGTAAGAAAAAGAATTTCATATTGTGATATTTGAATTTTTGTGAGACAGGGTCAGAGTGATTTCGGGCTACCCTATCTTAACTTTGGAAAATCATTAAAAATTGCATGAAACTATTTATATGTTAGAATTCTATTAATAAATCACAAATGGGTCTATTTTCAATATAAATAGACGAGAACTATATCTGAATCTTGTACTGTGAGATAATTAATTTGTATTAAAGAGAGGTCAAAGCTATCAAACAGCAGACTAGGGGAAACTTTAAAGAATAAACTGTACTTATTGGCTAGATAAAAAATTCTAAAAATTTTGTGGTAAGAAGATATGTGAGTCTGTTTTCAGGGAAAATTATCAGATCTTGATTTGGAGTTCCATAGCTCCAGATATAAATAATTTGGTAACTATGACTCGATAAAACAGCGTGACCAGAATATAAGTAAAAGTGTAATTATGTTTGTATTACCTTGAGATGCATGTTGACATACTGCTTATTATTTTTATATGGACTTACTAAGCGTAAAGCTTACTCCCTCCTTTTCATTTCTTTAGTGTTGTCAGGTTAGGTCGGGGTTGGAGATCGTCAGAGGTAGCATCACACTATCAGGCCATCACCTATGGAGTATTGACATATGTGTACTAAACTCCTTCAAGTGAGTGGCATGTATAGGGACTTATTTTTTATGATAGATGTTGTTATGATTAGCCAAATGTATTGGCTTATATTAATTCATTGGATATAGCCATGAGATGTGGCTTGTAATGGTTATGGCTTGTAAGCCTATTTATCCATGCTATGTGTTAATGTCTTGTGATGTGGTTATGTGATTTTGCTTGATTACTATGAATGAGAAGTGTATGGCATATGTGCATAATAAATCCCTTAGGAGCATTCGAAGTGGTCATGACTATGGAATAAATGCGTGACATGGAAATAAGTTGATAATGATTGAACATGAACCTTTGTTCAGTAAGTAGAGATTGAGTGTTGGGAAAAATGTTGTGGTTAATTGGCAAAAGTGGTCATTAATATGACAAGGCTATTGAATGTGAATTGGAATGTCTAACTTGGTGTAACATGAGAACTGAAAAAAACACATGTATGACAACATGCAAATGCTTTAATTGGGTTTTATTAAAGAATTATTGACCATTGAATTGATGTTATAACATGTGTTTACGATATGTTTAAGTATGAAAGAGATTAAGGGCAATAAAAAAAAGCTTGCAAAATAGCCTAAGTGTTGGCCACACGGGCAGAGACATGGCCTTGTGTCTCAGCCGTGTGAATGACACAGCTTAGTGCACAGGTGTGTGGCTTGGCCGTATGGTTAAATTTCGTTTGTTGATTTCATACTCAGAGAGTTTCACGGCCTGAGGACACGGGCTTTTCATGAAAATTTTTTCTAAGTTTTCCCAAAACTTTCTAAAGTTCTTGGTTTAGTCCCTAATTACTTTCAACGCATGTTTAGGGCTTTGTAGGCACGTTTAAGGGACATCATGCATATGTATTAATATTTTTAAAATGAATAAAATTTTATGGCTCGGAGTTGCATGTGTGTTTTCAATTATGTTTGGTAATGCCTCGTATCCTGTTTCGGCTTTGGATACGGGTAAGGGGTGTTTCATTTAGCGGTATCAGAGTTATGGTTTAGTCGGTTCTCAGACTAACCTAGCGTGAATGAGAGTCTAGCTATACATGCCAGCAATCTGTGATAGTGTGATGTCTCTCGATGTGAATGAGAACCATCTTGTTTGGACAGAGGTACTCTCCAACCGAGCTACACCGACTATATTAAATGTGACGCTAAGGTAATCGAGTGAAGTATAGTCATGATAAGCCTGGATTCAGAAAATTATGAATAAAAGTTCATGATATACGTGATAACAAGTGAGATGGAAATTCATGTTGCGATGAATACCCATGCTGGTTTGATGCTCATATGATGTTGTACACTTGACTTACTTAATTAAGTGAATGTGATAAATAGAAATCCATAAAGCTATGAATAAAGGATTATATTATGATGAGCTTACCTATGTTTAATCGATAATTCCATGATGTATATGATTGATTTATTTGAACAAATGCATGTGTTTGAGTAACTTATCAAAAATATTGATGGAATAAATGTCTACGTATGCTTGTTTGAATAAGTATGATTGGAAAACTCGCATAGCTTAATTAAATATGCTAGATTGATTGAATTGGGTTATATGGTTATAATGGTAAGTATATGATGATGTGCTAAATGAGAGCTTAGATTGTGATACACTTAGCCATGTTTGTTTGGCCCTTATAAGATGCTACGTGCATGACTTGTTGGATAGAATGAATGGGATAAGTAATGTTATCCCGAATCCATAGAATGCATGCATAGATACACTGGTTTAAATAAGATAATTGGAAAATTCGTGTCATACAAATATGAATAATAGTTTACCTGAAGTGAATGATATACTTGTGAAAATGTTACCATAATGATGAAATAGTGTTATATGTATATGTGTATGAGAGATAAGTCAGGGATCTTACGACCCCACCCCCTTACCAGAGTGGTGTTTATAAAGGATTTTATAAGATTTGTGCTCAAATAAGCTCACGAGTATGAGACCAAAAGAGTTTAGCAGTAGAATGATTGTAAATATGGTTAGAGTTTGAGTTTGAGTTGATAAGTAAAGACAAAACTAGAAAGGTATCAGGTTCATTTAAAGATTATTCGGTTTACAAAATATCGTAATGAGAGAAAAAATTAACTTTGGTAAACCGACTGATTCAGACACGACGTCAAAAGAATGTAGTAATCAGAATTCCTTCTGAACTTACTTTCTTCAGTGAAAGGAATAATATGGGATTAGTGATGACAGGAATAGTTGAAGGAATAATATTTGAAAGGTAAGACATTGAGTGTGATAGTTATGGCTGAACAGATTTTGACAGTCTCTTTTGAGGTATTCTATATGTGTAATTGTTCTTGAGATTGTTCCTATGGCCTCTACTCTTCTGATAAAACCTTTGTTTTATGGAACTGTTTTCTAATCATGATGTACAGATGAAAGTATTGCTAGTCCAACTAGTATATATAATCTGTATTACTCCATTCCCTTCTGACATTCTGTTGCGTTTCATCTATTGAAGCTTTATGAAAAAGTACACATGATGTTAAAATTCTATTTCTTTTAATCGATGTTCTATTAGATACATATATCGGAAGGTATATATTCTTGTTGCATTTACTTCCACTGAGTTGGATGGATGTATTCTTCCAGACTTCTTTTCTCTGAGAAATTATCTAGATCCTTCATATTTTTCTTATGAGCTTTGTTCTGGATCTTTCATTTTGACAATGTATCTTGGATTTCTAAATCATGGAATTTCTTTATCTTGGATATCTCTGTCCTGGACTTCTTTATATAGGTTTTCTTGCCATATTTATTCCGTAAATTATTAATCATGGTTCGTACCTAAAGTGTATTCTTTGGCTTATGATGGCTATGTCAATTATGACTATGTTTCCAGTTTGATTTTAGTAATATGATGATTCCAGTATCTGGATTTCTTTTCCCGAGTAAGTTAATTAAAGTTAGTGCCTCCAATCGGGGTATTTTTGTTATTCTGAGTTAATGTATTTGAAGTGGACTTCTGATTAGCATGATAAGTGAATTTTGATTGATTACTTGTTGAATCGTTTTATCGACTGGAAGAGAAGATTTCTTGAAATGTCATTTATTGATGATTAAGACTGACTTGGTTATTCAATCGAAATTAGTTATTGTTTGAAAGATTTAAATGGGATATAGATGTCTGAGAATAAAATTTTATTTCTTTTCGTGTAAAAGACAGATAGCCTGAATGAAGGGTGTATATATCTTAGAAGATTTTGATATGATTTAAAGCTGCTTTAAATGATAAAATTTTGTCTTGTGAAAGTCGAAAGGTCTATTACATGTTAATAAAGCTTTGAATAGACAAGAACATTGTTAACTGAAGCCTTTGAACTGTTTAGTGCAGTGGGCAAAGACTCCTTGACCTTGTGTGATGTGTTATAAGACTATAAGGAAATATGATAGCTTAAAGTATCCGATGTTAAAGATAGACCTAAATTTTGATAGCGTAGATGACTTGAGTTAGTTATTGAATGATCTTTGAGAAAAGAAAAATGTGGTTACAAGTGCTTGGGTAGAAAATCCAGAGCTTATACAGAGAGTTTGCAAGAAAACTCACAGGAGTGATGTATTGGTGCTCGAGTTTGGAACTCGACATTTCTGATTTTTGTATTTGGATACATGAATTGTTATTAGGATTATTCTTATATTTGAAAGAGAAATATGTTTTGTGGCTTGTTGTTAAATGTTTGATGAAATCTGCAAATCATTTCGGTATGTGTTAAATTTTTGCTTAACGGATCAATGGAATCATGTATCTCCGAGATTGTCAGATTTCTTAGTATGATAGTTCTCTTTAAGCGGATTGAGATTGAGATTCAGTTGATGTGTGGTATAACAAAGAATTGCTCGTGACTTTAGTATGAGAAATTAAAGAGCTAAGGATTAAGCAAAGCCTAAGTAAAAGTTCTTTAGCAATGATTATGAGATAGTGGACTTTATGTGAAAACCAAACCACTCTTCTGGTAAGATTTTCGAGAACGAAAATCCCTAAAGGGGGGGAGACTGTAACATCCCGAATTAGGCCCTAGTCAGAACAGTGGTTTTGAGACCCCAAATTTGAGGTAAGAAAGTTTATTTTTATTATATTTCTATAGTCTACAATTTCACGGAATGATTTCATGAAAATCTCGTTCGAAAATTTTGACGTTTGGGCACTCAATTTAGTCAAAAAGACTATATTGTAAAAAGTGAAAAAGTTGAGTTCTACATGTTAGAGGTGTCTAATTATTATGAAATTTTAAATTGGAGGTCCTTAAATGGTAATTAGACCATTGGTTAATTGTTGGAGAAAAATGGACATGAAATGGGTGAAATAGAATATTTTTAAGTCAGAGGCATTTTGGTTTTTTGGTAATTAAAATAATAAAAAGGGAAAATAAGCCAAAATTGTCCATCTTTTTTCCCATTCAGCAGAAATTTGCATGGAAGCCATGATTAGGGTTTGGTTTAAGCTTCCAAGCTCATTTGTAAGTGATCCCGAGCCTCGTTTTTAATGTTCTTTACATTTTTGAAGCCCTGGTAACTCGATTTACCTAATTCTACCATTATTTTGAGCTAGGGTTCATGTTTAAAAATTTACCCATGAGTGATATGCATGTGTTTTGATGTCTAATGGTAGAAAATGAATTTTTGGTGAAAATGCTTAAAAGGACCGTTTTGTAAAAGTTTTAAAATTTGTCATCAAGTGTGATTTAGTGGAAATTATGGGCTGCTATAGTTATGAAAATTATTCGGCTTGGCTTAAAGTGCAAAGAAATTGAATAAAAATCATTTTACGAGCTTAGGGGCCAAAGTGTAAATAGGTAAAAGTTTAAGGGTAAAAATAAAAATTTGTAAAAGTATATTTTTGGGTTAATTTGAATAATGTGAATAATAAATGAGCTATATTTAAAATGTTCGATCAAGAAAATCGAGATTTCGGCTTAAATCGAGAAAGTTTGAGATTATAGACTAAATTGGAATAGTTGGCCGTAATTGCTTTTGAGGCAATTTCGTGTGACTAAATAAGCATGTTATTCGTGTTATTGTTATTATACTTGAAATCCAATTTGCTATGATTGTATTGAATTATATGTTAATGATATTGTGTAAGGGAAAGTAATGAACCCCATGAAGTAATCGATAGCTCAAATGTCATTAACATGATACGTGATGATTGAATATATTGGAAGTTTGATAGAATATGATGTTTCTTTGAAACGAGTAATTTTGTGCGAAAGTAATTCATCAACTTTATTATCATGTGCTTAATACTTGATATTGTACGAAATGTGGATTTATGCCTTTATTGGAATTGACTTGTGATGATTCAATAAAAATGTGATGATAGCTTTGTATCTCAAAAATCCCGGGTGACTCTGAGGAATGCTTAGGATTTGGGTATCATGACACCATATGAATGTGTGCTAGCGTAAGACCATGTCTGGGACATGGCATCGACGATGATATATGTGCCTGTGTAAGACCATGTCTGGGACATGGCACCGGTGATGATATGTGTGCCTGTGTAAGACCATGTCTGGGACATGGCATCGATGATGATATATGTGGCTGTGTAAGACCATGTCCGGGACATGGCATCAGCGATGATATGTGGATTCATGTAAGACCATGTCGGGGACATGGCATTGGTACTTTATTTGGTTTATGATAATCCCAAGTGTCCTTTAGTATTCCGGTGGTCCAACGGTCCAATCAAGATGTTGGGATAAAAAGTGGAATAAAATGGGTAAGAATGTATTGTACAGGTATGTACACTAAGCTTATGGTTATTGAGACTTTGAAATGTCGAGATATCGGTGAGCTAAGATGTATGAATTATGATTATGAATTTTGTTGCAATATTATGTTAACTTATATTGCTTATTTGAACATGGAATTCATGAAATGGTGAGTTCACGATGAGTTGAAAGTGAACTTATGATTGTTATCATTATATTGCACTAAAACAATTTTGGGACATCAGCAATAGCTCGATTTTGAAAATCCACCAAAAATTGTGAAAATCAAATTAGAGACTGAATAAGATATGAAATTAAAGCTTATTGAGTATAGTTTCACATAGAGGAAACAATGTAAGAAAAAGAATTTCATATGGTAAAAAGATATGTGAGTCTAGTTTAAAGAATAAATGGTGTAAGATATGAAATGTCGAAGCTGTTAAACAGCAAAACAGGGGAAACTTTAAAGAATAAACTGTACTTATTGGCTAGATAAAAAATTCTGAAAATTTTATGGTAAGAAGATATGTGAGTTTAGTTTCAGGAGAAATTAGCAGATCTTGATTTGGAGTTCTGTAGCTCCAGATATAAACAATTCGGTAACTATGACTTGAGAAAACAACATGACCATAATATAAGTAAAAGTGTAATTATGGTTGTATTACCTTGAGAAACATGTTGGCATTTTGCTTATTATTTTCATATGGACTTACTAAGCATAAAGCTTACTCCCTCCTTTTCATTTTTTTAGTGTTGTCAAGTTAGCTCAGGGTTAGAGATCGTCGGAGGCAGCAACACACTATCAAGCCATTACCTATGGAGTATTGACATATGTGTAATAAACACCTTCAAATGAGTGGCATGTATAGGGACTTAGTTTTTATGATAGATGTTTTTATGATTGCCAAATGTATTGGCTTATATTGATTCATTGTATATAGCCATGAGATGTGGCTTATAATGGTTATGGCTTGTAAGCCTATTTATCCATGCTATGTGTTAATGTCTTGTGATGTGGTTATGTGATTTTGCTTGATTACTATGAATGGGAAGTGTATGGCATATATGCATAATAAATGCCTTAGGACCATTCGAAGTGGTCATGGCTATGGAATAAATGCGTAACATGGTAATAAATTGATAATGATTGAACATGAAACTTTGTTGAATAAGTAAAGGTTAAGTGTTGGGTAAAATGTTGTGGTTAATTGGTAAAAGTGGTCATTAATATGACAAGGCTATTGAATGTGAATTGGAATGTCTAACTTGGTGTAACATGAGAAATTAAAATAAAAACACATGTATGGCAACATGCAAATGCTTTAATTGGGTTTTATTAAAGAATGATTGACCATTGATTTGATGTTATAGCATGTGTTTATGATATGTTTAAGTATGAAAGAGATTAAGGGCAACAAAAAAAAAGCTTGGAAAATAGCTTAAGTGTTGGCCACACGGGCAGAGACACGGCTGTGTGTCTCAGCCGTGTGGATGGCGTGGCCTAGCACACGGGCGTGTCCCTGTGTCCAGACGGGCGTGTGACCCTGTTTCATGGAAAATTTTCCTAAGTTTTCCCAAAACTTTTTAAAGTTCTCGATTTAGTCCCTAATTACTTTCAACACATGTTTAGGGCCTCATAAGCCCGTTTAAGGGACATCATGTATATGTATGAATGTTTTTAAAAAGAATAAAATTTTATGGCTCGGAGTTGCATGTGTGTTTACAATTATGTACGGTAATGCCTCGTATCCTGTTCCGGCCTTGGATACGGGTAAGGGGTGTTACATATATTTATAGTTTTATCTTTAATAAGTATATTCATTTAACATAACTCAATCAATCCATAATATATACTCATGATATTGCCATAGAATAACCTTAATAGATATACCAAAAGATAACCATCACTAGCCATTCCAATGGCTAAATTACAAACAACATTTATAAGCCAACAATGGCCAAGTTACCTATACATGCCATTATACCAAAATGAGTTTACTATTTATACCAAAACAAGCTAGTGGATAGTGTGATGATGCTCCAACCGATCTCCAACCTTCGCGAGCTTCCGAGCACTATAAAACAGAGATATTAAAGCCTAGTAAGCATTATATGCTTAGTAAGTTCGTATAATAAGAATTAAACTTACCAATCTCATTTATTAAATTTAAGTATACTATAACATGTTTTCCATCAACTTGAAAAATTATCTAAACACAAGCGCTCAAACAGACAATTTAGTTACATAAGTCTCATATATATCAAATAAGTATAAATGAGCTCATCATGAAACACTTCATCGGGAAATTCAAAATCATTCAAGACATAAATCTATTTATTTTATCATTTCCTCATGTCGAGAATTTTGTCCATTGAATTATTGAATTATCGATGGATACTCAAATAGTACACTCGAGGTGTACATATCCATAAGCCATCAATTCTTAATCGAGGGTACCTATTAGGGCACATATTCAGGGAGCACACTCTCGAGCCACATGTCAGGATGCTCAAACAAGCCATGTAATCATGTAACAGGACTCTTATCTGAGCATAAGAGTTTTTACTCAGGGAGCTCATAGAGCTAATCTATAACACCCCTAACCCATACCCATAGTTGGATTAAGGTTACGAGGTATTACCAGTCAAAAACCCAAATTCAAACGATCATATACACACACTTGCATAAACTTTTAAAAGCAATCATTTATTAATTTCAATAGTCGA
Organism: Gossypium longicalyx; assembly: GCA_025698465.1. NCBI lineage: Eukaryota > Viridiplantae > Streptophyta > Magnoliopsida > Malvales > Malvaceae > Gossypium > Gossypium longicalyx. The sequence goes on from CM046997.1 coordinate 62,617,786, forward strand.
TTTAATTACTAATACCACATAGCTGAATATACTTTTAATTCAAACTTATAATACATGCAGATATACAGACTTCATTACACTTTAGTCGCATACTGTAACCATACACAAATGGATCAAACAAAATGTACTACTTTTAATCATTTGATAAAAAGCATATCGTATTCGGCATTCATTTAATATTAAGTTAAACACTTATACATCACATAAAACACATATAATTTTTCATGATTTACTATTGCACATGTCATTATTCATCTAGTCATTCTTCCATGCATTTAGCCAAAGACAAGTTTGTTTTAACAATTACTCACTTACTACTCAATTCAGTTAATTTACAGGTCTATACACTTCAAATGTTTAAATCATTACATATTATATAACATAATTTTCCAATATTTAATTTGCTATAATTGAATACAAACATACTATAATTACCTATGTTAATCACATTTATCGAACTACAATATAATATAAATTAATAAGTCCAAATAATATATTCAACTTGTCACTACTGGATCAATACATTAATTAGCTATCACAATCGAATTTAAGCAGCTAAAACCCATTCAAAAAAATACATGCAATCATAATTAAACTAAGTTGACTGAAAATACTTGTCAACTAAAGGAGATTATTTCTATCATTTCAAAACATTAACCACATATAGACATATACAGAACATAAATATTACATACCATGTATCAAATATAAAAGGTAAAATTATCATATGCAAAAATATTAATATAAGCAATGCCAAGTCACAAATTAATCATAACTATCTTATTCATTTCCATCTTATAACCGAATATACCAATACATTATTGAAATAGTTTTCAAACTAATTCATATATGTTTTACCTATTCAAAACCTTAACTGAATCATTTAAACATGCTATGAAAATGCACACACATAATGATTATTACATCACCCATTTCCAAATTTACCAACCATTATCAAACCATTTCCAAAACATATAGCATCTATCACATAAATCATTCATGCATAGCATATAGCATTATAACCAAAAGTGAGCTCAAACCATATTAAAAAACACAACCGAAATTATCATGGAATTAAGCCATTTTTCGCATGGCTCAAATTATACAAAACCAAAATCCAACATTTCAAAATACATTCTAGCCTATACATGCCATAATTCGAGTTCAACTATTTAAATACCGAAGTAGTAGATAGTGTGATGAACTTTGCTGATGAACCCCGAGCTTGTAATGTGAATCCAAAATCTATAAAACAGAGTAAACATGAATACACAGAGTAAGCCATCATAGCTTAGTACATATATACACATATCCAAGAATCAATTCTACAATCTTCATACCATTTATTTACAAGGCCAAATACATTTAACAAATTCACATATAATCTTCATTTGTATCACACATAATTAGTAACAAATATCAAGTTACTTATTTACCTTATCTCAAGTAAACGACAAGCTAACTCATACCTAATCATTTAGCTCGTTTTACACATCCGTTCACGATTTACCTTAGCCTGATGAACCATTCGGAATTGGATAGGACAGTCGGATAATCACACATATCATACAATGCCAACGTCCCAGACGTGGTCTTACATGTAATCACATATCGATGTCACTGTCCCAGATAGGGTCTTACTCGCACACATATATCGGAGTCACATATCGATTCCATGGTCTTACTCGCACACATATATCAAAATCCTATGTCATGACATATGTATCCTAACTATTTCTAAGGTTCATACGAGGCTTTCGGACATTGTAACTCGGTCGAAACAAATTTGGAAATGTAGTAGCCAAGCTTATTCACATTTGGCTATAGCATATATAAATTCATATATTTCATTCCAGGATGTATACTTAGCATTTAATTTAAATTAAGTACGTCTATTTGCTTAGAGACTTACCTCGGACGATACAAAACGGAACAGGGCAGCTAGTCGACAACTTTAGTTTTCCCCCAATCCAAATCCGATTTCCTTGGTTCTTGATCTAAACATATTCAAATTAAGCTCATTCAAACATATTTTCATTCAATTTAGTCCAAAAACACGTAAATGGGCAAATTACCATTCTACCCTAGCATTTACACTTTTTACAATTTAGTCCCTATTACACAAAACACAAAATATACAAAATTTCAATATACCCATGTTGGGCCAAATTTTACCCATACTTATACAAGTCCATATATTCCATTTATTTCATATTTTAGTCCCTCAAATTATTATTTTTGCAATTTAGTCCTAATTACACAAAATCATCAAAAACTCCAATACAAAACATGTTAATCTAAAACATATCTTTCATACTTCATCATCAAACAACAAAAATCACAAGCTCTCAACAATGGCATAACTCAAAATATTCACCAAAATAAAAAATTCAAGCATGGGTTTTGTAGTACTTGAAGCAACGATCTCAAAAACGTAAAAATTATCAAAAGCCAACTAAGAACGAACCTTGAATCAAACTTGGAAGGATGGCCAAACCTAGCTTCTTTTATTTCTTCCTTTTGTTTATGTTTTCTGTGGATGATAATATAAGAACATGGCTTTATTTATTTTTATGTTATAAGATATATAATAACTTAACATTTATTTTACTTTTTTAACCTTAGTTAAAAACATTATACTTTCACTTATATATGTCCATTGCCGTCCACCCTTTTTAATAATGGCCTAATTACCTCATAAAGGCTTCTTATTATAAAGACATTCAACAATTTGATCCTCACACATTAAACTATCAAGTTTTCATTTTACGCGATTAGGTCCTTTTATTTAATCGGACACTCAAACGACAAAATTAAATCACGAAAATTTCACAGATATAAATTCATACAAAATAAACACAGAAAATAATTTTAAAATATTTTTTTGACTCAGATTCATGGTCTCAAAACCACCGTTCTGATTAGGGTCTAAATCGGGTTGTTACATAATTGGATATCTCCGAAGAGATAATATTAGGGAGCACTGGATAAAGTAGCAGAGAGTTCAAGCGAGCTTAATAGGACACTCACGAGGAGCTGCGTTTGTGTCTGCATTAAATGCAGGATCACAACCGATCACATATCAAGACGCTCACAAAGAGCTGCGGTAGTGCGCAACACATGCTAAATCACTACTGATTAGAATGCTCGCAGGAACTATTTATCTGAATGCTCGAGAGGGCTATATCAAGATTACTTGTTTGAGCTAAATTCTCTCTGCAACATATGAAAAATTACATTCACTTATGGGAAATCACATGTATCCATCGATTTTCATTCTTCAACGAAACTTAACTTCTTTGTAACAATTTCAATCATGTAACCATTACATGTTATTGATAACATTCATAAAAATCACATAAACAAATATCACATTCAAATCAAATACAACATTCAATTTAAACATATTATCATGCATAATTAAGTTACACAAACTTACCTTAACAATCGTTCGTACAAGAAATTCTACTAATCCGAGACTTTTTATTTTCCTCGATCTAGCTTTGAAGTTTAGTTATCCGGATTCATAGCAATGAATTTAATCATCAATTTCTCACATTTCATATTCAGTTAAACTCAATTTAAACCCTAGGTAAAATTACCATTTTGCCCCTAAAATTTTCATAAATTTCAATTTCATCCCTAGGCTCGAAAAATGAAATTTATGCAATTTAATCCTTATTCCAAGCCTAACCAAAATTTTAATATAACATTTACAACACATGTATTTCTTAAAATTCAAATTTTTTCTTCAATTTTTACAGCTTTACAATTTAGTCCCTAAATCACATTTTCATCAAAAATCACTTTGTAAAAGCTATTTATCTATTAACAACCTTTCATTTTCTACCATAAATTTCAAATTTTCAGCATATTCATCCATGGTAAAAATTCTATACTTTGATAACTTTTCAAATTGATTCCCAATCTAGATAGATTAGGTTATCCTGATCTTAAAAATAAAAAAAAATTACTAAAAACAGGACAAGAATACTTACCCAATTAAGCTTGATTAGTTTCTTCTCCCTCTCCTAGGGTTTCCATGTATTTTGGGATGAAGATGATAATAATATGATGATATTTCTTATTTATTAATTCATCATCTTTTAATTATTTTGATTTCTAATTTAGTCCTTGCCCTTTTTCTAAATTTTCATGGATGATTCATCAAAAATATCTACTAACTTTTCTTTAATGGTTTAATTCCATATAAGGACCTCAAATTTTGAATTCTATAGCTATCTGATCCTTCTAGCTACTAGAATCCAACTTTTGCATTTTATACAATTTGGTCCTTTCCGTAATTAAGCACATAATCGATAAAATTTTCTTATCAGAATTTTCATATGACATTCCTATCATAATGCAAACCATGCAAAAATATAAAAATAAATTTTCTTTTTGGCTCGAATTTGTGGTCCCAAAACCACTGTTTCGATTTCACTGAAAATTGGTTGTTACAACTCTCCCCCCTTAAAAGTTTTCGTCCTCGAAAATCTTACCAGTAAAAAGATTAGGATATTGCTTCCTCATGGTATCCTTCGGTTCCCAGGTAACCTCCTTAGTACCATGTCGTTGCCAAAGAACTTTTACTAATGCCAGATTTTTATTCCTTAATTCATTGGTTTCATGTGTCAAGATTTTGATTGGTTCTTCACTGTAAGTCATATCAAACTGAATCCCAACTTCTGTTGGAGAAATAACATGTGAAGGATCCGATCGATACTGTCGTAACATAGATACATGAAAAAAATTATGAATCCTATCAAGTTATGGTGGTAAGGCTAGTTGATATGTAATAGATCCAATTCTTTCTGTGATTTCATATGGCCCAATGAACTGTGGACTCAATTTTCCTTTATGGCTAAACCGAAGAACTTTCTTCTAAGGTGATACTTTCAAGAATACCTTGTCACCGACCTAAAATTCTATTTCTTTTCGTTTAAGATCAGTATAGGACTTTTGACGATCAGAGGCTACTTTCAAACTACCTTGAATTACTTTCTCCTTTTCTTTAGTTTCACAGACTAAGTCAACTCCATGTATCTTTTTCTCACAAATCTCTGTCCAATACAATGGTGTTCTACATTTTCGACCATACAAAGCTTCGTACGGTGCCATTTTGATATTGGACTGATAACTATTATTGTAAGCAAATACAACATCAAAGCATATCTTCCAAAATTTGTATTACACGTTCAGATTGACCATCTCTTTGGGGATGGAATGCAGTGCTAAAATGTAACTGTGTACCCAGAGCTTCTTGCAATTTGCTCCAAAATTGAGATGTAATCGAGGATCTCTATTTGAAATAATAGAGACAGGTACTCCATGCAATCTGACTATCTCAGATACATATAATTCAGCCAATTCATCCAAGGAAAAATCCATACGTACCGGAGTAAAATGTGTAGACTTTGTCAACCGATCGATAATTACCCAAATGACATCTTTCTTCTTTGGACACAGGGGTAATCTTGATAAAATGTCCACGGTAATTCTTTCCAATTTCCATTCCGGTATTGCAACTGGCTGTAACAATCCCGAAGGCACCTGATGTTCAACTTTTACTTGCTGACATATCAAACATTTAGATACATATTCAAAAATATCTCGTTTCATACCCGACCACTAGTATATCTTTTTCAGGTCATTGTACATTTTGTTACTTCCCAGATGAACAAACATAGTACCATTATGAGCTTCATTCAAAATCTTCTGTACTAGTTCTAAATTCTTCGGAACACATATTCTGCCTCTGAATAATAAACAATCGTCAGCCCTAATCTAAAATTCTGAGTCAGAAGTCGATTCATATTGTATCTGTTTTGCTTGAAACTTACTATCATCTTTCTGAGCTTCAAAAATCTGCTACAAAAATGTTGGTCTAGCTTTTAACTCAGCTATGATTGAAACATCATCATATAACGACAATCAGGTATTCATTGCTCGAAAAGCAAATAGGGATTTCCTACTCAGAGCATCTGTAACCACATTGGCTTTCCCTGAATGATAGTCAATAATCAAATAATAATCTTTTAGTAACTCAAGCCACCTGCACTATCTCAAATTCAATTTTTTTTTTGTGGCATCAAATACTTCAAACTTTTATAATAAGTGAATATATGACATTTTTCACCAAACAGATAATGTCGTCATATTTTCAATGCAAACACAATTGCTGCCAATTCAAGATCATGTATCGGGTAATTTCTTTCATGTGGTTTTAGTTGTCTTGAAGCATAGGCTATTACTTTACCTTCTTACATCAAAACACAACCTAAACCATTTAACGATACATCACTATAAATTACAAATTCTTTACCCGATTCAGGCTTAACTAACACAGGTGCTTCTATCAATAAGGCTTTCAACCTATCAAAACTTTGCTGACATTTATCAGACCACTTGAATGTACATCTTTCTACATCAAACGAGTCATCAGAGAAGTTATCATTGAAAAACCTTTTACAAATCTCCGATAATATCCGGCAAGTCCCAGAAAACTTCTAACTTTAGACACGTTTTTTGGTGGTTTCCAATTGACAATAGCTAAAATTTTACTCGGATCTACTCGAATACCCTCTACAGATACAATATGTCCAAGAAAACCAACTTTCCGTAACTAAAACTCACATTTACTGAATTTGGTATGCAATTGTTTTTCACGCAGTGTTTGCAGTACAATTCTTAAATGATCTGCATGTTTATTTTCATCTCGGGAATAACCCAAAATATCATCTATAAATACCACCACAAACTTGTCTAAATATGGTCTAAAAATTTGTTCATCAGATCCATAAACACTGCAGGTGAATTTGTCAAACTGAATGTCATCACAAGAAACTCATAGTGTCACTTGGTTCTAAAAAGTTATTTTTAGAACATCTGATTCCTTCACCCATAGCTGATGACAACCAGAACGGAGATCAATCTTTGAAAATACAGTGGCACCTTTCAACTGGTCAAATAGATCATCAATTTGAGGCAGTGGATACTTGTTCTTTATTGTAACCTTGTTGAGCTGTTTGTAATCAATACACAGCCTTAACGATCCATCTTTCTTCTTTACAAACAAAACCAGTGCACCCCAATGTGAGAAACTAGGTTGAGCAAAACCTCTATAAATCAACTCTTACAACTATGCTTTCAACTCTTTTAATTTGGTAGGAGCCATTTTGTAGGGTGCTATAGATATTAGTGTTATCCATGTTACAAGATCTATAGAAAACTCCACTTTTCTAACTAGTGGCAAACTAGGTAATTCCTCCGGAAATACATCAGGAAATTCACATATAATCAGCACTGATTGAATCTTCGACTCAGATACTTTAGTGTCAAACATATATGCAAGATAAGCTTCATAACCCTTTCTAACATATTTCTGTAATAGCCTGATTTTGGGCCTAGTCGAAAGAGTGGTTTCGGGACCACAAATCTAACATAAGGAAATTCATTTTCATTACATTTTTAAGGTCTACAAATTCACGGGATGATTTTGTCAAAATTTCGTTCGAAAATTTTGACGTTTGGCCACTCAATTTGGTCAAAAGGATTAAATTGTAAAAAGTGCAAAAGTTGAGTTCTACATGTAAAGGTGTCCAATTGTTATGAAATTTTAAATTGGAGATCCTTAAATGGTAACTAGACCATTGGATAATTTTTTGGACAAAAATGGACATGAAATGGGTGAAATAGAATATTTTTAAGTTGAGGGCATTTTGGTAATCTAGTAATTAAAATGAATTAGAAACAAAATAAAAGCCAAAATTTATTGTCCATCTTCTTCCTTGGCCGAATATTACATGAAGAAACCATGGCTAGGGTTTTCCAAGCTTCCAAGCTCGATTGGAAGTCTGTTCTTGCTCTGTTTTTAATGATTTTTACGTTTTTGAAATCCTCATAACAAGATCTACCTATTTCTACCATTTTTTTTCCAGTTATGATGAAGGTCTAGGGTTTGACCCATGTTATAAATTTATGCATTTTGATGTTTAATGGTAGATTATGCATGTTTATGGTTGGAGAAACAAATTTTGCTAAGTGATTTTCGGTGAAAATGCTTAAAAGGACTAATTTGTAAAAGTTATAAAATACGTAGTAAAAGTGTGTTCTAGTGGAATTATGTGCAACTTTGATTGTGTTACCATGAGGACATGTAAGATTTGGCAAAAGCACGTTAATAAATTGCTTATTATTATTTTCGTACGGGCTTACTAAGCTATAAAGCTTACCCCTCTCCTTTCCATTTCTCTTAGTGTTGTTAGGTTAGCTCGAGGTTGGACATCACCGGAGGTAGCATCACACTATCAAATTATCAAGTTGGGGTATTAATAAACCTTAAGTGCTTTCAAGTGAGTGTCATGTATAGAGACTTAGTATTTTATGATATGTGTTTCATGATTTGGCTAATTGAGTTGGCTTATAATGATTCACTTGTATAGAGCCATGAGATATGGCTTATATTTGATCATTGGGTTGTAAACCTAATTGATTTTGCATGACTGTTCTAATGTCTTGATGACATGCATGTTGTGATGGCTTGTTATCGATGGATGTATGATATGGTATGCATATTTGATGGATGAATTTTGATCAATAAATGTGACCATATTCTTAGTATAAAAGTGTAAATTTAGAGTAAGTTAATGATGTTGATGAAGAATGAAATTGGTGTGGAATGCCTTAAAGAAACATGTTAATGTGAGTGTGTGATATGTGACATTAAGGATATGAATTAGACATGGCTGTGAATGTTAAATGATTAAGTTGAGAATACTAACATGAAGATAACCATGGTATAAAGGTATAAGTGATGATGAAGATGACAAGGCCAAATGAATATGGTTTGGTATGTCTAGACTTGATATAAAATGAGTATGAGAAACACAAGTATGTTGACATGCAAATGCTATGGTTGTGACTTAATTGAGGATATTTAATCACTAAATGGATGCCATGTTATATGCCTTTGATGTTGTATAAGTGCGTGAAGGATTAAGGTTGACAAAGGCTTGGAAAATAGCTTAAGTGTTGACCACACGGGCAGAGACACAATCGTGTGTCTCAGCTATGTGGGGGACACGGCCTTAGTACACTGGCGTGTGACTTGGCCGTGTGACCCAAATGTTTGCTGACGTTATAAATAAAGAGTTACACGGGCTAAGGACACGGGCGTGTTCCAAGCCACACAGGGTGTAGCCTCCCCACACGGGCGTGTGACTCTCCAAACATGGAAAATTTCCTAAGTGTTGTAAAATTTTTTAGAAATTCTTGGTTTAGTCCTAAATCACCTTTGGTGTATGTTTTGGGCCTCGTAGGCCCGTACAAGGGACAATATGCATGTGTTGAATGTTTTTAAATTGAATGAAATTTTATGGCCCAATTTTACATGTATGTTTATGTTTAAGTCCAGTAATGCCTCATATCCTGTCCCAGCGTCAGACACGGGTATGGGGTGTTACAATTTCTGTGCTGATATTGTTGAAATCACATTAGATAACCCATCTAATTTATTAGATTCAACATGGAGTAACTCACCACTCTGACATTTCAACACAATGTATTTTTGTTTACAATTCACCACTACATCATGTTAGAGTAACCAATCCATTCCCAAAATCACATCAAATTCATCAAATGGCAATAACATCAAATCAACCGAAAAATAATAACCCTTTACCATCAACGGACAGTTTTTACAGACTTTATCCACAATAACATACTGGCCCTGGGTTTTGAAACTTTAACCACAAAATCAGTGAATTCAACAGGTAAATTTTTAACAGACACTAAATTCGTGCATATGTATGAATGTGTGGAACCAGGATCAATCAAAGCGGCAATATTAGTATCAAGTGGAGAAAATGTACCAGTAATAACGTCTGGTGCAGAAGCATCTTCTCTAGCACGAATAGCATATGTCCTTACCGATGCTCGTGCCTTAGATTTGACTGTTGTATCCCTTGTAGTACCTCAGCTACCACTGACATTGCTAGGGTAACGGTGTGGTCTGCCTCTCGAAACATGATTACTTAGCTTTGGAGTCCGTTCAGTATCTCTTTCAACCCTTTTCGGATAATCTTTAAGAAAATTATCAAGAGAACCACATTTTAACATGCTCCACTTCTCAATCGGCATTCCCCAAAATGATACTTATTTCAATGTTTACACTTTGTTTTGGGATTACCAACACTTCCCACACTTGTTACAGATGGGGTAGAAGATTTTGGGTTAAAGCGTTGAGAACCTCACTCTTTTCCTGAATATCCCACTGATGTTGTAAAACGATCATAATACTTCTTTGATTTCTTAGAAGCAGATGATTGTGACTTACTCATAATTCTTTTACCAGAAACTCAGGCCTCTCTTTCAGCTTTTTCTTTTCTTTACTCAATTCCTCAGCTTTATGTGCTCGACCAATCAGTACCACAAATTCTCTTAATTCAAGAATTCCGATCAATAACTTAATATCTTCATTTAGCCCTTCTTCAAATCGTTTACACATATCAGCTTCAGTTGGAACCCATTCTCTGACATACTTGCTCAATCGAACAAATTCTTGCTCATACCCAGATATAGTCATACTTCCTTGTTTAAGCTCTAAAATTTCTTTCTTTTTCTGATCCAAAAATCTCTAACTAACATACTTCTTTCTGAATTCAATCTAGAAAAATTCCCATGTGATGTTTTCTCTTGGTACAATAAAAGTTATAGTATTCCACCAATGATAAGCTATGTCTTTTAGCAAAGATACTGCACATTTCAAACATTCAACTGGTGTGCAAGATAATTTGTCTAAAACCCGAATGGTATTTTCCAACCAAAACTCAGCCCTTTCTGGATCATCATCTGCAGTAGCTCTAAATTACTCTGCCTTATACTTAAGGATTTTATGGAGGCTTACCAGCTCTAACGGGTCCAGCACCCTGTGGCATCTCAGGAACCAGTTGAGGAACAGGTGGGGGAGGTTGTTGTACAATAGGATTTGTTCTTATATACTTAATGAATCATTCATTCATCATTTGAAAGAAGGTTTGCTTTACCTTCTCACTTCGGCCTTCAGATACGGGTCTTCCATCACTAGATGCAATTCTTTGAATTGAAGCTGAAGCATTACTCTCAGCTTCCTCAGATATAGCTTTAGCTTGGTTGGATGACATTACCATATGAAAAACATGTTTAAAATGGTCAGGAGATATCACACTATCACAAATTATATAATGGCATGTATAGAGAAACTCATACTTGATACGTTCAGTCTAAGAATCGACTAAACCGTAGACCTAATATAAATAAATATAACACCTCTAATTTGTGTTCGTCATTGAAACAAGGTTACAGAGCATTATTAGGGTTTTCAAAACATTTACAGATAATTCATGTCAATTACTATTCATTTTCTGAGATTATTCATAGCGTCCCTTCAATGACCCTCGAAGCCCAATATGAGTATTAGAATCGAGTCGAGACTAAATTTGAAACTCAGAGAATTTTTTGTGAATTTTTAAAATTTTTCTTAAATGTAGGGCACACACGCCCGTGTGGTCAAGGGACACGCCCATGCTACAGGCCGTGTTTGACCCCGTGTAACTCTCTAACTTGTGCCACACGGCTAATCATACGCCCGTGTACTAGGCCGTGTGGTAAATTTAATTTTCCAAAATTAAGTGCAGGTTTCACACGGCCAAGACACACACCCGTGTTTTGGGCCGTGTAGACACACAACTAAGACACATGCTCGTGTCTTTGCCCGTGTGCTCAATTCTGAGCATTCTGTTTCTCAAATTTAAAATGAAGGGGACACACGGCCTAACTACATGCCCATGTATCAGGCCATGTGTCACAGACGGTCAAGACACATGCCCGTGTGTCTACCCGTGTGGACAAAATAAAGCCATTCCCTAGCTTTATTTCTCACCCAAACTTTGCCAATAACCTACACCAAAATTTACATTCATATACCAACCAATCCAAGCATTATAACCAAGCTAAATTTTAACATCTAACATGGTATATCATTACATACATACATATTTATAATTTTATCTTTAATAAGTATATTCATTTAACATAACTCAATCAATCCATAATATATACTCATGATATTGCCATAGAATAACCTTAATAGATATACCAAAAGATAACCATCACTAGCCATTCCAATGGCTAGATTACAAACAACATTTATAAGCCAACAATGGCCAAGTTACCTATACATGTCATTATACCAAAATGAGTTTACTATTTATACCAAAATAAGCTAGTGGATAGTGTGATGATGCTCCAACCAGTGTCCAACCTTTGCAAGCTTTCTAGCACTATAAAATAAAGAAATTAAAGCCTAGTAAGCATTATATGCTTAGTAAGTTCGTATAACAGGAATTAAACTTACCAACCTCATTTATTAAATTTAAGTATACTATAACATGTTTTCCATCAGCTTGGCAAATTATCTAAACACATGCGCTCAAACAAACAAGTTAGTTACATAAGTCTCATGTATATCAAATAAGTATAGATGAGCTCATCATGAAACACTTCATCGGGAAATTCAAAATCATTCAAGTTCCTCATGTTGAGAATTTTGTCCGTTGAATTATTAAATTATTGATGGATACTAAAATAGTACACTTGAGTTGTACATATCCATAAATCATCAATTCTTAATTAGGGGTACCCATTAGGGAACATATTTAGGGAGCACACTCTCGAGCCACATGTCAGGATGCTCAAACGAGCCATGTAATCATGTAACAAGACACTTATCCGGGTATAAGAGTTTTTACTCAGGGAGCTCATAGAGCTGAATAGATACCTCCGAAGAGATAATATCAAGGAGCACCGGATGAAATAGCTAGGACTTCAAGTGAGCTTAACTAGACGCTCATGAAGAGTTGCATTTGTGTCCGCATTAAATACAGGATCACAACTGATCACATATCAGGACACTCACAAAGAGCTGCGGTAGTGCACAACACATGCTAAATCCCTACCGATCAGAATTATCATAGGAACTATTTATCAGAATGCTCGAGAGGGCTATATCAAGATTACTCATCTGAGCTAAATCCTGTCTGCAACATATGCATAATTACATTCACATACAGGAAATCACATGTATCCATCGAGTTTCATTCTTCAACGGAACTAAACTTCTATGTAACAATTTAAATCATGTAATCATTGCATTTATTTATGAAATTCATAAAAATGACATAAACAAATACCATATTCAAATCAAATACAACATTCAATTTAAACATATTATGTAACATCCCGATTTTGGGCCTAGTCGAAACAGTGGTCTCGAGATCACGAATTCGACGTAAGAAAATTCATTTTTATTATATTTTTATGGTCTAAAATTCCATGGAATTTTTTTGTGAAAATTTCGTCCAGAAATTTTGACGTTTGGGCACTCAATTTAGTCAAAAGGACTAAATCGTAAAAAGTGTAAAAGTTGAGTTCTACATGCTAGAGGTGTCCAATTGTTTTGAAATTTTAAATTGGAGTTCCTTTATTGATAATTAGACCATTGGTTAATTTTTTGGACAAAAATGGACATGAAATGGGTGAAATAAAATATTTTTAAGTTTGGGGCATTTTGGTCATTTAATAAATAAAATGAATTAAAAACAAAATTAAAAGCCAATTTTTTTCCATCTTCAACCCCATAGCTGAAACTTGCATGGAGAATACATAGCTAGGGTTTTTCAAGCTTCCAATCTCGATTGTAAGTCCGTTCTAGCCTCGTTTTTAATTATTTTTACGTTTTTGAAATCCTCGTAACAAGATCTACCTATTTCGACCATTTATTTGAGTTATGATGAAGGTATAGGGTTTGAACCATGTTATAAATTTATGCATTTTGATGTTTAATGGTAGATTATGCATGTTTATGATTGGAGAAACGACTTTTAATAGGTAGTTTTCGGTGAAAACGCTAAAAAGGACTAAATTGTAAAAGTTATAAAATTTTTCATACAAGTGTGATTTAGTTGAAATTTTGGGCTGCTATAGTTATGAAAATGGTTTGGTTAGGCTTATAGAGTGAGAAAATTGAATAAAATTCATTGTATGAGCCTAGGGGCAAAAGTGTAATTTTGATAAAGTTTAGGGGCGAAAACATAATTTTGCCAAAATATGATTTTTGGATCACATTAGATAATTTGACTAATAATTAGACTAAATGTGATATTATAGATCAAGGAAAATGAGGATTGGACCTAGACCGGGTGAAAAATGGAAAATCGACGGTTAGGTTCCTTTTTGCTATTTTGGTACCGAGGTAAGTTCGTGTGATTTAATAAGCATGTTATTCATGTTATTATTGTTATACATGAAATATATCTTGCTATGATTGTATTGATTTGATGTTAATGGAAATTTGATGGAAAATGACATTTTAATTGAAATGAGTAAGTTTGTATGTAAATAATATATCATTTTTACTTATGTTAATATTTTGTTATTATATGAGATGTGGCTGTATATTGAATGAACACTTGATGTAAATTATGAATTGAAGTTGATTATGGATGAATTGGTAAAATGTTGAAAAGTGAGGAATTTCCTGGTTGGACCTTCGGAATAGAAAAGATACGAATGATCCATTGTGAGAATAATGTGTAATACTATGTGCAGGCTACTATGTGTCTAAGATGCTTTTAGGTCACGTATGTAGTACTAAGTGCAGGTTACTATGTGTACCAGATGGTTAGGTCGAATGTGTAGTACTAAGTGCAGGCTACTATGCATACCCGATAGCTTCGATCACATGTATGGTACTAAGTGTAGGCCACTATGTGTAAGAGACGTTTTTGGTCACAGGTGTAGTACTAAGTGCAGGCTACTATGTGCACCAAATAGCTTCGGTTAGAAGGGTGGTAATATGTGCAGGCCACCGTGTACCTGTTATTATTTCGATGAGTTCAACGGGAAATTGACTAAGTGAAAATACATGTGATCATATAATGAATAGTGTAATTGAATATGAGAGATTATGTAAGAGTGAAATTTGTAACAAAACAGTTTTGGACAGCAGCAGTTGTGTGACTTTGAAAAATCACCAAAAATGGTGAAAATCGAATTATAAGTTGAATAGCATATGAAATAAAATCTTATTGAGTCTATTTTCAGATAAAAGAAACAGTGAAAGCAAAAGAATTTTGTATTCTGTGATATTTGAATTGTTGTGAGACAGAGTTAGAATGATTTCGGAATCCCCTATTTTGATTTTAGAAAATCATTACAAATTGTAAAAAATAATTATGGGTTATAAATTATATGATTAAAATACTTATTGAGTCTATTTTCTAAATAAATAAACAAAAACATTATCCAAATCTTGTACGAAGAGATACTTAATTTTTAGTGCAGAGGGGTCAGAACTGTCAGACAGCGAATCAAGGGTGAATTTAAAGAATAAAATGTACTTATTTGTTAGACCAAAAATTCTGAAAGTTTTATGGTTAGAAGATATGTGAGTCTAGTTTTATAGAAAATTAGAAATTCTCAATTTGGAGTTCTGTAGCTCTGGATATAAAAAATTAGTGACTGTGATTTGAGAAAATAGCTTAACTGGACTTTGAATAAATAGAGAGAAATTGAAACATAGCATGTTAATACATTGCTTATTATTTTTCATGCGAGCTTACTAAGCGTAAAGCTTAGTCCCTCCTTTCCATTTCTTTTAGTGTTGTCGGGTTGGCTTGGGGTTGGAGATCGTCGGAGGCAGCATCACACTATCAAGCCAATACCTTTGGAATATTGTTACATATGTTAGAATTATCAAGTGAGTGGCATGTATAAGGACCTAGTTTTAAAACATGTGTTATTATAATTTGGCCAAATGTATTAGCCTATATTGAGCTATTGATTATGGCTTGAAAATCTAGCTATTCATGTTATGTCTAATAATTGTGATGTGAATATGTTTGTTTGCCATGCATAGTTAGTAATATGTCATGTGTGTTGAATGCATGTTTTATGACCAATCGAGGTGGTCATGACCATGAATTGGATGTGTCTTAATAAAGGGTGTTTAATCACTAAAATGTTGCAATGAATTTTGATTATGATGTGTATAAAGTTGTAAGGGGTTATGGGTAACATAAAGGCTTGGAAAATAGCCGAAGAGTCAACTACACGGGGTGAGACATGGCCGTGTGTCTTAACTGTGTGAGGGACACGGTCTGGTGACACGGGCGTGTAACCCTGTTTCATGAGAAAAATTTCTAAGTTTTCCCAAAACCTTCCAAAATTCTCGATTTAGTCCCAAACTCTTTCTAAAGTATGTTTTGGGCTTTGTAGACCCAAATAAGGGACTATGTGCAAGTGATTGAATGTTTCAAAATATGCATGAAAAATTTTATGACCCGATTTTATGAAATTGTGTACGTTTAAGTTCAGTAATGCCTTGAACCCTATCCCGGGGTCGGATACGGGTAAGGGGTGTTACATATTATCATGCATAATTAAGTTACATGAATTTACCTTAACAATCGCTCGTACAAGAAATTCTACTAATCCGAGAATTTTTCTTTTCCTCGATCTAGCTTTGAAGTTGAGTTATCCGGATCTATACCAGTGAATTTAATTATCAATTTCTCACATTTCATATTCAATTAAACTCAATTTACACCATAGGCAAAATTACCATTTTGCCCCTAAAATTTTCATAAATTTCAATTTCATCCTTAGGCTCAGAAAATGAAATTTATGCAATTTAATCCTTATGCCAAGCCTAACCAAAATTTTAATATATCATTTACAGCACATGTATTTCATAAAATTTAGAATTTTTCTTCAATTTTCACAACTTTACAATTTAGTCCCTAAATCACATTTCCATCAAAATTCACTTTGTAAAAGTTGTTTATCTATCAACAACCTTTCATTTTCTATCATAAATTTCAAATTTTCAGCATATTCATCCATGAAAAAATTTTTATACTTTGATAACTTTTCAATTGATCCCCAATCTAGATAGATTAGGTTATCCCGATCTCAAAAATATAAAAATTACTAAAAACGAGACAAGAATACTTACCCAGTTAAACTTGATTAGTTTTTTCTCTCTCTCCAAGGGTTTCCATGTATTTTGGGGATGAATATGATAATAATATGATGATATTTCTTATTTATTAATTTATCATCTTTTAATTATTTTGCTTTCCAATTTAGTCATTGCCATTTTTCTAAATTTCCGTGGATGATCCATCAAAAATATCTACTAACTTTTATTTAATGGTCTAATTACCATATAAGGACCTCAAATTTTAAATTCCATAGCTATTTGATCCTCTTAGCTACTAGGATCCAACTTTTGCATTTTATGCAATTTGGTCCTATTTTGTAATTAAGCACATAATTGATAAAATTTTCTTATCAGAATTTTCATATGACATTTCTATCATAATGCAGACCATGCAAAAATATAAAAATAAATTTTCTTTCTGGCTCGGATTTGTGGTCCCGAAACCACTATTCGGATTTCACTGAAAATAGGCTGTTACACAGGGAATAATTTGAAACAATTTTGGAAGTTTAGGAAATAATAACAATAATTTTGATTTCAATGGTCACACACCTGTATGGCCAGGCTGTGTGCCTCATACGGCCGAGACACACGCCTGTGTGGCCAGGCCGTGTAACTCTCTGACTTGGGTTACACGCCCATGTGTGTTGTCGTGTGTGACACGCGCCCATGTGGCCAGGCTGTGTGCACCCAAAAGTACCTCAAAACTTAAGTTTACCATTTCGTATTTACTTAGACACTAAGAAACTCAATTACGAATCGTTTAACCTATTCAAAAAACGATTAAACATGCCCAAAATACACCAAATTCATCACCTAATATGCCTAAATGTACCCTCATTGGTACCACATTTTAGATGTTCAAATACATCAACAACACATCAAACATTCAAGACTTTCATTCCTATCACACTTACCATATTTGAACTAACTTCCAAACTTCTAAAGTTACCAAATATGAAGCTAAGCACATACCAAGCATTATACTAAGCTACCAAACTTTAAACTATCACATACCAAAATATAAACTAGATTAGCATGCCAACATAGCCTCAACCACAACCATATACACATTTAACCATCATTTCACTAGAAACTAAGTTAACAACATCTTATAAACGATATCAACAACAGACTCCTTAGTTACATACCATTACAAAATAAAATATCACCACACTTGAGCTCCGGATTTGTGATTTGATGTTGAGTCGGCAACAATTCGAACAGTACCTAGCCTACTCACGGAAAACAAAACCACACGCTGAGTAAAACTCAGTGGTATTTTAATAATCCGAATAACATAACTTGATGTAAGTATTTAAAATGAAAATGCAACAAGTAAGCTATGTTCATGTGTTTCAATTCAATAGTATAATTTTTGCTCATTCCTTATCCACATCTATTAAGATTTTCACATGTTCAAATATATGAGTATATATATCAATGGCATTTCATTTAACATTTGAATACATCATCTCATGCAATGGCATGATTCACATCTTTGATTAATACTTGAATTCATTTAAGTTTCACATCTCAATTCAACATTTCATATTTCACTTCTCATCTCAAAATCATTTCTCATATTTTCCATTTCAATATTTTCTCATCTCATAAATTATTATTTTACTTTCCCTATTAACACGACACGAACTCGAACAAATACACGAATCCAACCAACACACCAATTTGACATCTAGTGCCTCGTCGGAAAAATCTGAAGTAGTAACTGCGCCCAGCGCTATATAAATTGGCACCCAATGCCTCATCTACTCGATGTCGAAGTAATCCATATACACTCCCTATCCTATAACACGCCATCTATATTCGATTTAGCCTGATATGCTTAATAAGGATTCATTTCACTTTTCAATACAACCAATGTCTCAATTTCATGAATATATATCATCACATATAAGAATATATTCAATTTGATAATAATCACATTTTTCTCAATACACATATATTCATAATCAATATATTCCATAATATACAAAATCAATCTGTTTCATTTCGCTTATGAATTTAATTCAATTCCTAAGTACCAAAGTACTCACCTCAATTGCTTACCATATGCAACCAATTATATATGCAATAATCTACTATTTAATTCGAATTATAGAAACACAAACCGTAATTTCTGAGCTCTTCGACGTCGATTTTATAATTACCCTTTTTGCTTGAGGATTTCAGTACGACGTTAGCTACAGAATGAAACAATTAAATCACATTAATATTACACATTTCAACTTTATATTAAATTTCAATTTTCACACTATATTTTTCTTATTCTTCAATTTAGTCCCTAAATCGAGACTAATTTTAACCTTCACAATTAACTTCATATTTTTATACTAATTTCACTCGAGACCACAATTAGCTTCCTCTTTTCTAATTCAACCCCAAAATTTCAAAATTTTCACAATTTAGTACCTATTATTCAAAATCAACAATTAATTCCACAATTTAGTCCTTTTCCATTTCTAACTTAAAAATCTATCTATTTAATACCTAATACTTAAACTATTCAACAATGTCAACATTTAAAATCTTAAATAATACTAAAAATTACAATATGGGTCGGGTAGCCCTAAGTATCGGGATTCCAAAAATATAAAAATTACAAGTGTAGGGACTAAATTGCACTAACCAATTTGGATTTGAACTTCAAACCCCCAAGTGTCGTGAACTTCTTCTCCTTTTTCTTTCATTCTTTTTGTAACAGCCCGGTTTTAGTTAAATCAAAATAGTGGTTTCAGAACCACAAATTCGAAGTCGTAAAATTATTTTAATATTATTTTTGGTGTTTATAGTATGTGAATTAATGTGTGTGAAACTTTTGTGTGAAAATTTTATTGTTTGTGTGCTCAATTTGATAAAAGGACTTAATCGCGTAAAATGCAAAAGTGACTTGCTATTTGTTAAAGTGCTATATTGCTACAAATTTTATAATGTGGGGTCCTTATGTTGATATTTGACCATGGAATTTTAGCATGGACGGTTATGGACATGAGTTATAATCTTTTCATATTATTTTATAAAGGTTAAAATAGTAATTTATGTGTTATAATGTAATTAAATAAAACAAAAACATAAAAACCATGCATGTTGTTCATCTTTTGGCTAAAACTTGAGAAAGAAAAAGATTTCTTGAGCTTTTGTGTATTCAGCACTCATTTTGCTTGATTGAGGTATGTAATTTGCTCGGTTTTTGATAATTTTTACGTTTTTGAGATCGTTGTTTCGAATACTAGCTAGCCCATGCTTGAACTTTTGAATTGGTTGTGAATTTTGTGATATGCCATTTTTGGTAGCTTGAGATTTTTGTAGTTTGATGATGAAAAATAAATCTTTGTTGATAGATTATTATGTTTAATTAAGTGATTTTTGATAAAAATGTGTATTAAGGACTAAATTGTTAAATTTGAAATTTGAGGGGTTAAAATGTGAAATAAATGAAAGATATGGGCTTATATGATATAATGGAATATTCGGCCAAGCATGTGTATAAGGAAATTATGTATATTTTGTGTTTTGTGAAATAAGGACTAAAATGTTAAAGTGTGAAAATATAAGGGCCAAAGTATAAAAAGGCCTAATTATGTATTTTTGGATTGAATTGATTAAATGTGTGATTAAATTAGTGAAATCTAAATTTATTTAGATCAAGAATGAAAGAAAACAAAATTAGATCGGGGGAAATCGAAAGTGGTCGAATAGTCGTTCCGGTCTGTTCGTGTCTGTACGAGGTAAGTTCATAAGTAAATAAATGTTGTTAAATTCAAATGTATATGTATTATATATGCCGAATTGAATTCTAAATAAATATATGTATGTGCCAAATTGAATTAAGCATTGAAGTGTTACGAGCTTGAATTTATTGAATTACGACGTCCGAAAGCCCCGTACGAACCATAAGAATAGTATAGGATACGTATGTCATGACAATAGGGCTTTTGATGTGTGATTCCTGTAAGACCATGCCTGGGACATTGGCATCGAAGTGAGAAAATGTGTAAAACCCTATCTGGGACAGTGGCATCGATATGTGATAGCATGTAAGACCATATCCGGGATATGGCATTGTACAAGTTTATATTGATTTTCGTGTATCCTTGTCAATTCCGAATGGTTCAACGGGCAATGTCGAGTCAAGATCAAATGTGAAATTGAGCTAAATGGTTCAGGTACGTGTGAAATTAAATGTTCATGAAAGTAAGGTAAGTGTAGTACTTGAGGTGATAATATGAATTATGTATGATAAAAAGGTGATTATATATATGTATATGAGATTGATCATATTCAGCCAACTTGAATTTATAATGCAAATGTTCTTTTGATGATTTATTTTCTTATGGCTTGCTAAGCTTTCCAAGCTTACTTTGTGTGTTCATTCGGTGTTTTATAGATTTTGGAAGTTAGTTACGAGCTCGAGGATCTCAAGAATTATCGTCAGACTATTGACTATCATTCGGTACTTTTGAAGTTTGAAACTTTGAACATATGGCATATATAGGCTAGTTTAAATATGTTTGGTTTTGAATTTGTATATTTATGTAGCCATGGAAAAATGGTTTATATGCTTGAAGTGTTTGGTTTTATGATTCGGCAATGAGTAATAAAAAGTATGATGAACAATCAGCCATGAAATTAGCTCATTTGGAAATGTGTTTTATGGTATAATTTGTGTGGTAGATGGATGAGTCTTTGAATTGTGGTGCATGTATCTATAAGCTATGTGATGAAATTGCTCTAAATTGTGAAATCTGTATTTGGTGTGGTTTATTATTGACTTATTTTGGATGTACAATTTTTCTAGTGAATTGGCTTGAAAGTGATAAATGAGGTGTATGCATTTTTGGTCTTATAAGTAGTATATTTTGGAAGTATGATATGTGGTTATTTTGTGTGTTATATGATGACATGATTCGGCATGAATAAATAGGTAAAAAGATAGAAAGATTAGTATATCATTGATGGTGCATTGGTTATTTAGGTACAATTTGAAATGGTAATTAATGTACATGTTTTAAAATGGTTTCGTTTGAGCTTTTGAGGCTAAATTTAATGATCGAATATAGGGATAATTAATTTATTGTGTTTATCTGTTTTGGGGCATGATATTTAGCATGCGAATTGGTGTACTTAAAATTTTTGTTTATGTTCAAAAATTGTTTAACGTGGCTATAGTGTAATGCACATAGGTTGGTAATGTTTACAAATGTATTTGGTCTTATAACGAAGCTTGATTATGTTTTATATTTTTATGCCTAATAAGGTGTGTGAAAAGCTTAACCTAAGTAAATGTGCGCATATGCATAACATACAAATTGCTATTTTTATAAATTAGTTAATGAATTGGGTTAACCATAATTTGGTATTTGTATTTAGAAATGGCTTTCATTTTAGAGTGTTATGCGCATGTATATATCTTATAAAATGATATATTTGATATTTAGTTAAAGATATGGATTGATATGACTTACTATGCTTATGTGCATAGTTTATAAAATAGTATGGCTAGAAGTTTGCTGATGAAATAAATATATTCAGTGGATGATTTGACATAATCTTAGTATATATGATGTATTGTTATAAGCTTGAATATATTATAAATATTTGAATGGTATGAATATGATAGTAAATAGGTTCAAACAATGGGTTTGTAAAGCAAGCAATATTTTATTGATGTATGATAGTTTGGTTCTAACTTTTAAATAGGTTAAGAGTATTGATTGACTGAATTTTAAAGTATGACTTGTAACGTGAATATTGATACATGAAAAGTGATAAATGATTGTGCTAAACTGTCTTTTGTTCAGTAATGCCTCGTAACCCTAATCTGGCGACGGATACGGGTTAGAGGTGTTACATTTGATTGGTATCAGAGTTACGATTTAGTCGATTCTAGAACTAACGTAGCGCTTCTGAGTCTAGCTATACATGCCATATTTATAAATTGGGATAGTGTGATGATTCTTGACAATTGAAAATGTGTTTTCATATAGTAAATGGATCCCAATCGAGCCGTAGCTGATGACGTGGAAAGTAATGCACCCGCTCCCGCTCAAGGGGCAGTGCAATATGATTCTAGACTTGTTTGGAGTAGCCACGAGGAAGAGGCTAAACAAGCCTTCTTCCAAATGATGAACAAATGGTTCACACAGTATATACGGACAAATCCAGCTGCTCAACAACCTTCACCCCCGCCTAATCCTCCCTAGATACATGTAATACCTCAAGTTACTGATCCAATATGATTAAATAAGCCTCCAATTGATAAAATTAGAAAATATGGGGCTGAAGAATTCAGGGCTACTATAGATGATGATGCTGAACGAGTCGAGTTTTGGCTTGATAATACGATTTGTGTGTTTGATGAGCTATCATGTACCCTTGATGAATGTCTCAAATGTGTTGTATCTTTACTACGAGATACAGCGTATCACTGGTGGAATACACTAGTATAGATGGTTCCAAAAGAACGGGTTTCCTGGGAGTTCTTTCAGACTGAATTCCGAAAGAAATATATCAGTCAATGATTTATTGATAAAAAACGCAAAGAATTTCTCGAGTTAAAATAGGGTCGCATGACAGTGACAGAATACGAACGAGAATTTGTGAGACTTAGTAGATATGCTCGGGAATATGTTCCGACTGAAGCTATAATGTGTAAAAGATTTGAAGACGGGTTGAATGAAGACATCAAGCTGTTAGTCGGGATTTTAGAAATAAAAGAGTTCGTGGTACTAGTCGAGCGAGCATGCAAAGCTAAAGAGCTCGGGAAAGAGAAAAGAAAAGCTGACTTTGAAGCTAGAGATTCACGAAAAAGATCATTAAGTAAGTTATTTCAGTCGTCATCAAAGAAATTCTGAGATGATTTTAACCGTTCAAAAGCTACTGTAGGTTATTCTAGACGAGATCGAGACAGACCACCTGTGATTTTGAAAGCCACCTCGATTGCTAGTGTTGGTAACATAACTTAATTCGTGAATGCTCTGAGTTGGTTGAGCAAAACACAGTGCAGAATACGAGACCGAGTAACACGTTAGCTCGAGGTAGACCAACCAGAAACATGGGTAATGTGAGTGGTAGCTAGAGAATGAGTAAAGACACAGCTGTTAGATCTGAAGCCCACGCACCTACCAGAGCTTATACCATCCGCGCTCATGAAGAAGCTTCGTCTCCTAATGTTATTACCTGTACTTTCACTCTCTATGATACTAGTGTTGTTGCATTGATTGATCCTGGATCGACTCATTCTTATATATGTGAAACTTTAGTATCTAGTAAGACTTTGCCTGTAGAGTCTACTAAATTTGTGATTAGAGTATCAAACCCCTTAGGCGGATGTGTCTTGGTTGATAAAGTATGCAAGAACTGTCCGTTGATGATTCAAGATTCCTATTTTCTGGCTGATCTGATGTTGTTGCCATTCGACGAATTTGATATAATTCTGGGTATGGATTGGTTAACATTGCATGATGAAATAGTGAACTGCAAATGAAAGACGATTGATCTGAGATGTTAGGATGATGAGATAATTCAGATTGAGTCTAATGATTTAAATGGTTTGCCGGCAGTGATTTCTTCGATGTTAGCTCAGAAATATGTGAGAAAGGGTTGTGAAGCCTATTTTGCTTATGTGCTCGACTCTAAAGTGACTGAAAAGAAGATTGAATCAGTACCAGTTGTGTGTGAATATCCGAAAGTGTTTCCGGAAGAGTTACCGGGTTTACCACTGATCAGGAAAGTTGAATTTGGTATTGAGTTAGTGTCGGGAACAACTCTGATATCGATAGCTTCGTATAGAATGGCACCGATTGAATTAAATGAATTGAAAGCTCAGTTGCAAGAATTGACAAATTGAGGTTTCGCGCGGCCGAGTTATTCTCCCTGGGGTGTACAGGTGTTGTTTGTGAAAAAGAAAGACGGAACTATGAGAATGTGCATCGATTATCGACAGCTCAATAAAGTGACCATCAAGAATAAATATCCTCTGCCACGTATAGATGATTTATTCGATCAGCTGAAAGGAGCTATAGTGTTTTCTAAGATAGATTTGAGATCGGGTTACTATCAGATGCGAGTTAAAGACTCTGATGTGCCGAAAACTACTTTCTAAATGAGGTACGGGCATTATGAGTTTTTAGTTATGCCTCTCGGATTAACGAATGCACCTGCTATTTTTATGGATCTAATGAATCAGATCTTCAGATCGTATTTGGATCGATTTGTGGTTGTGTTTATAGATGACATCTTAATTTATTCTCATAATGAATTCGAGCATGTTGAACATCTGAGAATAGTGCTACAAACTTTGCGTGATAAGTAGTTGTTTGTAAAGTTTAATAAATGTGAATTCTGGTTGCGCGAAGTCGATTTTCTGGGGCATGTTGTGTCAGCATCGGGTATTCGAGTGGATTCGAGCAAGATTTTGGCGATATTAGATTGAAAGCCTCCGAGAAATGTATTCGAAGTCCGAAGCTTTTTGGGACTTGTTGGTTATTACAGACGATTCGTAAAAGTTTTCTCTATGATTGCAACCCCGATGACGAGACTGCTACAGAAAGATGTTAAGTTCGTGTAACATTTCGATTTAAGGTCTAGTCAGAACAGTGATTTCGAGACCAAAAATTTGACATAAAAAAATTATTTTTATTATATTTTTATGGTCTACAATTTCACAAGATGATTTCGTGAAAATCTCGTTTGAAAATTTTGACGTTTGGGCACTCAATTTGGTCAAAAGGGCTAAATTGTAAAAAGTACAAAACTTGATTTCTAGAAGCTAGAGTGTCTAATTGCTATGAAATTTTAAATTGGAGGTCCTTACATGGGAATTAGACCATTGGTTAATTTGTTGGACAAAAATGGATATGAAATAGGTGAAATAGAATATTTTTAAGTTAGGGGCATTTTTGTCATTTAGTAATTAAAATGAATTAAAAACAAAATTAAAAGCCAATTTTTGTCCATCTTCAAGATATGGTTGAAACTTGCATGGAGAAATCATGGCTAGGATTTTCCAAGCTTCTAAGCTCGATTGTAAGTCCATTTTTGCCCCATTTTTAATGATTTTTACGTTTTTGAAATCCTCGTAACAAGATCTAGCTATTTCTACCATTTATTTGAGCTAGGGTTGATGTTTAAAAATTTACCCATGTGCTACATGTGTGTATTTTGATGTTTAAGGGAGGAATATAAATGTTTGTTGTCTGTTAAACAACTTTTACTAAGTAGTTTTTGGTGAAAACGCTAAAAAGGACTAATTTGTAAAAGTTATAAAATTTATCATAAAAATGTGATTTAGTGGAAATTTTTGGCTGGTATAGTTATGAGAATGATTCTTCTAGGCTTAAAGTACAAAGAAATTGAATAAATTTCATTTTACGAGCCTAGGGGTAAAAATGTAAATATGATAAAGTTTAGGGGAAAACGTAATTTTGTCATAATATGATATTTGGGTCACAATGAATAATGTGACTAATTA
Organism: Gossypium longicalyx; assembly: GCA_025698465.1. NCBI lineage: Eukaryota > Viridiplantae > Streptophyta > Magnoliopsida > Malvales > Malvaceae > Gossypium > Gossypium longicalyx. The sequence goes on from CM046997.1 coordinate 62,644,320, forward strand.
GTAAGCTAAATGTGATATTATAGATAAATGAAAACAAGATTCGGACTTAGATCGGGGAAAAATAAGTATTTGACGGTTAAGTCGTTTTTTCACCATTTTTGGTGTCGAAGTAAGTTTGTATGAAAATAATGCAACATGTTATTTTTATTACATGTTAAATACTTAAATAAACATGAAAATGGGTTGATTCTATTGTTGTGTTGTATTGAATGTGCAATGTACAAATATTGAATTGTATGAAAATGTCCATAATCCTGAAATTGAGTGAAAAGAGTTATAAATCGTTCGAATACTGAATTCTGATGGATAAGTTATTTCTCACATGGAATGGTATCCTGCATGTGTTGCAGAAAGGATTTAGCCTAGATGGGTAATCCATTGATCTCAGTGTAGAAAGGATTTAGCTCGGACGGGTAATCCTGAAACGAGCCTATCGATCATATGTTTCAATTAGAATTTAGCCTGGACTGGTAATCCTAATTGACTGGATTTAGCCTGGACTGGTAATCTAGATTAGACTCTGTAGGGAATTCTTTGTCACAAAGAGGATTTAATCTGGACTAGTAATTCGGCAAAGCCCTTAGAGTACATGGCATAACTAGAATTTAGCCTGGACTAGTAATTCTGCTATAAAAGATGTGGCTCGAGAGAGTGTACCGAAAGGGGTACTACTGAATATGAATTGACGGTCAGTAAATTGTACATCTAGAGTGTACTAAATGATGAAATATCAATCGAGAATTCAATGATTCAATGGATAAAGTACATGTAAATGACTTGAGAAATATGAATTTGAATGTGTACATGATATAATGAGCTCATCTATGCATATTGATATACAAGTGACTAACATGTTGATTGAGTGTAGGTATTTAGTAAAAATTACCTTGATCGATGGAATGTATGGTTAAGTATGCCCATGAGAAATAACAACTTTTATATTGAGCTCTATTGTGTAAATGAGTATAGGATCCATGAAATGGTGAGTTCATAATTAGTTGGAAACGATCTTATGATGTTATCATTGTATTGCACTAAAACAATTTTGTACAGTAGTAGTAGTCCAACTTTGAAAATCCGTAAAAAATTGTGGAAGTCGAATTATAGGTTGAATAAAATATGAAATTAAATCTTATTGAGTCTAGTCTTACATAGAAGAAATAATATAAGCAAAAGAATTTCATATTATGAGATATTTGAACTTTTGTGAGACAGGGTTAGAATGATTTCAGATTCCCCTGTTCTGGATTTAGAAAATTATAAAACATTATATGAAAATAATTACGGATTGGAATTTATATTACTAAATCCTTAATGAGTCTAATTTCAAAATAAATAGATGGGAACATTATCTGAATCTCGTACTTTGAGATAATTAATTTTTAGTGAAGAGGGGTTGGAACTATCAGACAACTAAATAGGGGAGAATTTAAAGAATAAACTGTACTTACTAGCTAGACCAAAAATTCTTGACATTTTATGGTAAGAAGATATGTGAGTCTAGTTTTAGGGAAAATTAGCAGATCTTAATTTGGAATTCCGTAGCTCAAGATATAAATAATTTAGTAACTATGAACCGAGAAAATAACTTGAACAAAACATAAGTAAAAGTGTAATTATGATTGTATTACGTTGAGAAGCATGTTGACATGTTGCTTATTATTTTCATATGGACTTACTAAACTATAAAGCTTACTTCCTCCTTTCCATTTCTTTAGTGTTGTTAGGTTAGCTTGGGGTTGGAGATTGTCGGAGGCAGCATCATACTATCAAATTATCAATTTGGGGTATTAATAAACCTTAAGTGTTTTAAAGTGAGTGACATGTATAGAGACTTAGTCTTTTGATATATGCGTTTCATGATTTGGCCAAATGTATTGGCTTATAATGATTCAATTGTATATAGCCATGAGATGTGGCTTATATTGATTATTGGGTTGTAACCCCATTATATGTGCATGCACAAAATGAGCTGAAGGATTGCTATTTATACCAAAATGAGCTGAAGGATAGTGTGATGGTGCTCCGACTGATTCCAACCTTTACGAGCTTCCAAGCACTATAAAACAGAGAAAAATAAGACAAAGTAAGCATTTAATGCTTAGTAAGTTCGCATAACAAACTTACCATTTATATTCAATTTAAGTAATCATGTAAATATCATGCATCTCAACAAATTGACCAATTGCCTAATCATATACACTCAATCAAGCAAGTTAGTCATGAATTTCTAAATACTTTTCAAGTAATAAAGATGAGCTCATCATGAAATAACTTTCATACATATATACTTTTCTTATCATATTTCCATATAACATATACATTTCTATGATAAATCATCTCAAGTTCAGATTAACCATAATAGAACTTTGCCCATTGAATTTATTTGAAATATTGATGCATACACATGTAGTACACTTGAAATGTACGATACTGTAAACCACCAACTCATATTCAGGGGTACCCAATTAGGGCACATAATCAGGATGCACTCTCTCGATCCATATAACAAGGTGCTCATGTGAGCCATGTAATAGAAAGCTTATCCGGGCTATAATAAGAAACTCATAAGAGTTTAGAACAGGAAGCTCATTGAGCTTAACAGGTAACTTAGAAGAGCTATTATTAAGGAGCTCCGAATAGCCATATAGCAGAAAGTTCAAGCGATCCATATCAGGAAGCTCAAAAAGAGCCTATATCAGGACGCTCATAAAAAGCTATGTTTGTGTCCGCAATATATGAAGGATCACAACCGATCATATAATAGAATGCTTACAAAGAGCTGCGGTAGCCCGTAACACATGCAGGTTCACTACCGATCAGGATGCTCGCAAGCACCATATAATGGGAAACTCGAGAGGGCTTATAATAGGATGCTCATTAAGTTATGGTGTATCTGCAACATATGCAAGACTACGACCAATCGGGAAATCCTGTATCCATCGAATTCCATCTATTCAAATGGGGCTTATACTTATCGAGCAATATCAAGCATGAAATTAATTTTATACATTAAACATTTATACAATTCACGCATATTCAACATTCAATTCCAAACATATTAATATACATAATCTAGTTACACGAACTTACCTCGATAAACGTTCGTATACAAGGATCTACCAATCCGATACTTTTTGTTTTCCTCAATCCGACTCCATACTAGGTCTATCTGAATCTATATAAATGAATTTAACATCAATTTAATCCATTTCATACTCAATTTAATTCAATTCACACCATAGGAAAAATTACCAATTTGTCCCTATACTTTCCATAAATGACGATTTTGTCCCTAGGCTTGGAAAATAAAATTCATGCAATTTAATCCTTATTCCAAGCCTAACTTATTTTTACATATAACATTTACAGCACATATATTTCATAAAAATCAGAAATTTTCTGTGAATTTTATATATTTACAATTTTGTCCCTAAATCATAATTTCATGAAAATTCACTTTACAAAAGTTGTTTATCTATCAACAACCTTTCAATTTCTACCATAAATTTCAAAATTTTAGCATATTCATCCATGGAAAAATTTCAACACTTTAATTTCTTTACAAATTGATCCCCAAAATTGATAGATTAAGTTATTACAATCTCAGAAATATGAAAATTACTAAAAACAGGACATGATTACTTACCTAATTAAGCTTGCTTGATTTTCTTTCTCTTTCCTAGGGTTTCATAAAATTTGGGGAAGAAGATGATATAAAATGATGATATTTTCTATTTAATTAAGATATCATCTTTCATTTTTTTTCTTTTTCCAATTTAGTCCTTTTCTTTTTCTAATTTTCCATGGATGAATCATCAAAAATATCTACTAACTTCTCTTAATGGTCTAATTACCATATAAGGACCTCAAGTTTTAAATTCCATAGCTATTTGATACTTATAGCTACTAGAACTCAACTTTTGCATTTTATGCAATTTGGTCCTTTCTATAATTATACATGAAATCGGTAAAATTTTCTTATCAAAATTTTCATACATCTTTCCTATCATAATATAAACAATGCAATAATATTAAAATAAATTTTCTATTTGACTCGAATTTGTGGCCCCAAAACCACTGTTCCGATTTCACTGAAAATGGGCTATTACAGGTTAGGTTAGAACTAGTCAGTCCCTTAGTGGGGGACAAAATGATTGTGAATGGGTGGATGTTGCACAATTGAGGGTTGTGTGGGAAGGGCTATAAATAGCTGCAAAATAACTTTCCGAGAGACTTTCTTTCCACTCTGTTTCATTTTTCTTATTCATCTTCCATGGTTACTCTAAGGAAGCAATAGTATTAGAAAGCTCTACATGGAGTGATGAACGTGAGGTTTAAGTAAAAAAAGTAGAGAAACTAGTAAGCTGGTGACTGCCTGAGTGTGAATACTACAATAAAATATAGAAGTACGCGGCCGTACATCCTCACTAAGGATCACTCAAAGCACTCAAAATGTTTAAGGTTCAAGTAATATGCACTCAATAGTCGAATAAGAAATGCTATTATCATATGCTTGCTTGGAAATCAAATCTCCACCACTATATAAATGAGATGACACACCAATCAAGAGGTTTTTACATGTTGTAATGAGACTTGGGTCAAGGGTATGGAAAATGATAGAAAAGTTGGTTACAGTCGAGAGCCGAGCTGATAAGTTACCAAACTAGAAAAAAGCAGTTGCTGAACTAAAAAAAATTACATCAACAAGAAATAAAGAATGAAAACGAGCTTCTCAACATAATATGAAATTAACGATTCAAACTCAATTCAATTTTTTTTATTTTTTAATTATTCTTTTAGAGTAACGTAAAATTCAGCTATGCAAATAAGGAAACATAGTCAGGCAACTGACCAAATCAAATCTCGACAAAAAAGGAGTCAATAAAAAGGATAATTTTACAACATTTATATGGGTTACATGTTAACATTAACGAGTTAGAAAAAATGTGTTAGGATCAATAGGGTTTATTAGGGGTTAATGTAACATCCCAAATTAGGCCTAGTCAGAATAGTGGTTTTGAGACCACAAATCTAAAATATAAATAATTATTTTATAATTCTCATGAGGTCTATGATATGATTGCATGCTTGTGTGAAAGTTTCGTGAAGAAATTCTATGTATAAAATGTCCAATTGAATTTTAGGGACCAAATTGAATAAGATGCAAAACTTGCTTTCTAGAAGATTTAAGTATGAAATTGCTTTAGATTATGAATTAGAGGGTCCTAATTAGCAATTTGACCAATTTCTATAATTTTGGACAAAAATGGACGTGCATAGGAAAAATTTGAAAGAAAGACTCTAAGGGCATTTTGGTAATTTGGTAATTAAAAGAATAAAAAGGGAAAATCAAAGCAAAAATGTGTCCATCTTCTCCAAGTGCTAGCCAAATTTCTCAATAGTCATAGCTAGGGTTTTGTTCAACATTTCCAACCTTGATTGTAAGTGCTCCCTAGCCCCTTTTTTTAATGTTCTTTGTATTTTTGAAATCTTTGAAGCATGATCTACCCATTTCTAGCTATATTTTGAGCTAGTGTTCATATATTAAATTTGACCCATGTGTAACATGCATGTATTTTTTTGATTAATGGAGGAATATGAATGTTTGATGCATGATAAACATCTTTTACTAGGTGATTTTTAGTGAAAACACCTAAAAAGGGGCCTTGTTTGTAAAAGTGTAAAAGTGGGTAGTAAAAATGTAAAATAAAGGAAAATGTGGGCTGAAATGAGCATGGTATAGGTTCGGCTAGGCTTGGGTAACAAATAAAATGCATGCATTTTATTTTATGAGCCTAGTGACTAAATTGTAAATAAATGAAAATTTAGGGGTAAAAAGGTAATTTCACCAATGCATGAATTATGGATTGATTTGAATAATGAGATTAATAAACAAGTTAAATTTGGCATTATCGATCAAGAAAAACGTGATACGGGTCTTGATCGAGGGAAAAATAAAATATACGACGATTAGGCTCGATTTCCATCATTTTGTACCAAGGAAAGTTCATGTATAAATAATACAATGTTGTATTATGTTTTAATGCTTTACTAATGTATGAATTTCTAGGTTTAATTGTTATGATGAGTGTATGAATGACATAATGGTCAATGAGAACAAATTTGTGAACGAGTTCGACTGAGATGTGACATCGAGAAAATCTCATTTGAACCTTACGAATAATTTAGGATACAATGTGACATGTCACTAGGAATTATGTGGTTATGAGCTCATGAGATTATGTATATATGTGATTATGTGAATCCGGGTGCTAGTCATGCACATCCTACCTGTGGCTGGATAGCCCGGCATGTGTTGCGGGTACCTATCAGCTTGTGTGAGCAGCTCGAGTAGTTATGTCCTGACTGGCAACTTGTGTGAGCAGGCCCGTAATTAGCTCGTGAGTGAGCAATACGTGATTGTGATATGAGGTAGCATGTGGCTACGTTTGAAGCACTATGTGCAAGTCTTCCGTGTATCCAATAATATTCTGAGTGTTCAACGGGCAAACTTGTGAGTCAATCGACAAGTAAATCAATGAAGAGGGAATATGACATTGTGATTTGAGTTGGTACAGGTATGTATGATAAACTCACATGTATGAGCTCAATATGTGATGAATTTTTGGTAAGATTGAAAATGTGTAAGTTATGTCTACAAATTTAAGTTATATCTATGAGTTCAGAATAACACATAAGTAAATCTATGCTATGTCACAATGTATATATATACATGTCTATGATTATTGTTGCTATTTATTTGCATGTGAACTTACTAAGCTTCATGCTTACTCCCTTCTCTGTTCCCATTTTCTTATAATATCGCCAAGCCAGCTCAGGGATCGAAGAAAGTCGGAGGCTAAATCACATTATCAACTGGACATTTGGGGTATAGTTAGTCTCAATATTTTTAGTATGGCATGTATAAGGACTTGGTCTTTTTGTTATATGTCATATTGGTCTAGTTAAATATGTTGACTTATAGAAATATTTGATTTATTTTGTATATGGCCATGTGATATGGTCCATGTTAATCATTTGGGTTGTAACCCTAATCAATTATACATGTATGTAATGTTTTTATGTTTGATGTGTTTATTTGTGGATAAGATGTGTGATGAAGGCACATGTGCTAGGTGAATAAATTGTGGTTAATAAGTATACTCAATCTATGGTATAATTAGGTAAATTAAAAGTAGGTTTAGCATAATGAATGAATATGAAATTGGTGTGGAATGCCAAATGAAAGTATGATGTTTTGGATAAGCAACATGTTGTCATTACAAAGGCATGGCATAATCACATTTGTAAGTCTTTAAGTGACTAAATGTACTAGGTTGCATGTCATCTTAAATGAATGAGTAAATGAGTATTTAAGGGTGACAAGTGGCTTGGAAAATAGCCTTAAATTTGTCCACACGGGTAGACACACGGGCGTATGTCTAGGCCGTGTGTGACACACGGTCTGCCCTAGAGGCGTGTGGTTAGACTGTGTGTCCCCTGCACCCTAATTATTGCAAACAGAATGCCCAGTAGTAAACACACAGGGAGAGACACAGCTATGTGTCTCAACCGTGTGACAGGCACGGCCTTAAGACATGGGTGTGTGCCTAGGCTGTGTGAAGTCTGCACTTAATTTCGAAAATTTAATTTGCCACACGGCCTAAGCACACGGGCATGTGACTTGGCCATGTGACCCTATTTGTATGATGATGTCATAGTTAGAGAGTTACACGTGCTGAGGACATGGGCGTATCCTAAGCCAAACGGACATGTGTAATCACACGGCCTACCCACACGAGCGTGTGACTCCCAAAGTAGGAAATTTTTTCTAAGTTGCCCTAAGGTTTTCTAAAGTCCTCGGCTAATCTCGAATCACCTTCAATGTATGTTTTGGACCTCGTAGGCCCTTATAAGGGACAATTTGTATGAAATTGAAAAGTTTTAAATTTGAACAAAATTTTATGGCCGATTTTAAGTAAATGTTAATGTTTTAGCCCAGTAATGCCTCGAACCCTGTCCTTGCGTCGGATACGAGTAAGGGGTGTTACATCTGAGCTACGGTTTAGTCAATTCTTGGACTAATGTAGCATGTATACGTGTCTAGCTATACATGCCATACAATTATTATGATAGTGTAATGACTCCTGACGATTTTAAAATGTGTTTTCATATAGTCAATGGATCTCAACAAAGCAGTGGTGGATGATGTAGAATGCAAGGCACCTGCTCCCGCTAAAGGGGCAGTGCCAGTTGAGAGTAGACCTGAAACTATTAGTAGAGGAGAAGGAGGCAGAGAAGCCTTTCTCCACATGGTGGACACCCGGTATACGGAGTTCGTTTGAAAAAACCCGAATGCTCAACCCCCTCCACCCCCACCTATTCCTCAACCTATCCCTTTAGCACCTCAAGGTATGGACTTTGTGAGACTGAATAGACCTCTAGTGGATAAGTTTCGGAAACAATGAGCCGAAGAGTTCTAGGCTAGTAAGATGATGACCCTGAAAGGGCAGAGTTCTACCTCGAGAATACCCTTAGGGTGTTTGATGAGTTATCATGCACTCTTGAGGAATGCATGAAGTGTGTTGTGTCCCTCTTGAGAGACTCGACCTACCAGTGGTGGAACACCCTTGTGTCAGTGGTACCAAGGGAGAGAGTTAATTGGGAGTTCTTCTAAGAAGAATTCCGTAAGAAATACATTAGCCAAAGATTTATTGATCAGAAAAGGAAGGAATTCCTCGAGTTAAAGCAGGGTCGAATGACAGTAGCGGAATATGAGCGTGAATTCGTGAAACTGAGAAAATACGCTCGAGAATATGTATCGACTAAGGCCATCATGTGCAAAATATTTGAAGATGGATTAAACAAAGATATTCGATTGTTGGTGGGTGAACTTAAACTGAGAGAATTTGTTGTGCTCATGGAGACAGCTTGTAAAGCTGAGGAATTGACTAAAGAGAAGAGAAAAGCGTAATTAGAGTTTCGAGATTTAAAGAAGAGACAAATAGGTAAATCATTTCAGTCCTCAACTAAAAAATCGACAGAGTTTAATACTCGATCAAGTGTTTCAACTGGGTTTTCAACTAGGAACCATGGGAAACAGTATTCAGGTCACAAGGCTCAAACTACTTCGATAGCGAGTGTAAGTAACGCTCGACCTAATAGACTTGAGTGTTAACATTGTGGCAGACGTTACCCCGGTGAATGCTGGATGAATAGTCGAGCATGTTTTAAGTGCAGTTCAAATGATCATTTTATCAAGGATTGTCCTGAGATGATAAAAAAGGAAAAATTTCAGAGTGCAACATCGAGGGATGCTACTTCTAGAGGAAGACCACAAGAGAATCCAGGAAATAGAGCGAGTAGCAAGGGTGCACCTAGAGAACCGACTAGGAGACACGAGGGTAGAGCACCTATGAGGACTTATGCCATTCGCACTCGCGAAGAGGCTTTATCCCCTGATATGATTACTGGTAATTTATCTCTATAATGCTTCTGTTGTTGCTTTGATTGATCCGGGATCTACCCATTCATATGTATGTGTGAAACTAGTCTCTAGTATGAATATGCCTATCGAGTCTACAGAATTTGTGATAAAAGTGTCAAACCCTCTAAGCAAGCATGTGATAGTCGACCAAGTATGTAAGAATTCCCCTTTAATGATTAGAGGTCATTGTTTTTCGGCTAATCTCATGCTTTTTCAGTTTGATGAATTTGATATAATACTTAGTATGGATTGGTTGACCATGCATAATGTAGGGGTAGACTGTGGAAAGAAAATCATTAAATTGAAATGTGAAAGTGGTGATATCCTTCGGGTTGAATTAGATGAATCGGATAGCTTGCCTATAGTAATTTCTTTTATGACTGCTCAGAGATATATAAGAAAAGGTTATAAAGTGTATATTGCCTTTATGTTGAATACGAAAGAGTCTAAGTTGAAAATTGAGTCAGTGCCGGTAGTATGTGAATATCCAGATATGTTCCCAAAAGAGTTGCCCGGATTGCCTCCAATTAAGGAAGTTGAGTTTGGCATCAAATTAGTTCTGGGCACTGCATTTATTTCGATCGCTCCATATAGGATGGCTCCGACGGAGTTAAAGGAGTTGAAAGTCCAGTTGCAAGAATTGATGGACAAAGGTTTCGCGAGACCCAATTATTCTCCATGGGGTGCACCGATGCTATTTGTGAAAAAGAAAGATGGTTCGATGAGATTGTGCATTGACTACAGATAGCCCAATAAGGTAACCATAAAGAACAAGTACCCCTTACCAAGAATTAATAACTTGTTTGACCAATTGAAAGGGGCCACAGTATTTTCAAAGATAGACTTAAGGTCCGATTATTACCAGTTAAGAGTCAAAGATTCGGATGTACCGAAGACTGCACTTCGGACAAGGTATGGTCACTACGAATTTTTGGTTATGCCTTTTGGTTTAACGAATGCGCTCGCTGTATTTATGGATTTAATAAATCATATTTTCCAATCATACTTGGATAAATTTGTGGTTGTTTTTATTGATGATATCCTGATTTATTCTCGTGATGAGACTGAGCATGCCAAACATTTGAGAATGGTTCTGCAAACCTTGAGAGACAAACAATTGTATGCTAAGTTTAGTAAGAGTGATTTTTGGCTTCGAGAAGTCAGATTCTTTGGATACATTGTCTCGGGTGATGGCATCTGAGTTGATCCGAATAAGGTTTCAGCTATTGTTGAATGGAAACTGCCGCGGAATGTGTTAGAGGTTAGAAGTTTTCTAGGCTTAGCTAATTATTAGAGACGGTTTGTTAAAGGATTTTCCATGATGCCACTCTGATGATGAGACTATTACAGAAGGATGTTAAGTTCGAATGGACGAAAAAATGCCAACAGAGTTTTGAGAAGCTAAAGGTATTATTGACTGAGGCCCCAATTTTAGTACAACCTGAGCCAGAAAAAGAATTTGTGATTTATAGAGATGCATCCTTAAATGGATTGGGTTGTGTGCTTATGCAACAAGGCAAGGTGATAGCTTATGCCTTGAGGTAGCTAAAACCGCATGAGAAGAATTATCCAACACACGATTTGGAGTTGGCCGCCATTGTGTTCACATTGAAGATTTAAAGACATCATTTGTATGGTGAGAAATGTCGGGTGTATACTGACCATAAAAGTCTTAAGTACTTGATGACTCAAAAGGACTTGAACCTACAGCAACGGAGATGGCTAGAGTTGATAAAAGACTATGAGCTAGTGATTGATTATCACCCGGAAAAGACGAACGTGGTCGCCGATGCCTTGAGTAGGAAATCCTTGTTCGCGTTGAGGGATATGAACACTTAGTTGGCCTTAGCAGATGATGGTTCGATTCTAGTCGAGTTAAGAGCTAGACCAATGTTTCTTTAAGATATTTATGAAGCTCAACAAAGTGACGGTGAATTACAAGCCAAAAGAGACTAATGTGAATTGGATATAGAATCAGATTTTTGAATTAGTTTCGATGGTTGCTTAATGTTCCGAGATAAGATTTGTATTCCTAAGAATAATGAGTTGATTCAGAAGATTTTGCTTGAGGCCCATAGTGGTCATTTGTCTATGCATCCGGGTAGTACGAAAATGTATAATGATTTGAAGAAATTTTATTAGTGGTCAAGTATGAAAATAGATATTTCCGAGTTCGTTTCGAGATGTCTGATTTGTCAACAAGTAAAAGCTGAACACCAAGTACCTTCAGGCTTACATCATCCTGTGATGGTTCTCGAGTGGAAATAGGACCATATTACTATAGATTTCGTGACGGGTTTGCCTCTAACACCTAGAAAGAAAGATGCCGTATGGGTTGTGGTTGACAGATTGACCAAATCGGCTCATTTTATATCGGCACGCATTGATTATTCACTTGATAAGTTAGCCAAATTATATATTCTGAGGTTGTGAGACTTCATGGAGTACCTTTATCAATTATTTTGAATAGAGATCCGAGATTTACTTCGCGGTTTTGAAAGAAGTTACAAGAAACTTTGGGTACAAAACTAAATTTTAGTATCGCTTTTCACCCAAAAACTGATAGACAATCCGAGAGAGTAATTCACACACTTGAAGATATGCTCAGATGTTGTTTTCTTGAGTTCCAAGGTAGTTGAGAAAAGTACTTACCTTTAGTTGAATTTGCTTACAACAATAGTTATCAGTCGAGCTTGAAGATGGCGCCTTATGAGGCATTGTATGGATGTAAATGTTGTACACCATTGCATTGGACTAAGCTTAAGGAGAAAAATATTCATGGCATCGATTTAGTTAAGGAAATCGAAGAAAAGGTGAAAGTAATTCGTGATTGTTTAAAAGCTGCATCGGATAGACAAAAGTTGTACACAAATTTGAAAAAAAAAAGAAAATTGAGTATCAGGTCGGTGATAAAGTATTCTTGAAAGTGTCTCCATAGAAAAAGGTTTTGAGATTCGGTAGAAAAGGCAAGTTGAGTCCTCGTTATATAGGACTGTATAAGATTATCGAAAGGATAGGGCCTGTTGCTTATCGATTGGCTTTGATGCCTGAGTTAGAAAAGATTCACGATGTATTTCATGTATCCATATTGCGCCGATATAGATCAAATCCTTCTCATGTGATTGCTCTGACAGAGGTTGAAATCAGACCGGATATGACATATGGTGAGGAACCGGTTAAGATATTAGCTCGGGAAGTCAAGCAATTGAGAAATAAAAGTGTTGCTCTTGTGAAAGTTTTATGGCAAAGACATGGGGTTGAAGAGGCTACATGGGAGCCCGAGGAGGTTATGAGAAAACAGTACCCGAATCTTTTTACTAGTAAGATTTTCGGGGACAAAAATCCCTAAGGAGGAGAATTGTAACATCCAAAATTAGGGCCTAGTCGAAATAGTAGTTTCGAGACCACAAATCCGAAATAGAAATAATTATTTTATGATTATCATGAGGTCCATGATATGATTGCATGCTAGTGTGAAAGTTTCGTGAAGAAATTATATGCATAAAATGTCCACTTGAATTTTAGGGACCAAATTGAATAAGATGCAAAACTTGCTTTCTAGAAGCTTTAAGTATGAAATTGCTTTAGATTATGAATTAGAGGGTCTTTATTAGCAATTTGACCAATTTTTATAATTTTGGACAAAAATAGACATGCATAGAAAAAAATTGAAAGAAAGACCCTAAAGGCATTTTGGTCATTTGGCAATTAAAAGAATTAAAAGGGAAAGTCAAAGCAAAAATGTGTCCATCTTCTCCAAGTGCTAGCCGAATTTCTCAATAGTCATAGCTAGGGTTTTGTTAAACATTTCCAAGCTTGATTGTTAATGCTCCCTAGCCCCGTTTTTAATGTTCTTTGTATTTTTGAAGTCTTTGAAGCATGATCTACCCATTTCTAGCTATATTTTGAGCTAGGGTTCATGTATGAAATTTGATCCATGTGTAACATGTATGTATTTTTTTTTTATTAATGGAGGAATATGAATGTTTGATGCATGATAAATATCTTTTACTAGATGATTTTTAGTGAAAACACCTAAAAAGGGACTTGTTTGTAAAAGTGTAAAAGTGGGTAGTAAAAATGTGAAATAAAGGAAAATGTGGGTTGAAATAACCATGGTATAGGTTCTGCTAGGCTTGGGTAACAAAGAAAATGCATGCATTTCATTTTACGAGCCTAGTGACTAAATTGTAAATAAGTGAAAAGTTAGGGGTAAAAATATAATTTCATCGAAACATGAATTATGGATTGATTTGAATAATGAGATTAATAAACAAGTTAAATTTGGAATTATAGATAAAGAAAAACGTGATACGGGTCTTGATCGAAGGAAGAATAAAGTATACGACGATTAGGCTCGATTTCCATCATTTTGTACCGAGGAAAGTTCATGTGTAAATAATGCAACGTTTTATCATGTTTTGATGCTTTATTAATGTATGAATTTCTATGTTTAATTGTTATGATGAGTGTATGAATGACATAATAGTCAATGAGAATGACTTTGTGAATGAGTTCGGCAGAGATGTGACATCAAGAAAATCTCGTTTGAACCTTAGGAATAATTTAGGATACAATATGACATGTCACTAGGAATTATGTGGTTATGAGCTCATGAGATTATGTATAAATGTTATTATGTGAATCTGGGTGCTAGTCATGTACGTCCTACAGGTGGCTGGGTAGCCCAGCATGTGTTGCTGGTACTTGTCAGCTTGTGTGAGCAGGCCTGTAATTCGCTCATGAGCGAGGAATATGTGATTGTGATATGAGGTAGCATATGGCTACGTTTGAAGCACTATGTGCAAGTCTTCCGTGTATCCAATAATATTCCGAGTGTTTAACAGGTAAACTTGTGAGTCAATCAACAAGTAAATCAATGAAGAGGGAATATGACATTGTGATTTGAGTTGGTACAGGTATGTACGATAAACTCACATGTATGGGCTCAATATGTGATGAATTTTTGGTAAGATTGAAAATGTGTAAGTTATGTTTACAAATTTGAGTTATATCTATGATTTCAGAATAACACATAAGTAAATCTATGCTATGTCACTAATGTATATATATACATATCTATGATTATTGTTGCTTTTTATTTGCATGTGAACTTACTAAGCTTCATGCTTACTCCCTTCTCTTTTCCCGTTTTCTTATAGTATCACCAAGCCAACTCTGGGATCGAAGAAAGTCTGAAGCTCGATCACATTACCAACTGGACATTTGGGGTATAGTTAGTCTCAATATTTTGAGTATGGCATGTATAGGGACTTGGTCTTTTTGTTAGATGTCATATTGGTCTAGTCAAATGTGTTGGCTTATAGAAATATTTGATTTATTTTGTATATAGCCATATGATATGGTCCATGTTAATCATTAAGGTTGTAACCCTAATCAATTATACATGCATGCAATGTTTTTATGTTTGATGTGTTTGTTTGTGGATGAGATGTGTGATGAATGGCACATGTGCTAAGTGAATAAATCATGGTTAATAGGTATGCTTAATCTATGGTATAATTAGGTAAATTAAAAGTAGGTTTAACATAATGAATGAATATGAAATTGGTGTGGAATGCCATATGAAAGTATGATGTTTTGGATAAGCGACATGTTGTCATTACAAAGGCATGGCATAATCACATTTGTAAGTCTTTAAGTGACTAAATGTACTAGGTTGCATGTCATCTTAGATGAATAAGTAAATGAGCATTCAAGGGTGACAAATGGCTTGGAAAATAACCTCAAATTTGTCCACACGGGTAGACATACAGGCGTGTGTCTAGGCTGTGTGTGACACACGGTCTACCCCAGGGGCGTGTGGTTAGACTGTGTGTCCCCTGCACCCTAATTATTGCAAACAGAATGCCCAGTAGTAAACACACGGGCAGAGACATGGCCATGTGTCTCAGCCATGTGACAGGCACGGCCTTAGGACATGGGCGTGTGCCTAGGCTGTGTGATGCCTGCACTTAATTTTGAGAATTTAATTCACCACACGGTCTAAGCACACGGGCGTGTGACTTGGCCGTGTGACCCTAATTGTATGATGATGTCATAGTTAGAGAGTTACACAGGCTGAGGACATGGGAGTGTCCCAAGCCACATGGGCTTGTGTAATCACACGGCCTACCCACACGGGTGTGTGACTCCCAAAGTAGGAAAAATTTTCTAAGTTGCCCTAAAGTTTTCCAAAGTCCTCGGTTAATCTCAAATCACCTTCAACGTATACTTTGGGCCTCGTAGGCCCTTATAAGGGACAATTTGCATGAAATTGAAAAGTTTTAAATTTGAACGAAATTTTATGGCCGATTTTGAGTGAATGTTAATATTTTAGCCCAGTAATGCCTCGAACCCTGTCCCGGCGTCGGATACGAGTAAGGGGTGTTACAGTTAATACAATAGGTAAGTTATTTAAATGTTAGGTTAAACCTAAGTGTCTCTATTATCTCAATATATCAAATTAATAATGTGGTCTCGACATGTATAATCGAAGCAAATTCTAGAATAACAAATCAAGTTGACATACTCACAAGCAAAAATAAAATGAGCACGAAAAAAATGCTCTATAGGCTCAAAAGCTCACAAAAAATTATGGTTTTGATGTCAAACTTGCGAATTTAAATTTTCAAGATAATTCTTCAGTTCAATGAGACAACCTAAAATATTTATTTCTGAAAAACAACTTACCATGTTTGACTCTTTTGTGTCTCAAAGTATAAATCTTACAATGCACAAACTTCCACAAATTATTCCAAAACTAAATCAATATTTAAGAGAGAGAGAGAGAGAGAGAGAGAGAGAGAGAGAGAGAGAGAGAGAGAGAGAGAGAGAGAGAGAGAGTTGAAATTGCTCTGAATTTGGATGATTTCGCCAGAATAGTGAAATCCAGAATCGTAGGCAAGTCTAAATTAAGTACATTGTTTCGAGCACACTAATAAGAAGATATACAAAAATAAAATAAGATAAAGAGACAACAAAATAGAAAAACAATCAATAAAACAATAATAGTAAAAATAAAATAAAAATAAAATAAAACATATAAGTCTAAAATATAAAATAAAAATAACAAGAAAAATAAAAATAGAAATAGAAAGAAAAAATCTAAATAATTCAAAAGAAAATAACAAAAAAATCTAATACTATTTTAATAACCAACTTAACAGAATAAAAATGGAAATAGTAATACTAAAAATAAATAAAAGGAGGATGATTGGTTTGGTGAGTACCCACGGTGGTGTTGGGGGAAGGAAGAAAGAAAAATGAAATGAAAATCCACCAACATTAAAAGAGGGTACATGATCATGTGCCAAGCTATATGAGCCACACGGTCATGTATCTTTTTGAAGTCATGTGGCCTATTAAAAAATTTTAAAAATTTGCTCTAGTGTTCATACAGTCTATGACACGCTCGTATGTCCAGGCCGTGTGCTTCCATTCAGACCGTGTAAGTCAATTTTAAAAAAAAAAAATTTGGCTCCTTGTCTCCCTACCATTACCCATACCCTTGAGCTTGTAAAACTCTACCTTGTTTGGCTTTTTACCACCTAGATTAATCAATGACTTAAACACAACCATGTCTTTGGTAAAATCCTATGAACCTCTCCTTTGCAACATTTTCTTTTAATAAGTCCATCAATAAAAGAGAAAAAATGTATATTTCCCATCCTATCTAGAAAAGTGTAGCATGGATTTTGTAAACTCTTGCACATACGTCTGTAAAGTGCCTTGTTGTGTAAGCCATCATGGTTTGGCACAAGTGTCTTCCTTAGCATGCTAGAGCTAAATTGTTGCCTAAGTTTTATTTGAAATTTTGCTTAAGTCCCAGTTGTAGAATTTTCGTGTTTCAATCTATTCATCTATAACGTAAACACAAGAAAGCAACATTAGTAAAATGCATAAACGCGATAGTTACCTTAATAATTTTTAAATATTTTATTATTATCTTATTATTTTTAATAATTATTTAAAAAATCGTTTCCACAATAAAATTGAAGGAATTGTTTGAATTTGGACAACAAATTTTTTGAACTTATTCAACACTTATAAATTTTAATAAATTTTAATAAATTTTAAAATCAATATGGTTAACCACAAGCTTAAATATTAGAGTTAAAAATAATTTTTAAAATCAATATGGTAAACCACAAGCTTAAATATTAGAGTTAAAAATAATTTTTAAAATCAATTTGATCAACCACAAACTTAAATATTAGAGTTAATTTTTTTTTTTTTCAAAATCACTTTTCACTTAATATATTTGTTCAAACTCCTCTTTACATGGTTTCAAACTTGAAAGGTTAGCTCTTGGAGGCAAATAATTATTTCATATTTTTTATTTGAGAGAAATTATTTTCACATAAGTACAAAACCAAGTGAAATGTAATTTGCTAGTTAATTGATCAAGTGAAAGCCTTGTGGAATATAAAAAAAACTGTGAATTTGATGCTAATAAACAAGTAATGCTGAAGATATTTATTGTAATGAATATTTAAGGTGCAGGGGACTAATCATCAAGGTCAAGTTTAATTTATTTAAAAATAAAAATAAAAACAAAACCAACATGAAAACTATAAAAATTATAAATAGAAAGTATATTTTGGACGGAGAAAATGAACCCTGTTAGTTTACGGAACCTTACCGTTGATTGTTGACAATGTTATTTTGCAATTTTATGATTATTATAATACATTTTGTTTTCTAATTATTCTTTTCTTTAAAAAAGAAAAAAAAAAGGGGTCACCGAATCAGTTGACTCCGGCTTTTAGGAACTTTTAATCTGATCTTCTCTTGGCTTCAAGCCCTTAGTCTTGTCCTTTCTTAGTTTTTTCTCCATTCATCGCATTTTATTGATAATGAATAATAACTTATTTGTTGTTTCAATCTTATAAAAAGTTATTTTAATCTTTAATTTAATTTTTATTTTTTAAAATTTTAAATATGTTTTTTTAATCATCTTAAAATGAAGAAAAAATTTAATATATATTTTTTAATTTTGATGACATTGTATATATATAAATTCTCGCATGGATTACACATTAATATTTAATTAATTTTTTAAAATTTTAAAATTCAAAAAAATTATAAAGCTTATTTTTTAAAAAAATTATTTAAAAATTTTTCAATTTATAAAAGTATTCTAAATTTTAAAATATTAATTAAATGTTGACCTGTTATTTACATCATAATCTACATGTATGTCACGTCAATAAAATTAACAAACATTTTACTTATTTTTTTATCTATTTTAAGGTGATTTGATAAAAAAATTATAAGTTTAAAAATTAAAATAAAAAATTAAAATAAAAAATTAAAATAATTTTTTTATAAAATTGAAGGGAAAAAGAAAAATCTTTTATGTCTTGATAAAAGGCGGAAGCCGTAAGTTCTTACAAGAAATGCGTGGTGGGAACACATCAGGAAAACAAAAACATAGACTGCCCATCCAATTTAACATTGGATGCCACATCAGTACAATGATGAATGGATTTTAAGAACGAATTTCTTAATTCTATAAAACGTAATTTGTTAGGGATAAACTTTCCCAATTCATTTAGTAACAATAAAATTCGATTTATTGGAACCTACAATTTTTTTTAAAAAACTTATATATATAGATGTAGATAAATAAACTCTGAAGTTCATAAATTATTTGTTTTACTCGATAATTTTATAATAAAACTATAGGCTAATAGGAAGGTCAATTTTATTCGATAGCTAGTGATCATTGTTTTAGAACGTGGGTTCCAATTTGAAATCGCTATGGAAATAGCGATTTAGGTAACAAAAAATTATACAGTTCAGCAAATTCTCATGGACGGAAGGACAGATTGTAGACTACAGGATAGCCACAATCGAATCCGACTCAACAATCAAGCCCTTCTAGTCACCTAATTCGATTTGATAAAATTCTCCGAACCCTTTTAGTTCTGTAAAATTGGAGATCCCCCTCCAACGGTAAGCAAAATACAAATAGCAGACCAAATGAAACCACATCTTCGTATTAATAACTCTTAATCAGTTCATGCAGTCTCTGACACACCCTTGTAGTCTCTACACCAACTCTAGAAAGTTTAGCCTGCAATTTAACAAAATTAAACCATATTAGAGAGAGAGAGAGAGAGAGAGAGAGAATAAATAATTAAAGCAGAACCAATTGGATTAAGTGGTCGCCTCACCTGAGCATGAAGGGTGTGAAAAATCTTGCCACCCACAGTGGAAAAGCTGGCACTTACAACTTCAGCCCCTTCTTGTTCAAAAATGCTAATAACTTCATATAGCATGAAGTTTTTATTCAATCCGGTTATCAAAACCAATTCAATGCTTGACCCCAAATCTCTTAATTCAAGCACAGGCGAAGTTAAACCAACCGATGCTGTCCTCTCCATCATGCTACTGCTTGCTTCCATGGATCTCATTGCTTCTTCTTTCAACCTTTTTAATTTCTCTATCCTTTCTCTCAAATGTTTTATATAGGCAGCTGCAAGATCAAGCTGGTCTTGTTGTGATGCAATTTCCTGCAAAACCCCCATAATTTGTTCATTATTAACAGTCTAAAACCCTCGTTGATTCAGTGATCACAGGAGAAAGATATTATCATGTGTAAGACAAGGACAATTTGTCTTTTGCTTTGTCCCTACTGAAAATTTCGAATCACCAATATTACCAGGAACAATTTTGCATTGGAGAATCTAGAAGACTAAAGGTTGTCCACAGAAATGCACTCGTAATCTAATCAACGGATAGAATTAAAAGACATAAATTATTTGTTGATAAATAACAATTCCTGATAAGGATAATACTGTATATTCTTGTACTTACCTGTAACAATCTCTATGGTTTTAGAGGTAAAGAAAAGTGAGGTTAAGATAAGCCCTTTGATTTGACATTTTAGGAGGGGAATTAAATTGGATACTTACTGAAATATTTTGAGTACAAGTCAAAAGAAAATAATACCTCCATTTAGTTTATATATAAAATAGCCCATAAAAGATTGAGAAGTCGTACGTATAGGATTTTCAATTTTCATATATATATATATATATATATATATATTTATATGCTGAATGAAAGATAAAAAAAGGTGTATTTAGTTAGGGTTCAACAAAGCTTGACACTTCCAATACGACACTTAAATGAACATCTAAATGCAACAACCTTTTAAGTTGATGATTAGAATACATCAACTCCATGTACTTGCCAATAAATTATTTATTAACAATACATAAATATGCCCTTCGAATGACTCAAAGCTCTTCCATTACCACAACACATGACTGATGAAAAAGTAACATGTAAAATAAAAGTAAAAGTACCTTGGAGGGTTTGAAGTTGTGGTGAGGAATAAGAGAGGCAAGCTTAAAACACAAATTTTTCATGTCATTTCTGCGCTTCTTCTCGATGGCTTTCCTATCAGGTTTAGAGTTCGACTGACCGCCGCAGCTGTTCTTCTTCATCTCTTACCGCTCGAAGCAAAAGCAAGTATTCACTTAGATATTATTGACTGACTGAAAAGAAAGAAAAAAAAAATTATAGCACTGATACAACATATTTTGGGGATAAAGGCTTTGAGGTCATAACGCGGAGCTAATATATATATATAGTGATTAGCTATGACCTACCTACCTTTGGGTATTAATGCACAAAAGGAACAGGAGAAAGGAAACAACGCAGAAGAAGATCAGGTGAAAGCTTTGTTTTGCGGAGGGCGGGAGACGAGTATATATATGTTGTGAAAGCAGCGAGGCCAGGTGCATTGGCCCCGCCACCTAAAAAATTTTAGTTTTCACCCGGTTTCAAAAGTGAGGTTAAAATTTTACTTGAATTTAATTTGGATAAAAATGTTAAAATTTAAATTTTGTTCAGTCTACTCGTATTAAAATTTTTATATTATTTTTATATAAAAATAAATTTAAACAATATAATATATCAAATACACTAAAAATATTAAAATAAATATTTTCTAACAAGTGAAAAAATAAAAAAAATAAATTTAAATAATATTAATATAAATGCAACTGAATAAGTAAATACTTTTAAAATAGTAGCAAAATTAATAATAAAATAATAGTTATATAATATCTAAACAATAATAATAATATAATAATAATATAATAGCAAAATTATTGCAAAACAATGACAAAACAATAAAAAAAAACAATAGATTTTTTTGTAAATTTAGATTAAACTAAGACCAAAAAACTTATCTAAAATTCAGTCTATTTAAAAAATAGGTTTTATTTCTTTATTAAAATCTATTTTTTTGATTTTATTTTTTTATTTTAATCTTTTTACTTTTCGGACGAACCTTCGAATTAAATCAGGTGACCAGATAAATCTAGTGAGGGCCCACTACACAAATGTACTCTTCAAATTCTTAATCAGTAGTTATGTGAAATAAACAAGTCTATTTCTGTCGTAATAGGCGGCCTCGCTCTTAAGTTTTTAAGCTGAAGCTGACCATTTGACCATTTGACTACCTCAATCCTTTTAACTGACCCCCGCGCTTTCACCGACCACTCTTTCTTTGGTAACTATTCTATTTCGTTTTTGTTGTTACCTCGTTTTTTCAACCCTCGGATTTTCTATCTCCATTTGTTTTTAGTTCATTCTGAGTTTATCTCATAAACTGTGAATGAGAACTTCATAGCACTAACGTTTTGAAAATTAGATAATCTCTTGGGTAATAGTTTTAGGTAAACATAACTTTATAGTACAATTTTAACATTCAGCAAATGGATTTCTCTAAAAAAAATATTGAAAGAATTTAATTTCTTTCAATTTTAAAAATGAGTAATTGAGGATAATTAATTGCAACATTAATATTTTTTTATTAATTTTACATAAATTTTTTCGACATAATAATTAATTTAGCTCTCATAATTTATACATTCTATCAATTTAGTCATGATTTAACAAACTTAGCTCACAATATTTTTATAAATGTGTAAATACTAAGGCTAAATTTGTTAAAAAAAATTTAGAATCAAAACCAACTTAACAAAATATGTAAATATTAAGGACTAAATTTGTTATTATACCAATCAAAATTATGCATAATTAACGAAAAATACTAACGTTGTGGTTAATTATCCTTAACTACTTACTTTCAAAATTAATAAGGATTAAATTACTTCAATTTTTTTGAGTGGAACTAATTTATTCGATTTCATAGTTGAGTGGGTTTAGAGAGATTTTTTTACCTAGTTTTTATCAACTTAAATCAGAGTTTTGGTTAACTTACTCAAAATAGCTTTGTTATTTGTTTTATGTTTTGAAGTTTATATAATAAAATTTTAAATCAGACTTTGGTAAATTATTGAAAAAAATAAATCATTGAAAATATTATGTGTGATAATCTAAAATAAAAACAATTTGAAAGAATTTTTTATAAAAAAATTTGGAAAATAATAAATAAATAAGAGTTATTTATCACTTAATGGAAAATATATTCAATTAATTCTATTCTATTTCATTTATTTTAATATTATATTATTCTATAAAAATTTATGTTTAAAATTTGATTTTTTTGTTTAGAACAAGGTGAAATGCTTAAAAATTAAAGATAAAATGTATTTTGTTTTATAATTTAAAATCTATATTTATCAAACAATCTAGTTATATTTAATAATTAATTTTAAGTAATATATCAAACAAATTTATAATTTAAATTCAGTACTTAAATTTTCAATTTATCAAACAATACCTTATATTTTTTAAATTAACACTTTTCTTATTTTATATCATACTTATAGGTATAGTGATTTTATTTTGAAACTTTTTTTATTTGTAAATTATTAACTAATATTATAAGGTGGTGTAACAAGTGTTCGGTAAATTGAAAAATTAATATCTGAAAATTTAAATATTGAAAAAGTAAATAGTAAATTTAAGTTATAAAATATTTTTGTTTAATAAATATAAAATTTACAATTTTTATTCTAATTTTTGAATTCATTTAAAAAAACAAAATTTAAAAACTCAATGTCCTTAAAACATAATAATGCTAAAATAAATAAATTTAATTGAAAATAATTTCCATAAGTAACTTCTTAATTTACTTTTTTTTTCAATTTTTATTAGGAAAAATCTATGGGATGGTTTTTACTATGGATTATATGTTTAAAAATTAAAATTAATAGTCACTGAAAATATTTATGTTTAATTTATTTATTTTTTTAAATGATTTATTTGGCTTACCAAAGATGAGGTTTCGGCTATTTCATACCTTTTTAAAATTTTGAAGACATTTTTCACCACCAATCGATGCAACAACCTCCTCCATATTGTCTCTGTTCAGGGGGAAAGTTAGGAAAAAATTTTAGCGGGTCAAAATTAAATTGTCTATATATATATATAATTTTTAAAGGATTCAATCAAAATTTTATCATTTTAGAGGGGGCTAAAGTACAATTTTACCTTTACTAATTTAAATTTTTTTAAAATTTAAAGGGCTAAAATGACAAATTTTACATTTTAGGGGGAGCTAGGGCCCCTGCTAGCCCCCCTAAATTTATCTCTGCCTCTGTCCGTGCTGAAGTTCAGACAAGTGAGGTACCTAACCCTTTGGTTAAAGCTACACAGAAAGAGAAACTACTTGAGTTTTTGAAAGGGGAAATAGACTCTCTTACAATGCATATTCATAAACTAGTTGCCAAGAAGGCATGGCTCTAAGAACTGATCTGTGATATTGAAAAGACA
This sequence comes from Gossypium longicalyx, assembly GCA_025698465.1. NCBI lineage: Eukaryota > Viridiplantae > Streptophyta > Magnoliopsida > Malvales > Malvaceae > Gossypium > Gossypium longicalyx. Next base: position 62,668,513 of record CM046997.1, read on the forward strand.
CCTTGGTAGGGGGAGCTTTTTAACAAAAAGGGGAGAATGGTGGTTTATGGTTGCTGGTGTGAAGTGGAGAAATGTTACTGCATATGCTTGCTTTGCTTATGCTTTTTTTGTCGGTTGTTGGTGTGAGGGGGAGATATGTTGCTGCTTATGCTTGCTTTGCTTATATTTTGTTGTTGTTACTCTTCATGGTTTTTTTCTTCTTCTTTTTTTTTTTTTTTTTTTTTTTTTTGCTTTTTGGAAGTTATTTGAGCTCATATTGCTTTTGTTTTAATCTTTGTTTAAACAATGCTTTTAATTGTCTGTTCATTCCCATGTTTTAATATCTCTCCAAATAGACCTTTGGACAATAGTCTAGATAGCACTTTAGGACAACTTAGATGGAATTGGATGTTGGCATTACTGACTTAGACTTTTATGATTGTTTTCTCCATAAGTAAATGAATCCTAGAATGTGTTTTATTTCATCTTAAACCATGGTGAACGAATTTGACTAATTAAGGAAGACATGAGATCGACATGCCTTATCTGTTAATGCTTATCCTTATCCTTTAAGCCTTACCTTATGGACTAAGTTGATGATTTTACTAGGATGATAAGGCTGTGGTTTGGGATATATTTTTGGAGGATTTTATTCTCGATTATCCTACACCAAATTAAAGTAATTATCTCTACAAAATTTGATGAAGGCTGTCTCATTAAGCCTATAAATAGGCAATAATTCACATGTTGAAGATGCATCTTTAGAGAGTGCTAGAGGTGTGCATGGGCCGGGCCGGGTCGGGTTCGGGCCGGGCCCATAAAAAATTTTGGCCCATTTTCAAGGCCCGGGCCCGGCCCGCCCCGAAATATGGGCCTAGAATTTTGTCCAAGCCCGGCCCGAGAAAAAATGATAGGCCCTAGCCCGGCCTGGCCCGGCCCGGCCCGGTCATATTAAAAAAAATTTTACTTTTTTTTATTAAATAAAAAATTTTAAAATATAATAAATCAAATGCATTTAAAACATAAAACAAATATTAAAACAAAAAAAAAATAAAAAATGGGACTAAAATAATTCTTAAAATAATACATAAATTAAAAATATAATAAAAAGTAATTATATTAAAATTAAAAAATTGAAACAAATTAGAACTAAATTAAGAACTAAATTATATTAATAACAAAAATTTTACAATATCAAAATAACATTAAAAACAACAAAAAAAGTAAAGTAAAAAAAACTAAAGTTACTTAAAATTTAAAATAAAAATAATTTAATATTAAAATCGGGCCCGGCTACTTAAAATTTAAAATAAAAATAATTTAATATTAAACCGGCCCGGCCCGGGCCAAAAAAATCTTGCCCGAGGCGCGGCCCATTTTCTAAACGGGCCTCGTTTTTTGCCCAAGCCCATTTTTCGGGCCTATATTTTTACCCAAACCCCCCCACTTCTAGAGAGTGCTTATGCTGATTTTGTTGATTTATTTTCTGTCATCTTTCCTTATATTCTTACACTCATTTCATAGGTATTATTTGAGAGCTTTGGATTTGTTTTTAAGTGACGCATTTGGTGAGTGATTATAACAAGTTTGGGCTATCTACTAGACCTACAATTGCTTCTTATGTAATTGCAGATTGGGCTTTAGCCAATAGGTGATTAGATTAAGTTTTGAATAAACCATTCGCTGAGTAAGGTTCTATAGAGTAGGATTATTTTCAAACTATGGTAACAAACGTTGTGTGCTTTTTCTCTTATCTGTATTTTTTTTATGTTCACTACATTGTTCGAACTCATTTCTAGACATCAATTTGAACAAGAAGCAAATTGATTGATTATTTCCCTTTTCATTAATTTCACTTAATCAATGTGTTGTCACACAATGATATGAACATATATATAATCAATGTTTGTGGAGGGTGTCTACACGAACTTTAAATATTTACAATAAATATATTTATATTTTTATGAGAATAATTATATTAATTAAAGAAAAATATACTAACAACTAACCTTTTTATTGGAATGTTAATAAAATTATTATCGCATTAAGGTAAGGTTCATCATGTAAGCAATATCATCCAAGCAAACAACATTTTTTTATTAAAATATTTAATGTAAAGCACATTATAAAAATTCATAATACATTCTAACATATTAATTAGGATTATATTTTTTACTTTTGAATAAGAGAGAAACCATATAGGTGTAAAAGACAGCCATGATAATGATGAAAACAGCATCCAAGCCCGTATTTATAGAAGTAGGAAATAACAATTTACTTCGCCAATATGAAATTGGGTCACCCTATAAAGTGTCTATAGAATGTTAAAGCAAAAAACCCTTTACCTGAATGTCTTGACTAGATCAAAGTTTACTAATAGATTGAGAAATATATGATGAATCTTATTTCCAGACTTGTTAGGCAACAACATTGCTTCAATCATGTAGAACATCCAAGCTCTGGCATATTGATCAATCTAACTAGAACTTGTAATAGCACATGACCTAAAACAGGTTAGTTTTTTCAGCTATATGCATTCACTTAAATCCCTTCAAAATCGATCTCTTTCTTGACAGTCACACCTAATATTTCTTAGAGTAACGAGAGAAACTCAATTGCGCTATATCTCACTATTGTGTTTTTATTGATTAGAATGCTTGTTAAGAGACTACGCACTACAAGAGAAAAAACTTTTAGCGGCGCATTTTTAGCCTTTTAAAGCGCCGCTAAAACTTTTTACGGCGCTTTTGAAAACGCCACAAAAAACGCCGCTAAAGGCAACGTCGCAAAAAATTGGTGGCGTTTATTTAAAAAAACGCCGCTAAAAGCCACAACATTTAGCGGCGTTTGTAAAAAAAGTGCCGCTAAAAGTCATGGCTTTTAGCGGCGTTTTTTTGGCTAACGCAGCTAAAAGTCATGGCTTTTAGCGGCGCTTTTTTCACAAACGTCGCTAATTTTGGCAGATTTGCAATACATTTTTTTCACAAATATCCAACCCTTCCTGCATTAAAATCCAACCAAATACAACAAATATAATATAAAATGCAGCCAAAAACAGTAAATTTAGCATAAAAAATACAACCAAAAACATTAATTCTAAATGATACTTCAAATTTAACGAAAGATATATGATATAATTAATAAATAAAGTATAATTTAAAATATTCTTACAATAATGTTAAACGTGACAAAGTTAAAAACATTCTTACAATGAGAAAACTAATGTCTAAGATGGCGGCTTTTGCGATTGCTGAAACATCTGCATCATCTGCTGAAGCTATATATTTGGAGGTCATCGTACTTTTGCTTTGCTCTGCTTGCCGCATTCATCGCCTGCTGCCTCGCCTCCTCGCCGTGCCTCTGCCTTCTCCTGCTGCTGCCTTTGCCTCCTCTCTCTTGCCTCCGCTCTAAGTTGTTCTTTGGAGTTCTTCATATTTTCGTTGAACCTTGACAATTTGCTCAACCGTGTTCGCTTGCATCCGAGCTATCCGGTCTCTTAACCTCGAACTTGACTTGAGCTTGACTTAGGAAGGCATGTACTCTCGGGAGCGGATCAAAATATTGGGTGGGGTAACACGGATCCTTGAAATCGAACCCGACCATACCTTTTAGGACCCAAAACTTCAGTGATAATTCTATTATCAATGTTCTCAAGATTAACAGAACTATCAGTCGAAGCAATCGCTTCATATTCTGCCTTCTTCTCCTTTAGTTTCTCCTAAAAAATCAATTAAAGAGTTAGAAACGAAATATATAATAAAAAGGAATGCAACATAACTTAACATTATTTAAAACTACTAATGATGAATTGAATTAAAAAATTATAATTAAACATTATAAATATTTAGAATAAATCAAATATTATTAAGTAAATATATCATAATTTCCACAGCTTCGGATGTCATAGGAGATCCATCTTTCTTCCTATGCGTAATCTCAAAAAGCTGAAGGCGTCCAACTTTTTGTCTAGATTTGATTCCTACAATATAGTAGTAAAAATATTATTTAATAGTATAAAGTTATTAATATTTGAAAGAATTAATAAATTCATAATACCTACCTCGGCCCTCAACTCTGAAGCAAAACTTCTCGACGACCTGCAGGTGTGCGTGAATTTTTGTTTTTACTCACGCTTGTTCCAACTCGCTCACAGTCCTACAAAATGAAATTATTATTACGTATATAGTAAACACTATATGTAAGAGTTTGGAAATACGCAATACCTCTCATTTCTTTGAATTCCAAAATCTAACCGCATCTTCCTATTGGTACCTTAGCATTCTCGGCGGGACATTTCTCAATTTTTCCTCGAGGCTTATGTCTTTCTTAAAATATTGTTTTTTTAAAGTGCTTTTATTGTCTCTCCATTTTTTACCCAATGCCTTCTTGATATAATCATCGGAGACCTCTAAAGCAAATCTCTCCTAAAACAACACAAGTTTAGAATGTAAATATAAATGAAACTTAAACCAAAGTATTATAAATTAAATTCACATTTTGTTACCTTAATATTAGCAAGAGCCTGATTTTTGTTGCTATCAGGCATTTGATGCCATGATTCGTAGTTGATGGGCAACATATTGGCATTTCGTGCTAAAATGCCCAAATAGCCTGCTAAAAGTCGAGCTTCAGATCCAACAGGCTGACCATGAGTATTTCTACTTACTTTAACATGCTCGACAGGATCTAAGTCATATAAATCTCTAAGCAGTGTACATCCTCGAACTCTGCGCGTCCCACCACTTTCAGCTGAAAAATGATATACTATTATTATATTAAAATTGACAAATAAATCAATAATAAAAGTCAACACATGTAAAATGAACTTAACATTACTTTGAAATTCTTCAGGCTCGTCAAGTGTCTCTGGCACATTCGAAGATCTAACAATTGTCTACTGTTCACTATTTCATTCTTCCGAATTTGGAGTATTCTGGACAATACTTAAATCTCGTAATCTTCTTCTACGAATTTTTCCTGCAATATACATAAAATAGTTAAAGTTTTAGTAACAAATTACAACAATAATAGTACATATAAAATAGTTAAATTATATAACATGACCAAGATTAAAATTATAATATTACATATAATTAAAAAATTGTAAAATCTTACTACATCATTATTCGTAAATATCTTCATCCACATCATGTCGAACCCATTGATGTTGTGTACTAGTACTATGGATATTTTCATCTAAGTTTTGTTCTGGAAAAGGTAATGTTTCTGATCTTTCGACGATGTCATCTCTACTTCCATTACCCATGTCAAACAAGTCTCTAGGGGTGTTCCAGAGTACAACATACCAACCCTCATCAGTTGGATCTTTCGAATAAAAAACTTGTTTCACTTGAGAGGAAAATACATATGGCTCGTCCATCAATTGTTGTCCAGTGTGAATCAAGCGAGAGAAACTCAACATTGTAAAACCAAATTGATCTTTTTTTAATTCCTCGAGCAGTATTAACATCAGCCCAATCACACCGAAATAAAACAACTTTCCATCTGCCGTAGTAATCCAACTCAATAATGTCGGTAAGAAGTCTGTAATACTCTACATTACCCTCAACCGGATTACTGTCCCTAGCAGTAGTATAACTTGTAATTGAAGAATTAACAACTCCACAATTTTGAGTTCTCCTCATTCTCTCGCGATACTTTGTATAAAATCTGTATCCATTAATAAGGAAGGCACTATATCTTTTTATTACTCTGTTCGGACCTTGGGAAAGCCATTTAACTTCGTCATTGACGTCCTTCCCACTCCAAACATATTGAATCGAAAGTAAATTGAATAATTATAAATGTATTATGTAAAAACATTCTTATTTGATTAACTGAATTTCGCGATTATATGTAACTTATTAACTTTAGTTACATACCGTTTGGCTTAACCATTCATGAAAAGATTCTGTGATTAACTTATTAATCTCTCGATGTTGTAATCTTTGAGAGCGTGCACGAGATCTCAAAATTTGTTTGTACTCACTATGTTAAAAATAATTTTAATTGGTTAGAAGATAAACAAATCAAAACGACGAATATGTGAGGAAATTTTAGAACTTACTTGCGTAACGGTTCAACTAAATCGTGGTGAAAAAGTACATATCGATGTGCTTGTATCCACGATATATCATCTAATTCTGCAATTTCAACTTTGCCGATTGGTTCTCCATAACTTTGGAATAAATAAGTTTCGGCCAAGTTATGATCATTGAGTCCAGCATTTCTAGTTGGTCTATTCAATCGTGTTTCAACATCTTCTAAATATCTAGAACAGAAGGTCATGCACTCCTCTGCCAAGTAGCCTTCAGCAATTGATCCTTCTAGATAACGCTTATTGCGACAATAAGATTTCAATTTGCTTAGAAACCTAAACACGATATATAATATTTATCAAAAGTTGTAACTAAATACATAGAGGAGAATGAATAAATACTTGACAAATAAATTAGCACCTTTCTATAGGATACATCCATCGATAAAAAACCGGTCCACCAAGTATTGCTTCGTGAGGAAGATGGATTACCAAGTGCACCATAATAGTGAAGAAGGAAAGTGGAAAGATCTTCTCCAAATTGCATAAATTCAAAGCAGCTCGATCCTGTACTTTCTTAAGTTCTTCAACATCCAAAACTTTGCCATAAATAGCTTTCATTATATTGGATAGCTCAATTATACAGGACGTCACATTTTTGGACATGCAGCACTATAAAGCAACTAGGAGTAAATATTGCATCAAGATGTGGTAATCATGTGATTTTAATGAATATAATCTTCGATCTTTAAGACTCACACATCGAGATATATTTGACGCATACGCATCTGGGACCTTTATATCCTTCAACACCATGTAAAACACCTCTTTCTCTTTCTTTGACATTGAAAAAATAGAAGGCGGCAACTAATATTTCCCATTCGGAAGTACTTGAGGATGAAGATCACGCTGAGTTCTCATGTCAACTAAATCAAGTCGACTCTGAAGATTGTCTTTTAATTTTCCATCGACATTTAAAATTGTCCCAATTATGTTCTCGCAGACATTCTTCTCAATATGCATGACATCAAGATTGTGGCGTAAAATGTTGTGCTCCCAATAAGACAACTAAAAAAAAATACTTCTTTTTTTCCACAAGTTCCCCTCATTAGGATCATCCTCTTCGTCAGATTCATCATCGGATTCATCCCTCGATCTTCTCCTTGTTTGCGTGATAGGTGGTTGATTCATCTTCCCGTAACTAAAGTTGATATCTTTTAACATAAACAAGATTTCAGATCCAACGGTCTGCTCAGGAGCTCCTCTGTACTCTTCAGTACCGTCAAATAGAGTCCTCTGAAATCTAAATTTATGATTTCCATCTAACCACCAACGATGGCCCATGTAAGAGAACTTCTTCCCATTATACAACCACTTCGAACAAGTTTGCGCAGTACAACAAGGACAGGCATAACATCCTTTAGTACTCCAACCCGATAAATTAGCATAAGCCGAGAAATCATTAACTGTCCACAATAAAGCTGGACGTAAATTAAAGTTCTCCTTTCTTAATATATCATATGTCTCAACACCCGACCATAACTGTTTTAACTCTTCAATAAGTGGTTGCAAATAGATGTCAATATCATTTCCGGGACCTTTCTCTCCAGGGATAATCATTGATAAAATAAATGAAGATTACTTCATGAAAATCCATTGAGGCAAATTGTAAGGAACAAGCACTACAGGCCAAGTACTGTACAAAGTACTTATGATTTTAAAAGGATTAAAGTCATCAGCTGCTAGCCCAAGCCTCCCATTCCGAGGATCGCTTGCAAAGCTTGAAAATTTACTGTCAAACGATTTCCAAGCTAAAGAATCAGCAGGATGCCTTAATAATCCATCATCGGTTCGTTTATCATTATGCCACCTCATAGAATCGGCCGTCTTTGACGACATGAAAAGCCTTTGAAGTCTTGGTATTAGGGGAAAATATCGCATAACCTTGACTGGCTTCTTTCTTAAATGTGCCCCACCTTCATCCCCATTCACATCTTCTGTATTATCATTCATCCAACGAGACTTACCGCAAACATGACAAGACTATTGGTTCTTCTGATCACCCCAGTACAAAATGCAGTCATTTGGGCAACTATGAATTTTATCGTACCCAAGGCCCAAATATTTTATTAGTCTCTTCATATCTTGACAAGACTGGGGGATTTTTACAAACGGAAACATCTCTCTCAGAAACTCTAACAGCATTGTAAAAGAGTTTTCGGTCCACCCTCCCAAACATTTTAAGTGAAATAGACGAATACAAAAGGACAATTTCGAATATTTTGATCCCTCGTAAAGTTCTTCATTCATTTCGTTAAGTAAATTGTAGAACTTCGCCGCTTCTTCATTTGGCTCCTCATCAGGTGCACTTGTTCCCGTTTCGCAAAAAAACATTTCCACTAATATTACAATCGTTGGATACAATAAAGTTAGGTGGAAACGATTGCTCACCATGACTGTGCATATTAAATGCATCCCGCAACATACCTTCCATGTCATCTTGTCTAACATACTGGTGGTAGTTAGTATCAGGATAAGTCGGATTAATCGTTGAAGAAGTTCCACTAGATGTACACTCTCTATGGAAAATCCATTTTTTATACCCCCGAATAAAGCCATCAACAATTAGATGCTCGTAGACAACTTCACGAAAATGCCAATTGATGTTGCCACACTTCTTACACGGGCAAGGAATCATATTCTCTTGGCTTGCATTTTGAAATGCAAAATATAGAAAAGTTTGTACTCCATTTCGATAGGCATTGCTTACCCTTGACAATTTCATCCAACTCCTATCCATTTCGTAGTTCTTGAAATCTAAAGTTGACAATAAAAGGGATTATCTTATGTAAATTATGTAAGATATGATATATATTTATGTATTATGTAGGTTATGTAGGTTATGTAAATTATTTATCTTATGTAAATTATGTAAGATATGATACGTCATTATGTATTATGTAAGTTATGTAAATTATGTAAGTTATTTATCTTATGTAAATTATGTTATGTAAATTATGTAAGATATGATATATATTTATGTATTGTGATTGTGTTGATGGGAAAACACAAGGGAAGTGAAGAATTGGTTATTGGATTAAATTTACAAGTTTAGGGTTAATTATTTATTTTGAATTAAGTTAATCATATGTGGTCAATAATGATTTTTTAATTAGGTAATTTAAAAATAAAATAAAAGTATACAAAATATTTTTCGTGATTAAAATAAAATAAAATAAAATTTTAAATACAATTTAATTTAATTAGGTAATTTAAAAATAAAATAAAAGTAGAAAAAATATTTTTCCTGATTAAAATAAAATAAAATAAAATTTTAAATACAATTTAATTTAATTAGGTAATTTAAAATTAAAATAAAAGTAGACAAAATATTTATCGTGATTAAATTAAAATAAAATAATATCTTCAAAATAAACTTTAATTATAATTTAATTTAATTAATAAGGTTAATTAGCCTTTTATACATAGTAAGCTTATTAAGGTTCATGTGTATAAGAAAATTTTACATAACTATGTAGTTGCAAGCAGTAAAGGATGTGCAAGGCAAGTCTACTATGTCCGTGCATTGGGTTGTGTCGGTAGAATTGATGACAGTCATCTACATATTTACAATTTCTAAATTGTACTAAATTATCTAAATTCAATAATTCAATTTATCATTTAAAGATTAAAAAAATATAGTTAAGCATGAACTAAACTTGAAAATAGTTATTGGGTTCGTTTTACATTTCATGTTTAATGTTTGTGATTATCTATTTTAATAATATATACTAAATTTAAATATTAAATGTATATAATAATAAGCGAAATCCATTACACTTGAATATAAAATTATTTAATTTTACAATATTAAAATTTATAAATTTCAATTCAAGCACACCTAACTTTGATAGTATGGTTAAATCCAAGCAGTGGGCATAGACATCAAATCACACTGCGACAGCCATTGAAAAACTTGTTTGAATTAGGGGGTCAAATTATAGAGACAGAAAACTAGTCAAGTACAAATTAAAAGGTAGAAACGAATGCAGAATTTTTAATGTTATATTAAAAGACATTAATTGTTGGGTTTTAAATATTATGGTTTAAAGACATTAATTTTCTACTCGTTCTAGGGGCCATGTCCAGTCATACTGGTTGGGTTTGCCCAAATTTAAAAATAATCAAGTTCACCATCAAATTGAAAAGTGGAAACAAGTTAAAATTACAGGGCAATTAATAGCATTGGATCCTCGAAATTCAATTTGAATGTTAGTGCAAACTTTTCCCCCAAATTTAAAAAAATCCAAATCCACCGTAAAATTGAAAGGCAGAAGGTGGATTCATATTGCTAAGAATTAGATAATTGAAATTACCTTTGATGAAATACTCGGAAGAAGGCCAACCTCGTACGGTGGTGGTGGACAAGGACTCCTCTAGGGTCAAACAATTAGCCAATTTCTCAACAATCTGAGCAAGGCCATATTATTGCGAAGTGGGATGAGGATTTTCTGAAAGAGTAATTCTTCAAAAGAAAATTACAAGCACAATTAGTGTTGGATTTCATTCATTCTATCTATAGAAAATAAGGAAGCACCCAATTCCAAGAAGACACGCACCTTTGAGGAAACACTTAAAAAATCCCACACTTCATGTTGTTCAGCCACATTGGGTATAGACAACAGATCTTGTAAAGAGGTGGCTTAGTTGAAGAAACAGGTTCAAAAGTAACCATCCTAAAAAAATGAAAGACTAGGACATAAATTACTTGCAAATATTTGTCAAGATGAATGCACCGCTGATGAACAAAAGCATCCAATGTGCTTGATGAAAATATCCTTTTGGGGGGCAAATGTAATGAATAATTGGGAATTTCTTTCAGATGTCGATGCAACCGTTCAAAATTTATATATCTACAGTTTAAAAAGAGAAAGAGAAGATTAACTATCAAAGAAGAAAAAAATCAAATTCTCAGAGCTTTATTTTGTTCTCTTGAGATCAATACATTACGGTTTAAACTTTGGCACATAACAGGGACACTATCGAACAAAATAGCTTTGGCACATAAAATATCTTAAATATACAAACATTTCGACCTTTTTCTTTTTTTTCCGAAACTTACTTAAACATACACTAAACACACCTAATGAAAAAATGTAAAGCCTTTGCCAATCAACAAAACTAACAAATAAACATATGATAGAGAGAAAGCACCTACTGATTCAAAATAAACAAACCTTAAACATGCATATCATATGTCTATATTTATTGTTTCACTCAACTAAATCTCAATCATTTTTATTAACGGGTATGGATTTGAACCAATAGAAAAAGAGCAACTATGTTTTCAATGGAAATTGAAAAGTAGCCATGGGTTTTGGAATTAGATGCTCCACTCAAAGTTGGGGACCAATATTGATATTCCAACAGAAGGATACCACATGTTTATTCCTTTTTGAAGCTAAGAAATTCTAACCGGAACTACTCCACATTAAAATTAGGCACAAACCTCCCTAGCAATTTTTTGAATTAGTACGCATGTTCCGAAATAGGAAACACGAGTGACTGAATTCAGTAAAACTAATGTTCCTACTATCTTAGTTTATTAGTATAAAATTTTTGGGTAAAACAAATAATTCATAAAACTCACAAACTTCAGAATTTATGTATCTAGAATTATGTTTTTATATCAACACAAAAACAATTCATATAAGTTCAACCATGAAGACGACACCTAAACCTAACTAAGTTATAGAACACACACACGGATAAATATATATATATATATATATATATATATATATATACAACTCCTATTAAGCTTTCCATGAACAAGATTCAAATTTTCAAATTCCAGTTTTCCAGCAGGTGAGGGCCTTAATAATCTTCAAACATTTTGAATGTTTTTACATCCAACTTTTGCACTCCAAAAACAAAACTTCTACTTTTATGTGTGTTGATTGTGATTATTATTATTATTTTGGTTCTATTGTTGAGTGTGATTTTGAATTTTTGACACACTACAAAAACACTACCAATATGGTACAGTTGTATTTGTAATTTTCCTTTTGGATTTTAAAAATTATTAATATTATAAAAAAATACAAATATATTAAATATGGATACAATATAAATACACGAATCATTTGTGATTTTTTTATTTTTAAATTTCTTTTGAGATTTTATAATCTTCTCTCTAAAACACCTTTTGACATCTATTTTGTTTTACTTACTGTCAATCCTACTGATGGAAAATACCAACCTCCAAATTCCTTTCTTCTTGAGCAAGCACCAAAAACAACAAAGCCCCCCACCCCCCTAAGAAAAGCCTTCCATTACCTGATTAATATATCTATATATCTTTGCTAATTTTTCCAATAATTTATATGAACTGAAGTCATAGATATGTTGATAATATGTATATTTATATCATACCTATAATAATAATAATAAAGTAATATATATCGAAATTATGTTTAAGCAATCCTCCCCACTCCATTACCAACCCCCAACTTTCTCCTACATTTTGCTGTTATTTCCTATTAGATATTAATGATTTGACATGAGTACTAGTTTTAGTTATAGCCCCCTCGTGTGTGCATAAGAATTTCAAGTCACTTCCACCATATATTTCACACAATCATAACATTTCCTCTTCCATTTGTAGCTTTGTTGAGTGGGACATCCTACTTACTTCTCTTATCACCACAACTCTTTCATGTATTTAAATAAGTCGCAAACATCACATAAATCAATTAAATTAAGTTGGAATATTATAAAAAAGAAAAAAATATTAGAAAAATTTTGAGTCTTATTTAAGAATTCAATTTAACTTAATTTTGAATTTAATTAAAATTTAATGTGACTATTAAACAAGAAAGAATATCATATCAAAATATATTCATGTATGCAAATGCAGCTACATATATTTATGATGGGAAATGATGTGGATTTTCAAGCAGTTGGATGGAAATGGACGTGAGAGTAGATTCATGTGCAAACGTTTGGGAGGTACCTGACAGGCATTTACAACCAGCTGCTGATGTTGACATTTCTCTTCCATGTATAAAGTTTTTGCCTGTCATTTTAATTAAAAGAAAATATAGCTCCACTTAGTACAAAACTGAATCAAGCAACACAAACCCAGATAAGAAACTTGAATGAAGTTAGAATATAACATAGCAAATAACGAAAATAACCAGTCAAATTGAAATCTGAAGCAGAAAAGAAATATGCTTTTCCTTTGAACCCAAAAATTATCGAGGAGATGAGCAGAGAAGAACTTACAGGTGTAAACGAAAAAGGCAAAAGGGGTTTTTTTCGGATGTCGAATTGGGGAATTTTAGAGATGAGTAGATGAGCAGAGATGAGCAGAGAAGAACTTACAGGTGAATTTTAGAGATTTCAACCTGGGGAAGAAGGGGTTTTTTTCGAATGTCGAATTGGGGAAAAACAAGTGATAATTCTTTAGGGATTTGGGACTAAGGAAAAGAAGGGAAATGAACTAGGGAGACTTTGACAAAATTTCTAAGTGTTATCGTGTGTAAAAATGAAGACAACAAAACGACGATGTTTTGACAAACATAATTTAACGTTTGCGGCATTTTTGCAATAGCGCCGCTAAAAGGGTAAGCTATTGCGGCGTTTCAAATAAACGCCACTAATAAACTAACAAAACGACGATGATTTGATCTGAACAAAATAATAGTAGCGGCGTTTATACACAAGCGCCGCTAAATCCAAACTATTGCGGCGCTTCACAAAAAACGCCACTAATAAATCCTACAAAACGGCGCCATTTTGTTTAAAACATGATGCACTTTTGCGGCGTTTTTTATAAAAAAAACGCCGCTATTGTATACCTTTTGTGGCGTTTTTTATAAACGCCGCTAATTCTTTTAAAAATTAAAATTATATAATATATAATTTAAAAAATATAAATTAAAAAAAATCACTTATATACCCAAAAAACTTTAAAATTATTTTAAATAATAGTATTTCAATTTTTTTATTTAAGTAAATAATTTTTTTAAAATTTAACTAATAGTTAAAAGAATTAGATAAAATTTGAAATCTTTAAAATTTGAAATTATTTAATATATATAAATTAAAAAAAGCACTCATATACCCAAAAAAACTTTAAAATTATTTTAAATAATATTATTTCAAATTTTAAATAATATTATTTCAAATTTTAATAAATTTTTTTAACACTAATTATCCTAAACCCTAAACTCATAACCCATGTCCCCTTAATGCCTTAACCCCTAAGTCCCTAAACCCATAACCCCCAACTCATAGCCCTTAGACCCTTAGCCCCTAAACTTTAAACCCTAAACCATGTACCCTTAACCCTTAATCCCTGGACCCTTAACTCCTAGACCCTTAACCTTTAACCCCTAAATCATAAACCTTAAATCTCTAAACCTCAACCCTTGAACCATAAATCATAATCCCTAAGTCCATAATCCATAATCCATAAACCTTGAGATATTAACTCATAAACCATAAACCCCTAAATTAACCTTAAACCCTAAACCCATAATTCATAAACCTTAAAATATTAACTCATCATAAACCATAAACCCAAAACTATATACCCTAAACCATAAACCTTAAACTATAATGATAAGTAATTCAATATTTTCAAATTAATATCATCCCTTTTATGATTATAGAATAATTTATTTAATATATAAAATGACAAACAATCAGTCATATAACAAAAAAGCTTTAAAATTATTTTAAATGATAGTATTTTAATTTTTTTCATTTTTAACATATATTTTTATATGTTTTTATTTTTAAATTTTTTCTACGTGTCATTATTTTTTCCCAAAGAAGCTAAATATTCAATTAAAAATAATTTAACTAATATAAAAACCAATAAAATGTTTTTGTGGCGCTTTTTGAAAAAACGCCGCTATAAATAGAGCAATAGCGGCGTTTTTCAAAATGCGCCGCTATAGATCTGAGCATTAGCGGCGTTTTTCAATAAGCGCCGCTATAGATCTGAGCATTAGCAGCGTTTTTCAATAAGCGCCGCTATAGATCTGAGAATTAGCGGCGTTTTTCGTAAAGCGCCACTATAGATCTGAGCATTAGCGGCGCTTTTGGCAAAACGCCGCTAATAACACTAAAGGTCAACGTTAAACGACGACGTCCTGCTTAACTTTTTGCGGCGTTTTTCTGAAAACGCCGCTAATGCTCGATCTGTAGCGGCGTTTTTTTAAAGCGCCGCTAATACTCGATCTTTAGCGGCGTTTTTACTTCAAACGCTGCTAAAAATGCCGTGAAAAACCTGTTTTGCTGTAGTGACATCTTCTAATGTTATAGTAGCTTCACCACATGGAAAGTGAAAAATATGTATCTCTAGACTCCATCTTTCAAATGAGGCAGCAAGCAACTTCGACACAAGTATATAAACCATCTCTAATTGGTTTTTCTTATTTGGATTTAGTTGTCCAAAATTAAGATATGAAGGATCTGAAAAGTTTAATCTTTAATTTGTCAAAAATTGTACAAATATTAATATCTAATTTATTACATCTAAACAAAATAAAATTTAATTGTAACAAAACCTTATAACTACAAATCTAATAATGTAATTTTACCATATTCATGACTAGAGGAGCAATATTATCATCTTGTAACCTGAGTGAAGTCATTTTACCAACAAATTAAAGGAATTGGTGTTAAATTTGAAAACGAGGAAGGAGGGAATTTAGGATTTTTTTGATAGGGTTTTGGATTTTGTGTGAAGATAAAAAAAAAAAGAAAAAAAAAAAAAAGGGGAGTGGAGCATTTATAAGGTGAGACCTTGACACTATATTTTGAGGTCCCCTTAAATAAAATGGGATGATTGGGCCAATAGGCAAATGCATGAACCAATGTTTTTGGATAGTCCTCGATACCATGGTTACTCACAAATATTGATTTAGGTAATTAGTGTGCCTAAATTAAATTAAAAGTGACTTCAACTCTCATGGATATCAGGATCCAACTAGTGTATTTGACTATATGTCATTTGTAGTTTCCATAGATAAAGAGACACGAAACTTTAGAAAAATTAAAATCCATAGATTTCGATGGATGTCGAGGTAATCCTCTAAAAAGTAAAATACATCTTGAGAAATCCCAAAACAATTTAATTATAGAATTAATTTAAAAATTCAATTAAAACCCATCTGAAGTTTATTGGATTATTTATTCCAGTAATCCTCTTATTAATTGAATATTATCTTTATTTGGCTAAATACTTTAATGTTTCATCTTAATATAGGAATTTTGTTTTATCAAACTATATATCTATATTCTATAGCTATAATTAGAAGGGAATACATGGGTTATTAATAACTGAAATGAGATGTCCATAAAATTATTTACCAAAATGGTATGGTTTTATTGGTGCCGCCTGTCAAATTGGCGGCACCGGACTGAAATATAATGATATAAAGTATTTAGGGACCTAATATGCAAATTTACCATGTTGGGTGATTGCTGAAAAAGAAAGTGAAAGGGTGCCGCCTGAAAGTGTGGTCAAACCAAAACTTAAATTTGACTAATTACCTTCTAAGCCCTCATTATTTATTATTTTATTTTTATTCCCCTTTAACTCACTACATTGTGTTTAAACAAGCCCTTAAATAACCTCTTAACCTAAGATTTTCACTCATAAATGCCCTTTATTTTAATATTAAAGTAAATTTTTGTAGCTAAACTAATTCGCATTTTATATTTATGTGAATTTGATGAGAATAATTTATTAAATAAATAAAATAAAATTTTAAATTTTCTTGAGAATGCTTAAATACATGATATTCTTAACTACTCTTTTGAAATTTTTGATTACTTGTTAAGATTTTATGTTGATGTTAAAGTGTAAATAATTTTTATTGCATCAACAAAAAATTAAGATAAGAGCTTGAAATTCAAAATATATTTACTATAATATTAAAATAAAAGGCTTTTACAAGTAAAAATCATGGGTTAAGAGCTTATTTAACTACAAAAATAGATTGATGGCTTGTTTAAACACAATGTAGTGAGTTGAAAGGGAAATAAAAATAAAATAATAAATAAAAAGAGCTTAGAAGGCAATTAGCCAAATTTAAGCTTTGGTGCCACCCTTTCACTTTTTTTTTTCCAGCTCACTCAATATGGTAAATTTACATATCAGATCTTTAAATATTTTAAATCATTACATTTCAATCTAGTGCCGCCTGTCAATAAAACTATACCATTTTGGTAAATAATCTTATGGACATCTCATTTCAGTTATTAATTTTATTTTTTATATTATTTAAGTGAAAAGGCCGGGAAAAAGGTAGAAGAAAAGGAAAGAAGAGAGGGGAAAAACAGGAGAGAAAAAAACAAAATGAAAACAAAGTATTTTTTTATGATGAAATTATTATATATTTATTAAAAACAATTTATTTTTTTAACAGTCAATAATTCGTTTTAGATTTTTTTTACATAATCCATTTTTTGTGTAGTGTTTATTTATTTATCATGTATATATTGAAATTTCTATTCTTTATTTGTATTTTATTGTTGTTATCGTATTTGAATTTATAGAAAATTTGTATTTATGTGTGTAATCCATAATAATTTGATTAGGATATAGTTAAATAAATTCTCATAGAATTTAGAGAAAAAATATTATTTAATTATCAATTTAAATTATTTTAAAATTTTTATTTATAATTTTGATCCACGTTGAAAATAAAAAGAAGTAAAAACAATAAAATTATTTAAATATTTGTCATTTTATTTTTAAACTATTCACTTGAAATATTAATTTATTAATTCGCTTTCAAGTCAATACATACCCAATTTCTTTGAAACTTTTTTATTTCACATTTAAACAAGTTGGTCCATACAAAACTTTTGCATTAATTAAATTATTTATTTTGAAGAATTGGTCTATGTTATTTAAAGCTAGGACAAATTATATTTCTTTTTCTTTTCATATTCTATTAAAATTTAATGTGTATAATTGCATGGAAATCATTGTATAAAATTACATATTCAATAAAATTTTATATACAATTTTGAGTTTCATCTCTTTAGTATTTTACATGCTTCATCATAATTTTTTAATTTTAATTTTAAATATATTTATATAAAAATTATTTCAAATATATTTATTTAATATAATTAGATTTAAAATTATTCCTCGCGGATAAAATGTAGTAACGAATACTTTCGAAAACATATTTCCAAAAAGATTGTGTTTTTAAACTTATTTCTCAATATATTGTATTTCTATTTTTAAACTTGTTTATGTATTTACTATCTTACTATTATTTTTATATTATATCTTATTTTAAATATTTTCTCGTATCATTTCTTTTTTGAACTTTTCTCGTATCATTGTTGTACTCCAAATTCATTGGCGTTTCTTCCACGTCGCATCGATGCATGCACGACAAAGCATTGGTGGGGACATTTCTCCTGAGACAATTCACACTAGAATTTCCTTCTCTAAGGATACATTAAATGTCTAAATAAATTATCTAAGTTATCATTGAAATATTTGAAATAATTTTGACCACCGTCCAATTAAATTAATATATTATGTGTTCATACAAATTTAGTTGCTGGAAATTGACTTTGTCAAGAATCAAACTAGGTTATAGAAACTGCATCCAAGTACTTTCTTTGTCATCAATAAGATTGAAAAATAATATAAAAGACGTCATGAACTGAAAGAGAAAATCGCAAACGCTAGATTAGATTTGTCTACCAATATTTTTAGGAAATTACGTTTTTAAAATTCAGTGGTTTTTTTTGAAAATTTAGTGCGTAAGTTAAGTGACTTATTTATTTACTTACAAAAGTACGCTCACAAAAGTAATTTGTTAAAGAGCAAGTTAAGTGCTCAACTTTTTTCCTTATCTAATTTACACTAGCCTCTAATATATAAGAGTTTAAGGCTTGTTAACATATCAATCAATTACAGAATAATCTCTACCAAAATAGACAATAAAATAAATTTAAAAATATCCTAATAAAGTTTGAGATATTTCAGAAAAAAAGAAGACTCTAAAATAATTCTTCAAGACTGTAGCGACGTAAAATTTTAGTCTCGGTCGCTAATTGTGACGATTTATTGGAAACTTTGAAAACTGAAGTTTGATTTTTTTTGAAACATAAATTGAAAAACGGAAATAAAGAGGGGAGTCGCCACCGATCCTTTTTATAGGTGTGATCGGACACCTAATAAGTTTATTTTTGAAACAAAAGACGGCCGAGTTTAGGTCTACGTTAAAATCAGAGTAAAGTAGGTTCCGGGAGCCGGTTACGCGCGAGGAAGGTATTAGCACCCTCGCGACGCCCAAAATTGGTATCTCGTTAAACACGTGTTATCTTGATTTTCAAAAATGCGATTTCAAAGTAATGTTTAGTCGTGATCCGATTGAAAAGACGAGAACTTTCGATTTTGATTTTTGAGAAGGACATACCGTTTTAACACGAGTCGATTGATATTCACCCAACATAGCGATGAAATCGACGACTTGGTGTTAAACCGATATGTTGCCTCATGCATTGAAATTAATTAGAAAACAAGAATAATATTTTCGAAAGAATGCAAAGCAAGTTGATATGAAATAAAAATGAATAAAAGATAGAAATGCATTGAAGCAAGTAACGAACATGACAATAATATTAGAAACGATAAAGATATAATGTAATACCAGAGTTGAACATGAGATGAAAACAATGAATGTATATACATAGTAATAATATTAAGAATATGTACGTAAAATAATATATATATACGAATAAAATAGTGTTAGAAGTGTATGTTATAATAAAAACATAACTTACAATGTTGAAATATATACATAATATATACATGAATAAAATGAACATTGAAAAATGTATATACGTGACACTTATGAGAAACATAAACATAACAATATTAAGATAAAACGATAAGTGATAATAGTGGAAATCATAGGTATAATAATAAATATAATGATATACGAAAATAATAATATATGTAAAATGTGTATACAAGAATAATGAAATATATGTACATAAGGTCGTATAAAAATATATAACAATAATACTAAAGTGTATACATAATATGTATGAAAACGTAATATAATATTAGAAATGTATACATGATATATAAAAATACAATACTAGAAAAGGTATATCTATATGTAATATATAATAATATATAATAATAATGTTAAAAACATATAATATTACAGAAACATATACCTATATGAATTAAAGATATTTACATAAATATTAAAACATATATTAATATTAATGATAATAAGAATAACATAAAAATATATACATGAGATAGTATAAAAATATAAATATTATGGTATTTAAAAATATATGAAATAACAAAAGAAACATATAGCAAATGGTATAAAAAAAGTATAATATATATACAAAACATGCACAATATATACACACATCTAGAAATAATTGTGATATATACAAAAAAAGGCTATTCACACTCTACATGATCGTACATATATATTTTAATATATATATATATTAGAAATACATATAGTAATATTAGAAAATATATATAATAGTACAAAAGATATGTGACTAATAATATTAAAGCACATACATAATAGTACATAAACAAAATATTAGAAAGTATATATACATAATATACATATAGACATAATATAGTATTAAAATATAATAATTCAATGTTAGAAACATATATAATATGTGCAAAATACATACGTATATTAAATGCATATACATATAATAGATATATATAATAAAACGTAAACTAATAATAATAATAATAATAATAATAATAATAATAATAATAAATTAAAGTAAAGTAACGAAAAAAGGTAAAAAAGGATGAAATTGAATTAAAAACTAAATTTTGGGGCCAATTTGAAATAAAAACTAAAGAAAAGGACGAAATTATAACATGCGCGTAACTTGGAGGGGTCAAAAGCGCAATAAATCTGAGCCTCTAAAACGTACCGTATTGAACTGGACTGAATTGAAAATCGTGAAAAATTTCAGCGCCAAATTAAAAGTAACGCAAGACTTAATTGCAAAATATTAAAAAAGCGGAGGGGTTAAACGTGCAAATAACCCCTCCCTTAAAAAACCCGCGGATCCTATTCGGAGCGGGTCGGGTCGACCCGACCCGAGGTCCAAAACGGCGTCGTTTCTTGGTTAAAGCGTTTTGGTCCCCTATAAAAGATAAAAATTTTTGAAAAAAAATCATTTGCACAGGGGAAAGGAAAAAAAAAAGAAGAAGAGGAGAGGAGAGGGGAAGAGAGAAGGGAGGGGGGAGGGAAATCCGGCCAGGGGCGGTGGCCATCGATCGAGTCATCGGCCGTCTGTCGTGGCGCCATACCATCACACATGTGATGGCCTAAAAGGTAAAAACCTTATTTTTTTTATTTTTTTATTTTTCTTTTATTATTTTATTGTATTTTAATATGTATAGGTGATTAGAATAGGCTTTAAAAAACGAAATAAAAAAAAAATCACCTTTTAGTCTTTTCGACTTCTGATTTGTTGATCTTTGGTTTTTTGTTTGCTTCGAACGCTATTCTTGCATTTGATTACTGATTGGATTGTTAGTTTTGCCCTGGAATCGAATATTTTTTGTATTGATCTTAAAAAAAAAGAGAGCCCTTTTACAATTCTGACTCGGGTTTTTATAACCCTTTTTTACCAGCATTTATTTATTGCTTTTCTCTTTTTTGTTTACTTGCTTGCAGGTGGATGGGCAGTGCTGCAGAGCTGGTGAGTCAGAGAGCATGGGGACGCAGAGGGCAGGTGGCGCAAGTGGATGGAGGATGGGACGTTGTGACGTTGAGCAGGTTAGGGTTTCAAAAACTGAAACCCTAAGTCAAAATTGGGTCAAGGACTTGGGCCTATTGTGTTTGGGCTTCTGTGGGTTTGATGTAATATAGGTGGGCTAAGTGGGTAGGTTTAGCTGGTCTATTTTGGGGTTTAATTTAGGTTAACTTAAATGGGTATTAGTTTAATGTAAATGGGTTTAGGGATATTGAAATGGGCCATTCGGGTTTTATGCCAATGGGCCCAAAATTGGCCTATTACCGCTGCCCCTCTTTGCTCGTTGTCGTGTAACGGGAATAGAGCAAAGACAAAATGAAAGGCCAATTTTGCCCTGTCCTGCCGAGTCTTGACTTCATTGGTGCTTTTCTTGTACAGGAAATCTCTTTCCAATTCATCGCATCTTATAGCTTGGTTCAATCCACTGCATCTTCTGGTGTATGCCTTGTAGCTTCAATCTACTCCAATGTCACTTCAAGGATATGAGATTTTGTTGCTTCGATCTGCTTCACTTGTAACTTCTGAAAAGTGAGATCTACAACTTCAATCTGCTCTTCTATCGCTTCAGTGAGATAAGGTTTGTGATCTTTTCTTCTGCGACTTCAGAAAGGCAATATCTGATATCCTCGATCAGCTTCACTGCAACTTCAGAGAGACAAAATCTGGTGTCTTCAATCAACTTCAATCTTTATCCTTTACTCGGCATGTGATCCTGAGCTCAATTTATTTCTCGCAATATGAATTGACTCTTTAAAACAAACATTAGAAACAGAAATTGATTGATTTGATTTTTTTTTGCCCTGTACAAATTGAAAAGCAGAAATTGAAAGGCAGAAATTGAAGATAGCTCAGCATGTGAGCCAAGGCTCAACTCACTTCTCGCAATATGAGTTGACTCTTTAAAGATAGACATTAAAAACAAAAATTAAAAATAGCTCAGCACGTGAGTCAAGGCTCAACTCACTTCTCGCAATATGAGTTGGTTTTTGAAAAACAAAAATTAAAAGGCTCAACTCACTTCTCGCAATACGAGTTGATTTTAAAAGTAGAATTTGTAAAGTAGAAATTGAAAATACCTCAGCGTGCCCCGAGGCTCAACTCATCTCCCGCAATATGAGTTGATTTTTTTGACAAGCGAAAATTGAAAATACCTCAGCGTGCCCCAAGGCTCAACTCACTTTTCGCAATATGAGTTGATTTTTTTGGAAAAACAGGAATTGAAAATAACTCGGCATGTGACCCGAGGCTCAGCTCACTTCTCGCAATATGAGTTGATATTTTGAAAATACAAATTGAAAATACCTCAAGATGTCTCCGAGGCTCAACTCACCTCTCGCAATATGAGTTGATTTTTGAAAATAAAAACATCAAAATGCCAAAATCTGTCATCTGGTGGAACTCAGGTGTCCTTTTTTGATTTAGTACAGCCATCATTCAAAATTTCTTGCTCTGCTGGAGTATCTGTATATGTCATGCATGATGTCATCATGATATGCACATGTTGGTCTTAAATGCATTTATGCCTACATGATTATACTATGCGCCTTGGGCTTGTTTGTCATATGCCCCTTTTTCCGTCATGATTTTTGATGATCTACACTCATTGTTTTGACTCTTGACTTTCTCTTCAGGCCCCGTACCCGTCCTCTAGCTTCACGAGTAATCTACGTTTCTCAGGTATCGCTCTTTTGCCCCCAGTTGAACTTTGTCCTTACTTTGAAGTTCTTGTACTTATCAAGTTCTTATCCGGGTAATGCTTAACATTTCTTTTGTTTAGAGTATGTCATTTCACTATTTATCATGTAAATGAACCACATAATGAGATGCATGAAAATGATCGGGTAGGGACAAAAGGGTACCTGGCATTTTTTCATTTCAAATGTAGCAAACAAAGAAAATCAATTAATCGATAGTAAAAATGTCACAAAGAGAAAAGGGATAGCCTTTCAACAAATACAAATGGTCTAGATATTCAACGCATGAACTCTTCCACGTTCCTTTATCCAGAATCTCTTCGAGGATGGCTTCTTGCGTAAAAGATTTCGAGCTTTCAGAAATGCTTCAAATATTGTAATCTCACTATTTGCCCCCCGTTCAAACGCCTTACTTTTTAAGCTAGTGCTTGCCTAATTAGAACGCCCTTTCGGGTTTTCATCCTAATTTTTGTGTTAACCAAGACGCCCTTTTCGGGTTTTCACCTTGATCCCTTTTTTTTATTTTTTATTTTTTATTATTTTTTTAGAGGCATAATATTTCTTCACAGCATCTGAATTCACTAGATTAGGTAACTCCTTCCCATCCATCTCAGTGAGAATCAAAGCTCCGCATGAGAAAGCCTTCTTCACAACGTATGGTCCTTCCCAATTTGGTGCCCATTTTCCTCGCAAATCTTTTTGTATTGGGAGAATCTTTCTCAGCACGAGTTCTCCTTCATGGAATTCTCTTGGCCGTACTTTCTTGTCATGGGCCGCGATCATTCTCTTCTGGTACATCTGTCCATGGCAGATTGCCTTTAGATGTTTTTCCTCGATGAGGTTTAACTGGTCGTATCGAGCCCGAACCCATTCTGCTTCCTCTAGTTTCAATTCCATTAAGACTCGTAGAGAAGGGATCTCAACTTCGATAGGTAGCACAACTTCCATTCCATAGACCAGAGAGAAAGGGGTTGCACCCGTAGATGTCCGCACAGATGTGCGATATGCATACAAAGCAAATGGTAGCTTCTCGTGCCAGTCTTTATATGTCTCGGTCATTTTTCCAATGATCTTCTTAATGTTTTTGTTCGCTGCTTCAACAGCTCCATTCATCTTTGGGCGATAGGGCGAGGAGTTATGATGCTTTATTTGAAATTGCTCATACACTTCTTTCATCATCTTGTTGTTCAAATTCAAGGTGTTATCTGAAATGATTCTTTCGGGCAAACCATATCGACAAATGATCTCCTTTTTCAAAAACCTACAAACTGCAGTCTTCGTCACATTGGCAAACGATGCGGCCTCTATCCATTTTGTGAAGTAATCAATAACCACAAAAATGAACCGGTGTCCGTTAGAAGCTTTTGGGAAAATTGGCCCTATAACATCCATGCCCCACATAGAAAAAGGCCACGGGGAAGTCATGACATGAAGGGGCGAAGAGGCTGCATGAATTTTGTCGCCGTAAATTTGACATTTGTGGCATTTTCTTGCAAAGCTAATGCAGTCGCTTTCCATCGTCAGCCAGTAGTAGCCGAGTCTCATAATCTTCCTGGCCATAGTGAAACCATTGGCATGTGTCCCACAAATTCCCCCATGGACAGCTTCAAGTATTTTCTTGGCTTCGGCGGCATCTACACATCTCAAGAGCACTTGATCTTTTTCTCTTTTGTACAGGATGTCCCCATCAAGAACAAATCCCGCTGCCATTCTTCTGATTGTTCTTTTGTCGTTTTCATTTGCTTGTTCGGGATACCTTTGATTCTTGATATATTCTAAGACATCATGGAACCATGGCCGTCTGTCTGGCTCTTTTTCAATGCTGAAACAATGCGCAGGGACTTCATATATGCTCATTTGATGAGGCATTATTTCCGTTTCTCTGTTTGCTTTGAACATTGAAGCCAAAGTGGCTAGGGCGTCAGCCAATTGATTTTCTTCTCGGGGGAAGTAATTAAAAGTTATTTCTTTGAATTCTTTAATCAGTCTTGCCACTAGATCGCTGTATCTGATTAATTTCGAATCTCTCACTTCCCAATCTCCACGGATTTGGTATATCACCAATGCTGAGTCTCCATATACCTCTAAAGTTTTGATATTTCATTCGATAGCTGCACGAAGTCCTATGAAACAGGCCTCATACTCTGCTATGTTGTTGGTACAGAAGAAATTTAGCCTGGCAGTGAACGGGTAATGATTCCCTTTTGGCGATACTAAGACTACTCCGATCCCATGCCCCAACACATTCGATGCACCATCAAAACTCATCTTCCATCGCTTCTCATTTGATGACTCGGATTCTTTTTTTGTGATGCACATTAAGTCTTCATCTGGGAAATCGAACCTCAAGGGCTCATACTCCTCTGTCGTTCGAGCCGCTAAGAAATCTGCTATTGCACTTCCTTTTATCAAATTTTGACTCACATAGACGATATCGTACTCCGATAATAAGATCTGCCATTGTGCCATTCTTCCTGAGAGTGTAGGTGATTCCATCATGTACTTTATTGGATCCAGCTTCGAAATTAACCATGTCGTATGATACAACATATATTGCCTGAGTCTCCGAGCTACCCAAACCAGAGCACAACAGTATTTTTCAATGGACGAATACTTTGCCTCATATTCAGTGAACTTTTTGCTGAGGTAGTAGATCGCCTTTTCTTTCTTTCCTGACTCGTCGTGTTGCCCCAGTACACAACCCATTGAATTCTCGAACACAGTCAAATACAATATCAGTGGTCTTCCCGGAATTGGTGGTACTAGCACTGGAGGACCAGACAAATATTGTTTTATCTTATCAAAGGCCACTTGGCATTCTTCGTTCCATTCTCCCGGATTATGTTTTCGAAGAAGCCGAAAGATTGGGTCGTATTGTTTGGTAAGTTGAGCGATGAATCGGGCGATGTAGTTTAACCTCCCTAAAATCCTCTGACTTCTTTTTGCGTGCGCGGAGGTGGTAACTCTTGAATGGCTTTTATTTTATCTGGATCAACTTCAATGCCTCTTTCGCTGATGATGAAGCCTAGCAATTTTCCCGAGGTAGTCCCAAACGTACATTTGGCCAGATTAAGCTTTAGCTGGAACTTTCTCAGTCTGTCGAACAACTTCTTCAAGTTCACTACATGCTCTTCTTCCCCTCGGGATTTAGCAATCATATCATCGACGTAGACCTCTATTTCTTTATGCATCATATCATGGAATAATGTTACCATAGCCCTCTGATATGTTGCCCCAGCATTCTTCAATCCGAACGACATTACTTTGTAGTAGAATGTTCCCCACGTCGTTATGAAGGTAGTTTTCTCCATATCTTCCATAGCCATCTTTATCTGATTATAACCCGAGAATCCATCCATGAACGAAAATAATGAATGCTTGGCTGTGTTATCCACCAATGTATCGATGTGTGGCAAAGGAAAATTATCTTTAGGACTTGCTCGATTCAAGTCACGATAATCCACGCACATTCGTACTTTGCCATCCTTCTTTGGTACCGGGACTATGTTAGCCACCCACTCTGGATATTTGGAGGCTTGTAGGAAGCCGGCGTCAAATTGCTTCTTGACTTCCTCTTTTATTTTCAACAACATTTTAGGTCTCATCCGTCTTAGCTTTTGTTGGATGAGTTTGCATTCTGGCTTTAATGGGAGCTTATGGACCACCACATCTTCATCCAATCCTGGCATGTCCTGATATGACCATGCGAATACATCTTTGTACTCACGGAGCAAAGCAATCAAATTATGCCTGGTGTCCCCCGAAATAGAGGTCCCAATCTTCACTTCTTGCTTCCTTTCTTCCGTTCCCAGATTTACTGTTTCAACAGATTCTTGATGAGGAAAAATCTGTTTATCCTCTTGTTCCACCATTCTTAGCAAGTCAGGAGACGAGACATAGTCTTCAGCATTTTCTTCAGCTTCAAATTCTCCTAAACAAATAGCCTTCTCAAAATTGATTTCAGGACTCATAACGGGTTCGTTCATGCCGTTGATATCTGAGCACCTGAAAGTTGAATGGAAAAGGAAACTATAGAGGGACATCCAAGTATTGGAACCAAGATGAAATGTTATGACATGGCATGAGGCAGATGTAAGGATAGGCTATGAAATGAGAAAATGATTATGAATTTAATAATGCGAAAGATCGTGACAAAATGCATCTTCATTGATATTCATTTGAATGATAAAGAGCGAATGCAAGCTCTTACAAAAGAATTCTATTATATCTAAGGACACAATAGAGGGTTAATGTTTGAGCATTACTCTGAAGACTTATAAACTACAAGAAGGTCTTCAGCAGTCCAATTGTTCAACATGAAGCCCGAGGGACAAGGGCGTATCCTTGAGATGTCTTTACTTGTTCCATCTCCTTTGTCAATGACATTTATACTGACATTCTGGAGACCCCTTTCAATGATTAACAGTGTGCTTCGTGTATTGTCTTGTTCGGGGTACATCGTTCCTGCTGACGTAAATGTTTTTGACAAAGGAGGGTATGCTATGGGCTCTCATTCTATTTCCCGGCCTAAGGTTCTTGCGATCCTTCTTTCCTGATCCTTCTTCCATTGTCTCCTTCTTTGGCGTATGTCCGGCTAAAAACCTAAGCCGTATCTGGCCTTGTGGTGCACTGGCTTCAGAACCCTGACTATTCCTTGCAGATATCTCCCTAAACCTCTTCTTGCTCGAGCCCCCCTTCCTACAGTCAACCTGACACCCATTTTGGTATTTTTTGAGAGTTTTGGTACAGGAATTGTATTTCCCTCGGCGACAAAGGTGGCATTGACAAATTCAAGGGATCGAAAGGAACATTCCACAGCATCTTTATTCACTTCAATGTATGGTGCGTCGGTAGAAATAGATGCTACAATGTCTTCTTCTCCCTCGACGGTGACCAAATAGCCATCCATAATAAATTTCACCTTTTGGTGGAGGGATGATGGGACTGCTCCAGCAGAATGGATCCAGGGTCTTCCCAAGAGGCAATTGTATGACGGTGTAATGTCCATGACTTGAAATTCAACATCGTATATATACGGGCCCACTTCTAGAGGTATTTCAATCTTTCCCATGACTTCACGTCTCTTCCCATTGAAAGCCCTTACTGTGGAATGGCAAGGCCTTAAATAGGACAGATCCATCAGGATTCTAGAAAGCGTGGCCAAAGGCATGACGTTGAGTGCCGACCCATTATCGATGAGTATATTTGGTATTATGTAGCCCTTGCAGCGAGTCGTAATATGCAGTGCCTTCATTGAGCCTCTACCGTTTGGCGGTATCTCATCGTCACTAAAAGAAATGAAATTATCCGCATTCAGATTATTTACCCACCTATCAAGTTTCTCAACAAATATGTTGTTTGCTACGTAAGCTTGATTTAGCACCTTCAGCAAAGCGTTTCGGTGTGGCTCTGAGTTTAACAGTAGAGATAAAACTGAGATTCGTGCTGGCTGCTTATTTAACTGTTCCACCACATTGTATTCACTGTGCTTGATAAATTTTAAGAACTCCTATGCCTCCTCCTCATCCACAGGCTTTTTCGTTTCTTGTACGGGTGGAGTTTCCTGCTCGACTTCACCCTCGTTCATCACTGCCTTTCCTTTTTGTTTCGAGTCACTGTTTTTCTTTGCTGGCTCGACTTCTTTAGAATAGCACCGCCCACTTCGGGTAAAATGTCCTACCTCCCTAACGTCTCCAGTTGTGGCTTCGGACCTTTCACCTTCCGGTGTGACGATATTGATGTCATATTTCCATGGTACGGCTTTATTGTCCTTGTAGGGGAAAGGAGATGGTACTTCAATGATCATCTTCGGTTTTAGCAGCTCCTTCTTCGTATCGTAATAAATTATTAACGGTCGGTCGGCACTATACAGGAAACCTGAAGATTGATTGTCGGAGGCGCATATTTCTTCTCTATCGGTCTCTTCACCTTTATAAAAGATCTCGATCTCCTTGTTATCCATCATATTTTGCAACAATCTCTTGAACTCTTTGCAAGACTGAATGTTGTGCCCTTCAATATTATGGAATCCGCAAAAACTTTGACCCTTTGTAATTTTTCCTTCGAACACTCTGTTAGGACAACAAAGCAAACCCTTTTCAACTAGTACCTCCCAAATTTTCTGCAGAGGTGCTCTTATTTCAGAAATTCGTCTTCTACTTTGTCGTTTGTCCTCCTCTCCCACTGCACTCACATTCCCTTCAGTGTGGTTTGGGAATGGGTTCCCGGCCGTACTGTCAGTGCCATCAAATCGCAGAATGCCCGTGTCGATGAGTCCTTGAACTCTCCTTTTGAAGGCCAGGCAGTTTTCCGTAGCGTGCCCCTCGTTCCCGGCATGGTATGCACAACTAGCATTTGGATCGTACCATTTTGGGTACGGGGGTTTCAGGGGTGCCATGTAATGAGGAGAAATCAATTATTTCTCCAAAAGCTTTGGGTACAATTCCCCATACGCCACAGGGATAGGAGTAAATTGTGGTCTCTTGGGGTTAGGCCTTGCTGGTCTTGGTTCGTTTCTGGGCTATTTTGAGCAGGTACCGTGTTTTATGGGAATGTGGTGACGGGTCTTTGGTGGTTCGTGGCGTATACGGGGTAGGAAGCAGGTGGTGCTTGGTAGTACGAGGTTTGAGGGGGATAATAGAAATCTGGAGGTGGATAGTTTCGAGGTCGGGGTTGGTTTGGATAGGATTAGGGGTATAACGGCTTCCTATTCCCACCATGTGGGCTTCTGGTTCTTTCTTCTTCATGGGTGCTGTCCTTCTTGAACTTTCTGAACCCTCCATCCTCCCACTTCTGATGGCACCCTCAATAAGTTCTCCGGATATTACGATATCTGAAAAATCCTTCGTAGCACTTTCTGCTAGTTTGTCATAAAACAACGCCTTTAAGATGTTGATAAAGAGAACGGTTATCTCTGTTTTTGTTAATGGGGGTTCCACTTGGGCTGAGACGTCCCTCCATCTCTACACATACTGTCTAGAAGTCTCTGACGGCTTTTTCTCCATCATTTGCAAGGTCATCTGGTCTGGCACCATATCCGATACATGCTTGTACTGCTCACAGAATACTGATGCCAAATCCTTCCAAGATCGGATCTTTTCCCTACTAAGCTGGTTGTACCACCGAAGAGCCGATCGTACTAGACTATCTTGAAAACAATGTATAAGTAGTTTGTCTTCATTCACATAGTCGGTCATCTTCCGACAAAACATGATGAGATGCACTTTTGGGCATCTTGTCCCATCATACTTTTCAAAATCCGGTACCTTAAACTTCAGAGGTAAAATTAGATCAGGTACCAAACTGAGTTCTTTAGCACCTAGTGCCGAGAAGACTTCAGTGCCTTCGATTGCTTTAAGTCTTTCCTCCAAACTCTTATACTTCTCTTGAGCCTCGTGATCCTCCATTCTCAACCTGGCTATTTCCACTGGATCGTCCAAATCTGGAACAATTGGATTGGTAGGATTAGCCCCAGGATTTGATATGAATATTCCTTGCCCTAAATGAGCAGGTGGCACCGGCCGTTGCTCTGGGTCTGTGGGTTCCCCTTGGGTGTACCCTCTTTGTACTGCGTGGGCATGTGGCGGAGTGAATCCGGGGGGATAGAGTGGGTCTTGATTGTGATTAACTCTTGAGCAAGGTTCCTCGATGTCAGGGCTCTGCATGGGTCCCTTTCCTTTAACTAATGCTGACATCATCTCCATCATCTTTGCCATTTGATCTTTCTGTTCGAGCGATTCTTCTCGTGATCTCACCATTAAGTCTCTCGTCTCTTGCTATGACCTAGCCAATTGTTCTTGTAATTCCTTTTGGATTCTTTCCATTCTTTCAATCCTTTCATTGAATTCAGCCTCCATTGTTCTAGCTTGTTGACGCGTTCTATACGAGTGGCGTGATTCCAGATTTGAAGTCTTGCAACTGCGCATTATATGATCCTAACCTTAGCGAACGATTATGAAATATGCAATGAATCAATGAATGAATAAGATGAATGCATAACAAATAAATGTTGAATAAATGACGAATGAATGTTAGTTATGAATAAATATGCAAGAATTTGGTGTTGATTTCAAGATAGCCCCTATTTAGGCATTTCATTCATCAAAAGAGTTCATTACAAAAACATTTCGTCATTTTGATTTGGCTATTACACGAACTTTCTAGTTATATCGCTATATTTCTTTATTTGCTCTAAGAATTCCGATATGCTCGATCGTTGACTCGGAGGGAATTGGCTGCTGATATCCTCTGCTTCATTTGATAATTGTACCATGTGTATGGCCGCATCACGGATTTTGTTGATCAAGAAGCCAAGTTGCATTTCTCTTTCTTGGAGGTCCGTTTTATAAGCGTGGACATCTCTATCGTATTGTTCGTTCTTTTCTTCCAAGGCTTTTAAGAGACTATCCAATTGTTGCTGACGGTCTTGCAATATATCTTCTAAATCCCGTATCCTTTCTTTTAGTTCTTGAAATTTAGATCGACTGGTCATTACCTCGGTAGACACGGCTTCATATTCTGCGTTCTTCTTCCTTAACTCCATCATAGTCCGTGCGGCCTTTTCCTCTTCCTTTTTCGCTTTTCCCTTCCAAAACTCCATTCCCCCTTTGATGTTGCTTATCTCCTCTTTCCATTCCGATGATGATTTGCCCAACCCGCTATTCTTGATAGTGACTCTCAATTTCTTGTTTTCCAGATGAAGGTCCCTTAAATCATTTCTTACAATTTCCACATCCTTTTGCACTTTCTCAGTTTTAGACCTTTCAATCTGAACATCAATTTTTAACTGGTAGTTTTCCTCTTGCAGAGCACTGAGATCCCTTGACATCTTGGTCTTTTCGCGTTCAAACTCTTGCCTTGCCATTTCTAACTCGGATGGCAATTCCTTTAGGAAAGGATTCTGAAAGGCGCAACTCATTGACGAGACTTGCCGACTATTTATCCGCTGAATCCTCCATACGTCATAGTCTTGAGTAAGAGTGTCAGCGTACAGGGCCAACTCCACCAGATGAATTTTCTTCCAAGATTTTACAGTGTCTCGGACCTTCTTCATGTATCCCTCACCCGCAAAAATGAACTCAAACTGTGCTAACCCTCCAGTGGCGGGTGTGAACTGTCGCGAAGAAAATTGCCTTTGGACTAATAGCAGGGCATAGCTGACTCCTCCCCATAAACCAAGTAGTGGCACCCAGTCTTGATCTCCGACCTTATATAACAGAACTGACGGGCGTATCCACGGTGCTCTCCATGTTATATCCTCAGCGCGAAGGTTTTGAAAAACTGAGACCTAATGTTGCTCGGTGACTTCCTTGGGCCATTCTTTCTTGAGATAGGCTTCCAATGGGGCAAATGTTTCTGAAAACACGTGGAACGGAGTGCGCTCTACTTTTCAGAAATGGCTCAAAATCCAAACATTGAGCAACTGCGCGCATCCAATAAATCGTCCTTCCCCTTTTCTTTGACAACTACTCAGGGATCTGAAGGTCTCGGCTAGGATAGTCGGGACAGGGTTGACTCCTTGTTTTAATCTTTCAAAGAAATCAACTACCGCGACTTCAAGATGTCCGAAAACTTTCAGGAAGATGATCAAAGCATAGATATCCAAAGCGAATAGATTCATCCTTTTCATCATGTCAGGATGGTTCAGAACCAAATCTCGTAGGGAAGACCATGGAATGCAAATGGCTTCATTCTTGTTTTTTATTTGCTTTTCGGCCCACGCGTTAGTCATATCTGTCAACCTCACTAGCTTCTTCTTGAAGGTCATCGGCTTAGGCTCCTTCACATATATCTTATAGGGCTGTACATTATCAATACGAAGCAAATCAGTATACTCCTCTATAGTTGGGGTCATGTCTTCCTGATTGAAAGTAAAACATTGGTAGGCCGGATCCCAAAATCTGATCATGGCTTGAATCAAACACTCATCTATGTTGATAGTGATCAAGTGGGCTATATCTCCGTACTTCTCAGTGAATATACCCTTAACGTCCGAGTCCCACTGATTCCAAATCTGAACCAAGTCTTCAAGGTTATTCTGGCGAACATTGTGATTCACGTGCTCGTGATTGGCAAAACATCCCTTCACTAGACTATCCCCCTTTTTCCTTCTGAGTTCTTAGAGACCAGTCCCGAACCACGGCACTCTTCTCGACTGTTTGTATAATTGACTCTTCCATTAGAAACCCGTTTTTTTGGCCACTAATCTTTAATCAACACCTTCCTAATGTGATGCCTATAATGCATGATAAAAAAAAACAATAAGGCAAAGGCAAACAACATTGATTAGTAATTAAATACAGGTAGAAAAACATGGAAAATTCAACAATTTGAACTAGTTTATTAAACAGACCCAATCTCCTTTGTATAGAAAGTGAAAATGAAAAAGGTAAGAGGCGTTCCTCCCGTGAACTTATTTTGGTGACCATTAACGGACAGAAGTTCGGCATGGCTCTAATTAGGTGGCTCGTACGGTTCACTATATGTGGTTTCAGTTCTAGACAGGTACTCGAATTGTTCGTACTATCGTCTACTAAGACTAGTACGAAGCCTCAGTCGTAGCCCATCACAGGCTCACGAGTTCAATTCGAGGGATTACATTCACTTATGCCTATGTGGAGGGACAAGTTAACTCACGAAAGCATAAGTCATATGTAACCCGAAAGTATTCACTAGCCTGTGCAGAGGGACAAGTTAACTCACGAAGGCGTAGCGTTTACTTTCACTTAAACGGACGGAGCCCGGGTAGAGAGCTCATGTTATGCAAAATGCAAGTGCACGATATGTGGGGAGAAACTCACAAACCTTCACGTTTATTTAAAAACTAAACCGAAACTAAAACCATAAAAATTTAAAGTCGAAAAGTAGAACAGACGAAATGAGTTAGAAAAACATTTACAACATAATGCGAATGCATGACATTTTGAAAACACCATTTGAAGATCACGACTTAAATATTAATTTGAACAAGGAACTTGAAAATTTTGACAACGCGAGTTTAATTCCAGACACGACTCTCAAAAAGGGGTCCCCAGTGGAGTCGCCAGCTGTAGCGACGTAAAATTTTAGTCTTGGTCGCTAATTGTGACGATTTATTGAAAAATTTGAAAACTGAAGTTTGATTTTTTTTTGAAACATAAATTGAAAAACGGAAATAAAGAGGGGAGTCGCCACCGATCCTTTTTATAGGTGTGATCGGACACCTAATAAGTTTATTTTTGAAACAAAAGACAGCCGAGTTTAGGTTTACGTTAAAATCAGAGTAAAGTAGGGTCCGGGAGCCGGTTACGCGCGAGGAAGGTATTAGCACCCTCGCGACGCCCAAAATTGGTATCTCGTTAAACACGTGTTATCTTGATTGTCAAAAATGCGATTTCAAAGTAATGTTTAGTCGTGATCCGATTGAAAAGACGAGAGCTTTCGATTTTGATTTTTGAGAAGGACATACCGTTTTAACACGAGTCGATTGATATTTACCCAACATAGCGATGAAATCGACGACTTGGTGTTAAACCGATATGTTGCCTCATGCATTGAAATTAATTAGAAAACAAGAATAAGATTTTCGAAAGAATGCAAAGCAAGTTGATATGAAATAAAAATGAATAAAAGATAGAAAGGCATTGAAGCAAGTAACGAACATGACAATAATATTAGAAACGATAAAGATATAATGTAATACCAGAGTTGAACATGAGATGAAAACAATGAATGTATATACATAGTAATAATATTAAGAATATGTACCTAAAATAATATATATATATACGAATAAAATAGTGTTAGAAGTGTATGTTATAATAAAAACATAACTTACAATGTTGAAATATATACATAATATATACATGAATAAAATGAAAATATATAACAATAATACTAAAGTGTATACATAAGATGTATGAAAACGTAATATAATATTAGAAATGTATACATGATATATAAAAATACAATACTAGAAAAGGTATATATATATATGTAATATATAAAAATATATAATAATAATGTTAAAAACACATAATATTACGAAACATATACCTATATGAATTAAAGATATTTACATAAATATTAAAACATATATTAATATTAATGATAATAAGAATAACATAAAAATATATACATGAGATAGTATAAAAATATAAATATTATGGTATTTAAAAATATATGAAATAACAAAAGAAACATATAGCAAATGGTATAAAAAAAGTATAATATATATACAAAACATGCACAATATATACACACATCTAGAAATAATTGTGATATATATAAAAAAGGCTATTCACACTCTACATGATCGTACATATATATTTTAATATATATATATATTAGAAATACATATAGTAATATTAGAAAATATATATAATAGTACAAAAGATATGTGACTAATAATATTAAAGCACATACATAATAGTACATAAACAAAATATTAGAAAGTATATATACATAATATACATATAGACATAATATAGTATTAAAATATAATAATTCAATGTTAGAAACATATATAATATGTGCAAAATACATACGTATATTAAATGCATATACATATAATAGATATATATAATAAAATGTAAACTAATAATAATAATAATAATAATAATAATAATAATAATAATAATAATAATAATAATAATAATAATAATAATAATAAATTAAAGTAAAGTAACGAAAAAAGGTAAAAAAGGATGAAATTGAATTAAAAACTAAATTTTGGGGCCAATTTGAAATAAAAACTAAAGAAAAGGACGAAATTATAACATGCGCATAGCTTGAAGGGGTCAAAAACGCAATAAATCCGAGCCTCTAAAACGTACCATATTGAACTGGACTGAATTGAAAATCGTGAAAAATTTCAGCGCCAAATTAAAAGTAACGCAAGACTTAATTGCAAAATATTAAAAAAGCGGAAGGGTTAAACGTGCAAATAACCCCTCCCTTAAAAAACACGTGGATCCTGTTCGGAGCGGGTCAGGTCGACTCGACCCGAGGTCCAAAACGGCGTCGTTTATTGGTATAAAAATTTTTGAAAAAAAATCATTTGCACAGGGGAAAGGAAAAAAAAGAAGAAGAGGAGAGGAGAGGGGAAGAGAGAAGGGAGGGGGGAGGGAAATCCGGCCAGGGGCCGGTCACCGGCTGACCGTCGGCCGCCGTCCGTCGCTGCGCCCAACCATCATACTGAAGATGATGGCGGAAAAAGGTAAAAACCTTATTTTTTTTATTTTTTTGTTATTTTTATTTTATTATTTTATTGTATTTTAATATGTATAGGTGATTAGAATAGGCTTTAAAAAACAAAATAGAAATAAAAAAATCACCTTTTAGTCTTTTCGACTTCTGATTTGTTAATCTTTGGTTTTTTGTTTGCTTCGAACGCTATTCTTGCATTTGATTACTGATTGGATTGTTAGTTTTGCCCTGGAATCGAATATTTTTTATATTGATCTTAAAAAAAAAGAGAGCCCTTTTACAATTCTGACTCGGGTTTTATAACCCTTTTTTACCAACATTTTTTTATTGCTTTTCTCTTTTTTGTTTACTTGCTTGCAGGTGGATGGGCAGTGCTGCAGAGTTGGTGAGTCAGAGAGCATGGGGACGCAGAGGGCAGGTGGCGCAAGTGGATGGAGGATGGGACGTTGTGACGCTGAGCAGGTTAGGGTTTCAAAAATTGAAACCCTAAGTCAAAATTGGGTCAAGGACTTGGGCCTCTTGTGTTTGGGCTTCTGTGGGTTTGATGTAATGTAGGTGGGCTAAGTGGGTAGGTTTAGCTGGTCTATTTTGGGGTTTAATTTAGGTTAACTTAAATGGGTATTGGTTTAATGTAAATGGGTTTAGGGATATTGAAATGGGCCATTCGGGTTTTATGTCAATGGGCCCAAAATTGGCCTATTACAGCTGCCTCTCTTTGCTCGTTGTCGTGTAACGGGAATAGAGCAAAGACAAAATGAAAGGCAAATTTTGCCCTGTCCTACCGAGTCTTGACTTCATTGGTGCTTTTCTTGTACAGGCAATCTCTTTCCAATTCATCGCATCTTATAGCTTGGTTCAATCCACTGCATCTTCTGGTGTATGCCTTGTAGCTTCAATCTACTCCAATGTCACTTCAAGGATATGAGATTTTGTTGCTTCGATCTGCTTCACTTGTAACTTCTGAAAAGTGAGATCTACAACTTCAATCTGCTCTTCTATCGCTTCAGTGAGATAAGGTTTGTGGTCTTTTCTTCTGCGACTTCAGAAAGGCAATATCTGATATCCTCGATCAGCTTCACTGCAACTTCAGAGAGACAAAATCTGGTGCCTTCAATCAACTTCAATCTTTATCCTTTACTCGGCATGTGATCCTAAGCTCAATTTATTTCTCGCAATATGAATTGACTCTTTAAAACAAACATT
This sequence comes from Gossypium longicalyx, assembly GCA_025698465.1. Lineage (NCBI taxonomy): Eukaryota > Viridiplantae > Streptophyta > Magnoliopsida > Malvales > Malvaceae > Gossypium > Gossypium longicalyx. Next base: position 62,706,424 of record CM046997.1, read on the forward strand.
AGAAACAGAAATTGATTGATTTGATTTTTTTTGCCCTGTACAAATTGAAAAGCAGAAATCGAAAGGTAGAAATTGAAGATAGCTCAGCATGTGAGCCAAGGCTCAACTCACTTCTCGCAATATGAGTTGACTCTTTAAAGACAGACATTAAAAACAAAAATTGAAAATAGCTCAGCACGTGAGTCAAGGCTCAAGTCACTTCTCGCAATATGAGTTGGTTTTTGAAAAACAGAAATTAAAATGCTCAACTCACTTCTCGCAATACGAGTTGATTTTAAAAGTAGAATTTGTAAAGTAGAAATTGAAAATACCTCAGCGTGCCCCGAGGCTCAACTCATCTCTCGCAATATGAGTTGATTTTTTTGACAAGCGAAAATTGAAAATACCTCAGCGTGCCCCAAGGCTCAACTCACTTCTCGCAATATGAGTTGATTTTTTTGGAAAAACAGGAATTGAAAATAACTCGGCATATGACCCGAGGCTCAGCTCACTTCTCGCAATATGAGTTGATATTTTGAAAATACAAATTGAAAATACCTCAGCATGTCCTGAGGCTCAACTCACCTCTCGCAATATGAGTTGATTTTTGAAAATAAAAACATCAAAATGCCAAAATCTGTCATCTGGTGGAACTCAGGTGTCCTTTTTTGATTTAGTACAGCCATCATTCAAAATTTCTTGCTCTGCTGGAGTACCTGTATATGTCATGCATGATGTCATCATGATATGCACATGTTGGTCTTAAATACATTTATGCCTACATGATTATACTATGCGCCTTGGCTTGTTTGTCATATGCCCCTTTTTCCGTCATGATTTTTGATGATCTGCGTTCATTGTTTTGACTCTTGACTTTCCCTTCAGGCCCCGTACCCGTCCCCTAGCTTCATGAGTAATCTACGTTTCTCAGGTATCGCTCTTTTGCCCCCGGTTGAACTTTGTCCTTGCTTTGAGGCTCTTGTACTTATCAAGTTCTTAGCCGGGTAATTCTTAGCATTTCTTTTGTTTAGAGTATGTCATTTCACTATTTATCATGTAAATGAACCACATAATGAGATGCATGAAAATGATCGGGTAGGGACAAAAGGGTACCTGACATTTATTCATTTCAAATGTAGCAAACAAAGAAAATCAATTAATCGATAGTAAAAATGTCACAAAGAGAAAAGGGATAGCCTTTCAACAAATACAAATGGTCTAGATATTCAACGCATGAACTCTTCCATGTTCCTTTATCCAGAATCTCTTCGAGGATAGCTTCTTGCGTAAAAGATTTCGAGCTTTCAGAAATTCTTCAAATATTGTAATCTCACTATTTGCCCCCCGTTCAAACGCCTTACTTTTTAAGCCAGTGCTTTCCTAATTAGAACTCCCTTTCGGGTTTTTATCCTAATTTTTGTGTTAACCAAGACGCCCTTTTCGGGTTTTCACCTTGATCCCTTTTTTTATTTTTTATTTTTTATTTTTTTTAGAGGCATAATATTTCTTCACAGCATCTGAATTCACTAGATTAGGTAACTCCTTCCCATCCATCTCAGTGAGAATTAAAGCTCCGCATGAGAAAGCCTTCTTCACAACGTATGGTCCTTCCCAATTTGGTGCCCATTTTCCTCGCAAATCTTTTTGTATTGGGAGAATCTTTCTCAGCACGAGTTCTCCTTCATGGAATTCTCTTGGCGTATTTTCTTGTCATGGGCGCGATCATTTCTCTTACGGTACATCCGTCCGTGGCGATTGCCTTTAGACATTTTTCCTCGATGAGGTTTAACTGGTCGTATCGAGCCCGAACCCATTCTGCTTCCTCTAGTTTCGATTCTATTAAGACTCGTAGAGAAGGGATCTCAACTTCGATAGGTAGCACAACTTCCATTCCATAGACCAGAGAGAAAGGGGTTGCACCCGTAGATGTCCGCACAGATGTGCGATATGCATACAAAGCAAATGGTAGCTTCTTGTGCCAGTCTTTATATGTCTCGGTCATTTTCCCAATGATCTTCTTAATGTTTTTGTTCGCTGCTTCAACAGCTCCATTCATCTTTGGGCGATAGGGCGAGGAGTTATAATGCTTTATTTGAAATTGCTCACACACTTCTTTCATCATCTTGTTGTTCAAATTCAAGGCGTTATCTGAAATGATTCTTTCGGGCAAACCATATTGACAAATGATCTCCTTTTTCAAAAACCTACAAACTGCAGTCTTCATCACATTGGCAAATGATGCGCCCTCTATCCATTTTGTGAAGTAATCAATAACCACAAAAATGAACCGGTGTCCGTTAGAAGCTTTTGGGAAAATTACTGATTGGATTGTTAGTTTTGCCCTATCCATTTTTTTATTTTTTTTGTTATTTTTCTTTTATTATTTTATTGTATTTTAATATGTATAGGTGATTAGAATAGGCTTTAAAAAACGAAATAGAAATAAAAAAAATCACCTTTTAGTCTTTTCGACTTCTGATTTGTTGATCTTTGGTTTTTTGTTTGCTTCGAACGCTATTCTTGCATTTGATTACTGATTGGATTGTTAGTTTTGCCCTGGAATTGGATATTTTTTGTATTGATCTTAAAAAAAAAGAGAGCCCTTTTACAATTCTGACTCGAGTTTTATAACCCTTTTTTACCAACATTTTTTTATTGCTTTTCTCTTTTTTGTTTACTTGCTTGCAGGTGGATGGGCAGTGCTGCAGAGCTGGTGAGTCAGAGAGCATGGGGACACAGAGGGCAGGTGGCGCAAGTGGATGGAGGATGGGACGTTGTGACGCTGAGCAGGTTAGGGTTTCAGAAACTGAAACCCTAAGTCAAAATTGGGTCAAGGACTTGGGCCTCTTGTGTTTGGGTTTCTGTGGGTTTGATGTAATGTAGGTGGGCTAAGTGTGTAGGTTTAGCTGGTCTATTTTGGGGTTTAATTTAGGTTAACTTAAATGGGTATTGATTTAATGTAAATGGGTTTAGGGATATTGAAATGGGCCATTCGGGTTTTATGTCAATGGGCCCAAAATTGGCCTATTACAAAGGCAGTTAAGTCGATCTCTACAAAATAGGAGATTTGATTTGCATGACCTAATCTTATCGAATTTGGAAAGATTTATGGATCCAAGAGTTTGGTCTTCAAAGATAGGCCAATACACGTACATAATATCAACTAAGTCATGACCCAACTATTTTGGTTCAAAGAATGATAAATTTTTAATTAGGCGTATTATGTGACTTGGGCGGTGCTAGGTGCAATTTGCACTGTTCAACAATCTCTTCTAGCAAGGCTTCCATATATGGAGCTAGAATCCAACTTCACTATTAAACCTCAATCATCCTTTAGCTACTCAAATCTCATCAAATAAATTACTCTTTATATAAAGATACAAAGAATTAAAACAAGTCTTTATAAAGTAACCCATATATTGTTGGATTGTATATCTCAATATACAAGGTAAGTAGATCACATAAGGATATTTGAAAAGTAATATTGTTTTGTCTAATCCCTTCCCCAATAATAATAACAAAATTAACTTCACAAAATCCTCAAAATATGCATGCAAATAACCAAAATATTTTGGTCAAATGTGGCAACAAATAAGGCATGTTATGAAACCTGCATGGTTCCAAGAATAGTTGGAATTGTTCATGGCACTACCCTCATAACTATTTTCAACAATGCTCCTCTGGCATTTTTGACTAAAAACCTTGTAACCAATTTTATCAAGCAAGGAATGTAACACTAGCATTAGTAACATCAAGCACCAACTCCCTTTTAAACTTTGTTTTTCTCCCCCTTTTCCAGATAAAAATACAAAGTAACTCTATGCAATTTCAACTGGAGAAACATTTTTATATGATAAAGTCTCATCTACAACACAAAGTAGTGACAGATAGCTAGCATCATGAATAAATAGAACAATTAACAACAACAAACAAGGAAAATGTCAACTCCCCCTTAGTAATAGCATCAATGCACTCCCCCTTTGTAGTAGCGTCAATATAGTTCCCCTCGATAAGATGTTTTAGTAAGGGTGCAAAAGATGCTAACTCATTGTAACAGCCTGTTTTTAGTTAAATCAGAATAGTGGTTCCGGGACCACAAATCCGATGTTGAAATATTTATTTTATTATTATTTTAATGTCTACAGCATGATAGTATGATTGTGTAAAAATTTCGTTAAGAAATTTTTTTGTTTGAATGCTCAATTTGATAAAAAGGACTAAATCGCGAAAAGTGTAAAAGTTGAATTCTATTAGCTAAAGGTGTCTAATAGCTATAGAAATTTAAAGTGTAAGTCCTTATGTGGTAATTAGACCATTGGTTGCTTAAGTGGACAAATATGGGCATTTAATTAAGTGTTATGCATGTTAATTATAAAGGTTAAAAATGTAAACTAATAAATCAACTTAAATTAAATTATGAAAAAGAAAGACATCATCTTTCTTCTCCATTCTTAAATTCAAAATTAGAAGAAGGAAGCCATTTTTTAGGGTTCAAAGGTTCGTCCATATTCCTTTAGTGCATGGTATGTATTTTGACTCGGTTTTTAATGATTTCTATGTTTTTGAAATCGTTGTAGTTTAATCTAGCTAGCCTAGGGACTAATTTGTAAAATTGTTAAAAGTATAGGGTTTTAACATGAATGTATATTAGTTTTTTTTAATGTTTAATGGATGAAAATGGATGCTTGATGATAGTTGAGCAACTTTAATAAAGGAAATTTTGATGAATTTATAAATTAGGGGTTAAATTGAAAAATAGAAAAATATTCATGGTTAAATTGTGAAATAAATGGAATATAGGGCCCGCTAGGGACTTAATTGATATTCGGCTAGCATGGGTATAAGTTGAATTGCATGAATTTGTATTTTTATGAGTTAGGGACTAAATTGTAAAGAATTCAAAATTTAAGGGGTAAAAGTGTAATTTAGCCATAATACGATTTTTGGGTAAAATTGAATATAATGATAATTAAATAAGTTAAATTTGATTATATATAGATTAAGAAAAGCTATAACAGCCTGTTTTAGGGTCAAATAGGAATAGGGGTTTCGGGACCACAAATTTGAAGTAAAAATATTTATTTTATTATTTCTTTAAGATTTACAGTATGATTGAATGATTGTGTGAAAATTTCGTTAAGAAATCTTATCGATAGAGTGCCCAATTTGACTAATAGGACTAAATTGCAATAGGTGCAAAATATGTGTTCTAGAAGCTAAAGGTGTCTAATTGCTATGAAATTTTAAATTGGAGGTCCTTAAATGGTAATTAGACCATTATACTTTAATTTGGACAAAAATAGACATGGTTAGGTGAAATTTCAAAGTCTGGCATTAAGGGCATTTTGTTCATTTGGTTAATAAAGACAAATTAACTAATAAAAAGATGTCATCTTCTCCAATTTAGTTCCCCATAGCCGAATTTCTCAAGCAACCATAGCTATGGTTTTCGGCCAAGCTTCCAAGCTCGATTGTAAGTCCATCTTTGTCCCGTTTTTAATGATTTTTACATTTTTATGAATGTTGTAACTTGATTTAGCTATTCCAAGGACTAATTTGAAAGAAAATTAAAGTATAAAATTTTACCCATGTTAAATATTTGTGTATTTTGCTGTTTAATGGTAGAAAATGCATGTTTGGTGTTAGATAAACAACATTTACCAAGTGATTTTTGATGAAAATGTCAAATAGGGACCTATTTGTAAAAGTTGTAAAATGTGTTAGGAGCAAGGAATAGGTTTGGCTAGGCTTGGGAGTGATGAAATTGAATGAAAATCGTTTTACGAGCCTAGGGACTAAAAAGTAAACAGTTGAAAAGTTAGGGGCAAAAATGTAATTTTTGCCATAAGGTGCTTTTGGGATTAAATTGAATAATGTGATGATTGAATAAGTTAAATGTGGTATTATAGATCAAGAAAGACGAGGTTTTGACCTAGATCGGGGAAAGAATAAGGTTGTGGACTAAATCGAACTATTAGCCATTTTGTACTGAGGTAAGTTCGTATGTTAAAAATAAGCTTTAAAATAATTTAAATGCTTTAATATTGCATGAATTGTATATTTGATTATGTGAATGAGTATAATCTTACGAACGAGTTCGACGACGATTCGGTAAGTGAGAAGTCCCGTTGAACCTTAGGAATAGATTAGGATACAAGTGACATGTCACTAGGGTCATTATGTGTTATGTGATTATGTGATCCGAGTACTGGTCTTGTACATCCCACCAGTGGCTGAGTATACTGGCATATGTTGCGGATACTTGACAACTTATGTGAGCAGCACCGCGTAGCTACGTCTTGACTGACAGCTTGTGTGAGCAGGCCTGTTGATAGTTCGAGAGCGAGCAACTATGTTATATGAGATTGAGGTAGCTTTGGCTACATATGTGGCACTTAGTGTGTAAATTTCCCGAGTATCTGACATTATTATTTTGAGTGGTTCACGAGTATACCAAAGATAAGAATATGTGTAAGTTCATTTCGAGATGGTTCAGGTATGTACATAAAGCTCATGTCTATTAAATGCTTAAAATGATGAAAATAAGGTAAGTTTGGTGATGGAATGAATTATGATAATGAGACTATGGTAAATTTACATTTAATTATGTTATATTATTTGAATGTTATATGTATGGTAAGTGTAAATCCCAATTTAGGGCCTAGTCGGAATAGTAGTTTCGAGACCACATATCCGAAACAGAAATAAATATTTCATGATTATTATGAGGTCTAGGATGAGAATGTATGCTTGAGCAAAAATTTCATAGAGAAATTCTATGCCTAAGATGCTTAATTTGACATTAGGGACCAAATTGCAAAATTTGTAAAACTTGAGTTCTAGAAGCTTTTAGCATGAAATTGAGTTGGATTATAAATTAGAGGTCCTCAAATAGTAATTTGACCAAGTTCTAAAAATTTGGACAAAAATGGGCATACATGGGTAAAATTTTAAACAAAGGCCTTAGGGGTATTTTGGTCATTTGGTTAATTAAAGAATAAAAAGGGAAAAATCAAGAAAAAATGTTGTCCATCTTCTACATGGTGTGCTAAAAATTCAAGGGGCTCCATAACTAGGGTTTTCAACATTTCAAGTTTGATTGTGAGTGCCTCGCCCAAATTTTGATGTTCTTTATATTTTTGAGATCCTCGAAGCATGTTCTAGCCATTTCTACCCTTATTTTAAGCTAGGGTTCATGTTAAAAAACTTAACCATGTGTAACATATTTGTATTTTGGTGTTTAATGGAGGAATATGAAAGTTTGATGTATGATAAACATCTTTTGTCAAGTGGTTTTCCATGAAAACACCTAAAAAGGACCAAGTTGCAAAACACGTAAAAGTGAGTAATAGAAAAGTGAAATAAAGGAAAATGTGGGCTGTTATAAGCTAGGATATAATTCGGCTAGACTTGGGAAATCAAGGGAATGCATGTATTTCATTATACGAGCCTAGAGACTAAAATGTAAAAATGTACAAAGTTAGGGTAAATAGGTAATTTTTCCATAGAGTAAGTTTCCAGGCTGAAATTGAAGAATGTGATGAATTAATAATTTAATCTGTTTATATAGACTCGGAAAGACCAATTCCGGAAGTAGATCGTGGAAAATAAAAGGTTTTGGAATAGTTAGAATCCAAACCCAAGACATCATTTAGGTAAGTTCGTGTAACATAATTGGATGTTTATGCATGTTGGATTTAATTATTGTATCAAATTGAATGTGAAATGCATAAATAACGAATTGTATGAAAATGTCTATAAATCCGAAATTGATTGGAAAATGGGTTAGAATCCGTTTGAATCTGGAATTCTGATGGATATGTCACTTTTCATGAAAAATGGGATCCTGCATGTGTTACAGAAAGGATATAGCCAGGAACGGTAATCCATTGATCTCATTATAGAAAGGATTTAGCTCGGACGGGTAATCCTGAAATGAGCCTAATGAGTATTGTAACAGGCCGATTTAGACCCTAATCGGAACGGTGGTTTCGGGACCATGAATTCGAGTCAGAAAAATATTTAAAAATTATTTTCTGTGTTTATTTTGTGTGAATTTATATCTGTGAAATTTTCATGATTTAATTTTGTCGTTTAGGTATCCAATTATATAAAAGGACTTAATCGCGTAAATTAAAAAATTGATAGTTAAAAGCATAAAAGGGCAAATTGTTATTGGCTTATTAAATGGAAGTCCTTAAGTTGAAAATAGACCATTAGCAATATAAGTGGATGGCTAAGGACATTAAAATGTGATAACATAATGTTTTAACTAAGGTTAAAATTGTAAATGAAATAATATATTATAAAATATCATATAATAAACATAAAATAAGTCATATTCATATCATTATCTTTGTTCATACACCGAAACTAAGACAAAGAAAAAAAAGGAAACAAAGGCTAGGGTTCGGCACTTTGTAAAGCTCAATCAAGGTTAGATTTTGTTCGGTTTTTGATAATTTCTACGTTTTTGAGATCGTTGCTTAGTAATCTTCAAGACCCAAGCTTTAATTTTTGATTTTGATGAATATTTAAGTTATGCCATTGTTGATAGCTTGTGATTTTTATTGTTTGATGATGAAATATGAAAGATATGTTTTAGATTAACATGTTTTGTATTGGAGTTTTTGATGATTTTGAGAAATTAGGACTAAATTGCAAAAAATAATAATTTGAGGAACTAAAATATCAAATAAACGAAATATATGGACTTGTATGGTAATGAGCAAGATTCGGCCAAACATGGGTATAGGAAAATTTTGCATATTTTATGTTTTGTGCAATAGGGACTAAATTGTAAAAATTGTAAATGTCAGGGGTAAAATGGTAATTTTCCCATTTATGTGTTTTTGGACTAAATTATATGAAAATATGTTTTAATGAGCTTAATTTGAGTATGTTTAGATCAAGAACCAAAGAAATCGGATTTGGACCGGGGGAAAATGAAAGTTGCCGACTAGTCAATCCGTACTGGTTTTTCGTTGTCCAAGGTAAGTTTATAAGCAAATAGACGTACTCAACTTTAATCAAATGCAAAGTATATATGCTGAATTGAAATATATGATTTTATATATGTAATAGCCGAATGTTATTAAGCTTAGCAATTATGTGATGACTTCATTTTGATCGAGTTACGAGGTCCGAAAGTCCCGTATGAACCTTAGGAATAGTTAGGATACATATGTCATGACATAGGATTCTGATATATGTGTGCGAGTAAGACCATGGCATCGATATTCCTATATGTGTTTACGAGTAAGACCCTGTCTGGGACAGTGGCATCGGTATGTGGCTACATGTAAGACCACGTCTGGGACGTTGGCATTGTACATTTTATGTGATTATCCGAGTGTCCTATCCGATTCTGAATGGTTCATCGGGCAATGATAAGCTATGTTTGAAAGTGAAAAATGGGCTATATGCCAGGTATGGATTAACTTGTTACCTATTCAGGGCAAGGTAAGTAAGTATTTAATGTTTGGTACAAATGACTTATGAAGTAATTATGGAATGTGAAATTATAAAATTGTAATCAAACTTGATAAAGTATATAATTTGTGATTGTCTTCGAAATGATAGGTGATATGTTTATTGATGTATCCATGTGTATTCAGCCATTTTGGTAATGTGTACATTAAGATATATTATGATGCTTGAGTGTTGTTTATGAGTATATGTATATTTGATTGTTAAATGATATCTTGGCTTTGTAAGTGAAATATGAATTACTTATATTGGTTATATAGGCATTCGGCCAAGGTAGGAAATTTGTATAGAAATGAAATATCATGTATGAAATTGGTAGGTTGAGTCTAAGCATACTCATGCTAGTATAATTCGGTTAAATTTAAAATGAGTTGGTTATATTACTAGATTGTTTATTTGCTTATGGCTTACTAAGCTATGATAGCTTACTCTGTGTGTTATGTTACCCTGTTTTATAGATTTTGGAGTCAAGCTACAAGCTCGGGGACTGTCAGCCAAGTTCATCACACTATCTACTATTTTGGTACCTTATAAGCTAAACTTAAATTATGGCATGTATAGACTGGCTCTAGGATTAATTATTTTGAATATGTTTGTATATTAGCCATACGAAAATGGCTTGATTTTTATGTTTAGGTTTGATTTAATGTGGGTTTAGTTATAATGTTTTGTGATCTTGGTGTTGATAATTTTGACTGTTTTTTTGGATTGTGGTTTGAGTTCACGTTTGGTTATATTGCTACATGCTATGCAGGAATGATTTATATGTTAGACATTATATGTGTTAGTAATGGTTTGATAATGATTGGTAAATTTAGAAATGGATGGTGCAATGATCAGTATGTGTATACATTTTCATAGCATAACAAACTGATTCGGTCAAGGTTTTGAATAGGTAAAACATACATGAATTAGTTTGAAACTATTTCAATAAAATTTTGGTATATTCGGCTATAAGATGGAAATGAATAAGAAGGTTATGATTTATTTGTGACTAGCATTGCTTATATAAATGTTTTTGTATATGATAATTTGACTTAATATATTTGATACATATTATGAAGTGTTTACGTTCTATATATGTCTATATATGGGTAATGTTTCGAAACTATAGAAATAATCTTCTTTAGTTAATAATTATTTTCGGTCAACTAGTTGAGTTATGCATGCATGTTTTTGGATGAGTTTAAGCTGTTTAAATTCGGTTGTAGTAGCTAATTAATGTTTGATCCAATAGTGATAAGTTGGGTATGTTATATGGAATCATTATTAATTTATTTTATAATGTAGTTAGGTAAATGTGATTAACATGAGTGGTTATACTATGTTATATCCAACTGTAGCATATTAAATGTTGGAACATTTTATTATATAATATGTATAATGAATTAAACATTTGAAGTATATAGAATTGTAAGTTAATTGATTTGAATTGTGAGTGACTAATAGTTAAGAACGAACTTGTCCTGGCTACAAGTATAGAAGAATGACTAGGTGAATAAAGGCATGTGCAACAATAATTTATAATAATTATATGTGATTTATGTGGTGAAAAAGTGTTGAACTTAATATTAAATGGATGCCGAATTTGATTTGATTTTTATCAAATGATAATAAGTATTACATTTTGCGTAATCCAATTGTGTATGGTTACAGTATGTGACTAAAGTGTAATGAAGTCTGTATATCTGTATGTATTATGAGTTTGAATTAAAAGTATATTCACACCTGTGGTATTAGTAATTTAATTGGCTATTGAAATTATTATATGTTAAAAAAAAGTTAATGTAAGTGCGTGTATGTGATTGATTTAAATTGTGTTTTTATTTGATAATATCTCGTAACCCTAATCCGGTGACGGATACGGGTTAGGGGTGTTACAAGCATACATTTCAATTAGGATTTAGCCTAGACTGGTAATCTTAGTTGACTAGATTTAGCCTGGACTGGTAATCTAGATTAGACTCTGTAGGGTATTCTTTGTCATGTAAAGGATTTAGCCTAGACTGGTAATCCGACAAAGCCCTTAGAGTACATGGAACAACTAGAATTTAGCCTGGAATGGTAATTCTACGGTAAGAGATGTGGCTCGAGAGTGTACCAGATAGGGTACTACTAGACATGAATTGACGGTTAATAAAATAGTACACATGGAGTGTACTAAGTGATGAAATATCCACCAGGAATTCAAGGATTCACTGGATAAAATATTTGTACATGACATGAGAAATAAGAATTTGAATATGTATATGATGTGATGAGCTCATCTATGGATCTTAAAAATCTATGTGACTAACTTGTTCATTGAGTGCATGTGTTTAGGGAAAATTTTTATAATTGATGGATAACATAGGTTATTGTGATTATGTGTTAAAAATGACTAGTAAGTTTACTTTCCGTTATACGAACTTACTAAGCATGTAATCCTTACCCCCTTTTTACTTTTCTCTATCTTATAGAGCTCTTGGACTTGTAGAGGTTGGAGGACGGTGGGAGTTTGATCACACTATCGACATTCTCATTTTGGGTATAAAAGAACTATTCATTTTGATATAATGGGATGTATAGGGTAACTTATCTTTTGGTTATATGTGTCATTTAAATTAGCCAAGTGTAATGGCTCATGATAGTTGATGAGTTATTTTGTATATGGCCATGAAATATGGCTCATATTTTACTATTAGGTTGTAACCCTTATTAATCATGCATGCATGTAATGTGTTCATGTTGATGTGGTTGCTTGGAAATGATGGATGTAAGGTATGGCATATTTATTTGGTGAATGGCCCATGATCAATGAGTATGGCCAAAACAATGTTATAAATGTGTAAAGTTGGAAAGAAGGATATAAAAACCTTGAGGTTATGAATTGGTATGAAAAGATTAGGAAATGCATGTAAAAATTGAGATACTGCATGGAGGCATTAGTGTAACACCCCTCACCCGTACTGGACGCCGGGACAGGGTTCGAGGCGTTACCGGTAATTCACCTTTACAAAGGGTTCAAGCCATTACCGATAATTCACCTTTACAAACTTACTAAATCGGGTCACCAAATTTCGCCCAAAGTTAAAACCTTTGAAACATGTACACTTTGTCCCATACACAGGCCTTCGAGGCCTAAAACACACCTAGGGGCAGTACGGGACACAACTGAAAACATTCGATAAACTTTGTGCACTTTAGAAAATTTTCCCTTGCTTTGAAGTGTGACATGCCCGTGTGATGGGGCCATGTGGTCACACACGCCCGTGTGGCTTGGGACACGTTCGTGTTGTGACAACCCGTTTTAGACCCTAATTGGAATGGTGGTTTTGGAACCACGAAACTGAGTCAGAAAAATAATTAAATATTATTATCTGTGTTTATTATATGTGAATTAGCATATGTGAAGATTTCGTACGAAAATGTGATCGTTTGGGTGTTTAATTAATAAGAAAGGATTAAATTAATTTCTATGTTTTATTATGTGAATTTCCATGTGTGAAAAAAAAAATTGATGCTTTAATTTTGTTATTTGGATGTCAAATTATAAAAAGGGACCCATTTGATAAACCATAAAAATGTGATAGGTAAAAGTTGAAGTGGCCATATTGTATATGGATAGCATCATAGAGGACTTGCATGTCATATGGACCACTATGATTATAGTGGACGGTAATGATGATGAAAAATTTGGCATTTTGTGTATTGTATATTAGTGAAATAATATTAAATAGTTTTATATTAGAAAACCATGAATTAATAATAGAAAAAGGGTGATAAAAACAAAATTTCTCATTTTTTTTGTCTCCTCTTTTGCCGAAACTAAACAAGAAATTGAAGAAAGAACACCTAAGGCATTCGGCCATCTTGTGTTGGGAATTAAGGTATGATTTCATATGTTTTTCTTTGGATTTTGAGAAATTTAAATTGGTTTTGAAGCTCCTAACATGACTCATGTGTATGATTTTGTGTTTGTGGTGCATGAAGCATTCGGTCATGAGCTCAATGGGTTACATTGTGTATGTTTTGATAATTTGTAAGGAGAAATGTTTCTAATTGAGTATGAACAAACTAAATTACTATATGTGGCTCAAATGAGCTTGAGTAGTCGGCTAATGAAGTTAAGTATATGAATTAGGAGCATGAGTCCATTCGGCAATTTAAGATAAATTTTGAAATAATGCTTAATATTAGTAGTACTTGTTTAATTGGCAAATTGAGCTTAGAATGGATGAATTTATGAGTTTGGGACAAAGTATATATATATTCTGTAATATCCCGAATTAGGGCCTAATCAGAATAGTGGTTTCGTGACCACAAATCCGAGATAGAAATAATTATTTTATAATTATTTTGAGGTTTATAATATGATTGCATGATTGTGTGAAAATTTCGTGACGAAATTTTATGCATAAAGTGCTTAAGTTGAAATTAGGGACTAAATCGAATAATTTACAAAACTTGCATTCTAGAAGTTTTTAGTATGAAATTAATTTGGAATATTAATGAGGAGGACTTAAATAGCAATTTGACCAATTTCTAAAATTTTGGACAAAAATGGGCTTGTACATGAAAATTTTCAAAGAAAGGTATTAAGGGTATTTTGGTCATTTGGTAATTAAAAGAGTAAAAAAAGGAAAAAGATGGCAAAATATGTCCATCTTATTCATTAGGACGAAAATTAAAGGGTTCTCCATAGCTAGGGTTTGTTTCAAGCTTCCAAGCTCCATAGTAAGTGATTCCAAGCCCCGTTTTTAATGTTCTTTACGTTTTTGGAGTCCCGGTAACTTGATTTAGCTTATGCTAGCAATAATTTAACCTAGGGTTCATATTTGGAAAAATACCCATAGGTGAAATTTGTGTATTTTTTGTTTTATGATTGAATATGAGGTTTTAAATTATGCTAGACAACTTGTGCTACTCGGTTTTAAGTGAAAACGAAAAAAGGGGCTTAATCGGTAAAAATACCTAATAGTCATAAGTACATGTTAGAGTGTGAAATTGATGCTGCCATAGAAAGGAAAAATGACCAGCATGTCATAAAACATAAGAATAAGGGATGAAGTTTAATTCCCGAGCCTAGGGGCAAAACTGTAATTATGCAAAAGTTTAGGGGCAAAAATGTAATTTTGCCAAAGTTTGTATTAAATGCTGTTTTGATGAATGTATGTATTAAATAAGATTAATTTGACATTATAGATCAAGAGAAACGAGATTCAAGTCGCGATCGAGGGAAAAACAAAGTTTACGAGAAATAGGCTCGATTGCTAATATTTTGTATCGAGGTAAGTTCATGTGTAAATGTAGTAACATAATTGTCATTTTAAGTAATTTAATGTTATTTATGTGATATGATGATTAATATCATGAAATATTATGCTTTATGGTTATTATTGAATAATATGTAAATTATGATTTGCTACCGAGTATCGGTTTCGATGTTCCATGAAAGACGGCAAAGATGTGTAATCGAGGAAAAAGCCCGTTTGAACCTTGGGAATAGATTAGAATACAAGTGACATGTCACTAGGATGGTTGGGCATCCAAACTCGTTGAGTTGAGTCTGAGTTCACTTATGGATGCAAATGTCCGAACTCGTTGAGTTGAGTCCAAGTTCGTGAGATGTAACTAGGCATCCGAGCTCATTGAGTTGAGTCCGAGTTCACTTATGGATGCAAACACCCGAGCTCATTGAGTTGGGTTCGAGTTTGTTTATGGGCGGGTTACATGGTAGCTTGGCTACATATGTGGCACTTATGTACAAACTTTCCGTGTATTCGAATTATATTCCGATGTGTTCAACAGGTGAATCTTAAGAGAATAAGGAGAATGCCTAAAACGAAGGTAACATGTTGGTAAGTGTGGTAAATGAGAAAATTTGACAGGTATGTGCTTAAATCTTCGGGTTGAAAACTTGGTATGATGAAATCGTAGCATAATATTAAATGCAAATGTAACATGAATGTCTTGGTGTTGTTTATACAAATGATGTTTTTATGTGGAATTGCATGATTATGTTACTTACTATTTGCATGTGAACTTACTAAGCATTTATGCTTACTCCTTCATTTTCCTTCATTGTAGTTTTGACAAACCGACTTGAGAATCGGGATAGGTCGAAGACTCGTTCACACTATCTGAAGGCTTAAATCGGTAAAATGGCTTGTATATTTTGAATGTGACATGTATGGCAAAATACTCACTTTGTGTAATTGATCTTATGATATGGCTATAGATTGGAAAGAAAAGGGTTTGTAAATGATTAGCCATTGGAATGGCCAATCTAAGTCATATTTGATGTTATGTATGTTTAAAATAATAATTAGTCCATGAAAATCCTTAGTAAAGTGAAATTTGCCATAAAACAAAATCGATGATGCTTGATGATGTAAATTTGAAAAATCACTAAAAATAGTAGAAATGGAATTAAATGATGAGTAAGTTATGAAATTTAAGCTTAATGAGTCTATTTTCATATGGATTGAACAAAACAGGTATATGAATTATAATTTATGAGACATTTGAATTTTTGTGAAACAGGGCTAGAGTGATTTCTGGATCCCCAGTTCTAATTTTTGAAATTCACTATAAATTGTATAAAAATAATTAGAAGTCATGCTTTATATGTACAGATTTCATATTGAGTCTAGTTTTAATAGAAATAAATGTTATAGTCATTGAAATTCTGTATAGAGATATATCTTATTTGTAATACACAGAGATCAGAGCGGTCGAACCTTGAAACAGGGGAGACTTTAACTAATAAAATGTACTAATTGGCCTGGCCAAAAATTCTAGAAAAAATTTGTAAATAGATATATGAGTCTAGTCTCAGGGAAAATTTACGGAATTGGAGTTTGAGTTTTGGAACTCGAGATATGAATTTTTAAGCGACTGTGATGCAGATTGCTAGCTTGACTGGAAATTTTAAAATTAAATTGTTTGAGCTGTTTAAGCAATGAATTAAGTCTGTTAACACCTCGTGTTCGACTTCGGCAATAGTCTCGAGTACGGGGCATTACATTTGGTGGTATCAGAGCAGGTTTATTCGGTTCTCGGACTAATGTGTTGTATGTACGGGTTTTGCTATACATGCCATATATATATATTGTGATAGTGTGACGACTTCTGACCTTATAAATAATTTTTTTATAGTAAATGGATCCCGATCCATTGTGGTGATGATGTGAGAGTAATTCACAGACTCACGGCTGAAGGGGCGGTGCCAACTAAAAATCCACCTCCTACTGTTGGTCAAGGAGGAGGAGAAGGGGCTCGAGAAGCCTTTCTCCAGATGATGAATGCTTGGTATACAAAGTTCTTTTGTACGAACCCAAATGCACAACCTCGCCCACCTCTCCCGATTCCTCAACTTGTACCCATGATGCCTCAAGGTGTGGATCTGATGAAATTTCATAGAACTCCAGTTGACAGAATCCGCAAGCAAGGGGCCGAAGAATTCAGGGCAAATATCGATGATGATGCCGAGAAAGCAGAGTTTTGGCTCGAGAATTCTATTCGAGTATTTGATGAATTGTTGTGTACACCTGAAGAATGCTTGAAATGTGCTATATCATTGTTGAGGGATTCAACTTATCATTGGTGGAAGACATTGACTTCAGTAGTACCGAAAGAGAAAGTAACTTGGGAGTTCTTTCAAGAAGAATTTCGGAAGAAATATATCAGTGAAAGATTTATTGATAAAAAACGTAAAGAGTTTCTTGAGTTGAAGCAAGGGCTCCAGCTAGAACTTATACCATAAAGGCACGTGAAGATGCTTCATCACCCGATGTGATTACTGGTATATTTTCTCTTTATGATGTTAATGTTCTTGCTTTGATTGATCCCGGTTCTACTCATTCATATGTGTGCATGGCGGTGTCTAGTATGAATATACCGTTGAGAACACAGAATTTATGATTAAAGTGTCGAATCCGTTAGGCAAATGTGTGATAGTTGATAAAGTATGCAAGAAATGCCCTTTAATGATTCGGGGTCATTACTTTCCGGCCGACTTAATGTTGTTACCGTTTGATGAATTTGATGTTTTTTTGGGTATGGATTGGTTGACATTGCATGATGCTATAATAAATTGCAAAGAAAAGGTTATAGAATTAAAGTGTGAAAGTGGTGAAATGCTGCGGGTTGAATCAGACAAATCAGAGGCATTATCTAGTATGATTTCTTCAATGTTGGCTCAGAGATATTTGAGAAAGGGTTATGAAGCTTATTTGGCGTATGTAATTAATACAAAAGAAGTTGAAAAGAAAGTTGAATCAGTGCTGGTTGTGTGTGAATTTGCGGATGTATTTCTAGAAGAATTGCCGAGTTTGCCTCCAATCAGGGAAGTAGAATTTGGTATTGATTTGATACCGGGAACAACTCCGATCTCGATTGCTTCGTATAGAATGGCACCAGCAGAGTTGAAAGAATTAAAGTCGCAGTTGCAAGAGTTGACTGATAAAGGCTTTATGAGACTGAGTTTTTCACCTTGGAGTGCTCCCGTGTTATTTGTGAAAAAGAAGGATGGTTCTATGAGATTGTGTGTTGAATATCGACAGTTAAACAAGGTGACAATCAAGAACAAGTATCCGTTACCGAGAATTGATGATTTATTTGATCAGCTAAAAGGAGGAACATGGTTTTCAAAGATTGACTTGAGATCTGGGTATTACCAGGTGCGAGTAAAAGAGTCGGATGTGCCTAAAACTGCTTTTAGAACAAGGTACGGTCATTATGAATTTTTAGTTATGCCATTCGGGTTAACAAATGCTCCTGCTGTGTTTATGGATTTGATGAATAGCATATTTCGGCCATACTTGGACAAATTTGTTGTTGTATGTATAGATGACATCTTAATTTATTCGAAAGATGAGACAGAGCATGCTGAGCATTTGAGGATAGTTTTGCAAACTTTGAGAGATAAGCAGTTATATGCCAAGTTTAGTAAAAGTGAACTTTGGCTTCAGGAAGTTGGATTTTTGGGTCACATTGTTTCAGGTGATGGTATACGGGTTGATCCTAGTAAAATTTCAGCCATTGTTGATTGGAAACCACCGAAAAATGTAACTGAAGTTAGAAGTTTCTTGGGGCTAGCTGGGTATTATTGGCGGTTTGTAAATGGATTTTCTATAATTGCTGCTCTTATGACTAGACTACTCCGAAAGAACGTTAAATTTGAATGGACGGAAGAATGTCAACAGAGTTTTGAAGAATTGAAAAAGTTATTAACTGAAGCACCAGTGTTGGTACAACCCGAATCAGGTAAAGAATTTGTGGTGTATAGTGATGATTCTCGAAATGGTTTAGGATGTGTATTTATGCAAGAAGGAAAAGTGGTGGCTTATGCTTCGAGGCAGTTAAAATCTCATGAAAGAAATTATCCGACTCATAATTTGGAATTAGCTGCTATAGTGTTTGCTTTGAAGATTTGGCGACATTATTTGTATGGTGAAAAGTGCCGAGTATATACCGACCACAAAAGTCTTAAGTACTTGATGTCACAAAAAGACTTGAATTTGAGACAGCGAAGATGGTTGGAGTTATTGAAAGATTACGAGCTTGTTATTGATTACCATCCGAGAAAAACGAATGTGGTTGCCGATGCTTTGAGCAGAAAGTTGCTATTTGCTTTGAGAGCTATGAATACTCAGTTAAAGGTAGAAGATGATGGTTCGATTTTAGCAGAGTTAAGAGCAAGACCGATGTTTTTACAAGAGATTTGTGAAGCTTAGAAAAGCGATGAAGATTTGCAAGCCAAGAGAAAGCGAGTGTGAAGGCGATCTGGTCGATTTCAAAATCGATTTCGATGGTTGCTTGATGTTTAAAAACTGGATTTGTGTGTAGAAAAATGATGAGTTGATTCAAAAGATTTTGCATGAAACACATAATGGTTGTTTGGCGGTTCACCCGAAAGCGATGAAAATGTATAATGACTTGAAGAAAATGTATTGGTGGAACGGAATGAAAAGAGATATCTCGAGTTTGTATCAAAGTGCTTAATTTGTCAACAAGTGAAAGTTGAACACCAAGTACCTTCGGGACTACTCCGACTTATCATGGTTTCTGAATGGAAATGGGATCGGATTACTATGGATTTTGTATCGGGGTTGTCGTTAACTCGGGAAGAAAAATGCCATCCGGGTAATAGTTGTGATGATCGACTAAATCGGCTTATTTTATTCCGATGCGTACGGATTATTCTCTTAATAAGTTGGCTGAATTGTATATCAGTGAGATTGTTAGACTTCATGGAATACCTTTGTCAATCATTCCGGATAGAGATTCGAGATTTACTTTACGGTTTTGGCAAAAGTTGCAAGAGGCATTAGGTACAAAGTTAAATTTTAGCACTGCCTTTCATCCACAAACTGATGGACAATCAGAGAGAGTGATTCAGATTCTTGAAGACATGCTCAAATGTTGTATATTAGAATTTCAAGGTAGTTGGGAAAGATACTTACCGTAGGTAGAATTTGCTTATAATAATAGTTATCAGACGAGTTTGAAAATGGCACCTTATGAAGCATTGTATTTTCGTAAATGTCGGACACCATTGTATTGGACTCAACTCAAGGAAAATCAGATTTATGGAGTTGATCTAATAAAAGAAACTGAAGAAAAAGTGAAAGTGATTCGAGATTGTTTGAAAGTTGCTTCAGATAGACAAAAATCTAATGCGGATTTGAAACGAAAGGAAATCAAGTTTCAAGTTGGTGATAAGGTATTTTTGAAAGTGTCTCCATGGAAGAAAGTCCTTAGATTTGGATGGAAGGGCAAGTTAAGTCCGCGTTTTATTGAGCCGTATGAAATAATTGAAAAAGTTGGACCGGTAGCATATCGGCTAGCATTACCACCTGAATTAGAGAAGATTCATGATGTGTTCCACGTATCTATGTTACGTCGGTATCGTTCGGATCCTTCACATATAATTTCACCGACAGAAATTGAACTACGACCGGATATGACTTATGAAGAAGAATCGATTAAGATTTTAGCTCGAGAGGTCAAGTAATTAAGAAATAAAAGTGTCGCTCTCGTGAAAGTATTGTGGCAAAAGCACGAGGTAGAAGAGACTACATGGGAACCTGAGGAAACTATGTGAAATCAATACCCACACCTGTTTACCGGTAAGATTTTCGAGGACGAAAATCCTTTAAGGGGGGAGAGTTGTAATATCCCGAATTAGGGCCTAATCGGAATAGTGGTTTCGTGACCACAAATCCAAGATAGAAATAATTATTTTATAATTATTTTGAGGTTTATAATATGATTGCATGATTGTGTGAAAATTTTGTGACGAAATTTTATGCATAAAGTGCTTAAGTTGAAATTAGGGACTAAATCGAATAATTTACAAAACTTGCATTCTAGAAGTTTTTAGTATGAAATTAATTTGGAATATTAATGAGGAGGTCTTAAATAGCAATTTGACCAATTTCTAAAATTTTGGACAAAAATGGGCTTGTAAATGAAAATTTTCAAAGAAAGGTATTAAGGGTATTTTGGTCATTTGGTAATTAAAAGAGTAAAAAAGGGAAAAAGATGGAAAAATATGTCCATCTTCTTCATTAGGACGAAAATTAAAGGGTTCTCCATAGCTAGGGTTTGTTTCAAGCTTCCAAGCTCCATAGTAAGTGATTCCAAGCCCCGTTTTTAATGTTCTTTACGTTTTTGGAGTCCCGGTAACTTGATTTAGCTTATGCTAGCAATAATTTAACCTAGGGTTCATATTTGGAAAAATAACCATAGGTGAAATTTGTGTATTTTTGTGTTTTATGATAGAATATGAGGTTTTAAATTATGCTAGACAACTCGTGCTACTCGGTTTTAAGTGAAAACGAAAAAAAGGGCTTAATCGGTAAAAATACCTAATAGTCATAAGTACATGTTAGAGTGTGAAATTGATGCTGCCATAGAAAGGAAAAATGATCAGCATGTCATAAAACATAAGAATAAGGGATGAAGTTTAATTCTCGAGCCTAGGGGAAAAACTATAATTATGCAAAAGTTTAGGGGCAAAAATGTAATTTTGCCAAAGTTCGTATTAAATGCTGTTTTGATGAATGTATGTATTAAATAAGATTAATTTGACATTATAGATCAAGAGAAACGAGATTCAAGTTGCGATCGAGGGAAAAACAAAGCTTACGAAGAATAGGCTCGATTGCTAATATTTTGTATCGAGGTAAGTTCATGTGTAAATGTAGTAACATAATTTCCATTTTAAGTAATTTAATGTTATTTATGTGATATGATGATTAATATCATGAAATATTATGCTTTATGGTTATTATTGAATAATATGTAAATTATGATTTGCTATCGAGTATCGGTTTCGATGTTCCGTGAAAGACGGCAAAGATGTGTAATCGAGGAAAAAGCCCGTTTGAACCTTGGGAATAGATTAGAATACAAGTGACATGTCACTAGGATGGTTGGGCATCCAAACTCGTTGAGTTGAGTCCGAGTTCACTTATGGATGCAAATGTCCGAACTCGTTGAGTTGAGTCTGAGTTTGTGAGATGTAACTAGGCATCCAAGCTCGTTGAGTTGAGTCTGAGTTCACTTATGATGCGAACGCCTGAGCTCATTGAGTTGAGTCCGAGTTTGTTTATGGGCGGGTTACATGGTAGCTTGGCTACATATGTGGCACTTATGTACAAACTTTCCGTGTATTCGAATTATATTCCGATGTGTTCAACGAGTGAATCTTAAGAGAATAAGGAGAATGCCTAAAATGAAGGTGACATGTTGGTAAGTGTGGTAAATGAGAAAATTTGACAGGTATGTGCTTAAATCTTCAGGTTGAGAACTTGGTATGATGAAATCGTAGCATAATATTAAATGCAAATGTAACATGAATGTCTTGGTGTTGTTTATGCAAATGATGTTTTTATGTGGAATTGCATGATTATGTTACTTACTATTTGCATGTGAACTTACTAAGCATTATGCTTACTCCTTCCTTTTCCTTCATTGTAGTTTTGACAAACCGGCTTGAGAATCGGGATAGGCCGAAGACTCGTTCACACTATCCGAAGGCTTAAATCGGTAAAATGGCTTGTATATTTTGAATGTGGCATGTATGG
This sequence comes from Gossypium longicalyx, assembly GCA_025698465.1. Classification (NCBI taxonomy): domain Eukaryota; kingdom Viridiplantae; phylum Streptophyta; class Magnoliopsida; order Malvales; family Malvaceae; genus Gossypium; species Gossypium longicalyx. The sequence goes on from CM046997.1 coordinate 62,728,968, forward strand.
CAAAATACTCACTTTGTGTAATTGATCTTATGATATGGCTATGGATTGGCAAGAAAAGGGTTTGTAAATGATTAGCCATTGGAATGACCAATCTAAGTCATATTTGATGTTATGTATGTTTAAAATGATAATTAGTCCATGAAAATCCTTAGTAAAGTGAAATTTGCCATAAAACAGAATCTGACAGCAGCAGTGATGTAAATTTGAAAAATCACTAAATATAGTAGAAGTGGAACTAAATGAGTATGTTATGAAATTTAAGCTTAATGAGTATATTTTCATATGGATTGAACAAAACAGATATATGAATTATAATTTATGAGACATTTGAATTTTTGTGAAACAGGGCCAGAGTGATTTCTGGATCCCCTGTTCTGATTTTGGAAATTCACCATAAATTGTATAAAAATAATTAGAAGTCATGCTTTATATGTACAGATTTCATATTGAGTCTAGTTTTAAGAGAAATAAATTTCATAGTCATTGAAATTCTGTACAGAGAGATATATTATTTGTAATACACAGAGATCAGAGCTGTCGAACCCTGAAACAGGGGAGACTTTAACTAATAAACTGTACTAATTGGCCTAGCCAAAAATTCTAGAAAAAAATTAGTAAATAGATATATGAGTCTAGTTTCAGGAAAAATTTACGGAATTGGATTTTGAGTTTTGTAACTCGAGATATGAATTTTTAAGCGACTGTGACGTAGATTGCTAGCTTGACTGGAAATTTTAAAATTAAATTGTTTGAGCTGTTTAAGCAATGAATTAAGTCTGTTAACACCTTGTGTTCGACTCCGGCAATGGTCTCGGGTACGGGGCGTTACATATTCGGCTATGAATTTTCGTGTTTAATTTTGAATGTTAATGTTTCAAATTGAAAATGGAAGTTAGTTGAGTTATAATACTTGCTTAATAATGAAAAGAACATGAGCTTAATGCTCAAATAGCATTCGGCTTTGGACTAAGTTAAATTAGTTAGAAAATGAGTTCCAAGATAGTGAATTATGTGTTAAAAGAGGGATTTAGGTTGTATATACGTGATTAGATTGAATACAAGAGGCTATGTTAGCTAATTGAGGGATTCAGCCATAGTATTATAGTGAATAATAATTTTAACAAGGGTTTTAATTGTATGATAGGTTTTCGGCTATGGTTGATTGGATAATAAATTGGTGTGGATGCTTTGAATGAGATATGTACAATTATAAGTTAAATTTAAGGTTTGTTAAATTTGTCCTTATCATTGCCGAATGAGTTTAATGGCTAAAGAAAATTGTTAAGTGCTTAGTTAATGTGCATTCAGTCATTTAGGATGAGTATACATTTGATAATGTTTTGATGCTTTGAAATGGAATTTAATTATTAAGTGAGTTCTAAGCTTGTTGAATTTTGAGATGTGATTGGGAGTAAATTTGACATGAGCATATTTTGCTAATGACATATTGATAAATGTTGAGTTATGATACCATGATATTAACTTAATTATCAAGTTGCCGAATGTGCTTATAAGTAAGTGAAGTTATGTTATAATTGAACTAAGTGTGGCTAGTAAAGCCTATTTAGTTTTTTTGCTATGTTTGACCATAAATATGTCTGAGTGATTCTGATTATAGCTTAACATTTAGTTAAGCATAATTGATGCTTTAAATTATATAGTTGTATAATCGAATTTGTTTTGGTTGAGTGTTACTTTGTTAAAGGATTTTTATTATTAAGCTTAAAGGCATTCGATCATGAGATGGATTAAGGTGAATAAATGTTTATTTGTTTGTTTGAATTGAGCTCAAGAGAAAAAGGAGCTAAATTCGGAAAGGGGGAAAGCAAAAGTAGTTGATTAATCAATCCGTAATTGTGCAATGACATTCAAGGTAAGTCCTTAAGTAATTAAATTTGATTTGCTGCGCGCTTAAGATTATATAATGTGATAAGTAATTATTTGACCTTTACAAGTTCGATTTGCAATAAGTATATTGAATTTAGGCTATAAAGCCGAATATGAAATGTATGATTAATGTATATAATGTGGCCGAATGACTATTAAGTAATGACGTGAAAGTGTGTAATATGTGTATACAATTTTATTGTACTTGTTTGTATAAAGTCGAATGTGAATTGAATGGTATATATGTGGTGACCGAATAGCTATTATGAAACAAAATCAAAGAATGGGATATTTGTATAATAGATGAATTGTGACTATTGTTCCTACTTGATCGAGGTTGTGTGTGAAATAATTTGTGAATATGGCATATAGCCGAATGGTTATTAAAAGTGAAACTGGGATAGTGAAAAGATTATGTGTTCTTTGTGTATGATTATTGAACCAAAAGTTAAAGGGTAGGTGTACATTTTGTGCTTATATTCGAATGAAGCAATTGAATTACTAATGTGATATGTTATGTGAAATGTGTTAACATGTGAATAAATATGCAAGACACTAGAAATGTATCCGGGTTAAAGTCCCGTAGGCTTCGTGCTGGAAATGTATCCGGGCTAAAGTCCCGCAGGCTTCGTGCTGGAAATGTATCCGGGCTAAAGTCCCACAGGCTTCGTGCTAGTAATATAATTTTGGGTTTTATACCTAGCAGGCCAAGTGCCGATGAATTTGATAAAAGTATACAATTACAAGATCCTACACTAAGATGACAAATTGAAAGTGTATTACATATTAAGTTGGCCAGGTATGTATCATGTACTCGTATGCGGTTTTGATTTGAATTAAATTATAAATGTATAAAGTGATGCATCTGTGAATAAGTGTTATGACTATAAATGTGATCGTGATACATTCGGTAAATGTGTGAAGTTATGTGAAGTGATTCTATGTTTATATTCAAAAATAAACACTTGATCCTTGTGGAAAGGTTTGTGGAAGTATATGATTTTATTTTTAGGTGATTACGATCATGGAAAATTAAATGTGAATATGATATTTTATTTTATTCATTTCAATTGAACTAAAGTTGATAGTGAAGCATTTTAATGCCTATGTTATATGAGTTCGATCTTGAATGACATGATATACATGTTTAAATAATTTGAATGCAAGGAATGTGTGAAAGAGCAAATTTGTCATAAATCTGCTTGGGACAGCAACAGTAGCGTGATTTTGGAAAATCACCATATATTTTGGAAATTGAATTAGAAGCTGAATAAATTATGTAATTAAAGCTTAATAAGTCTAGTTTCTTATAAAAGAAACCGTGTAAGCAAAAGAATTGTAGATAATGAGATATTTGAAGTGGCGTGAGATAGAGTCAAAATGACTTCAAAATCCCATGTTCTATGTTTAGAAAATCATTGCAAATTGTACAATGATGATTATAAGATAAAATTTATATTCTTAGACTCCTTAATGAGTCTAGTTTCAAATGAAATAAATGAGAACATATTTTAAATTCTGTACAATGAGAAATCTGATTTATAGTGAAGAATGGTCAGAATAGTCAAACAGTGAAACAGCAGAAAATTTAAAAAAAATCTGGTATTGATTGGTCGAACCAAAAATTCTGAAAATTTTATGGATATAAGATATATGAGTCTATTTTTAGGGAAAGTTAACGGCACATGATTTGGAGTTTTGCAGCTCCAGTTATAAATAATTTAGTGACTGCTGCTCAGAAAGACAGCTTGTAGTGATTATGTGATTATGTTGTGAACATTGAATAAACTTGGTCAGATGTATGTAGTCCATGTGAAAATGAGACGTGATAAATAACAAATAAATATATGCTATATGTGCTTGACATGTGACCTTGTGGTTCCATGAATCAAACATGGAAAAATATGACATGTTTTGGTTGGTATGTAATGGATATGTGCAAGTTTTGTTCATACGAATGAATTGTGATTATCACACAATTTAAAATCATAGTCATAAGTTATTTGTAAATATAAATAAGTGAAGCTATTTAATAAGGTTATATGAACTTAAGAGTACTATGAATGTATATGTAATTGAGATTATTTTCCAATTCGGATTAGTGATATGAAATTTCCATAATCATTGAAATGATTTATTTGCTTAAGGCTTACTAAGCTTTCAAAGCTTATTCTCTGTGTTTTTCCTATGTCTATAGGGCTTCAGAGAAATTGCTTGGGTTGGAAGTCGAGGAGATTCCATCACACTATCGAGTTATCATGTGAGTAGATAAAGTTCGTATATCATTAAGGTTTAAGGCATGTATAGAATAGACTAATAGTGGAAGGATATTTTGGTTAACGTATTTAAGCCATGCGAATATGGCATCTTTTGGATGTTTAATTTTATAAGTTTGAAATTCGATCTCTGGTTGTGTCTAGCATTTATTTAAATAAATAATCTTTATTTCAAGAGAATGTTCAAAATTTTACTGTTAAGATCTATTTTCTGATTTTCGGTAACGCCTTGTCCTATTCCGGCGACGGTTACGGGATAGGGGTGTTACACGTGTCCTCCACCCGTGTGCAACACTGACTTCAACCTCAACATTCTGTTAAAAGCATACGGCCAAGACACAAGTCCGTGTACTTAGCCCGTGTTCTATACAGACTTAAAATTTCAGGTGCAGGGGACACAAGGCTATACCACACACCCATGGGGGTGAGCCGTGTGCTACACACGGCCTAGACACATGCCCATGTGTCTACCCATATGGACCTTATTAAGCTATTTTCCAAGTCTTAAGTCACCCTCTACCAACCAATTACACTTATAGATTACTATAGTGCATGTTTAAGCCAAATTATACATTTATAAATATGAAACTTTGATTAACCTCATTGCATGTGAACCTCATGTCATTGGTTTCATACATGCTAAGTTAATTCTCATATTGCATTTAAGGATTTCTATGTCTACTCGACGTATTTAAGATTAGCTCGTTTTTAAAACTCATTGCCAATTATAACCAAGCCATCATATGTAAACATAAACATGCATAGAATTGGAGGTCATAGCCTACTTCAAAATAAGCCAATTTCCATGGCCATATACAAAAAGATGAATATAACTTTACATGCCTTCCTTTTTGACAAACCAAATGACACATATAACAAAATATTCAAAAGCTCTATACATGCCATTGAACAAACATAAGTGTTTATATACCAAAGCTAAAATAGTTGATAGTGTGTAGACTCTCCAACCGTCTTCCAATCTTTACAAGTCCTCGAGCTCTGAAAACGGGGAAAAAGATAGGGTAACGATTTATATGCTTAGTAAGCTCGAATAACTGGAAAGTAAACTTACCGATTATTTAGCATACATCCTTTATTAAATAATGAAACCAACGAATGTGAAAATGGTTTCCCTATTACATGCACTAAATCAATGAGTTAGTCACATAACAAAACACCATGTAACTTATCTTAGATGAGCTCATCATTCAACATGTCATTTGAACATATATCTCGTGTTAGTCCCGTTGAGTTTCTAGGAACTCTCGATGGATTATCCAATCACCGTCTATTCATACGAATGATCATTTCATGTACGCACTCCCGCGAACCTCACATTTGACGGCGGGATTACCAGTCCAAGCTAAATCCCTCGTATCGTAAACTCATAAGGTGATGTCCGGATTACAAGTCCGGGCTAAATCCCTTATAACGAAAAACACCCTTAATAAGCTCGGATTTGAATTACCAGTCCAGGCTAAATTCAGACCCTAATCGGATTACCCGTCTAGGCTAAATCCATAATGCACACATATTCTTCGGGAGGCTCGATCGCTCAAGGAATACCCGTCCGAGCTAGATCCTTTTCATACTTGAGATCATCGGATTACCCATCTGGGCTAAATCCTTTCTGCAGCACATGCAGGATCTCAAGTCACATATAATTCATGGTTTATCCATCGAGTTCCCTTTTTAACCTCAACCGAGACATTTTTCTGACAAATCATTATCAAAGATGCATTCTATGCATTTTCATGCCATTAAAAATGCAGTCATCATGCACTCATAAATCATACACTTATGCATATTATGAGTTTACTTTAAGTTATCCGAACTTACTTGGTACTCGTTTCGGTGTTGTGTTTCGGTTATTCTGAAACCTTTAGCTTTCCTATATCGACCTTCGAAATTTTTTTCTCGAGGTATATAATAATAAAATTAAACCATTAACACCTTACATTATACTATATAAGCTTAAATTTTACCCATGGTCCGAATGACCATTTTACCAACCTTTCACATTTTTACGATTTAGTCCATAGGCTCGTATAATGAAACACTTGCAATTTCTACCTTACCCAAGCCTAGCCGAACACTTTTTCCACTTATTACAGCCCACATTTTCCATTATTTTCACATTTCTACCACATATTTAACAACTTTTGGAAAAAGGTCCTCTTAGGGGTTTTTCACGAAAATCACCTAGGAAAAGATGTTTAACACACCTCCAACTTTCATACCCCTCCATAAATCATCAAAATACAAGCAGCTCATGGATGGGTAAAATTTTAAACATGAACCCTAGCATGAAATATGAGTAGAAATGGAGAGAGTAAGCTACCGGGATTTCAAAAATACAAAGAACATTAAAAGCGGGGCTTGGGAGCACTTACTATTGAGCTTTGAAAAGCTTGAAAACCCTAGCTATGAAGACTCCTCAATTTTTGGCTGAATGAGGGAGATGAATGGCTGATTTTTGCCTTCTTTTTCCCATTTTATTTCATTAAAATGCTAAATGACCAAAATGCCCTTAAGCACTTTCTTTAAAATTTCATCCATGCAAGTCCATTTTTGTCCAAAAACTTAGAAATAGGGTAAATTTTTCTCTACGGCCTTCTAATTTAATATCTAAAGCAATTTCATAATAATCATAAAATGAATATTTTTATGTCGGATTTGTGGTCTCAAAACCACTATTCTGACTAGGCCCTATTTCGGGATGTTACATTTCTCCCCCTTAGGGACTTTCGTCTTTGAAAGTCTTACCAGTAAAAAGGTTCGGATATTGGTTTCTCATAGTTTATTTTGATTCCCATGTAGCCTCTTCCACGCCATGTCGATGCCATAAAACTTTTACTAAAGCCACATTTTTATTTCTCAACTGTTTAACCTCACGAGCCAAAATCTTGACTGGTTCTTCTCCATAGGTCATGTCTGGACTAATCTCAATCTCTGTTGGAGAAATCACATGAGAGGGGTCTGATCGATATCGCCTTAACATGGATACGTGAAACACATTATGAATCTTTTCTAATTCGGGTGGTAATGCCAAACGATAGGCTAATGGCCCAACTCTTTCAGTGATCTCGTACGGTTCGATAAATCGCGGACTCAATTTGCTTTTTCGACCAAATCTCAACACTTTTTTCCATGGAGACACTTTCAAGAATACTCTATCTCCAACTTGGAATTCACTATCTTTTCTTTTCAGGTCAGCATATGACTTTTGCCTATCCGATGCCGCTTTTAAACAGTCTCGTATCACTTTAACTTTTTCTTCAGTTTCCTTAATCAGGTCAACCCCATGAATTTGACTTTCCTTAAGTTCTGTCCAGTACAATGGAGTTCGGCACTTTCTGCCATACAAGGCCTCATAAGGCTGCATCTTCAAACTCGCTGGAAAACTGTTGTTGTAGGTAAATTCTACCAATGACAAGTACTTTTCCTAGCTACCCTGAAATTCAAGGATGCAACATCGTAACATATCCTCAAGAATCTGAATCATCCGCACAGACTGATCATCGGTCTGTGGGTAAAAAGCCATACTAAAACTCAATTTTGTACCTAGGGCTTCTTGTAATTTCTTCCAGAATCTCGAAGTGAACCTCGAGTCTCTGTCAGAAATAATCGACAATGGTATCCCGTGTAATCTCATAATCTAAGATATGTACAAGTCGGCCAATCTATCAAGAGAGTAGTCTGTTCTTACCGGAATGAAATGAGCCGACTTTGTCAACTTATCCACCACAACCCATATTGCATCTTTATTTTTCAGAGTCAATGGCAATCCTGTCACAAAATTCATAGTAACTTTGTCCCACTTCCATTCGGGGACCATTACAGGTTGTAAGAAACTAGAAGGCACTGGATGTTCAACTTTAACTTGCTGACATATTAGGCATTTCAATACAAATTCAGAAATGTCTCTTTTCATGCCGTTCCACCAGTACATTTTCTTCAAATCGTTGTACATCTTGGTACTTCCTGGATGAATAGACAAACGGCTGTTATACACTTCTTGCAAGATTTTCTGAATAAGTTCATCATCTCTGGGTATACAAACTCTATCCTTGAACATCAAACATCCATTAGGACCAATCCGATAATCTGATTCAATGCCCAACTCACATCGGGTTCTTTTAGCCTGCAGGTCTCTATAATGAGATTGCGCATCATAGATTTCTTGAAGAAGTGTCGGCCTAGCCTATAACTCTACCAAGACCGAACCATCATCAAGCAATGCTAACTGAGCGTCCATGCCTCTCAGTGCAAACAAATATTTTCTGCTTAACGCTTCTGCGACCACATTCACCTTTCCGGGGTGATAGTCAATGATCAACTCTTAATCTTTTATTAATTCCAACCACCTCCGTTGTCTTAGGTTCAACTCTTTTTGAGTCATCAAATATTTCAAAATCTTGTGGTCTGTGAATACACGACAAGTCTCACCATATAAGTAATGCCTCTAGATTTTTAAGGCAAAGACAATGGTGGCAAGCTCTAAGTCATGTGTTGGATAGTTCTTCTCGTGTGGCTTCAACTGCCGTGAAGCGTAGGCTATCACCTTGCCATCTTGCATAAGTACACAACCCAGTCTGTTCAAGGAGGCATCACTATAGATCACAAACTCTTTTCCCGACTCAGGTAATACTAAAACAGGAGCTTCTGTCAGCAATGTCTTTAACTTCTCGAAACTCTCCTGACACATTTCTGTCTATTCAAACTTAACGTCTTTTTGTAGCAACCTCGTCATTGGAGTTGCTATCATGGAGTATCCTTTCACAAATTTTCTGTAGTAACTGGCTAAGCCCAAAAAGTTTCTAACCTCGATTACATTTTTAGGCGGTTTCCATTCAACAATAGTAGAGATTTTACTCGGATCAATTCGAATGCCTTTACCCGAAACAAAATGGCCCAAAAATCCAACTTCGTGGAGCCAAAATTCACTCTTGCTAAACTTAGCATACAATTGTTTTTCCCGTAAGGTCTGCAACATAGTTCTCAGGTGCTTCGCATGCTCTGCCTCATCTTTAGAATAAATTAAGATGTCGTCAATGAACACAACGACAAACTTATCCAAGTATGGCTGAAAGATCCTATTCATTAGGTCCATGAATACGACCAGTGCATTCGTTAATCCAAATGGCATAACAAGAAATTCATAATGGCCGTATCTTATTCTAAAAGCTGTCTTAGGCACATCCGATTCCTTAACACGTAACTGATAATAGCCAAACCTCAAGTCTATCTTAGAGAACACAGTGGCTTCTCTTAACTGGTCGAATAGATCATCGATTCTTGGCAAAGGATACTTATTCTTGATAGTTACCTTGTTCAGTTGTCGGTAATCTATACATAGTCTCATCGAACCATCTTTCTTCTTTACAAACAATACGAGGGCACCCCAAGGTGAAAAGCTTGGCCTTGCAAAACCTTTATCCGTTAGCTCTTACAACTGTGCTTTTAATTCTTTCAGCTCGGTTGGCATCATTTTATATGGAGAAATTGAAATGGGAGCTGTCCCTGGCACCAATTCAATATCGAACTTTATCTCTCTCTCGGGAGGTAATCTAGGTAATTCTTTCGGGAATACGTCTAGATATTCAAATACTATAGGCACAATCTCAATCTTCAACTCTGTTTCCCTCGTGTTCAACATAAAAGCAAGGTAGGCTTCATATCCTTTTCTCATATATTTTTGAGCAACCATTGTCATGATTACAGTTGGCGACGTGCCCAAATCTATTGAATTAATCCATAGAATCTTGCCATGTGGGTATTTCAATTTAATATACTTGCTACCGCAATTTACAATTACGTCATGCAGGGATAACCAATCCATACCAAGTATTACATCAAACTCGTCGAAAGGTAACAACATAAGGTTAGCCGAAAAACATTGACCATGAATCGTCAAAGGAAAATTCTTACAGACTTTATCAACCAGAACTGATTTGCCTAGTGGGTTCGACACTTTAACAACAAATTCCGTTGGTTCAACGGGTGTGTTCATACTAGACACCAATCTCATGCAAATGTATGAATGCGTCGATCTCGGGTCAATTAAGGCTATAACACATGTATTGAAAAGAGAAAAAGTACCCGTAATAATGTTAGGAGCAAAGGCTTCCTCTCAAGCGCGTATTGCATACGTTCTTGCCACGACTCGAGCCTCTAATTTTGCCGTGTCTTTGGCCGTAACTCGACTCCCACTAGCACTATCAGGGTATCTCGGAGGTCTACCTCGTGCTATGGGAACACTCGACATCAGAGTTACTTCCACTTCTCTTTCAATTCGCTCTAGGCAGTCCTTGAGAAAGTGGTCTAGAGAACCACATCTGAAACATGCACCGCTCTTTATTCGGCACTCTCCGAAGTGAAATTTGTTGCAACTCTTACACTTCAGCTTTTGGTCATCTACACTCCCCACGCTAGTCACCATCGGGGAGGAAGGCTTCTGATTTCATCGTTTAGAGCCTCTCGTTCTACCCGAATATCCTACAGATGAAGTGGAGTGTTCATGTTGGCTCCTTGATTTCTTTGTGGAAAATGGGAGCATTTTACCGCTAGATCTCTTACTCGCAACTTGAGCCTCTCTCTTTGATTGCTTTCTTTCATTATTAAGTTCTACGGCCTTCTTGGCCCGATCAGCTAATGCAGCGAACTCCTATATTTCAAGGATCCCAATCAACAACTTGATTTCTGCATTCAAACCTTCCTCAAAGTGTTTACACATTTTAGACTCGGTTTGATCCCATTCAGTTGCATACTGGCTTAACCTAATAGACTCCCTTTCGTATTCTGCCATAGTCTTATTCCCTTGTTTGAGTTCCAGGAACTCTTTTTGCTTCGAGTCTAAAAACCTTTGCTTGATATACTTTTTCCTAAACTCTACTTGGAACAATTCCCAAGTGATATTTTCCTTTGGCACCACTGATGATACGGTCTTCCACCAGTGGTATGCAGTGTCCTTCAAGTGAGATACGACACGCTTTAAGCATTCCTCAGGTGTGCACGATAACTCATCTAATACCCGCACGGTATTCTCGAGCCAGAACTCGGCTTTCTCAGCATTATACTCAATTTTAGCTCTAAATTCTTCGGCCCCATACTTTCTAAACTTATCTACAGGGGCTTTACCAATTCTTACCTGTACTATTCCTCGTGGCAAATCCTCATCAGGTTGGTTAAGAGGCAGGGAAGGTCATGGTATGTTGGGGCGATTCCTCAGATAATCCCGAAACCATTCATCCATCATGTTAAAGAAGGCGGCCTGGGCCTCTTCCCGGCCTTCAGACATAACCCTTCTACTACTACTAGATACAGCTCATTATACAAAAGCTGGAGCATAACTCTCGGCTCCCTCGAACTCATCTTTTGCTTGATTGGAAGACATTTACTATGTTCAGAAACAATTTAAATAGTTAGGAGATATCACACTATCAACGTTCATATAATGACATGTATAGTGAACCTCAATACCCTCTACGGTAGTCCTAGAATCGACTAAACCATATCTCTGATACCACTAAATGTAACACCCCTCACCCGTACCCGACGTCGAGACAGGGTTCAAGGAGTTACTGGTAATTCACCTTTACAAACTTACTAAATCGAGTCACCAAATTTTTCCCAAATTTAAATCCATTCAAAAATGTACACTTTGTCCCATACACAGGCCTTCGAGGACCAAAACACACCTAGGCGCAGTACGGGACACAACCGAAAACATTCGATAAACTTTGGGCACTTTTGAAAATTTTCCCTTGCTTTGAAGTGTGACACGCCCGTGTGAGGGGGTCATGTGGTCACACACGCCCGTGTGGCTTGGGACACGCCCGTTTCCTCCATTCGTGTGCAACACTGACTTCAACCTCAACATTCTGTTAAAAGCACACGGCCAAGACACATGCCCGTGTACTTAGCCCGTGTTCTATACTGACTTAAAATTTCAGGTGCAGGGGACACACGGCTATACCACATGCCCGTGGGGGTGAGCTGTGTGTCACAGACGATCTAGACACACGCCCATGTGTCTACCCATTTAGACCTTATTAAGTTATTTTCCAAGTCTTAAGTCACCCTCTACCAACCAATTACACGTATAGATTACTATAGTGCATGTTTAAGCCAAATTATACATTTATAAATATGAAACTTTGATTAACCTCATTGCATGTGAACATCGTGTCACTGGTTTCATACATGCTAAGTTAATTCTCATCTTGCATTTAAGGATTTCTATGTCTACTCGACATATTTAAGATTGGCTCATTTTTAAAACTCATTGCCAATTATAACCAAGCCATCATATGTGAACATAAACATGTATAGATTTGTAGGTCACAGCCTACTTCAAAATAAGCCAATTTCCATGGCCATATACAAAAAGATGAATATAAATTTCATGCCTTCATTTTTGGCAAACCAAATGACACATATAACAAAATACACAAAAGCTCTACACATGCCATTGAAAAAACATAAGTGTTTATATACCAAAGCTGAAATAGTTGATAGTGTGTAGACTCTCCAACCGTCTTCCAATCTTTACAAGTTCTCGAGCTCTAAAAACGGGGAAAAAGAGAGGGGTAACCATTTATATGCTTAGTAAGCTCGAATAACTGGAAAGTAAACTTACCAATTATTTAGCATACATCCTTTATTAAATAATGAAACCAACGAATGTGAAAATGGTTTCCCTATCACATGCACTAAATCAATGAGTTAGTCACATAACAAAACACCATGTAACTTATCTTAGATAAGCTCATCATTCAACATGTCATTTGAACATATATCTCGTGTTAGTCCCGTTGAGTTTCTAGGAACTCTCGATGGATTATCCAATCACCGTCTATTCATACAAATGATCATTTCATATACGCACTCCCGTGAACCTCACATCTGACGGCGGGATTACCAGTCCAAGCTAAATCCCCCGTATCGTAAACTCATAAGGTGATGTCTGGATTACAAGTTCAGGCTAAATCCCTTATAACGACAAACACCCTTAATGAGCTCGGATTTGAATTACCAGTCCAGGCTAAATTCAGACCCTAATCGGATTACCCGTCCGGGCTAAATCCATAATGCACACATATTCTTCGAGAGGCTCGATCACTCAAGGAACACCCGTTCAGGCTAGATCTTTTTCTTACTTGAGATCATCAGATTACCCGTTCGGGCTAAATCCTTTCTGCAACACATGCAGGATCTCAGGTCCCATATAATTCATGGTTTATCCATCGAGTTCCCTTTTTAACCTTAACCGAGACATTTTTACAACAAATCATTATCAAAGATGCATTCTATGCATTTTCATGCCATTAACAATGCAATCATCATGCACTCATAAATCATACACTTATGCATATTATGAGTTTACTTTAAGTTATCCAAACTTACTTGGTACTCGTTTCGGTATTGTGTTTCGGTTATTCTGAAACCTTTAGCTTTCCTCGGTCGACCTCCGAAAATTGTTCCTCGAGGTCTATAATAATAAAATGAAACCATTAACACCTTACATTGTACTATATGAGCTTAAATTTCACCCCCGGTCTGAATGACCATTTTGCCCCTAACCTTTCACATTTTTATGATTTAGTCCATAGGCTCATATAATGAAACACATGCAATTTCTACCTTACCCAAGCCTAGCCGAACACTTTTTCCTCTTATGACAGCCCACATTTTCCATTATTTTCACATTTCTACCACATATTTAACAACTTTTGCAAGAAGGTCCCTTTAGGGGTTTTTCACGAAAATCACCTAGGAAAAGATGTTTAACACACCTCCAACTTTCATACCCCTCCATAAATCATCAAGGTACAAGAAAATCATGCATGGTTAAATTTTTAAACATGAAACCTAGCATGAAATATGGGTGGAAATGGAGAGAGTAAGCTACCAGGATTTCAAAAATATAAAGAACATTAAAAACGGGGCCTGAGAGCACTTACTATTGAGCATAAAAAGCTCGAAAATCCTAGCTATGGAGACTCCTCAATTTTTGGCTGAATGAGGGAGATGAATGGCTGATTTTTGCCTTCTTTTTCCCATTTTATTTCATTAAAATGCTAAATGACCAAAATGCCCTTAAGCCCTTTCTTTAAAATTTCATCCATGCAAGCCCTTTTTTGTCCAAAAACTTAGAAATTGGGCAAATTGTTCTCTAAGACCTTCTAATTTAATATCTAAAGCAATTTCATACAAATTACTTCTAGAATCCAAGTTTTGCAAGCTATTCAATTTAGTCCCTAATTTCTAATTGGACACATTACTCAAAGAATTTCTTCATGAAATTTTAACACATGCATAATATGGATATTTTGATGTCAGATTTGTGGTTCCAAAACCACTATTCTAACTCGGCCCTATTTCGAGATGTTACACTTAGGGACATAATTTAATCATGGATTTGGATATTGGAGTAGTTCAAATGTGAATGGTTGAATGCTTAGAACATGTACAAATGAATGAGCCCTTAAAGGGTGCCAAAAAGGTTTGGAGAATAGCCTTGAAATTGTCCACTCGGGTAGACACACGGGCTTGTGTCTAGGCCGTGTGTGACACACGGTCTGCCCTATGGGCGTGTGATCCGGCCTTGTGTCCCCTGCACCTTAATTTTATAAGTCAGAATACCCAACAGTAAACACACGGGCTAAGACATGGGCGTGTGTCTTAGCCGTGTGAGAGACACGGCCTAACCACATGGGCGTGTGCTCTGGCCGTGTAAAGTCTGTACCATTTTTATAAAAAATCATTTAATTTAATTTGGCCACACGTGTAACACCCCTCACCCGTATCCGACGCTGAGATAGGGTTCAAGGCGTCACCGGTAATTTGCCTTTACAAACTTATTAAATTGGGTCACCGAACTTCGCCCAAATTTAAAACCTTTCAAACATGTACCTCTCGTCCCTTATACAGGCCTTCGAGGCCTAAAACACACTTAGGGGCAGTACGAGACACAACCAAAAACATTCGATAAACTTTGGCACTTTAGAAAATTTTCCCTTACTTTGAAATGTGACATGCCCGTGTGATGCAGCCCTATGGTCACACACGCCCGTGTGGCTTGGGACATGCCAGTGCCCTCCGCCCGTGTACAACATTACCTTAAACCTCACCATTCTGTTAAATGAACACAACCAAGAAAGATGCTCGTGTGCTTAGCTCGTGTTCTATGCTGACTTCAAATTTCAACTGTAGGGGACACACGACTATACCACACACCCATTAAGGTGAGCCGTGTGTCACACACGGCCTAGACTCACGCCCGTGTGCCTATCCGTATGGACCTTATTAGGCCATTTTCCAAGCCTTTGATCACTCTCCATGCTTATGGGTTACTTTTACACATGATAAGGCCGAATTATACACTTATATATATAAAAATTTGATTAACCTCATTGCATGTAAACCTCATGTCATTGGTTTCATACATGCTAAGTTAATTCTCATCTTGCATTTAAGGATTTCCGTGTCTACTTGACATATTTAAGATTGGCTCATTTTTATAACTCTTTCCCAATTATAAACAAGGCATCATATGTGAAAACAAACATGCATAGAATTGTAAGTCATTGCCTACTTCAAAATAAGCCAAATTTCCATGGCCATATACAAAAAGATAAGTATAACTTTAACATTTTTGCAAATCAAATGACACATATAACAAAATACACAAAAGCTCTATACATGCCATTGAACAAAACATAAGAGTCTATATACCAAAGCTGGACTAGTTGATAGTGTGTAGACTCTCCAACCGTTTTCCAATCTTTACAAGTCCTCGAGCTCTAAAAACGGGGAAAAAGAGAGGGGTAAGCATTTATATGCTTAGTAAGCTCGAATAACTGGAAAGTAAACTTACCGATTATTTAGCATACATCCTTATTAGATAATGAAACCAATGAATATGAAAATGGTTTCCCTATCACATGCACTCAATCAACGAGTTAGTCATATAACAAAACACCATGTAACTTATCTTAGATGAGCTCATCATTCAACATGTCATTTATACATATATCTCGTGTTAGTCCCGTTGAGTTTCTAGGAAATCTCGATGGATTATCCAATCACTGTCAATTCATACGAATGATCATTTCAGTATGCACTCCCGCGAACCTCACATCTTACGACAGAATTACCAATCCAGGCTAAACCCCCCGTAATATAAACTCATAGGGTGGTGTCGGGGATTACGATCGAGCTAAATCCTTATAGTGACAAACACCTTTAATGAGCTCGGATCCGAATTACTATCCGAGCTAAATTGGACCTAATCGGATTACCCGTCCGGGCTAAATCCATAATGCACACATATTCTTCGGGAGGCTCGATCACTCAAGGAACACCCGTCCGGGCTAGATCCTTTTTTTTATACTTGAGATCATCAGATTACCCGTTCGGGCTAAATCCTTTCTGCAACACATGCAGGATCTCAATTCACATATCAATCATGGTTTATCCATCGAATTCCCTTTTTAACCTCAATCGAGACATTATCCATCAAATCATTATCAAAGATACATTCCACGTATTTTCATGCCATCAACAATGAAACTATCATGCATTCATACATCATACAATTATGCATATTATGAGTTTACTTTAAGTTATCCGAACTTACCTGGTACTCGTTTCGGTGATGTGTTTCGGTTACCCCGAAACCTTTCGTTTTCCTTGATCGACCCCCAGAATTTGTTCCTTGGGGTCTAAAACAATAAAATTAAATCATTAACATATCACATTGTACCTTTTGAGCCTAAATTTCACCCCTGGTCCAAATGACCATTTTGCCCCTAACCTTTCACATTTTTACGATTTAGTCCATAGGCTCGTATAATGAAACACATGCAATTTCTACCTTACCCAAGCCTATCCGAACACTTTTCCCTCTTATGACATCCCACATTTTCCATTATTTTTACATTTCTACCACATATTTAACAACTTTTGTAAAAAGGTCCCTTTAGGGGTTTTTCATGAAAATCACCTAGGAAAAGATGTTTAACACACCTTCAACTTTCATATTCCTCCATAAACCATCAAAATACAAGTAACTCATCCTTGGGTAAATTTTTAAGTATGAACCCTAGTATGAAATATGGGTAGAAATGGAGAGAGTAAGCTACTAGGATTTCAAAAATACAAAGAACATTAAAAACGGGGCTTGGGAGCACTTACTATTGAGCTTAAAAAGCTTGGAAACCCTAGCTATGGAGAACCCTAAAGTTTCGACAGCAACAAGAAGGAAATGAGCTGATTTTGGTTCATTTTTCCCATTTTATTTCATTAAAATGCCAAATGACCAAAATACCCTTTCTTTAAAATTTCATCCATACAAGCCCATTTTTGTCCAAAAACTTAGAAATTGGGTAAATTGCTCTCTGAGACCTTTTAATTTGATATCTAAAGCAATTTTTTACAAATTTCTTCTAGAATCCAAATTTTGCAATTTATTCAATTTAGTCCCTAATTTCCAATTGGACACCTTACTCAAAGAATTTCTTTATGAAATCATAACACATGCATATTCTCATATTTTTAACCTCATAATTATCATAAAATGAATATTTTGATGTCAGATTTGTGGTCCTGAAACCACTATCTATTTTGGGATGTCACATTTCTCCCCCCTTAGAGACTTTCGTCCTCGAAAGTCTTACCAGTAAACAAGTTCGGATATTGGTTTCTCATAGTTTCTTGTGATTCCAATGTAGCCTCTTCCACACCATGTCGATGACAAGGCACTTTTACTAAAGCCACTTTTTTCTTTTTCAATTGTTTAACCTCACGAGCCAAAATCTTGACCGGTTCCTCTCCATTGGTCATGTCGGGTCTAATCTCAATCTCTGCTGGAGAAATCACATGAGGGGGGTCTGATCGATATCGCCTTAGCATAGATACGTGAAAGACATCATGAATCTTTTCTAATTCTGGTAGTAATGCCAAACTATAGCCTAATGGTCCAACTCTTTCAGTGATCTAGTACGATCCGATAAATCGCGGACTCAATTTGCCCTTCCGACCAAATCTCAACACCTTTTTCTATGGAAACACTTTCAAGAATACTCTATCTCTAACTTGGAATTCAATCTCTTTTCTTTTTAGATCAGCATATGACTTTTACCTATCCGATGCCGCTTTTAAACAGTCTCGTATCTGTAACGCCCCATACCTGAGACCGTTGCCAGAGTCGAACACGAGGTGTTAACAGACTTAATTCATTGCTTAAACAGCTCAAACAATTTAATTTTAAAATTTTCAGTCAAACTAGCAATCTGCGTCACAGTTGCTTAAAAATTCATATCTCGAGTTCCGACACTAAAAATCCAATTCCATAAAATTTCCCTGAAACTAGACTCATATATCTATTTACTATTTTTTTTCTAGAATTTTTGGCTAGGCCAATTAGTACAGTTTATTAGTTAAAGTCTCCCCTATTTTAGGGTTCGACTGCTCTAACCTCTATGTATTACGAATCAGATATCTCTCTGTACATAATTTCAATGACTATGAAATTTGTTTCTCCTAAAACTAGACTCAATAAGAAATCTGTACATATAAAGTATGACTTCTAGTTATTTTTATAAAATTTATGGTGAATTTACAAAGTCAGAACAGGGGATCCAGAAATCACTCTGGCCCTGTTTCACAAAAATTCAAATTTCTCATAAATTATATTTCATATACCTGTTTTGTTCAATCCATATGAAAATAGACTCATTAATATTCAATTCATAACTTACTCATCATTTAATTCCATTTCTAATATTTTTAGTGATTTTTCAAATTCACGTCATTGCTGCAGCAATATTCTGTTTTATAGCAAATTTTACTTTACTATGGATTTTCATGGGCTAAATATCATTTTAAACATACATAACATCAAATATGACTTAGATTGGCCATTCCAATGGCTAATTTACAAATACTTTTCTTGCCAAACCATAGCTATATCATAAGATCAATTACACAAAGTGAGTATTTTGCCATACATGCCACATTCAAAATATACAAGCCATTTTACCGATTTAAGCCTTCGGATAGTGTGAACGAGTCTTCGACCTATCCCGATTCTCAAGCCGGCTTGTCAAAACTACAATGAAAGAAAAGGAGGGAGTAAGCATAAATTCTTAGTAAGTTCACATGCAAATGGCAAGTAACATAATCACACAATCCCACATAAAACATCATTTACATTTAATATCTTTCTACGATTTCATCTTACCAAGTTTTCAACCTGAGGGTTTAAGCACATACCTGTCAAATTTTCTTATTTACCACACTTACCAACATGTCACCTTCGTTTTAGGCATTCTCCTTATTCTCTTAAGATTAACCCATTGAACACATCGGAATGTAATTCGAATACACGGAAAGTTTGTACATAAGTGCCACATATGTAGCCAAGCAACCATGTAACCCGCCCATAAGCGAACTCGGACTCAACTCAACAAGCTCGGGCGTTCGCATCCATAAGTGATTTTAGACTCAACTCAACGAGCTCGGATGCCTAGTTACATCTCACGAACTCGGACTCAACTCAACGAGTTCGGACATTTGCATCCATAAGTGAACTCGGACTCAACTCAACGAGTTCGGATGCCCAACCATCCTAGTGACATGTCACTTGTAATCTAATCTATTCCCAAGGTTCAAACGGGCTTTTTCCTCATTACACATCTTTGCTGTCTTCCACGGAACATCGAAACCGATACTCAGTAGCAATTCATAATTTACATATTATTCAATAATAACCATAAAGCATAATATTTCATGATATTAATCATTATATCACATAAATAACATTAAATTACTTAAAATGACAATTATGTTACTACATTTACACATGAACTTACCTCGATACAAAATATTAGCAATCAAGTCTATTCCTCGTAAACTTTGTTTTTCCCTCGATCACGACTTGAATCTCGTTTCGCTTGATCTATAATGCCAAATTAATCTTATTTAATACATACATTCATCAAAACAGCCCCAAATACGAACTTTGGCAAAATTACCATTTTTCCCCTATACTTTTGCAAAATTACACTTTTGCCCCTAGGCTCGGGAATTAAACTTCATCCCATTTTCTTATGTTTAATGACATGCTGATCATTTTTCCCTTCTATGGCAACATCAAATTATCATTCTAACATGTACTTATGAATATTAGGTATTTTTCCCGATTAAGACCTTTTACTCGTTTTCACTTAAAACCGAGTAGCACAAGTTGCCTAGCATAATTTAAAACCTCATATTCTATCATAAAACACCAAAATACACAAATTTCACCTACGGGTATTTTTCCAAATATGAACCCTAGGTTGAATTATTGCTAGCATAAGCTAAATCAAGTTACCAGGACTCCAAAAACGTAAAGAACATTAAAAACGGGAATTGGAATCACTTACTATGGAGCTTGGAAGCTTGAAACAAACCCTAGCTATGGAGAACCCTTTAATTTTCGTCCTAATGAAGAAGATGGACATATTTTTCCATATTTTTCCTTTTTTTACTCTTTTAATTACCAAATGACCAAAATACCCTTAATACCTTTATTTGAAAATTTTCATGTACAAGCCCATTTTTGTCCAAAATTTTAGAAATTGGTCAAATTGCTATTTAAGACCTCCTCATTAATATTCCAAAGTAATTTCATACTAAAAACTTCTAGAATGCAAGTTTTACAAATTATTTGATTTAGTCCCTAATTTCAACTTAAGCACTTTATGCATAGAATTTCGTCACGAAATTTTCACACAATCATGCAATCATATCATAAACATCAAAATAATTATAAAATAATTATTTCTATCTCGGATTTGTGGTCACGAAACCACTATTCTGATTAGGCCCTAATTCAGGATATTACAACTCTCCCCCCTTTAAGGATTTTCGTCCTCGAAAATCTTACTGGTAAACAGGTGTGGGTATTGATTTCTCATAGTTTCCTCAGGTTCCCATGTAGTCTCTTCTACCCCGCGCTTTTGCCACAATACTTTCACGAGAGCGACACTTTTATTTCTTAGTTGCTTGACCTCTTGAGCTAAAATCTTAATCGGTTCTTCTTCGTAAGTCATATCCAGTCGTAGCTCAATTTCTGTCGATGAAATTATATGTGAAGGATCCGAACGATACCGATGTAACATAGATACGTGGAACACATCATGCTCTTCTGTAATTCAGATAGGAATGCTAACCGATAAGCTACTGGTCCAACTCTTTCAATTATTTCATACGACCTAATAAAACGCGGACTCAACTTGCCCTTCTGTCCAAATCTAAGAACTTTCTTCCATGGAGACACTTTCAAAAATACCTTATCACCAACTTGAAACTCGATTTCCTTTCGTTTCAAATCCGCATAAGATTTTTGTCTATCTGAAGCAGCTTTCAAATAATCTCGAATCACTTTCACTTTTTCTTTGGTTTCTTTTATTAGATCAACTCCATAAATCTGATTTTCCTTGAGTTTAGTCCAATACAATGGTGTTTGACATTTACGACCATACAATGCTTCATAAGGTGCCATCTTCAAACTCATCTGATAACTATTATTATAAGTAAATTCTACTAACGGTAAGTACCTTTCCCAACTAACTTGAAATTCCAATACACAATATCTGAGCATGTCTTCAAGAATCTGAATCACTCTCTCTGATTGTCCATCAGTTTGTGGATGAAAGGCAGTGCTAAAATTTAACTTTGTACCTAATGCCTCTTGCAACTTTTTCCAAAACCGTGAAGTAAATCTCGGATCTCTATCCGAAATGATTGACAAAGGTATTCTATGAAGTCTAACAATTTCACGGATATACAATTCAGCCAACTTATTAAGAGAATAATCCGTACGTACCGGAATAAAATGAGCCGATTTAGTCAGTCTGTCAACTATTACCAAGATGGCATTTTTCTTCCTCGGAGTTAACGGCAACCCTGATACAAAATCCATAGTAATTTGATCCCATTTCCATTTAGGAACCATGATAGGCCAGAGTAATCCCGAAGGTACTTGGTGTTCAACTTTCACTTGTTGACAAACTAAGCACTTTGATACAAACTCGGAAATATCTCTTTTCATTCCACTCCATCAGCACATTTTCTTCAAGTCATTATACATTTTCGTACTGCCCGGATGAACCACCAAGCAACCATTATGTGCTTCATGCAAAATCTTTTGAATGAACTCATCATTTTTCGGTACACAAATCCAGTTTTTAAACATCAAGCAACCATCAGAATCAATTTTGAAATCTGACCCCGTATCAGCTTCACACTGTTTTCTCTTGGCTTGCAAATCTTCATCGCTTTTCTGAGCTTCACAAATCTCTTAAAAAAACATCGATCTTGCTCTTAACTCTGCTAAAATCAAACTATCATCTGATACCTTTAACTGAGTATTCATAGCTTTCAAAGTAAATAGCAACTTTCTGCTCAAAGCATCGGCAACCACATTCGCTTTTCCCGGATGGTAATCAATAACAAGCTCGTAATCTTTCAATAACTCCAACCATCTTCGCTGTCTCAAATTCAAGTCTTTTTGTGACATCAAGTACTTAAGACTTTTGTGGTCGGTATATACTCAAAGCATTTTCACCATACAGATAATGTCGCCAAATCTTCAAAGCAAATACTATAGAAGCCAATTCCAAATCATGAGTCGGATAATTTTTTTCGTGAGATTTTAACTGCCTCGAAGCATAAGCCACCACTTTTCCTTCTTGCATAAGTACACATCCTAAGCCATTTCGAGAAGCATCACTATACACCACAAATTATTTACCTGATTCGGGTTGTACTAACACTGGTGCTTTAGTTAATAACTTTTTTAATTCTTCAAAACTCTGTTGACATTCTTCCGTCCACTCAAACTTAACATCCTCTCGGAGTAGTCTAGTAATAGGAGCAGCAATTATAGAAAATCCATTTACAAACCGCCGATAATACCCAGCTAGCCCCAAGAAACTTCTAACCTCAGTTACATTTTTCGATGGTTTCCAATCAACAATGGCTGAAATTTTACTAGGATCAACTAGTATACCATCACCTGAAACAATGTGACCCAAAAATCCAACTTCCTGAAGCCAAAATTCACTTTTACTTAACTTGGCATATAACTGCTTATCTCTCAAAGTTTGCAAAACTATCCTCAAATGCTCAGCATGCTCTGTCTCATCTTTTGAATAAATTAAGATATCATCAATAAACACCACAACAAATTTGTCCAAATATAGCCGAAATATACGATTCATCAAATCCATAAACACAGCAGGAGCATTTGTTACCCCGAATGGCATAACTAAAAATTCATAATGACCGTACCTTGTTCTAATAGCAGTTTTAGGCACATCCGACTCTTTTACTCGCAGCTGGTAATACCCAGATCTCAAGTCAATCTTTGAAAACCATGTTGCTCCTTTTAGCTGATCAAATAAATCATCAATTCTCGGCAACGGATACTTGTTATTGATTGTCACCTTGTTTAATTGTCGATAGTCAACAAACACTCTCATAAAACCATCTTTCTTTTTCACAAATAACACGGGAGCACCCCAAGGTGAAAAACTCGGTCTCACAAAGCCTTTGTCAGTAAACTCTTGCAATTGCGACTTTAATTCCTTCAACTCTGCTGGTGCCATTCTATACGGAGCAATCAAGATCGGAGCTGTTCCCGGTATCAACTCAATACCAAATTCTACTTCCCTGACTGGAGGCAAACCCGATAATTCTTCTAGAAATACGTTCGCAAATTCACACACAATCGGCACTGATTCAACTTTCTTTTCAATTTCTTTTGTATTAATTACATACGCCAAATAAGCTTTATAACCCTTCCTCAAATATCTCTAAGCTGACATCGAAGAAATTATACTAGATAATGCCTCTGATTTGCCTGGTTCAACCCGTAGAATTTCACCACTTTCACACTTTAATTCTATAACCTTTTCTTTGCAATTTGCATCATGCAATGTCAACCAATCCATACCCAAAATAACATCAAATTCATCAAACGGCAACAACATCAAGTCGGCCGAAAAGTAATGACCCCGAATCATTAAAAGGTATTTCTTGCATACTTTATCAACTATCACACATTTGCCTAATGGATTCGACACTCTAATCATAAATTTTGTGGACTCAACAGGCATATTCATACTAGACACCAATTTCATGCACACATATGAATGAGTAGAATCGGGATCAATCAAAGCAGTAACATTAACATCATAAAGAGAAAATATACCAGTAATCACATCGGGTGATGAAGCATCTTCACGTGCCTTTATGGTATAAGTTCTAGCTGGAGCCCTTGCTTCAACTCAAGAAACTCTTTACGCTTTTGATCAACAAATCTTTCACTGATATATTTCTTCCAAAATTCTTCTTGAAAGAACTCCCAAGTCACTTTCTCTTTCGACACCACTAAAATCAATGTCTTCCACCAATGATAGGCTGAATCCCTCAACAATGATATAGCACATTTCAAGCATTCCTCAAGTGTACAAGACAATTCATCAAATACCCGAATAGAATTCTCAAGCCAAAACTCTGCTTTCTCGGCATCATCATCAACATTTGCCCTAAATTCTTCGGCCCCTTGCTTGCGGATTCTGTCAACTGGAGTTCTGTGAATTTCATCAGATCCACACCTTGAGGCATCGGGGGTACAGGTTGAGGAATCGGGGGAGGTGGGGGAGGTTGTACATTCGGGTTCGTGCATTTAACGAACTCGATGATACCGTGCACTCATCATCTAGAGAAAGGCTTCTCGAGCCCCTTCTCCTCCTCCTTGACCAACAGTAGGAGGTGGATTTTCGGTTGGCACCGCCCCTTCAACCGGAGCCGGTGCATTACTTTCTACATCATCAGGCACAGTTGGATTGAGATCCATTTACTATAAAAAAAAATCATTTAAAAGGTTAGAAGTCGTCACACTATCACAATATATATATGGCATGTATAGCAAAACCCATACATACAACACATTAGTCCGAGAACTGACTAAACCTGCTCTGATACCACCAAATGTGATGTCCTGTACCCGAGACCATTGCCAGGGTCAAACACGAGGTGTTAACAGACTTAATTCATTGCTTAAACAACTCAAACAATTTAATTTTAAAATTTTTAGTCAAACTAGCAATCTGCGACACAGTTGCTTAAAAATTCATATCTCGAGTTCCAAAACTCAAAATCCAATTCCGTAAATTTTCCCTGAAACTAGACTCATATATCTATTTAATAATTTTTTTCTAGAAATTTTGGCTTGGCCAATTAGTACAGTTTATTAGTTAAATTCTCCCCTATTTCAGGGTTCGACTGCTCTGACCTCTGTGTATTACAAATAAGATATCTCTCTGTACAGAATTTCAATGACTATGAATTTTTTTTCTCCTAAAACTAGACTCAATAATAAATCTGCACATATAAATTATGACTTCTAATTATTTTTATAAAATTTATGGTGAATTTCCAAATTTAGAACAGGGGATCCAGAAATCACTCTGGCCCTATTTCACAAAAATTCAAATGTCTCATAAATTATAATTCATATACCTGTTTTATTCAATCCATATCAAAATAGACTCATTAAGATTCAATTTCATAACTTACTCATCATTTAATTCCATTTCTACTATTTTTAGTGATTTTTCAAATTCACGTCATTGCTGTAGCAATATTCTGTTTTATAACAAATTTTACTTTACTATGGATTTTCATGGGCTAAATATCATTTTAAACATACATAACATCAAATATGACTTAGATTGGCCATTACAATGGCTAATTTACAAATACTTTTCTTGCCAAACAATAGCCATATCATAAGATCAATTACACAAAGTGAGTATTTTGCCATACATGCCACATTCAAAATATACAAGCCATTTTACCGATTTAAGCCTTCGGATAGTGTGAACGAGTCTTCGACCTATCCCTGTTCTCAAGCCGGCTTGTCAAAACTACAATGAAAGAAAAGGAGGGAGTAAGCATAAACGCTTAGTTAGTTCACATGCAAATGGCAAGTAACATAATCACACAATCCCACATAAAACATCATTTACATTTAATATCTTTCTACGATTTCATCTTACCAAGTTTTCAACCCGAGGGTTTAAGCACATACCTGTCAAATTTTCTCATTTACCACACTTACCAACATGTCACCTTCGTTTTAGGCATTCTCCTTATTCTCTTAAGATTCACCCGTTGAACACATCGGAATATAATTCGAATACACGGAAAGTTTGTACATAAGTGCCACATATGTAGCCAAGCTACCATGTAACCCGCCCATAAGCGAACTCGGACTCAACTCAACGAGCTCGGGCGTTTGCATCCATAAGTGATTTCGGACTCAACTCAACGAGCTCGGACGCCTAGTTACATCTCACGAACTCGGACTCAACTCAACGAGTTTGGACATTTGCATCCATAAGTGAACTCGGACTCAACTCAACGAGTTCGGATGCCCAACCATCCTAGTGACATGTCACTTGTATTCTAATCTATTCCCAAGGTTCAAACAGGCTTTTACCTCGATTACACATTTTTGCCGTCTTCCACGGAACATCGAAACCGATACTCGGTAGCAATTCATAATTTACATATTATTCAATAATAACCATAAAGCATAATATTTCATGATATTAATCATTATATCACATAAATAACATTCAATTACTTAAAATGACAATTATTTTACTACATTTACACATGAACTTACCTCGATACAAAATATTAGCAATCAAGCCTATTCCTCGTAAACTTTGTTTTTCCCTCGATCACGACTTGAATCTCGTTTCGCTTGATCTATAATGCCAAATTAATCTTATCTAATACATACATTCATCAAAACAGCCCCAAATACGAACTTTGGCAAAATTACCATTTTGCCCCTATACTTTTGCAAAATTACACTTTTGCCCCTAGGCTCGGGAATTAAACTTCATCCCATTTTCTTATGTTTTATGACATGCTGATCATTTTTCCCTTCTATGGCAACATCAAATTCTCATTCTAACATGTACTTATGAATATTAGGTATTTTTACTGATTAATCCCTTTTACTTGTTTTCACTTAAAACCGAGTAGCACAAGTTGCCTAGCATAATTTAAAACCTCATATTCTATCATAAAACACCAAAATACACAAATTTCACCTATGGGTATTTTTACAAATATGAACCCTAGGTTGAATTATTGCTAGCATAAGCTAAATCAAGTTACTGAGACTCCAAAAACATAAAGAACATTAAAAACGGGGCTTGGAATCACTTACTATGGAGCTTGGAAGCTTGAAACAAACCCTAGCTATGGAGAACCCTTTAATTTTCGTCCTAATGAAGCAGATGGACATATTTTGCCATCTTTTTCCTTTTTTTACTCTTTTAATTACCAAGTGACCAAAATAACCTTAATACCTTTCTTTGAAAATTTTCATGTACAAGCCCATTTTTGTCCAAAATTTTAGAAATTGGTCAAATTTCTATTTAAGACCTCCTCATTAATATTCCAAAGTAATTTCATACTAAAAACTTCTAGAATGCAAGTTTTACAAATTATTCGATTTAGTCCCTAATTTCAACTTAAGCACTTTATGCATAGAATTTCGTCACGAAATTTTCACACAATCATGCAATCATATCATAAGCATCAAAATAATTATAAAATAATTATTTCTATCTCGGATTTGTGGTCACGAAACCACTATTCCGATTAGGCTCTAATTCGGGATATTACAGTATCACTTTAACCTTTTCTTCAGTTTCCTTAATCAGATCAACTCCATGAATTTGACTTTCCTTGAGTTTTGTCCAGTACAATAGAGTTTGACACTTTCTGCCATACAAGGCTTCATAAGCTGCCATCTTCAAACTCGTTTGAAAACTGTTGTTGTAGGCAAATTCTACCAATGGCAAGTACTTTTCCCAGCTACCTTGAAATTCGACGATGCAACATCGCAACATATCCTCATGAATCTGAATCATTCGCTCAGACTGACCATCGGTCTGAGGGTGAAAAACCGTACTAGAACTCAACTTTGTACCCAGGGCTTCTTGTAACTTCTTCTAGAATCTCGAAGTGAACCTCGGGTCTTTGTCAGAAACGATCGACAACGGTACCCCGTGTAGTCTCACAATCTCAGATATGTACAAGTCGGCCAGTCTATCAAGAGAGTAGTCTATTCTTACTGGAATGAAATGAGCCGAATTTGTAAACTTATCCACCACAACCCATATAGCATCTTTCTTTTTCAGAGTCAATGGCAATCCTATCACAAAATCCATAGTAACTTTGTCCCACTTCCATTCAGGGACCATTATAGGTTGTAACAAACCTGAAGGTACTTGGTGTTCAACTTTAACTTGCTGACATATCTGACACTTCGATACAAATTTGGAAATGTCTCTTTTTATGCCGTTCCACCAGTACATTTTCTTCAAATCGTTGTACATCTTGGTACTTCCTGGATGAATAGAAAAACGACTGTTATATGCTTCTTGTAAGATTTTTTGAATAAGTTCATCATCTTTGGGTACACAAACTCTATCCCTGAACATCAAACATCCATCAGGACCAATCCGAAAATTTGATTCAATGCCTAACTCACATTGAGTCCTTTTAGCCTGCAGGTCTCTATCATTAGATTGAGCATAATTGATTTCCTAAAGAAATGTCAGCCTAGCCTCCAGCTCTGCCAAGATCGAACCATCATCAAGCAATGCTAATCGAGCATCTATGGCTCTCAATGCAAACAAATATTTTCTACTTAACGCGTCGGCGACCACATTCACCTTTCTAGGGTGATAGTCAATGATCAGATTGTAATCTTTAATTAGTTCTAACCATCTCCACTGTCTCAGATTCAATTCTTTTTGAGTCATCAAATACTTCAAACTCTTGTGGTTTGTGAATATACGACAAGTCTCACCATATAAATAATGCATCCAAATTTTCAAGGCAAAGATAATGGCGACGATCTCTAAATCGTGTGTTAGATAGTTCTTCTCGTGTGGCTTCAACTGTCGTGAAGCGTAGGCTATCACCTTGCCATCTTGCATAAGTATAAAACCCAATCCATTCAAGGATGCATCACTGTAGACCACAAACTCTTTTCCCGACTCAAGTAATACTAAAACAGGAGTTTCGGTTAGCAATGTCTTTAACTTCTCGAAACAATGCTGACACTTCTCTGTCCACTCAAAATTAACGTCTTTTTGCAGCAACCTCGTCATTGGAGTTGCTATCATGGAGAATCCTTTCACAAATCTTTGGTAGTAACAGGCTAAGCCCAAAAAGCTTCTAACCTCAGTCACATTTTTAGGCGGTTTCCATTCAACAATAGCAGAGATTTTAGTTGGATCAACTTGGACGCCTTTACCCGAAACAATATGACCCAAAAATCCAACTTCTTGGAGCCAAAATTCACTCTTGCTAAACTTAGCATACAGTTGTTTTTCCCGTAAAGTCTGCAACACAGTTCTCAGGTGCTTCACACGCTCTACCTTATCTTTAGAATAAATCAAGATGTCGTCAATGAACACAATGACAAACTTATCCAAGTATTGCCGAAAGATCCTATTCATTAGATCCATGAATACACCTGGTGCATTCGTCAATCCAAATGACATAACAAGAAATTCATAATGGTCGTATCTTGTTCTAAAAGCTGACCTCAAGTCTATCTTAGAGAAAACAGTGGCTCCTCTTAACTGGTCGAATAGATCATCGATCCTTGGCAAATGATACTTATTCTTGATAGTTACCTTGTTCATTTGTGGGTAATCTATACATAGTCCTATTGAACCATCTTTCTTCTTGACAAACAATACGGGGGCACCCCAAGGTGAAAAGCTCGGCCTAGCAAAACCTTTATCTGTCAGCTCTTGCAACTGTGCTTTTAATTCTTTCAGCTCGGTTGGCGCCATTCTGTATGGGGAAATAGAGATGTGAGCTATCCCTGGCACCAATTTAATACCAAACTCTATCTCTCTCTCGGGAGGTATTCCGGGTAATTCTTCCGGAAATACGTCTGGATATTCACATACTATAGGTACAGTCTCAACCTTCAACTCTATTTTCCTC
Source organism: Gossypium longicalyx (assembly GCA_025698465.1). NCBI lineage: Eukaryota > Viridiplantae > Streptophyta > Magnoliopsida > Malvales > Malvaceae > Gossypium > Gossypium longicalyx. The sequence continues at coordinate 62,759,243 of CM046997.1, forward strand.
GTGTTCAACACAAAAGCAAGGTAAGCTTCATACCCTTTTCTCATATATTTCTGAGCAACCATTGCCGTGATTACAGCTGGCGACGTGCCCAAATCTCTTGAATCAACCCATAGAATCTTGCCATCTGGGTATTTCAATTTAATATACTTGCTACCGTAATTTACAATTACATCATGCAGGGCTAACCAATCTATACCGAGTATTACATCAAACTCATCAAAAGGTAACAACATAAGGTTAGTCGAAAAACATTGACCATGAATCGTCAAAGGACAATTCTTACAGACTTTATCAACCAGAACTGATTTGCCTAGTGGGTTCGACACTCTAATAACAAATTTCGTAGGTTCAACGGGTATGTTCATACTAGACACTAATCTCATGAAAATGTATGAATGCGTCGACCCCGGGTCAATTAAGGCAATAACACATGTATTGAAAAGAGAAAAAGTACCCGTAATAACATCAGGAGCAGAGGCTTCCTCTCGAACGCGTTTCATACGTTCTTGCCGGGGCTCGAGTATCTAATTTTGCAGTGTCTTTGGCCATAACTCGACTGCCACTAGCACTTTCAGGGTATCTCGGAGGTCTACCCCGTGCCATGGGAGCACTGACTTCGGAGTTACTTCCACTTATTTTTCCATTCGCTCTAGGCAGTCCTTGAGAAAGTGGTCAAGAGAACCACATCTGAAACACGCACCGTTCTTTATTCGACATTCTCTAAAGTGAAATTTGTTGCAACTCTTACACTTCAGCTTTTGGTTATCTACACTCCCTACACTACTCACCATCGAGGAGGAAGACTTCTGATTCATTGCTTAGAGCTTCTCGTTCTACCCGAATATCCTACAGATGAATTGGAGTGTTCATGTTGGCTCCTTGATTTCTTTGTAGAAATTGAGAGCGTCCTACTGCCAGATCTCTTGCTCGCAGTTCAAGCCTCTCTCTTTGCTTGGTTTCTTTCATTATTAAGTTCTTCTGCCTTCTTGGCCCGATCAGCTAATGCAGCGAACTCTCGTATTTCAAGAATCCCAATCAATAACTTGGTTTCCTCATTCAAACCTCCCTCAAAGCGTTTACACATTTCAGACTCGGTTTGAACCCATTCCGTTGCATACTGCCTTAACCTTACAAACTCCCTTTCATATTCTGCCACAGTCTTATTCCCTTGTTTGAGTTCCAGGAACTCTTTTCGCTTCGACTCTAAAAACCTTTGACTGATATACTTCTTCCTAAACTCTGCTTGGAAGAATTCCCAAGTGATATTTTCCTTTGGCGCCACCGAAGATATGGTCTTTCGCCAGTGGTACGCAGTGTCCTTCAAGACAGATACGACACACTTTAAGCACTCCTCAGGTGTGCACAGCAACTCATCTAATACCCACGCAGTATTCTCGAGCCAGAACTCGGCTCTCTCAGCATTATCCTTAAATTTAGCTCTAAATTCCTCGGCCTCGTACTTTCTAAGCTTATCTACAGGGGATTTACCAATTCTTACCGGTACCATTCCTCGTGAAAAATCCTCATTAGGTTGGTTAGGGGGCAGGGGCGGTCGTGGTATGTTGGGGCAATTCCTCAGACAATCCCCAAACCACTCATCCATCATGTTAGAGAAGGTGGCTCGGGCCTCTTCCCGGCCTTCAAACATAACCCTTCTACTACTACTAGATACAACTCATTGTACGGAAGCTGGAGCATGACTCTCGACTCCCTCAGACTCATCTTGTGCATGATTGAAAGACATTTACTATATTGAAAAACAATTTTAAAAGTTAAGAGATATCACACTATCAACGTTCGTATAATGGCATGTATAGCGAACCTCAATACCCTCTATAGTAGTCCTAGAACTGACTAAACCGTAGCTCTGATACCACTAAGTTAACACCCCTCACCCGTATCTGACGTCGGGATAGGGTTCGAGCCGTTACCAGTAATTTGCCTTTACAAACTTATTAAATCGGGTCACCGAACTTCGCTCAAATTTAAAACCTTTCAAACATGTACCTCTCGTCCCTTATGCAGGCCTTCGAGGCCTAAAACATACCTAGGGGCAGTACGGGACACAACCAAAAACATTTGAAAAACTTTGGGCGCTTTAGAAAAATTTCCCTTACTTTGAAGTGTGACACGCCCGTGTGATGGGGCCGTGTGGTCACACATGCCCGTGTGGCTTGGGACACGCCCGTGCCCTCCGCCTGTGTACAACACTGACTTCAACCTCATCATTCTGTTAAAGGCACACGGCCAAGACACACGCTCGTGTCCTTAGCCCGTGTTCTATACTGACTTCAAATTTCAAGTGCAGGGGACACACGGCTATACCACACACCCATGGAGGTGAGTCGTGTGTCTCACATGACCTAGACACACGCCCATGCGTCTACTCGTGTGGACCTTATTAGGCCATTTTCCAAGCCTTTGATCACCCTCTATACTTATGGGTTACTTTTACACATGATAAGGCCGAATTATACACTTATATATATAAAACTTTGATTAACCTCATTTCATGTAAACCTCATGTCATTGGTTTCATACATGCTAAGTTAATTCTCATCTTGCATTTAAGGATTTCCATGTCTACTTGACATATTTAAGATTGACTCGTTTTTATAACTCATTTCCAATTATAAACAAGCCATCATATGTGAACATAAACATGCATAGAATTGTAGGTCATTGCCTACTTCAAAATAAGCCAAATTTTCATGGCTATATACAAAAAGATAAGTATAACTTGACATGCCTTCATTTTTGCAAATGAAATGACACATATAACAAAATACACAAAAGCTCTATATATGCCATTCAACAAAATATAAGAGTCTAAATACCAAAGCTGGACTAATTGATAGTGTGTAGACTCTCCAACCGTCTTCCAATGTTTACAAGTCCTCGAGCTCTAAAAACGGGGAAAAAGAGAGGGGTAAGCATTTATATGCTTAGAAATCTCAAATAACTGGAAAGTAAACTTATCGATTATTTAGCATACATCTTTATTAGATAATGAAACCAATGAATATGAAAATGATTTCCTTATCACATGCACTCAATCAACGAGTTAGTCATATAACAAAACACCATGTAACTTATCTTAGATGAGCTCATCATTCAACATGTCATTTAAACGTATACTTTGTTTTAGTCCCTTTGAGTTTCTAGGAAACCTCGATGGATTATCCAATCACTGTCAATTCATACGAATGATCATTTCAGTATGCACTCCCACGAACCTCACATCTTACGGCGGAATTACCAGTCCAGGCTAAATCCCTTATAGCGACAAACATCGTTAATGAGCTCAGATCTGAATTACCAGTCCAGGCTAAATTCAGACCCTAATTGGATTACCCATCCAGGCTAAATCCATAATGCACACATATTCTTCAGGAGGCTCGATCACTCAAGGAACACCCATCCGGGCTAGATACTTTTTTTTATACTTGAGATCATCGGATTACCTGTCTAGGCTAAATCTTTTTCGCAACACATGCAAGATCTCAATTCACATATCAATCATGGTTTATCCATTGAATTCCCTTTTTAACCTCAATCGAGACATTATCTATCAAATCATTATCAAAGATACATTCCACGTATTTTCATGCCATCAACAATGCAATTATCATGCATTCATACATCATACAATTATGCGTATTCTGAGTTTACTTTAAGTTATCCAAACTTACCTGGTACTTGTTTCGATGATATGTTTCAATTACTCCAAAACCTATCGTTTTCCTCGATCGACCCCCTGAATTTTTTCCCCGAGGTCTAAAATAATAAAATTAAATCATTAACACATCACATTATACTTTTTGAGCCTAAATTTCACCCCTGGTCCAAATGACCATTTTGCCCCTAACCTTTCACATTTTTACGATTTAGTCCATAGGCTCGTATAATGAAACACATGCAATTTCTACCTTACCCAAGCCTAGCCGAACACTTTTCCCTCTTATGGAAGCCACATTTTCCATTATTTTCATAGTTCTACCACATATTTAACAACTTTTGCAAAAAGGTCCCTTTAGGGGTTTTTCATGAAAATCACCTATAGAAAAGATGTTTAACACACCTTCAACTTTCATATTCCTCCATAAACCATCAAAATACAAGTAACTCATGCATGAGAAATTTTTTAAACATGAACCCTAGCATGAAATATAGGTAGAAATGGAGAGAGTAAGCTATCGGGATTTTAAAAATACAAAGAACATTAAAAACGGGGCTTGAGAGCACTTACTATTGAGCTTGAAAAGCTTGGAAACCCTAGCTATGGAGAACCCTAAAGTTTCAGCAGCAACAAGAAGGAAATGAGCTGATTTTGGTTCATTTTTCCCATTTTATTTCATTAAAATGCCAAATGACCAAAATGCCCTTAAGCCCTTTCTTTAAAATTTCATCCATACAAGCCCATTTTTGTCCAAAAACTTAGAAATTGTGTAAATTTATCTCTGAGACCTTCTAATTTGATATCTAAAGCAATTTCATACAAATTGCTTCTAGAATCCAAGTTTTGCAATTTATTCAATTTAGTCCCTAATTTCCAATTGAACACCTTACTCAAAGAATTTCTTCATGAAATCTTAACACATGCATATTCTCATATTATAGACCTTATAATAATCATAAAATGAATATTTTGATGTTATATTTGTGGTCCCGAAACCACTATTCCGATTAGGCCCTATTTCAGGATGTTACAACACGGGCGTGTGACACGATCGTGTGACCTTATTTTCGTGCTGACGTCATAGTCAGAGAGTTACAGGGCCTATGGAAATGGGCGTGTCAACAGCACATGGGTGTGTCCCCATTTCACATAGGCGTGTGACTCTGTATTGAAGAAAATTTCTCAAGTTTCCATAAAGTTTTCGGTTGGGTCCCAAACTACTTTCGATGTATGTTTTGGACCTCGTAGGTCCATACAAGGGATGTCCCACATATGTTTGAACGAATTTTGATTTGAAAGGGATATTATAACCTGATTTTGCTTGAACAATTGCATGTATGCCCGATAATGCTTCGTACCCTGTCCTAGCCTCGAATACGGGTAAGGGGTGTTACATTTAGTGGTATTAGAGCTACGGTTTAGTTGATTCTCAGACTAACGTAGCATGTATCGAGTCTAGCTATACATGCCATTGTACAAGTTATGATAGTGTCACATCTCCTAACCATTTTAAATGTCTTTGTATATAGTAAATGTCTACCAACCAAGCCCGAGATGAGTCCGAGGAAGTCGAGAGCCATGCTCCAACTTCCGTACAGTAAGTCATGTCTAGTAGTACTAAGAGGCCCATGTCTAGGGGCTGGGAAGAGGCAAAGATTGTATTTTTTAAAATAATAGATGAATGGTTTGGTGAGTACTTGTGGACCAACCTTGCTATACCACGACCTCCCCTACCCCCTACCCGATCTGAAGAAGAAGTACCACAATGTGTGGCACTAATAAGAATTGGTAAAGCTCCAATAGATAAACTGAGGAAATATGGGGTCGAAGAATTTAGAGCTACAATTGACGATGATCCGAAACGAGCTGAGTTCTAGCTTGAAAACACCATGCGAGTTCTTGATGAACTATCGTGTACTCTAGAGGAATGTTTGAAGTGCGCGATATCTCTTCTGAAAGACACTGCATACCACTAGTGGAAGGCTGCATCCTCAGTGGCACCGAGAGAGAATATTACATGGGAATTCTTTCAAGCTGAATTTAAGAAGAAGTATATTGGTCAAAGATTTCTGGATCTAAAGAGAAAGGAATTTCTAGAACTTAAGCAGGGAGATTGAACTGTGGTAGAGTACGAACGGGAGTTTGTCCGACTGAGCCAATATGCTCAAGAGTGGGTTCAGACTAAAGTAGAAATGTGCAAGAGTTTTGAAGAAGGATTAAATAAGGACGTTAAACTATTGATTGGGATCCTTGACATAAGCGAGTTTGCAGTGTTGGCCGACAGAGCTAAGAAAGCTGAAGATCTAAGTAATGAAAAGAAACAAGCAGAGAGAAAAGCTTGAGTTCTGAATAAGAGATTCATGGGCAAGACATATACATCTCCCACAAAGAAATCAAGAAGCCTCCAGGAACTCTCCAATTGATCAGTGGGATATTTGGGTAAGACAATAACCTTTAAGTGCCCTAATCCGCGTTCTTCATCTCCCATGGCAACTAGTGTGGGAAGTGTGGGAAACCAAAAACCACGGTGTAACAGTTTTAACAAGTTTTACTTTGGAGAGTGCCGAATAAGGAGCGGGGCATGCTATAGGTGTGGTTCTCTTAACCACTTCCTTAAGGATTGCCCAGAACGAGATAACAAAGAGGTTGAGCCAAACCCGAAACAGAATGCTCCTATCTTTCGAGGTAGACCTCCAAGATACCCCGAAAGTGCCAGTAGAGGTCGTAGTGCTGCAAAGGATACTACTGCCAAATCAGAAGCTTGAGCCCTAGCAAGAACTTATGCTATACGTGCTAGAGTGAAGGCCTTAGCTCTTGATGTCATTACGGGCACATTTTCTCTTTATGATATTCCTATTGTTGCCTTAATTGACCCAGGGTCAACCCATTTGCATGTTTGTATGAAATTGGTGTCTAGTAAAGAATTACCTATAGAATTTACGAAATACGCGATTAAGGTGTCGAATCTGTTAGGTAAACACGTACTAGTTGACAAGGTATGCAAGAAATGCCCTATTGCTTATCGATTGGCCTTGTCGACTGAATTAGAAAAGATTTACGATGTATTTCATGTATCCATGTTGTGCCAATATAGATCCAATCCTTCTCATGTGATTGCATTGACAGAGGTTGAAATCAGACCGGATATGACTTATGTTGAGGAACCGGTTAAGATCTTGGCTTGGGAAGTCAAGCAATTTAGAAATAAAAGTTTTGCTCTTGTGAAAGTTTTATGGCAAATACATGGGGTTGAAGAGGCTACATGGGAGCCCAAGGAGACTATGAGGAAATAGTATCCAAACCTTTTTACTGGTAATATTTTCGAGGACGAAAATCCCTAAAGGGAGGGAGAGTTGTAACATCCTGATTTAGGGCCTAGTCGGAACAGTGGTTTCAAGACCACATATCCAAAATAGAAATAAATATTTCATGATTATTATAAGGCCTAGGATGAGAATGTATGCTTGAGTAGAAATTTCATGGAGAAATTTTATGCTTAAGATGCTTAATTTGACATTAGGGACCAAATTACAAAATATGTAAAACTTGAGTTCTAGAAGCTTTTAGCATGGAATTGAGTTGAATTATAAATTAGAGGTCCTTAAATAGTAATTTGACAAAGTTCTAAAAATTTGGACAAAAATGGGCATGCATGGGTAAGATTTTAAAGAAAGGCCTTAGGGGTATTTTGGTCATTTGGTTAATTAAAAAATAAAAAGGGAAAAATCAAGCAAAAATGTTGTCCATCTTCTGCATGGAGTGCCAAAAATTCAAGGGGCTCCATAGCTAGGGTTTTCAACATTTCAAGCTTGATTGTAAGTGCTCCCTAGCCCCATTTTTGATGTTCTTTATATTTTTGAAATCCTCGAAGCATGTTCTAGCAATTTCTACCCTTATTTTAAGCTAGGGTTTATGTTAAAAAACTTACCCATGTGTGACATGTTTGTACTTTGGTGTTTAATGGAGGAATATGAAAATTTGATGTATGATAAACATCTTTTGTTAAGTGGTTTTCCATGAAAACACCTAAAAAGGACCAAGTTGCAAAAGATGTAAAAGTGAGTAATAGAAAAATGAAATAAAGGAAAATGTGGGCTGTTATAAGCTAGGATATAATTTGGCTAGACTTGGGAAATCAAGGGAATGCATGTTTTTCATTATACGAGCCTAGGGACTAAAATGTAAAAATATGCAAAGTTAGGGGTAAATAGGTAATTTTACCATAGAGTAAGTTTCCAGGCTGAAATTGAAGAATGTGATGAATTAATAATTTAATCTGTTTATATGGACTCGGAAAGACCAATTCCGGAAGTAGATCGCGGAAAACAAAAGTTTTTGGAATAGTCGAAATCTAAACTGGAGACATCATTTAGGTAAGTTCGTGTAACCTAATTGGATGTTTATGCATGTTGGCTTTAATTATTGTATCAAATTGAATGTGAAATGCGTAAATAATGAATTGTATGAAAATGTATATAAATCCAAAATTGATTGAAAAATGGATTAGAATCCGTTTGAATATGGAATTCCGATGGATAGGTCACTTTTCAAGAAAAAATGGGATCCTGCATGTGTTGCAGAAAGGATTTAGCCCAGACGGGTAATCCATTGATCTCATTATAGAAAGGATTTAGTCTAGACGGGTAATCCTGAAACGAGCCTATTGAGCATACGTTTCAATTAGGATTGAGCCTGGATTGGTAATCCTAGTTGACTGGATTTAGGCTGGACTGGTAATCTAGATTAGACTTTGCATGGTATTCTGTGTCATGTAAAGGATTTAGCTTGGACTGGTAATCTGAAAAAGCCCTTAGAGTACATGGAACAGCTAGAATTTAGCTTGGACTAGTAATTCTGCTGTAAGAGATGTGGCTAGAGAGTGTACCGGATAGGGTACTACTGGACATGAATTGACAGTTAATAAAATAGTACACATGGAGCATACTAAGTGATGAAATATCCATCGAAAATTCAAGGATTCACTGGATAAAATGTTTTACATGACATAAGAAATACAAATTTGAATATGTATATGATGTGATGAGCTCATCTATGGATCTTGAAATTTTATGTGACTAACTTGTTCATTGAGTGCATGTGTTTAGGGAAAATTTTTATAATTGATGGATAACATGGGTTATTGTGATTATGTGTTAAAAATGGCTGATAAGTTTACTTTCCGTTTTACGAACTTACTAAGCATGTAATGCTTACCTCTTTGTTACTTTTCCCTGTCTTATAGAGCTTTTAGACTCGTGAAGGTTGGAGGACTGTGGGAGTTTGATCACACTATCGGTATTCTCGTTTTGGGTATAAAAGAACTATTCATTTTGATATAATGGCATGTATAGGGTAACTTATCTTTTGGTTATATGTGTCATTTAAATTAGCCAAGTGTAATGGCTCATGATGGTTGATGAATTATTTTGTATATGGCTATGAAATATGGCTCATATTTTACTATTGGGTTGTAACCCTTATTAATCAAGCATGCATGTAATGTGTTCATGTTGATGTGGTTGCTTGGAAATAATAGATGTAAGGTATGACATATTTATTTGGTGAATGACCCATGATCAATGAGTATGGCCACAACAATGTTATAAATGTGTAAAGTTGGAAAGAAGGATATAAAAACCTAGAGGTTATGAATTGGTATGAAATGATTAGAAAATGCATGTAAAAATTGAGATAGTGCATGGAGGCATTAGGGACATAATTTAATCATGGATTTGGATATTGGAGTAGTTCAAATGTTAATGGTTGAATGTTGAGAACATGTACAAATGAATGAGTCCTTAAAGGGCGGCAAAAAGGCTTGAAAAATAACCTTCAAATTGTCCACACGGGTAGACACACCGGCGTGTGTCTAGGCCGTGTGTGACACACGGTCTGCCCCATGGGCGTGTGATCTGGCAGTGTGTCTCCCGCACCTTAATTTTATAAGTCAGAATGCCCAGCAATAAACACACGGGCTAAGACATGGGCGTGTGTCTTAGCCGTGTGAGAGACATGGCCTAACCACATGGGCGTGTGCTCTGGCCGTGTGAAGTCCGTACCATTTTTATGAAAAATCATTTAATTTAATTGGCCATACGACCTAGCCACACAGGCATGTTACACGGCCGTGTGACCTTAATTTGGTGCTAACGTCATAGTCAGAGAGTTACACGGCCTATGGACACGGGCGTGTCCCCATTTCACACGGGCATGTGACTTTGTTTTTAAGAAAATTTCCCGAGTTTCCCTAGAGTTTTCGGTTGGGTCTCGAACTACTTCCGATGTTTGTTTTGGACCTCGTAGGTCCATACAAGGGACGTCCTGCATATATTTGAATGACTTTTGATTTGAAAGGGATATTATAGCCCGATTTTGCTTGAACAATTGTATGTATGTCCGGTAATGCTTTGTACCCTGTCCTCACCTTAGATACTGGTAAGGGGTATTAGAGTAAGGTTTTCTTATTTCTTGCATATGAGCTTACTAAGCTATATAGCTTACTACGTTTATTTTCCATGTTTTTATAATGTCGCCAAGCTAGCTCGGATAAGAGATCGTTGGAGATTTGAATCACACTATCAAGCTCTCATTTTTGGGTATTGATGATCTTAGTATTTTGGAAGTATGACATGTATCAGGACTTGGTCATTTTGTTATATGTGTCATTTGATTTGGCCAAATGTATTGGCTTATATTTGTTTTAGGTGATTTAGTATTTAGCCATGTAATTGGCTTATTTTGGCTAAAATGGTTGTAAGGCCATTTATATAAGTATATGTGCTAATGCCTTTTGTTTATATTTTTTTCATTGGGTTGCTATATGTTTATTATGGTTAAATGATTTGTTGTGAAATGGATGAGATTAGTCCTTTGGTGTGCTAGGAAATCTATGTAGAATTATGCATGATGGAAATATTCATGTTGACACTTGTGAATGTGAGTTTGGTATGAATTGATTTGGTAAAACATGCCATATTAAATATGTTAAGTGTTGGTAATGAATGACATGATTTAGTTTTGATTATGGATGTTTTGGTTGCTTAAACATGCCATGGTTTATGCCATTGAACTTGTGTGTGTGTAGGTGTAAATGAGGGTGACAAATGGCTTGGTAAATTACCTTTATTTTGTCCATAGGGTAGACACACGGCCGTGTGTCTAGGCCGTGTGTGACATACGGTCTGCCTCATGGGCATGTGTCTTGACTGTGTGTCCCCTGCACCTAAATTTTGAGAAACAAAATGCTCAGAATTAAGCACACGGGTAGAAACACAGACGTGTGTCTCAGCCGTGTGGATGACACGGCCCTTGGCACGGGCTTGTGAAGTCTGCACTTATTTGTGAAAATTTAATTATCCATACGGCCTAGCACACGGGCGTGTGACTTGGCCGTGTGACATCAATTTATTCAAGCATTGTAAAACAGAGAGTTACACGGGGTAGAGGCACAGGCGTGTGTAGCCAAACAGCCTGCCCACACGGGAGTGTGACCCCTGTTTAGTGGAAATTTTTTTTTAAGTTTTGTATGTCAAAGATGTGAAAATATATGACTGTGTTACGAGTTTGTACAGGTATGTATGTAAATTTTATAAGCATTGGCTTCATGATATTATGAGTTCATGATCACTATGAAAGTGACCTTAAGTTAAACTTATGAATAAGTATTTATGTTGATGATGTGTAAATTCATGGTAAATTCATGGTAAATTCAGTTGAGAATCATGTGTTAGGCTTTTGAGCCATATTAAATTGAGAGATAAGATGTTTAGTTCACTTGATTTGTGATTCATTGGACTACGAAAATGGTTATGAAAGTATGTGAAGTTAATAGTTTAGATCATTGAAAGATGTTAAGCTTTGGGCTTGAAAATATGAATACGCATAATTAATGTGCATGTTACTATGAGGCTTGAAATGATTTGTTAATGATTATTATGGTATGTTATATAGGAGAGGTTACAATCGTTTGATAAATGTATGACTATTGTTGCTTATTATTTGCATACAAACTTACTAAGCTTTGTACCTTACTCTTCTTCCTTTCCCATATCTTATAGGGTTGTATGCTAGCTCGAGTTGGAGATCGCCGAAGATGCTATCACACTGTCAAGCTATCATGTTGGGTAAATGAACGCAAAACTCTAAGTCTATGGCATGTATAGGGACTTAGTCATTTTGTGCATGTGTCATTATGATATGGCCAAATGTATTGGCTTGTAATGATTAAGGATTTGATTTGGTATGTAGCCATATAAATTGGCTAATGAGTTGCAAGCATATTAATTACTCATATGCCTATGCTAATGTCATTGTGTGATGTGGCTTATGATGGTATGTTAATGAAATTAGACTAGATGATACATGTGGGAAGTTGTTATGTTGAACGTGATTGGGTATGCACGGACTTGATAAAGTATGATGTTATGAGCATGTATATAAGGTACGGAAATGATATGTTTAAGACTTTATTGTTGACGTATAGGTTAAATTGGCCAATGAATGACATGTAAATATTCGATAATGACTAGCTATTGGAATGGCTAGTTTTGATATGCTTTGGTGTTATGTAAGTCTAAATGAAAGTTAATACAAAGAAATCATGAAAGAGTAAAATTAGCATTAAAATAGTTTTGGACAATAGCAGTAGTATAACTTTGAAAAATCACCAAAAATTGTGGCAATAAAATTAAGGTTGAATAAAATATTAAATTAAATCCTATTGAGTCTAGTTTTACATAGAAGAAACGGTGTAAGTAAAAGAATTTTATTTTATAAGATATTTGAATTTTTGTGAGACAAGGTCAAAATGATTGCGGGTTCCCCTGTTCTAAATTTGGAAAATCATTAAAAATTGTATAAAAATAATTTGGGGTTAAAATTTATATTTTTAAATTTTTAATGAGTCTATTTTCAAGAGAAACAAATGGGAACATCATTTGAATCCCATACTAAGAGATAATTAATTTTTAGTGAAGAAAGGTCGAAACTGTTAAACAACAGAATAGGGATGAATTTGAAGAATTAACTGTTCTTATTGGCTAAACCATAAATTATGAAAATTTTTTGGTAGGAAGATATTTTAGTATAGTTTCAAAAAAATAAAGTGGATCTTAATTTAGAATTCTATAGCTCAAGATATAAATAATTTAGTGACTATGACTCAAGTGGACATTTTTGTTATGAATAGTAAATAATTGTTTTGATATGTTTAAGCCTTGATTATGGTTGTGTTGGTAGCTTAATTGTGCCATGTTAAGTGCCATTGAAAGTGTTTATGTGAGTGTGCAAATGAGGGTGGCAAATGGCTTGGTAAATAGCCATTTTCTTGGCCACACAGGCAGAGACGCGGCTGTGTGTCTCAACCGTGTAAAGGACACGACCCCGAAACACGGGTGTGTGACTTGGCTGTGTAACCGCAAATTGTGTATGACGTCATAAACAGAGAGTTACACAGGCTGAGGACATGGGTGTGTGTGACCACACGACCTACCCACACGAGCGTGTCCCAAGCCACACGGGCGTGTAACCCCTTTTGCATGAAAAATTTTCTAAGTTTCCCAAAAGTTTCTAAAGTTCTCGGTTTAGTCCCGAACTGATCCTAATGTATGTTTTGGGCCTCATAGGCTCGTTTAAGGGATGATATGAATGCATGTGAAAGGTTTTAAATTTGATTGGAAATTCTTGTCTCGGTTTTGAATGTTTGTTTGAGTTTAAGTCCGGTAATGCCTCGTACCCTATTCCAGCATCAAATACGGGTAAGGGGTGTTACATATTTCTTCCAAGAGGAATTTAGAAAGAAGCACATCAATCAGCGGTTTATTGATCAGAAACGTAAATAGTTCTTAGAGTTGAAACAAGGCCGAATGACTGTGACTGAATATGAGCGAGAGTTTGTGAGACTCAGTAAGTATGCTCGGGAATGTGCTTCAACAGAGGCTATTATGTGTAAGAGATTTGAAGATAGGATGAATGAGGATATTAGGATATTAGTTGGAATTTTAGAGTTGAAAGAATTTGTTGTGTTAGTCGAACGAGCTTGCAAAGCTGAAGAGTTGAGTAAAGAAAAGAGAAAAGCTGAGTTTGAGGCTAGCGATTTGAGAAAGAGGCCGTTGAATAAGTCGTTTCAATCTTCATCAAAGAAATCGAGAGATTTGTATGCTCGCTCCAATGCTTCATCTGGGTATCCCAACAGAGATCGTGGGAAGCAATATTCGGGTTCTGAGGCCTAAACTACATCCATAGCGAGTGTAGGTAATGTTAGGTCTAATAAGCCTGAATGCCAACACTGTGGTAGACGACATCCCGGTGAATGTAGGATGAATAACCGGGCTTGTTTCAAATGTGGCTCCCAATATTACTTTATCCGAGACTACCCTGAAATGGTTGAAAAAGATGATTTTTAGAATGCAAGATCGAGTAACACTGCTACTAGAGGGAGGCTAGTGAGAAATATGAGGAATGGGACCAGTAGCAGAGGAGTATCCAAAGACTCAGCTGTGAGATCGGAAGCTAGAGCACCTGTGAGAGCTTATGCTATTCGTGCTTGCGAGGATGCGTCCTCCCCTAACGTGATCACTAGTACATTTTCTCTTTATGATACTAATGTAGTTGCATTAATTGATCCTGGATCGACTCATTCCTATATTTGCATGAATTTGGTATCTAATAAGAATTTGCCTGTTGAGTCTATTGAGTTTGTGATTAAGGTGTCGAAACCCTTAGGCAAACATGCTTTAGTTGATAAAGTTTGCAAGAGTTGTCTTTTAATGATTCGGGGTCACTGTTTTTCGGCTGACTTAATGCTTCTGCCATTTGATGAGTTTGATGTGATACTTGGAATGGATTGGTTGACTTTGCATGATGTCTTAGTGAATTGTAGACAAAAGGTTATTGAATTAAAATGTCAAAATAATGAAACTCTTCAAGTTGAGTCGGATGAGTCGGGTGAATTGGCTATTGTGATTTTGTTGATGTGGGCTCAGAGGTATGTAAGAAAGGGTTGTAAAGCATTTCTCGCGTATGTACTGAATACTAAGGTGTCTAAATTGAAGATCGAATCTGTGCCAATAATTTGTGAATATCTGGATGTGTTCCTAGAAGAGTTGCCTGGATTACCCCCAATCAGGGAAAGTCGAATTTGCTATTGATTTAATACCAGGGACTGCACCAATATCAATAGCTCTGTATAGGATGGCTCCGACCGAATTGAAAGAATTAAAGTCTCAGTTACAAGAGTTGACAGACAAGGGTTTTGCGAGACCGAGTTTTTCTCCCTAGGGTGCACTGGTATTATTCGTCAAGGAGAAAGATAGATCCATGACACTTTGTATCGATTATTGTTAACTCAACAAGGTTATGATAAAGAACAAGTATCCTTTATCGAGGATTGATGATTTGTTCGACTAGTTGAAAGGGGCAACAATATTCTCGAAGATAGATTTGAGATCTGGTTATTATCAGCTGAAGGTTAAAGACTCAGATGTGCCGAAAATCGTGTTTAGAACAAGGTATGGGCACTATAAATTTCTTGTTGTGCCTTTTGGATTAACTAATGCTCTTGCTATTTTTATGGATTTGATGAATCGGATCTTCAGACCATATTTGGACAAGTTTGTAGTTGTGTTCATTGATGACATTTTTATTTATTCTCAAAATGAGGCTGAGCATGCCAAACATTTAAGAATTGTATTGTAGACTTTGAGAGGTAAGAAATTGTTTGCTAAGTTCAGCAAAAGTGAGTTTTGGCTCTAAGAAGTCGGATTTTTGGGGCATATTGTCTCAGCGAAAGGTATAAGGGTTGATCCGAGTAAGATTTCGGCAATTTTTGATTGGAAACCGCAGAGAAATGTATCCGAGGTTAGAAGCTTTTTGGGCTTGGCTGGTTATTGTCGACATTTTGTTAAAGGATTCTCGCTGATTGCTACACCTATGACAAAATTGTTACAAAAAAAAGTTAAGTTCGGGTGGTCAGAGGAATGCCAAAAGAGTTTTGAACAGTTGACAGCAATGTTAACTGAGGCACCAGTATTAGTGCAACCTGAATCGGGAAAAGAGTTTGTAATTTTCAGCGACGTTTCATTGAATGGTCTTGGATGTGTGTTAATGCAAGAGGGAAAAATGATAGCTTATGCCTCGAGACAGTTGAAACCACACGAAAAGAATTATCCGACGCACGACTTGGAATTGGCTGCCATTGTGTTTGCTTTAAAAATTTGGCGACACTATTTATTTGGTGAAAAGTGCCACATCTTTAACGACCACAAGAGTTTGAAGTATTTAATGGCTCCGAAGGATTTGAATTTATGACAATAGAGATGGCTCGAGCTATTAAGAGATTATGAGTTAGTAATCGATTATCATCCAGGAAAGGTGAATGTAGTCGCTGATGCTTTAAGTAGGAAATCCTTGTTTGCTTTGAGAGTAATGAATACACGACTGACTCTATCTGATGATGGCTTGATTATAGCCGAGTTGAAAGCTAGGCCGGTATTTCTTTAGCAAATTTGTGAAGCTAAAAACTGTGACTGTAACACCCCTAACTCGTATCCGTCACCGTATTAGGGTTACGAGGCATTACCTGACAAAACACAGTTCAGCACGTTTATATAATTCATTTCATGATAAAAAATATATCAACTTCTTTACAAAACTTTTCAATCTAATAACAACTATATATTCATTTATATAAGTCAAATTCGCATATATGGACCACTTAATCAACTAAAACCAATCATACTTTATTTCTTATAATTCATAAACAATCCATGCTTCAAATTTCAATCACATCAATATAATCAATCTATACCATTATTCGAACCAAACTTGCATACATCAAAGCCATGTTTACACGCTCCATAAATAAAGTTTTATATTTTTGATTTTTTCCATATAGCCATCACAATAATAGCATTCGCATACCTAACATAAATTCATGCATATATTATTACATTTCATATTCCTAGCATATGTTAAAACATCTATTTGCATACATTTAATTCATTTGCTAATTATCAAACGTACCATTTCATATTCCTATGCACATTCATATATCAAATCAAAACAAGCCATATTATACAACTTATTAATCATCCATATGAGAGTCATTAACAAACATCATCAGATGGTCAAATATAATTGTCATTATTACCAAGTTATGCGCATAGCACTATAGCAACATTAGCATTTTCGAACATTAATAACAAATCAAGGTACACTTAAGTCGTATGCTAATTTTTTTATGCCCAAAATACATATACACAACCAATCAATTAGCCATATATATTCGGTCATCAGATTAACCTCTATAGATCATACTATTATCACAACGAAATCTCGACTAAGTATACATTTCGTAAATAAGCGTTAAACTAAGAACTTGACCTTTAAATACTGAACCATAAAAAAAATGTCATTAGCATATGTATTTATTTTACCTATCATTAACCGAATATAAATATATATATCATATGTCATAATTTATCTCACAAAATAATCAAAGCAATTTTTATCATTCCATCACCAATTTACAAGGCAATTTATACATCAAAGCATAGGTCATTAATAAGCCACACCAAATAGCCAAATTCACATGGCATAGCGTAGTCATTACATAGAAAATATGAACACATACCAACATTAAAATTTGTTCGAATAATTACCCACAATACCATCATTCAACCTAAATTGTAACTATCCAAAAAAAGCAAAATATACCATTTTGAGCACAATTGACAATTCAAATATACTTATTCCACATGCAAAATTATCATGTTTAAACATCATATATTCAACCATTCAAATAGTCATTTGTTAGATTATCAAATATAACTACAATAAGTCATACCATTATCACAATGAAACCTCAACTAGGTACACCAATTCATAGCTAATTTACTTCATTAACTGACCACATTATACATGCTCAAATGACCAACCAATCATCCTTATAACATTATCATCTTTTGCCACTAACAACCATACCAAATTAACCAACATGCAAACAATCACATATAAATAATTCAGCTTATGAAAACATATGCATTATAGCAAAAACACATCCATCAACCGAATCATTACTCAACTAAAACATGTAACCAAGACACCATACATACATACCATGAAACATACTTCCCAAAATAAGCTTATACCATACCTGAATATACATAAACATTAACCTCATTAACAAGCCATTTTCGCATGGCTATATATATATATACAAATCAGAATGAACCATACTGAAACTAGCCTATGCATGCCACATAATCAAAAACCTCAAATCTTTTATTTACTAAAGCGATAACCGAATAGTGTGATGAGATATCCTTCGACTTTTAACCTAAGCCAGTCTCCGGAACTCTATAAACATAGGAAAAATGCACAGAGAGTAAGCTTTAAAGCTTAGTAAGCTTGTATCTTAATAAACTTAACATAACAAATAATTTCATTACAAGGCCATATGCATGATATAGTATCTCACACAACTTTTCCAAGTTATAAAACATATTCTCATATTGTATTATCATCATCCAATGTTATACTTGCTTACTTCAAAAACTTTAGCTTTCATAAGCTTATTCAACTCAATTTTCCTATATCATTCAATTCACACTTTCATATATCCTAATGAGCACATTATGGAAATAACACATCTAATCATATATACATATACATAAATCACATATCATCATTTATACTCAATTTCACCTTTCATACATATAACATCTGACAATTTCACTTATGCCACTTTATATATATCGTATATTATTCATTTATTCATGTTTCATTTACACATAATCGCATTTCATTTCCATATACATCACATAACATTCTTTGCACATATATACTTACTCTCCGTTTTCAAATATTATATATATTTCAACGTACCTAAATCGGAATGTCTTTCACTTAATCATTTATTTCTCGGAATGCCCGTTGAACCGTTCAGAATCAATAAGGATACTCGGATAACTCATAAGCTCGTACAATGCCAAAGTCCCAGACGTGGTCTTACATGTAATCAAATATCGATGCCACTGCCCCAGACAAGGTCTTACACGAAATCATATACGATGCCAATATCCCAGACATGGTCTTACACGTAAATCACAGATCGATGCCAACGTCCTAGACGTGGTCTTACACGATAACACATATGGAAATCCTATTTCATGACATATGTATCCTAACTATTCCTATGGTTCGTATGGGGCTTTTCGGATGTCGTCACATTATTGGAACTTTCTCGTATTCATATATTCTGCTTCTCGAACAATTCAATATCATAATAACATATATATAACTTACTCAAAATACATATATTTGTATTCTCATTTGGCATTGAATTCAATCATACAAATAGTAATCATTTATAATATAATTTCGTCACGTTTATTAAGATACGAACTTACCTCGTTCGCAGTAACGACAAATTAAGTCGACTAATCCGATACTTTGATTTTACCTTGATCTAGATCTAAATTCCGCTTTTGCCAATCTAATTAAAATCAAAATTAACTTACTTATTCAACATTTCATTAAATTTTATCCAAGAACACATAATTTGGACATTTTACATTTTAGCCCCTAACATTTCACATTTTCACAATTTAGTCCCTATTTCAAACTAACACAAAATACACAAAATCTCAACAAACCCATAATAGGCTGAATTTACCTTAGGTTTCTAGCAACCTATTTATTTCATTTATTTCACATTTTGACCCCTCAATTTACAAATTTCTCAATTTAGTCCTTAATACACATTTTTATCAAAAATTACTTAATTAAACATGAAAATCAAACATCAAACATTTATTATTTATCATCAAACAAAAATTTCATCACATTATCAACAATGGAAAATCTCAAATTTATCATCAAATTCAAAAATTGAAGCATGGGTTTACTAGTATTCGAAGCAACGATCTCAAAAACGTAAAAATTATCAAAAACCGAACAAAGAACATACCCGAATTAAGCTTCCTAAGTGCCGAAACTTAAACAACATCCATGGATTCTTTTCTTTTCTATATTCAACCATCAATAGTTGATAATGCATGTCTTTTAATGTTTTGTTTTATTTATTTCGTGTTAATAAACCAGTTACAATTTTAACCTTTGTAACTTAATATGAAATCATTATAAGTTATGCCCATTACTGTCCATCAACCATAATAGTGGCATAATTCCATTTTAAGGACTTAGAAATTAATAAACCATAGCAATTTAGTGCTTTAACAATTAGAAGGTCAGTTTTACATTTTACGCATTAAGCCCTTTTTTACAAATCGACACTCAAACGATAAAATTTTCATACGAAAATTTCACATATATCAATTCACATACTTCAAACACAGAAAATAATATTAAAATGTTTTTTACTTAGATTTATGGTTTCAAAACCACCGTTCCGACTAGGGTCTAAACCAGACTATTACAACTCTTCCCCCCTTAGGGATTTTCATCCCCGAAAATCTTACTAGAAAGTAGATTAAGGATTTGCTTCCACACAGCACATTTTAAATTCACACATAGCTGTCTTCCGCTATACATCATATCAAGCTAAAACTGTTTATAACTGTACTAGATTACTTTCATTTTCTACTCAATTTTCATTGATGAATTAAAACCCTTGAATCATTTACTCACAAAGGTCAATTCTGAACAATGGAGTTAGGTAACTGCCACATACGATTAGAGGTGCTCATGGGCCAGTAGGGCCGGGCTCAACTAAAAATTTAGGCCCATTCATTGGGCTCGAGTCGGGTCAGGCACAATAAATGGGCCTAAAATTTTGCCCAAGCCCGACCCAAAAAAATGCTAAAACCCAGGCCTGGCTTGGCCCTTCCGTATTAATTTTTTATATTATTTTATATAATTTTTAAATATATATAATACATCAAAAATACTAAAAAAATCAAAAGAAATATTTTCCAAAAAATTGAAAATAAATTTTAAAAAATATGTAGACTTAAATAGCACTAAGATAGTTTCAACTTAACAAGCAAATACCTCTAAAATAATAACAAAATTAACAAATGCCTTTAAAATAATGAAAAATTAATAATAAAATAAGTTTTATACAATATCCAAACAATAACAACAAAATAGTAGCAATATAATAGTAATATGGTAGCAAAATAGGGAGAAAACAACAAGAAAATAACATTCAAAAACAAAAAAAAATAGCAGATTTTTTTGTCATTTAGTGAATTCGAGCCAGGCCGGGACCAGGCCAAAAATACCTTACCCGAGGCCCAACCCTTTTTTAAACGAGGCTTATTTTTTTCATCTAAGCCCATTTTTCGGGACTATATTTTTTCCCAAACCCTCCCACATTTCGGGCGGGCCTTTGGGCCGGGCCGGGTAGCTCGACCCATGAGCAGGTCTGCATACGATATACAATGTCACTTTTATACTCACCTGATAATTTATCAAACAGCAACAATCTTTCTTAATTTCTTTGAAACTCTATAACATAGTGATGAATAAATATTTCAAGAATTTTCAAAATAACCTCGTACTCACATCTTACTGTAATTTCTCCCAGAATTTCCATATAAATTTTAGATTTTAATCTGAAACAATGATGTCTGACACCATGTGTAAACTGACAATTTTTGTACAAATAACTCAACTGATTTATCAAAAGAGCAATCTAAGCGTATGGAAAGACTTATTCAGATAATTAACAATAATTCAGATAACATCTATCTTTTTCAATGATAAGAGGTAATCCCAATCAAAATTCATCAAAATATTCTATTTCATCATTACTCAGATATCAAAAAATATTATGTTTTGTACCCATTATCAATACCACTTTTTCATATTATCATGCCTCTTGTTACTCTTGTATTAACAATCTAATTAACACTATGAGCCTCTTGGAACATTGGTTATACAATCTCAGAGCTTCTTGGTATACACACTCTAATTTAAAGCAACAAGCAATCATCAATTCCACATTTGAAGTTCTAAATCAAAAATCAATTTATGCTGACTTCTTTTTAACTTATAATTTGGTAACAGCAGACATACATCCACATCACAAACACACAAAAATAATTTAACAGGGGTTTTTGGGATTTGGGGCATTACAAGCTTTCACATGTATACTCTACCATAATTAATTTCAGTATATAAACTTGTATTTATTTAAAATTAACAACATCTATTTGCTTATAAACTTACCTCAGACAACGATAATCGGAACGAGACGACTATTCAACAACTTTGGTTTTTCCCTGATCCAAATCCGATATCTTTGGTTCTTGAACTAAAAATATTCAAATTAAACTCATTCAAACATAATTTTATTCAATTTAGTCCAAAAACACATAAATGGGTAAATTACCATTTTGCCACTGACATTTTACACTTTTTACAATTTAGTCCAAATTGCACAAAACACAAAACATGCAAAATTTTCACACACCATGCTTAGGCCAAATGTTATCCATGCTCATACAAATCCATACATTTCATTTATTTCACATTTTAGTCCCTCAATTTATTATTTTTTCAATTTAGCCCGAATTACTCAAAATCATAAAAAATTCTAATACAAAACATATTAATCCAAAACATATCTTTCATAATTCATCATCTAACATCACAAAGCTCAATTATTCATCAATGTAATAACTCAAAATATTCATCAAAATGAGAAATTCAAGCATGGGCTTTGTACATTACACTGCAGCGATCTCAAAAACGTAAAAATTATCAAAAACTGAACAAAAAGTAACCTTGAATCAAGCTTCCAAAGTGCCGAATGTTTAAACTTTATAAAGCTTTATTTTCTTTGAGTTTCGGCCAAAACAAGATGAATATGCATGGTTATTTTAATTATGTATTATTATATCATATATATTATTTACCATTTTACATTTTTAACCTTTATTAATTAATATGTAACCATTATAAAATAAGGTCACAACCGTCCATCACCTTTAACTATGGTATAATTACACTTAAAATTATAAAGACAACCACAATTTGGCCATTACAAATTAAACCATCAAATTTTCATTTTACGCGATTAAGCCATTTTTATTAAATCGGCACTCAAACGACAAAATTAAGACATGAAAATTTCACAGAAATAAATTCACACATAATAAATACAGAAAATAATTTTAAAATATTTTTTTGACTCGAATTTGTGGTCTCGAAACCACCGTTCCAAATATGGTCTAAATCGGGCTGTTACATGATTTCCAAATGTTGTTGCATTCGTTCTCACTTCACATTTCACTCGTGCACCAATTAATCGTTGATATTTTCTCTCTCATATTTATTTCTGGTTGTATCTTAGATGAGTTGCAATCAATATTGTAATGGTATCCCATCTTAGGTGTAACACCCCTTTGTTGGAAAAATCTGATTTAAAAAAAAAAGATTTTTTGTATCAGCGAAAAGTTAAAAATTTGAAAACTGAGATAGTTTTTTATATTTACAGAAACAAATATTTCCCGAAGAGTACCTGTGCTTTGAGCAAGATGGATCCTAGACATTTCCATCTTTTAACTGGACGAGCTTATGCACTATTCTTAAACCAAGAATTGCTTCAAATGTAAGCATGAAAAATCTCAAACCAAACACAAAATCATAAATGATTTATTACTTTCAGTAGGAAAGTAATCTCTTTTAATAGAATCCAATAGTATTGTGATTCCCCAAAAAATAAAATTTACACTTATGGTGTATTTATTGACCCATAATTTTTTTATGGAAAACATTTTCACTGTTTCCACTGTTTGTTTGGTGGAAAACAAAACCCCATTGTAATTATTTCCAAAACACGAGAAAAACACAACTTAATTTTAGGAATACATCGTACCGTTTTCATTTCGATAAGACATTTTCCAAAACTTTTCTCTTGAAGCCCCTTCCCCCTTTTTGTTTCTCTTTTCCCCTCCCTTTTGCCACACCCTAAACCTTAAGTTCGCAGTCTCTAGGTTTAACTTTTCTTAGCATCAATATATGTTTATTTTTTATTTTTATCAGTTTAAGATGCTTCAATTGCTTTTCAGTCCATGCATGTTTGGGACCAAATTATGTTATTTAAATTCATTTTTTTTCTTGCTTTCATTTAGGGCAATAGTTTGACTGTTGAATCAGTCATTATTACTCCCCTTTGTTTTCTGAAGGGAAATTAACACAGTTCAACGAGGAGCATAGAAACATTGATTTTTGGTTTGTTGTTTTAAAGGGTTTGTTGTATATCTTTTAGATTTAAAGTTAAGTGAAAGAAGAGATTTTTTTTTTTGGGTGGGTTGAAGAAGAGGGGGAATAGGTTTTTTTTTTTATAGTGAATGTGGTTTTTATTCTTTTTTGTGGTTTTTGGCTTTGAATTGCTTCATTGAGTTTGGATCAAATGCTCAACTATTGCCTTAATTTGAAGGTATGCAAATAACCTACCAACTTCTTTTCAAAATCTCTATTAGTTTTTTTTTTTGGTATTTCTCATTTTTGTTGTAACTGTTAAACTTACTACTACTCTGTTTGGTTCTTAAGAAAAGACATGAACATAAAAGTTAAGGATTTGGATGTTGTTCCTTTTTGAATGATCTTACTCTATTTGGTCATAGAGGATTTTGAGAGAAAAAGAATTCTTTAGTTTCTCATCATGTTTCTAGTCTTTGTGTACCACCTTTTTTGTTATGTTAGATGCGATGCTTTGTATAACGCTTGTTTAGTTTCATGCTTTTGGTTTCTAGGAATTTCATCCAAAGAAAATAAGTAGGATTAAAATTTTGGGACTTAAATTTTTTATTCTCTTCCTCTCTATATTTAGTTTGAAGTTTTGGTAGGTTGATAGATAAACAGGGGTAACATAAAGAAGAAGAAACTCTTGGAAGAGTTAAAAAGAGTTCATCAAAGTTGGGGACTTTGTTTTTAATTTATTTTGCTACTATGTTCTTTCCACCTAAAATTTCCAACTCTTTTTTAAAAAAAAACTTTAAATTAATTTCACTCCTTTTTACTTTTCTCATATTGATGCATTTTCTATTTTAAGGTATTGCCTTCGTTCTGTTTGGTTACTGGGAAATTGGAAGAATGTCAAACACACAATGTTTTATCCTTATCCACATTCTTTATGTTATTGTTTCTAGTTTATGCATAATTTTAAAGATTTATTTAAACAATAAAATTTTCTCCACAATAAAATAAATAATTATTGTAACACCCCTTACCCGTGTCTGACGCCGAAACAGGGTACGAGGCATTACCAAACTTAAACGTACTCAAATATGCAAAATCTGACCACAAAATTTCATTCATATTCAAAACTATTCAAACACATGCGTTTCGTTCCTTATTTGGGTCTACGAAGCCCAAAACATGCATTAAAAGCAGTTTTGGGACTAAACTGAGAACTTTAGAAAGTTTCAGAAAAAACTTAGAAAATGTTTCCATGAAACAGGGTCACACGCTCGTGTGGACACAGGGACACGCCCATGTCCTCAGGCCGTGTAACTCTCTGTTTATGATGTCAGTAGAACAAATTGAACCACACGACCAAGCCACACGCCCGTGTGCTAGGTCGTGTGAGGAATCAAATTCTCACAAAAATGCTACAGACTTTACACGCCCTAGACACATACCCATGTCTCCAGGCCGTGACCTCCACACGGCTGAGACACATGGCTATGTCTCTGCCCGTGTGACCAGTACTTAGGCTATTTTCAAGCCTTTTGTTATCCTTAATCCCTTACACGTTTATACACATCAAAGACACATATCATAACATCGATTTAATGATTAAGCATCCTTTCTTAAAACACATTCTTAGCATTAGCATGTCATCATTCATATGTACCATACACTCATGTGAAACAAAGTCTAGGCACAACAATTCATATTCATTGGCCTTGCCATTGTGTTACCACTTTTACCATTAATTCATGATTTTCAACTTATCAATTAATCCTAACTTAATCATCAAGCACTCACGTTCAATCATCATCATCTTATTACCATATCACACAATTACTTCTTGGCTAAGACCATTTCGATTGGTCATAAAGCATTCATCATGCACATATGTCATAACACTAACCATTCATAGCAAATAAGCATGACTACTTCATCATATCACAAAGCATTAGGACATAGCATGGATAGATAGGCTTAAAAACCATAATCAATACGAGCCACATCTCATGGCCATATACAATAAATCGATATAAGCTGATACATTTGGCTAAATCATAAGGACACATATCATAATAACTAAGTCCTTATACATGCCACTCACTCGAAGACACTTAAGGTTTATCAATACCCCAAAGGTGATAGCTTGATGGTGTGATGCTACCTTCGACGATCTCTAACCCCGAGCCAACCTGACAACACTAAAAGAAATGGAAAGAAGGGAGTAATCTAAAGCTTAGTAAGCCCGTATGAAAATAATTAGCATTCTATGCCATTTCTTTACTTAAATCAATATTGTAATCACAACATAGTATATATCACAAGTATCTTATGGGTATATCTACATGCTTTCCATTCAAAACTCTTATCACACATTTACCTTCCCATGTCATAGCACAAGAACACATAATTTGCATTATACCTCATGTTCGTCATTCATTCAAACATAATTCACCACAAGGTTATCATGTATCTTAAACATAATGCAATCATATCATTAGCATAGTGTACAAATAAGTCCTATAATCATAATTCATTCTCATCAAGGTCTCATAATCATAACCTTCTCATATGCAACATTAACATATGTTCGTCACATATTAAGCTCATTGCTCAGGAGTTTCGAGTACGTACCTGTACCCTTTCAACATGATCATACCTTGTCATTTCTTTGACATAATCTTTGGATTACTCTTGAACTTCTCTTTGGACTACCCGTTGAACTTCTCTTTGGACTACCCATTGAACTTCTCTTTGGACTAGCTGTTGAACTTCTCTTTGGACTACCCGTTGAACACTTGGAATACTACAAGATATTCAGGAATTCTCATACACATAATAAGATGCCAAGGCCATATCCCAGATATGGTCTTACATGGGATCACACATATCGATGCCAAGGCCATGCCCTAGACATGGTCTTACATGGGATCTCATTACTCATGGGCCTGCTCACACAAGCTGATAGGTATCCACAACACATGCCGGACTATCCAGCCACCAGTAGCACGTACAAGACCAGCACTCGGAATGCCATAACATGTATCACATATATCATGAACCCAGACCACAACTCATGAGCTCAGATCACATATTTCCTAGTGACATGTCACTTGTATCCTAAACTATTCCTAAGGTTCAAGCTGGACTTCCTTACTTATCATGTCACTATTGAACATGCTCGAAGGGTAGCTTTTATAGCTCTTAAAACTCATCATAGCGTAAGTTTTCATTTCATTATACCTCTTCATAATTTACACAATTCAACAAAAACACCATGTTCTATCAACTTTCCAATATATGCATGATCAATCATTACATAACACATAAACGATATTTGGATTATCAAATATTTCATGATATATGCAACTACCACGTACATAACATCATAAACATATAATTCAACACAATCGAATTAACACACCAATTTAGGTTTCAATCACAAACAACGATAACATTTTCGTAGGAACTTACTTGTTGAATCCTCGTCGAGTACATCCGTATAACCAATCATACGCTTTATGTAATAATAAATGAGCATTACAATTCAAACATAACATTACATTATTATTATCACACGAACTTACCTCAAATCCAAGAATGGCTATTTATTCTGTTTCAGTTTATAACCTTGGTAAGCCCAAATTTTGTTTTCCTTGATCTAAAAAATCAAATATAACTTATTTAACACTCACATTATTCAAATTCGTCCAAAAATTACACTTTGGAAAATTTACAATTTTGCCCTTAAACTTTTTCATAATTACACTTTAGCCCCTAAGCTCGTAAAATGAAATGTGTACATTTTTTTGTTACCCAAGCCTAGCCGAACTATTTTTACACTTATAGCAGTCCACATTTCTCTTTTATTTCACAAACCTACTACCCATTTTACAACTTTTACAATTTGGTCCTTTTTAAGCATTTTCATGCAAAATCACTTAGTAAAAGATGTTAAACACACATCAATCTTTCATATTCTTCCATTAAACATCAAAATACTAACATATCATACATTACATAAACCCTACCTCAAAATATAGCTAGAACTGAGTAGATCATGTTACAATGACTTCAAAAATGCAAAGAACATAAAAAAAGGGGGCTTGAATGCACTTACTATTGAGCTTGGAAGTGACAAAACCCTAGCCATGGTGTTCCATGAAAGTTTTGTCCATGCTTGAGGAAGATGGACAAGTTTTTGCTTGACTTTTCCCTTTTTAATCTTTTAATTACCAAATGACAAAAATGCCCTTTTAGTTATTCTTTCAAATTTTACCTATCCAAGCCCAGTTTTGTCCAAATTTTTAGAACTTGGTCAAATTACTATTTAAGGACCTCTAATTACTAATCCAATTCAATTTCATGCTACAAGCTTCTAGAACATAAGTTTTACAACTTATCTAATTTAGCCCCTAAAGTCTAATTGGGCACTTTAGGCATAAAATTTCTTCACGAAATTTTTACACAAGCATACAAACATATCATAGATCATCAAACAATCATAAAGCAATTATTTCTATTTTGATTTTGTGGTCTCAAAACCACTTTTCTGACTAGGCCCTAATTCGGGATGTTACAATTATCATAATTATTGATATTGTTTATTAGTAGAATTGCTTATTTTCTTGGACTATCTGTTCAACTAGCTCTCTCCATGGTATTTTTTCTTTCGTCATATATATGATTCTACATGTTGCTTTCATTTCACCGATATGTTTGATGAAATAGTATGGAAAGTGATTGAATTATTTTGAGAATTCCCATTGCTTTTCTTCTCTTGCTTTTTATATGCTCCTAGTATGATCTCTTTGTAATAATGATTTATGTCTCTTGCTTTTATTGTACTTCTGTTAGAGTTTGATGCCACCTTTTCCTCTTAAACCTTGGACTATTGATTCCTTTTGTAGGATAGAAAGTGTCATCGATGAACAAATTAAATTTGTGAGTGAACAACTTGGTAAGATTGCTAATGCATTGGAACAATTTACTGCGGATAAGACACCACATCTTTACAAAGAAGTGATGTCGATGGAGGTGGAAGGATTGGATGACGACTTCCTCTGTAGTGTGTCAGATTATCTTCTGGGTCGTTAATTAGAGGCCAAAGCTTTCTTAGCCAAAAGTACGAAGTATAGAAAAATTTGGCTTCAAAAATTTCTGAAGGTTGAAGATATTGACACTTTAATGTGGTGTAATACTAGTTATACTCTTGGACAATATTGTAGTTATCATGTGGTGTATTACTGATTATGTAATTGGATAATATTATTAATTTGTAATATTAATTATGGTTTGGAAGCTAATTTATTATTATTCAAATTTTTTTATTTTCTATAACACAATTAGGAATCATCTATTTGCTTTGGTTGTTTTCAATTTATAACTGTTAATATATTTAATTTGATTTATTTATTTATAAATAAATTATTGCAATATATGTAAAAATAATGTAATATATAAATTTGATATATATAAAATAAACTCAATTAAATAATGAAAAAAATAATAAATTATTAAATGTATGTTTGTTCCATTTAAAATAACTTTTATGAAATATTTTCAAGAAATTTTCCAAATAAAAAAAAATATTTTACACAGATTCATCTAAACACCAAAAAATATTAACTTTTCTAGAAAAGTAAGTCATTTTTCAGAAATCATTTTTCTAAAACCATTTTCAGTCAAACAAACAAGCCCTTAGAAAATAAATTCTCTCTACTTTCTAATAGAATAAGAATATCTCAAAGTTAAGTGAAACTTGTGTAAAAGTTATGTAAATAGCTCTACCATAGGAGAATCTTTGTTGAATTAATATTTATTTAATAGAAAAATCAGTCTTCTAGTCTAACTAGAAGGGGGTGACATAGTCTAGTTAAATACACTAGGGTTCCTCCCCTTAAGTGTAATATTAGGGGAATTGAGCGTCTCTTCTATTGAGTCTAATTATATGTGTTTCCTGGACTTTTAACCTAACACTTTATAATTTAACCCAACCCAATACATGTTTTTCTATTTTCCAAAATAAATATTATTAATTAATTAATTAAATTAGATATATTAATTTTTTCAATTAAATAAGTTTTGTCAATTTAATTCTAATTTTGTTAAAGTAATGTCAACTTTACCAAAAAAGAATCTATGAAGAAATATATTAAATTTTCGTATTCAACGGATTCACAATAATAAATTAATTTAATTCCATTTTTGCAGTTCGATTATTTAATTAAATAATAATTCAGAAACATTATATTAGTTCTCAAGTCATTTTTATACTCAGTGAGAAAACACATTCATTTGCGAATGTGACCCGTTTCTCTAACTTCATCATTTCCATACGTTTCTATTCATTTGATTCTACATGCAATTTAGTTCTAGTTTCTCTAACTAATACTGTTTGGTATTAGTTAAACGTTAGGTAACCATTGAGTGTAACACCCTACACTTGACCTGATCGCCGGGTCTGAGTATGAAACATCACAATTTAAAACAAAATGGCCTAGAGACCTAAAAAAAAATATAACACCTTGAGTTTAGAAGACTACTGTAACATTTCTATCTCGTCTCTATTATCGAATTGGGGTTATGGAGTGTTATCAAGCAAAACAAAACATTTAACTTCATAATAGAAATAATTTTATAATTAAATGTTAATATAACAAATAAATCAATTCATGGCATAATTACACATATGAACTGTAAATCAAGCCTACAAGGCCCTAAATACAGTTGGAAAACAATTTGGGCTCAAATAGAAACAAATAATATTTTTTTAGGAAAACTTGGATATTTGAAAAAAATGGGTCACACGACCGTGTGACATAGCCAAGACCGTGCGAACATTCGAAGTCAGGACACACGACCGTGTCCCAACCTATATGTTCATGCGTGTAAGTATTTGAAATACACATGACCGTGTTGCAAGCCGTGTGCCAAGTCATGTGTGTATTCAAAGTTAGGTCACACGGCCGTGTTACAGACCATGCCACAAACTGTTTTGGGACATACGACTATGTCACAGGCCGTGTCTTAGACAATGTGAAACCTGCACTGTAACACTCCTTACCCGTATTCAATGCCGTAATAGGGTTAAGGAGCATTACCGAACTTACAACACAATTATACATACTTTTAGCATACATTTCCTTAATTCAAACATTCATCATTCAATATGTCCCTAATACAAGCTTACGAGGCCTTAAACATGCATTGAAATTGATTCGAGACTAAAATGGTAACTTTTAAAACATTTGGAACACATAGAAATTTTTTCTCAAAATAGGGGACACACGCTCGTGTGACTAGGCCATGTGTCTTACACGACCACCAGACGCGCCCATGTCACAGGCCGTGTGGACATTCAAAATGGGAGCACATGGCCATGTCCCAGCTCGTGTCTTACACTGTTTAACTCTTTAACTTGGGTCACACGGCCAACACACACGCCCGTGTGCCCTAAAAATGGCCACACACATCCGTGTGCTAGACTATGTGATAGGCCATGCCAAACCTGTAGGGTATACTGACTTATACCACACGGCCAAGTCACACGCCTGTGTGTGAGGCCGTGTGGAACATACTGACTTGATTTAATTTTTAACACCAAGGTACACACTGCCGTGTAACATGATCGTGTGTCACACATGATTGAGACACATGCCCGTGTAGACATAATTTAGGCTATTTACCAAGCCAATTTGCCACCCTATTTGGTACACACCTTCACCTACACATATGGAACAAAAACAAAGCATAATAGGCAAGCCAATATTACCAAATCAAACATAATTCCTACCATTTCATCTAAGCATTTCTTAGCCTAAACTTCAATCACAAACATCATCAATTCATCTACCATTCACAAGTAACATTAAACACATTACAAAATGGCATTAGCACATCTAAAAATATTTACCTAACATACATCATTTTGTTCCAATTCACGAGCATGATACCACTTCCACAAACCTCATAATATAAGCCATAAGCACACTTATATATACATAACCTAACTAGCCAAACTAAGTCAAGTCTCACAACTATATATATATATACAAACCAAAACATAACCATTCACAAGCCATTTCAAATGGCAAAACTCACTACCAACACATAAGCAACATGACCAATATCCTATACATGCCATATGACCAAACCATTAGCTCAAAAGTACCAAAGTGATGGTTGGATAGTGTAGCGTAGTCTCCGAGAATCCCCTAATTCGAGCTAGCTTTGAAATCACCATAAGACATGGAAAATAAACAAAATAAGCTTTATAGCCTAGTAAGCTAGTATGATATAAACTTAACTAATCACAAATACACTATTCATCAATTTAAACCTATTAACATGAAATTCATGATTACTAACAAACCTTTCACATGCTTATTCATACGCTTATATGCAAACTTCGTAACTTCTTCGATTTAAAGCTCATACTATGCATGTACATACCTGTACCAATCCATAACAAGCTCATATATATTTGGAATACTGTTGAATACTCAATATCTCACACACTAAGTGCCGTACATAGCCGAAGCTATCTCAAATCGCATATTAAGTGCCATATATAGCCAAAGCTATCTCGATCTCGCACACTAAGTGCCATATATAGCCGAAGCTATCTCAATCTCGATCTTGCACACTAAGTGCCATATATAGCCGAAGCTATCTCGATCTTGCACACTAAGTGCCATATATAGCCGAAGCTATTTTGATCTCACACACTAAATGCCACATATAGTTGATTTGTCGTCGAACATGACTGTAGTCCCATATATACAATTTATGCAATATCAAAGCATTAAAAATATATTTAAAACAATACTTATTACATACGAACTTACCTCACATATTAAAAGGATGAATCGAGTCGATTAGTCGATAACTTTTGTTTTTCCCCGATCTTGATCTGAATTCCATTTTTCTTGTCTAAAAATATTCAAAATTAACTCATCTAACATTCAGTCTATTCAATCTAGCCTAAAATATACAATTTGGCAAATTTACACATTTGCCTCGAATGTCACATTTTCACAATTTAGTTCTTATCACATAAAATTGCAAATTCATGCAATTTAGTACAAACCCATACTTAGCCGAATTTAATACATGTTACTAGTAGCCATATTTTCAATTTTTTTCACACTTTTAACCACCACATTTCACATTTTCTCAATTTAATCCCTTTGTGACATTTTTGTCAAAAATCACTTTACAAAAGCTATTAATCTAACATTAAACCTTCCAAATCTGTCATAAATCATCAAGTTACTCAAGCATTCAACAATGACAACATGATAAATCTTTAACAGTTTCAAAATTTAAGGTACGGGCTAACCAGAATACGAAGCAACGATCTCAAAAACATAGAAATCATTAAAAAACCGAGTCAAAATCACATACCAATTTAACTTTGCAAGTGTCAAACCCTAAAACAACTTCTATGGCTTCTTCTTCTTTGTATTTTCGGCTAATGAAGATGAATGAAATAAATTTTATGCTTTTTTTTATTAAAATATAACTTAATTACTCATTTACTATTTTAACCTTATTATAAACCATTTAATATCATCCATTTAATGTCCATATATGTCCACTCATGCTATTAATGGTTTAATTACAACAAAAGGACCTCCTCTTTTAAGTTCCATAACTATTTGTCATATTTAGCTAATAGAACATAAATTTTGCACTTTACGCGATTTAGACATTTTTATCAAATTAACTATTCCAATGTTAAAATTTCTTCATGAAACTTTCACACATACATACTATCATACTTGAACCCTTTGAAAACTACAGGGAACACATAGCCGTGTCACCTGGCTGTGTGTCACACACGGCTGAGACACACGCTTGTGTCTCTACTCCTGTGGACGAAAATAAGCTATTTTACAAGCCATTTTCTCACCCATTTTGTGTAACAGCCCAATTTCTATGAAATCAAAACAGTGGTTTCGGGACCACAAATTCGAGCCGAAAATAAAATTTATTTTTAATTTATTATATGGTTCTTACTATATTAGAAATGTCATGTGAAAATTTTGAAAAGAAAATTTAATCTATTATGTGCTTAATTACGAGAAGGACCAATTGCATAAAATGCAAAAGTTGAATTCTAGTAGCTAGAAGGATTAAATAGCTATGGAATTCAAAACTTGAGGTCCTTATATGATAATTAGACCATTAAAGAAAAGTATGTAGATATTTTGGTGACTCATCCATGTAAATTTAGAAAAAGGCAAGGACTAAATTGGAAAGTGAAAATATTTAATTAATTAAAAGATGATAAAACAAATATCATCTTATTTTCTCATCTTATTCCCCAAAATAATACATGGAAACCGTAAGAAAGAGAGAGAAGAAACTTTCTTGGCCAAATTGGGTAAGTTTCCTTGGCCCGTTTTTAGTAATTTTGATATATTTGAAATTGGGATAGCTTAATCTATCTATCTGGGGGATTAATTTGAAAAGTTATCAAAGTATGAAAAATGGGTCATGGATGTATATGCTAAAAATTAGAAATTTATCATAGAAAATGAAAGGTTGTTGATAGTTAAACAACTTTTACAAAGTAATTTTTGATAAAAACATGATTTAGGGACTAAAATGTAAAGTTGTGAAATTAAAGAAAAATGTTGAATTTTTTTGAATAGATGTGCTGTAAATTTTTGTAATGGGATTTTGGTTAGGCTTGGAGAAGAGAGTAAATTACACAAATTTTATTTTCCGAGCCTAGGGACGAAATGGGAATTTATGGAAAAGTTAGGGGCAAAATGGTAATTTTTTCTTGGACGAAAATTAAGTCCACTTAAATGTGAAATATGGTAAATTGATGTTAAATTTTCTTGTATAGATCCGAATAGACCAAATTCAGAGCTAGAATGAGGAAAGAGGAATATGTCGGATTAGTAGATTTTACGTACACGAACATTATCAAGGTAAGTTCGTGTAACTAAATTGTATATGTTTTTATGCTTGAATTTAATGTTGTGTTTGTGAATTGTATAAATGCCATAAATATGTGAAATAATCACATACTCGTTATAGCCCGATAAATGACAGTGCCAGATTAATAATAATGTTCGATAAATGGTAAATGATAAAAATGTTACTTATATGCTTGAAATGAATGTGGAATGTATCTATTTGAATTATATGTATGATTCAGATGTAAGAAATAATCACATGCTTGTTAATGCTTGAGAAATGTTAAATCCCATTTAAATAAAGGAAGAATCGATGGATAAATGAAATTTTTTGAAATGAATGACGTCTTGCATTTGTTGTTGACAGGATTTGGCTCGGACGATTAATCCTATTGACTTCATTTATGAAAGGATT
Source organism: Gossypium longicalyx (assembly GCA_025698465.1). Lineage (NCBI taxonomy): Eukaryota > Viridiplantae > Streptophyta > Magnoliopsida > Malvales > Malvaceae > Gossypium > Gossypium longicalyx. The sequence continues at coordinate 62,794,431 of CM046997.1, forward strand.
TAGCTTGGATAGGTAATCCTAATATAATTCCTCTCGAGCATATGTTATGGATTGGATTTAGCCTAGACGGGTAATCCATATTAAGCTCATTAGAACATATGTCATAAAAAGTATTTAGCCTGGACTGGTAATCCTGTTGTATACATGTGTGGTTCGAGAGTGTACTCTCTGATATAGTACCTTATAGGTACCATTGGACATGAATTGAAGGATCCTGATTCGTACACCTCCAGTGTAGTACCTACGTATCCATTGATATCTCGAATAAATTCAACGGGTGACAATTCCAGACATGAGAAGTTATGAATGATAAAATGAGTTATTACATATATATACAAGCTATAACAAGGCACCAAAATCATGAAAAATGAAGCTATATACGTATGGTATATTAACATACAACCAATATGCTCATAGGCACCTCAAATGTCAACATATAAACATGTAACTATGTACTTAATTTGGAAAAATAATATTCATTAACTTATAAACTAAATTTACTTCAACATATGCCACTTAAATTACCTAACAACCAAACACCAAAAAGGTACCATTTGTATCATTTCACTAGTAGCACCAACAAACTTATATGCCATTAAAAGCAAAGATACCAAATCCACATTTAAAACATAAAACATAACCTTTATAACATGCATTTTCAAACTAGTCTTGTAGCACCCCTTACTTGTATTCAACGCCGGAACAGGGTTCGAGGCATTACCAGACTTATCACATGAACAAACATACACATCTGAGCAATAAACTTTTGTCCAAATTAAAAATTTTTGCATTTAATCATAAAGTCCTAATACGAGCCTACGAGGCCCAAAACATACTTTGAAAGTGGATCGAGACTAAACCGAGAGCTTTGGAAAATTTCACAAAACTTAGAATTTTTTTCACTAAACAGGGGTCACACGCCCGTGTGGGCTGGCCGTGTGGTCACATACGTCTATGTCCCGAACCCGTGTAACTCTCTATTTTTCACCCAAGAACAAATTAGAGACACACGGCCAAGTCACACACCCATGTGGTCGATTTAAAATTCATGATTTTCATTAAATAGGTACAGACTTCACACGCCCGTGTCCAAGGCCGTGTCATCCACATGGCTAAGGCACACGCCCGTGTCTCTGCCCATGTGCTTAATTCTAAGCATTTTGTTTCTCAAAATTAAGGTGCAGGGGACACACGACTGGAACACATGCCCATTTGGTAGACCGTGTGTCACACATGGCCTAGACACATGCCTGTGTGTTTACCCGTGTGGACAAAAATAAGGCTATTTACCAAGCCATTTTTCCACCCTTTAATGCACACACCTACACAGCATAGCATAACACCAATTCAAGCATACATATACAACCAAATCAACCACAACCAAGACATCAACATATCATTCACATGCTACCATCTATCATACACAAACATCACTTACTCATCAACTCAAATCATGTAAATTCCCACATCCATGAAAGACATCATAATATAAATTACTTATACCAATAGTAGCCGATTTCAAATGGCCTTATACGAAATGAACTTTCAACCAATATAAGCCAACACATTTATCCAAATAAATTATGACACATAACGAAATGACCAAGTCCCCTATACATGCCATAACTCAAAATGTTGAAATCACTGATACCAAAATAATTGTTAATAGTGTGAGTGGATCTCCGAAGGTCTCTGATCCCCGAGCTAGCTTGGTGACACTATAAGACGAAGGGAACGAAAGGGAGTAAGCTATATAGCTTAGTAAGTTCCTATGCAAATAATAAGCACCATAACCACACATTTAACATACAACTAACATGATGAAAATTAGCATGAATGTTATTAAAATCTTATAGTTATAACTTACTCAATAACAACCTTACCAAGGGTCCATCACATATCGAGCTCATTACGTATGAGTTTTACGTATGTACCTGTACAAACTTGCAACATAACCACAGTCTTTCATAACTTTGCCATTCCTGTTGAACACTCAGAATATTAACGGATACTCGGAAATCTTACACATAAGTGCCATATGTAATGCGTAGGTTCGGGCAAGTGTACACAGTCATTATCAAGTAATACATAAGTATCGAGTTATCATCTCCACAGGGATTGTATTTGTGCTAAGTCACCTAATTTGTAAAATTATATTAACAATTTGGTAAATAAAAAAACACAATATAGTTGAGAAGTGATGATTAAATATATTAAACTAAATACAATGATCCCTAATGCAAATTATCCTAAGTATGCAAACTATATGAATTAGATAGATTTTAGCAAAATTAAACGCAATTTGCAACAATTATAACATAAATAAACTAGGACAATTACTGTAATTAAGCTCAACTTATTATCAACATGCTTAATAACATTCGGAAAAACATTCCATGGCAACTCGATCTTTCATGATTTTGGAAACCACATTAGGTCTTTCTGGAATCCTTTGCTTAGTAAATACGCATTTTACTGATCCCTATTTATTAAGGGTTTCTTGGCATTCATGTGAGGTAACAGGGACAGGTTAGGTTTGAAATAGTTTAACAACACAAATCTAAAAACTATTCAGATAACAGAGCTTGGTTAGAGTTGTTATGCAACCTGAAATTTAATCGGGTTAGGATCTAAATTGATCATGCACATTTCAATTATGCGTCCATTAGCCGTCGTCTGGTTAGGATCGCTTAGCTGATTCAGGTGCATTTCAATCACGTATGAATGAAATATAGACTTTATTTTAAGTGAAAACATGATCAATTGATGCACAAACATTACAAGCATGAATCAAATAAATATTATTTAATCAAAGCAATCAATCTAGCTTAAATAAAATTAAGCTAACATTGTTGTAAACAAGAACAAAGAACACATAGCAAACATTTTTAGATTAAATTAAAGAAAGGAAAGATTAAACCCAAATCAAAGTGGCTGTCACCCAAAACTCTAACTGACTAGGCTCCTTCGTTTCGTCACTTTGCTCCTTTGCTGATAACTCTCCAAGGTGGCCGACCAAGGGCTATTTAAGAGGCTTAATTGCTAAAATCTCTATGAAGAGACGATGCTAAGCGTGGGAAATGGAAAGGGCTTAGAGAATTTGGAGAGAAGAGAGAATCATGAATGATGAGGGATGATCAGTGAGGGAATGAAGGGGTTATATTTATAGGTAAAGAGAGGTGGGTAGTTTCCTAAAAATAGCTAGGTTTAGTCTCTTCAAATCTCTTCCTTGGATGGCGGGCCACAATTAGTGAAATTTAAGCTGATTTTTGCTTGATTTTTAAGCAAATTAAATGCTATAATAACTCAAGACTGAGACTCGGTCAATCATAAATCTTCAGGCAAATATCTAATTTCTTCAACAATGCAAGGACCTTGTGTAATTAAACGAAAAAGTGGCTTAAAAGAACAACCATGTATAGCCAAATTTGGGTTGACTTGGTCTTCAATTTGGATGGTTTTGTAATCCAACAAAACTATCACACCTGTCCAAAATAAATTAATAAGTTAAAGGACAAAAGAATAAAATTTAACCAATTTAAATAATTAATTAAAACCTAAATTATTAATGAAATATTTTGAAATGGATTATTAAATATAATTTTATATTTTATTATTTAATTTAATCATCCATGGCCCATTTTATGTCTTAAAAATATAATATGCTCAAATTAATATAAAATAAGCCATTTTATGCATGAAAACTATATAATAAAGCATAAAATCACATTTTAATAATTTCTACGTTCTAATTTCATATTTTCACATATTTCATTAATTTATTAAACAATTACTTAGTTTTAACAATAATTTAAGTAAAAAGGTGATAAATCACATAGGAAAAATCTTATATATTTTTCAGTTTACACACCCCAAACTTAAATCATAGCTCATCCCGAGTAATGTTTATGCACAACAAAAGGTCTTGCTAAGGAAAAATTGCAAATTGTGTAAGCAGCATCAATCTTTGTCCCATAATCATGCATTAATAACTTCATACTCATCGATCTTAACAAGTAATTCATATGCAAACATTTTGACAATTTTACATTAAGTTTCAAAATATGCCAACATGAATCATAGTTTGTATGTATGTCATAGCCACAGATAACATTATTCATTCAACATAATTTCTTATCAATCAAGCAAACAATCATAATGCTTTTTATGATTTTCATATGTTGAACTTAGGACTTCCCCTCGACTAATGTAGGTGTCATAATCATCAAATCAATAGGTCTTTTATAAGGTTGTAATGGGGCTCAGTTAAAGGTAGGGATTTTAAGAGATGAGACATTTCGGTTTTAAAAATCTTAACCTTTAACTTTGTCTTTGTTTTCTCATAATACAACCTTTCTCTTTAAGTGAACCTTTGGAACACCTCCAAAATTATTTTGAACTCAAGCTCATACGTTTTTCATTTTTGGAGACTGAGCAAACTTTTCTTCGCTCTCTTTTTTTCTTTTTTCTTTTTTTTAAGCATGAGCACATACATCTTTTGAAAATTTCCTCAAATGTTGATTACCAAGACAACTTTAGTTAAGATGGGTGCACAAAACTAGGATAAATTTAAAAGATGATAATGTGGCTTATAATGTAGGTTCATTGCAATTTCAAGGGTTTAATATCATAGGGTTGGCTTGAAAAGGTTCAAACGATCCAAAGAAATAGTGCTTATATCATTTTAGATTTTTATGTCCCCTAGTATTTCACCTCAAGAAAGTTACTAAGTCAATTCTAAATATATAAACCTTTAAGCTCAAAATTACAATTTCAAGGGTCTAATATCATAGGGTTGGCTTGAAAAGGCTCAAACGATGCAAAGAAATAGTGCCTATATCATTTTAAATTTTTATGTCCCCTAGGATTTCGCCTCAAGAATGTTACTAAGTCAATTCTAAAGATATAAACCTTCATGCATGTCTAATCTCAAAAGAAACTAAATTTTCATGGCAAACATTACTAAGGCTAAGATCATACAAGCATTCCATTCTTCATGATAACATACTTTCACTCAGAGAAAATCATCATTCATACTTGCATACAAACTATCTCATTATCAAAAAATGTCTCTAAACATTCATTTATTAAAACATACTTATGAAAGAAATGATTGAAACATACTTGAAAATTAAAAAAATTGAGCAATTTATTTTCCTTATCCCCTTTTAAAAAGAAACAATGTCCTCATTGCAAGAACAAAGTAATGAATGAAAACTGAACACCAGATAGGGTTGTAAAGAAAGAGAGGTGAGTCATTCAAACTGCTTAAATACCACGTCTTTCCTAATAACCCAATCCTAGACATGCTCATTCTCATTACCACATCACTTAGTCTTTTTCTTTCTAAAGAAGTGTTAAGTTTATTCATGCTTGCTATGTTTTATTCAGTAGAAATTAAATCCTAATTACGAAAGAAATAAATTCCTAAGGACTTAAAAATAATTAAATAAATAACAAGATAAGAATCCCTCCTTTTATTTTTCTGACTCATTCCCCTTATTTTCTTTACCTCCATCTCCATTTGCATCGTCAATATCTTTCTTCCATGTCTCAAAGATAGCATCTGGGAACTCAAGAACAAAAGTATTAGAGATATTCTTAAAAGAATTTCGAATTGAGTCATCTCTAATTTTTGCATATTTCCGGTAAGTTTGTTGTTGATTGTGCATGAACTTGCACATATCCATGAAAATTGACAACTTCAATTTCCTTGAAGCACTTGCATAAGTCGGCATAGGAGTTGTAGGTTCAGGTTCAACATTTAGCCTGACTGGTTCTTCTTCTGGCTCAACCCTTGGTTCAAGGTTTTCAAATCCTTCAATTGGTTTAGGACTGTTCGGTTCCTTATGAGATTATTCCTCTTCAGTGTTGGTAACTGAATTAGCTTCAGTCTCAGTTCCATCTGTTGACTCATCGGTATCTAGCTCAGTTGGCTCTTCTTGCTCGCCTTGATTCAGCTCATGCACCCTCTCTACTAATCTTTCAAGATCATAATTTGTAATGCATCCTTAAACATATCGCCCCTTCAGATTTGCTTGTGTTTTAACACGGGCCCTTAAGCAAAGTGAAGTGATTAATGATGGGAAATAAACACTTCCTGCCTTTTTTTTAGCACAATCATGAATCTCTTTGAGAATAATTTTCCCAACATTAATTGACTTTTCTGTCAACATTGCATCTAACAAGAGCATCTGTCCCATTGAGATGGTGGAACTATGTGAGATAGGCATAAAACTGTAGCGAACGAAATAAAACCATACCTTTGCTACTTGTTTTAGGTATTCCCTTTCGGCAAGAATGGCTCTCATACTTTCTTATAATCCATTGGGATCCTGGATTTGTCACAACATCAAGTACCTATTGAAGAAAATCCCAATTGATGTTGTTCATCATAGGGTAGTACGTATCTTCTTCAACATCAGGTAAGTTAAACAAATCATTGATGGACTTAGAAGTAAGAGGTACTTTTTTCTTTCGAATGATGACTTTAGTAACATCTTGCGTAGTCAAACTAGCATAGAATTCTCGAACTAGTTCATCATCGGGAAGTGAACGAGCATCAAAAAATCGTTCCCACTTGAGAGCATTGATTTTCTTTCTAATCGGTATAGGAACAACCATCAAATCATTACTCTTCAAGTTAAAACCTTTTTTCGGCATCATAGGTTGATGCTTGAAGATTGAATCAAATCTCTCTTTCACTTCTTCATCGATCGAAATCGGGTTTTTAGGAGTAGTCTTTGAAGATCTGGTTCTTTTGTGAGACATGATATCTTTTCTTGAAAATTTGCAAAGTTTCAGCAAAAGGGGAAAAAAGAGAAATCAGCAAAGTGATAAAGACTTGCTACGGCAAAATTCTTGCGATGGCAAGAATAGTGCAATGACAACGATGGCATGTGACAGCAACGGCGGCACTTCGGTAATCTTCTTGCAGTGACAGTAGATGGTTTCGGCAAAAAGGGAAGAGAACTAGGGTTTCTTTCGAGATTTGAGGTTGACTACAAAAAAACAGATTTAGGAATTTTTTTAGGGGTTAAGCAAATTGCTTTGAAGCATATGAAAATTAGTATAATAGAGAGGGGTTTATATAGGGAAGAATTAGGGAAATATGTAGCGAAAATTTAACTACATTAGGGTTAATTGGGTGGCAAGTAATGGGTGTGATGGCAAGGCATGGATTTTTCCCTCCTTTTTGCTAACTTGGGCCTTAAACTCAAACTGTCTTGTCTCAAGAAAATAATTGATTAGTACTTGCGCCAAATTTGACCCCCTTTATTAACATAAAAATTTAAAATTTAAACAAAACAAATGAAACTTAAAAATTTTAAATCTTAATTAGAAAATTTCTTCTTAAAAAAGTGCATTAAATTAATTCCCAAGAAGGGTTAGAGAGGTCACAGCGGTCCCACTTTAGTTCCAATCTCCTTAGACAAAATTAATTAAATGTACTAAGTTAAGAAAATAAGTTCTAATTATTTATTTATTTACAAAATGAGTTCATAAAAAATCAAGGGTCTATTAATTTGAACGAGGATTCAACTCGCTCAACTTCACCATCCCAGTAGTGTTTGAGACGTTGACCATTAACTTTAAATGTACCTCTGTAATTGTCGTATAATTCAATAGCACCATAAGGATAAACTCAGTATATGGTATATGGTCTATGGTCCTTTCCATCAGGATTTAAGCTTCCCAGGAAATAATTTCAACCTTGAATTAAACAACAATACCTTCTGACCTTCTTTAAACTCGCGAGGTTGTATATGACTATCATGCCATCTCTTTGATCTTTCTTTACACATTTTGGCATTCTCATAGGAAAACAACCTCAGCTCTTCTAACTCATCAAGTTGTAACATCATTCTTTCACCGGCTTGCTTAAGATCAAAGTTCAACTGCTTCAAAGCCCAGTGAGCTCTATTCTCCAACTTTAATGGCAAATGACATGCCTTTCCAAAGACTAACTGATAAAGAGTTATTCCTAACAGTGTCTTAAATGTTTTTCAATAGGTCCATAATGCATCATTGAGCCTTCGAGACCAATCTTTTCTACTAGGGTGTACTACTCTTTCAAGAATACCTTTGATTTCACGGTTCACTCTTTCAACTTACCCATTAGACTGGGGATGATAGGCAGTAGACATCTTGTGCTTCACATCATATTTTTCAAGCAACCATTTAAGCCATTTGTTCACAAAGTTAGAACCTTCATCGCTAACAATAGCTCTTGGTGTCCCAAATCATGTAAACACATGCTTATGTAGGAATTGCATGACTACCTTAGCATCATTTTTAGGATATGCTTCAGCTTTAACCCACTTGGATACATAGTCCACAGCAACTAAGATGTATTTGTTCCCATACAAAGAAGGAAATGGGCCTAAGAAGTCAATGCCCCATACAGTGAATAATTCAATCTCTAAAATGTTTGTCAAGGGCATCTCATTCCTTCTTGATATATTTTCGGTCCTTTGGCATTTATCACAGTTCCTCACATAAGCATAAGCATCTTTAAATAGCGTAGGCCAAATGAAACCTGCTTGCAAAATCTTAGCTGTAGTATGTGAACCACCAAAGTGTCCCCCACTTGGAGATGAATGGCAATGATACAAGATCAGAAATCTCACTTTCAACTACACACTTTCGGATTATATTATCTACACACTGTTTAAACAAAAACAGATCCTCCCAAAAATAATACCGACTATCATGAAGGAATTTTTTCCTTTGTTGGTATGTCATTTCTCAAGGAATTATTCCACATGCAAGGTAATTGGAAAAATCAACAAACCAAGGTGTTTCATGAATTTGACTTACCTCAAATAAGTGTTCATCTGGGAAATTCTTGTTGATAGGCACACATGATTGAGTTACCTCATCATGCTCCAACCTTGACAGATGATTAGCTATTTGATTTTCAACACCTTTTCTGTCTTGGATCTCAAGGTCAAATTCTTGGAGTAAAAGTATCCAATGAATTAGCCTCAGTTTCATATCTTTCTTCGTGAGCAAATATTTAATGGCTGCATGATCAGTAAATACTATAACTTCGGTACCTACCAGTCGATCTAACATCTGAGCCATAAAAGGCAACAAAAAATTGTCCTTCTGAGTGGATGTATTCAACTTTTTGTAGTCAGTACACTCTAACCAATAACAGTTCTCGTTGGATTCAACTTGTTACGCTCATTTTCAACAATCGTGATTCCAACTTTTTTCAGCATACACTGCACCAGACTTACCCAGAACTATCTGAAATAGGATAGATGATTCATGCATCTAACCATTTGATCACTTCCTTTCTCACAACTTCTTTCATAATCGGATTGAGCCTCCTTTGCCCATCAATTTGAGCTCTTTCACCTTCTTCTAGAATAATTTTATGCATGCAAAAAGAAGGGTTTATACCTTGAATATCAGCTATGGTCCAACCAATTGCTTTCTTAAATCTCTTTAGAATATCAATTAGTTGCTCCTCTTGATTTTTCGTTAGTTCTGCTGAAATAATCACAGGAAAAGTGGAATAGTCACCTAAATAAACGTATTTCAAATGGGAAAGAAGTACCTTTAGTTCGAGTTTAGGTGGTTCTTCAATTGGCAACTTGGTTGCACAAATTCTCTGACTTCTAACTCCAATGGTTCAAATCATGTGGATTGAATAAAATTTCTCGGATTGGCTTCCATCAAAGCCATGTTTTCATCACCTTTTTCATCCTCTAAAGGGTCAAGATCTAAAGCTTTCTTCAATGGATCTTCTTCAAAATTTCTTTCCATAAAAACTAAGGTTTCTATCTTTTCCATAACTTAAGACTCTTCTGTTAGATTGAGAAATTTCATCATTTTAAGAATGTTAAAGGTTACCTAATTGTTTTGAACTCGCGTGGTGAGTTCACCTTTCTGGACATTAATTAACGTTCTTTCCACGGCTAAAAAAGGTCTCTCAAGGATGATCAACACTTCTTATCTGCTTCAAAATCTAGGACAATAAAATCAACAAGAAAAATAAATTTATCAACTCTTACCAAAACATCCTCGATCTTTCCCTCGGGATATGCTAAAGATCGATCTGTTAGCTGAAGCGTCATAGTTGTAGGTCTTACTTCACCTATCCCTAACATCTTGAAAATAAACTTAGGCATCAAGTTGATACTTGCTCCTAAGTCACACAAAGCTTTACCACAGTAAGATTCACCAATGTTACAAGGTATAGTAAAGCTTCTTCGGTCTTTCAATTTCGGTGGCAGTTTGTTCTGCAGGAATGCATTGCACTCCTTTTTCAAGGTGACAGTCTCATAGTCACTCAGTCGTTTCTTCTTGTACAATATATCCTTCATAAACTTCACATAATTTGGCATTTGTTCTAAAGCCTTCACCAATAGAATATTGATGTGTAACTACTTCAGAACATCCAAAAACTTATTACATTGCACCTTCTATTTCTGCATGTGTTACTGCAATCTTTGCAGATATAGAGGTGATGGAACTTTCAGTTGAATTGGATAACTCTTCTAAGTAGGTAAATCTGCATCCAAAGAAGATATTAAAGTATCTAAATTCACTAAGTTAGGATTTACCTTGTCAGTCTTTGCAGATTCTGATTCCTTTGGTGTAGGAATTTCAACGGTTGGTTGATTTAGAATTTTACCACTTCGCTAAGCCACTACCTTAATATGTTCTTTACCCAAATTTCTTGGATTCTCAGTATTTCTCGGCAAGGTTCCTAGTGGTCTATTACAAAGCTCCGTAGCTAACTGACCCATTTGGCTTTCCAAATTTTTCAATGCTGCTACTTGGCTTTGGATCAAAGCATCATTCTTTGCCATGTATGCTTTCAAAAAGTTCTCCAAACTATTTGATGCTTTAGTTGAGGTGGTTTTGGAGCTTGTTGATTAAACCCTTGAGATTGGTTGGGTTTATGCTGCAAGAAGTTGTTGTTCGGTCCATTTCCTTAGTTGCACCAAGAAAAGTTAGGATGATTACGCCATGAAGGATTGTAGAAGTTGGACTAGGGTCCTTGTCCACTTCTATTTTGATGTTGGTTTCCCACATAGTACTCTGACTCGGGATTTTATGGACGATTCTCAAAAGAATGACCTTTCCTACAGTACACACAAGAAACTACTTCAAACGGACTTGGTGGTTGAGCTGCAAAATTATTAGCACTATTAGCGATAAGCTGTTCTAACATAGAAGAAATAGACGATACCTAAGCTGATAATGAAGTGAGGGCGTCAACTTCATGATCTCTAGCTACACATCTTCTTAAAGCTATTCGATTTGTTGGCCATTGATAGTTATTACTCGCGATCTCTCGATGATCTCATAAGCCTCATTATAAGACTTAGATAAAATTGCACCATTCGCAGAAGCATCTACTATCAATCTTGTAAGTGCATTGAGACCACTATAGAATGTCTCCAATTGGATACAATGAGGAATCCCATGATGAGGACACTTATGAAGTAACTCCTTGAATTGCTCCAAAGCCTCATACAAAGACTCGTCATCCAATTGTTGGAAAGTTGTGATCTCGTTCCTCAACTTAGCGTTTTTGCTAGGCGGGAAATACTTAACCAAAAATCTCTCTACTAATTCTTGCCATGTAGATATGAAACTTGGTGGCAATAAATTGAGCCATGCTCATTCTTGATCTCGTAACGAGTACAGAAACAAATTCAACCTTAGTGCATATTTAGTCACACCGGCTATCTTAAATGAATCACTCACCTCTAAAAACAATCGAAGGTAGAGATGTGGATCTTCCGTGGGCAAACCATTGAATTGGCCCATCGTTTAGAGCATTTGAAATATCACTGGTTTCAATTCAAATTGGGTTACCTCAATATCTGGCCTTTTAATTCCTGGATTTAACTCACTAAAAAGTGGCACAACATACTGTCTGATGCATCGATCCCTATCATCAGCAATAAGGATGGGATTTCATACATGGTTGGCTTCATTACCTTGGTCTTGATTCTGATTTCCAAGGTCCATCTCAACTTTTTTTTTAGCTGTTCGTTCATCTCTTCTTTGTCTAAAAGTTCGCTCAATTTCAGGGTCTACAAGGAGTAAATCGATAATCCAATCTATGCTCATAAACACCTAAAAAGAAAATCACAAAATTAAAAATAATAAGTTAGTAGTGTTAGAAATAAACCAAATTGGAAGTAAATAATTTCACGAAAAGAAATGATTATGGCAATAGTTAGCAATCCCTGGCAACGGTGCCAAAAACTTGTAACGCGTAGGTTTGTGCAAGTGTACACAGTCGTTATCAAGTAATAAGTAAGTATCGAGTTATGGTCTCCACAGGGATTGTATTTGTTTTAAGTCACCTAATTTGTAAAATTATATTAACAATTTGGTAAATAAAAACACACAATATTGTTGAGAAGTGATGATTAAATATATTAAATTAAATGCAATGATCCCGAATGCAAATTATCCTAAGTAAGCAAATTATATGAATGAGATAGATTTTAGCAAAATTAAACACAACTTGCAAAAATTATAACATAAATAAAATACGACAATTACTTTAATTAAACTCAACTTATTATCAACATGCTTAATAACATTCGAAAAAACATTCCATGGCAACTCGATCTTTCATGATTTTAGAAACCACATTAGGTCCTTCCGGAATCCTTTACTTAGTAAATACACATTTTACTGATCCTTATTTATTAAGGGTTTCTTGGCATTCATGTGAGGTAACAGGGACGGGTTAGGTTTGAAACAGTTTAACCATACAAATCTAAAAACTATTCAGATAACAGAGCTTGGTTAGAGTTGTTAGGCAATCTGAAATTTAATCGGGTTAGGACCTAAATTGATCATGCACATTTCAATTATGCGTCCATTAGCCGTCGTCTGGTTAGGATCGGTTAGCTAATTCAGGTGCATTTCAATCACATATGAATGAAATATAGACTTGATTTTAAGTGAAAACATGTTCAATTGAGGCACAAACATTACAAGCATGAATCAAATAAATATTATTTAATCAAAGCAATCATCCTTGTAACACCCCTAACCCGTAATCGTCGCCAGAGTAGGGTTACGAGGTATTACCGAACAATTCACAACATAAAGCATACATTTATCAAACATAAAGCATTCATTCTCATAAATCATTCAACACAATCACATTGTCCCTTATAAGGGCCTACGAGGGCTTAAACATGCTTTAGAAGTGGTTCGGGACTAAACCGATAACATACAAAAATTTTTGAAAACATAGAAAAATTTCAACCATACAAGGGTCACACGCCAGTGTGAACAGGATGAGCCACACGCCCGTGTCTTTAGCCATGTGGAAATGGGGCATACATACTGACTTGGGTTACACGGCCAACCACACGCCCGTGTGTCTAGCCCGTGCCAAACCTATAGGGTATGCTGACTTATGCAACACGGCCAAGTCACACACCCGTGTGCTAGACCGTGTGCCAATTAAGGGGGTATACTGACTTGTACCAAACGGCCAGTCACACGCCTATGTGTGAGACCGTGTGGAGCATACTAACTTCAATTCAATTTTAACACCAGGGGCACACGGTCGTGTAACATGACCGTGTGTTACACACGGTTGAGATACACACCCGTGTCTTTTCCTGTGTAGACAAAAATAGGCCATTAGCAAGGCCAATTTGCCACCCCAACGTCAAAGTAGCTACACAAAGCAATATGGTACCATTTCATTATACAATAAGCAGCCAAAATCATCAACCAAATACACAATTTATACCATTATAATTTCATCTATTCCAATTCTTAAATCAATACCATTTACTTAGCCAAATACATGCTAAAACAATATCAACAATATGGTTCATTTATCATAATTCACATAATCATTTTAACTTCCATAATGTCTTGATTACAACCATGCCAAAACAAACCAAAATAAGCCATCACTTATGGCTATATTTAAACAAACCAAAACATATACATTTACAAGCCATTTTTAATAGCCAAACAAACATCAATATTAACATCATTTACAAGCCAAATCTCATGACTATAATCACAACCAAAATGCCACATCTATCCTATACATGCCATATACCATAAATATATAATTAAAAAGTACCAACTTAGATGTTTGATAGTGCGATGATGTTCCCGACGACTCCCGAATCTGAGCTAGTCTTGATTCAATATAAAACATAGAAAAATAACACGAAGTAAGCTTCACAGCTTAGTAAGCTTGTATGTCAATTACTCAATTCATCGAATCAATGCAAATCAACCAATTACACATGAAAAAACCATATACACATCAACTATAAACCTTTCTCATGTCTCAAAACATGATCAAATACCATCTCATCGAACTTTCATTATTTAATACTCGAATAGGTTCTGTACATACCTGTATCGCCTCGTACTAACCTCTTTCTCAACCACATCTTTCATTCACCCATTGAACCATTTGGAATAGAAATCAAATACTTAGGAGTCTTGTACGATAAGTACCTATACCATGGCCCGTAGCCAAATCAAGGTAACTTATTCGAAGAACTATTACCATGGCCCGAAGCCAAATTGGTAAAATACACACCCGAAATGCTAATATCATGGCCCAAAGCCAACTCAACGTATCACTTACTGACATGTCAATAGTATCCAAAACTATTCTTACGATTCAACCAGGCTTTCACACTTTTTTTTTCTATCATCGAATGCACTCGTAGAGTCATTTTCACACTTCATACATTATCCATAATTCCGTTTTAAAAATTTATGCAATATTAAAGTATTTTAACATACATTTATAATGTAATCATGACATACAAACTTACCTTGTATTCGGAATTGACGGATTGGGTCGACTACTCGATAACCTTGCTTTTCCCCTGATTTAAATCTAAATTCTTTCTTTCTTGATCTATATTTCTTGATCTATATGAATTCAAAAATAACTTATTTAATCAACCATTCATCCAATTTAGTCCAAAACATACATTTAGGTCATTTGCACATTAGCCCCTAAACTTTCACACTTTTAACAATTTAATCCTTATTTCACAAAACACAAAATTCACATAATTTCAATAAACCCAAGCTTGGCCGAATTATTTATAGGTCCTTAGCAGCCCAAAACTTTCATTTATTTCACATTTTAACCACACAATTTGCACATTTCACAATTTAATCCCTATTATGCATTTTCATCAAAAATCACTTTACAAAACATGAAAATCTATCATCAAGCTTTCATATTTCAACATTAAACATCAATGAACACATAGATTCAACAATGGAAACTCTCAAAATCTTTAACAGTTTCTAAATTAAAGGTATGGGCTAGCTAGATTGAGCTACAACGATTATAAAAACATAGAAATCATCAAAAATCGAGCTAAAATAGTACCTTAATCAAGCTAGGGGTGTGTCAAAATTTAGAAAGCTTCAAACCTTTTCTTTTCCTTTGATATTCGGTCACCAAGGAAGAAGATGAACAAAATATCATGTTTTGCTATATTTTAATTAACTTAATTACATAATTACTTATTTACCCTTAATGAATAAACATAAAAATTTATAATGCATGTTCATTAATATCCATTAACACTATCAATGGTCTAATATCATATTAAGGACTTTTAATTTAATAAATCATAGTAATTAAGCACTTTAAACAAATAGTATGCAACTTTTGTACTTTACGCGATTAGGTCTTTTTAATCAAATTAAACAACTGAACGATAAAATTAGCTCACAAAATTTTGACACATATCGAATAACATGTTGTAAATACCAAAAATAATATTAAAATAATTTTCCAACATCAAATTTGTGGTTTTGAAACCACTGTTTCGATTTAGCTAAAATCGGGTTGTTACAACTCTCCCCCCTTTAGGGATTTTCATCCCCGAAAATCTTACCAGTGAATAGGCTCGAAAATTGTTTTCTCATATCATCCTCGGGTTCCCATGTAGCTTTTTCAACCCCATGTTGATGGCACAATACTTTCACTAATGCGATTCTCTTATTTCTCAGCTCTTTAATCTCACGAGCTAAAATTCAAATCGGTTCTTCATTTTATGATAAATCTGATTGTATCTCAACTTTAGTTGGAGAAATAACGTATGAAGGGTCTGATCGATATCTTCGTAGCATTGATACGTAAAACACATTATGTATCTTTTCTAACTCAGACGGTAAGGACAGCCAATATGCCACTGGCCCAATTTGCTTAGTAATCTCATACGGTCTGATGAATCACGGACTCAATTTCCCATTCCGACGAAACCACAATATTTTTTTCCATGACAACACTTTCAAAAACACTTTATCCCTGATCTGGAACTCAATATCTTTCCGTTTCAAGTCTGCGTATGATTTCTGTCGATTCAAAGCTGCTTTCAAATTATCGCGAATTACTTTCACATTTTCTTTAATCTTTTTGATCAGATCAACCCCATGAATCATATTTTCACTGAGCTCACTCCAGTATAATGGTGTTCAACATTTACGACCATATAGAGCTTCATACAGTGCCATCTTTATACTCGATTGAAAGTTATTATTGTAAGCAAATTCAATCAGCGGTAGATATTTCTCCCAACTACCTTCAAACTCAAGAATGCAGCAACGCAACATATCCTCAAGTATCTGAATAACTCGTTCAGATTGACCATCCATTTACGGGTGAAATGCAGTGCTAAAATGCAGCTTTGAACCCAAAGCTTCTTACAATTTCTTCCAAAATCGTGAACTAAATCTTGGATCTCTATCCGAAACAATAGATAGGGGAACACCATGTAATCTCACAGATTTGGCAATATACAACTCAGCTAATTTATCAAGCGAGAAATCTGTACGTACCGGAATAAAATGAGCTGACTTCATCAATCTGTCAACAACAACCTAGATCACTTCTTTCTTTTTCAAAGATAAGGGCAAACCCGATATGAAATCCATTGCTACTCTATCCCACTTCCACTTAGGAATCATAATAGGCTGTAATAAACCTGACGGCACTTGATGCTCAACTTTGACTTGCTGACAAATCAAACATTTTGAAACAAATTCTGAGATATCTCATTTCATGCCATGCCACCAATAAAGTTGTTTCAAATTGTTATACATTTTCATGCTTCCTAGATGTATTGATAAACAACTATTGTGTGCTTCATTTAAAAGCTTCCGAATGTGTAACGTCCCAAAAATCTTGAACTTTTTTTTCAGTTTTGATAAAAAGTGTGCTTAATATTTCTAGTCAAGTGTTATTTATGTGATAATAGGCCTTGGTTAAGTTTTAAGTTAGAACTATAGGGTGAAAGAAATTATAGTTTAAAAATTAAAAGAACCTTATTGGCAAGTAGTTTGGTTTTTAAATAAATGAAGGAGGAATTGGACACAAGGAGCCTTGTGTTGGAGTGGCAAGTAGTGCCACATGTGGGGCTTAGAGGTGGCGTCACATGCATGGCAAGGAGATTTGGGGTTTGAATCCCTCCTTGCTCAAAAGAAGAATTTATTTTTGCTCAATAAATGACCAGTGGTGGCGTTGGATGTAAACTCTGAAGGGAGTGATCAGAGGAGAAATTTAAGGAAGGGATTGAGGAGTTATCAGGGAGAAAAGTTTGGAGATGATGGGTGTAGAGAAGTGGAGCCGAATTGGGAATTTAGGGATAGGTAAATTTGACTATAGTATATATAGGTGCCGATTTTAGGGATTCCAGGGTAATGCCAAAATTTCTTCTCTTCCTTTAGCCGAATTCCTTATTTTTTTTGTGTTGCCGAAACACTTTTTCTCTCTAAGTGCTCAGAAGCCGAATTCCTTATTCCTTGCTTGCCGATTTTCCATTCTTTCTCTACTCAAATTCTCTTTTGGTTCACCTTTGGTTTTAGCCGATTCCTTCTTCTTATTTGTGTCGAATAATCCCTTTCACCATACAAATCTCAAAAGTCGAGTACCTCTTTGGCTGAAGACCCTCTATGCCGTCACAACTCCCTCTACTTTGGCCGATTCTTGTGTAAGTGCTTTGCTCTTTCAGTCGATTTTCCTAGTACTGACTTATTCTCTTCCTCACCTTTTCTATATCAGTTTTGGTAGGAGATCAATATCGAATCTCAGAGTTTAGATCTTTACCGAATCGCTCCTTAGGTGTTTGTGGTTTTGGGTATGTGTTCCTCATTTACTAGTTAAGGTTGGCCAAATGGTCTTAGATGATTTAAGAGTGACTTAAGATGATTGCGAGTCACTTGTTGTTTAGGTTTTAATGATTAAGATGGATGCAGATTTAAGAAATACTTGTGATTAGTGATCAAGGAAGGGTTGTTAAGGCTTGTCGTTCAAGGTAAGGCGAAAGTGAGATTTTCGATTTGTGGTGTTTGTATTTGATAAGTGTGTGATTAATCGTTGAGTGACATCATTTGTAGGTTCGTGGCTAAGGAGATCGGAGCACGTCTTAGAACCAGGTGTGTGCATACACTGCACACACACAGTAGACCGGCAAATCTCGAAATGCCGAAAGTTTGGCTACAATAGTCTTGCGAGTGCGCGAACACTCGTAAGGGGGGAAAACGATAGGTTATCAGAGGATCCATGAGCGATCCATGGATTTGGGCCGTGTTTTGGCCAATCGGGCCAGAATGGGCTAAATGGGTCGATGGGCTGTAGGACCCATAATAGGCAAAACTGGCAATTTATTACTAAGTAATGAAAAATCATATGATAGCATGACTATGAATGTGATTGGGCCTGATGGGCCATATGAATGTGATTGGGCTTGATATGCCATATGAATGAGATTGGGCCTAAATAGGCCAAATGAATAAGTGTGGATCTGTTAGTGTTTAGTAAGGGGTTGTGGATCTAGTTTTTGGTAACTACTCAATTAGGCATAAAACTTAAATAACTAATAAATTGCGACTGTGGACGATTCATAAGGTTAAGGTGTGGCAATGGGTATATGCATGTCTAGGAGTGGATCTAGGGAGAGCTTGGAACTTAAGCGGTCTTAATAACTCACCTCCTCTTATTTGGAATCTTACCTGGTGCATAGTTTCTGTTCACTTTAGCCAACGAGGACTTGTTAACGGGCCAAGGTAAGTAATAAACCCATAATAAAAAGAAATTATCGAAATGCCCCTAAGGGTAAAAATGACTAAAATACCCCTATGTGTTGAATGTAAGACTTATGGATGTTACATGTATACCTGCTGCATTCATATGATATTCTGTTTAGGTTGCATATGGGTTGGGAATTATGGAACGAAGGAAGTATATGAGGATCGCATGGTTGCTTGACGACCGTGGATCCACCGGTGGCTATTAAGCCAGTATTTGATTAGTAGCTTGCAGCAATGAAGGTAGTACCGCAACCGGGCTACCACTGATGTGTATCGGATGGGTGGGTCGATATTTATATCCCCACATGATGTGTACTGGGGGACGGAGTCGGTGTATAGTGGTTGGATTATTGGGGTGGGTTGCACAGCATTGCATGTATGATATAGTGGTGATTGATGATTGCTTAATACTCGTTGAGGGTTGTACATACTGAGTTTTCGAGAACTCACCCCCTCTTTTATTTTTCTCAGGTGATCCTCAGTAGGTGGTTCGACAGTTGGAAGGACTCCGAGGTGGCCAACTAGCAAGATGACTTGGACTTGTTTACTTAAGCTTATAATTTCTAGTATTTAAAGTTATTTTAGTCTGGATTGTAATAAGGCCTATTCGCTAGATATTATTTCTTTGTCATTACTACGTTTTGTAAACTAAATACAAATTGAACGTTACTTAATTTTATCTTTGAAGGGTTTTCAATGAAAACAAGGTTTTCGATAAAACACTTCAATGTGACACGCCCGATTCGGCCATAACGTCTGGGCTAGGTTTGGGGTGTTACAGAATAAGCTCAAAATTTCTTGGTACACATATTCTATCACGAAACATCAAATAGTCATCAGGCTCTATTTGAAACTCTGAATCAGAAGTCAACTCATACTGTGCTCGTTTTGCTTGCAATTCATTATCATATTTTTGAGCCTCATAAATCTGTTGTAAAGATAACGGTCTCGCTTTCAACTTGGCTACTATCGAACCGTCATCAAACAAAGCTAATTGTGTGTTCAAAGCATGTAAAACAAATAAGGACTTTCGAATCAAAGCCTCAACAACTACATTCGCTTTCCCTAGATGATAGTCAATCACTAATTCATAGTCTTTTAGCAATTCTAACCATATCTGCTGTCGTAAATTTAAAGGTTTCTGAGTCATTAGATATTTCAAGCTTTTGTGGTCGGTATAAATATGGCATTTCTCACCAAACAAGTAATGACACCAAATTTTCAATGCGAACACTATTGCGGCTAACTCTAGATCGTGCGTCGGATAATTCTTTTTGTGCAGCTCCAACTGTCTCGAGGCATAAGCTACAACTTTGCCTTCCTGCATCAAAACACAACCCAGGACATTTAACGATGCATCACTAAAAACTATGAATTCTTTACCCGACTCAGGTTGAACTAACACTGGTGCCTCTATCAATAATGCTTTCAAGTTCAAAGCTCTGCTGACACTTTTCTAACCACTCAAATTTGACATCTTTTTGAAGCAATCATGTCATCAGAGTCGCAAACATCGAGAATCCTTTCACAAATCATCTATAATAGTCAGCTAGTCTGAGAAAACTACAGACTTCAAATACATTTCTCAAAGGCTTCCAATCTATAATTGCAGAAATTTTGCTTGGGTCAACTCGAATACCCACGACTAAAACCATATGTCCTAGAAAACCAAACTCTCATAGCCAAAAGTCACATTTGCTGAACTTTGCAAACAACTATTTATGTAACACCCTTAACCCGTAACCGTCGCCAGAATAGGTTAGGAGGCATTATTCGACTTGTAACTCAATTCAAAACAATCAATTACCAAATGTCATTTTATTCCAGAAAATATCATTCATTTACATTCAATATATACTTAAATCAAGCATACAAAGCTTAAAACATGCATTCGGGACTAAATCAGTAACATATTAAAGTTTTGGAAACTTAGAAAAATTTCAACATTTCAAGTATCACACGCCTGTGTGAATAGGCTATGTGTCTCACATGGCTGATAGACAAGCCCGTGTCTTAGACCGTGAAACAAGGCATACATACTGAATTGTGTCACATGGTCCAGGACATACCCGTGTGCCAGGCCGTGTGAAAACTGTAGGGTATACTAACTTATCAACACAGCCAAGTCACACGCCCGTGTGCTAGGCCATGTGCCATCTAAGGGAGTATACTGACTTGTACCACACGGCCGGTCACACGCCCGTGTGTGATGCCTGTGAAGCATACTGACTTTCATATTATTTTAACATTAGGGGACACATGGCTGTGTAACATGATCGTGTGTCACACACGAGTGAGACATATGCCCGTGTCCCTGACTGTGTGGACAAAAATAGGCTATTTACAAAGCCATATTTGCCACCTTAAACACACAAGCAATTACAAATTTAAATGACGACTTTTCATAACTTAATTGGCAACCATGTTAACCATTTCAATACACATTATTTGTAACACCCCTATCCCGTAACCATCACCGGAATAGGTAAGGGGTATTACCAGACAGACAAAATGTTTCAGTCCGATTCAGAATCACAGATATCACATAAAATTAATGCATAGGCAATCATCAGCAATTCATCCATTATGATGGTCTACGAGATCTAAAACATACTTTTAATAATAGTCGGTACTAAACCGAACACATTCATAAATCTCAGAACTCAGAAAGTTTTTCAATTTTGTTGAGATCACATGCCCGTGTGACCAGGCCGTGTCCCTCATATGGGCACTAGACAAGCCCATGTGATCCAACCGTGCCAAAACAGAGTATATATACTGACTTTCACCCACGGCCGACAGACACGCCCGTGTGCTATGGCCGTCTGACACTTAGCTGGCTACTGACTTAAGCCCACGACCATATGGCATGCCCATATGTCATAACCGTGTGATCTTAAGAGGCTACTACTTTGCATACACGGCCACAAGGCATGCCCATGGTCCCTGACCGTATGGCACAATGCAAGCTTGGTTTAAGCCAACTTGCCACCCCTTTTTGGGTCATTCCTACAAGCAATATTAAACAACATTTATACCAAAATTTTTAGCCAATTCCATGCTCAAAATATGCTTCATTATAAATAAATCATCATCATTCAATAACCTATCCAAATCCATACCAAAACACATTAAAATTCTTATTACAATAACATGCCAAAATGCTCATTTCATAGCTCACTTATGGCACCTAGTATCTCATGCTTAAACTTACCATTTCCTCAACTTGGCATATTTCCAAAATGACCACCACATACAAGGCTATATAACCATTACAAGCATACACAATTTGGCATCACAAATCATTTACCAAAACTAAGCACAAACAAACCATTTGTTAGCCAACTCTCATGGCATAACATATATACATATCAAAGATTAAATACATAGACATTCTAGCCTATACATGCCATACTTCAAAATTTTACACTTTCAAAAGTACCAAAATGAGTTTGATAGTGTGGTGATAATCCTCGACTATCCCCGAGCCTTCAGTAGCAACGATAACTATAAAATAGATAGAAATCACACAGAGTAAGCTACAAAGAGCTTAGAAATCCAAATACAACTAGTCTAACTATTTAAGCATATAAAGTAAAAGTCAATAGTGAAAATTCCTAGCCATTTCACAGAGTAATTCATGAGCCTAACCATGCTCATTTGCTTGTATACATGTCATGTTTCATTTCCATGATTTCATACATACCTCGCATTCCTTATTTCACAAAAATAAAGCCTTCATATTCAGAGATTTAGTATGATACAAACGTACCTGTATAGATTATACATTCCATATATTCATTCCCATATCTTGTACTCTAGCATCAGACGGTTCATAAGCGATACAGATACGCATAAATGGGTACAATGCCGACATCCCGGACGTGGTCTTATATGTAATTCAGTATCGATGCCTCTGTCCCAAACAGAGTCTTACATGAAATCAGATACGATGCCGATGTCCCAGACACGGTCATACACGTAAATCTCAAATCGAGGCCTGTGTGTTAGACACTATCTTACACGATATTTCAGATCAATGTCAACATTCCTTTAGAAACATACAAAGCTTTTCAGATACTAGCATATTATCGTAATTTACTCAGAATTTGTTCATCAGGCTCTCACAGCTGTCCAATACAAATTATAACTAGTGTATATAACATTCAATCAATTAAACATGTAATTGTATTTTGACTTACCTCGTACGGATTTCGGACGGAAATGAGTCGACTATTCAACTATTTTGGACTTACCTCGATCTAAGTCCGATTTTCTTTGTTCTTGATCTAATACAATTCTGATTCAACCATTCAATTATTCATTTCATTCAAAATAATCCATGAACACATATTTAGGGCACTTTGCATTTTAGCCCCTACATTAACACACTTTGATAATTTAATCCATTTTTCATAAAATCACAAATATGCAAAATTCACCAAGACTATAGCTTGGCCGAATATACATAGCTTCCATACAAGCCCAAATAACATATTTAATTCATAATTTAGTCCTTCAAAACCTCATTTTCACAAATTAGCCCAAATATGTCTATTCCATAAAAATTTAAGAACAAAGCATGATAATCTCACATATATCTTTCATAATCTATATAAAAACATTACAAAACTCATTTAATCATCAATGGCACATTTCAAGATCTTCAACAGAAACAGAAATTCAGACATGGGTTTTGAAGAACACGAAACAACGATCACAGAAAAGTAGAAATTATCAAAAATCGATCAAAACTCATACCTTAATTGAGCTTTAATCTAGCCGAACCCTAAATGCTTTTATTTCATTTCTTTTTCTTTGAATTCGGCAAGTATGGATGAATAATTCATCCATTAACATGTTTTTGTTTTATTATAATATACATTAATATGCATTTTACCATTTTAACCTTATTATAATCATTAAAATTCACCAACTACATGTCCATAATTGTCCACCATTAACATTAATGGTATACTTGACATGTAAGCACTCTCACTTTGCTAAACCATATTAGTATAACACTTTTAACTTATAGAAGGTAACTTTTGCAACTTACGTGATTTAATCCTTTTCCATAATTAAGCACAGAAATAGACAAATTAAATTACAGAAACTTCGCAGATATAAATTCACATATCACAGACACAGAAAATAATATTAAAATATTTTTCAAAATCAGTTACGTGGTCTCAAAACCACTCTTTCGACTAGGGTTTAAATCGGACTGTTACAATCTCCCCCTTAGGGATTTTCATCCCTGAAAATCTTACTATTAAATAGATTCGGATATTATTGTTTCATAGCATCTTCAGACTCCACATGGGCTCTTCAACACTATGTCGATGCCACATCACTTTGACTACTGGATTTTTCTTATTTCTCAACTCTTTAACCTCACGAGCTAAAATACGGATCAGTTTTTCTTCGTAAGTCATATCAGGCTAAATTTCAATCTCAGATGGTGAAATTACATGCGAAGGATCAGATCTGTATCGTCGAAGCATCGATACATGAAACACATTGTGAATCTTTTCTAACTCAGATGGTAGCCTTAATCTATAAGCAATCGGCCCAACTCGCTTGATGATTTCATACGGTCCTATGAACCTCAGACTCAACTTGCCCTTCTTACCAAATTAGAACAGTTTCTTCCATGAAGATACTTTCAGAAACACTTTATCACCGATCTCAAATTTGATATCTTTTTGTTTTAAATCCGCATAAGATTTCTGACGATCAGAGGCAGCTTTCAGACTATCTCAGATTATTTTCACTTTTTGTTCTATTTCTTTTATCATATCAATACTGTAGATCTTATTCTCACTAAGCTCAGACCAGTATAACGGAGTTTTACACTTTCTACTGTATAAGGCTTCATACGGTGCCATTTTAATGCTCGATTGAAAGCTATTATTATAAGCGAATTCAATCAAAGGTAGATTTTGTTCTCACGTACCTTCAAACTCAAGAATGCAACATCTCAACATATCCTTGAGTATCTGAATAGTCCGCTCAGATTAACCATCTGTTTGCTGATGAAAAGTAGTGCTAAAATGCAATTTAGTACCCAGAGCATCTTGCAATTTCTTTCAAAATCGAGATGTAAATCTCGAGTCTCTATCTGACACTATCTACAATGGCACACCATGCAGTCTCACGATATCATAAATATAAAACTCAGCTAATTTATCGAGTGAGTAATTAAATTGAATCGAAATAAAATGAGCTGATTTTTTCAAACGATCAACTACAACCTAAATTACGTCTTTCTTTCTCGAAGGCAGGGGCAAACCCGAAACAAAATTCATGGTCACTCGATCCCATTTCCACTCCGGAACCATAATTGGTTGTAATAACCTAGATGGCATATGATGTTCAGCTTTAACTTGCTGACAGATTAAACATTTAGAAACAAAATCAGAGATATCTCTTTTCATTCCCGACCACCAATAATGCTGCATCAGATCATTATACATTTTAGTACTACCGGGATGTACAGATAAACAACTATTATGAACTTCACTCAAAATCGTCTGAATCAACTTCGGATTTCTCAGAACATAAAGTCTATTTCTGAATCTCAAACAATCATTAACATCAATTCGAAATTCAGAATCACACTGAGCTTGTTTTGTTATTAATTCATTATCAACCTTCTGAGCTTCGATAATCTGTTGTAAGAACAAAGGTCTCGGTTTTAATTCAGCTAAAACTGAATCATCATCAGAAAGACTCAAATGACCATCCATTGCATGCAAAGCAAACAATGATTTTTGACTTAAGGCATCAGCAACAACATTTGCTTTTCTCGAATGATAATCAATCACAAGTTCGTAGTCTTTTAGCAGTTCCAACCATCTTCTCTCTCGCAGATTCAAATATTTTTGCGTCATTAAATACTTCAGACTTTTATGATTAGAAAATACATGACATTTTTCACCAAACAAATAGTGACGCCAGATTTTTAGAGCGAACACAATAGCAGCTAATTCTAGATCATGGGTCGAGTAATTCTTTTCATGCGGCTTTAGTTGTCTAGAGGCATAAGCTATAACCTTGCCTTCATGTATCAGAACACAACCTAGTCTGTTCAACGAAGCATCACTATAAAAGACGAATTCTTTACCTGATTCAGGTTGCACAAGTACCGGAGCTTCAGTTAATAGAGATTTTAACCGATGAAAACTGTTCTGACACTTTTCAGACCACTCAAACTTCACATCTTTCTAGAGTAATTTTGTCAACGGAGTCGCAATTATTGAAAAACCTTTTACGAATCATCTGTAGTAACCGAAAAGTCCCAGAAAACTACGGACTTTAGAAACATTTCTCGGTGGCTTCCAATCTAGAATAGCAGAAATTTTGTTCGGATCAACTCGAATACCCGATGTTGACACAATGTGGCTCAGAAAACCAACTTCTCGCAACCAGTACTCACATTTACTAAACTTTGCATACAACTGTTTATCTCGCAGAGTCTGTAGCACTATTCTCAAATGCTCAGCATGTTCAGATTCATCACGTGAATAAATCAATATATCATCAATGAATACCACAACAAATTGATCTAAATACGGTCTGAGAATTCTATTCATCAAATCCATAAAGATAGTAGGTGCATTAGTCAATTCGAAAGGCATAACTAAAAATTCATAGTGGTCGTACCTTGTTCTAAAAGTAGTCTTCGAAATATCTGAGTCTTCTACTCGCAGCTGATAATAGCCTAATCTCAAATCTATTTTTAAAAACACAATAGCATCTTTCAACTGATCGAATAAATCATCAATTCTGGGTAGAGGATATTTGTTCTTTATAGTCACTTTATTAAGCTGACGGTAATCAATACACATTCTAATTGTGCCATCTTTCTTTTTCACAAACATAATAGGAGCACCCCATGGTGAAAAGCTCGGTCTAGCAAATCCTCAATCGGTCAATCCTTACAACTGAGATTTTAATTCCTTTAACTCGGTCGGAGCCATTCTATACGGAGCTATCGAAATTGGAGTAGTACTAGGTACTAATTCAATGCCAAACTCGACTTCTCGAATTGGAGGCAAACTCGATAGTTTTTCAAGAAACACATCAGAGAATTCACAGACAATAGGCACAGATTCAACTTTCTTTTCATTCACTTTCGAGTCTAACACATAAGCTAAGTAGGATTCATAGACTTTCTTCACATATTTCCATGCTTTTATTGCAGATATCATAGCTGGTAATCCATTCAGAGCACTAGACTCAATTCGAATTATCTCATCATTCTTACACCTTAAATCAATGACTTTTCGTTTGCAATTCACAATATCATCGAGCAAAGTTAACCAGTCCATTCCCAGAATTATATCAAATTCATCGAAAGGCAAAAGCATCAGATCAGTAGGAAAACAGATATCTCGAATCAATAACAGGCAATTCTTATAGACTTTATCAACCAAGATGCTTTTTCCTAAGGGGTTCGATACTCTAATTACGAATTCAGTAGACTCTACAGGAAAAGTCTTATTGTGCACTAAATTCATATAGATATAAGAATGCGTTGATCCAGGGTCTATCAATGCAATCACAGAAGTATCATAGAGAGTAAAAGTACTAGTAATCACGTCTGGAGACGAGGCTTCCTCACGAGCTCAGATAGCATAGGCTTTGGCAGGTGCTCTGGCCTCAGATCTAACAGCAGTATCCCTTGTAGCTCTTTGACCACCACTTGCATTTCTTGTATTTCTGGAAGGTCTACCTCTAGCTGAGGTGTTGATTGGTCTCAGATTCTGTGCATTCTCTTGCTCAGCCAATTCAGAACAACCTCTTACAAAATGGTCTAGAGATCCACATTAGAAATAGGCTCAGTTATTCAATCTACAATTTCTCGAATGTCTTTTACCATAGTGTTTACATTCAGGTTTCTCAGATCAGACATTCTCGACACTTGCAACAAAAGTAGCAGGAGCTCTGAAATTCAAATGCGATCTAGCTCGATCTCAATTCGAATGTCCTACATTAGCCTTTGAACGGTTATGATCATCTCAGAATTTCTTTGACGCAGACTGAAATGATCTACTCGCAGATCTCTTTCTAACATATCTAGCTTCAGAATTAACTTTTCTTTTCTCTTTACTTAATTCTTCAGCTTTACAAGCTCGCTCAACGAGCATTACCATTTCTTTAATCTCCAAAATCCCAACTAACAGACGAATATCTTCATTTAGTCCATCCTCAAACCTTTTGGACATTATTGCTTCATTTGATACACATTCCCGAGCATACTGGCTCAATCTCACAAATTCATGTTCGTATTCAGTAACAGACATACGGCCTTATTTAAGCTCGAGAAACTCTTTACATTTCTAATCGATGAATCTCTAACTAATGTATTTCTTCTGAAATTCAGCTTGGAAGAAATCCCAAGTAACCCATTCACTTGGAACCACTGATATTAAAGTTTTCCACCAATGGTACGCTGTATCTCTTAGAAGTGAAACAACACATTTTACAAATTCCTCGGGATTCAGAGACATTTCATTAAACACTCGTATTGTATTCTCTAACTAGAATTCGGCTCTTTCATCATCATCATTCGTTGTAGCTCAGAACTTTTCAACCTCATACTTTCTAATCTTATCAATTGGTGGTCTACTTAACTGAACCAGATTCACTGAGGGCATAATAAGAATTTGAGAAGGATTAACCGGGGGTGGAGGTTGTTGTACAGCCAGATTGGTTCTAATATAATGAGTGAACCAATCATTCATAATCTGATTGAAGGCTTGTTTAGCCTCACCATCACGGCTACTCGTAGCTGGTCGAGAATCAGCTTACAGCGTCCCTTGTGCGGGAGCAAGCGTATTGCTTTCAACATCGTCAGCTACAGCTCTATCGGGATCCATTTGCTATATAAAAGCACATTTCAATGTCAGGATTCACCATACTATCACAGTTCATAAATATGGCATGTATAGCTAGACTCATATATGCTATGGTAGTCCTAGAACTGACTAAACCATAGCTCTGATACCAACAAAATGTAACACCCCTATCTCGTAACCGTCGCTGGAATAGGTAAGGGGCATTACCAGACAGACAGAATGTTTCAGACCGATTCAGAATCACAGATATCACATAACATTAATACATAGGTAATCATCAATAGTTCATCCATTATGATGGTCTACGAGATCTAAAACATACTTTTAATAACAGTCGGGACTAAACTGAACACATTTATAAATCTCAGAACTCAAAAAAATTTTTAATTCTGTTGAGATCACACGCTCGTGTGACCAGGCTGTGTGCCTCACATGGGCACCAGACACGCCAATGTGATCCAACCATGCCAAAATAGAGTATATATATTGACTTTCACCCACAGCCAACAGACACGCCCGAGTGCTATGGCCGTGTGACACTTGGCTGGCTACTGACTTGAGCTCACGGCCATATGACACGCCCATATGTCATAACTGTATGATCTTAAGATGTTACTGCTTTGCATACATGGCCACAAAGCACGCCTATGGTCCCTGACTGTGTGGCAAAATGCAGGCTTGGTTTAAGCCAACTTGCCACCCCTTTTTGGGTCATTTCTACAAGCAATATTAAACAATATTTATACCAAAATTTTCAGCCAATTCCATGCTCAAAATATGCTTCATTATAACTAAATCATCATCATTCAATAACCTATCCAAATCAATACCAAAACACATTAAAATTCTTATTACAATAACATGCTGAAATGCTCATTTCATATCTCACTTATGGCACCTAGTATCTCATGCTTAAGCTTACCATTTCCTCAACTTGGCATATTTCCAAAATGACCACCACATACAAGGCTATATAACCATTACAAGCATACACAATTTGGCATCACAAACCATTTACCAAAACTAAGCACAAACATACCATTTGTTAGCCAACTCTCATGGCATAACATATATACATATCAAAGCTTAAATACATAGACATTCTAGCCTATACGTGCCATACTTCAAAAATTTACACTTTCAAAAGTACCAAAATGAGTTTGATAGTGTGGTGACAATCCTCGACTATCCCCGAGCCTTCAGTAGCTACGATAACTGTAAAACAGATAGAAATCACACAGAGTAAGCTACAAAGAGCTTAGTAAGCCAAATACAACTAGTCTAACTATTTAAGCATATAAAGTAAAAGTCAATAGTGAAAATTCCTAGCCATTTCACAGAGTAATTCATGAGCCTAACCGTGCTCATTTGCTTGTATGCATGTCATGTTTCATTTCCATGATTTCATACATACCTCGCATTCATTATTTCACAGAAACAGAGTCTTTCATATTCAGAGATTTAGTACGATACAAACGTACCTCTTTAGATTATAAATTCCATATATTCATTCCCATATCTCGTACTCTATTATCAGACGGTTCAGAAGCGGTACAAATACTCATAAACGGGTACAATACTGATGTCCCGGACGTGGTCTTATATGTAATTTAGTATCGATGCCTCTGTCCAAAATAGAGTCTTACATGAAATCAGATACGATGTCGATGTCCCAGATATGGTCTTACATGTAAATCTCAAATCGAGGCCAGTGTCCTAGACACGGTCTTACACGATATTTCAGATCAATGTCAACATTCTTTTAGAAACATACAGAGCTTTTCAGATACTAGCATATTATCGTAATTTACTCAGAATTCGTTCATCAGGCTTTCACAGCTGTCCAATACAAATTATAACTAGTGTATACAACATTCAATCAACTAAACACGTAATTGTATTTTGACTTACCTCGTATGGATTTCAGACGAAAACAAGTTGACTATTAAGCTATTTTGGACTTACCTCGATCTAAGTCTGATTTTCTTTATTCTTGATCTAATACAATTCAAATTCAACCATTCAATCATTTATTTCATTCAAAATAATCCATGAACACATATTTAGGGCACTTCGCATTTTAGCCCTTACATTTACACACTTTGGCAATTTAATCCATTTTTCATAAAATTAAAAATATGCAAAATTCACCAAGACTATAGCTTGGCCGAATATACATTGCTTCCATACAAGCCCAAATAACATATTTAATTTACAATTTTGTCCTTCAAAGCCTCATTTTCACAAATTAGCCGAAATAACTCTATTCCATAAAAATTCAAGAACAAAGCATGATAATCTCACATATATCTTTCATAATCCATATAAAAACATTACAAAACTCATATAATCATCAATGGCACATTCCGAAATCTTCAACAGAAACAGAAATTCAGACATTGGTTTTGAAGAACACGAAACAACGATCACAGAAAAGTAGAAATTATCAAAAACCGATCAAAACTCATACCTTAATTGAGCTTTAATCTAGCTGAACCCTAAATGCTTTTATTTCATTTCTTTTTCTTTGAGTTCGGCAAGTATGGATGAATAATTCATCCATTAAAATGTTTTTGTTTTATTATAATATACATTAATATGCATTTTACCATTTTAACCTTATTATAATCATTAAACAACTACATGTCCATAATTGTCCACCATTAACATTAATGGTATACTTGACATGCAAGGACTCTCACTTTGCTAAACCATATCAGTATAACACTTTTAACTTATAGAAGGTAACTTTTGTAACTTACGCGATTTAATCTCTTTCCATAATTAAGCACAGAAACAGACAAATTAAATCACAGAAACTTCGCAGATATAAATTCACATATCACAGACACAGAAAATAATATTAAAATATTTTTCAAAATCGGTTACGTGGTCTCGAAACCACTATTCTGACTAGGGTTTAAACCGGATTGTTACATTATTTCCCATATCAAAACCTAACAATTACATACTCATATACCTATTTAACATCATGCACAATCCATTCATTTAACAACTACATATCAAGACTTCACTTGCATAATTTCATTCCATTATTACCTTGCCAAAACATAGTACCATAATTGAACACTTAATTCAACTAAACCATAGTACCAAAATAAACCAAATCACATGGCTTAACTTATACACAAAAACATACCAAAGTCATGATATCAAGTAACATAACTAACATCTTTTAAACTAGCCTATACATGCCATATTTACATATATCCACAAGTTCAAAAGTACCAATCGAAAATTGGATAGTGTGATGTGCAACTCTGACTTATCTGAAATGATCGAGCTATCGAACCTCTATAAAACATAGAAAAAGAAACAAAGTAAGCTTTATTACTTAGTAAGCCCGTATCATTCAGAATTAAACTTACCATTTAGACCAAATCAATACAAGTAACCAAGGTAAACTCCATACAATTTCCAAATGCCTATGAAAATTATTCATCCATAGGTTAGACATATTACTACATGAAATCATCTACTATCACAATCCAATACTCAATATAACTAGCATTCATCATTTCATTCATAATAATATAACCAATAATCTAATCAATAACAATACTCATTCATATAAACAGAATTTATGCCCGTTGAACCTATTAGAAATTCAAACGATACTCAGGTAATAAACATCAGTAATCCGTCAATTCATTATCATTTATGCTCTTTCGAGCCATGATTGGTAAGCTCCTTCCGAGCTGATGAACAGTAAGCTCTATTGAGCTGAAACAGTAAGCTCATACGAGCTGAAACGGTAAGCTCCAATGACCTAAAAACGATAAGATCTTACGAGCTGATATATCGGTAAGCTCAAACGAGCTGTGGTGAGTCCGCAAAAAATGCAAGAGCTCGACCAAAATAGTAACCCTAGTGACTTGTCACTCGTATCCTATGAATTCATACTATTCAAACAGGGCTCGGTAACAAATATAATATCTCAATAAAGCATTTGTATTTCAAATACATCAATTATTCAATAACAAATATTCATTTCAAATATTTTCAAATATATAGAAGTTCGATTCTAATTAAACGAACTTACCTTGTATCCTCGGATAAAATTATCAGCCATTCGTCTACTTTTTGTTTTCCCCGATCTAGTTCCGGTATTTGCTTATCTTGATCTATATAATATCAAATTAACTCATTCAAATTTCATTCAATTCAATTTAGCCTAAAACATTCATTTTGGCTAATTTATAATTTTACCCCTAGACTTTTGACTACTTTGCAATTTAGTCTTTAACACATAAAAATGCAAAATTGCACAATTAGACAATAACCCATAGTAGCTAAATTTTATAGGGACTCCTAGCAGCCCATATCTTTCATTATTTCACACTTTTAACCACTACATTTTATAATTTCACAAATTAATCCCTATTTTGCATTTTTGTCAAAAATCATTTTACAAAATTGTAATATCCCGAATTAAGGCCTAATCGGAATAGTGGTTTCGTGACCACAAATCCGAGATAGAAATAATTATTTTATAATTATTTTGAGGTTTATGATATGATTGCATGATTGTGTGAAAATTTTGTGAAGAAATTCTATGCATAAAATGCTTAATTTGAAGTTAGGGACTAAATCGAATAAGTTGCAAAACTTGCATTTTAGAAGTTTTTAGTATGAAATTGCTTTGAAATATTAATTAGGAAGTCTTAAATAGCAATTTGACCAATTTCTAAAATTTTGGACAAAAATGGGCTTGTATATGAAAATTTTCAAAGAAAGGTATTAAGGGCATTTTGGTCATTTGGATAATTAATGAAATAAAATGGGAAAAATGACACAAAATAGTCATCTTCCCCATTTAGTTGCTGCCGAATGCTCTATATCACCATAGCTAGGGTTACTTCAACTTTCAAGCTTCATAGTAAGTGATTCTAAGCCCCGTTTTTAATGATTTTTATGTTTTTGAGATCCCGATAGCTCGATTAAGCTTATGTTAGCAATAATTTAACCTAGGGTTTATATTTAGAAAAATACCCATAGGTGAAATTTGTGTATTTTGATGTTTTATGATAGAATATGAGGTTTTAAATTATGTTAGACAACTTGCACTACTCGATTTTAAGCAAAACGAGTAAAGGGCTTAATCGGTAAAAATACCTAATAGTCACAAGTACATGTTAGAGTGAGAATTTGATGTTGCCATAGAAGGGAAAAGTGATCAGCATGTTGTAAAACATAAGAATAAGGAATAAAGTTTAATCCCGAGCCTAGGGGCAAAAATGTAAATATGCAAAAGTTTAGGGGTAAAATTGTAATTTTACCAAAATTTGAATTAAGGATTAATTTGATAATGTGAGTATTAAATAAGCTAAATGTGTTATTTTAGATCAAGAAAGACGTGGAAACGACCCCAATCGAGGAAAAGAAAAGATTGTGGACTAAATTGCAAAATCTTTGTATTTTGGTACCAAGGTAAGTTCATGTGTAAATAATGTAGCATAATTGTTATTTTTAAGTCATTGATGTCAATTATGTGATATGCTGATTTTTATCATGAAATATATGCTTTGTGGTTAATTTCGAATAAAATGCAAATTATGTGAATTACTTGTTAAACATAATTGTTACTGAAAGTATTGGTTAGGCATTCTACGGGAAGACGGCAAGGATATGTGTTCGAGGAAAATCCCGTTTGAACCTTAGGAATAGATTAGGATACAAGTGACATGTCACTAGGATGGTTGAGCATCCGAACTCGTTGAGTTGAGTCCAAGTTCACTTATGGATGCAAATGTTCGAACTCGTTGAGTTGAGTCCGAGTTCGTGAGATGTAACTAGGCATCCGAGCTCGTTGAATTGAGTCCGAGTTCACTTATGGATGCAAACGCCCGAGCTCGTTGAGTTGAGTCCGAGTTCCCTTATGGGCGGGTTACATAGTAGCTTGGCTACATATGTGGCACTTATGTGCGAAGTTTCCATGTATCCGAATTATATTCCGATGTGTTCAACGGGTAAAGTTCTACTCAAATGGAGGAATATTCGAGATGTAAAGAGACGTATTGGTAAGTGATGTGAAATGGATATTTTGGACAGGTATGTATTTAACCCTTGGGTTGAGTATTGATACAATCACGATAAGGTAACAAGATGATGAAAAATGGTTAGAAATGTGATATGTGTTTTGGTGATGCATGCTAATGTTGTTTGGTTTGATTGCTTTGTTATGTTACTTATTATTTGCATATGAACTTACTAAGCATTTATGCTTACTCCCTCCTTCTTACTCATTGTAGTTTTGGACAAGCCAGCTCAGGAGTCGGGATAGGTCGAAGGATCAGTCACACTATCCGGAAGAACTTTTCGGTAAATAGATTGTAAATTCAAGTATGGCATGTATAGCAATATACCTATTTTGTGTAAATGATCTTATGATATGGTGATGGAATGGTTGAGAAAATGTTTGATAATGATAAGTTATGGAAATGGTTAGTTTAGATTATGTTTGATGTTATGGAAAGTTATTAAGATACTTAGTGCATGAAAACTCATAAAAAGGGATGAAATTTGCCATAAACAGAATATTGCAGCAACACTTATGTGAGTTTGAAAATTTACTAAAAATCATAGAAATTGAATTTGGTAATGGATTAAATATAAAATTGAAGCTTAATATGTATAGTTTCACATAAAACAAATGAAACAGGTAAAAAAATTATATGTTAGAAGATATTTGAATTTTAGTGAAACAGGGTCAGAGCAGTTTCTGGATCCCCTGTTTCAACTTTATAAATTCACCATAAATTTTACAGATATAAATAGGTGTTGTATTTTATATTATCAGAATTCTTATTGAGTCTAGTTTCAGGAGAAACAAACCTCATAATCATATGAATTTTATACAGAGAGAAATGTGGTTCGTAGTAAACAGAGGTCAGACCAGTCAAGTCCTGAAACAGGGGTAACTTTAACTAATAAACTGTACTAATTGGCCCAACCAAAAATTCTAGAAAAAAATTAGTAGATAGGTATATGAGTCTAGATTCAGGGAAAATTTACGGATCTTGATTTCGAGTTTCGTAACTTGAGATATGATTTTTCTTGTGACTGTGACGCAAGTAGCTTGAAAGCTGTGAATGTAGAAACAAATATTTCAAAATTCTAAAAATGTTAAATTAAGCTTAGTAACACCTCATACTCGACTCCGGCGACGGTCTCGGGCGTGGGGGCGTTACATTTAGTGGTATCAGAGCAGGTTTATTCGGTTCTCGGACTACGTGTTGTATGTACGGATTTTGCTATACATGCCATATGTATAAATTGTGATAGTGTGACGACTTCTGATCTTTTTAAATGATTTTTTTATAGTAAATGGATCCCGATCCAGCTGTGGCAGATGAAGTAGAGAGTAACGCGCCAGCTCCGACTGAAGGAGCAGTGCTGACTGAAAATCCACCTCCTACTGTTGGTCAGGGAGGAGGAGAAAGGGGTCGGGAAGCCTTTCTCCAAATGATGAGTGCATGGTACACTGAGTTCGTTCGTACGAACCCAAATGTACAACCTCCCCCACCTCCCCCAATTCCTCAACCTGTACCCTCGATGCCTCAAGGTATGGATTTGATGAAATTTCATAGAACTTCAGTTGATAGAATCCGCAAGCAAGGGGCCGAAGAATTTAAAGCAAATATTGATGATGATGCCGAGAAAGCAGAGTTTTGGCTTGAAAATTCTATCCGGGTATTTGATGAATTATCTTGTACACCTGAAGAATGTTTGAAATGCGCTATATCTTTGTTGAGGGATTCAGCTTATAATTGGTGGAAAACTTTGATTTCGGTGGTACCGAAAGAGAAAATAACCTGGGAATTCTTTCAAGAAGAGTTTCGGAAGAAATATATTAGTGAAAGATTTATTGATCGAAGCGTAAAGAATTTCTTTGAGTGAAGCAAAGTAATATGATGATTATGAATATGAAAGAGAGTTTGTTCGATTAAGTAAATATGCCAGAGAGTACGTTCCTACAGAGGCCAAGATGTGCCGACGATTTGAAGATGGGCTCAACGAAGATATCAAGGTATTTGTTGGAATTCTTGAATTAAAAGAAATGGTAGTATTGGTTGATCGAGCTTGCAAGGCTGAAGAACTACTTAAAGAGAAGAAAAAGGCAGAGACTGAGACTAGAAACTGGAAGAAAAGACCGATGAGCAGTTCATTTTCACAACCTGGAAAATCAAGAAATATGAATCCTCGTTCCCAAACTTCAGCTGGGCAATCATATGGGAATTATAAAAAGCAAAATGTGGGTCCTAAGTCCCAGACTACTTCGGCAGCCAGTGTAAGGAATTCAAGATTTGTTAAACCTGAGTGCCAGCGATGTGGTAGGAATCATTTTGGTCCGTGCAGAGCAAATGAATGTTTTCAATGTGGTTCTCCGGATCATTTTATTAGAGACTGCCCAGAGAGAGCTGAAAAAGAAAAATTTCAGAATACAAAAACAAGTGGGGCGGATTCGAGAGGAAGATATCCAAGAAAAGCTGGAAGTGAAACAAGCAGCAAGAATGTAGCCAGGGATGCACCAGTTAGACCTAAAGGAAGGGCTCCGGCTAGAACTTATGCTATTAAAGCGCGCGAAGATGCTTCCTCGCCTGATGTGATTACCGGTACATTTTCTCTTTATAATGTTAATGTTATTGCTTTGATTGATCCCGGTTCTACTCATTCATATGTGTGCATGAAATTGGTGTCTGATATGAATATACCTGTTGAGAACACAGAATTTATGATTAGAGTGTCGAATCCGTTAGGCAAATGTGTGATTGTTGATAAAGTATGTAAGAAATGTCCTTTAATGATTCGGGGTCATTACTTTCCGGCTGACTTGATGTTGTTGCCGTTTGATGAGTTTGATGTTATTTTGGGTATGGATTGGTTGACATTGCATGATGCTAAAATAAATTGCAAAGAAAAGGTTATAGAACTAAAGTGTGAAAGTGGTGAAATTTGCGGGTTGAATCGGACAAATCGGAGGCATTATCTAGCGTGATTTCTTCAATGTCGGCTCAAAGATATTTGAGAAAGGGTTATGAAGCTTATTTGGCGTATGTAATTAATACAAAAGAAGTTGAAAAGAAAGTTGAATCGATGCGGTTGTGTGTGAATTTGTGGACGTATTTCCAGAAGAATTGCCGGGTTTGCCTCGATCGGGGAAGTAGAATTTGGTATTGATTTGATACTGGGAACAACTCCGATTTCGATTGCTCCATATAGAATGGCACCAGCAGAGTTGAAAGAATTAAAGTCGCAGATTTGCAAGAGTTGGTGATAAAGGCTTTGTGAGACCGAGTTTTTCACCTTGGGGTGCTCCCGTGTTATTTGTGAAAAAGAAGGATGGTTCTATGAGGTTGTGTGTTGATTATCGGCAATTAAACAAGGTGACAATCAAAAACAAGTATCCGTTGCCAAGAATTGATGATTTGTTTGATCAGCTAAAAGGAGCGACATGGTTTTCAAAGATTGACTTGAGATCAGGTATTACCCAGCTGCGGGTAAAAGAGTCGGATGTGCCTAAAAGCGCTTTTAGAACAAGGTACGGTCATTATGAATTTTTAGTTATGCCATTCGGGTTGACAAATGCTCTCTTTGTGTTTATGGATTTAATGAATCGTATATTCACCATACTTGGACAAATTTGTTGTGGTGTTTATAGATGATATTTTAATTTATTCAAAAGATGAGACAGAGCATCTTTGAGCATTTGAGGATAGTTTTGCAAACTTTGAAAGATAAGCATTTGTATGCTAAGTTTAGTAAAAGTGAATTTTGGCTCCGGGAAGTTGGATTTTTGGGTCATATTGTTTCAGGTGATGGTATACGGGTTGATCCTAGTAAAATTTCAGCCATTGTTGATTGGAAACCACCGAAAAATGTAACTGAAGTTAGAAGTTTCTTGGGGTTAGCTGGGTATTATCGGTGGTTTGTAAATGGATTTTCTATAATTGCTGCTCCTATAACTAGACTACTCCGAAAGGATGTTAAATTTGAATGGACGGAAGAATGTCAACAGAGCTTTGAAGAATTGAAAAAGTTATTAACAGAGAGGCACCAGTGTTAGTAGTACGAATCAGGTAAAGAATTTGTGGTGTATAGTGATGCTTCATTAAATGGTTTGGGGTGTGTGCTCATGCAAGAAGGAAAAGTGGTGGCTTATGCTTTGAGGCAATTAAAACCTCATGAGAGGAATTATCCTACTCACGATTTGGAATTGGCTGCGGTGGTGTTTGCTTTGAAGATTTGGCGACATTATTTGTATGGTGAAAAGTGCCGGGTATATACCGACCATAAAAGTCTTAAGTACTTGATGTCACAAAAAGACTTGAATTTAAGACAGCGAAGATGGTTGGAGTTATTGAAAGATTATGAGCTTGTTATTGATTATCATCCGGGAAAAGCGAATGTGGTTGCCGATGCTTTAAGCAGAAATTTGTTGTTTGCTTTGAGAGTTATGAACACTCAGTTGAAAGTGTCAGATGATGGTTCGATTCTAGCAGAGCTAAGAGTAAAACCGATGTTTTTACAAGAAATTTCTGAAGCTCAGAAAGATGATCAAGATTTACAAGCCAAGAGAAAGCAGTGTGAAGTTGATACAGAGTCGATTTTAGAATCGGTTCTTGATGGATGCTTAATGTTTAAAGATCGGATTTGTGTACCAAAAAATGGGGAATTGATTCAAAAAATCCTAAAGGAAGCACATAGTAGTTGTTTCTCAATTCATCCAGTAGTACGAAAATGTATAATGACTTGAAGAAAATGTATTGGTGGAATGGAATGAAAAGAGATATATCGAGTTTGTGTCCAAATGCTTAATTTGTCAACGGTGAAAATTTGAACACCAAGTGCCTTCTGGATTAATTCAGCCTATTATGGTTCCTGAATGGAAATGGGATCGGATTACTATGAATTTTGTATCGGGATTGCCATTGACTCGGGGAAAGAAAGATGCCATCCGGGTAATAGTTGATGATTAACTAAATCGGCTCATTTTATTACAAATACGTCACGGATTATTCTCTTAACAAGTTGGCTGAATTGTATATTAGAGAAATTGTTAGACTACATGGAATACCATTGTCGATTATTTGAGATAGAGATCCAAGGTTTACCTCGCGGTTTTGGCAAAAGTTGCAAGACGCGTTAGGTGAAGTTAAATTTCGAGATCGCTTTTCATCCACAAACCGATGGACAATTAGAGAGAGTAATTTGATTCTTGAAGATATGCTCGGATGTTGTGTATTGGAATTTCAAGGAAGTTGGGAAAAATATTTACCGTTGGTAGAATTTGCTTACAATAATAGTTATCGACGAGCTTGAAAATGGCACCTTATGAAGCATTGTATGGTCGTAAGTGTTTAACGCCTTTGTATTGGGTGAACTCAAGGAAAATCAGATTTATGGAGTTGATCTAATAAAAGAAATCAAGAAAAAGTGAAGGTAATTCGAGACTGTTTGAAAGTTGCTTTAGATAGACGGAAATCTTATGCAGATTTAAAACGAAGGGACATTGAATTTCAAGTTGGTGATAAAGTATTTTTAAAGGTGTCTCCGTGGAAGAAAGTTCTCAGATTTGAACGGAAGGGCAAATTAAGTCCGCGTTTTATCGGGCCGTATGAAGTAATTGAAAAAGTTGGACCGGTAGCATATCGGCTAGCATTACCACCTGAATTAGAAAAGATTCATGATGTGTTCCACGTATCTATGTTACGTCGGTATCGTTCGGATCCTTCACATGTAGTTTCACCGACAGAAATTGAACTACAACCAGATATGACCTACGAAGAAGAACCGATTAAGATTTTAGCTCGAGAGGTCAAACAACTAAGGAAAAAAAAAGATTGCACTTGTGAAGGTGTTGTGGCAAAGGCATGGAGTAGAAGAAGCTACATGGGAATCTGAAGAAACTATGAGAAATCAATACCCACATCTGTTTACCGGTAAGATTTTCGAGGACGAAAATCCTTAAAGGGGGGAGAGTTGTAATATCCCGAATTAGGGCCTAATCGGAATAGTGGTTTCGTGACCACAAATTCGAGATAGAAATAATTATTTTATAATTATTTTTAGGTTTATGATATGATTGCATGATTGTGTGAAAATTTTGTGAAGAAATTCTATGCATAAAATGCTTAATTTGAAGTTAAGGACTAAATCGAATAAGTTGCAAAACTTGCATTTTAGAAGTTTTTAGTATGAAATTGCTTTGAAATATTAATTAGGAGGTATTAAATAGCAATTTGATCAATTTCTAAAATTTTGGACAAAAATGGGCTTGTATATGAAAATTTTCAAAGAAAGGTATTAAGGGCATTTTGGTCATTTGGATAATTAATGAAATAAAATGGGAAAAATGACACAAAATAGTCATCTTCCCCATTTAGTTGCTGCCGAATGCTCTATATCACCATATCTAGGGTTTCTTCAACTTTCAAGCTTCATAGTAAGTGATTCTAAGCCCCGTTTTTAATGATTTTTACGTTTTTGAGATCCCGGTAGCTCGATTAAGCTTATGTTAGCAATAATTTAACCTAGGGTTTATATTTGGAAAAATACCCATAGGTGAAATTTGTGTATTTTGATGTTTTATGATAGAATATGAGGTTTTAAATTATGTTATACAACTTGCACTACTCGATTTTAAGCAAAAACGAGTAAAAGGGCTTAATCGGTAAAAATACCTAATAGTCACAAGTACATGTTAGAGTGAGAATTTGATGTTGCCATAGAAGGGAAAAGTGATCAGCATGTTGTAAAACATAAGAATAAGGAATAAATTTTAATCCCGAGCCTAGGGGCAAAAATGTAAATATGCAAAAGTTTAGGGGTAAAATTGTAATTTTACCAAATTTTGAATTAAGGATTAATTTGATAATGTGAGTATTAAATAAGCTAAATGTGTTATTTTAGATCAAGAAAGACGTGGAAACGACCCCAATCGAGGAAAAGAAAAGATTGTGGACTAAATTGCAAAATCTTTGTATTTTGGTGCCAAGGTAAGTTCATGTGTAAATAATGTAGCATAATTGTTATTTTTAAGTCATTGATGTCAATTATGTGATATGCTGATTTTTATCATGAAATATATGCTTTGTGGTTAATTTCGAATAAAATGCAAATTATGTGAATTACTTGTTAAACATAATTGTTACCGAGTATTGGTTCTGGCATTCTACGGAAGACGGCAAGGATATGTGTTCGAGGAAAATCCCGTTTGAACCTTAGGAATAGATTAGGATACAAGTGACATGTCACTAGGATGGTTGAGCATCCGAACTCGTTGAGTTGAGTCCGAGTTCACTTATGGATGCAAATGTCCGAACTCGTTGAGTTGAGTTCGAGTTCGTGAGATGTAACTAGGCATCCGAGCTCGTTGAGTTGAGTCCGAGTTCACTTATGGATGCGAACGCCCGAGCTCGTTGAGTTGAGTCCGAGTTCGCTTATGGGCGGGTTACATAGTAGCTTGGCTACATAAGTGGCACTTATGTGCGAAGTTTCCATGTATCCGAATTATATTCTGATGTGTTCAACGGGTAAAGTTCTACTCAAATGGAGGAATATTCGAGATGTAAAGAGACGTATTGGTAAGTGATGTGAAATGGATATTTTGGACAGGTATGTATTTAACCCTCGGGTTGAGTATTGATACAATCACGATAAGGTAACAAGATGATGAAAAATGGTTAGAAATGTGATATGTGTTTTGGTGATGCATGCTAATGTTGTTTGGTTTGATTGCTTTGTTATGTTACTTATTATTTGCATATGAACTTACTAAGTATTTATGCTTACTCCCTCCTTCTTACTCATTGTAGTTTTGGACAAGCCAGCTCAGGAGTCGGGATAGGTCGAAGGATCAGTCAAACTATCCGGAAGAACTTTTCGGTAAATGGATTGTAAATTTAAGTATGGCATGTATAGAAATATACCTATTTTGTGTAAATGATCTTATGATATGGTGATGGAATGGTTGAGAAAATGTTTGATAATGATAAGTTATGGAAATGGTTAGTTTAGATTATGTTTGATGTTATGGAAAGTTATTAAGATACTTAGTGCATAAAAACTCATAAAAAGGGATGAAATTTGCCATAAACAGAATATTGCAGCAACACTGATGTGAGTTTGAAAATTTACTAAAAATCATAAAAATTGAATTTGGTGATGGATTAAATATCAAATTAAAGCTTAATATGTCTAGTTTCACATAAAATAAATGAAACAGGTAAAAGAATTCTATGTTAGAAGATATTTGAATTTTAGTGAAACAGGATCAGAGTAGTTTCTGGATCTTCTGTTTCAACTTTATAAATTAACCATAAACTGTACAGATATAATTAGGTGGTGTATTTTATATTATCAGAATCCTTATTGAGTCTACTTTCAGGAGAAACAAATCTCATAGTCATATGAATTTTATACAGAGAGAAATGTGGTTCTTAGTAAACAGAGGTCAGACCAGTCAAGTCCTGAAATAGGGGTAACTTTAACTAATAAACTGTACTAATTGGCCCAACCAAAAATTCTAGAAAAAAATTAGTAGATAGGTATATGAGTCTAGATTCAGGAAAAATTTACGGATCTTGATTTTGAGTTTCGTAACTCGAGATATGATTTTTCTTGTGACTGTGACACAAGTAGCTTGAAAGCTGTGAATGTAGAAACAAATATTTCAAAATTCTAAAAATGTTAAATTAAGCTTAGTAACACCTCATACCCAACTCTGGCGACGGTCTCGGGCGTGGGGGCGTTACAAAAATATTTTAACTATCATCAAGCTTCCATAATCTATCATCAACCATTCAATTACTCAATATTCAACAATGGAAACATGACAAATCTTTAACAAATTTCAAAATCTAAGGTACAGTCTAGCTAGACTAAGCTGCAACGATCTCAAAAACGTTGAAATCATTAAAAACGGATCAAAAATGAGCTTACATGTAAGGATGAACCCTAGCCAAACCTTCAAGCTTCAAGTATGGTGTTTCTTTGATTGAATTTTGGTGGATGATGATAATTAAGAAGAAAACCATTTGTTTTTCATTAGTTTAGGTAGGTTATTTAATAATTTACCATATTAACCTTATAAATATAACTTATAAATCACTTAAATCATGGACATAATTGTCCACTAACCTTAATCATGGTATAATAACATTATAAGGACTCTTGATTTATTAAATCATAGCAATTGAACACCTTTAACAATTAGAATTCAAATTTTATGCGTTACACGATCTAGTCCTTTTTACCGAATTAAACATTTAAACAATCAACTTTCTTAACGAAACTTTCACATAGTAATTCTATCATGCTGTAAACTTTAATTAAATATTAGAATAAATATTTCAACTTCAAATTTGTGGTCCCGAAACCACTATTTCGATTTGACTCAAAAACATGTTGTTCCAATTTATCTCTCAAAGTTTGTAACACGATTCTCAAATGCTCGGCACACTCAGATTCATCACAAGAGTAAATCAAAATGTCATCAATAAACACAACTATGAATCGTTCTAAGTGCGGCGTGAAAATCCTGTTCATCAAGTCCATAAAAATAACAGGTGCACTTGTTAGTCCAAAAGGCATAACAAGAAATTCATAGTGTCCGTACCTATTCTAAATGCAGTCTTTGGCACATTTGAGTCTTTAACTTGCAACTGGTAATAACCCGATCTCAATTCAATTTTTGAAAACACTATTTCCCCTTTTAACTGATCAAACCAATCATCTATTCGTGGCAAAGGGTATTTATTCTTGATCGTCACTTTGTTGAGCTATTGATAGTCTATACACATTCTTATCGTGCCATCTTTCTTTTTCACAAATAACACCGGTGCACCTCAGGGAGAGAAACTTGGTCTAGCAAAACCTTTATCTGTCAACTCTTGCAACTGAGCTTTCAATTCTTTTA
The DNA here is from genome assembly GCA_025698465.1 of Gossypium longicalyx. Taxonomy (NCBI): domain Eukaryota; kingdom Viridiplantae; phylum Streptophyta; class Magnoliopsida; order Malvales; family Malvaceae; genus Gossypium; species Gossypium longicalyx. The sequence continues at coordinate 62,839,326 of CM046997.1, forward strand.
ACTCTATCGGAGCCATTCTATATGGAGCTATCGATATCAGCGTTGTTCCGGTACTAATTCAATACCAAACTCAACCTCTCTAATAGGTGGTAAACCCGGTAACTCTTCGGGAAATACATCTGGATACTCGCACACAACTGGTACTAATTCAATCTTTGTTTCTGTCACTTTTGTATCAAGTACATGAGCAAGATAAGCTTCACACCCCTTTCTTACAAATCTCTGACCTAACATAGATGAGATCACAACTAGCAAACTATTCAGATCATCAGATTCAATTCTAATAGTCTCATTATTCTGACATTTCAGTTCAATTGTCTTTTATCTATAATTCACTATAACATCATGCATCGTTAGCCAATCCATACCCAAAATCACATCAAATTCATTGAATGGCAACAACATCAGATTAGCCAGAAAATAGAAATCCGGATTCATTAATGGAGAATTCTTGCAGACTTTGTCAACCAAAACACATTTGCCTAAGGGGTTCGATACTCTAATCATGAATTTAGTAGACTCTATAGGCAAAGTCTTACTAGATACTAAATTCATACATATATAAGAATGAGTTGATCCTGGATCTATCACTACAATCACATTAGTATCATAGAAAGTGAAAGTACCGGTGATAACATCTGGAGATGACGCTTCTTCATGAGTGCGAATAGCATAGGCTCTAGTAGGTGCTCTAGCCTCGGATCTCACAGCTGAATCCTTTGTTGCCCCTCTACTACCACTTACATTTTCAGCAATTCTAGGTGGTCTACCTCTATTCGACGTGTTACTTGGTCTCACATTCTAAACTTTATCTTTCTCATTCAGCTCAAGGAAATCTCGGATTAAGTGATCTAGCGAACCACATTTGTAATAAGCTTTATTACTTTTATTCCAGCATTCTCCAAAATGTCGTCTCCCATACTGCTGATGCTCGGTTTTGTTGTCTCTTACACTGCTAACACTCGATATTGATGTAGATCAATCTTTTTCTTGAGTCTCTAGCTTCTGAATCTGCTTTTCTCTTTTCTTTGCTAAGATCCTTGGCTTTACAAGCCCTTTCAACCAAAATGACAAATTCTTTCAACTTTAGAATTCTGAACAGTAGTTTTATATCTTCGTTTAACCCGTCAATGAACCGCTTACACATAATCTCTTCAATAGAAACATATTCCCTGGCATACTTACTCAACCGTACAAATTCTCTTTCATATTCTGTCACGGTCATTCAGCCTTGTTTTAATTCTAGAAACTCTTTGTGCTTTTGATCGAGAAATCTTTGACTAATGTATTCTTTTGGAATTCAGATTGAAAGAACCCCCAAGTAACTCGTTCTTTCGAAACCACAGATATCAACGTGTTCTGCCATTGGTACACGGTGTCTCTCAGCAAAGATACAACACATTTAATACATTCATCAGGAGTACAAGACAATTCATCGAATACTCGAATCGTATTTTCGAGCCAAAACTCAGCTCTCTCATCATTATCAGCAGCAGTAGCCCGGAACTCTTCAGCCTCATGTTTACGAATCTTATCTACTGGCAGCTTGTTAAACTGTATCAGATCTATAACTTGAGGAACAACAAGGATTTGCTAAGGAATAGATAGGGTTAGAGGTTGTTGAGCAGCTAGATTCGTACGAATGTATTGAGTGAACCATTCATTCATCACTAGGAAGAAGGCTTCTTTAGCCTCTCCTCCTTGACTGTCCGTTACGGGTCTAGAATCAGATGGTGCTATTCCTTACATGGGAGCAGGTGCCATACTCTTAGCCTCAACGGCCATAGTTCAATTAAGATCCATTACTATATGAAAACATAGTTTAAAACATTAGGAGTCATCACACTATCTCAGTTTATACATATGGCATGTATAACTAAACTCACATATGCTATGTCAGTCCTAGAATCGACTAAACCGTAGCTCTGATACCAATAAAATGTAACACCCTTAACCTATATCTGTCGCCAGGTAGGGTTACGAGGTATTACCGAACAATTCACAACATAAAGCATACATTTATCAAACATAAAGCATTCATTCTCATAAATCATTCAACACAATCACATTGTCCCTTATAAGGGCCTACGAGGCCTTAAACATGCTTCAGAAGTGGTTCAGGACTAAGCTAATAACATAATTTTTTTCGGAAACTTAGAAAAATTTCAACCATACAGGGGTCACACGCTCGTCTGAACAGGCAGTGTGCCTCACACAACTCCAGACACGATCGTGTAAAAACAGGGCATACATACTGACTTGGGTTACACGGTCAACCACACACTCATGTGACTAGCCCGTGCCAAACCTGTAGGGTATACTGACTTATGCAACACGGCCAAGTCACACGCCCGTGTGCCAATTAGGGGGTATATTGACTTGTACCACATGTCTAGTCACACACCCCGTGTGTGAGACCGTGTAGAGCATATTGACTTCAATTCAATTTCAACATCAGCGACACACGGTCGTGTAACATGACCGTGTGTCACACACGGCTGAGACACACACCCGTGTCTTTTCCCGTGTAGACAAAAATAGGCCATTAGCAAGGCCAATTTGCCACCCCAACGTCAAAGTAGCTACACAAAGCAATATGGTACCATTTCATTATACAATTAGGTAGCCAAAGTCATCAACCAAATACACAATTCATATTGTTATAATTTCATCTATTCCAATTCTCAAATCACAACCATTTACTTAGCCAAATACATGCCAAAACAATATCAACAATATGGTTCATTTATCATAATTCACATAACCATTTTAACTTCCATAATGTCTTAGTTACAACCATACCAAAACAAACCAAAGTAAGCCATCACACATGGCTATATTTAAACAAACCAAAACATATACATTTACAAGCCATTTCTAATAGCCAAACACACATCAATATTAACATCATTTACAAGCCAAATCTCATGACTATAATCACAACCAAAATACCACATCTAGCCTATACATGCCATATACCATAAATGTATAATTCAAAAGTACCAACTTAGATGTTTGATAGTGCGATTATGGTCTCGAAACTCCCGGATCCGAGCTAGTCTTGATTTACTATAAAACAAAGAAAAATAACACGAAGTAAGCTTCATAGCTTAGTAAGCTCGTATGTGAATTACTTAATTCATCGAATCAATGCAAATCAACCAATTACACATGACAAGACCATATACACATCAACTGCAAACCTTTCTCACGTCTCAAAACATGATCAAATACCATCTCATCGAACTTTCATTATTTAATACTCGAATAGGTTCTATACATACCTGTATCGCCTCGTACTAACCTCTTCCTCAACCACATCGTTCGTTCACCCATTGAACCATTTGGAATAGAAATCGAGTACTCAGGAGTCATGTACGATAAGTAGCTATACCGTGGCCCGTAGCCAAATCAAGGTAACTTATTCGGAAAACTATTATCATGGCCCGAAGCCAAACCATCTGATACGCATGGCTCGAAGCCAAATCGTTAAAATACGCACCCGAAGTGCTAATATCATGGCCCGAATCCAACTTAACGTATCACTTATTGACATGTCAATACTATCCAAAACTATTCTTACAGTTCAATCGGGCTTTCACACTTTTCGTTTCTATCATCGAATGCACTCGTAGAGTCATTTTCACACTTTATACATTATCCATAATACCGTTTTAACAATTTATGCAATATTAAAGTATTTTAACATATATTTATAATGTAATCATCACATATGAACTTACCTTGTATTCGAAATTGATGGATCGGGTCGACTACTTGATAACCTTGCTTTTCCCTCGATCTAAATCTGAATCCTTTCTTTCTTGATCTATATGAATTCAAAATTAACTTATTTAATCAACCATTCAATCAATTTAGTCCAAAACATGCATTTAGGCCTATTTGCACATTAGCCCCTAAACTTTCACACTTTCAACAATTTAATCCTTATTTCACAAAACACAAAATTCACATAATTTCAATAAACCCAAGCTTGGCCGAATTATTTATAGGTCTCTAGCAGCCCAAAACTTTAATTTATTTCACATTTCAACCACACACTTTGCACATTTCACAATTTAATCCCTATTATGCATTTTCATCAAAAATCACTTTACAAAACATGAAAATCTATCGTCAAGCTTTCATATTTCAACATTAAACATCAAAGAACACATAGATTCAACAATGGAAACTCTCAAAATCTTTAATAGTTTTGAAATTAAAGGTACGGGCTAGCTAGATTGAGCTGCAACGATTACAAAAACATAGAAATCATCAAAAATCGAGCTAAAACCGTACCTTAATCAAGCAAGAAGTGTGCCAAATTTTAGAAAGCTTCAAACCCTTTCTTTTTCCTTTGATATTCGATCACCAAGGAAGAAGATGAATAAAATTTCATGTTTTGCTATATTTTAATTAACTTAATTACATAATTACTTATTTACCCTTAATGAATAAACATAAAAATTTATAATGCATGTCCATTAATGTCCATTAACACTACCAATGGTCTAATATCATCATAAGGACATTTAATTTAATAAATCATAGCAATTAATCACTTTAAACAAATAGTATGCAACTTTTGTATTTTACGCGATTAAGTCCTTTTATCAAATTAAACAACCAATCGATAAAATTAGCTCACAAAATTTTCACACATATCAAATAACATGCTGTAAATACTGAAAATAATATTAAAATAAGTTTTTGACATTAGATTTGTGGTTTCAAAACCACTGTTCCTATTTAGCTAAAATCGGGCTGTTACAATCCTAACTTAAATAAAATTAAGCTAACATTGTTGTAAACAAGAACAAAAAATACATAGAAAATATTTTTATATTATTAAAGAAAGGAAAGATTAAACCCAAATCAAAGTGGGTGTCACCCAAGACTCTAACTGACTAGGCTCCTTCGCTTCTTCACTTTGCTCCTTTGCTAATGGCTCTCCAAAGTGGCCGACCAAGGGCTCTTTAAGAGGCTTAATTGCTAAAATCTCTATGAAGAGATGTTGCTAGGCGTGGGAAATGGAAAGGGCTAAGAGAATTTGGAGAGAAGAGAGAATGATGAATAAAGAGGGATGATTAATGAGGGAATGAAGGGGTCATATTTATAGGTGAAGAGTGGTGGGTAGTTTGCTAAAAATAGCTAGGTTTAGTCTCTTCAAATCTCTTCCTTGGATGGCCGGCCACAATTAGTGGAATTTGAGCTGATTTTTGCTTGATTTTTAAGCAAATTAAATGCCATAATAACTCAGGACAGAGACTCAGTCAATCATAAATCTTCGGGCAAATCTCTAATATCTTCAACAATGTAAGGACCTTGTGTAATTAAACTAAAAAGTGGCTTAAAAGAACAGTCATGTGTATCCAAATTTGGGTTGACTTGGTTTTCAATTTGGACGGTTTTGTAATCCAATAAAGCTATCAAACCTGTCCAAAATAAATTAATAAGTTAAAGGACCAAAGAATAAAATTTAACCAATTTAAATAATTAATTAAAACACAAATTATTAATGAAATATTTTGAAATGAATTATTAAATATGATTTTATATTTTATTATTTAATTTAATCATGCATGGCCCATTTTATATCTAAAAAATATAATATGCTCAAATCAATATAAAATAAGCCATTTTATGCATGAAAACTTTATAACAAAGCATAAAATCACATTTTAATAATTTCTATGTCCTAATTTCATATTTTCACATATTTCATTAATTTATTAAACAATTACTTAGTTTTAAAAACGAATTTAAGTAAAAAGGTGATAAATCACATAGGAAAAATCCTATATATTTTTCAGTTTACACCATACATGTAGCCAAAGCTACCTCACATCTCATAATATATATAGGCTCGTTTTCGAACTACTCACGGGCCTGCTCACACAAGCTGTTAGGTATCCGCAACATATGCCGGACTACCCAACCACTGGTAGGACGTACAAGACTAGCACCCGGATTACATAATCGTATATACACTTAAGTTCCTAGTGACATGTCGTTCGTATTCTATTCTATTCGTAAGGTTTAACCGGGATTTCTCGCTTGTCAAAACTTTGTCGAATACATCCAAAGAGTCATTCATGATTCATATAATATTAAAGCATTTAAAAATATATATATATAACAATGCATTATTTACATACAAACTTACTTAGGTACAAAAATTAGTAGAATTTGACCTATTTGTCAAACACTTTGTTTTTCCCCCGATCTAGGTCTAAACCTCATTTTTCTTAATCTATAATAAAAAAATTAACTCATTTAATACTCATATTGTTCAATTCAGTTCAAAAATCATATTATGGAAAAATTATATTTTTGCCCCTAATGTTTTACATTTTTACAATTTAGTCCCTAGGCTCGTAAAATGAAATATATTCAATTTCCTCAAAACCCAAGCCTAGCCGAACGATTTTCATACTCATACCAACCCATATTTTTTATTAATCACAATTTTACTACTCATTTTTGTAACTTTTACAAATAGGTCCTTTTTGATATTTCCATCAAAAATTACCTAGCAAAAGTTGTTTATCTTACATCTAACATACATTTTCTACCATTAGGCATAAAAATACACAATTATCTATCATGGGTAAAAATTTAGACTTTGATTATTTCTTAAATTAGTGGTAGAAATATATAGATCGGGTTACAACGACTTTAAAAATGTAAAGAGCATTAAAAACGGGGCAAGAACAGACTTACAATCGAGCTTAGCAAACCCTAGCTATGGCTTCCCCTTTTAAAATTTGGCTATGGTGAGGAAGATGGACAAAGATTTTGGCTTGATTTTTTCTTTTTAATTCATTTAATTACCAAATGACCAAAATGCCCCTAACTTAAAACATGAAAATTCTCTTACTTCAAGTCCATTTTTGTCTACTAACATAAAAAATGGTCTAATTACCATCTAAAGACCTTTAACTTAAAATTTCTAGCAATTAGACACCTCTAGCTTCTAGAGCTCAAGTTTTGCACATTTTGCAATTTAGTCCTTTTTGCTAAATTGAGTGCTCAAACATCAAAATTTTCAAACGAAATTTTCACAGAATCATTCCATAAAATTGTAGACCATAAAAATATAAGAAAAATAATTTTTTCTTTGTCAGATTTGTGGTCTCGAAACCACTGTTTCGACTAAACCCAAAATTAGGCTGTTACAAGTCTTTCACCTTTACTTGTTCAAACACCTATTCAAATACAAATACTAGCATAACAACTTAAATTCATCAACATTAAACCATTCATAAGTGATTTCATCCATACCAATTTATCAAGTCAAAAGATACATATGTACAACCTAGAAACAAAGTGTCCAAACATACAACCTAATAATTCATTTTTATACCAAAATGAACTAGCCACATATACATGCCACAATCCCAAAAGAGTTCAAAGGCTACTAACGACGATGGATAGTTGGAGCCGTAGTTTTGATCCATCCCCAATAAAAAAAAGTAATCTACAAAATGACACACCAACACGTATAAGCTTATAAAGTTTAGTAAGTAGATAGCAATTTAATTAACTTAACATTAAATGCATGAAATTTTATTCTATTTAACTAATGTTATCAAAATGTAACCACGGCAAGAAAGTGCTATTAGGAGTACCGAAGTACAATAGGGGCGTAAGTGTGATAAGGGGTACTGAAGTACAACAGGGGCATGTAAGTTCGATTAGGGGTACAAAAGTACAACAGGAGCACACAAGTGAGATTAGCGTACCGAAGTACAATAGGGGCACGTAAGTGCGATCAGAGGTACCGAAGTACAACAGGGACACATAAATGCAATTAGGGGTATAATTATATAATAATTAACTACTTGATTATAAAATGCAAATACATAAGTAAATCAAATGATATAATTTAATTACTATGAACTTACATTGATAACTATCGCGTAGGAGTACGATTGGTTAATCTGCGATTTTCGCCTTTCCTCGATTTAGATCTGGTTGAGATTTATCTTGATCTAAGTAAATAAATTCAACCAATTTAATAAATATTCTACTCAATTCAATTCAATCCATGTAACGTACCAAAATTTAGGGTATTTAACTTTGCATGTTGCGTTGCGTATATATGAGCTTACTTCAGTGGTTGGGTGTCCTTCAGAGTGTGTCAGTGGTCTGAGGTTCGAATCCCTGCTTGTGCAGAATTTTGGTTTTTGACTTGAGTTACCTTGTCACCTGTTGATGTGGTTCTTAAATAAACGTGGTAAGCATGTGTCATAAATAGGTTGCTGGTCAAGGGGTTAGATGCGCGATTTCTTCTGCAAGGTAACCTGGGTTCGAGTGCTTTTGTGTGCAAGGAGACTAATATTTTTGCCAAAGTGGGCGGCAAGAGGTTGTGTTTTAGTAAAAGTCTGAGTGATGGGAAGGTTGGAGAGATTTTAGGAGTGGTGGGGGGAGAAAAGTTAGGAGATTTGGAAGGGATTGGGATTGTGTTCGGTGGGAGTGATGTGGGGAGTGATTCAAGGAGAAAATTAAGGGAGTTAGGGGAGTGTGATAGTAGTGGCAGAATGTGGGAGTTCATTTTGTGCTAATTCAGTTTTAGCTAAGGGATTGCCGAAACTGAGAGGATTTTTGGGTTTCATTTTGGTAACTGTTTTTTTTTTTTTTGCAACTCTTCTTTCTTTTTCCTCTCTTTCAGGTTTTTACAATTGGGGATTCCTTTCGTTGGTTTTTGAAGACATGCATTATTGATTGTGCCTTTCGGCTTTTTGGTACTTGTATTTTCTTCTTTCTCCCTCTCATCTCAACTCAAGTTGCTACCCTGTTTGGCTGAATATCTTGCACCTTCTTAGCCTCCAAACCTCTTCGGTTTAGTTTAGGATAACCGGTTAATCCCTTCTCTTCTTCCCTCACCTCTCAAGTGCACCGAATCTTATTCTTGCACTTACCTCTTTGAGTGTCGAACCCTTCTTGTGCTTTTCTGCTGATCTTGGTGGTAAGTGTTGTAATTTTAACTTTGTTTTGTGCACTTCTTTCTCATACTGCCGAACCTTCGATTCTTTCTTTTAACACTCTTTTTTTCTTGCCAGTAGTTTTTAAGGAAGCATTGCGCTTGTGTTGCCTTTTGGTGTTGGCATTCGGTGGGGGGAAACTATGTAACTATTTTTTCCTTTCACTCATAGTTCTGCGTCTTGGTAAGTGGTTCACTTGGTTTAAGTGGTTAATTTTTAGGTTGTTACTTAACAAGATTAAATCATTATGCAGATTCTTGACAAGGAGTGGGTGATCGCTAGCTTAAAGGAGGAGTAAACCCTACTTGCAATATCAAGGTAAGAGAATGGATCGATTAGGGATTTAAATGTTTTTAAGAGGAGGTTAACCCTGTCGATTTAAGGACTAACATTATATCATACTTGGCTCTAGGTTGGCATTGTAGAGATTTGCTCACTCATTGCGAAAAGGTGTGTAATCACACTGTTTCTATCGTTAAACGGCAAAAGCCGAAAATCTGTTATCATCGATACCACGCGGGTGTACGCTCGCCCATATGGTCGTTAAGCATTTTGGGCTCAAGTATGTGACTGTAGAGACCACCACGAGCAATACGTGGTGTAGGTCGTTGTGGGCCACGTTGGGCTGTAATGGGCCATGTGTACCCCAGGGGCTAGTGGGCCCTGCACGGGCAAACCTCATGGATGTGAGGAAACTATTGGGCTGGCTGTGTTGAGTACACGGTTGAGGCCATTATTTGGCCTCAATGGGCCACACGAGCGTGTGGGCCTACATGGGCCGTATAGTGGGCTTGGACCCATTTGTGTTGTTTAACTAGTAATGGTTGCACAGGTCACACGAGACGACTGTGGACCTATTGTAAGGTCAGCAAGTGTACCTAAACCCTAATTAGCGAAATGACTATTTTACCTCTATGAGGTAAGTGACCAAAATACCCGTATGTGATGTATGACTATTTGAGCATGCCATTCTTATCGTATGTACATTCATAATATGTTGCATTGCATGGGGTGGGATATATATATTGTATTGGAAGAAGTGTATTGGAAGGCTATAAGCCTATTACCAGCAGCTCTACTACAAATACTGTTAGTGCAGAAATCGATACTTTTTTTTTGGAGTGTAGGAATGGGTGGGTCGATTTATTCCCTACATGGAGTGTAGGGCTGGACAAAGTGGAGTGTAGAGGATGGTTAGGTAGGTTTTCATTGTGCAGTATTGATACTGTACTATAATGGGCTAAAACTCACACTAATATTGCCACTAGTATGGGCTTAAGCCCAGACTGTTCAGATACTGTATGTTTGACTGCTCTTTAGCTAGGGATTACACACTGAGTTTCATACTCATCCCTTTTCTGCTTAACTGTGCAGGTAATCCTTAGGCGGATCGATGATGGCCATACTACTGCTTCTGTTTTCTTTAATTTACTATTGGATTTCATTTTGGGTTATGTAATAAGGCCTCTTTAATTTTCTTGTTTAAATTTGGGTTTCGGTTATTATGATTTATACTTGTTGAGAACATAAGTGTGGTTTTCCAAAACGATAATTGTTTTAAAAACACTACACCATCGCAACGCTTTTGAAACGTTGTCGGAACAATAAGAGTTTTAAAAGGAATGAGAATTTTAAATGAATAACGAATAAGCTAGAATAATTTCAGAACTAACAAAGAGGCTTCTCATTTCCAAACGGGTTTCCATCAAGAGTAAGTTTTCGAAAAGCACTTCAATGTGACATCACAAATTTTACCATAATGTCTAGGCCAGATTTGGGGTGTTACATTTAGTGGTATCAGAGCCAGGTTGCAAAACTCAGCTGTGGATTTGGGTTCTTTCTAAAAATGTAAATTTCAAAAGAATTGTTTCTCATAGTAGGATTTTTTTTTGAGATGTTGTTTTGGAAATGTGTGGTCTATTGAGTTCTCTGGCACCGATTCTATAAGTCCTCTAAAACTACTATTCTAACTAAAATACTGAGACTATTATAGATAATAGACTGTACTAAAACATTTATTAGTGTAACAGCCCGATTTTAGCTAAGTTAGAACAGTGGTTTCGAAACCACAAATTTGATGTCAAAAAAATTATATTTTTATTATTTTAATATTTACAACATGATATTAGAGTTGTGTGAAAATTTGGTGAAGAAATTTTACTGTATAAATGCTTAATACGGTAAAAAGGACTAAATCGCATAAGGCATAAAATATGAGTCCTATTAGTTAAATGAACCAAGTAGTTATAGAACTTTAATGTGGAAGTTCTTATTTGGTAAATGGCCCATTAAAGAGATAGTGGATTTTGATGGCTTGGCATTAGTGTAATTATTAAATGTTTTAAAGGTTATTTTGGTAAATAAGTGATGAAAGACAAAATAAATAAAACTAAAGTAATTTCTCATCTTTATTTCTCTCCACCGAAATTTCAAACAAAAAGGGCAGCCATGGATGAAGCTTCATTCGGCGAAGGTGTTTTTGTATGCATATAGGTATTTTCTACTCGGTTTTTAATAATTTTTATATTTTTGGAATCGTTGTTGCTTAATCTATCTAATGAGGGACTAATTTGCAAAATTATTGAATAATTTGAGATTTTCCATTGATGATAATGCTAGGGTTTTAAATTTTTATGGAAAAAATAAATCCTTGTTGTTAAATAAACAACTTTTGTTAAAGGATTTTTAATGAAATTGTCAAATAGGGGTCAAATTGATAAATGTGAAAATAGTGTGTTAAATATGTAAAATTATGAATTATATGGGCTGATATGAGCATGTATGATTTTCGGCTAGGCTTGGGTCTGATGAAATTTCATGAATTTTAATTTTACGAGCCTAGGGACTAAATTGTAAAAAGGTCAAAAGTATAGGGGCAAAATGATAATTTTTTCATAAGATGAAATTTGATTGAATTGAGTATAATAATGATTAAATGAGTTGAATTTTATTATTTAGATCAAGTTAAGCCTCGTGCGACTCTAGATCAAAGAAAAAGCAAAGATTCAGACTAATCGATCCGTTCCGTCGTTTTAACGATCGAGGTAAGTTCGTATGCAATAAGCATTGTTATATTTGCTTTGATATCATATAAATTGTATATACATGACTATTTTTATGTTTAACGACATATCGACTAAGAATGGCACTTAGTGTGCGGTTTGAAATAGCTTCGGCTAAATGTGGCACGTGTGCGATTTGAGATAGCTTCGACTATATATATATGTAGCACTTAGTGTGTGAAATATTGAGAATGGCAATTGGTGTGCAAGATATTGAGTATGGCACTTAGTGTGCGAGACATCGAAGATGCAACGACATTACGTGTATGTATGAAATGGTAAGGATCGGTACAAGTATTTATGCAAAACTCATATGAAATGATTTCGGTTTATGATGCATCTTTGTAACGAAGTAATTAAGTAAGTCATGCCTATGAGAATGATTTTGTGATAACCTTGTGATTTTGGGTCCATGCTTATGTTGTATAAATATGTATTTTTACCATGATGGTTGAAATGATTTGTAAAGGTGTTATTAACTTAGTTATCATTATTTACACTAAAATAGTTTTGGACAGCAGCAGCAGTCCAACTTTGAAAACTCACCAAATATGGTGGAAATCAAATTAGTGTTGAATAAGAAATGAAATTAAATCTTATTGAGTCTATTTTTCTATAAAGGAAACGGTATAAGCAAAAGAATTTTATATTGTGAGATATTTGAATTTTTGTGAGACAGAGTTAGAATGATTTCGGAATCCCCTATTCTGATTTGAAAAAATCATTAAAAATTGTACAAAAATAATTGTGTATTATAATTTATATTCATAAAATAATTAATGAGTCTATTTTCAAAATAAACAAATGGTAACATCATCTGAATCTCGTATGAGGAGATAATAATTTTTTAGTAAAGAAAGGTCGAAACTGTCAAACAACAGAATAGGGGTAACTTTGAATAATAAACTGTAATTATTGGCTAATCCATAAATTCTGAAAATTTTATGGTAGAAATATATATGAGTCTAGTTTCAAGAAAAATTAACGGTCATAATTTAGAAATCTTTAGCTCAAGTTATAAATAATTTAGTGACCATTACTCGAGTAGACAGCTTGACTAAATTATGTGCAATTATGATTGTGCTACCTTGAAAACATGTTGTTAGAATTCGGAGAAAGCATGTTAATAAGTTTCTTATTATTTTCATATGGACTTACCAAGCTATATAGCTTACTCCCCTTCCTTTCCTATCTCTTATAGGTTTATTCAGCTAGCTCAGGTTGGAGATCGCCGGAGATTCAATCACACTATCAAGCTACCATTTGGGGTATAAGTATTCAAGAACTTGAGTTTATGGCATATATAGGGGCTTAGTCAATTGTGTATGTGTTATTTGATTTGGCCAAATGTATTGGCTTATGATGATATATTGATTCATTTTGTATATATAGCCATGAGATGTGGCTTATATTGACTAGTTGGGTTGTAATGCGTACTTATATGTACTTGCATGTGCCAAAGGTCATGTGGTGTGATAATGTTGTTTAATACGGATGGGTGTGTGGATATGGTTTAGGTGCTTGATAATTTGTTGATGACATAATTGGCATAATTATGAAATAAGAGAATGGGTTAATGATAGTCATGGCATGATAGTTTGATAAGTTTAAACTAGGAAAAGTATGGTACCTTATGCTTGAATAAATTGATATGAAATCACCATGAACATGACTTGTTTGATGATGTTTAAATGCTCAATTATGCCATGAAAAGTGCAATTAAAATTATGTTTAAGTATGTGCAAATGAGGGTGCCAAATGGATTGGTAAATAGCCACTTTCTTGGCCACACGGGCAGAGACACGGCTGTGTGTCTCAGCCATGTGGAGGGCATGGCTTAGCACTTGGGCGTGTGACTTTATTTTGTTGTTGACGTCATAAATAGAGAGTTACACGGGCTGAAGACACGGGCATGTGTGACCACACGGTCTAACCACATGGGCGTGTGTGACCACACGGCTTACCCACACGGGCGTGTGACCCTGTTTCATGATGAAATTTTCTAAGTTTTCCCAAAAGTTTTTAAAGTTTTCGGTTTAACCTTGAATCATCTTTGATACGTGTTTAGGGCCTCGTAAGCCCGTTTAAGGGATGTTATACATATGCATGAATTTTTTGATTTGAATGAAAATTTATGGCCCGATTTTATGTGATTGTGTATGTTTAAATCCGGTAATGCCTCGTATCCTATCCCAGCCTCAGACACGGGTAAGGGGTGTTACAATTAGGGTACCTAAAACTATTGTAAGACTTCGATTTTCGAGAACAAACAACTCTGAATTATTGATGTATTATTCATAAAACATTTGTTAACAAACACTAGAACTATAAAACTGATGCATAAAACAGTTAATAAAGATAATGAGCAAATCGACTATGAGTACCAGAGGTACTCGTGTAAGAGGTATTAGAGGCCGCGGCGGAGGCCGTGGAGGTGCTTGGGCCGAGTCTTCAGCATTGGGTCATATGCCTAACGTTGAGACAATAGAGGCATCGACTTCATCGGTGACTGATACTGGGTTGCATGATCGTGTAGCTGGGGACAATGCACTGTCCCAAGCTATACTACGTATTCTGGAGAGGGTCATTGGGCCTAATACTGGTATTGTGGGCCGTGGGTCGGTAACGGAGTGACTCAGGTCTAATGGGGCTGAGATCTTTAGAGGTATCGCTAGAGTTGCCCCTAATGTGGCTGAATATTGGATAAAGGCAACAAAGAGGATCATGGATGACCTCAACTGCACCCAAGAGTAGAAACTAAAAGGTGCAGTGTCGTTGTTAAGGGATGAAGCCTATCAGTGGTGGCTTACTGTGAAAGAAGGTACTCAGCTCGATCGATTAACTTGGGAGTTTTTCAAGAATGCTTCTCAAGGGAAATACATGGGCGCTAGCTATTTGGATGCTCGTAGAAGGGAGTTTCTAATCTGACCCAGGGGGATATGTCTGTAGCTGAGTATAAGGCAGAATTTTTACGATTGAGCCGCTATGCGCGAGTTATGGTGGCTACTGAGTATGAGCGTTGTGTACGTTTTGAGGACGGCCTCAAAGATAATTTGTGAGTGTTTATAGCTCCACAGAAGGAGCAAGATTTTGCAGTGTTAGTAGAAAAAGCAAAGATCGCTGAGGATGTAAAGCGCGCTGAGCACCAGAATCGCGAGAAGGATAATGGGAGAAATAAGAGAGTTTGGAAGCCCTCAGGTTCAGCTATGAGACCTGGGAAGAAAGCCAGAGTTGATGGACCAGTCAGAATTGGGCCCCTATTGCTACTTTTGGGTCGCAGACTTGTACGGTTTGTGGGAAACGCCATCAGGGCGAGTGTTGGGTACAAAAAGGGGCATGTTTTAGGTGTGGATCTATGGAGCATCGTATCAAGGATTGTCCACGGAGGCTCGGTCAGATGCAAGCTACTATTAGTGGTACTGATCAATCGCAGAGGGGTTTTCAGTAGCCACTGAGAGGTCGTGGTCTGGCCAAAGGTGGAAATGGTTTGAGCCGTGGTCGTGGAGCGCTGGGCAGAGGTGCAGGTCATACTGAGGTGAGACAGCCGACACTGGTTTATGCTACACGTTGCTGAGAGAACGGAGACTCCCCAGTTGTTATTACAGGTACATTTTTTATTCATCATGTACCTTACACTGCATTGATTGATGTTGGTTCTACGTACTCATATATAGCATACTCTGTGTCTGAGACTTTGGGTGTGATGTGTTAAAATACTATGAGTGAGGTTACTGTGTTAAGTTCATTAGGGCAGTTAGTGCGAGTGAACAAATTGTTTAAAGATGTACCCTTGGAGGTTCAAGGAAAAATCATTTTAGCTGACTTGATAGAACTTCCTTTTATGGAATTTGACGTAATTTTGGGTATGGACTAGGTGGTCAAGCATCAGGCAAATTTGGATTGTGCTACAAAGTGGATGATTCTGGAAACTGAAAAGGGGGATGAGGTAATTGTGGTTGGGAAGCGTCGGGATTATCTTTCGAATGTGATTTCTGCACTTAGAGCTGAGAAGTTGGTTCGTAAGGGTTGCGAGGCATACTTAGCCTATGTCAGTGCTTCTGGAACTGAGGATGTGTTTGTTAGGGATATTAGAACAGTGAAGGATTTTTTGGATGTCTTCCCCGATGAGTTACCGGGGTTACCTCCTAATCGCGATGTTGAGTTTTGGATAGAGCTCTTTCTTGGTATAGCTCCGGTGTCTATCACCCCTTATAAAATGGCACCAAAAGAGCTCATAGAGCTTAAGGCTCAAATTCAGGAGTTCCTGGATCGAGGGTTCATCCATCCAAACGTGTCTCCATGGGGAGCACTGATGTTGTTCGTGAAGAAGAAGGATAGAACCATGCGCATGTGCATTGACTATCAACAGCTGAATAAATTGACTATTAAGAATAAGTACCCTTTATTGAGGATTGACGATCTTTTCGACCAGTTTTGAAGAGCTTCGGTCTTCTCTAAAATAGATCTTCGATTAGGGTACCATCAACTGAGGGTCAAAGAGACTTATGTATTCAAGACAGCATTTAGGACTTGTTGCGGTCATTACGAGTTTTTAGTGATGTCGTTTGGATTGACAAATGCACCAGCAACTTTTATGGATTTGATGAACTGAGTGTTCCAGCCCTATTTGAATAGGTTTGTTGTGGTGTTTATAGATGACATTCTGGTGTATTCGAAGACTGTGGAGGAACATGATGCACAACTTCGGGTTGTTCTATAGATTTTAAGGGAAAAGCAACTGTATGCTAAATTTAGCAAGTGTGAACTCTAGCTACATGAGGTAACTTTTCTGGGTCACGTGGTGTCTGCTGAGGGAATTAGGGTTGACTCTCAAAAAATAGAAACGATTCTGGATTGGAAGCAACCTAAGTTGATATCTGAGATTCGAAGCTTTTTGGGTCTGGCAGGGTATTATAGACAGTTTGTTGAGGGGTTTTCATTGATTGCTGTGCCTCTGACTAAGTTGTTGCATAAAGGGATACCATTTAACTGGACTAATAAACAATAGGGAAGTTTTGAGAAACTCAAGAAGGTTCTGACTGAGGCCCCTGTCTTGATACAGCCAGAAGTTGGGAAAAAATTCACTGTCTACAGTGATGCATCACATGTTGGTTTGGAATACGTGTTGATGCAAGAGGGTAAGGTAGTGGCTTATGCGTCAGCTTAAGATGCATGAAGCGAACTATCTGATACATAACTTGGAGTTGGTTGCGGTAGTTTTCGCACTGAAGATTTGGAGGCATTACCTATATGGTGTGAGGTGTATCATCTATATGGATCACAAGAGCCTCAAGTATCTCCTCACTCAGAAGGAGTTAAACCTTAGGCAACATAAATGGATAGAGTTGCTTAAGGATTATGATTGTTCGATCGAATACCATCCTGGCAAGGCTAATGTGGTAGCTGATGCACTGAGCCGTAGGGCTGTTACTGACTTGAGGGTGATGTTTGCCCGTCTCAATTTGTTCGACAATAGTAGTCTACTGGCCGAGCTTCAAATTAAATCGAGTTGGTTTGAGTAGATTAAAGTTAAGCAGTTGGAGGATGAGTCACTGGGTTCACGTTTCTGACATATAGAGGACGGGGAGACCTCAGATTTTGGGCTGAATAGCGAAGAAGTACTGTGTTTTTGTTGGAGATTCTGTGTACCGAAAGATACCGATTTGAGGCAGTTTATACTGCAAGAGGTGCATAGTAGTCCTTACACTATGCATCATGGCGGGAATAAGATGTATCAGGACCTTCGAGAATTATCTTGGTGGCCAAGGCTTAAGCGAGAAGTCACTCAGTTTGTGGGTAAGTGCCTGACTTGTAGGTAGGTTAAGGCGGAGCACCAGTTGCCTTCAGGGTTGCTTCAGCCAGTTAAGATTCCATTGTGGAAGTGGGAGAGAGTGACTATGGATTTTGTTAGTGGGTTGCACTTAACGCCTACTAAGAAAAATTCAGTGTCGGTTATCGTAGATCGACTGACAAAATCTGCCTACTTCATACCTGTCCGTACTGATTACTCATTGTAGAAGCTGGCTAATCTACATATGTTCGAAATTGTGAGCCTGCATAGGGTACCAGTTTCTATCATATCAGATCGAGATCCTTGCTTTACGGCTCGGTTCTGAAAGAAGTTACACGAGGCATTGGGTACAAGGTTAGACTTCAGTACTGCGTTCTATCCTCAGACAGATGGTTAGTCAGAGAGGGTGACTCAGATACTGCAGGACATGTTAGGAAGTTGTGTGATTGAGTTCCAGGGCAGTTGGGAGGGTTACTTACCGTTGGCGGAGTTTGCATATAACAACAGTTACCAGTCTAGCATTCAGATGGCACCTTACGAGGCATTATATGGTCGTAGGTGTCGTACTCCTTCGTGTTGGACTGAGTTAGATGAGTGGCATATACTGGGCCCTAAATTGATTTCTGATACTGAAGATAAAGTTAGACTGATTCGGGACCGACTGAAGGCGACAACTGACAGAAAAAGTCTTATGTAGATCTGAAGCGTAAGGAAATTGAGTATTCTTTGGGGGATTTGGTATTTCTTAAGGTCTCGCTATGGAAGAAAATACTGAGGTTTGGTCAGAAGGGCAAGTTAAACCCTAGATTTATTGGGCCTTATCGTATTTTGAGGCGTGTGGGACTGGTTGCCTATCAGCTTAAGTTACCTCCAGAGTTGGATCAGATACATGATGTGTTCCATGTTTCTATACTAAGGCAATATCGCTCTGATCCCACACACATTGTTTCGACTGAGGAGATTGAGGTTAGACCAGACCTGACTTTCGAGGAAGAATCGATTCAGATTTTAGACCGTGATGTAAAAGCTCTGAGGAGGAAGTCAATTCCACTTGTTAAGGTGTTATGGCATAATCACAGTTCTGAGGAAGCTACTTGGGAACCTGAAGAGGCGATGCGACAACAATACCCTCATTTATTTTGATCAGCTAAATTTTGAGGCCGAAATTTTCTTTTAGGGGGTAGAGTTGTAACGTCCCAAAATTTGGGGTATTTAACTTTGTATATTACGTTGCGTATATATGAGCTTACTTCAGTGGTTGGGTGTCCTGCGGAGTGTGTTAGTGGTCTGAGGTTCGAATCCCTGCTTATGTAGAATTTTAGTTTTTCACTTGAGTTAACAGTGTTACCTGTTGATGTGGTTCTTAAATAAACGTGGTAGGGATGTGTCAAAAATAGATTGCTGGTAAAGGGGTTAGAGGCGTGATTTCTTCTGCAAGGTGACCTGGGTTCGAGTGCTTTTGTGCGCAAGGAGACTAATATTTTTGCCAAAGTGGGCGGCAAGAGGTTATGTTTCAGTAAAAGTCTAAGTTATGGGAAGGTTGGAGAGATTTTACGAGTGGTGGGGGAAGAAAAGTTAGGAGATTTGGAAGGGATTGGGATTGTGTTCGGTGGGAGTGATGTGGGGAGTGATTCAAGGAGAAAATTAAGGGAAGTTAGGTGAGTGTGATAGTAGTGGCCAAATGTGGGAGTTCCTTTGGTGCTAATTCGGTTTTAGCTAGGGGATTGTCGAAACTGAGAGGGTTTTTGGGTTTCATTTTGGTAACTGTTATTTTTTTGCAACTCTTCTCTCTTTTTCCTCTCTTTCAGGTTTTTACAATTGGGGATTCCTTTCGTTGGTTTCTGAAGACGAGTGCATTATTGATTGTGCCTTTCAGCTTTTGGGTAGTTGCATTTTTTTCATTCTCTCTCTCATCTCGACTCAAGTGGCTACCCTATTTGGCCAAATATCTTGTACCTTCTTAGCCTCCAAATCTCTTCGGTTTAGTTTGGGATAATCGGTTAATCCCTTCTCTTCTTCCCTCGCCTCTCAAGTGCACTGAATCTTATTCTTGCACTTACCACTTTGAGTGCCGAACCCTTCTTGTGCTTTTTTGCTGATCTTGGTGGTAAGTATTGCAATTGTAACTTTGTTTTGTGCACTTCTTTCCCATACTGCTGAACCTTCGATTCTTTCTTTTAACACTCTCTTTTCTGGCCGATAGTTTTTAGGGAAGCGTTGAGCTTATGTTGCCTTTTGGTGTTGGCATTCGGTGGGGGGAAACTGTGTAATGATTGTTTCCTTTCACTCATAGTTTTGCGTCTTGGTAAGTGGTTCAGTTTGTTTAAATGGTTAATTTTTAGATTGTTACTTAACAAGATTAGATCCTTATGCAGATTCTTGATATGGAGTGGTTGGTCGCTAGCTTAAGGGAGGAGTAAACCCTACTTGCTATATCAAGGTAAGGGAATGGATCGATTAGGGTTTTAAATGTTATTAAGAGGAGGTTAACCCTATCGATTTAAGGACTAACATTATATCATACTTGGTTCTAGGTTGACGTTGTGGAGATTTGCTCACTCATCACGAAAAGGTGTGTAATCACACTGTTTCTATCGCTAAACGGAAAAAGCAAAAAGTCTGTTATCATCGATACCACGCGGGTGTACGCTCGTCTGTGTGGTTGTTAAGCATTTCGGGTGCGAGTATGTGATTGTAGAGACCACCACGAGCAATCACATGGGTGTAGGTCATTGTGGCCCACGGTGGGCCTTAATGGGCCGTGTGGGCCCCACGAGCTCATAGACCCTACACGGGCAAACCGCATGAATGTGTAGAAACTCTTGGGCCAGCTGTGTTGAGTACGCAACCAAGGCCATTATTTGGGATTAATGGGCCACACGAGCTTATGGATCCACATCGGTCGTATGGTGGGCTTGGGCCCATTTGTGTTGTTTAACTGTTTAAGGTTGCACGAGACGACTATGGACCTACTGTAGGGTCAGTAGGTGTACCTAAACCCTAATTAGTAAAATGATTATTTTACCCCTATGAGGTAAGTGACCAAAATACGCCTATGTAATGTATGACTGTTTGAGCATGCCATTCTTATCGTATGTACATTCATAATATGTTGCATTGCATGGGGTGGGATGTATATATTGTATTGGAGGAAGTGTACTGAAAGGCTATAAGCTTATTACTAGTAGCTCTACTGCAAATACTATTAGTGCCGAAATCGGTACTTTATTCTGGAGTGTAGGGATGGGTGGGTCGATTTATTCCCCACATGGAGTGTAGGGCTGGACGGAGTGGAGTGTAGAGGATGGTTGGGTAGGTTTTCATTGTGCATTACTGATATTGTACTATAACGGGCTAAGGCCCACACTGATATTACCACTGGTATAGGCTTAAGCCCAAACTATTCAGATACTGTATGTTTGACTGCTCTTTAGCTAGGGATTACACACTGAGTTTCATACTCACCCCTTTTCTACTTAACTGTGCAGGTAATCCTTAGATAGATCGGTGTTGCGAGGATCCGGTGATGGCCACACCACTGCTTCTGTTTTCTTTAATTTACTACTGGATTTCATTTTGGGTTATGTAATAAGGCCTCTTTAATTTTCTTGTTTAAATTTGGGTTTCGGTTATTATGATTTATACCTATTGAGAACGTAAGTGCGATTTTCTAAAACGATAACTGTTTTAAAAACACTACGTCGTCGCAACGCTTTTGAAACGATGTCACAACAATAAGAGTTTTAAAAGGAATGAGAATTTTACATGAATAACGAATAAGCTAGAATAATTTGAGAACTAACAAAGAGGCTTCTCATTTCCAAACGGATTCCCATCAAGAACAAGTTTTCGAAAAGCACTTCAATGTGACATCACAAATTCGGCCATAATGTCTAGGCCGGGTTTGGGGTGTTACAATCCAAATTCATATGTTTGTAAAATTACTCTTTTGACCCTAAACTTTTGAATTTCTTTTCTATTTAGTCCTTAGCTCATAAAAGTGAAAATTCATGAAATTCAACCACAAGTCATTAAAGCTAAATATCAATTAGGTTCCTAACAAGCCCTATATTTCATTTAACTCACAATTTCAACATGTATAGTTTTTTATTTTTCAATTAAATCCCTATTTGCCAATTTCATAAAAAAATCACTTAACAAAAGTTGTTTATCTATTCACAACTAACCATTTTCTTCCATAAAACATAAAAAATCTTATACATTCATCAATGGAAAAATCATAATAGTTTGACAGTTTCACAAATTAGTTCATGGACTAGCTAGATTAAGCTACAATGATCCAAAAAAACATAAAAATCATTAGAAACGGGAAAAAAATACATACCAATCTAGCAAGGAATTTGTTGCTGCAAGATCAAGCTCAACAATGGTTTCAAGAAGCCCTAATTTACGGTTCTTAATTGAAGAAATAAAGATGATACTTGTTTTGTTTTATTTAATTATCATTTACTTACCATTTACCTTTATAACCTTTTAATTTATTATAAATTTGAAAAACACAAAGCCATCATATTCCACTATCAATATTTATGGTCTAATAACCACATAAGGACCTATATTTTAAGGTTTCATAGCTATTTAATACCTTTAGCCACTAGAACTCAACTTTTGTACTTTTCATGATTTAGTCTTTTTTATCAAATTGAACACGTAAATGGTTAAATTTCTTAACGAAATTTTCATACGACGCTACTATCATGCTTTAATCATTAAAATATTAATAAAATAAATATTTCAATGTTAGATTTCTGGTCCCGAAACCACTGTTTCGATTTCACTAAAAACAATTGTTACAATTCCCCCTAAAGAAATTTTCATCCTCGAAAATTCTTACCAGAAAAGAGGTTCGAATATTGCTTACTCATAGCTTTGTCAGGTTCCTAGGTAACTTCTTCTATTCTGTTTCGTTGCTAAAGAACTTTTACTAAAACTATTTTCTTATTTCTCAATTCTTTCACCTTTTGTGCCAGAATTCTGAGCAGTTCCTCACTGTAGAACATATCAAGCTGAATCTCGACATCCGTCAGGGAGATAACATGTGAAGGGTTAGATTAGTACCGTCGTAACATAGACACATGAAAGATACAATAAATCTTTTCAAATTCTGACAGTAAAGCTAATCGATACGCAAAAGGTCTGATTCTTTCAGTGATCTCATACGGTATGATAAATCACGGATTTAACTTTCCTTTGCGACTGAACTGAAGAACTTTCTTCTAGGGAAACACTTTCAGGAATAGTTTGTTGCCAATTTGAAATTCAATATATTTACACTTAAGATCCGCATATGATTTCTGTCGATCTGAAGCTTCTTTCAAACTATCTCAAATTATTTTTACTTTTTCTTCAGTCTCACGAATTAAATCAACCTCGTGTATCTTTTTTTCACTGAGATCAGTCCAATATAACGAAGTTTGACATTTACAACCATACAAAGCTTCATACAATGCAATCTTTATTCTTGATTGAAAACTATTATTGTAGCCAAATTCAACTAATGGTAAATATTTCTCCTAGTTGCCTTTAAACTCTAATATGTATTACTCGGACTGACCATCGGTCTGAGGATGAAATGCAGTGCAAAAATGCAACCGCACACCTAGAGCTTCCTGTAACCTTCTCCAGAAGCGTGATGTAAATCATGGATCTCTATCCGAGATGATGGAAATTGGCGCCTCGTGTAATCTGACAATCTTAGAAACGTATAACTCAACTAATTTCTCAAGGGAGTAATCTGTATAAATCATGTTGACTTCTTCAAACGATCAACGACAACCCAAATAACATCTTTCTTTCTCAAAGATTAGGGTAAACCCGATACACAGTCCATAGTAACTCGATCCCATTTCCACTTTGGTATCATCACTAGCTACAATAAACTAGAAGGTACCTGATGTTAAGCTTTAACTTGCTGACATACTAAACATCTCGATACAAAGTCAGAAATCTCACATTTCATTCTCGGCCACCATTACATCTGTTTCAAATCATTGTACATCTTATTACTTCCCTGATGAACAGACAACTTACCACTATGAGCTTCGTGCAAGATCCTCCGAATGAGCTCTAGATTCTTCGATTCACAAATTCTACCTCTGAATAATAAGTAATCATCAGATCCAATATGAAATTCGAGGTCAGAAGTTGACTCACTTTGTTCTCGTTTAGCTTGTAATACGTCCTCACACTTCTAAGCCTCGCACATCTTCTCTAAAAACATCAGTCTAGCTTCCAACTCGACTAAGATTGAACCATCATCAGATAATGTCAGTAACGTATTCATCTCTTGTAAAGAAAATAAAGACTTTTTACTCAGAGAATCAGCAACTACATTCACTTTACCGGGATGATAATCAATGATCAAATCATAATCTTTTAATAGTTCGAGCCACTTGCGCTGCCTTAGGTTCAAATATTTTTGTGACATCAGATACTTTAAACTCTTATGATCGGTAAATACATGAAATTTTTTTCCATACAAATGGTGTTGCCAAATTTTCAATGCAAACACGATAGTTGTCAACTCTAAGTCATGTATCGAATAATTCTTTTCATGTGGCTTTAACTGTCTAGAAGCGTAAGCTATTACTTTGCCTTCCTGCATCAAAACATAGCCTAAACCATTTAAAGATGCATCACTAAAAATAAAAAAATTCTTTACCTGATTCAGGATGAACTAGAACGGTTGTCTCAGTTAATAGTGCTTTCAACTGATGAAAACTTTGCTGACACTTCTTGAACCATTCGTGTAACAACTTGATTTAGACCTAGTCGGAATAGTGGTTTTGAGACCACAAATCCAAGTCAAAAAATATTTTAATAGTATTTTTCGTGTTTACAGTATGTGGTTGAAAGTTTTGTATGGAAAGTTTATCATTTGTATGCTTAATTTGCGAAAATGACCTAATCGCGTAAAATGCATAAGTGACTAGTTATTTGTTAAAGTGCTAAATTGTTATGTTTCATTAAATGTGGGGTCCTTATATTGTTATAAAACCATTAGCTTAATGGATGGACAAATATGTCCTTAGTTGGTGGATTTTTAATGTATGTTCATTAAGGGTAAATTTGGAATTTGATTATATAAGCTTAATTAATTAAAGCAAAACAAAAATTTTTGTTCATACTTTCTCACTATTGTCGAAAATCAAAAGAAAGAAAGCCAATTTTGTGGTTATATGGTTTCGGCACTTTGATTGGTGATTAAGGTGTGGATTTTGTTCAATTTTTGATAATTTTTACGTTTTTGTGATTGTTGCTTAGTGTTCTATCAAGCCCATATCTCAATTTCTGAATTTGATTATGATTTTAAGATATGCTATTGATGAAATTATGAGTTTTATGAAGTTTGATGATAGCATATGGAAGCTTGATGTTGGGTTACCATGGTTTGTCTTTGAATTTTTGATAAATTTGAGTAATTTGGGCTAAATTATGAAAATGAGAAATTGAGGGACTAAAATAAGAAATAAATAAAATATGTGAGCTTATATGAACACTATGAAAATTCAAAAAAGCATGGGTATATGGAAATTTTGTATATTTTGTGATTTTTGTGATTAGGGACTAAAGTGTTAAAATGTGAAAATGTGAGGGCTAATTTTTAAAATGCCCTAAATGTGTGTTTATGGATTGGTTTGAATGATTTGTTGAATAAAAGGGTTAAATTTGAATTTATATAGATCAAGAACAAAAGAAAACGGAATTAGATCAGGAGAAGTCGAAAGTCGTCGAGTAGTCAACTTCGTTCATTCGAATCCGTACGAGGTAAGTCGATATACAAATAAATGTGTTTGAATCAATTTTTTTATCCTTATATTCTATTGAAATGAAATGAATGGCTTGGAAGATGAATATGAATGGCTTGGAAGATGAATATGTGAAATTGTGAATGCATCGATAGTGTTTCGACGTCCAAAAAGTCCCGTACGAACCATAGGAATAGTTAGAATACATATGTCATGACATAGGATCCGATACGTGTTTTTGTGAAATACCATGTCTGGAACGTTGGCTTCGACTTATGATTTATGTGTAAGACAATGTCTGGAACATCGGCATCGTATTTGATTTTGTGTAAGACCCAGTCTGGGACAGTGGCATCGATATTTGATTACATGTAAGACCACGTCTGGGTCGTTGGCATTGTATGAGCTTTCTGAGCTATCTGAGTATCTTTATTGATTCTAAACAGTTCAACTGCATTCCGAGAAATTAATGGATATGAGAATGTGTACCCAAATACATGTACGTTTGAAATGTACATTATGATTAAGAATGAAAGGTAAGTATATGTTTATATGTGGACATATGAAATATGTATGAATTATATGAGTATGAAATGTGTTATGTGTAAGAGACTTATGAACAATTGAGTTATATGAGAATTATGGATATGTAGTTATTTTTTGCCATGAACTATATGAATGAAATGGTTTAGAAATGTGTTATGTGATGAGTTTATTTGTATATGGCTTACTAACCTTTTAAGAGCTTACTTTGTATGTGTTTGTAATATCCTGATTTTGGGCCTAGTCGGAATAGTGGTTTTGTGACCACAAAATCTGAGATAGAAATAATTATTTTATAATTATTTTGATGTTTATGATATGATTGCATGATTGTGTGAAATTTTCGTGAAGAAATTTTATGCATAAAGTGCTTAAATTGAAATTAGGGACTAAATCGAATAATTTGCAAAACTTGCATTCTAGAAGTTTCTAGTATGAAATTGTTATGAAATATTAATTAGAAGGTCTTAAATAGAAATTTTACCAATTTCTAAGTTTATGGACAAAAATTGGACATGGATGGAATTTTTGGAAAGTTTAGTAGTAAGGGCATTTTGGTCATTTAGGGGTAAAATGAATTAAAATACAAAATTAAAAGCCAATTTTGCTCATCTTCAACCCCATGGCCGAATATAGCAAGGAGAAACCATGGCTAGGGTTTTTCAAGCTTCCAAGCTCGATTGTAAGTCCATTCTAGCCCCGTTTTTCAAGTTCTTTACATTTTTGGAGTCCCGGTAGCTCGATTTAGCTTATGCTAGCAATAATTTAACCTAGGGTTTGTATTTGGAAAAATACCCATAGGTGAAATTTGTATATTTTGGTGTTTTATGATAGAATATGAGGTTTTAAATTATGTTAGACAACTTGTGCTACTCGGTTTTAAGTGAAAACGAGCAAAAAGGGCTTAATCGGTAAAAATACCTAATAGTCATAAGTACATGTTAGAGTGAGAATTTGATGTTGCCATAGAAGGGAAAAATGATCAGCATGTCATAAAAGATAACAAAATAGGCTGGAGTTTAATTTACGAGCTTTGGGGAAAAAGTGTAAATATGTAAAAGTTTAGGGGCAAAATTGTAATTTTTCCAAAATATGATTTTGGGTCAATTTGAATAATGTGAGTCCTAATTAGACTATATTTTAAATGATAGAGAAAGGAAAACTGAAATTCGGGCTAAAATGGGGAAAATACCAAGTTGTGGACGAAATGGTAAAAGTAGCCATTTTCGCATACTAGGTAAGTTCATATGTAAATGTTGGTAACATAGTTATTATTTTAAATGTTTTTATGTTATTAAAATGATATGATAATTATTATGAAATATTATACTCGTGATAATTGTTTGATAATATGTCAAATTATGTGATATACTTGGAAAATGTGAAATACTACTAGAGTATTGGTATCGGTATTCCGTAGAAGATGGTTGAGACACATGATTGGGAAAAAGGTCCCGTTGAACCTTAGGAATGGACTAGGATACAAGTGACATGTCACTGGGATATTTGGGCATCCGAACTCGTTGAGTTGAGTCCGAGTTCACTTATGGATGCGAATGTCCGAACTCGTTGAGTTGAGTCCGAGTTCGTGAAATGTAACTAGGCATCCGAGCTCGTTGAGTTGAGTCCGATTTCACTTATGGATGCGAACGCCCGATCTCGTTGAGTTGAGTCCG
Source organism: Gossypium longicalyx (assembly GCA_025698465.1). Taxonomy (NCBI): domain Eukaryota; kingdom Viridiplantae; phylum Streptophyta; class Magnoliopsida; order Malvales; family Malvaceae; genus Gossypium; species Gossypium longicalyx. The sequence continues at coordinate 62,867,157 of CM046997.1, forward strand.
AGTTCGCTTATGAGCGGGTTACATAGTAGCTTGGCTACATATGTGGCACTTATGTGCAAACTTTCCATGTATCCGAATTATATTCCGATGTGTTCAACGGGTAAAGTTATACTCAAATGTAGGAATACTCAAGATGAAAGGGACGTATTGTGTTGACAAGCCAGCTCGAAAATCGGGAATGGTCAGAGGCACGCTTACACTATCCGTATACCATCTTGGCATAATGGCTTGTATATTTTGAGTATAGCATGTATAGCGTTATAATCATTTTGTATATATGGTCTTATGATATGGTTATTGAGTAGTATAAAAATGCTTGGTAATGATTAGCCATTGGAATGGCTAATTATGATCATATTTGGTGTTATGTATGTCAAATTGCTAGTTAATCCATGGAAACCATGAAATAGGTAAAATTTACCATAAAATAGATTCAGACAGCAGTAGTGACGTGAATTTGAAAAATCATTAAAAATAGTATAGATATAATTAGATGATGAATAAAATATGGAATTGAAGAATTATAAGTCTATTTTCATATGGAAGAAACGAAACAGGTATATGAGTTATATTTTATGAGATGTTTAAATTTTTGTGACACAGGGCCAGAGCAATTGCTGGATTCCCTTTTCTAAATTTGGAAATTCACCATAAATTGTATAAAAATAATTAGAAGTTATAATTTATATGTACAGATTTCTTGTTGAGTCTAGTTTTAAAAGAAACAAACTTCATAGTCATTTAAATTCTGTACAGAGAGATATCTGATTCGTAATACACAGAGGTCAGAGCAGTCAAACCCTGAAATAGGGGAGACTTTAACTAATAAAATGTACTAATTGGCCTAGCCAAAAATTCTAGAAAAAAATTAGTAAATATATATATGAGTCTATTTTCAGGGAAAATTGACGGAATTGGATTTCGAGTTATTTTTAAGCGAATGTGACGGAGTTAGCCAGCTTGTCTGGAATTTCTAAAATTAAATTGTTTGAAGTTGTTTAAGCAATGAATTAAGTCGGTTAACACCTCGTGTTCGACTCCGCAACGGTCTAAGTGCACGGGCGTTACATTTGGTGGTATCAAAGTAGGTTTAGTCGGTTCTCGGACTAACCTAGCATGTGTAAAAGTTTAGCTATACATGCCACTGATCTGTGATAGTGTGATGTCTTCCGACGCGTATGAGTACCGTCTTATTTAGACAGGGTACTCTCCAACCAAGCTGCGCCAACCATGTTCAATGTTATGTGAAGGTATTTGAGTAAAATTATGATTATGATAAGTATCGGTTCAGAAAAGTATGAATAAAGGTTTATGATACATATGTGATAAATATTCATATTTGCTTAATGCTCATATGATGTAGTGTATATGGCTTACTTGATAAGATGAACGGAATAAATAGAAAGTAGTAGAGGTATGAATAGAGGTCATAATATTATGATACGAATGAAAATGTCCTTGTCTTGATTTGGACGTCGAATGTTGATGAATGCTAATGATATATAATTTTTATGAGATAAAGGATTATAATGAAATGAACTTATCTGTGTTAAATTGTTGGACTGAATTATATGATTGTGATGATATGTACATGATGATGCACGAAATGAAAGTTATGATTGTGGTGCAAATATCTATGTTTGTTTGGCCTTATATGATGTCTTGAGCATGACTTAATTTAATTAAATGAATGGATAAGTAAAGCTATCTAGAAACATAGAATGTATGCATAAGTATATTGTCTAAATGGGACAATAGGAAAATTGGTGTAAGCCAACATGAATTAATGACATGATTTTGATGATGTTGCTATGATGATGGAAGTTGTGTCATATGTGTATGTATAAGAAAGTCAAGTCAGAGGTCCTACAACCCCTCCCCCTTACCGAAATGGTACTTATAATGGAATTTCATGAGATTTGTATTGAATAAGTTTCCGGTTGAGAACCCAAAGAGTTCAGTGATAGAATAATTATAAGTATGATCAGAGATTGAAAATGAGCTGATAAGTAAAGTAAGAGCCAGTAAAGTATCGGATTGACGCAAAGATTATTGGAATTATGCACTGTTCCAGTTAGAAAAGGAATTCTCCTTGGTAAACCGAATTACTCAGGTGCAAGGTCGAGAAAAGTGTAAATCAAAATTTATTCAGAACTGACCTTCTTTAGTGAATGGTTTAATATGAAATTTATGGCGGCAAAACTAGTTGGGGTAATAATATTTGAAATGTGAACTATCTGAGTGTGATAATTATGACTGGACAGATTTAGCAGTCTCTTTTGAGATGTTCTATGTGTTTACCCGTTCTCAGAAATATTTCTATGGCTATTGATCTTCTGAAGAAATTCTTGTTATATGGGAATGTCTTCTAATTTTTGGTGTTGGAGGAAAGCACTGGTAGTCTGATTGGTTTATAATTTATATTGCTCTATTTCATCGGGTATTCTATTTCATTTCGTCTGATAAGAATTGATGAGAGAATACATATGATATTATGATCCTGCTTTCTTCTACTTGATGCTTCATCCGATATATATGTATGGGAAGATATATTGTTCTTGTTATATTTGATTCCAAAGTGGGATTAAATGATGTTTTCTTTTGGACTTTCTTTCTTTGAAGAATTATCGGGTATTATTAGTATTTTCTCTATGAGTTTGGTTTTCGATTCTCGGTTTGGTTTTCGATTCTCCAGCATAGTATCGTATCTTGGGTTTCTTTATTCTGGATTTCTCTATTTTGGATTTCTTTATTCGGTTTTCTTGTTATCTTTGTTCCATAATTTGTCAATTATGACTCGTGTTCGAAGTGCGTTTTTAAGCTCGTGATAATCATGTCAAATATGACTATACTTCTAATTTGATCTTGATAATGTGGTGATTTTAGTATTGGGATTTTTTCTAATTTCTGTGTAAGGATTTGACATTAGTAAAGGCATAAGTGATAAACGCGCGAGTTTCAGTCGGTATGGTGAATTATCTATTTGAAAGATTTCATGTGACAATTATTTCAGGATTATTTTTCCCAAGTCTGATAATAGAATCTGATTTTGTACGGATAAAAGAGTAAATAGTCTGAACGAGAAGTGTATATTTATTAGAAAAAGTTTGATATTAGTTAAAGTCACTACAAATGATAAGGTTTTCATTTTGTGAAAGCTGAAAAGTTTATTACATGTTGACAAAGTTCGGATAGATGAGAATATTGGTAACCGAAGAGTCTGAACTAGACTAGTCTACATTGAGTAAAGACTTCCTGACTTTCAGTAATGTACTGTGGTATGAATTGTGATGTGTTTCAAGACAGTGAGGTAATGTGATAGTTTAGAGCATTCGATGTTACATAAAATCGGAGTTGTTAAAGGGGTTAAAGCTGAGCATTGGGATCTATCAAAATTATCCTTGTCAGTGTTGATATTGGGATGAAAATGAGAAGGATTATTCTTGAGGCCATATCAGAATTATTTCCATGGCAGAAAGAGGAAAATGTGATGTATCCTATTGTTAAATGTTTGGCGAGATCTATAAATCATATCTGTATTGAATGAATTCCTACTCATCAGGTTCATGGAATTTCAGGTCTATTTGATTGTTGGATTTCTTGGAATTCCGGTCTCCATTAATCAAGTTAAGATCCGGGTTTTATGTCATGATATCATGGGAAACTGAGAAAGGTTGAAAATTTAAGAACAGTTGAGAGTTGAGACTGTAAGCTTTCAGATCATATGAGAAATTAAAGAGATTTATTGGAGGTACAGTCTAAGTGAAAGTTCTTCGGCACTGAATATGAGATTAAAAGTGAAGACCACTTTTCAGGTAAGATTTTCGGGGATGAAAATCCCTAAAGGGGGGGAGAGTTGTAATATCCTGATTTTGGGCCTAGTCAGAATAGTGGTTTTGTGACCACAAAATCTGAGATAGAAATAATTATTTTATAATTATTTTGATGTTTATGATATGATTGCATGATTGTGTGAAATTTTCGTGAGGAAATTTTATGCATAAACTGCTTAAATTGAAATTAGGGACTAAATCAAATAATTTGCAAAACTTGCATTCTAGAAGTTTCTAGTATGAAATTGTTTTGAAATATTAATTAGGAGGTCTTAAATAGCAATTTTACCAATTTCTAAGTTTATGGACAAAAATTGGACATGGATGGAATTTTTGGAAAGTTTAGTAGTAAGGGCATTTTGGTCATTTAGGGGTAAAATGAATTAAAATACAAAATTAAAAGCCAATTTTGCTCATCTTCAACCCCATGGCTGAATATAGCAAGGAGAAACCATGGCTAGGGTTTTTCAAGCTTCCAAGCTCGATTGTAAGTCCATTCTAGCCCCGTTTTCAAGTTCTTTACATTTTTGGAGTCCCGGTAGCTCGATTTAGCTTATGCTAGCAATAATTTAACCTAGGGTTTGTATTTGGAAAAATACCCATAGGTGAAATTTGTGTATTTTGGTGTTTTATGATAGAATATGAGGTTTTAAATTATGTTAGACAACTTATGCTACTCGGTTTTAAGTGAAAACGAGCAAAAAGGGCTTAATCGGTAAAAATACCTAATAGTCATATGTACATGTTAGAGTGAGAATTTGATGTTGCCGTAGAAGGGAAAAATGATCAGCATGTCATAAAAGATAACAAAATAGGCTGGAGTTTAATTTACGAGCTTTGGGGAAAAAGTGTAAATATGTAAAAGTTTAGGGGCAAAATTGTAATTTTTCCAAAATATGATTTTGGGTCAATTTGAATAATGTGAGTCCTAATTAGACTATATTTTAAATGATAGAGTAAGGAAAACTGAAATTCGGGCTAAAATGGGGAAAATACCAAGTTGTGGACGAAATGGTAAAAGTAGCCATTTTCGCATACTAGGTAAGTTCATATGTAAATGTTGGTAACATAGTTATTATTTTAAATGTTTTTATGTTATTAAAATGATATGATAATTATTATGAAATATTATACTCGTGATAATTGTTTGATAATATGTCAAATTATGTGATATACTTGGAAAATGTGAAATACTACCGAGTATTGGTATCGGTATTCCGTAGAAGATGGTTGAGACACATGATTGGGAAAAAGGTCCCGTTGAACCTTAGGAATGGACTAGGACACAAGTGACATGTCACTGGGATATTTGGGCATCCGAACTCGTTGAGTTGAGTCCGAGTTCACTTATGGATGCGAATGTCCGAACTCGTTGAGTTGAGTCCGAGTTCGTGAAATGTAACTAGGCATCCGAGCTCGTTGAGTTGAGTCCGATTTCACTTATGGATGCGAACACCCGAGCTCGTTGAGTTGAGTCCGAGTTCGCTTATGGGCGGGTTACATAGTAGCTTGGCTACATATGTGGCACTTATGTGCAAACTTTCCATGTATCCGAATTATATTCCGATGTGTTCAACGGGTAAAGTTCTACTCAAATGGAGGAATACTCAAGATGAAAGGGACGTATTGTGTTGACAAGCCAGCTCAGAAATCGGGAATGGTCGGAGGCACGCTCACACTATCCGTATACCATCTTGGCATAATGGGTTGTATATTTTGAGTATAGCATGTATAGCGTTATAATCATTTTGTATATATGGTCTTATGATATGGTTATTGAGTAGTATCAAAATGCTTGGTAATGATTAGCCATTGGAATGGCTAATTATGATCATATTTGGTGTTATGTATGTCAAATTGCTAGTTAATCCATAGAAACCATGAAATAGGTAAAATTAACCATAAAATAGATTAAGACAACAATAGTGACGTGAATTTGAAAAATCATTAAAAATAGTATAGATATAATTAGATGGTGAATAAAATATGGAATTGAAGAATTATAAGTCTATTTTCATATGGAAGAAACGAAACAGGTATATGAGTTATATTTTATGAGATGTTTCAATTTTTGTGACACAGGGCCAGAGCGATTGCTGGATCCCCTTTTCTAACTTTGGAAATTTACCATAAATTGTATAAAAATAATTAGAAGTTATAATTTATATGTACAGATTTCTTCTTGAGTCTAGTTTTAAAAGAAACAAACTTCATAGTCATTTAAATTCTGTACAGAGAGATATCTGATTTGTAATACACAGAGGTCAGAGCAGTCGAACCCTGAAACAGGGGAGACTTTAACTAATAAAATGTACTAATTGGCCTAGCCAAAAATTCTAGAAAAAAATTAGTAAATATATATATGAGTCTATTTTCAGGGAAAATTGACGGAATTGGATTTCGAGTTATTTTTAAGCGAATGTGACGGAGTTAGCCAGCTTGTCTGGAATTTCTAAAATTAAATTGTTTGAGCTGTTTAAGCAATGAATTAAGTCTGTTAACACCTCGTGTTCGACTCCGACAACGGTCTCAGGTACGGGGCGTTACATTTGGTGGTATCAGAGTAGGTTTAGTCAGTTCTCGGACTAACCTAGCATGTGTAAAAGTTTAGCTATACATGCCACTGATCTGTGATAGTGTGATGTCTTCCGACGCGTATGAGTACCGTCTTATTTAGACAGGGTACTCTCCAACCGAGTTGCGCCGACTATATTCAATGTTATGTGAAGGTATTTAAGTAAAATTATGATTATGATAAGTATCAGCTCAGAAAAGTATGAATAAAGGTTTATGAGACATATGTGATAAATATTCGTATTTGCTTAATGCTCATATGATGTAGTGTATATGGCTTACTTGATAAGATGAACGGAATAAATAGAAAGTAGTAGAGGTATGAATAGAGGTCATAATGTTATGATACGAATGAAAATGTCCTTGTCTTGATTTGGATGTCGAATGTTGATGAATGCTAATGATATATAATTTTTATGAGATAAAGGATTATAATGAAATGAACTTATCTGTGTTAAATTGTTGGACTGAATTATATGATTGTGATGATTTGTACATGATGATGCACAAAATGAAAGTTATGATTGTGGTGCTAATATCTATGTTTGTTTGGCCTTATATGACGTCATGAGTATGACTTAATTTAATTAAATGAATGGATAAGTAAAGCTATCTAGAAAACATAGAATGTATGCATAAGTATATTGTCTAAATGGGACAATAGGAAAATTGGTGTAAGCCAACATGAATGAATGACATGATTTTGATGATGTTGCTATGATGATGGAAGTTGTGTCATATGTGTATGTATAAGAAAGTCGATTCAGAGGTCCTACAACCCCTCCCCCTTACCGAAATGGTACTTATAATGGAATTTCATGAGATTTGTATTGAATAAGTTTTCGGTTGAGAACCCAAAGAGTTCAGTGATAGAATAATTATAAGTATGATCAGAGATTGAAAAAGAGCTGATAAGTAAAGTCGAGCCGCCAAAGTATCGGATTGACGTAAAGATTATTGGAATTATGCACTGTTCCAGTTAGAAAAGGAATTCTCCTTGGTAAACCGAATTACTCAGGTGCAAGGTCGAGAAAAGTGTAAATCGAAATTTATTCAGAACTGACCTTCTTTAGTGAATGGTTTAATATGAAATTTATGACGACAAAACTAGTTGGGGAAATAATATTTGAAATGTGAACTATCTGAGTGTGATAGTTATGACTGGACAGATTTAGCAGTCTCTTTTGAGATGTTCTCTGTGTTTACCCGTTCTTAGAAATATTTCTATGGCTATTAATCTTCTGAAGAAATTCTTGTTATATGGGAATGTCTTCTAATTTTTGGTGTTGGATGAAAGCATTGGTAGTCTGATTGGTTTATAATTTATTTTGCTCTATTTCATCGGGTATTCTATTTCATTTCGTCTGATAAGAATTGATGAGAGAATACATATGATATTATGATTCCTGTTTCTTCTACTTGGTGCTTCATCTGATATATATGTATGGGAAGATATATTGTTCTTGTTATATTTGATTCCAGTGGGATTAAATGATGTTTTCTTTTGGACTTTCTTTCTTTGAAGAATTATCGGGGTATTCCGTATTTTCTCTATGAGTTTGGTTTTCGATTCTCCGGCTTGGTTTTCGATTCTCCAGCATAGTATCGTATCTTGGGTTTCTTTATTTTGGATTTCTCTATTTTGGATTTCTTTATTTGGTTTTCTTGTTATCTTTGTTCCATAATTTGTCAATTATGACTCGTGTTCGAAGTGCGTTTTTAAGCTCGTGATAATCATGTCAAATATGACTATACTTCTAATTTGATCTTGATAATGTGGTGATTTTAGTATTGGGATTTTTTCTAATTTCTGTGTAAGGATTTGACATCAGTAAAGGCATAAGTGATAAAAGCGCGAGTTTCAGTTGGTATGGTGAATTATCTATTTGAAAGATTTCATGTGACAATTATTTCAGGATTATTTTTCCCTCGTCTGATAATAGAATTTCTTTTTGTACGGATAAAAGAGTAAATAGTCTGAACGAGAAGTGTATATTTATTAGAAAAAGTTTGATATTACTTAAAGTCACTACGAATGATAAGGTTTTCATTTTGTGAAAGCTGAAAAGTTTATTACATGTTGACAAAGTTCGGATAGATGAGAATATTGGTAACCGAAGAGTCTGAACTAGACTAGTCTACATTTAGTAAAGACTTCCTGACTTTCAGTAATGTACTGTGGTATGAATTGTGATGTGCTTCAAGACAGTGAGGTAATGTGATAGTTTAGAGCATTCGATGTTACATAAAATCGGAGTTCTTAAAGGGGTTAAAGCTGAGCATTGGGATCTATCAAAATTATCCTTGTCAGTGTTGATATTGGGATGGAAATGAGAAGGATTATTCTTGAGGCCATATCAGAATTATTTCAATGGTAGAAAGAGGAAAATGTGATGTATCCTATTGTTAAATGTTTAGCTAGATGTATAAATCATATCTGTATTGAATGAATTCCTACTCATCAGATTCATGGAATTTTAGGTCTCTTTGATTGTTGGATTTCTTGGAATTCTGGTCTCCATTAATCAAGTTAAGATCCGAGTTTTATATCATGATATCATGAGAAACTGAGAAGGGTTGAAAATTTAAGAACAGTTGAGAGTTGAGACTGTAAGCTTTCAGATCATATGAGACATTAAAGAGATGTATTGGAGGTACAGTCTAAGTGAAAGTTCTTCGGCACCGAATATCAGATTAAAAGTGAAGACCACTTTTTTGGTAAGATTTTCGGGGACGAAAATCCCTAAAGGGGGGGAGAGTTGTAATATCCTGATTTTGGGCCTAGTCGGAATAGTGGTTTTGTGACCACAAAATCTGAGATAGAAATAATTATTTTATAATTATTTTGATGTTTATGATATGATTGCATGATTGTGTGAAATTTTCGTGAAGAAATTTTATGCATAAAGTGCTTAAATTTAAATTAGGGACTAAATCGAATAATTTGCAAAACTTGCATTCTGGAAGTTTTTAGTATGAAATTGTTTTGAAATATTAATTAGGAGGTCTTAAATAGCAATTTTACCAATTTCTAAGTTTATGGACAAAAATTGGACATGGATGGAATTTTTGGAAAGTTTAGTAGTAAGGGCATTTTGGTCATTTAGGGGTAAAATGAATTAAAATACAAAATTAAAAGCCAATTTTGCTCATCTTCAACCCCATGGCCGAATATAGCAAGGAGAAACCATGGATAGGGTTTTTCAAGCTTCCAAGCTCGATTGTAAGTCCATTCTAGCCCCGTTTTTCAAGTTATTTACATTTTTGGAGTCCCGGTAGCCCGATTTAGCTTATGCTAGCAATAATTTAACCTAGGGTTTGTATTTGGAAAAATACCCATAGGTGAAATTTGTGTATTTTGGTGTTTTATGATAGAATATGAGGTTTTAAATTATGTTAGACAACTTGTGCTACTCGGTTTTAAGTGAAAACGAGCAAAAAGGGCTTAATCGGTAAAAATACCTAATAGTCATAAGTACATGTTAGAGTGAGAATTTGATGTTGCCATAGAAGGGAAAAATGATCAGCATGTCATAAAACATAATAAAATAGGCTGAAGTTTAATTTACGAGCTTTGGGGCAAAAGTGTAAATATGCAAAAGTTTAGGGGCAAAATTGTAATTTTTCCAAAATATGATTTTGGGTCAATTTGAATAATTTGAGTCCTAATTAGACTATATTTTAAATGATAGAGCAAGGAAAACTGAAATTCGGGCTAAAATGGGGAAAATACCAAGTTGTGGACAAAATGGTAAAAGTAGCCATTTTCGCATACTAGGTAAGTTCATATGTAAATGTTGGTAACATAGTTATTATTTTAAATGTTTTTATGTTATTTAAATGATATGATAATTATTATGAAATATTATACTCGTGATAATTGTTTGATAATATGTCAAATTATGTGATATACTTGGAAAATATGAAATACTACCGAGTATTGGCATCGGTATTCCGTAGAAGATGGTTGTGACACATGATTGGGAAAAAGGTCCCATTGAACGAATGGATTAGGATACAAGTGACATGTCACTGGGATATTTGGGCATCCAAACTCGTTGAGTTGAGTCCGAGTTCACTTATGGATGCGAATGTCCAAACTCGTTGAGTTGAGTCTGAGTTCGTGAAATGTAACTAGGCATCCGAGCTCGTTGAGTTGAGTCCGATTTCACTTATGGATACGAACGCCCGAGCTCGTTGAGTTGAGTCCGAGTTCACTTATGGGCGGGTTACATAGTAGCTTGGCTACATATGTGGCACTTATGTGCAAACTTTCCATGTATCCAAATTATATTCCGATATGTTCAACGGGTAAAGTTCTACTCAAATGGAGGAATACTCAAGATGAAAGGGACGCATTGTATTGACAAGCCAGCTCGGAAATCGGGAACGGTCGGAGGCACGCTCACACTATCCATATACCATCTTGGCATAATGGCTTGTATATTTTGAGTATGGCATGTATAGCGTTATAATCATTTTGTATATATGGTCTTATGATATGGTTATTGAGTAGTATAAAAATGCTTGGTAATGATTAGCCATTGGAATGGCTAATTATGATCATATTTGGTGTTATGTATGTCAAATTGCTAGTTAATCCATGGAAACGATGAAATAGGAAAAATTTACCATAAAATAGATTTAGATAGCAGTAGTGACGTGAATTTGAAAAATCATTAAAAATAGTAGAGATATAATTAGATGATGAATAAAATATAGAATTGAAGAATTATAAGTCTATTTTCATATGGAAGAAACAAAACAGGTATATGAGTTATATTTTATGAGATGTTTAAATTTTTGTGAAACAAGGCCAGAGCGATTTCTAGATCCCCTGTTCTAACTTTGGAAATTCACCATAAATTGTATAAAAATAATTAGAAGTTATAATTTATATGTACAGATTTCTTATTGAGTTTAGTTTTAAGAGAAACAAATTTCATAGTCATTTAAATTCTGTACAGGGAGATATCTGATTCGTAATACACAGAGGTCAGAGCAGTCGAACCCTGAAACAGGGGAGACTTTAACTAATAAACTGTACTAATTGGCCCAGCCAAAAATTCTAGAAAAAAATTAGTATGTAGATATATGAGTCTATTTTCAGGGAAAATTGACGGAATTGAATTTTGAGTTTTTTAACCCGAGATATGAATTTTTAAGCGAATGTGACGCAGTTAGCCAGCTTGTCTGGAATTTCTAAAATTAAATTGTTTGAGCTGTTTAAGCAATGAATTAAGTCTGTTAACACCTCGTGTTCGACTCCGTTACAGTGTTTGCATTGTTTTATAGATATCGAAGCTACTGGGAGCTCAAAGATCGTCAAAAATCTTCACCGCACTATCAAACTCAATTTTGGTACCTTTTGAAAATGTATATATTGAAGTATGGCACGTATAGGCTAGAAGTTTGTGAATATGTTTGGTAATGTGTATATCTAGCCATGTGATATGGCTTGGTTTTGGTTATAATCATGAATGTCTTTTGAGCATAAACTATGTGATGCAATAATGCTCATAGGATGTGTTAATGAATGACCTAGTGATAAATGGTCAATTTGGTAAGTTGTAAGTTTTGGTTGTGAATTGGTTGAAAATTTGATACAAAATGTTTTGGTTTTGATGCTTGTAGGGAGGACCCTTAAGAGGTGACATTTTGGCCTTGTAAATAGCCTATTTTTGACCACACGAGTAGGGACATGGGCGTGTGTCACTACTGTGTTGCTCAAAGGCTATTTCGAAATGAGCCTGGGCAGACCACACACACACGGGTGTGTGCCAAGCCGTGTGGCCAAGTCAATTTCGAGCACGAGCTAGAGACACAGGTGTGTGACTGGTTGTGTGACTCAAGTAAGTAGCCTCCCTAATTTTGACACGGCCTGGCACACGGACGTGTCTTGTGGTCGTGTGGACAAGTCAGTATGTATGCCCTGTTTTGCCACAGCCTAGACACATGCACATGTCTAATAACGTGTGAGGCACACGGCCAGTTCACACGGGCGTGTGACCTTTATAACTTAGAAAAATGTTTAAGTTTCTAAAAATTTTGTATGCGTTCAATTTAGTCCTGACCCCTTTCTAAAGCATGTTTAAGGTCTCGTTGACCTATGTAAGGGACTCTGTATTGATGTATGACCTATGATGCTATGATTGTAAAGATCCAAAAATCCCGAAACCCAAAAATCCTAAAATCTTGAATTTTTCTTTTTGTGCTTAGCAGTTCCGGTTAAGTGTTAATTACGTGATGGTAGGTCTTGGTCAAGGTTTGAGTTCGAATTTAGGGGTGGAAGAAATTATAGTTTAATTATTAAATGAATCAGGGTTGGCAAGTAAGTGGGCTTTTAAATAAAAATAGGGAAAAATGACACCAAAAAACCTTGTGGAGGAGTGGCTAAGTGACGCCACTTAGGGAGTAGGGAGGTGGCGTTAGTAGCTAGCAAGGAGATCCAAGGTTCGAATCCTAGCTTAGTATTTTTAGAAGTTTAATTTTGGCCTTCAAGAAGGATGGAAGTGGCATAAAGATGGACTCCAAGGGGAGTGTTCAGAAGAGAAAACTAAGGAAAAGATCAAGGGGTTATCAGGGAGAAAAATGAGGAGATGAGAAGGGAGATGTAACACCCTGAATTTGGGCCTAGAAGTAATGGGCCTTGGGTTTGGGATCAGTTAGAAGGCGAGTGGAATAAAAGAAATGTGTTTAAATATTTTATAATTGTGTGTTTAGTTTAATTGTTAAGTAATTTAGGAAGGGTAGGAAGTGTAGGAAAAGTCTTGGGTTCAATCCAGGGCTTTAGTAAAATTTTGCATTTTTTCTAAAGAACCCTAAACATTAAGTGGAAGGCTAATTAAAAAGGCCTGGTAAAATTTGACACAAGGAAGCATGTGGCCTAGTGGCAAAAGGCGTGGGTAGTAAGTAGGAGGTCCAAGGTTCAAGTCTTGGCCTTGGTAAAAAAATTTTATTGCGCATAAGATTTGTAGGGAAGCTAGCGTTTAGGCTTTATAAATATGTTAGGTGGAAATTGAACACAAGGATGCACTTGGTCCAGTGGCATGATGGCATTAGGAGTAAGGAGAGGTGTTGGGTTCAAGTTGCAGCATGAGCAAAAGTTGTGGGGTTTTTTTAGACAACTTAGAGGTCGGCAGAAAGGCTTTATAATTAATTGGGGAAGAGAAACAACACAAAGAAGCTTGTGGCTTGGTGGCAAAGGACGTATAGTGCAGCCAAGAGATTAGGAGTTTGAATCTAAATGGTAGCAAATATTTTTAGGATAACCTGGTTGCGGGTTAATAGGCCTTAAAAATAGTTAGAGACGGAATATGGCATAAGAGCGCCTGCAGTGCAGTGGCATGAAGTGTGCTACGATTATGAGAGGGAGGAGGTTCGAATCTCAGGTCTAGCAAAGGTTTAAATTTTTATTCTTTAAACTGAGGCTTAGGCATATAAGCCTTATAATTAATTGTGACCGAATAGTAGCATAAGAAAGGATGTGGTGTAGTGGCCTGCAGTGTGTTGGGAGGTAAAGTAACCTTGAGGTCTGGAGTTCAAGTGGTGGCGCGCGCAAAGGGAGAATTTAATTTTTGCTACTCAAGTGTTGTACGGTGGAAGCATTTTAATGCAATTCAAATTGGAATTTTTGGCTAAAATCAAAGGGATTAGGATGAGGATTAAGTGTAGATATGATGGTGATAAAATTGAAGAATTTAAAGGGAATTATCTTGACGAGTTTACATCGATTGAGGAGTGTAGGTGTATTTTTATTTATTTATTTATTTTTAGTATAAATATGTGTGTCGTATGGGCAAGTAAGGGCATTTGTTGTTTTGTGTGCTTCAGTCGCATATCACCTCCTCTTTTCTTTAAGCCAAACTCTTGATCTTTTCTTCCCTGTTTTAATTGAATCAACCTCTTCCCTCTTCAACTTAGCCGACTGTTTCTTTTTCATTTAAAAGACGACTCATACACTTTGGGGGTTTGATTTCCTGTTGACAAGCGATCTCGCAATCAGTACGTGAATTAGATCTTCTTCGGCTTTTGTTAAATATTTCTAAGTTCTTTCATTTCTACACTCTTAAAAGCTAATTTTTATTTATTCTTTCCAAAACTTTCGTTAACCTACGGTTTCTCTATTTATTTATTTTTTTCCTCTCATTCAAGAGTGTGATCATTGATGGAAAAAGGGGGATCTAGCAGAGAGGTTGGGATAGAGGCTCCCAAGTTTAAACGACATAAGGTGTCAACCGTTAGGGACTTTCCGCCTGGATATGGAAGGGGAACTACGTCAGATTTCGAGTTACATAGACAGATCACAGTCGATCAATCTAGTCAAGGCAGGTATAGGTTATTCTTCGGTAAGTAGTGGATTTATTTTGAATTAATGAGATGTGACTGATGGAGTATAACGTTGAATATAGGTTCGGGTTATTATGAGTACTTAATACTCCAGGTGATAAGGTGTGCACTTCTACCCTATAATAACTTGATATAAAGCCGAAGGTGTGTACATACATTGCACACACAAGTAGATCGGCAAAAGCTAAAAAGCCGAAAGTTTGACAGCGGTAGTCTTGCGAGTGCGCGAACACTCGTGAGGAGAAAACCGATAGGTTTGCTGAGGCCCACGAGCGATTCCGTGGACTTGGGTTGTTATCTGGCCAAATAGGCCGGAATGGGCTAAAATGGGCCAAATGGGCTGTTGGGCCCATAATAGGCAAAACATTGATAATTGATGCTATGTGATAGAAAGTTTGTATGTGAGCATGAATATGGATGTGATTGGGCCTAACGGGCCATATAAATGTGATTTGGGCCTAATGGACCATATACAGGTGATTTGGGCCTAATGGGCAAATGAAAATGATTGGGCTTAATAGGCCAGATATAGGTATCTGAATTTGTTTGGGTCTTGTAAGGGGTTTTGGTCCTAGTATATGATCACTACATAAGACTTAATTAAATTATTAAAGACCGTGGACAAGCCATAGGGTTAAGATGTGGCAACGGGTATATGCATGTCTAGGATTTGATCTAGGGAGAGCTTGGTACTTAAGTGGTCTTAATGACTCACCTCCTCTTCTCTGGAATCCTACCTGGTGAATAGTATTCGTTCATCTTAGCTCGCGGGACTTGTTAACGGGACAAGCCAAGTGAAAACCGTACTTAAGGGAAATTTACCAAAACGCCCCTAAGAACAAAAATGACCGAATTACCCCTAGGTGCTGAATGTAAGTTTTATGGATGTGACATGCATACATATGATATTCTACTTAGGTTGCATATGGGCTGGGAATTATGGAACGAATGAAGTATATGAGGATCGCATGGTTGCTTGACAATCATGGATCCACCGACAGCTTTTAAAACTCAATGTGTAAATGAAGGTAGTTCCGCAACCGGGCTACCATGGTGTGTGGTTTGGGTGGGTCGATATTTATATCCCCACATGGTGTGATAGGGGACGGAGCTGGTGTGTAGCAGATGGATTATTGGGATGGGATTGCATTGTATGCATGATATTGTTCTGATATTATTGCGATGTGGGCTTTGGCCTAACTGAGGCTCATCTGGGATATGGCCCAAAGACCACCGTTATTGAATTGGGCTTTGGCCCAAAATGACTAATGATTGCTTTATACTCGTTGAGGGTTGTACACACTGAGTTTTTCGAAACTCACCCCCTCCTTCTAAACTTTTCAGGTGATCCTCAGTAGGCGGTTCGACGAATGGAGGGACTCGGAGGTGGCCAACTAGCATAAAAAGTTTAGACTTAGTCTTTATGTATTTTTTTAATATATTGACTTTAAATTATTTCTATTTGATTTGGGTTGTAGCAAGATCTTTCCTCTGGTTATTGTTTAAAATTATTAGGATTATTATCATTTTTAAGCTTTCTATTAATTAGAAGTAGAACGTGGTTTCCTAAACCATAACTATTTTTAAATACTACGTTTCCGCAACTCAATTTTTAAATGACGAGTTTTCATAAAATCATATGTTCTAAATAAAGCTTCCGTAAATTGAAAAGAGATTTTATAAAGTAATTAAGGTTTTTCATTTTAAGGAAGTGATTCCAATGAAAATAAGGTTTTCGCTAAAACATTTCAGTGTGACACACCAAATTCGGCCATAATGTATGGGTCGGGTTCGGGGTGTTACATTTAGTAGTATCAGAGCCAAGTTCAAAACTCGGGCTGTGAAATGGGCTTTGTTTTTGGGCTTTTAAAATTGTTTACAAATGATATTGAGGTGCTTTTAAAATATTCTATTGTGTGGCACACCGGGTCTCTGACGTCGAGCCAAGTAAGTTCTCTTACTACTGAATTATGTTGAACTAATATACTGCAATATATTTTAAGATATTGATTGTTTATATTCAATAGGATTTCCTTAGATATTAAATTGTATTAAAACATTTGAATCTGAATTTGATACTTATTTTGTGTATGTTTGAGAATATTTGCGATAGGTGGATGTTTTGGATATGAATTAAAATTATTAGGATCAGAGTGCGCAATGGTAGCGTAGTGGGATAGTTGATACACGACTACCCTGTTATTTAGAAATTTCGAGGAAATTTTTTTTAGGAAGGGTGAATTGTAACACCCTGAATTTGGGCCTAAAAGTAATGGGCCTTAGGTTTGGGATCGGTTAGAAGGCGGTTGGAATAAAAGAAACGTGTTTAAACATTTTATAATTGTGTGTTTAGTTAAATTGTTAAGTAATTTAGGAAGGGAAGGAAGTGTAGGAAAAGTCTAGGGTTCAATCCAGGGCTTTAGTAAAATTTTGCATTTTTTTTCTAAAGAACCCTGAACATTAAGTGGAAGGCTTATTAAAAAGGCCTGGTAAAATTTGACACAAGGAAGCATGTGGCCTAGTGGCAAAAGATGTGGGTAGAAAGCAGGAGGTCCAGGGTTCAAGTCCTAGCCTTGGCAAAAAAAATTTATTGCGCATAAGATTTGTAGGGAAGCTAGCGTTTAGGCTTTATAAATATGTTATGTGGAAATTAGAAACAAGGATGCACTTGGCCCAGTGGCATGATGGCGTTAGGAGTAGGGAGAGGTGTTGGGTTCAAGTCGCAGCATGAGCAAAAGTTGTGGGTTTTTTTAGACAACTTGGAGGTCGGCAGAAAGGCTTTATAATTAATTGGGGAGGAGAAACAACACAAAGGAGCTTGTAGCTTGGTGGCAATGGACGTATAGCGCAGCAAAGAGATCAGGGGTTCTAATCTGAATGGTAGCAAATATTTTTAGGATAACCTGGTTACGGGTTAATAGGCCTTAATATAGTTAGGGATGGAATATGGCATAAGAGTGCCTGCAGTGCAGGGTTGTGAAGCGTACTATGGTTATGAGAGGGAGCAGGTTCGAATCCCAAGCCTAGAAAAGGTTTAAATTTTTATTCTTTAAACTGAGGCTTAGGCATATAAGCCTTATAATTAATTGTGACCGAATGGTAGCATAAGAAAGGATGTGGTGCAGTGGCCAACAGCGTGTTGGGAGGTACAGTAACCTTGAGGTCTGGAGTTCGAGTGGTGGCGCGCGCAAAGGGAGAATTTAATTTTTGCTACTCAAGTGTTGTACGGTGTAAGCATTTTAATGCAATTCAAATTGGAATTTTTGGCTAAAATCAAAGGGATTAGGATGACGATTAAGTGTAGATATGATGGTGATAAAATTGGAGAATTTAAAGGAAATCATCTTGACGAGTTTACATCGATTGAGGAGTGTCGGTGTATTTTTATTTATTTATTTATTTTTAGTATAAATATGTGTGTCGTATGGGCAAGTAAGGGCATTTGTTGTTTTGTGTGCTTCAGTCGCATATCACCTCCTCTTTTCTTTAAGCCAAACTCTTGATCTTTTCTTCCCTGTTTTAAGTGAATCAACCTCTTCCCTCTTCAACTTAGCCGACAGTTTCTTTTTCATTTAAAAGACGACTCATACACTTTGGGGGTTTGATTTCCTGTTGACAAGCGATCTCGCAATCAGTAAGTGAATTAGATCTTCTTCGGCTTTTGTTAAATATTTCTAAGTTCTTTCGTTTCTAGACTCTTAAAAGCTAATTTTTATTTATTCTTTCCAAAACTTACGTTAACCTACGATTTCTCCATTTATTTATTTATTTTTCTCTCATTCAAGGGTGTGATCATTGATGGAAAAAGGGGGATCTAGCAGAGAGGTTGGGATAGAGGCTCCCAAGTTTAAACGACGTAAGGTGTCAACCATTAGGGACTTTTCGCCTAGATATGGAAGGGGAACTACTTCAGATTTCGAGTTACATAGGCAGATCGCAGTCGATCAATCTAGTCAAGGCAGGTATAGGTTATTCTTCGGTAAGTAGTGGATTTATTTTGAATTAATGAGATGTGACTGATGGAGTATAACGTTGAATATAGGTTCGGGCGATTATGAATACTTAATACTCCAGGTGATAAGGTGTGTACTTCTACCCTATAATAACTTGATATAAAGCCGATGGTGTGTGCATACACTGCACACACAAGTAGATCGGCAAAAGCTGAAAAGCCGAAAGTTTGGCTGCGGTAGTCTTGCGAGTGCGCGAACACTGGTGAGGAGAAAATCGATAGGTTTCCTGAGGCCCACGGGCGATTCCGTGGACTTGGGTTGTTATCTGGCCAAATAGGCCGGAATGGGCTAAAATGGGCCAGATGGGCTGTTGGGCCCATAATAGGCAAAGCATTGATAATTAATGTTATGTGATAGAAAGTTTGTATGTGAGCATGAATATGGACGTGATTGGGCCTAACGGGCCATAAAAATGTGATTTGGGCCTAATGGGCAATATACAAGTGATTTGGGCCTAATGGGCATATAAATATGATTGGGCTTAATGGACCAGATATAGCTGTCTGAATTTGTTTGGGTTTTGTAAGGGGTTTTGGGCCTAGTATATGATGACTACATAAGACTTAATTAAATTATTAAAGACCATGGATAAGCCACAGGGTTAAGATGTGGCATCGGGTATATGCATGTCTAGGATTTGATCTAGGGAGAGCTTGGTACTTAAGTGGTCTTAATGACTCACCTCCTCTTCTCTGGAATCCTACCTGGTGAATAGTATTCGTTCATCTTAGCTCGCGGGACTTGTTAACGGGCCAAGCCAAGTGAAAATCGTACTTAAAAGAAATTTATCGAAACGCCCCTAAGGACAAAAATGCCCGAATTACCCCTAGGTGCTGAATGTAAGTTTTATGGATGTGACATTCATACATATGATATTCTACTTAGGTTGGATATGGGTTGGGAATTATGGAACGAATGAAGTATATGAGGATCGCATGGATGCTTGACAATCATGGATCCACCGACAGCTTTTAAAGCTCAGTGTGTAAATGAAGGTAGTTCCGCAACCGGGCTACCATGGTGTGTGGTTTGGGTGGGTCGATATTTATATCCCCACATGGTGTGATAGGGGACGGAGCTGGTGTGTAGCAGATGGATTATTGGGATGGGATTGCATTGTATGCATGACATTGTTCTGATATTATTGCGATGTGGGCTTTGGCCTAACTGAGGCTAATCTGGGATATGGCCCAAAGACCACCGTTATTGAATTGGGCTTTGGCCCAAAATGACTAATGATTACTTTATACTCGTTGAGGGTTGTACAAACTGAGTTTTTCGAAACTCACACCCTCCTAAACTTTTCAGGTGAGCCTCAGTAGGCGGTTCGACGAATGGAGGGACTCGGAGGTGGCCAACTAGCATAAAAAGTTTAGACTTAGTCTTTATGTATTTTTTTAATATATTGACTTTAAATTATTTCTATTTGATTTGGGTTGTAGCAAGGTCTTTCCTCTGGTTATTGTTTAAAATTATTAGGATTATTATCATTTTTAAGCTTTCTATTAATTAGAAGTAGAACGTGGTTTCCTAAACCATAACTATTTTTAAATACTACGTTTCATAACTCAATTTTTAAATGACGAGTTTTCATAAAATCATATGTTCTAAATAAAGCTTCCGTAAATTGAAAAGAGATTTTATAAAGTAATTAAGGTTTTTCATTTTAAGGAAGTGATTCCAATGAAAATAAGGTTTTCGCTAAAACATTTCAATGTGACACACCAAATTCGGCCATAATGTCTGGGCCGGGTTCGGGGTGTTACATTTAGTAGTATCAGAGCCAAGTTCAAAACTCGGGCTGTGAAATGGGCTTTGTTTTTGGGCTTTTAAAATTGTTTAGAATTGATATTAAGGTGCTTTTGAAATATTCTATTGTGTGGCACACCGGGTCTCTAGCGTCGAGCCAAGTAAGTTCTTTTACTACTGAATTATGTGGAACTGATATACTGCAATATATTTTAAGATATCGATTGTTTATATTCAATAGGATTTCCTTAGATATTAAATTGTATTAAAACATTTGAATCTGAATTTGATACTTATTTTGCGTATGTTTGAGAATATTTGCGATAGGTGGATGCTTTGGATATGAATTAAAATTATTAGGATCAGAGTGCGCAATGGTAGCGTAGTGGGATAGTTGATACACGACTACCCTATTATTTAGAAATTTCGAGGACGAAATTTTTTTTAGGAAGGGTGAATTGTAACACCCTGAATTTGGGCCTAAAAGTAATGGGCCTTAGGTTTGGGATCGGTTAGAAGGCGGCTGGAATAAAAGAAACATGTTTAAATATTTTATAATTGTGTGTTTAGTTTAATTGTTAAGTAATTTAGGAAGGGTAGGAAGTGTAGGAAAAGTCTAGGGTTCAATCCAGGGCTTTAGTAAAATTTTGCATTTTTTTTTCTAAAGAACCCTGAACATTAAGTGGAAGGCTTATTAAAAAGGCCTGGTAAAATTTGACACAAGGAAGCATGTGGCCTAGTGGCAAAAGGCATGGGTAGAAAGCAGGAGGTCCAAGGTTCAAGTCCTAGCCTTGGCAAAAAAAATTTATTGCGCATAAGATTTGTAGGGAAGCTAGCGTTTAGGCTTTATAAATATGTTAGGTGGAAATTAGAAACAAGGATGCACTTGGCCCAGGGGCATGATGGCATTAGGAGTAAGGAGAGGTGTTAGGTTCAAGTTGCAGCATGAGCAAAAGTTGTGGGTTTTTTTAGACAACTGGGAGGTTGGGAGAAAGGCTTTATAATTAATTGGGGAGGAGAAACAACACAAAGGAGCTTGTGGCTTGGTGGCAATGGACGTATAGTGCAGCAAAGAGATCAGGGGTTCTAATCTGAATGGTAGCAAATATTTTTAGGATAACCTGGTTACGGGTTAATAGGCCTTAAAAATAGTTAGGGATCGAATATGGCACAAGAGCACCTACAGTGCAGTGGTGTGAAGCGTACTATGGTTATGAGAGGGAGCAGGTTCGAATCCCAGGCCTAGCAAAGGTTTAAATTTTTATTCTTTAAACTGAGGCTTAGGCATATAAGCCTTATAATTAATTGTGACCGAATGGTAGCATAAGAAAGGATGTGGTGCAGTGGCCAGCAGCGTGTTGGGAGGTAAAGTAACCTTGAGGTTTGGAGTTCGAGTGGTGGCGTGCGCAAAGGGAGAATTTAATTTTTTCTACTCAAGTGATGTATGGTGGAAGCATTTTAATGCAATTGAAATTGGAATTTTTGGCTAAAATCAAAGGGATTAGGATGAGGATTAAGTGTAGATATGATGGTGATAAAATTGGAGAATTTAAAGGGAATTACCTTGACGAGTTTACATCGATTGAGGAGTGTAGGTGTATTTTTATTTATTAATTTATTTATTTTTAGTATAAATATGTGTGCCGTATAGGAAAGTAAGGGCATTCGTTGTTTTGTGAATCAACCTATTCCCTCTTCAACTTAGCCGACTGTTTCTTTTTCATTTAAAAGATGACTCATACACTTTGGGGGTTTGATTTCCTGTTGACAAGCGATCTCGCAATCGGTACGTGAATTAGATCTTCTTCGGCTTTTGTTAAATATTTCTAAGTTCTTTCATTTCTACACTCTTAAAAGCTGATTTTTATTTATTCTTTCCAAAACTTTCGTTAACCTACAGTTTCTCCATTTATTTCTTTTTTTCCTCTCATTCAAGGGTGTGATCATTGATGGAAAAAGTGGGTTCTAGCAGAGAGGTTAAGATAGAGGCTCCCAAGTTTAAGCGACGTAAGGTGTCAACTGTTAGGGACTTTTCGCCTAGATACGGAAGGGGGACTACGACAAATTTCGAGTTACATAGGCAGATCGCAGTCGATCAATCTAGTCAAGGCAGGTATAGGTTGTTCTTTGGTAAGTAGTGGATTTATTTTGAATTAATGAGATATGACTGATGGAGTATAACGTTGAATATAGGTTCGGGCGATTATGAATACTTAATACCCCAGGTGATAAGGTGTGTACTTCTACCCTATGATAACTTGATATAAAGCCGAAGGTGTGTACATACACTGCACACACAAGTAGATCGGCAGAAGCTGAAAAGCCAAAATGCTGAAATGCTAAAAAGTTGAAAGTTTGGCTGCGGTAGTCTTGCGAGTGTGCGAACACTTGTGAGGAGGAAATCGATAGGTTTGCTGAGGCCCACGGGCGATTCCGTGGACTTGGGTTGTGATCTGGCCAAATAGGTCGGAATGGGCTAAAATGGGCCCGATGGGCTGTTGGGCCCATAATAGGCAAAAAATTGATAATTGATGCTATGTGAGCAAAAGTTTGTATGTGAGCATGAATATGGATGTGATTGGGCCTAACGGGCCATATAAATTTGATTTGGGCCTAATGGGCCATATACAGGTATGTGAATTTGTTTGTGCTTTGTAAGGGGTTTCGGGCCTAGTATATGATGACTACATAAGACTTAATTAAATTATTAAAGACCGTGGATAAGCCATAGGGTTAAGATGTGGCAACGGATATATGCATGTCTAGGATTGGCTCTCTGGAGAGCTTGGTACTTAAGCGGTCTTAATGACTCACCTCCTCTTCTCTGGAATCCTACCTGATGCATAGTAATCGTTTATCTTAGCTTGCGGGACTTGTTAACGGGCCAAGCCAAGTGAAAACCGTACTTAAGGGAAATTTACCAAAACGCCCCTAAGGGGAAAAATGATCGAATTACCCCTAGGTGCTGAATGTAAGTTTTATGGATGTGACATGAATACATATGATATTCTGCTTAGGTTGCATATGGGTTGGGAATTATGGAACGAAGGAAGTATATGAGGATCGCATGGTTGCTTGACAATCGTGGATCCACTGACGGCTTTTAAAGCTCAATGTGTAAATGAAGGTAGTTCCGCAATCGGGCTACCATGGTGTGTGGGTTGGGTGGGTCGATATTTATATCCCCACATGGTGTGACGGGGGATGGAGCTGGTATGTAGCGGATGGATTATTGGAATGGGATTTCATTGCATGCATGATATTGTTGTGATATTATTGCGATGTGGGCTTTGGCCCAACTGAGGCTAATCTGGGCTAAGGCCCAAAGACCATCGTTATTGAATTGGGCTTTGGCCCAAAAGGACTAATGATTGCTTTATACTCATTGAGGGTTGTACACACTGAGTTTTTCGAAACTCACCCCCTCCTTCTAAACTTTTTAGGTGATCCTCAGTAGGCGGTTCGACGAATGGATGACTCGGAGGTGGCCAACTAGCATAAAAAGTTTAGACGTAGTCTTTATGTAATTTTTTTAATATATTGACTTTAAATTATTTCTATTTGATTTGGGTTATAACAAGGTCTTTCCTTTGGTTATTGTTTAAAATTATTAGGATTATTATCATTTTTAAGCTTTCTATTAATTTGAAGTAGAACGTGGTTTCCTAAACCATAACTATTTTTAAATACTACGTTTCCGCAACTCAATTTTTAAATGATGAGTTTTCATAAAATCATATGTTCTAAATAAAGCTTCCGCAACTGAAAAGAGATTTTACAAAGTAATTAAGGTTTTTCATTTTAAGGAAGTGATTGCAATGAAAATAAGGTTTTCGCTAAAACACTTCAATGTGACACACCAAATTCGACCATAACGTCTGGGCCGGGTTCGGGGTGTTACAGGAGAAGTGATGGAGCCAAATTGGGAATTGGGCATGGAAAATTCGGCTATAAGGGCTATAAATAGAGGCCGAATACAAGGTTGCCAGGCTACTGCCGAAATTCTTCTTCACCTTGTTGCCAAAAACCCCTTTCTCCAAAAGCCGAAAACCCTTGTTCTCCTTTTTATTTTCCTTGTGCCGATTTCTTGGTTTCACTTTTGGTTTAGCCAATTCTTCTTCCTTTCTCCCTTGGTGCTGAATAATCAATTTCTGCCATTCAAATCTCTAGAGCTAAATACCCCTTTGGCCGAATACTCTTGGTGCCGCCACTACCTTTACCACCGAGTCGATTCTAGTGTAAGTGTTCACTTTTCCAATCAGTTTGTTTTGCTAAGATTATTGTCCCTCACTCTTTCTAATCAAATTTGGTAGGGAATTAGTATCTGATCTCGGATCTTAGCTCTCTACCGAATTGCACTTTAGGTGTTTGCAGTTTTGGTAAGTATTCCTCTCCCATTGGCTAAGGTGGTCGAATGTTCATAGTTAAGGTAAGGGGACTTGTGTTGGATACGTGTCACTTATTATTCTGGTTTTAATAGTTAAGATTGGTGCAGATCTAGGAGTTAATCGTGGTTAGTGATTTAAGAAGGGGCTGTTATACTTATCGCGCAAGGTAAGGTTAAGGTGTGGTTTCGGTTTTAGTAAAGATATGTATTAAGCATGCGATTAATTGAAGGGTGATATTGTTTGTAGGTTGGTGACTAAGGGAATCGCAGCACGCTTGCTTACCAGGTGTGTACATACACTGCACACACATTATGAATCGGCAAAAGCCGAAAAGCCGAAAAGTCAAAATGCCAAAATGCCAAAATGCCAAAATGTCGAAAAGCTAAAAGTTTGGCTACGGTAGTCTTGCAAGTGTGCGAACACTCATAAAGGGGAGACCGATAGGTTGCCTGTGGCCCACGGGCGATTTCGTGGACTTGGGTTGTGATTTGGCCATATGGGCTAGAATGGGCTAAATGGGCCCGATGGACTGTTAGGCCCATAATAGGCAAAAACTGAATATTGATGCTTTGTGATAGGAATTTGTATGTGAGCATGAATATGAATATGAATAGGCCTAACAGGCTATATAAATGTGATTTAGGCTTAATGGGCCATATATAGGTGATTTGGGTCTAATGGGCCATATGAATAGGATTGGGCTTAATGGGCTAGATACAAGTATGTGAATTTGATTGGGCTCTATAAGGGGTTTTGGGCCTAATATATGATAACTACAAAACTTAACTAATATATTGCGACCGTGGATAAGTCAAAGGGTTAAGGTGTGGCAACGGGTATATGCATGTCTAGGATTGGATCTAGGGAGAGCTTGGTACTTAAGCGGTCTTAATGACCCACCTCCTCTTCTCAGGAATCCTACCTGGTGCATAGTATTCGTTCATCTTAGCTCACAGGACTTGTTAACTGGCCAAGATAAGTGAAAATCGTAATTAAAAGAAAAGTACCGAAATGCCCCTAAGGGCAAAAATGACCAAAATTTCCCTAGGTGTGGAATGTAAGTGACATGCATACATATGATATTCTGCTTAGGTTGCATATGGGTTGAGAATTATGGAACGGAGGAAGTATATGAGGATCGCATGGTTGCTTGACAATCGTGGATCCAACGGTGGCTTTTAAAGCCCAATATGTAAATGAAGGTAGTTTTGCAACCGAGCTACCCTTGGTGTGTCGGTTGGGTGGGTTGATATTTATATCCCCACATGGTGTGACAGGGGACGGAGCTGGTGTGTAGCGGATGGATAATTTGGATGGGATTGCATTGCATGTTTGATGTATGATGGTTTTTGGAATGCTTTTTTTTTTTGTTGAGGGTTGTACACACTGAGTTTGCGAAAACTCACCCCCTCTTTTTTATTTTTATTTTCAGGTGATGTTCAGTAGAACGTTTAATGTTTGGAGGGACTCTGGGTGGCCAACTAGCAAGATAATTTGGACTTGTTTTTTTAAGCATATAATTTTTTATTTTATTAAGTATGTTTCAGACCAGATTGTAACAAAGTTTTCATTATGTTATTATTACTTGAATTGTTATTATTATTTTCATTTTAAATACGAAAAGTTGAACATGGGTTTCCTAAATTATAGTATGTTTTCTACGTTTCTGCAACTAAATTTTTAAATGATAAGTTTTTTTAAATTAAATGTTTTAAACCAAGCTTTCACAACTAAAAGGTGTGTTTTTAAGTTAATTAAGGCTTTTTTTCTTAAGAAGGGTTTTCAATGAAAATGCGGTTTTCACTAAAACACTTCAATGTAACATGCCAGATTCGGTCATAACGTCTAGGCCGGGTTTGGGGTGTTACAATGATGATTGTGAAATGAATGCTAAATGTTTCGATGTGTTCGGTGATGCCTCTTAACCCTTGTCCGACGATGGATACGGGTTGGAGGTGTTACATTTTGTTGGTATTAGAGCTACGATTTAGTTGATTCTAGACTAACGTAACGTATATGAGTCTAGCTATACATGCCATATTTATTAACTTCGATAGTGTGATGAATCCTGACAATGAAAATTTGCTTTTATATAGTAAATGGATCCCGAACAAGCCGTAGCTAATGATTTCGAGAGTAATGCGCCTGCTCCCGCTCAAGGGATAGCGCCATCCGATTCTAAACCTACTACGAGTAGCCATGAGGGAGAGGCTAAGCAAGCCTTTTACCAAATGATGAATGATTGGTTCAAACAATATAAGAGAACTAATCCAACTGTGTCATAACCTTCACCCCCGCTCAATCCTCCGCAAGTCCCTGTCATGCCACAAGCTAATCTGATTTAGTTGAATAAGCCTCCGGTTAACAAAATTAGAAAATATGGGGCCGAAGAGTTTCGTGCTACTACTAATGATGATGTTGAGAGAGCTGAATTCTAGCTTGAGAATACGATAAAAGTGTTCCATGAATTGTCATTGACTCCAGACGAATGCCTTAAGTGTGTCGTTGTGCTTTTGAGAGATATGGCGTATCATTGGTGGAAGACACTAATATCTATGGTTCTGAGAGAATGAGTCACCTAGGAATTTTTTCAAGCTAAATTTCAAAATAAATACATCAGTCAAAGATTTATCGATCAGAAACGTAAAGAGTTTCTTGAATTAAACAAGTTCATATGTCTGTTATAGAATACGAGCAAGAATTTGTGAGACTAAGTCAGTATGCACGAGAATGTGTTTCAACCGAAGCAATCATGTGCAAGAGATTCGAGGATGGTTTAAATGAAGATATCTGTTTGTTAGTTAGGATTTTAGAAATAAAAGAATTTGTAGTGCTTGTTGAACGAGCATGTAAAGCTGAAGAGCTCGAGAAAGAGAAAAGAAAAGCTGATTCAGAAGCTAGAGATGTGAGAAAGAGATCTACAAGTAAATCATTTCAGTCTGCGTCAAAGAAATTCCAAGATGATTTTAGCCTTTCAAAGGCTAATGTGGGGCATTCGAGTAGAGATCGTGCTAGATCGCATTCGAGCTTTAGAGCTCCAGCTACTTCTGTTGCAAGTGTTGGAAATGTCCGATCCGATCGACCTGAGTGTAAATACTGTGGTAAAAGACATCTTGGCAGTTGTAGACTATATGATTGGGCCTGTTTCAAATGTGGATCTTTATATCATTTTATTCGAGATTGTCCCGAGTCTGTTGAGCAAGAAATTGTGCAAAATTCGCGGCCAAGCGGCAATGTAGCTCGTGGTAAACCTCCCAAAAATATGGGAAATGTGACTGGTAGTCAAAAAGGGACTAAAGATACTACTGTACAATCTGAGGCTAGAGCACCTGCCAGAGCCTATGCCATTCGAGCTCGTGAGGAAGCTTCGTCTCCTGATGTTGTAACTGGTACTTTCACTCTTTATGATACTTCTGTGATTGCATTGATTGATCCAAGATCAACGCATTCATATATATGCATGAATTTAGTATCCAGTAAGACTTTGCCTGTAGAGTCTACAAAATTCGTGTAACACCCCTCACCCGTATCCAACGTCGGGACAGGGTTCGAGGTGTTAACGGACTTAAACATTCACAACAACACATAACATATTACCAACCATGCATGGTAAACAAGCATATGCACATCATCAATATCAAACATAACATAAATAGCTAGATTTATAAGTCAGAATCATTAGCTCAATAAAGACCAATATATTTGGCCAAATTATAATAACACATGTTATAAAACTAGGTCCCTATACATGCCACTCACTTGATAATTCTAGCATACGTGTTTATACTGTCAAGGTGTTGGCTTGATAGTGTGATGCTGCCTCCGACGATCTCCAACCCTACGCTAACCTGGCAAAACTAAAAGAAATGGAAAGGAGGGGGTAAGCTTTACGCTTAGTAAGCTCACATGAAATAATAATAAGCAATTTACTAACATGGTTTACATAGTAAAACTAACCCAATTGTACATTTACACATGTTCTGGTTAAGCTGCTTTCTTGAGTCACAGTCACTAAATAATTTATAACTGGAGTTAAGGAACTCCAAATTAAGATCCATAAATTTTCCAAGAAACCAGACTCATATATCTTTCCACCATAAAATTTTCAGAATTTTTGGTCCAGCCAATATGTAACTTTTTTTATTCAAAGTCTCCCCTGTTTTTCTATCCAACAATTCTGACCTTTCCTCACTAAAAATTATTTATCTCATATTTCGGGACTTGGATGATGTTCCTGTCCATTCCTCCTGAAATTAGACTCATTGAAGATTCTATTCATATAAATTATAACTCATAATTATTTTTGTACAATTTTTAACAATTTATCCAAGTCAGAACAGGGGATCTCAAATTCATTCTGATACTGTCTCAATATTGAAATATTTTTCTCCCTCTATTTCTTTTATATGAAAATAGACTCATTAATATTTAATTCCATAATTTTTTTGAAATTTAATTCAACTTACACAATTTTTGGTAAATTTTCAAAGTCACGCAACTGCTGCTGTCCAACACTGTTTTACTACTAAAATTCACTCTTACATAATTTCACTTAATCCATTTTATCTTATCGAAGTTCACCCAAATATCGAGCACATTGCTCATAATTTTCATAAAAATATACCTGCACTTATTCATCATATAATCATGTTCACATGTATTTTTACTTGATTGATTTTCCCGTTGATCTCTTCGGAATAATAACTGATACTCAGTTGCCTGCACATATTTTCACACTTGTAGACAAGGCTATCTAGTACACATAGTAGCCTGCACATAGTACTACACATGCGACCAATTATCTGGTACACGTAGTAGCCTGCACTTAGTACTACACACGTGACCTAACCATCTGATACACGTAGTAGCCTACACTTAGTTCTACACACGTGACCTCACAATAGATCATTCGTATCATTTCTATTCCGAAGGCTCAACCGGGAAATTCCTCACTTTCTAACATGTTACAAATTTATTCATAGTCCTTTTTCAATTTGCAATTTACAACAAATAGTTATTCTATTGGTAGCCACATTTCATATGATAACAAAACATAATAAAATAAAAAGAATAGATAAATTATTTACGTACAAACTTGTTGAAATCTCATCAGGTACAACCGTGTAGCAATTCATACAATCCAGGTAATAGTAATTTAACACTCAATTCATGTAACAATAATTTGCCATTCAATTTCACATGACACAACAAGCATTGTATTTTTCCATATCATACATACCATTCATCAACTTCTCTTAAACATATTAAATCATACAATTTATGCCATATCAATGGAGAATTACAATTCATGCATGGTATTGCATTATTATTAACGCACGAACTTACCTCGATCCAGAAACGGCAATTTACTATTTTAGTCCATAACCTTGTATTTTCCCGATTTAAGCCCGAATCTCGATTTCCTTCATCTATAATATCACATTTAGCCTAATAATTAGTCACATTATTCATACGGGTCCAAAAATCATATTTTTACAAATTTACATTTTGACCCCTAAACTTTTGCATATTTGCACTTTTGCCCCAAGGATCGGAAATTCAACTTCATCCTATTTTCTTATGTTTTATAACATTATTATCATTTTTCCCTTCTATGGAAACATCAAATTCTCACTCTAACATGTACTTATGAACATTAGGTATTTTTACCGATTATGTCGTTTTACTCGTTTTCACGTAAAATCACTTAGCAAAAGTTGTTTAACACAATTTCAAGCTTCATATTCTACCATTAAACATAAAAATACATGCATATAATTCATGGGTAAATTTTTAAACACAAACCCTAGCTCAAAATAATGGTAGAAATAGTTAGAACATGTTACCGGGACTTCAAAAATGTAAAGAACATTAAAAACGGGGCTCGGGATCACTGAAAAATGAGCTTGAAAATCTTGAAAACCCTATCCATGGTGCTTTTCATGAAAAATTCGGCCATGAGGAAGAAGATGAGCAAATTTGGCTTATTTTGGCATTTTTAATTCATTTAATTACCAATTTACTAAAATGCCCTTAATGAAAAACTTTTAAAAACCTATCATACCATGTCCATTTTTGTCCACAAACTTCAAAATGGTCTAATTACCATTTAAGGACCTTTAATTTAAAAACTCATAACAGTTAGACACTTCTAACATGTAAAACTCAACTTTTGCACTTTTTACAATTTAGTCCTTTTGACCAAATTGAGTGCCCAAACGTCGAAATTTTTGAACAAAATTTTCATGAAATCATTCCGTGAAATCGTAGACCATAAAAATATAATAAAAATAAATTTTTCCTCATCGAATTTGTGGTCCCGAAACCATTGTTCCGACTAGGCCCAAAATCAGGATGTTACATTTCTCCCCTCTTTAGGGATTTTCGTCCTCGAAAATCTTTTCAGGAAAGTGGTTTTGGTTTTTCACTTGGATTCCTCAATCCTATAATCGATGTCAAAGAACTTTCACTCAAGCTGTGCTTTTACTGCCAATCTCTTTAAATTCCAGATACAAAAATCGTAAGTGGTATTCACTTTACAATACTTTCACCGAAACTTAATCTGTACCAAAAAGCTCATGTACTCAAAAGTTTGATCCATAACATCATGTTATATATGCATTCGCACTCGAATCTTTTCGGATTCAGATAGCGAAACTAGTTAGTTCATCTCGGCCTCATACTCTTTATAATTCCACATAGTCCAATTCAACTCTTAGTTACCTTTCATTTCAAAGCCTCCTCTGGCTTTCCCAAGAAATCATGCTATGAATCTCGTATCTCAATCCGATTTGTGGATATTAAAATTCCATGATATCCAACATTAATAAAGACATGAAATCCTATGAATCTGGTGAGTAGACATTTGGGTATACCAGCATAATTTGCATATCTCATAACGCTTAACAACACTACATATTACTTTCCTCTTTCAAGGACAGGAACGATCCAGACAAGAAAATCCATATTAACCTTTTCTATTTCCATTCTAATTCCCAAACGGCAAAAATAATTTTGATGATTCTTACTATACATCTTTAAACTTTCAACATTTCAAGAATTTGTACTCAAAGATAAACAATGATCGTTTCAACATTTTTAAGTACCCAGATTATCTTCACGTTATCAATATCAGATCTTCTTATCGCATTCGATTCTTCTAGGAAACATACACTTCTTAATTAGACTATTCGTCTTTTTAGCCGTGAAGAAATAAAATCTTATTCTCAAGCATGAAAATTTCATTAGATTCTAAACATATATTCCATACAGATTGAACAATCAAGTCAACCTTATTCATCCGTAATTGATATTTCAAGAAATTTTCTCTTCTAGTCAACAGAATGATTCAACATGCATCATTCTAGATTCACTCATCATTGTAACACCCCTTACCCGTGTTCGACACCGGAACAGGGTACGAGGCATTACCGGACTTAATCACTAGTCATCGTATAAAAGCTGATTCATAATTTCACTCTAATTTAAAACTTTTTCAAACACATTCAAGCTGTCCCTTTAAAAGAGCTTATAAGGCCCGTATCATGCTTTAATTCAACCACACACATAGGCAAGCATACACATTCATAAATTGCATCATTTAATTAATAACATAATCAAGACTATCTACATTAAATGACTTTATACAATAGAGACCTTCAAATAACATAGGTTAGTATTTTAGGCCAATTCCTAGCAACTTAGTAACAATTAAACGAGTCTCCATACATGCCAAAGACTTAAAAATACTTTAAAACCTTTATATATCGATCAATAGTTTGATAGTGTGATTTAACCTCCGGCGACCTCTAACTCAAGCTAACATCTGAGACACTATAAGAAAAAGGAAAGGAAGGGACTAAGCATTATAACTTAGTAAGTAAGTATGTAAATATTAATAAAAAATACATTATCATACTTTAAATGAAGTCACAATATGTTCTCGGAATATTACCATCACAAACACACACATACTTTCATTATTACAATCATAAACAGGTTCAAAATAAGCTGTCTAGCAGAGTACCAGAAGCTAAATTATTTATTTCTGGAGCTACAGAACTCCAAATTAAAAACCGTTAATTTTTATTAAAACTAGATTCATGTGTATTCTTACCATAAAATTTTCAAAATTTTTGGTCTAGCCAATTAGTACAGTTTATTCATTGAAGTTATCCCTGTTTCACTGCTCAACTGTTCTGACCACTCTTCACTACGAATCAGTTTTCTCCTTGTACAGAATTCAAAGAATGTTATCATTTATTTTATTTGAAACTAGGCTCATTAAGTATTTCAAGCATATAAATTATATCTCCTAATTATATTTTTACAATTTTTAATGATTTTTTAAAGTCAGAACAGGGGATCACGTAGTCATTCTGAACCAGTCTCTCAAAAACTTAAATATCTCATAATATAGAATTCTTTTGCTTGCTCTGTTTCTATTATATAAAAATAGACTCATTAATATTTAATTTGATATCTCATTCAGTCTCTGATTAAATTTCTACTATTTTTGGTAAATTTTTTAAATTCACGTCACTGCAACTATCTATAACAGTTTTATTGTCAATTTTGATCTTTAACACTTCAATTGTATTCATCACTTACCCATAACAATCTTTTCAATTTCCAATCACATATCGAGCATATTGCTCATAAGTTACACACGTAAATACTTACACTTATCATAACAAAGTCATACACAATTTCATTTAATCAATTTCCCAGTTGAACGCTTCGGAATAATAACTGATACGTGATGGTATCGCACACAGCCTACCTTTAAAATCGAAGCTCTCTTGTACACATAGTGGCCTTCACTTAGCACCACTCATGTGACCTAGCTCGATTGTACACATAATTTTGGCTCTCTTGTACACATGGTGAACACTTAGTACCACCCATGTGACCTAGCCAGTTTATCTCGTAGCTCTCTTGTCTACATGGTGTCCTTCACCTAGAACCACGCATGCGACCTAGCTACATATATCCCGTAGCTCTCTTGTCTACATGGTGTACACATAGTATCACCCATGCGACCTAGCTACATCATAATGTCTCATAACTCTCTTGTATACATGATGTGCACTCAGCACCATACATGTGACCTAGCTACATACCATATGTATCATCCAATCTTTCCGAAGGTTCAATCGGGATTTCTCTCTCTTTCTAATACTTGATTCCATACTTCCAATAGTCAATTATGATTCAAAAATCAGCTACAATACATAAAATATGATGAAATATAAAAACATAATAAAGATAATGTATTATTTACATACAAACTTACATATGTATTATTTACATACAAACTTACATACTTTCTCATTTCCATGTCGAATTAATATTAAACATTTAAATCATCATAATTATACTTACTTTCAACACCTCAGCAATCATAGTAAAATATATCAATTTTACATTACAACATGCATAAATTAATGCTTATTATACATATGAACTTACCTCGATACTAAAACGGCCATTTTACCAACTTTCCTAATTTTCGATTTTTCTCCCATTCTAGGTTCAAATCTCATTTTTCGGGATCTAAAACATCATATTTTACTTATTTAATTAATGTACTATTCAAAACAGTCCTTAACTCAAACTTTGGAAAAATTACAATTTTGCCCTTAAACTTTTGCATATTTACACTTTTGCCCCTAGGCTCGGGAATTAAACTTCATCCCTTATTATTATGTTTTATGACATGCTGATCATTTTTACCTTCTATGGAAATATCAAATTCTCACTCTAACACATAGTTATGAACAATAACAACTTTTACCGATTAAGCTGTTTTACTCATTTTTGCTTAAAACCGCTTAGCAAAAGTTGTTTAACATAATTTCAGCCTTCATATTCTACCATAAAACATCAAAATAAACACATTTCACCTATGGTTCTTTTTCCAAATATGAACCCTAGCTTAAATTATTGCTAGAATAAGCTTAATCAAGTTACCGAGATTCTAAAAACGTAAAGAACTTCAAAAACGAGGCTAGAACGGACTTACTATTGAGATTGGAAAGCTTGAAAACCCTAGCCATGGCTTCCCCCTACTAATTTCAGCCTCCATGAAAAAGATGAGTCAATTTTGGCTTTATTTTCCCTTTTTATTTCTTTTAATTACCAAATTACTAAAATGCCCTTAAGGCCTTTCTTTAAAATTTTGTCCTATTCATGCCCATTTTTGTCCAAAAAAAATGTAATGGTCTAATTGCCATTTAAGGACCTTCTCTTTAAACCCCCATTTCAATCAAGTACTTATGAAGTAGAACACATATTTTGCAACTTTTGCAATTTAGTCCTAAAGGTCCAATTAAGCACTTCATCAATAAAATTACTTAACGATATTTTTACATAATATTTTAATCAATAAATAAACCTTAAAACTTAATCGGAATAAATTTTTCAACTTTTAATTCGTGGTTCTAAAACCATCGTTCTGTTTAGGCCCTAAATCGGTCACATTAAAGAAACTCGCAAATAAGCCCTAATAGGCAAATTAAACATGCAATCTATAAAATTTCTTATCAATACTCTAACACATGCATCTAATCACTCGGTAAATCATAAAAATTAATCGAAATAAACTTTTCTATCTCAGATTTGTGGTTTCGCAACCACTATTCCATTTAGGCCCTATTTCGAGATGTTACAATCATGCCAATCGAAGACCATAAAAAATGCATTAGCATAAGTAATACTGATACCTCAACTGAATACACTAACTCTGATTAATTTACTTGAGAAAGGAAATCCACCATACACATTGGGACTTGAAATTTCACCACATTATCAGGATCAATTCAGAGGTATAGTCATATTTGTTCTTTATATACATCAATCACAAGCTGAAGGTCATGCTCTAAATGCAAGCCATGATCAACAAGTTACAAGATAAAATATCTAGAAAACCCAAGATAGAGAAATCTGAAACAGAGAAGCCCAGAATAAAGAAATCCAAGATAAAGAAATCCATGATAAGAGAATCCAATTTACAGCACTGCATCAGAAGACCGAGAACCAGACTCATAAAAATATGAAAGACCCCAATGGTTTTTCAAAGAAAAGAAATCCAGAATAACATCATTCCAAACCACTGACAACAAATACGACCGGAACTATATGCTTCTCATATATATATAAAATCAATCAGAGCAATGATCGGTAGAAATAGAATCATGGCACCATACACAATTTCTCATCGATTCCCAACAGGCGGAATATAACAAAATACCATAGAAAAAAAAGAACCATACAGATTATAATCCAATTAAACTAACAACACATTCATGTAACGTTAAGATCAGGGAACATTTCCTTATTTCGAACATTATTCCTTTAACTATTTTTGCCATCCCAAATTCCATAATATTCCCTTCACTAAGAAAACCAGTTCATGGGGGAATTTCAATCAATACATTTTTCGACATCATACCAGGATAGATCGTTTTACCAAAATTAACTTTTTCGCTAACTATGATGTTGCAAAAGTTAAACAATCTTTCGGTCAATTCGATATCTTTCTAGCTCATGTCTGTACTTATCAACCCATTCTCAATCTCTAATCATGCTTATAACCATTCCATCATTGAACTCTTTGGTTTCTCACCTGGGAACTCATTCAACATAAATCTCAAGAACTTCCATTATAAAACACCACTTTGGTAAGGGGGAAGGGGTCGTACGGCCTCTGACTCAACTTTCATATACATGTACATGTAACACAGTTTTCATCATAGCAATCATATCTCAATCATGTCATTTATTTCGAGTAACTAACATTCATATTGATTTAATGCCCACTTTCCAGTTATCTCATTTAGTCAAGTATAATTATGCATGCATTCCATGTTTTCTGGATAACTTTACTTATCTATTCATTTAATCGTATAATTCATGCACATTATATCATACATGGGCCAACAAACACAGATAAGTTTATCACAATCCATACTTTTACCTCGTACACTATCATTTAGACATATCGTTACAATCATATGAATCAGTCCAAGCAATTTAACACATTCACTTAAGCTATACGAGCTTATCAACCATGATTTTTCATATAAGCGTATGTGAATATTCATTCCATCTATATCTTTGGTAAGTTATCTAAACACATGCATTCACTCAAGCAAATCAACCATTTACATCATAGAATTATCTACTAATCATAGATAAGCTCATTTCACCATGTGCACATTTCATGAATCCTCATTTGTACCTTTCCAAGTTTCAGTTCATCATGACTATACTTTACTCGAATATTTTAGCATCACATTTAACATGGTTAGTGTAGCTCGGTTGGAGAGTACCTTTGTCTAAACAAAATGGCTCTCATACGCGTCGGGAGACATCACACTATCACGGATCGGTGGCATGTATAGATAGACTTTTACACATGCTAGGTTAGTCCGAGAACTGACTAAACTATAGCTCTGATACCACTAAATGTAACACCCCTCACCCGTATCCAACATCGGGACAGGGTTCGAGGCGTTAACGGACTTAAACATTCACAACAACACATAACATATTACCAACCATGCATGGCAAACAAGCATATGCACATCATCAATATCAAACATAACATAAATAGCTAGATTTATAATTCAGAATCATTAGCTCACTAAAGACCAATATATTTGGCCAAATTATAATAACACATGTTATAAAACTAGGTCCCTATACATGCCACTCACTTGATAATTCTAGCATATGTGTTTATACTGTCAAGGTGTTGGCTTGATAGTGTGATGCTGCCTCCGACGATCTCCAACCCTAAGCTAACCTGGCAACACTAAAAGAAATAGAAAGGAGGGAGTAATATTTATGCTTAGTAAGCTCACATGAAATAATAATAAGCAATTTACTAACATGGTTTCCATAGTAAAACTAACCCAATTGTACATTTACACATGTTCTGGTTAAGCTGCTTTCTTGAGTCACAGTCACTAAATAATTTATAACTGGATTTAAAGAACTCCAAATTAAGATCCGTAAATTTTCCAAGAAACTAGACTTATATATCTTTCCACCATAAAATTGACAGAATTTTTGGTCTAGCAAATAAGTACAGTTTATTATTCAAAGTCTCCCCTATTTTTCTGTCCAACAGTTTTGACCTCTCTTTACTAAAAATTATTTATCTCATATTTCGGGACTCGGATGATGTTCTCGTCTATTCCTTATAAAATTAGACTCATTGAAGATTATATTCATATAAATTATAACTCATAATTATTTTTGTACAATTTTTAAAAATTTATCCAAGTCAGAATAGGGGATCTCGAATTCATTCTGATACTGTCTCACAAAACTTAGAATATCACATAATATAGAACTCTTTTTCTCCCCATGTTTCTTTTATATGAAAACAGACTCATTAATATTTAATTCCATAATTTTTTTGAAATTTAATTCAACTTACACAATTTTTGGTGAATTTTCAAAGTCACGCAACTGCTGCTGTCCAACACTGTTTTACTACTACAATTCACTCTTACATAATTTCACTTAATCCATTTTCTCTTATCGAAGTTCACCCAAATATCGAGCACATTGCTCATAATTTTCATAAAAATATACCTACACCTATTCATCATATAATCATGTTCACATGTATTTTTACCCGATCGATTTTCCCGTTGAACTCTTCGGAATAATAACTGATACTCAGTTGCCTGCACATATTTTCACACTTGTAGACAAGGCTATCTAGTACGCATGGTAGCCTGCACATAGTACTACACATGCGACCAATTATCCAGTACACGTAGTAGCCTCCACTTAGTACTACACACGTGACCTAACCATCTGATACACGTAGTAGCCTGCACTTAGTACTACACATGCGACCAATTATTCGGTACACGTAGTAGCCTGCACTTAGTACTACACATGTGACCTCACAATAGATCATTCGTATCATTTCTATTCCGAAGGCTAAACGGGGAAATTCCTCACTTTCCAACATGTTACAAATTTATTCATAGTCCTTTTTCAATTTGCAATTTACAACAAATAGTTATTCTATAGGCAGCCACATTTCATATGATAACAAAATATAATAAAATAAAAAGAATCGATAAATTATTTACGTACAAACTTGTTGAAATCTCATCAGGTACAACCATGTAGCAATTCATACAATCCAGGTAATAGTAATTTAACACTCAATTCATGTAACAGTAATTTGCCATTCAATTTCACATGACACAACAAGCATTACATTTTTCCATATCATACATACCATCCATCAACTTCTGTTAAACATATTAAATCATACAATTTATGCCATATCAATAGAGAATTACAATTCATGCATGGTATTTTATTATTATTAACACACGAACTTACCTTGATCCAGAAACGACAATTTACCATTTTAGTCCATAACCTTGTATTTTCCCAATTTAAGCCCGAATCTCGATTTCCTTCATCTATAATATCACATTTAGCCTAATAATTAGTCAAATTATTCATACGGGTCAAAAAATCATATTTTTACAAATTTGCATTTTGACCCCTAAACTTTTGCATATTTGCACTTTTGCCCCAAGGTTCCGAAATTCAACTTCATCCTATTTTCTTATGTTTTATAACATTATTATCATTTTTTCCTTCTATGTCAACATCAAATTCTCACTCTAACATGTACTTATGAACATTAGGTATTTTTACCGATTATGCCGTTTTACTCGTTTTCACGTAAAATCACTTAGCAAAAGTTGTTTAACACAATTTTAAGCTTCATATTCTACCATTAAAAATCAAAATACATGCATATCATTCATGGGTAAATTTTTAAACACAAACCCTAGCTCAAAATAATGGTAGAAATAGCTAGAACATGTTACCGGGACTTTAAAAATGTAAAGAACATTAAAAACGGGGCTCGAGATCACTTACAAATGAGCTTGGAAAGCTTGAAAACCCTAGCAATGGTGCTTTTCATGAAAAATTCGGCCATAAGGAAGAAGATGAGCAAATTTGGCTTATTTTGGCATTTTTAATTCATTTAATTACCAATTTACTAAAATGCCCTTAATGAAAAACTTTTAAAAACCTATCAGACCATGTCCATTTTTGTCCACAAACTTCAAAATGGTCTAACTACCATTTAAGGACCTTTAATTTAAAAAATCATAACAATTAGACACTTCTAACATGTAAAACTCAACTTTTGCACCTTTTACAATTTAGTCCTTTTGACCAAATTGAGTGCCCAAATGTCGAAATTTTCGAACGAAATTTTCACAAAATCATTCCGTGAAATATTAGACCATAAAAATATAATAAAAATTCAATTTTTCCTCATCGAATTTGTGGTCCCGAAACCACTGTTCCGACTAGGCCCAAAATCAGGATGTTACAATTCGTGATTAGAGTATCGAACCCCTAGGCAGATGTGTGTTGGTTGATAAAGTCTACAAGAATTGTCCATTAATGTTTTAAGACATTTGTTTTTTGGCTAATCTGATG
This sequence comes from Gossypium longicalyx, assembly GCA_025698465.1. Taxonomy (NCBI): domain Eukaryota; kingdom Viridiplantae; phylum Streptophyta; class Magnoliopsida; order Malvales; family Malvaceae; genus Gossypium; species Gossypium longicalyx. The sequence goes on from CM046997.1 coordinate 62,907,564, forward strand.
TTATTACCCTTTGATGAGTTTGATATAATTCTGGGTATGGATTGATTAACTTTGCATGATGCTATTGTAAATTGCAAACGGAAAACTATTTATTTGAGATGCAAGAATGATGAAATAGTTTTAATTGAATCTAGTGATTTGAATGGGTTACCAGCTATGATTTCATCAATGAAAGCTCTAAGTTATGTGAAAAAGGGTTGTGAAGCCTACTTTGCCTATGTGATCGATTCGAAAGTAACAGAAAAGAAAATTGAATCAGTGCCTGTTGTTTGTGAATTCCCTGATGTGTTTCCTGAAGAATTTCTAGGATTTCCTCCAATTCGAGAAGTTGATTTTGGCATTGAATTAGTGCCAGGGACTACTCCGATTTCGATAGCTCCGATTGAGTTAAAAGAATTAAAGTTTCAATTGCAAGAGTTGACCGATAGAGGATTTGAAAAACCGAGTTTCTCACCTTGGGGTGCTCCTGTTTTATATGTGAAAAAGAAAGATGGCACGATGAGAATGTGCATTGATTATCATTAGTTGAACAAAGTGACTATCAAGAACAAATATCCTCTGCCCCGAATTGACGATTTGTTTAATCAATCGAAAGGAGCTACTATGTTTTCAAAGATAGATCTCAGATCAAGCTATTATTAGCTGAGAGTAAAAGATTCAGACATTCTAAAAACTACTTTTTGAACGAGGTACGGACATTATGAGTTTTTAGTTATGCCTTTTGGATTAACGAATGCACCTGCTATCTTTATGGACTTATTGAACCGGATATTTAGACCGTATTTAGATTGATTTGTCGTTGTAGTCATTGATGATATTTTGATTTATTCGTGTGATGAAACTGAGCATGCGGAACATCTGAGAATAGTGTTACAAACTTAGCGTTACAAGCAATTGTATGCGAAGTTCAGTAAATGTGAATTATGGTTACTCGAAGTTGGATTTCTGGGACATATTGTGTCAGCATCAGGTATCCAAGTTGATATGAGCAAGATTTCAGCTATTCTAGATTGGAAGCCTCCGAGAAATGTTTCTGAAGTCTGTAGTTTTCTGGGACTTGCTGGTCATTATAGACAATTTGTAAAAGGTTTTTCGATAATCATGACTCCGTTGACGAAACTGCTTCAGAAAGATGTGAAATTTGATTTGTCTGAAAAGTGTCAGAAAAGCTTTGATCAGTTAAAAGCTCTATTGACTGAAGCTTTAGTGTTAGTACAACCAAAATCGGGTAAAGAATGTGTAATCTACAGTGATGATTCGTTGAACGGTCTGGGTTGTGTTTTGATGCAAGAAGGCAAAGTTATAGCCTATGCTTCAAGACAGTTAAAGCTACACGAAAAGAACTATTCGACACATGATCTAGAATTAGCGGCTATTGTGTTTGCTTTAAAGATTTCGTACCACTATCTGTTCAGTGAGAAATGTCACGTTTATTCCGATCACAAAAGCTTAAAATATCTTATGACTCAGAAAGATTTGAATCTGCATCAGAGAAGATGGTTAGAACTGCTAAAAGACTACAAGCTTGTTATTGATTATCATCCGGGAAAAGCAAACGTAGTTGCTAATGCTTTGAGTCGAAAGTCACTGTTTGCATTACGTACAATGAATGCTCATTTGGTTCTGTCTAATGATGGTTCGATTTCAGCCGAACTGAAAGCAAGACCATTGTTTTTGCAACAATTTATTGATTCTTAAAAAATTGATAATAAGATAATAGAAAAACGAGCTCAGTGTGAATTGAATTGTAACGCCCCAAACCCAGCCTAGGCGTTAGGGCCGAATTTGGCATGTCACATTGAAGTGTTTTACGAAAACCATGTTTTCATTAAAAACCCTTCTTACTATTTAAAAACCTCTGGCCCTTTTAAAACTTGTCAAAACCTCAGTTTACGCTGGTTAATTTTTCCAAATGTGGTTTACTGGAAAGTTATTCCTATTTTAAACGGTGTTTGTTGTGGAAGTTTAATTTAAAAAAGTCGATTTACAAAAACATGATGTTTAAAAGTTAAGTTCCGAAAACGTAGTGTTTTGAAAACAATTATTATTTTGGAAAACCCCGATCTACTTCTAAAATATAAAACATAGTAAATAAAATCCCAAAGTTTAAAATAAAAACTAGAAATTAAGAGAGGCCTTATTACAACCCAAATAAAAAATACTCAACAGTAAATAAACAAATCTAAAAACATAAGCAGTGTGTGGCCATCTCCGAGTCCCTGTAACTCCCCAAAAATTCTGAAACCAAAAATCCCGAAATCCAAAAATCTCGAAACCTAAAAATCCCAAAATCCAAAAAAAATCCCGAAATCCCTAATTTTCTTTATTTTCGATTTTGATAAAAATTGTGTTTAATATTCATATCCAAGCGATAATTTTAATAGGTCTTAGCTAAGGTTGAGTTCGAATTAAGGGGTAGAATAAATTATAATTTAATTATTAAAAGAATCAGGGCTGACAAGTAGGTGGGCTTTTGAATAAATGAAGAAACAATTGGACACAAAAAGAGCCTGTGGTGGAGTGGCTATGTGACGCCACGTAAGGTGTAGTGAGGTGCCGTTAGTAGCTAGCAAGGGGGTCCAAGGTTCAAATCCTAGCTTAGTATTTTTAGAGTTTAATTTTGGCCTTCTAGAAGGATAGAAGTGGTGTGAAGATGGACTCCAAGGGGAGTGTTCAGAAGAGAAAATTAAGGAAAGGATCAAGGGGTTATCAGGGAGAAAAACGAGGAGATGAGAAGTGAGGAGTAAGTGGAGCCAAATTGGGAACTTGGGCTTGAAGAATTTGGCTATAGGGCTATAAATAGGTGCCGAATGGGAGGGTTGAAAAGCTAATGATGAATTTCCCTTCACTTTGTGCTAGAAACCCTTTTCTCTAAAAAGTCGAAAACCCTTTTTTCTTTTCTTTCTTTGTGCTGAATTCTTATCCCTCCTCTACTCAATATTTTATTTGGTTTAAATGATTCTTCTTCCTTTCTTCTTTGGTGCTGAGTAATCAATTGTTTCCATTCAAATCTCTAAGAGTCGAATACCCTTGGTGCTGCCACTACTCTTTCCACCCAGTCGATTCTAGTGTAAGTGTTCGCTCTCCCAATTGGTTTTTGATAAGTATCGAGTATTCGATCCCTCACTTCTTTCTAATCAAATTTGGTAGGGAATTAGTGTCAGATCTCGGTTTTGTATTCCTACCGATTTGCTCTTCAGATCTGAGAAATACGCATGTTTAGAGATCAAAGTAAAAGCTAGTAAAGGCTTGGCGTTCAGGTAAGGTTAAGGTGAGATTTTGGCTTTTGGTAAAGTAATCGATAAGTACGTGTGATTAATATTTGAGTGATACCGATTGTAGGTTTGGGCTAAGGAGATCGCATTACGCTTGCTTACCAGGTGTGTACATACACTGCACACACACAATGAATCGGCAAAAGCCGAAAAGCCGAAAAGCTGAAAAGCTAAAATGCTGAAAAGCTGAAAGTTTGGCTACGGTAGTCTTGCGAGTGCGCAAACACTCGTAAGGGGGAAACCGATAGGTTGCCTGAGGCCCACGGGTGATTCTGTGGACTTGGGTTGTGGTTTGGCCATATGGGCCGGAATGGGCTAAATGTGCCGAATGGGCTGTTGGGCCCATAATAGGAAAAAACTGAATATTGATGCTTTGTGATAGGAATTTGTAAGTGAGCATGACTATGAATGTGACTGGACCTAACGGGCCATATAAATGTGATTTGGGCCTAATGGGCCATATACAAGTGATTTGGGCCTAATGGGCCACATGAATATGATTGGGCTTAATGGGCCAGATACAGGTATGTGAAATTGTTTGGGCTTTGTAAGGGGTTTTGGTCCTAGTATATGATATCCACATAAGACTTAATTAATATATTGCGACCGTGGACAAGTCAAAGGGTTAGGGTGTGGCAACGGGTATATGCATGTCTAGGATTGGATCTAGGGAGAGCTTGGTACTTAAGCGGTCTTAATGACCCACCTCCTCTTCTTTGGAATCCTACCTGGTGCATAATATCCGTTCATCTTAACTCACAGGACTTGTTAACGGGTCAAGGTAAGTGAAAACCGTAATTAAGGGAAAATTTCTAAAATGCCTCTAAGGGCGAAAATGACCAAAATACCCCTAGGTGTTGAATATAAGTTTTGTGGATGTGACATGCATACATATGATATTCTACTTAGGTTTCATATGGGTTGGGAATTATGGAACGGAGGAAGTATAAGAGGATCGCATGGTTGCTTGACAATCATGGATCCACCGACAGCCTTTAAAGCCCAATATGTAAATGAAGGTAGTTCTGCAATCGGGCTACCATGGTGTGTGGGTTGGGTGGGTCGATATTTATATCCCCACATGGTGTGACGGGGGATGGAGCTGGTGTGTAGCGGATGGATAATTTGGATGGGATTGCATTGCATGAATGATGAATGATGTTTTTTGAATGCTTGTTTTCTTCGAGGGTTGTACACACTGAGTTTGCGAAAACTCACCCCCTCTTTTATTTTATTTTCAGGTGATGCTCAGTAGAAGGTTCGATGTTTGAAGGGACTCTGGGTGGCCAGCTAGCAAGATGATTTGGACTTGGGTTTTTTTAAGCATTTAAGTTTTTATTTCTTTTTAAGTATGTTCCAAACCAGATTGTAATAAGGTTTTCACTGTGTTATTATTACATGAATTATTATTATTTTCATTGTAATTGCGAGAAGTTGAACATGAATTTCTTAAATTATAGTATGTTTTCTACGTTTCCACAACTAAGTTTTTTTTAAAAAAAAAAATCAAATGTTTTAAACAAGGCTTTTGTAAATGAAGGTTTTTTTTTAAGTTAACTAGGGTTATTTTATTTTAAGAAGGGTTTTCAATGAAAACACGGTTTTCGCTAAAACACTTCAATGTGACTCACCAGATTCGGCCATAATGTCTGGGCCAAGTTTGGGGTGTTACAGTCCCTCGCAGCACCAATCCACCTATCACTGGGGATTACCTGCACAGTTAATAAAAGGGGTGAGTTTTCGAAAACTCAGTGTCTAATCCCCTAGCATCCAACCAGTCAGTCAAAAATAGAATTTAAAACCATTTTGGGCTTGAGCTCTATTCAGTAACAAAACAGTCTGATTCAGAATGTATGTGGGCCCAAAGCCTGATTCATTCACATTTGGGTTTCAACCCATCACAGTATCAATTGGGCCTAGCCCATATCAGAATCACTATCAGTTGGGCCTAACCCATATCAGAATCAATATCAGTTTGGCCTAGCCCAAATCAGAATCAATATCAGTTGGGCCTAGCCCATGTCAAGATCAAACCCATATGAATAATGCATGATAACCCATCCAACCTTGCACTACCTGTGGGGAATAAATCACCCACGCCATCCCTACACTTACAGTGTTAGCACCAGTTGCGGCACTAACTAGAGTCGTAACAAAGCTGCTAATATCAGAATATGTGGCACAACACCAATACGGTTTCTTCCTCCATAACAATATCCCAATCCCAAGCAGTATGTCATGTATGTAGAATGTCATGCCCAAAATCAGTCATACAAATCACAAACAAATCAGTCATTTACCCTCGAGTGGCAAAATAGTCATTTTACCCTTTAGAGGTATTTTGGTCATTTTACTAATTTTGGGGTCTCAGCACAGATTATGACCTCATAGATAGTCTAACGTTGCCTCGAGTGAGTCAGGTAACCTAAATGGTCAAAGCGGAGTAAATGGGCCCAAGGCCTATTACTCGGCCCAAGTGGGCCGACATGCTCGTGTGGCCCATTTAGCCTGATTTCAGTCACGACTATGCGAATGCCATAGCCAAGTTCATTATTTGTCACTTACTGCAGATTATATCCGTGTGGGGCTTACGAGCCTATTTGGCCCACACGGTCTATTTTGGCTCATAGAGGCCCAGAACAACCTATGCCATGTACACGACATGACAAGCCCAACTACTTCTCACCTACAGTTAAATTTACACAAGTGGGCTCACGGGCCCATCGAGGCCCATGTCCACGAGAGCGCTCGTGGTGGCCTCCACAGTCTATCGCCCATGCTTTGTGGGTTTGGATCGCCCCATGTGCATTCGCAAGCTCGTGAAGCCTCAAATGCTGGCGTTTTGGCATTTTGGCTTTTGTCGAATTGTAATTTAACAGGGGTGTGATTACACACCTCTTTTGGCTTTGGTAGTAATTGAGTGATGAACGATTACACACCTCATTGCAAAGACCGATACGAGTCTACGAGCACCACAACCTTCAAGTAAACACGGTAAATAATAAGTCTATATCTAATAAGGTTAATACCCTCTTCACAACCCTTATATCCCAACAGTAACTATTACCTACCGTGACAACACGAAGATGGTTTATCTGCTTTAAACCGCTAGTTAGAAAGAACTTCTAGATCCTTGATGAACTCTGTATTACAACTGCATCATGTTAACCCATACCATATATGCGAATATAATGAACCAGGTGAGACCACTTACCGACACGTGGAACCAAAAAGGTTGGTAACAGTATTTGGCCTACACTAACACCCCTTAATCAACACAGGGAGATTCAGCTACGAGTAAGAAGAGCAAACAGAAATCGACCCCAAGGGAAAGATAAGATGAGAAGGGAGAAGATAACCAGCCCTTGACAATTTCGGCTACTCAGAGACAGAGGGTATTCGGTTTGAGGAATAGAGAAGAAGAAGAAGTGAACAGTATTTAAGATATTCGGCCAACAAAGAAAGAGATGGAAACATTCGGCTTGCCAAAGAACAGAGGAGTGGGAAGAATGAAATCAGGAAAAGGAATATTCGGCTTTAGAGAAGAGGGGACAAAGAAGAGAGAAAGATGAATAGTGCACACCAAATGGTTGCCTCAGTTTTAACCCAAAAATGCACAGCACACGAGAAGAGTAATTGCCGAGAAAATAAAAAGAATAGGAGAGCAAAATAAAACCCGAAAGATCCCCCTAAAGGCTCTCAATTTTCGCTGCCCTCCCCAAAGTCAAAATTATAAGCTTTCCCCCAAGAAAAATCGGCACAAACTTCCCCACTCTCAAACTCCCCTTTCCTGTCCTAAAATCCCTCCATAATCCTCTCCTTGATTTCCTCCACAAATCACTCCAACTTCCCATTCAAATTCAATTCAAATTCTTATGACCAATTCAACCATAGAGTTCCAGTCCAATTCCACCTCCTACACAGCTCAAACAGCAAAATAAATACTCCATTACGCATCCCAAGACTTGAACCTCAGACCTTACAGTTACACAACACGCCACCTTGCCACTCCACCACAGGCACTTTCTGTGCCGCATTTTATCCTCAATTAATTATAAGGTCTATAGGCCAAAGTCCAGGTTCCTTTAAAAGAAAAACCAAAATAAATTGCAAGAGCCAAGACTTGAACCCAGGCTCCCTTGTAACCTTAATGACGCCACAAACACTAGACCACATGCTTCCTTATGTCATTTATTATTTAAAAGGCCTTCATCCAAGCATCCAGGATTTTATTCACTTAAAGCCAAAATTTTTGCTAAAGCCCGGGTTTGAACCTAGGACTTTTTAGACATCCCCAAACACACCCAATTCACTTAACCACCACACCAAACATGAAATTTGTGTCACTTTCTTACTCAACTAAAATATTTATAAGTCGCCTACTAACAGTTCCCACGCTCAAGGCCCAATACTTCCAGGCCCAGAATTCGGGGCATTACATGAATTTTGATTCTGAATTTTGAGTTAGTAATGATGATTGTTTGAGATTCTGAGATCGGATTTGTGTACTGAGAAATCTAGAGTTGATTCAGATGATTTTGAACGAAGCTCATAACAGCCGATTATCTGTACATCTAGGTAGTTAGAAAATGTATAATAATTTGAAACAACATTATTGGTGGTCCGGAATGAAAAGAGATATCTCAAATTTTGTTTCAAAATGTTTAATCTGTCAGCATGTTGAAGCTGAACATCAGGTGCCATCTAGTTTGTTACAACCGATTATGATCCTAAAATGGAAATGGGATAAAGTGACGATGGATTTTGTTCTGGGTTTGCCTTTATCTCCGAGAAAGAAAGATGTGATTTGGGTTGTGGTTGACCGATTGACGAAATCAGCTCATTTTATTCCAGTACGATCCGATTACTCGCTTGATAAGTTAGTTGAGTTATACATTTCCGATATTATGAGATTACATGGTGTGCCATTGTCTATTGTGTTAGATAGAGATCCGAGATTCACTTCACGATTTTGGAAGAAACTACAAAAGGCTTTAAGTAAAAATTTGCATTTTAGTACTGCTTTTCACCCACAAACGGATGGTCAATCCTGATAGATTATTCAGATTCTCAAGGATATGTTGAGATGTTGCATTCTTGAGTTTGAAGGTACGTAGGAACAGTATTTGCCATTGATTGAATTCGCATACAGTAATAGTTTTCAATAGAGAATTAAAATGGTATTGTATGAAGATTTATATGGTAGAAAATGTCGTACACCTTTTTATTGGATTGAACTCAGTGAGAATAAGATTCATAGGGTTGATTTCATAAAAGAAACTGAACAGAAGGTAAAAGTGATTCGTGAAAGCTTGAAAGTGGCGTCCGATTGATAGAAATTGTACGCAGATTTGAAAAGAAATGACATTGAATTCGAGATTGGTGATAAATTATTTTTGAAAGTATCTCCATGGAAAAAAGTACTCTGATTTGGCAGAAAAGGCAAATTGAGTCCGAGGTTCATCGAGCCGTATAAAATTATCGAGCGTATCGAGTCTGTTGCTTATAGATTACTATTGCCACCAGAGCTAGAAAGGATTCATAATGTGTTTCATGTATCGATGCTTAGACGGCATAAATCCGATCCATCACATGTGATTTCTCCGTCTGAGATTGAGATTCAGTCTGATATGACCTATGATGAAGAACCGATCCGTATTTTAACATGAGAAGTTAAAAAATTACGAAATAAGAAAATTTCATTAGTAAAAGTAAAGTAGCACTGACACGGTGTTGAACAGGCTACATGGGAGCCCGAAGATGCCATGAGACAACAATATCCGAATCTGTTCAACGGTAAGATTTTCGAGGATGAAAATCTTTAAGGGGGGAAAGTTGTAACAGCCCGGTTTAGACCCTAGTTGGAATAGTGATTTTGGGACCACAAATCCGAGTAAAAAAATTTTAATATTATTTTTCATGTTTACAGTATGTGGTTAAGCATGTGTGAAAGTTTTGAATGGAAATTTTATCATTTGTATGCTTAATTTACGAAAAGGACCTAATCGCGTAAAGTGCATAATTGACTAGTTATTTGTTAAAGTGCTAAATTGTTATTTTCATTAAATGTGGGGTCCTTATATTGTTATAAAACCATTAGCTTAATGGATGGACAAATATTTCCTTAGTTGGTGGATTTTTAATGTATGTTCATTAAGGGTAAATTTGGAATTTGATTATATAAGCTTAATTAATTAAATAAAACACAAATTTTTGTTCATACTTTCTCACTATTGTCAAAAATCAAAAGAAAGAAAGCCAAGGTTGTGGTTTTAGGGTTTTGACACTTTGATTGGTGATTAAGGTATGGATTTTGTTTAGTTTTTATAATTTCTACATTTTTGTGATTGTTGCTTAGTGTTCTATAAAGCCCATGTCTCAAATTCTGAATTTAATTATGATTTTAAGATATGCCATTGATGAAACTATGAGTTTTATGAAGTTTGACGATAGTATATGGAAGCTTGATGTTGAGTTAACATGTTTTGTCTTTGAATTTTTGATGAATTTCAGTAATTTGGGCTAAATTGTGAAAATGAGAAATTGAGGGACTAAAATGTGAAATAAATGAAATATGTGGGCTTATATGAACAATATGGAAATTCGGCTAAGCATGGGTATATGGAAATTTTGTATATTTTGTAATTTTTGTGATTAGGGACTAAAGTGTTAAAATGTGAAAATGTGAGGGCTAATTTGTAAAATACCCTAAATGTGTTCTTATGGATTGATTTGGATGATTTGTTTAATAAAAGAGTTAAATTTGAATTTATATAGATCAAGAACAAAAGAAAACAGAATTAGATCGAGGGAAGTCAAAAGTCATTGAGTAGTAGACTCCGTTGGTTTGAATCCGTATGAGGTAAGTCGATATACAAATAAATGTGTTTGAATCAATTTATTTATGCTTATATGCTATTGAAATGAAATGAATGTCTTGAAAGATGAATATGTGAAATTTTGAAAGCATCGACAGTGTTTCGACGTCTGAAAAGCCCTGTACGAACCATAAGAATAGTTAGGATACATATGTCATGATATAGGATCCGATATGTGTTTTCGTGTAAGACTACATAGGATTTGATATGTGTTTTCGTGAAATACCATGTCTGGGACGTTGGCTTCGACTTATGATTTATGTGCAAGACCATGTCTAGGACATCGGTATCGTATTTGATTTCGTGTAAGACCTTGTCTGGGACAGTGGCATCGATATTTGATTACATGTAAGACCACGGTTGGGACGTTGGCATGGTATGAGCTTTCCGAGCTATCCAAGTATCCTTATTGATCCCAAACGATTTAATGAGAATTCTGAGAAATGAATGATTATGAGAATGTATACCCAAATTCAGGTACGTTTGAAATGTACATATGATTAAGAATGAAAGGTAAGTATATGTTTATATGTGGACATATGAAATATGTATGAATTATATGAGTATGAAATGTGTTATGTGTAAGTGACTTATGAACAATTGAGTTATATGAGAATTATGGATATGTAGTAATGTTTTTCCATGAACTACATAAATGAAATGGTTTAGAAATGTGTTATGTAATGAGTTTATTTGTATATGGCTTACTAAGCTTTTGAAATCTTACTTTGTGTGTGTTTGCATTGTTTTAAAGATATCAAAGCTACTGGAAGCTCGGGGATCGTCGAGGATCATCACCACACTATAGAACTCTATTTTGGTACCTTTTGAAAATGAATATATTGAAGTATGGCATGTATAGGCTAGAAGTTTGTGACTATGTTTGGTAATGTGTATATCTAGCCATGTGATATGGCTTGGTTTTGGTTATAATTATGAATGTCTTTTGAGCATAAACTATGTGATGCAATAATGTTCATATGATGTGTCCATGAATGACCTAGTGATAAATGGTCAATTTGTTAAGTTGGTAATGTGATTTAGTTGGTGAAATGTTATGATTTTAGCATGAGATTGGATATGAAATATTGAGATACGGATATGTTAGAATGAATGAGTTTGCTATGTGATTTTTGGTATGTTTTTGAATTGTGAAATTTGTTGTTAATGAAATAGCATGAATGTTGTAAGTTTTGGTTGTGAATTGGTTGAAAATTTGGTACAAAATGTTTTGATTTTGATGCTTGTAGGAAGGACCCTTAAGGGGTGGCATTTTGGCCTTGTAAATTGCCTATTTTTGCTCACACGGGCAAGGAAACGGACGTGTGTCACTACCGTGTTGCTCAAAGGCCATTTTGAAATGAGCCTGGGCAGACCACACGGTCGCACACACGGGCGTGTGTCAAGCCGTGTGGCCAAGTCAGTTTCAAGCACAGGCTAGACACACGGGTGTGTGACTAGCCGTGTGAGTCAAATTAGTTGCTTCCCTAATTTTCACACGGCCTGGCACACGGGCGTGTCTTGTGGTTGTGTGGACAAGTCAGTATGTATGCCCTGTTTTGCCACGGCCTAAACACACGAGCGTGTTTAATGCTGTGTGAGGCACACGGCCTGTTCATACGGGCGTGTGACCTTTATAACTTTGAAAAATGTTTAAGTTTCAAAAAATTTTGTATGCATTCGATTTAGTCTCGACCCCTTTCTAAAGCATGTTTAAGTTCTCCTTGACCTATGTAAGGGACTTTATACTAATGTATGACCTATGATGCTATGATGATTGTGAAATTAATGCTAAATGTTTCGATGTGTCTAGTAATGCCTCTTAACCCTTATCAGGCGACGGATATGGGTTAGGGGTGTTACAATTATTATTTCACATCTTTTTCTAATAGTCGCGTCATCGGTGTAGCTGTCATCGAGAATCCTTTGACGAATCTTCTGCAATATCTAGCTAGTCCTAGAAAACTTCTAATCTCAGATATATTTCTTGGAGGCTTCTAATCAACAATAGCTGAAATTCTGCTCGGATCTACTCTGATGCCATCTGCCAACACAACATGTCCTAGAAAACAAACTTCTCATAGTCAGAATTCACATTTTCTAAACTTAGCGAATAATTATTTTTCACGTAAAGTTTACAAAACAATTCGCGGATGTTTAGCATGCTCGAATTCATTCTGTGAATAAACCAAAATATCGTCGATGAAAACCACAACAAATCAATCTAGATATTGTTTGAAAATTATGTTCATCAGGTCCATAAATATTGCAGAAGCATTGGTTAAACCAAATGGCATCATTAAAAATTCATAATGACCATACTTGGTTCTGAATGCGGTTTTTGGCACATCCGAATCATTAACTTGCAACTGATAGTAGCCAGAACGAAGATCAATCTTAAAAAATCTGCTGCACACTTCCACTGGTCAAACAGATCATCAGTACACGGTAATAGGTATTTGTTCTTTATTGTCACTTTGTTGAGTTGTCGGTAACCGATACATAACTGCATAGATCCATCTTTCTTCCTAACGAATAAAATAGAAGCACCCCAAGGAGAAAAGTTGGACCAAGCAAAGCCTTTATCTTCAACTCCTGCAACTGTGCTTTCAACTCTTTCAATTCTGTAGGTGCCACTCTATATGGTGCTATAGATATCGAGGATATTGGAACAGCCCATTTTTAGTCAAATCAGAATAGCGGTTTTGAAACCACAAATCTGAGGTCAAAATATTTATTTTATTATGTTAATATTTACAGCATGATAATGTGTTTGTGTGAAAATTTCATGAAGAAATTTTTTCGTTTAAATGGTTAATTTGGTAAAAAGGATTAAATCGCGTAAACTGTAAAACTTGTGTTCTATTAGCTAAAAGTGTCAAATAACTATAGAACCTTAAAGTTAAGGTTCCTAAATAGAAATTAGACCATTATTATGATAGTGGAGGATAATGGCGTGGCATAAATGAAGTTTTGAATTAATTTAAAGGTTAATTTTGGTATTTGATTATTAAAGGTTATTTTAATTAAAAACAAAATGCAAAATTTGGTAGCATTCATCTTCTTAGCTGAATTTATAAGAAGAAAAGAAGCCATATTATTTCATCTAGGTTTTGTTCATTTGAAAGCTAAATTGGTAAGTAATTTTGACTCGGTTTTTAATGATTTCTATATTTTTGAGATCGTTGCTTCGTATTCTAGCTAGCCTGTACCTTAAATTTCGAAACTGTTAAAGATTTTTCATGTTGCCATTTTTTGAATGCTTGAGTAATTTGATGATTTATGATAGATTTGAAAGTTTTAATGTTAGATTAATAGTTTTTGTAAAGTGATTTTTGACAAAAATGTCAAAAAGGGATTAAATTGAGAAAATGTGAAATGTGGTGGTTAAAAGTGTGAATAAATTGAAAATATATGCTGCTAGTAACATGTATTAAATTCGTATAAGCATGGGTTTGTACTAGATTACATGAATTTGCAATTTTATGTGATAAGAACTAAATTGTGAAAAATGTGAAAGTTTAGGGGCAAAAGTATAAGCATGCCTTAAAGAGTGTTTTGGACTAAATTGAATGAACAAATGATTAAATAAGTTAATTTTGAATATTTTTAGATCAAGCAAAGTGAAATACGGACTTGGACGGGGAAAAGATAAAGTTATCGACTAATCGACTCGATTCGCCGTTTTCACATCCGAGGTAAGTTTGTATGTGATAAGCATTGTTACAATTATGCTTTAAATGTTTTGATATTGCATAAATTATGTTTATGAACTTATAGTCATGTTTGAGGAAAATTCAGATATATATATGCGGTACTTAGTGTGCGATTCAAGAAAACTTCGGCTATATATGGCACTTAGTGTGCGATTCGGAATAGCTTCGGCTATATTAGGCACTTAGTGTGCGAGACCGAGATAGCTTTGGCTATGTAAGGCACTTAGTGTGTGAAATTATAATAGATTCGGCTATGCATTGACACTTAGTGTGTGAGATATCGAGTATTTGACATGTAACATCCCTTACTAGTATTCGATGCTGGAATAGGGTACGAGGCATTACCAGACTTAAACACAAGCAAACATACATTTCCGAGCCATAAAATATGGCATCATATTCAAACTTTTTAAAATCGAGCATAAAGTCCCTAACACGAGCCTACGAGGCCCAAAACATGCTTTGGAAGTGATTCAGGACTAAATTGAGAACTTTAGAAAATTTTATGACACTTAGAAATTTTTTATAAAACAGGGGTCACACGCCCGTGTAGGCAGACCGTGTGGTCACACACACCCGTGTCCAGAACCCGTGTAACTCTCTGTTTATCACTCAAGAGAAAATTGAAGTCACACGGCCAGGGCACACACCCATGTCCCAAAGTCGTGTCCTTCACACGGCTGAGACACACAGCCGGGTCTCATGCCCGTGTGCTCAATATTGAGCATTCTGTCTTGCAACAATTTAGGTGCAGGGGACACGCGGCTAGGTCACACGCCCATGGGGCTAATCATGTGTCACACACGGCCCGCCCGTGTGTCTACCCGTGTGGACAAAAACAAGGTTATATACCAAGCCATTTTTCCACCCTTACTTGCACATATCTACTCAACATCACATGGCACAAACTCAAGCATCAAGAGCGACCAAATAATCACAACCAAGACAATAACATGTCATTCTCTTATCATTTTTAAACATGCTTAAAACATCAAACTTACATCAAATTATGCAAGTTTCCACATTCACAAATGACATTAATACAAATATACTCATAACCAGCATTAGGCAACTTTCAAGGTTATATTCAAAATGAAACATGAACCATTATAAGCCAACACATATGACCAAAAGACCAAGTCTCTATACATGCCATAACTTAAAATACTTGAATTCATCAGTACCCAAAACGATAACTTGATAGTGTGATAGGATCTCTGGCAATCTCCAACTTGAGCTAGCTAGGCGGCACTATAAAACATGGGAAAGGAAGGGGGTAAGCTATAAAGCTTAGTAAGTCTATATGAACATAATAAGCAACTCTTGCCAATCATTTACCAAATTCAATGATATAAACACAGGATAATTTAAATTGCATCAAAGCTCACAGTTATAACTTATTCAGTGACATTGTTTGTTCTATCAATTTGCAAGCATAATTTAACATGTCTTGACATTAGCCTAATAACCAAATCTCACCATTATAACCATTTACCACAATCAACCAATCACTTCAAACCTCATAATGAACATGCACATTAATAATGAGTGTTCACTTTTCAAGCATATATTCTAACATCTTTCAATTGTTTGAAGCCCATATCTTCTCATAATCATTTTAGCAGACATTTATGCCAATCTTTCCTTTTTCTCATATCCGATAAATCACAATTTGTGTGAATTAAACATGCTAGATAATAACTCAATTTGGCCCGAAAGCCAATTACACGACCGCCAACTGAATTTACCATATATTTCGTATATCACAAGTATAGATCAATAATCACAAGGCTTTTGCAAAAACATTCTCATGGAAACCATAAACTCACAATATCATGAAGTCAATGCTTATAAATTTTATGTACATACCTGTACAAATTCGTAATACTTACATGCTCTTTTCCTTATTTGACATACCCATTAAATTTCCTATTGAACCAGTTGGAATATTAACGGATACTCGGGAATCTCGTACACACGGTACCATACCAATGCCATATCCCAAATATGGTCTTACATGTAATCTCATATCAATGCCAATAGCCCAGCTATGGTCTTACACGAAGTCTCACATCGATTTCATATCCCAGATATGGTCTTACACGTAGTCTCATAGTGATGCCATATCCCAAATATGGTCTTATATGTAGTCTTAGTAACCCTAATGTCATGACATTTGTATCCTATCTATTCCTAAGGTTCAACTGGGATTTCACGCTTGTCGTAACTTTGTCGAATACGTCCAAAGGTCATTCACAATCCCAAATATGGTCTTACATGTAGTCATAGTAACCCTAATGTCATGACATTTGTATCCTATCTATTCCTAAGGTTCAACCGGGATTTCACGCTTGTCGTAACTTTGTCAAATACGTCCAAAGGTCATTCACAATTCATACAATAATAAAACATTTAAAACATAATTAAAACAATGCATTATTTACATACGAACTTATCTCGGCATAAAAATGGTGAAAAGGACTCAACCGTCAAATACTCATTTTTCCCCTATTCTGATTCCGAACCTCATTTTTCTTGATTCTATAATATCACATTTAACTTATTTAATCATTATACTATTCAAATCAGCCCACATTATGGCAAAATTACATTTTTCCCCTAAAGTTTCACATTTTTACATTTTAGTCCCTAGGCTCGTAAAATGAAATGTACTCAATTTATTCAACACCCATGCCTTATCGAACCTTATACATGCTTATAGCAGCCCACATTTTTCTTTTGTTTGCATTTTAACACCCATTTTACAACTTTTTACAAATAAGTCCTTTTTAGGCATTTTCACCGAAAATCACTTAGCAAAAGTTGTTTATCCAACAACTAACATGCATTTTCTACCATTAAACATCAAAATACACAAATATCCATCATGGGTAAAATTTTAGACTTTGATTATGTCTTAAATTAGTGGTAGAAATAGATAGATCATGTTACAAGGATTTCAAAAATATAAAAAACATTAAAAATGGAGCTAGAACAGACTTACAATCGAGCTTGGAAGCTTGAAAAACCCTAGCCACAGTTTCTTCTTGTGAAATTCAGTCATGGCAGGAAGATGGACAAAAATTGGCTTTTAATTTGGCTTTTTAATTCATTTTTTACCAAATTACTAAAATGCCCTTAATGAAAAACTTTAGAAACATACCTAACCATGTCCATTTTTGTCCAACAACTTAACCAATGGTCTAATTACCATTTAAGGACCTCCAATTTAAAATTTCACCTCTAGTATGTAGAACTCAACTTTTGCACTTTTTAGAATTTAGTCCTTTTGACTAAATTGAATGCCGAAACGTCAAAATTTTCGAACGAAATTTTCACAAAATCATTCCATAAAATTGTAGACCACGAAATATAATAAAAATAAAATTTTCTGCATCAAATTTGTGGTCCCGAAACCATTGTTCCGACTAGACGCAAAATTGAGCTGTTACAACTCTCCCCCCTTAGGGATTTTCGTCCCCGAAAATCTTACCAGAAAAGAGATTGGAGTAACGTTCTCATAATTTCCTCTACCTCATCGAAAAGTCCTCTTTGAGAGAAATACTTTCAAAAGTAGTCTGTCATCGATCTGGAATCCAATATATTAAATTTTAAAATCTGTATACTACTTATATCAGTCTAAAGTTGTTTTCAACTTTCATGAATCACTTTCACCATTTTCCTTAGAATCAAAAATCAATTCCGCCCCGTATATCTCTTTCCAATCACCTTTGAACTCTAAAACACAGTGTCAGAGCATATCGTCAAAGATCTGAATTACTCTCTCAGGCTTACCATCAATCTAAAGATGAATTACATTGCAAAGATGCAACTACTTACTCAAATTATATTCCCAACCATTAGAACATCTTCTTCAAATAACTGCATATTTATTACTCCTTGAATGAACAAATAAGCTACTACTGGGTTTCGTAAAACATTTTCTGCATAAGCTCTGGATAATTCATTGCATGAATTCTATCTCGGAGTAATAATAATAGAAATCAAAATTAAAATCAAAAGTCGCCTCACACTATACTCGTTTAGTTTACCACTCACTATCACATTTCTGAGGTTCTCAATCTTACAAAAAAAAAAACTACGCTTTAGCTTTTTAATTTAGCTAAATTTAGACTTCCATCAAATAAGATTAATCATGAAACCGACACCCACAAAATGAATAAAGGCTTTCCATTCAAGCATCTGCAACTATATCTACTTCCTCAAAGGTTAATCGTTAACTATTCACAATTTTTTAATAGTACAAGCCATCAATGTTGTCTAAATTTTTCAGATTTTTCTGTAACATTAGATACTTTATACTCTTGGAATCAAGAAACACATGACATTTTTCATCGAATAAACGATGTCATCAATTTCTGAACACAGACATACTAGCGGAAAACTCTAGTTCACTCTTCGAACAATTCTTTTAGTGAGACTTTAACCATCTGAAAGCATAAACTATCACTTTACATTATTACATTAAAACACATTCCAATCCGTTCGATAGTGTATCACAGAAAAAAAATCACAAACTCTTTACTCAATTCAAACAGAACCCAGAGTCAGTGTTTCGGTTAATAACACCTTCAACTGTTTTCAACATTGTTAACATGCAGTAGACCATTCAAACTTTCACAAATGAGATAACTCATCAATCGGAACAGCTTTAACTCATAACAACATCATTTGATTAGAACAAATCTAATAGGTATATCTCTGTATTATACTTTCTAGAATATGAATTGTAACACCCCAGACCCGGCCCAAAAGTTAGGCCAAAATCCGGCGTGTCACATTGAAGTATTTTTCGAAAACCATGTTTTCATTAGAAACCCTTCTTATTTAAAATGTAGTATATTGGAAACCTATTAATTTTATTTTCCTTTTTGGGTTGCGAAAGCTAATTTTAAAAGTAATCGATTTACAAAAATGTGATGTTTAAAAGTTAAGTTGTAAAAACGTAGTGTTTTGAGAACAGTTGTTGTTTTGGAAAATCGCGACCTACTTCTAACAATTATAAAACATAGTAGATAAAATCCCAAAGTTTAAAATAAAAACCAGAATTAAGAGAGGCTTTATTACAACACAAATAAAAAATATTCAACAGTAAATAAACAAATCTAATAACGTAAGTAGTGTGTGGCCATCTCCGAGTCCCACGCAACACCGATCCACCTATCGCTGGGGATTACCTGGAAAGTTAATAAATAAGGTGAGTTTATGAAAACTCAGCGTGTAATCCCCTAGCATCCAACCAGTCAGTCAAAAATAAAATTTAGAACCATTCTGGGCTTGAGCCCTATTTAGTAAAAAAATAGTCCAATTCAGAATGTATGTGGGCCCAAAGCCCGATTCATTAACATTTGGGTCTCAACCCATCACAGTATCAATTGGGCCTTACCCATCTCAGAATCACTATTAGTTGGGCCTAGCCCATATAAGTACCAATATCAGTTGGGCCTAGCCCATTTCAATTTCAGACCCATATGAATAATGCATGATAACCCATCCAACCCTGCACTTCTTGTGGGGAATAAATCACCCACGACATCCCTACACTTACAATGTTAGTACCGGTTGCGGCACTAACCAATTTCGCAGCAGAGCTGCCAATCACATAATGGCTTTAAGCCGTTGATGGATCCATAGTCGTCAAGCGACCATGCAACCCTAACAAATCCTATACTTCCTCCAAATCAATGTCCTAACCCCATGTAATATCTCGTGTATGTCATGCTCAATCATCACATGTGTATGTAAAATGGCCATGCTCGGTAACAATCATTTAAACATATATTAAAAGCATATCAGTCATACAACCACCGTCAAGTCAATTAAAACACAGTCATACGATCACAGTCAAATCGGTCAAATTCATAATTTAAGTCGGTCATTTACCCACAAGGTCAAAACAGTCATTTTACCCTACAGGGGTATTTCGGTAATTTTACACTACAAGGGTATTTTGGTAATTTTACAAATCGGGGGTATTTCGGTAATTTTACAATCGGGGTAGTTCGGTAATTTTACAACCCAGTAATTTTACAAATTAGGGGTATTTTGGTAATTTTATAAATCAGGGGTATTTCGATAATTTTACAATTTGGGGGTATTTTGGTAATTTTACAAATTAAGGGTATTTTGGTAATTTTATAAATTAGGGGTATTTCGATAATTTTACAATTTAGTGGTATTTCAATAATTTTACAAATTAGGGGTATTTTGGTAATTTTACAAATCAGGGGTATTTATGACCCATCAGATGGTCCACCGTCGCCTCGAGCGACTTAAGTAACCTAAACAGACATAATTGTGTAAGTGGACCTAAGGCCCATTACTCGACCCAAGTAGGCCCACATGCTCATGTGGCCCATTTAGCCCAAACTTAGGTACGACTATGTGTACACCATAGCCTGGTTCATTAATAGTCACTTACCATAGATTTTATCCGTGTGGGCCCATGAGCCCATTGGGCCCACACAGCCCATTTCGGCCCATCGAGGTCGAAAACAACCTAAGTCATGTGTGCGACATGACAAGTCTATCTACTTCTCACTTAACAGCGAAATTTACCCACGCGACCCCACGGGCCCATTGGGCCCATACGACCCATTTAACCTAGAACTACTCACGACTGTACGAACGACGTTGCCCAATCAAAAACTTACCACATAACATAGATTTTATCCGTGTGAGCCTACAAGCCCATTGGGCCCACACGGCCCAGTCCGGCCCAACGTGGCCCAGAACTGCCTATGCCATGTACGCGACATGACAAGCCCAACCATATTCCACCTAGTAGCTGATTTGACACAAACGGGCCCATCAGGCCCACTCAGTCCATTGAGGCCTAAGTCCACGAGAGCGCTCGTGGCGGCCTCTACAGCCTATCACCTATGGTTTGTGGGCTCGGTTTACCCCATCAGCACTTGCACGCTCGTGAGGCCTCAAATGTCGAAGTTTCGGCACTTCAGCTTTTCGGCTTTTGCCGATCTACTGTAACGAAGGGTGTGGTTACACACCTGTTTACGAAAACGAGCGAAGGATCCGCGAATACTCCAACCTACATTCATCCCAAACATTCAATCATTCATTCACTTATTAGAGTTCATAGGCTCTTAATCCCCAAATCAATAATGTTATCTACCTCAATTGAACAAACCACGGCCTGCTCTACTAAATCGTAGTAAACTAAAACCGATCCCACTTTACTTATTGATAATTTGTGATATCAAAAGATCTTACTAGGTAAGATTGCCTAGGATCACGACATAAATCTCACAGAGATATAGGGGCATTCGGCCTATGCCCAAATAATAAGAAAGGTAATGCTCTTACCTTAATAAAATAATGGAAGAAAGGGTTTGACAACTTGAGTACTTTTGTACTTCACCACTCCTCGGGAATACCTAAAACCCCATGATCATGTCTTATCGAGAACTCTTGTAGAACCGAAATAGAGAGGGAGAGATGGGACAAGGAATGTTCGGCCAAATTAGAACAAGATAAACAAGGTTGGCAAGCAAGAGACAGAGGGTATTCTATCGGAAAGAAATCAGAATATCGAGAGGAAAGAAGAAAAGAAAATGGAGAAAAAGGTGGGGAGAAAAGAGACTAAAATCGATCAAAAAAATTAAAGGTAAGAAAGGTGAAAGAAGGAGAGCAATCGACAGAGGTTAAGAGAGGTGTTCGGTAATACACATAACTTTACCAAAATGGTCAATTCGACAATGCTAGCAACCAAAACAGAAACCAAAATAAGAGACTACTTTTGGCACTTCATTTCATAACAAAATCGGCAGAAAAGGAAGGATTCCCCAAAACAAAAGTGACCAAAACTGAACAAAAGAGAGTGGAAAAACTAACTTAGCCAAATTTCCACACCCTTAATGCCCATTTCAGCATATTTCCCTCAACTCATCAAACTCCTAACTTTTCTCCACAAAACCTTTCCTAATCTTCTCCTTGAATCTCTCCCTTTATCACTCCACAAATCACTCCAACAACTCCTCCATGACCATTTCAACTTAGAGTCCCAAACCAACTCCAATACTAGCCGTCCATGTAGCAAAATAAATATCCATCATAATAATATGGTGACACTCGAACCCCTGACCATATGCACACTCCTAACGCCTCCTTGCCACCTGACTACATGCTTCTTTGTGTCACCTTTTAACCTTAATTATTTAAAAGGCTTACTACCCAACATTCATGGTTTTATTCACTTAAAACCAAAAATGTTGCTAAAGCCCAAGTTTGAACCCAGGACTTCTCCAACACTTCTCAAGACCCTTAACCATGGAAACAGCCTTCATTTATGTCACTTCTTGCACAGCAATTATTCACGTGCCAACTTCCAAATGCTCCCCAAGCCCAAGGCCCATTTCTTCTAGGCCCAAAATTTGGGGCGTTACATGAATTCTTCCTTCAAACTGTCCGTCTATTCACCCATGAATGTACAAGATTTTATTTCCTTACCTTGGGATAAACTTAAATGCATATAACTCAAGTTACCTTTCAATTGACCAACTCGCTCAGATAAAATCAACTGAGTCAATTTTAACTATCAAATAATAACATATCAAAATACTCCTTTCTTCATGCTGTTATACGACTCAAACATACAATCTTTTATAACTCCCTTAACATGCTAATCAAAGATCTTTACAATTGTATTAACTTGAGGAAACAAAATATCCTAATTGAACTCATTGATCTTAATCAAGCTTACTTGAGAAAAGAAAACCATCATACAATTTGAGCTTGAGCTTCCACTATCTATACCTTTGCGGATGTCAATTTCTTTCACGAAAATTAGAGAAATTCTGATACTAGAATCACTACGTTCCTATGATCGAACCAGAAATACACCCATAATAGACATAGTTATCACAAGCCAAAGAACACACTTTAAAAATGAATCATGATTGATAATTTGCGAAATAAGGATGATAAGAAAACCGAGATAAAGAAATCCAAAATGTGAATACCATACTGGAAGTCTGAGAACATAACTCATAAGAAAAAATAAAGATCTTGATGATTCCTCGGAGCAAAACCAGAAGAAAAACAATGCTTACACACTCTAGAATCAATTGTAACAGAGATAATATATTTTCCAAATATATATATAACAAAAAACATCTAGTAGAAACAGAAGAATAGCCTCACATGAATTTTCACCATCAACTTTTATTCCAAGCACAATAGAATAGAACCCCAAAGTGAGAGAGATAAAATATGCTGATCATCAACCAACTAGACCAACAATGCTTTCATCTAACATTATAATCAGCTAGCATTATCATACGATAAGAATTTCATCAGAAAATGAACAATCACATATATCTCTGAGGATAAATGAATATATAAAATACCTAGGAGAGATCATCTATAACAGCCCGGTTTTAGCTAAATCAGAACAGTGGTTTTGAAACCACAAATATAAGGTCATAAAATTATTTTAATATTATTTTTGGTGTTTACAGCATGTGAATATATATGTGTGAAAATTTTGTGAGCTAATTTTACCGTTTAATAGCTCAATTTGAGAAAAAGAACTTAATCGCGTAAAATGCAAAAGTAGCATGCTATAGGTTAAAAGTGCTTAATTGCTATGGCTTATTAAATGAAAGCTCCTTATGTTGTAATTAGGCCATTGATAGTGGAATTTGACATAAATGGGCTTAATAACATGAAATTTGGTGGCTTTTAATTAAGATTAATTTTGTAATTAAATAAAACAATGAAAATAAATAAAACAAAAGATGAAAACATGTTCATCTTTATTTTCTTTGAACCAAAAATATAGAAAGAAGAAAGCCATTTAGGGCTCACATATTCGACACACATTGATCTTGATTAAGGTATTTTTTTGCTCGATTTTTGATGATTTTTATGTTTTTGTGATCGTTGCTTTGAGTACTAGCTAGCCCATGCCTTAATTTTTGAGTTTTTTTGGTGATTTGTAAAATGCCATTGATGATAGTTGGATGTTTTTGAATGTTGATGATGAAATATGAAAGTTTGGTGTTTGATATACATGTTTTGTAAAGTGATTTTTGATAAAAATGTCAAATAAGGATTTAATTGTGAAATTTACAAATTGAAGGGTTGAAATGTGAAATAAATGAAAGTTTTGGGCTGCTAGGGGTCCCTAAGAAATTCAGCTAGCAGTAATTGGATTTAATTGTGTGAATTTTGTGTATTTTTGAAATAGGGACTAAATTGCAAGAAATGTGAAAGTTTAGGGCTAAAGAGTAAATTGGCTAAAATATGTGTTTGTGGATGAAATTGATTGGGTTGGTGATTAAATGGGTTAATTTTGAATACATATAGATCAAGAAAGAAAGAATTCGTATTTAGATCGGGGAAAATCAAAGGTTATCGAGTAATCAATCCAATTCGTCAATTTCGAGTACGAGGTAAGTTTGTTTGTGCTAATTTTATTATAAATGCATGTTAAATGCTTTGGTATCGCATAAACTATGATTATGAGATTAGGGATAGTGTTGAATAGTGAAAACGACTCTACGAATACATTCAATGATAGAAATGAAAGCTCGGTTGAACCTTAGGAATAGAATTGGATAATTGTGAAATGTTATAAGTTGATATACCGATTTGGCTTCGGGCCACGATATCGGCACCTTTGGTGAGATTAATAGCTTGATTTGGCTACGGTCATGGTATAGGTACTTATCAATTGAGATCTTGAGTATTCGACTTCTATTCCAAATGGTTCAACGGGTAATGAATGATGTAGTTGAGAAAGAGATTAGTATGAGGTGGTACAGGTACGTATGGAACCTATTCGAATATTACATTGAGAAAGTTCAATGAGATTATTATTGGATCATGTTTTGAGACATGAGAAAGGTTTGTAGTTAATATGATTTTGATTTGGTAATGTGAAAATGGTTGTATTACATTTATTTGACGAATTGAGTTAATCACTTACGAGCTTACTAAGCTATGAAGCTTACTGTGTGTTATTTGTCTATGTTTTATAGATTATCGAAGTTAGCTTGGACTCGGGGATCATCAGGAAACGTCATCACACTATCAATCATTTTGTTGGTACTTTTGAAACCTTGTATATATGGTATATGGCATGTATAGGCTAGTGTCATTATGGTACATTTTGTGTTATGAAATTATAGCCATGTGATTTGTCTTGTATTTGGTAAAGTTGTGGGATGTGAATTTTACTTATTGAATGTGTTTATATATGCTATGTAATGTGAATGGTATGCCCTGTGAATATGGCCTAGTATGGTATTAGAATAAGGTATTGAATTGGTGTTATTTTGAATTTTGAATTAGATGATAAGAAGATAACTAAATGCATTTGGAACTTATGTAAGTTTTGATGATTTTGGCATAATGATTTGGTATGTTTTGAATATGAAATTTAGTAGTTGAAATGGTTGAGGATAGTTGGTATGAATTGTGTATGAATTCGCATGTTTTGGCTGCCTATAAATGTAATGAAATGGTACCATTTTGGTTGCTAGGTGTGCATGAGAAAAGGGTGGCAAAATGGCTTGGCAAATGGCCTATTTTTTGTCCACACGAGCAAAGACACGGGCATGTGTCTTAGCCGTGTGTGACACACGGTCACGTTACACGGCTGTGTGTCCCCTAGGGTACCCTTTCAAATTAAGTCAGTATACCCCACAGGTTTGGCACAGCCTAGATATACGGGCGTGTCTATTGGCCGTGTGTGGCACACGGGCTGGCACATGGGCATGTGGCCGACCATGTGACACAAGTCAGTAACCCCTCTAGTTTTCCCACGGCCATGGCACATAGGCGTGTACTCGACCGTGTGGTGCAAGTCAATATGTATGCCCTGTTTTCACACGGCCTGTGACACGGGCTTGTCTAGTGGCCGTGTGCTGTTCACATGGGCGTGTGAACCTTAAATACAAGAAAATTTTCTATGTTTCCCAAAGTTTGCTAAAGTTATCTGTTTAGTTCTAAACCTCTTTTAAGCAAGTTTTAAGGTCTCGTAGGGCCTTATAAGGAACAATGTGAATGTGTTGAATGAAATTTGATTATGAATACATATATGTATGATTTATGTTGCGATGGATCAGTAATGCCTCGTAACCCTATTCCAACTATGGATACGAGTTAGGGGTGTTACATCATCATAATCTATTCAATTTCAACTGTTACACTCAAACATCTTTACGATTCAAATATCATTTCTCTGACTAATTATGTCATCACTAATCTCGTATTATTCCATTCATTAACGAAAATCAATCCAAAAGAAATTCTAGCAAATACATACCTTAGACATCATACCTGAATGAGTCGATTAGCCAAGATTAACTTTTTCTTTAACCGTGACATTGCAAAATCTGAATGTTCTTTAGAATAACCTAGCATCTTTTCCAAAACTGTATTCACTTGCAAAACTATTCTTAACTCTGACCATATTATTAGTTATTCCGCTACTGAACTCTTTAGTCTCTCACTTGTGAGCTTATTCAATATAAATCTCATGAAATTTCATTATAAAATACCACATTGGTAAGGGGGTGAAGTCGTAAATCCTCTAACTCGACTCTCATATATACACACATGTGATTTAACATTCATCGTCATTATAATATCATCACAGTTATATAATTCACTTCAGGAAAATTAACATACATATTTATGTTACACAAACTTTCCAAGTATATTATTCAAACAAGTGCACTTATATATACATTCCATAAATTTTGAAAGTTTACTTATCGTATTCACTTAATCAAACAAGTCAAGCACATAACATTATATGAATACCAAACAAACATGGATGAGATTATCACAGTATAATCTTTTATTTCATTTCATAAAATCACTATAATCCATCGAAACACAACGTTTAACTGGAATAATAACATTTTACCCATATTTCTGAACTTATGGTAATTTCATTTTGTACATCATCACATACATATCATGAAATCTTATTCATAACTTTCCAAGTTTCAACTTATCACGAACACATTTTCAAATATCTTAGTATCACTTTCAGCATTTTCGAAAGTAGCTCGGTTGGAAAGCATCTCTATATCAACAAAATAATTTCATCAGAGCCAGGATATATCACACTATCACAAATTATATATGGCATGTATAGATAAACTCTCACACTTGCTAGGTTAGTCTGAGAATCGACTAAACCATAGCTCTGATACCACTAAATGTAACACCCGTTATGTAACAGCCCGATTTTGGGCCTAGTCAGAACAGTGGTTTCGGAACCACTATTCCGAGGCCAGAGAAAATTATTTTGATGTTATTTTATGTGATATAGCATGTTTATAAAGGTGCATAAAAAATTTTGGTATATTAATTTTAGCGATTTCTAGTCCAATTTCGAAAAAAGACTAAATCGCGTAAAAGGTAAAAGTTGTGTTTTGATGCCTAAAGGTGTTAAATTATTTTATATCTTAAATTAGGGGTCTTTAAAGAGAAATTAGGCCATTGAAAGTGTGATGGTCAGCCAAGGGAGACAAAATGGTCAAAAAGCCAAAATTTGTGGCTTTTAGGTGACTAAATTGACTAAAAATAGAATAAAATAAAGAAAAAAAAATCTCATCTTTTCTTCATCTTCTCTCCACCGAAAATGGTAGCAAAGAAAGGGTTTAGAAGCTGGAAAATAGAAACTCCCATGCTAGTAAGTGATTTTTAATGTCTTTCTTGATGATTTTTACATTTTTGGAACCCCTAAAGCATGAGCTTTCAAATGAGGGGACTATTTTGCAAAATGATTAAGAGTCTAGGGTTTTGCGATGAAAGCATGTGTTTTTTTTTGTTTTTTTTGGAAGAATATGAGTCTTAGATGTGTTATAAACAACTTTTATGAAAGAAATTTGCATGAAAGTACCTAAAAGGGGCTATTTTGTAAAGTTTGTAAAATAAGTGTAAATGTGTGAAATAATTGAATTGTGAGTTGCTATAGTTATGAAAATGGTTTGTATAGTCTTAATGAGTACGAAAATGTGATAAAAATCATTTTTACGAGCCTAGGGGCAATTTGGTAATTGTGGCAAAGTATAAGGGCAAAATTAAATTTTTTCCAAAATGTATCATTGAACTAATTTGATTATTATATTGTTTTAATAAGTTAAATATGATGTTATAGATGATGAAAAACAAGATTTAGGCTTAGAACAAGGAAAAACGAGAAATTGATGTTTAGGCCTCTTTTACCAATTTGGTGTCGAGGTAAGTTGTATGAAAACAATGCAACATGCTATTATTATTTTATGTCTAATTTTTAAATATTGCATGAAATGTATATGTACATGTATTTTTCTTTATGAAATGGATTCACGATGTCTCGATGACATTCAATAAAGTTTCAATATGAGATTCCCTATAAGACCATGTCTGGGACATGGCACTGGCATCGATATGTGTGAGCCCATGTAAGACCATATCTGGGATATGGCATTGGCATCTTACTATGTTTACAAATTTCCCCGAGTATCCTTTAGTATTCCAAGTGGTTCAACGGGAAATTCAAAGATGATAACAAAACTGTGATAAGGAATGATTATGTCATGAAGTAGTACATGTATGTATGTAAAACTCATGAGATTTGATTTGGTCTATGATGCACCTTTGGCAAGGATACAAATAAGTAAGTCAAGTTTATGAGAATGATTTTATAATGACCTTATGGTTATGGGTCTATGTTCATGATGTATATAGTAATTGGTGAATACTATGAAAATGGCATGATTTGGAATAAGTCCTTGATACTTGATGACATTGAGATTACGGGTCCATGCTTATGATGCATAGCTATGTGTTCTTACCATGATAGATGATATGATGTTGTATTAATTTGGTTAACAATAATTCTAAATGAGTAAATTAGCTTGGACAGTTTTGAGCTACTTCAGTAGTGTAAATTTGAAAATACACTAAAAATAGTGGAAAATGAGTTAGAGGCTGAATAAAATATGGAATTAAAGCTTACTAAGTATAGTTTCTTATAAAAGAAACTATGTAAGCAAAAGAATTTCCTATAATGAGATATTTTAAGTTGTGCGAGACAGAGTTAGAATGACTTCGAAATCCCCTGTTCTGATTTGATAAAATCATTATAAATTGTACAAATATATTTATGAGTTATAATTTATATTTTTAGAATCCTTAATGAGTCTATTTTCAATAGAAATGAATAAAAACATTATTCGAGTTTTGTGCTATGAGATAATTGAACTTTAGTGCAAAAGGGCCTGAACTGTTAGATAGTGAATCAGGGGTTACTTTGAGGAATAAATTGTACTATTTGGCTAAACCAAAAATTCTGTAAATTTTATGGTAGAAAGGTACATGAGTCTAGTTTCAAGGAAAATTAACATAACTTTTTTAGCTCCAGATATAAATATTTTATTGACTGTCGTACAAGAAGACAACTTATTATGAACTTTAGAATATGATGGGAACATTGATAAAACATGTTAATGAGTTGTTTATTGTTTACGTATGAACTTACTAAGCGTAAAGCTTACCCTTTTCCTTTCCCATGTTCCCTAGTGTTGCCAGGTTAGCTCGGGTTGGAGTTTTTCAGAGATATTATCACACTGTCAAGCTATTGATATTGGTGTAAGTGATTTCAAGTACTTTGAGTCTATGGCATGTATAGGAGTTCAAAAATTTGAGTATGTGATATTGCTTTAGCCAAATGTATTGGCTATTTTGATTATAGGGTTGGTAAACCTATTTATTTATGAAAATTATTTAATGGCTTGATATGAATGGTATGTGGATGTGATTATGAATGCTTAGTGATGAAAATAAGGTTTGATGACATGTTGATAGCTATAGCATTAATGTGGTAAAGATGAAGGTAAAATCTATGATATTGGTTGCATGTGAAATTGCCATGGTCATGATATGTTAGAAATTTTTAAGTGCCTAATTTTTCCATGTTGTATGCTATTGTATAAGTATGCGTGCATGTGTTGTGAGGGTGACAAAATGGCTTGGAAAATAGCCTTGTATTTGTCCGCACGGGTAGACACACGGGTATGTGTCTAGGTCGTGTGTGACACACGGTCCACCCCTATGGGCATGCTGTCTAGCCGTGTGTCCCCTGCACCTAAGGTTTTTTCAAGTCCGTATGTATGGTAGTAAACACACGGGCAAAGACACGACTGTGTGTCTCAATCGTGTGGTGGACACGGCCTAGAACACGGGCGTGTGCCTTGGCCGTGTGCCTTCCTTTGTTCATGACCAAATTGGCAGAATGTCCAGGTTTTTGGACACGGTTCAGGACACGGGCGTGTCCCTAGCACACAGGCATGTGCTCTATACCCACACGGGTGTGTGGAGCCTTAAAGCATGAAATTTTTTTCCAAGTTTTTCTTAAGTTCTCGGTTTAGTCCCGGACCATCTCTAATACATGTTTTGAGCCTCGTGAGCCTGTTTAAGGGACAAAATGTATGTGATATGAAAAGTTTTAAATTGATCAAAATTTTACGACCTATTTTTTTTATAGTTGGTTGAGTTTAAATCTAGTAGCACCTCGAACCTTGTCCCGACGTTGGATACGACACATAGAAAATTTTTGCTAAAAAATGGGTCACACGCCCATGTGGCTTGTGACACGCCCGTGTGGGCAGACCGTGTGGTCACACACGCCCTTGTCCAGACCCCGTTTAACTCTCTATTTGTCACTCAAGAACAAATTGAAGTCACACGGCCAGGGCACACGCCCATGTCCCAAGGCCGTGTCCTTTACATGACTGAGACATACAACCATGTCTCATGCCCGTGTGCTCAATACTGAGCATTATATTTTGTAACAATTTAGGAGGAGGGACACACGGCCAGATCACATGCCCATGGGGCTGACCGTGTGTCACACATGGGCTAAACACACGCCCGTGTCTCTACCCGTGTGGACAAAAACAAGGCTATTTACCAAGCCATATTGCCACCCTCACTTGCACATATCTACTCAACATCATATGGCACAAACTCAAGCATGAAGAGCAACCAAATAATCACGACCAAGACAATAACATGTCATTCTTATACCATTTTTAAACATGCTTAAAACATCAACCTTTCCACCTCAAATTATACAAGTTTCCACATTCACAAATGACATTAATACAAATATACTCATAGCCAACATTAGCCAACTTCTAAGGCTATATACAAAATGAACCATGAACCATTATAAGCCAACACATATGACCAAAAGACCAAGTCCCTATACATGCCATAACTCAAAATACTTGAGTTCATCAGTACCCAAAACGATAGCTTGATAGTGTGATAGGATCTCCGGCGATCTTTAACCCGAGCTAGCTTGACGGCCCTATAAAACATGGGAAAGGAAGAGGGTAAGCTATAAAGCTTAGTAAGTCCGTATGAACATAATAAGCAACTCTTACCAATCATTTACCAAATCTAATGATATAAACACAAAGTAATTTAAATTACATCAAAACTTACAGTTATAACTTATTCAGTCACATTATTTGTTCTATCAATTTACAAACATAATTTAACATGTCTTGACATTAGCCTAATAACCAAATCTCACCATTACAACCGTTTACCATAATCAACCAATCACTTCAAACCTCATAATAAACATGCACATTAATTATGAGTGTTCACTTTTCAAGCATTTATTCTAACATCTTTCAATTACTTAAAGCTCATATCTTCTCATAATCATTTTAATAGACAATTATGCCAATCTTTCCTTTTTCTCATATCCAATAAATCACAATTTGTGTGAATCAAACATGCTAGATAATAACTCAATTTGTCCCGAAAGCCAATTACACGATCACCAACCAATTTTACCATATATTTCATACATCAAAAGTATAGATCAATAATCACAAGGCTTTCGTAAAAACATTCTCATGGAAACCATGAACTCACAATATCATGAAGTCAATGCTTATAAAATTTATGTACATACCTGTACAAATTTGTAATACTTACATGCTCTTTCTCTTCATTGACATACCCATTAAATTTCCTGTTAAACCATTTGGAATACTAAAGGATACTCAGGAATCTCATACACACGGTACCATACCAATGCCATATCCCAAATATGGTCTTACATGTAATCTCGCATCGATGCCAATAGCCCAGCTATGGTCTTATACGAAGTCTCATATCGATGCCATATCCCAGATATGGTCTTACACGTAGTCTCATAGTGATGCCATTTCCCAATAAGGTCTTACATGTAGTCTTAGTAACCCTAATGTCATGACATTTGTATCCTATCTATTCCTAAGGTTCAACTGGGATTTCACGCTTGTCGTAACTTTGTCGAATACGTCCAAAGGTCATTCACAATTCATACAATAATAAAACATTTAAAACATAATTAAAACAATACATTATTTACATACGAACTTACCTCAGCATAAAAATGGCAAAAAGGACCTAACCGTCAAATACTCATTTTTCCTCTGTTCTAATTCCGAACCTCATTTTTCTTGATTCTATAATATCACATTTAACTTATTTAATTATTATACTATTCAAACCAACCTAAAATCACATTATGGCAAAAAAAGTTTCACATTTTTACATTTTAGTCCCTAGGCTCGTAAAATGAAATATACTCAATTTCTTTAACACTCATGCCTTGCCTTTAACATCTCGAAATAGGGCCTAGTCAGAATAGTGGTTTTAGAACCACAAATCTGACATTAAAATATTTATTTTATGATTATTATGAGGTCTAGGATATGAGAATATGCATGTGTTAATATTTCATGAAGAAATTCTTTGGGTAAGGTGTCCAATTGGAAATTAGGGACTAAATTGAATAAATTGCAAAACTTCGGTTCTAGAAGCAATTTGTATGAAATTGCTTTAGATTATAAATTAGAAGGTCTTAGAGAGAAATTTTCCCAAATTCTAAGTTTTTGGACAAAAATGGGTTTGCATGAATGGAAATTTAAAGAAAGGGCTTAAGGGCATTTTGGTCATTTGGCAATTTAATGAAATAAAATGGGATAAATGAACCAAAATCAGCTTATTTTCTTCTCCATACTACCAAAACTTCAAGGGAATCATAGCTAAGGTTTTTAACATTTTCAAGCTCAATAATAAGTGCACCCAAGCCCCGTTTTTAATGTTCTTTGCATTTTTGAAATCTTGGTAGCTTACTCTCTCCATTTCTACCCATATTTCATGCTAGGGTTCATGTTGAAAAATCTACCCATTCATGAGTTACTTGTATTTTGATGGTTTATAGAGGAATATGAAAGTTGGAGGTGTGTTAAACATCTTTTCCTAGGTAGTTTTCATGAAAAACCCCTAAAGGGACCTTTTTGCAAAAGTTGTTAAATATGTGGTAGAAATGTGAAAATAATAAAAAAATGTGGGCTTTCATAAGAGGGAAAAGTGTTCGGATAGGCTTGGGTAAGATAAAAATTGCATGTGTTTCATTATACGAGCCCAGGGACTAAATTGTAAAAATGTGAAAGTTTAGGGGCAAAATGGTCATTTGGACCGAGGGTGAAATTTAGGCTCAAAAAGGTACAATTTGAGTTACTAATAATTTATTCTTATGGTTATAGACCCCGAGGAACAAATTTCAGAGGTCGATCGAGGAAAATGAAAGGTTTCGAAATAAGCAAAACACAACACCGAAACGAGTACCAGGTAAGTTCGGCTTAAAGTATACTCAAAATGTGTCTAATTATATTATTTATGAATGTGTGATGATTGCATTTATTAATGGCATGAAATCATATGAATTGCATCTTTGACAATGATTTGTTGGAAAATGTCTCGGTTGAGGTTAAAAAAGGAATTTGATGGATAAACCATGATTGACATGTGAATTGAGATCCTGCATGTGTTGCATAAAGGATTTAGTCCGGACAGATAATCTAATGGTCTCAAGTAAGGAAAGGATCTAGCCCGGACGGGTGTTCCTCGAGTGATCGAGCCTCCCGAAGAATATGTGTGCATTGTGGATTTAGCTTTGAACAGGTAATCGATTAGGTCTCGAATTTAACTCGGATCGTAATTCAGATCCGAGCTCATTAAGGGTGTTTGTCGTTACAAGGGATTTAGCCTGGACTAGTAATCCCGACATTCACCTTATAAGTTTATATTACAGGGGATTTTGCCTGGACTAGTAATCCCGCCGTAAGATGTGAGGTTCGCGGGAGTGCATACTTGAAATGATCATTTGTATGAACTGACGGTGATTAGATAATCCATTGAGATTTCTTAGAAACTCAACGGGACTAACATGAGGTATATGAATAAATGACATATTGAATGATGAGATCATCTAAGATAAATTACATGGTGTTTTGTTATGTGACTAACTCATTGATTGAGTGCATGTGATAGGGAAACCATTTTCATATTCATTGGTTTCATTATCTAAAAAGGATGTATGTTAAATAATCGGTAAGTTTACTTTCCAATTATTTGAACTTACTAAGCATGTAATTGCTTACCCCTCTCTTTTTCCCCGTTTTCAAAGCTTGAGGGCCCGTAAAGATCAGAAGACGGTTGGAGAGTCTACACACTATCAACTATTTTAGCTTTGGTATATAGACACTTATGTTTTGTTCAATGGCATGTATAGATCTTTTGAGTATTTTTTTATATGTGTTATTTAAGTTGCCAAAATGAAGGAATGTAAAGTCATACTTATCTTTTTGTATATGGTCATGGAAATTGGCTTATTTTGAAGTAGGCTATGACCTACAAATCTATACATGTTTATGTTCATATGCGATGGCTTGGTTATAATTGGCAATGAGTTGTGAAAATGAGCCAATTTTGAATGTGCCAATGAGACATGGAATCCCCTTAAATACAAGGTGGGAATTAACCTAGCATGTAAAAAACCGATGATATGAGGTTGTCATGCGATAAGATTTATCATGGTCTTATACAAGTGTATAATTTGGCTTTATCATGTGTAAAAGTAACCTATATTGGTGATTGGTTGGTAGAGAGAGTGACCAAAGGCTTGGAAAATAGCCTAATGACGTCCACACGGGTAGACACACGGGCGTGTGTCTAGGCTGTGTGTGATACACGGCTCATCCCATGGGTGTGTGTCATGGTCGTGTGTCCCCTGCACCTAAATTTTTAAGTCAGTATTGTATATAGGCTAGGCATACGGGCGTTTGTGTTGGCCGTGTGCACCTAATCGTATGATGAGGTTGAAGTTAGTGTTGCACACGAGCTGAAGGCACGGGCGTGTCCCAAGCCACACGGGTGTGTGTGACCACACGCCCTACCACACGGGCGTGTCCCAAGCCACACGGGTGTGTGTGACCACACGCCCTACCACACGGGCGTGTCCCAAGCCACACGGGTGTGTGTGACCACACGCCTACCACACGGGCGTGTCACACTTCAAAGTAAGGGAAAATTTTCTAAGGTACCCAAAGTTTATCGAACATTTTCAGTTTTGTTCCGTACTACCCCTAGGTGT
Organism: Gossypium longicalyx; assembly: GCA_025698465.1. Lineage (NCBI taxonomy): Eukaryota > Viridiplantae > Streptophyta > Magnoliopsida > Malvales > Malvaceae > Gossypium > Gossypium longicalyx. Next base: position 62,942,920 of record CM046997.1, read on the forward strand.
GCTTTAAGTCTCGAAGGCCTATATAAGGGACGAGAGGTACATGTTTGAAAAGTTTTAAATTTTGGGCGAAATTCAGTGACCCAATTTAGTAAGTTTGTAAAGGTGAAATACCGGTAATGCCTCGAACCCTATCCCGGCATCAAATACGGATGAGAGGTGTTACATTTAGTGGTATCAGAGCTACGGTTTAGTCGTTTCTAAGACTACCGTAGAGAGTAATGATGTTCGCTATACATGCCATTATATGAACGTTGATTGTGTGATATCTCCTAACTGTTTAAATTATTTTTGAGTATAGTAAATGTCTTCCAATCATACACAAGATGAGTCCGAAGGAGCTGAGAACCATGCTCCAGCTTTCATACAACGAGTTGTATCTAGTAGTAGAAGGGTTATGTCTGAAGGCCGGGAAGAGGCACGAGCCACCTTCTTTAACATGATGGATGAATGGTTTGGGGATTATCTGAGGAATTGCCCCAACATACCACGACCTCCCCTGCCCCCTAACCAACCTGATGAGGATTACCCACGAAATATGGCATCGGTAAGAATTGGTAAGATGCCCGTAGATAAGCATAGAAAATATGGGGCCGAGGAATTTAAAGCTAAAATTGAGGATGATGCTGAGAGAGTCGAGTTCTAGCTTGAGAATACCACAAGGGTATTAGATGAATTATCATGCACACTTAAGGAATGCTTAAAGTGTGTTGTGTCTCTCTTGAAGGACACTGCGTACCATTGGTGAAAGACCGTATCTTCAGTAGCGCCAAAGGAAAATATCACTTGGGAATTCTTCCAAGCAGAGTTTAAGAAGAAGTATATCAGTCAAAGGTTCTTAGACTCGAAGCGAAAGGAGTTCCTGGAACTCAAACAAGGGAATAAGACTGTGGTAGAATACGAAAAGGAGTTTGTAAGGTTAAGTCAGTATGCAACTGAGTGGGTTCAAACCGAGTTAGAAATGTGTAAACGCTTCGAGGAAGGTTTGAATGAGGAAATCAAGTTGTTGATTGGGATCCTTGAAATACGGGAGTTTGCCACATTAGCTGATCGGGCCAAGAAGGCCAATGAACTCAATAATGAAATAAAGCAAGCAAAAAGAGAGGCTCGAGTTGCGAGCAAGATATTCGGCGGTAGGACGCTCTCATTTTCTACAAAGAAATCAATGAGCCAACATGAACGCTCCACTTCATCTATAGGATATTCGAGTAGAACGAGAAGCTCTAAACGACGAAATCAGAAGTTTTCCTCCCCGATGGTGACTAGTGTGGGGAGTGTAGATGACCAAAAGCCGAAGTGTAAGAGTTGTAACAAATTTCACTTCGAAGAGTGCCGAATAAAAAGCGGTGTATGTTTCAGATGTGGTTTTCTTGACCACTTTCTCAGGGACTGCCCAAAGCGAATTAAAAAAGGAGTGGAAGAAACCCCAAAGTCGAGTGCTCCCATGGCACGAGGTAGACCTCCGAGATACCCTGGAAGTGCTAGTGGCAGTCGCGTTGTAGCCAAAGACACTGCAAAATCAGAGGCCCAAGCCCCGGCAAGAACGTATGCAATACGCGCTCGAGAGGAAGCCTCTACTCCTGACATTATTACGGGCACTTTTTATCTTTTCAATACATGTGTTGTTGCCTTAATTGACCCGGTATCGACACACATGAGATTGGTATCTAGTATGAACATACCCGTTGAACCTACGGAATTTTTTGTTAGAGTGTCGAACCCACTAGGCAAATCAGTTCTAGTTGATAAAGTCTGTAAGAATTGTCCTTTGACAATTCATGATCAATGTTTTTCGACTAACCTTATGTTGTTACCTTTTGGCGAGTTTGATGTAATACTTGGTATGGATTGGTTAGCCCTGCATGATGTAATCCTAAATTGTGGTAGCAAGTATATTAAATTGAAATGCCCATATGGTAAGATTCTACGGGTTGATTCAAGAGATTTGGGCATGTTGCCAGTTGTAATCACGGCAATGGTTGCTCAGAGATATATGAGAAAAGGGTACGAAGCCTATCATCTTTTGTGTTGAACACGAAGGAAACGGAGTTGAAGATTGAGACTGTGCCAATAGTATGTGAATATCCAGACGTATTCCCAAAAGAATTATTCGGATTACCTCCTGAAAGAGAGATTGAGTTTGGTATTTAATTGGTGCCAGGAACAGCTCCCATCTCTATTGCTCCGTACAGAATGGCGCTAACTGAGTTGAAAGAATTAAAAGCACAGTTGCAAGAGTTGATGGTACAGGTTTTGCAAGGCCAAGTTTTTCACCTTGGGGCGTATTGTTTGTAAAGAAGAAAGATGGTTCAATGAGATTATGTATAGATTATCGACAACTAAACAAGGTAACTATCAAGAATAAGTATCCTTTGCCAAGGATCAATGATCTATTCGACCAGTTGAGAGGAGCCACTATGTTCTCTAAGATAGACTTGAGGTTTGGCTACTATTAGTTACGTGTTAAAGAATCGGGCTTGCCAAAGACAGCTTTTAGAATAAGATACGACCACTATGAATTTCTTGTTATGCCATTTGGATTGACGAATGCACCGGCCGTATTCATGGACCTAATGAATAGGATCTTTCAGCCATACTTGGATAAGTTTGTTGTTGTATTCATTGACGACATCTTGATTTATTCTAAAGATGAGGCAAAGCATGCGAAGCACCTGAGAACTGTATTGCAGACTTTACGAGAAAAAAAACTATTTGCTAAGTTTCGTAAGAGTGAATTTTGGCTCCAAGAAGTTGGATTTTTGGGTCATATTGTTTTGGGTGAAGGCATCCGAGTTGATCCAAGTAAAATCTCTGCTATTGTTGAATGGAAACCGCCTAAAAATGTGACCAAGGTTAGAAGCTTTTTGGGCTTAGCCGGTTACTACCGAAGATTTGTCCATGATAGCAACTCTAATGACAAGGTTGCTACAAAAAGATGTTAAGTTTGAATGGACAGAAAAGAGTCAGTAGAGTTTCGATAAGTTAAATACATTGCTGACAGAAGCTCCTATTTTAGTATTAACTGAGCAGGGAAAAGAGTTTGTGGTCTACAGTGATGCATCCTTGAACGGGCTAGGTTTTGTACTTATGCAAAATGGCAAGGTGATAGCCTACGCTTCTCAGTAGTTGAAGCCACACGAGAAGAACTATCTAACACATGATTTAGAGCTCGCCGCCATTGTCTTTGCCTTGAAAATCTAGAGGCATTATTTATATGGTGAAGCTTGCCATATATTCACAGACCACAAGAGTTTGAAGTATATGATGACTCAAAAAGAATTGAATCTGAGACAACGGAGATGGTTATAACTAATTAAAGATTCTGAAGTGATCACTGACTATCACCCGGGAAAGGCGAATGTGGTCACCGACGCATTGAGTAGAAAATCCTTATTTGCTCTGAGAGCCATGGACGCTTGGTTAGCATTGCTTGATGATGGTTCGTTCTTGGCAGAGCTGAAGGCTAGGCCGACATTTCTTCAGGAAATCTATGATGCTCAACCTAATGATAGAGACTTGCAAGCAAAAAGGACTCAATGTGAGTCGGTCATTGAATCAGATTATCGAATTGGTCCTGATGGATGTTTGATATTCAGAGATAGAGTCTTGTGCCTAAAGATGACGAACTTATTCAGAAAATCTTGCAAGAAGCCCATAACAGCCATTTGTCAATTCATCTGGGAAGTACCAAGATATACAACGATTTGAAGAAAATATACTGGTGGAACGGCAAGAAAAGAGACATTTTTGAATTTGTATCAAAATGCCTGATATGTCAGCAAGTTAAAGTTGAACATCAAGTGCCCTCAGGTTTGTTGCAGCCTGTAATGGTCCTCGAATGGAAGTGGGACAAAGTTACTATGGATTTTGTGACAGGATTGCCATTAACTCTGAAAAAGAAAGATGCTATATGGGTTGTGGTGGATAAGTTGACAAAGTTGGCTCATTTCATTCCGGTAAGAATAGACTACTCTCTTGATAGATTGGTCGACTTGTACATATATGAGATTGTGAGATTACACAGGGTACCACTGTCAATTATTTTGGACAGAGATCCGAGGTTCACTTCGAGATTTTGGAAGAAGTTACAGGAAGCCTTTGGTACAAAGTTCAATTTTAGTACGGCTTTTCACCCGCAGATCGATGGTCAATCTGAGCGGATGATTCAGATCCTTGAGGATATGTTACAATGTTGCATCCTCGAATTTCAAGGTAGCTGGGAAAAGTACTTGCCATTGGTAGAATTTGCCTACAACAACAGTTTTCAAGCGAGCTTGAAAATGGCGCCTTATGAGGCCTTGTATGGCAGGAGGTGCCAAACTCCATTGTACTGGACAGAACTCAAGAAAAGTCAAATTCATGGGGTTGATCTGATTAAGGAAACTGAAGAAAAAGTTAAAGTAATACGAGACTGTTTAAAAGCAGCATCGGATAGGCAAAAGTCATATGCTGATCTGAAAAGAAAAGAGATTGAGTTCCAAGTTGGAGATAGAGTATTCTTAAAAGTATCTCCATGGAAAAAGGTGTTGAGATTTGGTCGGAAAGGCAAATTGAGTCTGCGATTTATCGGACCGTACGAGATCACTGAAAGAGTTTGACCATTAGCGTACCGTTTGGCATTGCCACCCTAATTGGAAAAGATTCACGTCGTGTTCCATGTATCCATGTTAAGGCGATATCGATTAGACCCCTCTCATGTGATATCACCAACAGAGATTGAGATTAGACCAAACATGACCTATGGAGAGGAACCGGTCAAGATTTTGGCTCGTGAGGTTAAATAGTTGAGAAATAAAAATGTGGCTTTAGTAAAGGTTTTATGGTATCGACATGGTGTAGAAGAGGCTACATAGGAGTCAAAATAAACCATGAGAAACCAATATCCGAACCTGTTTACTGGTAAGACTTTCAAGGACGAAAGTCCTTAAGGGGACGAGAAATGTAACATCCCGAAATAGGGCCTCGTCAGAATAGTGGTTTTGAAACCACAAATTTGACATTAAAATATTTATTTTATGATTATTATGAGGTCTAGGATATGATAATATGCATGTGTTAAGATTTCATGAAGGAATTCTTTGGGTAAGGTGCCCAATTGGAAATTAGGGACTAAATTGAATAAATTAATCAATTTGTATGAAATTGATTTAGATTATAAATTAGAAGGTCTTAGATATAAATTTACCCAAATTCTAAGTCTTTGGACAAAAATGGGCTTGCATGGATGAAAATTTAAAGAACGGGCTTAAGGGTATTTTGGTCATTTGGCATTTTAATGAAATAAAATGGGATAAATGAACCAAAATCAGATCATTTTCTTCTCCATACTGCCAAAACTTAAAGGGAATCCATAGCTAGGGTTTTCAACATTTTCAAGCTCAATAGTAAGTGCACCCAAGCCTCGTTTTTAATGTTCTTTGCATTTTTGAAATCCCGGTAGCTTACTCTCTCCATTTCTACCCATATTTCATGCTAGGGTTCATGTTGAAAAATCTACCCATCCATGAGTTACTTGTATTTTGATGGTTTATGGAGGAATATGAAACTTGGAGGTGTGTTAAACATCTTTTCCTAGGTGGTTTTCATGAAAAACCCCTAAAGGGACCTTTTTGCAAAAGTTGTTAAATATGTGGTAGAAATGTGAAAATAATTGAAAATGTGGGCTTCCATAAGAGGAAAAAAGTGTTTGGCTAGGCTTGGGTAAGATAGAAATTGTATGTGTTTCATTATACGAGCCTAAGGACTAAATTGTAAAAATGTGAAAGGTTAGGGGCAAAATGGTCATTTGGATCGGGGAAGAAATTTAGGCTCAAAAAGGTACAATGTGAGTTACTAATAATTTATTCTTATGGTTATAGACCCCAAGGAACAAATTTCGGAGGTCGATCGAGGAAAACGAAAGGTTTCGAAATAACTGAAACACAACACCGAAACGAGTACCAGGTAAGTTCGGGTAACTTAAAGTAAACTCAAAATGTGTTTAATTATATGACTTATGAATGCGTGATGATTGCATTTATTAATGGCATGAAGTCATATGAATTGCATCTTTGACAATGATTGTTGGAAAATGTCTTGGTTGAGGTTAAAAAGAGAATTTGATGGATAAACCATGATTGACATGTGAATTGAGATCCTGCATGTGTTGCAGAAAGGATTTAGCCTGGACGGGTAATTCGATGATCTCAAGTGTGAAAAGGATCTAGCCCAAATGGGTGTTCCTTGAGTGATCGAGCCTCCCGAAGAATATGTGTGCATTGTGGATTTAGCCCGGACGAGTAATCTGATTAGGGTCAAAATTTAGCCTGGACTAGTAATTCAGATCCAAGCTCATTAAGGGTGTTTTTCGTCACAAGGAATTTAGCCTGGACTGGTAATCCCGACATTCACCCTATGAGTTTATATTACGAGGGATTTAGCCTAGACTGGTAATCCCGCCGTAAAATGTGAGGTTCGCAGGAGTGCATACTTGAAATGATCATACGTATGAACTGACAGTGATTGGATAATCCATTGAGATTTCCTAGAAACTCAACGGGACTAACACGAGGTATATGCATAAATGACATATTGAATGATGAGATCATCTAAGATAAATTACATGGTGTTTTGTTATGTGACTAACTCATTGATTGAGTGCCTGTGATAGGGAACCATTTTCATATTCGTTGCTTTCATTATCTGAAAAAGATGTATGCTAAATAATCAGGAAGTTTACTTTCCAGTTATTGAGTATTTTGATTATTTTGTTGTATGTGTCATTTAATTTTCCAAAATGAAGGCATGTAAAGTTATACTTATCTTTTTGTATATGGTCATGGAAATTGGCTTATTTTGAAGTAGGCTATGACCTACAAATCTATGCATGTTTATGTTCATATGAGATGGCTTGGTTATAATTGGCAATGATTTATGAAAATGAGCCAATTTTGAATGTGCCAATGAGACATGGAATCCCCTTAAATACAAGGTGGGAATTAACCTAGCATGTATAAAACCGATGATATGAGGTTATCATGCGATAAGATTTATCATGGTCTTATACAAGTGTATAATTTGGCTTTATCATGTGTAAAAGTAACCTATATGGGTGATTGGTTGGTAGAGAGAGTGACCAAAGGCTTGGAAAATAGCCTAATGACGTCCACACGGATAGACACACAGGCGTGTGTCTAGGCTGTGTGTGATACACGGCTCACCCCATGGGTGTGTGTCATGGTCGTGCGTCCCCTGCTCCTAAATTTTTAAGTCAGTACTGTACATAGGCTAGGCATACGGGCATGTGTGTTGGCCGTGTGCACCTAATTGTATGATGAGGTTGAAGTTAGTGTTGCACACGAGCTGAAGGCACGGGCGTGTCCCAAGCCACACGGGTGTGTGTGACCACACGCCCCACCACATGGGCGTGTCACACTTCAAAGGAAGGGAAAATTTTCTAAGGTGCCCAAAGTTTATCGAACGTTTTCGGTTTTGTTCCGTACTACCCCTAGGTGTGTTTTAAGTCTCGAAGGCCTGTATAAGGGATGAGAGGTACATGTTTGAAAAGTTTTAAATTTTGGGCGAAATTTGGTGACCCGATTTAGTAAGTTTGTAAAGGTGAAATACCGGTAATGCCTCGAACCCTATCCCGACGTCGTATACGGGTGAGGGGTGTTACATTGCCGAACCTTATACATGCTTATAGCGGCCCACGTTTTTCTTTTATTTGTATTTTAACACCCATTTTACAACCTTTTTTACAAATAAGTCCTTTTTGGGCATTTTCATCGAAAATCACCTAGCAAAAGTCGTTTATCAAACAACTAACATGCATTTTCTACCATTAAACATCAAAATACACAAACATCCATCATGGATAAAATTTTAGACTTTGATTATGTCTTAAATTAGTGGTAGAAATAGATAGATCATGTTACAAGGATTTCAAAAACACAAAAATCTTTAAAAAGGGCTAGAACGGACTTACAATTGAGGTTGGAAGCTTGAAAAACCTTAGCCATGGTTTCTTCTTGTAAAATTCGGCCATGGGAGGACGATGGACAAAAATTGGCTTTTAATTTGGCTTTTTAATTCATTTAATTACCAAATTACTAAAACACCCTTAATGAAAAACTTTAGAAACATACCTAACCATGTCCATTTTTGTCCAAAAACTTAACCAATGGTCTAATTTTCATTTAAGGACCTCCAATTTAAAATTTCATAGCAATTAGACACCTCTAGCATGTAAAACTCAACTTTTTCACTTTTTACAATTTAGTCCTTTTGACTAAATTGAGTGCCCAAACGTAAAAAATTTCGAATGAAATTTTCATGAAATCATTCCATAAAACTGTAGACTGTAAAAATATAATAAAAATAAATTTTTCTATGTCGGATTTGTAGTCCCAAAACCACTGTTCCAACTAGACCCAAAATCGGGCTGTTACTTGCTCCGACCGACTTCCAACCTTCGCGAGCTTTTGAGCATTATAAAAGAAGGACAATTAAACGGAGTAAGCATTTTATGCTTAGTAAGTTCGTATAACAGAAAATAAACTTACCAATCCTATTTATCATTACAAGCATACATAGTTATACTTTTCATAAATTTTTGGGTGAGTTTACCTAAATACAAACACTTTATCAAGCAAGTTAGTCACATAACCACATATAAATATCAAGTAAACATAAATGAGCTCATCACATTACAAGCTTCCATAAATTTCACCTTTCCATACTTCAAGAGTCTTTTCCGTCAAACTATTGAAATTTTGATGGATGTTCGGGTAGTATACTCATGTGCAAAAGTACCCATTAGGGTAAATAATAAAAAGGCACACTCTTGAGCCACACATTTTACAACAGGATTACTAGTCCGGGCTAAATCCAATCTATATCAAAAGCTCAAAAGGGCGTACATTAGAATTACCTGTCCGAGCTAAATTTTATCTGCAACATATGCAATATTATTCTTATTCAAGAAATCACCTTAATCCATCGAATTTCAACATTCAACTGGAACATGACAATTTGTCCATATTTCACAACTTAGGACTATTTCATTATGTATATATCATCTCACACATATCAACACACTCATACAATTCAATTCAAGCATATTACCATACATATTTAAGTTACACGAACTTACCTTGAAAATGGTTCGTATTTGAATGTCAACTAATCTGAAACCTTTTGCTTTCCTTAATCTAGTTCCGTAGTTGGTCTTTCTGGATCTATATGGATAAATTTAATTATTAATCTAGCACATCTCATTTACATTTGCATTCTATTGCATCCTAGGCAAAATTACCATTTTGCCCCTATCCTTTTTCAAGAATTTTGATTTCGTCCCTAGGCTCGGAAAATGAAATTCATGATATTTAACCCTCTTTCCAAGCCTAGAAAAAATTTATATACTACATTTACAGCACATACATTTCACAAATTTCATAATTTTCCATGGGTTTTACCACTTTTTCATTTTAGTCCCTAAATCAAGTTTTCATCAAAAATTGCTTTGTAAAAGTTGTTTATCTATGAACAACCTTTCATTTTCTACCATAAATTTCTAATTGTCAGCATATTCATCCATGACCCAAATTTTATACCTTGATAACTTTTCAAATAAATCCCCTAAATGGAAAGATTAGACTATCTCGATTCCAAAAATGTAGAAATTACTAAAAACGAGACTTGATTTCATACCTTTCTAAGCTTGAAAAGTTTTCTTCCACTCTCCTAGGGTTTCCATAGAAAATTTGGGGAAGATGATATGAAATTTGATGATTTTTTTCTTTTTAATTAATTATCATCTATTAATTTTATTAATTTCCAATTTAGCCCCTACCCCTTTTTAATTTTTCCATGGATGAGTCATTAAAATATCTACATACTTTTCTTTAATGGTCTAATTACCATATAAGGACCTTAAGTTTTGAATTCCATAGCTATTTGATACCTATAGCACTAGAACCCAACTTTTGCATTTTATGCAATTTAGTCCTTTCCCTAATTAAACACACAATCGGTAAAATTTTTGTATCAAAATTTTCATGTTGATGCCAACCATAAAATAGAAATAAAGTAAATTTTTTATTTTTGGCTTAGATTTGTGGTCCCGAAACCACTGTTCCGATCTCACCGAAAATGGGTTGTTACATGCCCCTACTGCATTCATGGATTTGATTAATATAGTGTTTCATCCGTACTTAAATCAATTCATAGTTGTATTCATCGACAACATTTTTATTTATTCAAAAAAATGAAACCGAGAATGATGAGTAGTTGAAAATTGTGTTGCAGACTTTACGCGAAAAATAGCTTTATACAAAGTTCAGCAAATATGAATTATGGTTACCCAAGGTTGGATTTTTGGGGCATGTAATTTCTGCAAATCGTTTTCGGGTTTATCCGAACAAAATTTATGAGATTGTGAATTAGAAACCTCAACAAAATGTTACTAAGATACGTAGCTTTCTAGGTTTGGCAGATTTTTATCGACATTTTGAGAAAGGATTTGTAACACCCCTTACCCATGTTCGACGCCGGGACAAGGTACGAGGCATTATCGGACTTAAACATAAACATTCATATAAAACTGGTTCATAAAATTTCATCCAATTTAAAACCATTCATGCATATACATATTGTCCTTTATACGAGCCTACGAGGCCCAAAGTATACATTGGGGGTGGTTTGGGACTAAACCGAGAACTTTCGTAACTTTTACAACACTTAGAAAAATTTTCATACTTTGGAGAGTTACACGCCTGTGTGGGTAGGCCATGTGATCACACATGCCTGTGTGGCTTAGGACACGCCTATGCCTTCAGTCTGTGTAACTCTCTGTTTATGATATCATGTGCAAAATGAAGTCACACGGCCAAGGCACACGCCCATGTGGGCCAACCATGTGTCACACACGTCTGTGTGTCTACCCGTGTGGACAAATATAAGGCTATTTTCCTAGCCATTTTGCCACCCTCACTTGCACACATTCACACAACATCACATGACACAATTCTAAATCCCTTCAAAACAACTACCATCAAGCAATAACATATCATTTTCACACCATCATCTAGTATGCATTATAACATTATGCCTTACCAAATCACTTCATGCTAAATTCACATTCAAAAGGCATAAACATATGAATAAATTCATATCCATTATATATCAAGCAAATATAAACCACATCACAAAACATTGACATATGCACATGCATAATTATATGGGCTTACAACCAATTAGCCAATATAAGCCAATTTGCATGGCTACAAATTACATCCAACCTTTAGCCATCACAAGCTAATACATTAAGCCAAATCATAATGACTCATACACCAAATAACCAAGTCCCTATACATGCCATAAATTCAAAGGGGTTTGCATTCACTTAAACCCAACATGATAGCTTGATAGTGTGATAGTATCTCTGGCGATCTCCAACTCGAGCTAACATACACCCCTATAAAATATGGGAAAGGAAGGGGAGTAAGCTACAAAGCTTAGTAAGTTGGCATGTAAATAATAAGCAACATTAATCATACAATATCATACACATAACATAATTTAAAATTTATCACAATATCATCAAGTATCATAGAGATTTCGAAACAATTATAGATAATTATGATATTTACTGTTCATAACAAAATTGTCCAGTTGAGTCATAGTCACTAAATTATTTATATCTTGAGCTACAAAATTCTAAATTAAGATCCACTTGATTTTTCCGAAACTAGATTCAAATATCTTTCTACCATAAAATTTTCAAAATTTATGGATTAGCCATTAAGTACAGTTAATTCTTCAAATTCATCCCTGTTATGTTGTTTGACAGTTTCAACCGTTCTTCACTAAAAATTAATTATCTCTTAGTACGGGATTCAGATGATGTTCCCGTTTTTTATCTTGAAAATAGACTCGTTAAGAATTTAAACATATAAATATAAACCCCCAAGTATTTTATACAATTTTTAATGGTTTTCCAAAGTCAGAACAGGGGAACCCAAAATCCTTCTGACCTTGTCTCACAAAATTTACTATATCTCATAATTTAAGATTCCATTGCTTACATCATTTCTTCTGTGAAGAGCTAGACTCAATAAAATTTAATTTCATATTTTATTCAACCTCTAATTCAACTTCCAAAATTTTTGGTGATTTTTCAAAGTTATACTACTGTTGCTGTCCAAAACTGTTTTAATGCTAATTTTACTCTTTCATAATCATTTTTAAATAGGAGTTTATGCCAGTCCACTTCTCCTCTCATATTCTTTATGTAACGCCCCATACCCGAGACCGTTTTCGGAGTTGAGCACGAGGTGTTAACAGACTTAATTCATTGCTTAAACAGCTCAAACAATTTAATTTTAAAATTTTCAGTTAAACTAGCAATCAGCGTCACAGTCGCTTAAAAATTCATATCTCGAGTTTCGAAACTCAAAATCCAATTCTGTAAATTTTCCCTGAAAGTAGACTCATATATCTATTTACTAATTTTTTCTAGAATTTTTGGCTTCGCCAATTAGTACAGTTTATTAGTTAAAGTATCCCCTATTTCAGGGTTCGAATACTCTGACCTCTGTGTATTACGAATCAGATATCTCTCTGTACAGAATTTCAATGACTATGACGTTTGTTTCTCTTTAAACTACACTTAATAAGAAATCTGTACATATAAATTATAACTTATAATTATTTTTATACAATTTATGGTAAATTTTCAAAGTCAGAACAGGGGATCCAGAAATCACTCTGGCCCTGTTTCACAAAAATTCAAATGTCTCATAAATCATAATTCATATACCTGTTTTGTTCAATCCATATGAAAATAGACTCATTAAGCTTCAATTTCATGACTTACTCATCATTTAGTTCCACTTCTACTATTTTTAGTGATTTTTCAAATTTACATCACTGCTGCTGTCAGATTCTGTTTTATGGCAAATTTCACTTTACTAAGGATTTTCATGGACTAAATATCATTTTAATCATACATAACATCAAATATGACTTAGATTCGTCATTCCAATGGCTAATAATTTACAAACCCTTTTCTTGCCAAACCATAGCCATATCATAAGATCAATTACACAAAGTGAGTATTTTGTCATACATGCCACATTCAAAATATACAAGCCATTTTACCGATTTAAGACTTCGGATAGTGTGAACGAGTCTTCGACCTATCCCGATTCTCAAGCCGGCTTGTCAAAACTACAATGAAAGAAAAGGAGGGAGTAAGCATAAATGCTTAGTAAGTTCACATGCAAATAGTAAGTAACATAATCATGCAATTCCACATAAAAACATCATTTGCATAAACAACACCAAGACATTCATGTTACATTTGCATTTAATATCATGCTACAATTTCATCATACCAAGTTCTCAACCCGAAGATTTAAGCTCATACCTGTCAAATTTTCTCATTTACCATACTTACCAAGATGTCACCTTCGTTTTAGGCATTCTTCTTATTCTCTTAAAATTCACCCGTTGAACACATCGGAATATAATTCGAATACACGAAAAGTTTGTACATAAGTGCCACATATGTAGCCAAGCTACCATGTAACCCGCCCATAAGCGAACTCGGACTCAACTCAATGAGCTCAGGCGTTCGCATCCTTAAGTGAACTCGGACTCAAATCAACGAGTTTGGATGCCCAACCATCCTAGTGACATGTCACTTGTATTCTAATCTATTCCCAAGGTTCAAACGGGCTTTTTTTCTCGATTACACATCTTTGCCGTCTTCCACGGAACATCGAAACCGATACTCAGTAGCAAATCATAATTTACATATTATTCAATAATAACCATAAAGCATAATATTTCATGATATTAATCATCATATCACATAAATAACATTAAATTACTTAAAATGACAGTTATGTTACTACATTTACACATGAACTTGCCTCGATACAAAATATTAGCAATCAAGCCTATTCCTTGTAAACTTTGTTTTTCCCTCGATCACAACTTGAACCTCGTTTCTCTTGATCTATAATGCCAAATTAATCTTATTTAATACATACATTCATCAAAACAGCCCCAAATACGAACTTTGGAAAAATTACCATTTTGCCCCTAAACTTTTACAAAATTACACTTTTGCCCTTAGGCTCGGGAATTAAACTTCATCCTTTTTTCTTATGTTTTATGACATGCTGATCATTTTTCCCCTTTTTTCTTATGTTTTATGACATGCTGATCATTTTTCCCTTCTATGGCAGCATCAATTTCACACTCTAACATGTACTTATGACTATTAGGTATTTTTACCGATTAAGCCCTTTTACTCATTTTCGCTTAAAACCGAGTAGTACAAGTTGTCTGACATAATTTAAAACCTCATATTCTATCATAAAACACCAAAATACACAAATTTCACCTATGGGTATTTTTCCAAATATGAACACTAGGTTAAATTATCGCTAGCATAAGCTAAATCGAGCTACCGGGATTCTAAAAACGTAAAGAACATTAAAAACGGGCATAGAAATCAGTTACAATCAAGGCTTAAAAGCTGAAGAAACCCTAGCTATGGAGAGAGCAAAATTCAGCAGCAACTATATGGAGAAGATGACTATTTTGTGTTATTTTTCTCATTTTATTTCATTTAATATGCAAATGACCAAAATACCCTTAATACCTTTCTTTGAAAATTTTCATCTACAAGCCCATTTTTGTCCAAAATTTTAGAAATCGGTCAAATTGCTATTTAAGACCTTCTCATTAATATTCCAAAGTAATTTCATACTAAAAACTTCTAGAATGCAAGTTTTGCAAGTTATTCGATTTAGTCCCTAATTTCAACTTAAGCACTTTATGGATAGAATTTCGTCACGAAATTTTCACACAATCATGCAATCATATCATAAACATCAAAATAATTATAAAATAATTATTTCTATCTCAGATTTGTGGTCACGAAACCACTATTCTGATTAGGCCCTAATTCGGGATATTACAACTCTCCCCCTCTTTAAGGATTTTCGTCCTCGAAAATCTTACCGATAAACAGGTGTGGGTATTGATTTCTCATAGTTTCCTCAGGTTCCCATGTAGTCTCTTCTACCCCGTGCTTTTGCCATAATACTTTCACGAGAGCGACACTTTTATTTCTTAATTGCTTGACCTCTCGAGCTAAAATCTTAATCGGTTCTTCTTCATAAGTCATATCCGGTCGTAGTTCAATTTCTGTCGGTGAAATTATATGTGAAGGATCCGAACGATACCGACATAACATAGATACGTGGAACACATCATGAATCTTCTCTAATTCAGGTGGTAATGCTAGCCGATATGCTACCATCCAACTTTTTTAACTATTTCATACGACCCAATAAAATGTAAACTTAACTTGCCCTTCCGTCCAAATCTAAGGACTTTCTTCCATGGAGACACTTTCAAAAATACCTTATCACCAACTTGAAACTCGATTTCTTTTCGTTTCAAATCTGCATAAGATTTTTATCTATCCGAAGCAGCTTTCAAACAATCTCGAATCACTTTCACTTTTTCTTCGGTTTCTTTTATTAGATCAACTCCATAAATTTGATTTTCCTTGAGTTCAGTCCAATACAATGGCGTCCGACATTTACGACCATACAATGCTTCATAAGGTGCCATCTTCAAACTCGTCTGATAACTATTATTATAAGCAAATTCTACTAACGGTAAGTACATTTCCCAACTACCTTGAAATTCCAATACGCAACATCTGAGCATGTCTTCAAGAATCTGAATTACTCTCTCTGATTGTCCATCAGTTTGTGGATGAAAGGCAGTGCTAAAATTTAACTTTGTACCTAATGCCTCTTGTAATTTTTGCCAAAACCGCGAAGTAAATCTCGGATCTCTATCCGAAATGATTGACAAAGGTATTCCGTGAAGTCTAACAATCTCACTGATATACAATTCAGCCAACTTATTAAGAGAATAATCCGTACGTACCGGAATAAAATGAGTCGATTTAGTCAATCTATCAACTATTACCCAGATGGCATCTTTCTTCCCCAGAGTTAACGGCAACCCTGATACAAAATCCATAGTAATCCGATCCCATTTCCATTCAGGAACCATGATAGGCTGGAGTAGTCCCGAAGGTACTTGGTGTTCAGCTTTCACTTGTTGACAAACTAAGAAATTTGATACAAACTCGGAGATATCTCTTTTCATTCCATTCCACCAATACATTTTCTTCAAGTCATTATACATTTTCGTACTACCCGGGTGAACCGCCAAACAACCATTATGTGCATCATGCAAAATCTTTTGAATCAACTCATCATTTTTCGGTACACAAATCAAGTTTTTAAACATCAAGCAACCATCAAAATCGATTTTCAAATCTGACCCCGTATCAGCTTCACAGTGTTTTCTCTTAGCTTGCAAATCTTCATCATTTTTCTGAGCTTCACAAAGCTCTTGTAAAAATATCGGTCTTGCTCTTAACTCTACTAAAATCAAACCATCATCTGATACCTTCAACTGAGTGTTCATAGCTCTCAAAGCAAATAGCAACTTTCTGCTCAAAGCATCGGCAACCACATTCACTTTTCCCGGATGGTAATCAATAACAAGCTCGTAATCTTTCAATAATTCTAACCATTTCCGCTGTCTCGAATTCAAATCTTTTTGTGACATCAAGTACTTAAGACTTTTGTGGTCGATATATAATCGACATTTTTCACCATACAGATAATGTCGCCAAATCTTCAAAGCAAATACTATAGTAGCCAATTCCAAATCATGAGTCGGATAATTTCTTTCGTGAGATTTTAACTGCCTTGAAGCATAAGCCACCACTTTTCCTTCTTGCATAAGTACACATCCTAAGCCATTTCGAGAAGCATCACTATACACCACAAATTCTTTACCTGATTCAGTTTGTACCAACACTGGTGCTTTAGTTAATAACTTTTTCAATTCTTCAAAACTCTGTTGACATTCTTCCATCCACTCAAACTTAACATCCTTTCGGAGTAATCTAGTCATAGGAGCAACAATTATAGAAAATCCATTTACAAACCACCGATAATACCTAGCTAGCCCCAAGAAACTTCTAACCTCAGTTACATTTTTCGGTGGTTTCCAATCAACAATGGCCGAAATTTTACTAGGATCAACCCGTATACCATCACCTGAAACAATGTGACCCAAAAATCCAACTTCCCGAAGCCAAAATTCACTTTTACTAAACTTGGCATATAACTGTTTATTTCTCAAAGTTTGCAAAACTA
Source organism: Gossypium longicalyx (assembly GCA_025698465.1). Lineage (NCBI taxonomy): Eukaryota > Viridiplantae > Streptophyta > Magnoliopsida > Malvales > Malvaceae > Gossypium > Gossypium longicalyx. The sequence goes on from CM046997.1 coordinate 62,960,163, forward strand.
TCTTCAAGTGCTCGGCATGCGTTGTCTCATCTTTCGAATAAATTAAGATGTCATCTATAAATACCACAACAAATTTGTCCAAATATGGCTGAAATATGCGATTCATCAAATCCATAAACACAGCAGGAGTATTTGTTAACCTGAATGGCATAACTAAAAATTCATAATGACCGTACCTTGTTCTAAAAGCAGTTTTAGGCACATCCGGCTCTTTTACTTGCAGCTGGTAGTACCCAGATCTCAAGTCAATCTTTGAAAACCATGTTGCTCCTTTTAGCTGATCAAACAAATCATCAATTCTCGGCAACAGATACTTGTTCTTGATTGTCACCTTGTTTAATTTCGATAGTCAATACACAATCTCATAGAACCATCCTTCTTTTTCACAAATAATACGGGAGCACCCCAAGGTGAAAAACTCGGTCTCACAAAGCCTTTGTCAGCCAATTCTTGCAATTGTGACTTTAATTCCTTCAACTCTGTTGGTGCCATTCTATACGAAGTAATCGAGATCGGAGCTGTTCCCGGTATCAAATCAATACCAAATTCTACTTCCCTGACCAGAGGCAAACCCGGTAATTCTTCTAGAAATATATCCGGGAACTCACACACAATCGACACTAATTCAACTTTCTTTTCAATTTCTTTTGTATTAATTACATACGCCAAATAAGCTTCATAACCCTTCCTCAAATATCTTTGAGTCGAAATCGAAGAAATCACACTAGATAGTGCCTCTGATTTTCCTGGTTCAACCCGTAGAATTTCACCACTTTCACACTTTAATTCTATAACCTTTTCTTTGTAATTTACTATAGCATCATGCAATGTCAACCAATCCATACCCAAAATAACATCAAATTCATCAAACGGAAACAACATCAAGTCGGCCGGAAAGTAATGACCCCGAATCATTAAAGGGCATTTCTTGCATACTTTATTAACCATCACACATTTGCCTAGTGGATTCGACACTCTAATCATAAATTATGTGTTCTCAACAGGTATATTAATACTAGACACCAATTTCATGCACACATATGAATGAGTAGAACCGGGATCAATCAAAGCATTAACATTAACATCATAAAGAGAAAATATACCAGTAATCACGTCGGGTGATGAAGCATCTTGACGTGCCTTTATAGCATAAGTTCTAGCTAGAGCTCTTGCTTCAGATTTAGCTGCTGAATCTCTGGCTACATTTTTGCTGCTTGCTTCATTTCTAGCTTTTCTTGAATATCTTCCCCACGAGTCTACACCACTAGCTTTTACATTCTGAAATTTTTCTTTCTCAGCTCTCTCTGGGCAGTCTCTAATAAAATGATCCAGTGAACCACACCGAAAACATTCATTCGCTCTACATGGGCCAAAATGATTTTACGCCACACACTGGCACTCAGGCTTAACAAATCTCGTATTTCCCACACTAGCCGCAGAACTAGTCTGAGATTTAGGACCCACATTTTACTTCTTAACATTTCCATATGATTGTCGGCCGAAAACGTGTGAACGAGGATTCATATTTCTAGATTTTACGGATTGTCGTGTGAGAATGAACCGCTCGTTGGTCTTTTCTTCCAATTTCTAGTCTCGCGCCTCGCTTTTTCTTCTCTTTAAGTAGTTCTTCACCTTGCAAGCTCGATCAACCAATACTACCATTTCTTTTAATTCAAGAATCCCAACAAATACTTTGATATCTTCATTGAGTCCGTCTTCAAATTGTCTGCACATTTTAGCTTCTGTAGGAATGTATTCTCTAGCATACTTACTCAACCTGATGAACTCCCTTTCGTATTCAGTAACTGTCATGTTCCCCTGCTTTAATTCAAGCAACTCTTTACGCTTCTAATCAATAAATCTTTCACTAATATATTTCTTCCGAAATTATTCTTGAAAGAACTCCCAAGTTACTTTCTCTTTCGGTACTACTGAAGTCAATGTCTTCCACCAATGATAAGCTAAATCCCTCAACAATGATATAGCACATTTCAAGCATTCCTCAGGTGTACACGACAATTCATCAAATACTCAAATAGAATTCTCGAGCCAAAACTCTACTTTCTCGGCATCATCATCAATATTTGCCCTGAATTCTTCGGCCCCTTACATGCGGATTTTGTCAACTGGAGTTCTATGAAATTTCATCAAATCCACACCTTGAGGCATCAGGGGTATAGGTTGAGGAATCGGGGGAGGTGGGGGAGGTTGTGCATTCGGGTTCGTACGAACGAACTCTGTATACCAAGCATTCATCATTTGGAGAAAGGCTTCCCGAGCCCCTTCTCCTCCTCCTTGACCAACAGTAGGAGGCGAATTTTCAGTTGGCACTGCCCCTTTAGCCGGAGCTGGTGCATTACTCTCTACATCATCAGCCACAGTTGGATCGGGATCCATTCACTATAAAAAAATCATTTAAAAGGTCAGAAGTCGTCACACTATCACAATATATATATATGGCATGTATAGCAAAACCCGTACATACAACACATTAGTCCGAGAACTGACTAAACCTGCTCTGATACCACCAAATGTAATACCCCGTACCTGATACCGTTTCCAAATTCGAACACGAGGTGTTAACAGACTTAATTCATTGCTTAAACAACTCAAACAATTTAATTTTAAAATTTTCAGTTAAACTACCAATCTGCATCACAGTCGCTTAAAAATTCATATCTCAAGTTCCGAAACTCAAAATCCAATTCCGTAAATTTTCCCTGAAACTAGACTCATATATCTATTTACTAATTTTTTTTATAGAATTTTTGGCTGGGCCAATTAGTACAGTTTATTAGTTAAATTCTCCTCTGTTTCAGGGTTCGACTGCTCTGCCCTCTCTATATTATGAATCCGATATCTCTCCATACAGAATTTCAATGACTATGATGTTCATTTCTCTTAAAACTAGACTCAATAAGAAATCTTTACATATAATGTATGACTTCTAATTATTTTTATACAATTTATGGTAAATTTCTAAATTCAGAACAAGGGATCCAGAAATCACTCTGGCCCTATTTCACAAAAATTCAAATGTCTCATAAATTATAATTCATATACCTGTTTTGTTCAATCCATATGAAAATAGACTCATCAAGCTTCAATTTCATAACTTACTCATCATTTAATTTCATTTCTACTATTTTTAGTGATTTTTCAAATTTACATCACTGCTGCTGTCAGATTCTGTTTTATGGCAAATTTCACTTTACTAAGGATTTTCATGGACTAAATATCATTTTAAACATACATAACATCAAATATGACTTAGATTCGTCATTCCAATGGCTAATCATTTACAAACCCTTTTCTTGCCAAACCGTAGCCATATCATAAGATCAATTACACAAAGTGAGTATTTTGCCATACATGCCACATTCAAAATATACAAGCCATTTTACCGATTTAAGCCTTCGGATAGTGTGAACGAGTCTTCGACCTATCCCGATTCTCAAGTCGGCTTGTCAAAACTAAAATGAAAGAAAAGGTGGGAGTAAGCATAAATACTTAGTAAGTTAACATGCAAATAGTAAGTAACATAATCATGCAATTCCACATAAAAACATCATTTGCATAAACAACACCAAGACATTCATGTTACATTTGCATTTAATATCATGCTACGATTTCATCAATACAAGTTCTCAACCCGAAGATTTAAGCTCATACCTGTCAAATTTTCTCATTTACCATACTTACCAAGATGTCACCTTCGTTTTAGGCATTTTTCTTATTCTCTTAAGATTCACCCGTTGAACACATCGGAATATAATTCGAATACACAGAAAGTTTGTACATAAGTGCCACATATGTAGTCAAGCTACCATGTAACCTGCCCATAAGCGAACTCAGACTCAACTCAACGAGCTCGGGCGTTCGCATCCTTAAGTGAGCTCGGACTCAACTCAACGGGTTCGGATGCCCAACCATCCTAGTGACATGTCACTTGTATTCAAATCTATTCCCAAGGTTCAAACGGGCTTTTTTCTCGATTACACATCTTTTTCGTCTTCCACGAAACATCGAAACCGATACTCGGTAGCAAATCATAATTTACATATTATTCAATAATAACCATAAAGCATAATATTTCATGATATTAATCATCATATCACATAAATAACATTAAATTACTTAAAATGAAAATTATGTTACTACATTTACACATGAACTTACCTCAGTATAAAATTATTAGCAATCGAGCCTATTCTTCGTAAACTTTGTTTTTCCCTCGATCGCGACTTGAATCTCGTTTCTCTTGATCTATAATGCCAAATTAATCTTATTTAATACATACATTCATCAAAACAGCATTTAATATAAACTTTGGCAAAATTACATTTTTGCCCCTAAACTTTTGCATAATTACACTTTTGCCCCTAGGCTCGGGAATTAAACTTCATCCTATTTTCTTATGTTTTATGACATGCTGATCATTTTTCCCTTCTATGGCAGCATCAATTTCACACTCTAACATGTACTTATGACTATTAGGTATTTTTACCGATTAAGCCTTTTTATTCGTTTTCGCTTAAAACCGAGTAGTACAAGTTGTCTGACATAATTTAAAACCTCATATTCTATCATAAAACACCAAAATACACAAATTTCACCTATGGGTATTTTTTCAAATATAAACCCTAGGTTAAATTATTGCTAGCATAAGCTAAATCGAAAGCTAAGGGATTCCAAAAACGTAAAGAACATTAAAAACGGGCATAGAAATCACTTACAATCAAGGCTTAAAAGTTGAAGAAACCCTAGCTATGGAGAGAGCAAATTTCGGCAGCAACTATATGGAGAAGATGACTATTTTGTGTTATTTTTCTCATTTTATTTCATTTAATATGCAAATAACCAAAATACCCTTAATACCTTTCTTTGAAAATTTTCATGTACAAGCCCATTTTTGTCCAAAATTTTAGAAATTTTTCAAATTTCTATTTAAGACCTCCTCATTAATATTCCAAAGTAATTTCATACTAAAAACTTCTAGAATGCAAGTTTTGCAAGTTATTCGATTTAGTCCCTAATTTCAACTTAAGCACTTTATGCATAGAATTTCGTCACGAAATTTTCACACAATCATGCAATCATATCATAAACATCAAAATAATTATAAAATAATTATTTCTATATCGGATTTTTGGTCACGAAACCACTATTCCGAGTAGGCCCTAATTCGGGATATTACACTTTAGGCCACAAGTTAAAGGGATAAACATATCATGTCTCAATTTAATTTGGCCTAAAAGCCTCACACATGATCATCAATCAAATTTACCACATATTTATACATCATAAGTATAGACCTATAGTCACAAGGTCATCACAAAATCATTCTCATAGGTATGAATTACTCATTTACATTCTTACCAAATGTCCAATATACATCGAGTTCATTACTCATGAATTTTTCGTACATACCTGTACCCTTTCAACATGATCATACCTTTTCATATCTTTGACATAATCCTTGAATTACCCGTTGAACCACTTAGAATACTAAATGATACTCGGGGAAACTCGTACACATAGTAAGATTCCAATGCCATATCCCAGATATGGTTCTACATAGGATCACACATATCGATGTCGATAGCCCAGCTATGGTCTTACACGATGTCTAATATCGATGCCATGTCCCAGACATGGTCTTACACAAAATCACATTTCGATGCTAATGTCATATCCCAGATATGGTCTTATATGGTATCTCATATCAATGCCAATGCCATGTCCCAAACATGTTCTTACATGGGATCTCATATAAACCTAATGTCATGACATTTGTATCCTAGCTATTCCTAATGTTCAACCGGGATTTCGAAGTATCAATTCTTCGTCGAATCGTCATCTAGTCATCATAAATCAATCCACAAAAATAATCATAGAATTCATGCAATATTAAATCATTTAAATACATAATAACATAATGTTGAATTATTTACACACAAACTTACCTCGATACCAAAAATGGTGAAAAAGACCTAACCGTCCAAAACCCGTTTTTCCCTCATTCTAGGCCCAAATCTTGTTTTTCTTGATCTATAACAACATATTTAGCTCAGTTATTAGTCACATTATTCATTGTGACCCAAAAATATATTATGGAAAAATTATGTTTTTACCCCTAAACTTTATCATATTTACACTTTTTCCCCTAGGCTCGTAAAATGAAATGTGTTCAATTTATTTACTACTCATTCATAGCCAAACCTCTTTTATACTTATAGCAGCCCACATTTTCAGTAAATCACACTTTTATGACATATTTTTTAACTTTTACAAATTAGTCCTTTTAGGCTTTTTTACCGAAAATCACTTAGTAAAAGTCATTTCTCTAACCATAAACATGCATTTTCTACCATTAAACACAAAAATACACATATTCATCATGGGTAAAAACCCTATACTTTAACCATATCTCAAATTAGTGGTAGAAATATATAGGTCTTGTTACGAGGATTTCAAAAACATGAAAATCATTAAAAACGGGGCTAGAACGGACTTACAATCGAGCTTGGAAGCTTGAAAAAACCCTAGCCATGGTTTCCCCTTATGAAATTCGGCCATGGGGTTGAAGATGGACAAAAATTGGCTTTTAATTTTGTTTTTAATTCATTTTAATTACTAAATGACCAAAATACCCCTAACTTAAAAATATTCTATTTCACCTATTTCATGTCCATTTTTGTCCAAAAAAATCCAATGGTCTAATTACCATTTAAGGACCTTCAATTTAAAAATTCATAACAATTTAGCACCTTTAGCATATAGAACTCAACTTTTGCACTTTTTATAATTTAGAGTGCCCAAACATCAAAATTTTTGAACGAAATTTTTACAAAATAATTCCATAAAAATGTAGACCATAAAAATATAATAAAAACACATTTTTCTATGTTGGATTTGTGGTCCCGAAACCATATTCTGACTAGACCCAAAATCGGGTTGTTACAGGATTTTTGATGATAGCTTTGTCAGTAACGAAACTACTATAGAAAGATGTTTAGTTTTTCTAAATTGATAATGTAACATCCCGAAATAGGGCCTAATCAAAATAGTTCTTTCAGGACCACAAATCCAACATCAAAATATTTATTTTATCATTATTATGAGGTCTAGAATATGAGAATATACATGTGTCAAGATTTCATGAAGAAATTCTTTGAGTAAGGTGTCCAATTGGAAACCAGGGACTAAATTGAATAAATTACAAAACTTGAATTCTAGAAGCAATTTGTATCAAATTGCTTTATATTATAAATTAGAAGGCATTAGAGAGCAAATTGCCCGATTTCTAAGTTTTTGGACAAAAATGGGCTTGTATGGAGGAAATCTTAAAGAAAGGGCTTAAGGGCATTTTGGTCATTTGGCATTTTAATGAAATAAAAAGGGAAAAAGAAGGAAAAAATCAGCCATCTTCTCCCGTGTACCAGCCAAAATTCTCAAGTCCTCCATAGCTAGGGTTTTCAACATTTTCAAGCTCAATAGTAAGTGCTCCCAAGCCTCGTTTTTAATGTTCTTCGTATTTTTGAAATCCCGGTAGCATACTCTCTCTATTTCTACCCATATTTCATGTTAGGGTTCATTTTTAGAAATTTACCCATGCATGAGTTACTTGTATTTTGATGGTTTATGGAGGGATATGAAAGTTGAAGGTGTGTTAAACATATTTTCCTAGGTGATTTTCATGAAAAATCCCTAAAGGGACCTTTTTGCAAAGGTTGTTAAATATGTGGTAGAAATGTGAAAATAATGGACAATTTGGGCTACCATAAGAAGGAAAAGTGTTCAGCTAGGCTTGGGTAAGATAGAAATTGCATATGTATCATTATACGAGCCTAGGGACTAAATAGTAAAAATGTGAAAGGTTAGGGGCAAAATGGTCATTTGGACTGGGGGTGAAATTTAGGCTCAAAAAGTATAATGTAGAATGTTAGTGATTTGATTTTATTGTTTTAGACCCTGAGGTAGTGATTTGATTTTATTGTTTTAGACCCCGAGGAACAAGTTTCGAAGGTCGATCGAGGAAAACGAAAGGTTTCGGAATAACCGAAACACATCACCGAAATAAGTACCAGGTAAGTTCGGATAACTTAAAGTAAACTCATAACATGCATAATTGTATGATTTATGAATACATGATGATTGCATTATTGATGGCATGAAAATGCATGGAATGTATCTTTGATAATAATTTATTGGTAAATGTCTCAGTTGAGGTTAGAAAGGGAATTCGATGAATAAACCATGATTTACATGAGGCTTGAGATCCTGCATGTGTTGTAGAGAGGATTTACCCCAGACAGGTAATCCAATGATCTCAAGTATAAAATGGATCTAGCCTGGACGGGTGTTCCTTGAGTGATCGAGCCTCCCGAAGAATATGTGTGCATTATGGATTTAGCCCGGATGGGTAATCCGATTAAGGTCTGGATTTAGCCTGGACTGGTAATTTAGATCCGAGCTCATTAAGGGTGTTTTTCGTGTAAGGGATTTAGCCTGGATTGGTAATCCCGACATCACCTTATGAGTTTATATTGTGGGGGATTTAGCCTAGACTAGTAATCCCACCGTAAGATGTGAGGTTCGAGGGAGTGCATGCTTGAAATGATCGTTCATATGAATTGACGGTAACTGTATGATCCATTAAGATTTCCTAAAAACTCAATGAGACTAACACGAGGTATATGTACAAATGACCTGTTGAATGATGAGCTCATCTAATATAAATTACATGATGTTTTGTTATGTGACTAACTCACTGATTGAGCGCATGTGATAGGGAAACCATTTTCATATTGTTGGTTTCATTATCTAATAAGAATGTATGCTAAATAATCGGCAAGTTTACTTTCCAGTTATTCGAGCTTACTAAGCATATTTATGCTTACCCCTCTCTTTTTCCCAATTTTTAGAGCTCGAAGACTCGTAGAGATTGGAAGACAGTTGGAGAATCAACACACTATCAACTAACTCAGCTTTGGTATATAGATACTTATGTTTTGTTCAATGGCATGTGTAGAACTTTGTATATTTGGTTATATGTGTCATTTGGTTTGCCAATATGAAGGCATGTAAAGTTATACTTATCTTTTTGTATATGGCCATGGAAATTGGCTTATTTTGAAGTAGGCTATGACCTACAAATCTATGCATGATTATGTTCACATATGATGGTTTGGTTATAATTGACAATGAGTTATAAAAACAAGCCAATCTTAAATATGTCGAGTAGACATAGAAATCCTTAAATGCAAGATGAGAATTAACTTAGCATGTATGAAACCAATGACATGAGGTTTACATGCAATGAGGTTAATCAGAATTTCATATTTATAAATGTATAATTTGGTCTTAACATGCACTAAAGTAACTCATAAGAATATTTGATTGATAGAGGGTGATCAAAGGCTTGGAACATAGCCTAATAAGGTCTGTACGGGTAGACACACGGGCGTGTGTCTAGGCCGTGTGTGACACACGGCTCACCCCCATGGGTGTGTGGCATAGCCGTGTGTCCCCTGCACTTGAAATTTTAAATCAGTATAGAACACGAGCTAAGCACACGGGTGTATGTCTTGGCAGTGTGTTTTTAACAGAATGATGAGGTTGGAAGTTAGTGTTGCACATGGGCAGAGGGCACGGACGTATCCCAAGCCACACGGGCGTGTGTGACCACAAGGCCCCACCACAGGGGATGTCACACTTCAAAATAAGTGAAAAGTTTCTAGGGTACTCAAAGTTTATCGAATGTTTTTGGTTTTGTCCCGTACTGCCCCTAGGTGTGTTTTAGGCCTCGAAGGCCTGTGTAAGGGATAAAATGTACATGTTTGAAAGGTTTTAAATTTGGGTGAAATTTGGTGACCCGATTTAGTAAGTTTGTAAAGGTGAATTACCGGTAATGACTTGAACCCTATCCTGGTGTCGGGTACGGGTGAGGGGTGCTATATTTAGTGGTATCAGAGCTATGGTTTAGTCGGTTCTAGGACTACCATAGAGAGCATTGAGGTTCCCATTTTATTTTATATACAATAATTAATACTCATAGTCAAGACTCATTATTAATATTTTAATTCATTTTACACATTTTCCAATTAGGTCCTAATTCAATTAAAACAAACTATTTTTAAATTAAACCTTGTAACCAATTTTTGTTTTAGATTAATTAATATAATATAATAATATCTGATTATATTATTTTAATACTTTAATTAATTTTTTATGACCTCAGCATCTGTTTCAAACCATTGATTTATAAATGCTCAAAGATAACCTTATAAATCGGGGCATCACCACTTTCAGTTTTCACAAATTCGATTCTTCTAACCCGATTTTTGGGTGTGACAAAAAGGGATAAGGACCATGATCATTCGAATCCTTTATCTATACTATACATAAAATGGCTAACTAAGTTAGTGTCACGAGTCAACTTGATACTAACTTAGGAACACATGACTAACAAATTCATGTGAAAATCTTTTACCACTCCACCAATAATAATTTGTTGATAGAATTTTATAACTATATTTTTTTAATATAAAGTACTTTTGATGAAAATCATCTTATAGGGTATAGTAAAATATTAAAATAAATAACTAAATAAAATAAACGGGACACTTGACAATTTTTAACTCTACTTATGGAGTTAAAAAATTACACTGACAATGTACCAAATATTAACCCTTGATTTATTTTTGACAAACTCTATTAATTAATATCTAATGATCTAATTAAATCATGAAAAAAATTATGTAAAAAATATATTTATAGAAATTTTATAATAAATTCAAATGAATTTTAATTGAAATGGTTAAGTTAAAATTCTAAAAGTAATGTACTAAGTTCAAATCCTATTATAATATTATTTTATAAAAAATATATGAACAAAAAGACCCTCATGTTAATTTTTTTTGTTTTGTAAATATAATTGGCTTTTAGTTATTTCTTAATTAAGTTAATGTTTGATTGACTCATGATACCATCTCAATCAAAAGTATAACAATTAAATTAAGATGTCGCGTAGTTACAAAATATCTATATAGAAACCACGTATTTTATAAATTTCTCAAAAAGTTGATCCCTACATACATACATACATACATACATACGTGATTTTACATAAATACGTGGCTTCTACAAAATATGTGTGATTAAATTTCTCAAAAAGTTGGTTCCTAATTTTTTTTATTTTAAATACGTATTTTGTAAATACGTAATTTTCTTAATGTCAAAAGGATTGAATCGCTCAATGAAAGTCTCCTTTGATTTGACGATGGCTCCCAGTGAGGCGTGTTTAGTGCCAAATTTTCATCTCAATCTCAATACATATTCATTTGGATTAGTTAATTTTTATGTGGCTAAGTTTTTTTATATAATAATATTTAAGGTAAATTATATATATTATATTTTTTTAAGTCTTATGGTAAAAATATGGTTGAAATTTTTATCAAATATTTTTAAATATTTATAATATACTTAAAAACATGTTTTAAATGTGTCTTATTTTATCCAAATATTTTTTTGTACTTTTTATGTCCGTTTTACCGTCCATGTTTGAGGTATCTAGTTTCCCTTCCTAACAATGTCGTCTCCAAGGTTTAAACCTCATTCTCCCTTTGGGAGTGCAATGTGACTTGCCATTGCACTCAATACTTGTTGGTATTTTATCCAATTTGGAGTCAATAGCAAAGTGTTCTAAGGTATTTAAAATATTTTTAAGCCACTTTAGTAGTCAAGTCTTGAGACATAAAACCATATGTTTTGAGACATGGAAGTTCATATATAAAAATCTGCTTCAGGACTGCATGTCTAGAGACAATGGCCCAATGTCTCAAGACATATGTCTATTTGTCTTGAGACATAGTCTGCCAAGGGCTATATAACAACTAATTTTCAACAATGTATCAAGGCATCTTACCAAGTCTCGACACCTAGACTGCAGAGTCACTTTTTCAACTCAAAATTAATGCTTCCAACGGATTTATTCACCCCAACAACCATAAACGTTTACAAACTTGTTCCTTGTATAAATACACTTCAAGAACACTTAAAAACCAAAGAGAGAGACATCCAAGCATTAAAGTCAAGAGAAAAGCTTCAAATTATTCATTCTTTCATTTTCTCTTGTAGATCTCTAGGAACTTATTAGATCCTGTATCACTCTCATTTTCCATTTTTTATTATTTTCATTCTTAGTTTGCTTTCTTTCATATCATCAATTGTAAATGTAAAAAATAAAATAAAATAAACACACAGATTTTACGTGGAAACCTTTCCGGGAAAAAAACGACGGGCAGAGGAGAAAAAAATTCACTATGTCGAATTCGAATGATTTCAAGAGGAGTTTTGACTATATCTATTTATAGTTTGAAAAAACTTAATTCTAATCAAAGTCAAATATATTATGCTAATAAATGCTAAATATATTATACTCATAAATACTAAATCTTCTAGAAAGAAAATATATTTTGTTTAACTTGACTTGCAAGCAATCTCTTAGAATTTAGGTCACACAACTCTAACAATCTCCACCTTGACACGAATTCTCAACGAACAAGTGCTTCATCACGAACTCTCAATGAACAAGTTCTCCACATCTTCCATAAAACCCCTTAAGGGTTTAACTTCAACAATGAACACTAACCAAGTCTAAGCAATGCTCAAACTTGGTTATAGGAAGTGACTTAGTCAACATATCTGTAGGATTTTCATGAGTACTAATTTTACTCACAATAATATCACGAACAAAATGATACTGAACATCAATGTGTTTTGTTCTCTCAGGAAACATTTGATCTTTTGTAAGGAAGATTGCACTCTGACTGTCATAAAATACTGTACTGATTTGAAGGTCTTCATTGAGTTCACTAAAGAGTCCCTTCAACCAAATAGCTTCTTTACAAGCCTCAGTAATCGCCATGTACTCAGCTTCAGTGGTACACAAAGCAACTGTAGTTTGCAAAGTTACTTTCCAACTGATTGTACAACCTCCGATTGTAAAGACATAACCTGTGAGAGATCTTCTTCTATCAAGGTCTCCAGCAAAATTAGCATCAACATACCCAATGACTCCATCTCTAGTTCTTCCAAACAGTAAGCAGACATCAGTAGTACCTCATAAGTATCTTAAAATCCACTAAATTACTTTCCAGTGTTTTTTATCGGGATTCGCCATGTATCTACTAACAAGAACGCTCGTTGCGGCCTCTACAATCTGTCGCCCATGATTTGTGGCATTGATTTACCACACGGGCATTCGCATGTTCGTGAGGCCCCAAATGCTGAAGCTTCGACTTTTCAACTTTTCGACTTTTACCGATTCACAGTAACATAATGGTGTGAATACACACCTGCTTAGCGAGACGCACAAAGAATCCCACGTATACCGAACCTACACTCAGCAAGACCTTCAGTTATTTAACTGACAATTCGAGTTAACCACATCATAACATTTAGCCCAAAAATACTCCATATTACCTTGATTGAATGAGGGTGGCTTAATCCTCTAAGATCGCTAACCCAAAATTGATCACACGCTTTGTCGAGAATCTGAATTACAAACAAATCTTGTTAGATAGGATCAACTACTATCCCATTAACACAAAAATAACATTCGGCTTAACCCCAGACAAAGAGGTAGCATATTACATTAATTGAACACTTGAGGAAAAAGGTTGTGGTTGCTTCTAAACCACTTGTACACCACTGCTCCTTGAAGAAACCCTAGAAATAAGGAAGGAATCATAAATCGATACCAGAAGAACAAAAGGAAAAGCATTCAACTTAAATGAATGCAAGGAAGCATAACCTCAACCCTTACCGATTGTCAGAGAATCTTATGAAAACTAAAATAGTGTAACAATAGAAGAACAGAAGAGTATTCGGCCAATCCCTAAATAGCAGAATAACCAAAAATGGTTAGTCACAAAGATGAAGGGCATTCGGCCTAAAAAAAATATGAGTATATCGAAAGAAAACAGAAAAAGGGAATGGAGCAATTAGATGAAGAGAGGATTCGGCTAGAAAAGAAACCAAGAGAAAATCAAATAGAGAGGGAGGAGTGAAACTGTATTCGATCAAGAATGAATAAAAAGTAGAAGAGGGATTTTAAGTTCGGCCAAGAACAAGAGGAATATTGAGAGTAGAAGAAAAGTGATTGAAGAGGGAAAGAAAGACTAATGTAGTTTGACTATGGGTGTGAGAGATGAAGAACAAAGTTCGTCCAAACAAGAAACAAAATACCAATTTGGCACCACCAAAGGAAAAGAGAAAATTCCCCAAAGTTTTTCCCCAAAGTGCCGAATGCACATCCCCAAAGTTTCTCAAATTTGGCCAACACCTAACCACTCACACTCCACGATTTTCTCCCCCTTATCTCTCCACTATCCACTCTACAAATCACTCCAACCTCCCATTCAAATTCAATTCAAATCCCTATGACCCACTCAACCACAGAGTTTCAGTCCAACTCCACCACTCACACCACAGAGACATAAAATAAAATCCCTTTTGCAATACCTAAGATTTGAACCCATGCCCTCTTAGGTGCTCCATACGCCAAGTTCCACTAAGCCACAAGGCTTTTTGTGATACAACACAATAACAACTATTCATAAAGCCCACGATTCAGTACCCAGATTCTTTTAAGAGCAAAACCAAAAGTTTGCAAAAGTCGGAGCTTGAACCCAAGACTTCCCAAACACTCCAAAACACACCCAAATCACCTAGCCATTAAGGCCAACATGCAACTTATGCCAAAATACGAAAAATTACTTACCCCCTAAAAGAAATTTCGGCCTCAAAATTTACCTGGTCAGAATAAATGAGGGTATTGTTGTCGCATCGTCTCCTCTGGTTCCCACGTAGCTTCTTCTAAATCGTGATTACGCCATAGCACTTTGACCAATGGGACAGATTTTTTCCTTAACACCTTAACGTCACGATCTAGTATCTATACCGGTTCTTTCTCAATAGTTAGGTCAGGTTTAATCCCAATTTCCTCAATTGGCACTATGTGTGAGGGATCAGAGCGGTACCGCCTCAACATGGAGATGTGGAATACATCATGAATTCTGTCTAATTTAGGAGGCAACTCAAGTTGATAGGCGACCGGTCCCACACCCTTCAATACTTGGTAAGGTCCGATGAATCTAGGGCTCAATTTGCCTTTCCGCTCAAATCTCAGAATTTTCTTTCATGGTGAGACCTTCAGAAAAACATAATCCCCCACAGAGTGCTCGATCTCTTTACGGTTTAAGTCTGCATAAGACTTCTACTTGTCAGATGCTTCCTTTAACCAACCTCGAATCAATTTCACATTTTCTCCGGTATCAGAAACCAACTTTGGCCCCAGCACTCGCTACTCACCCAACTCAGTCCAACATGTAGGAGTACGACACCTACGACCATACAATGCCTAGTACAGTGCCATCTGAATACTGGAATGATAGTTATTGTTATATACGAACTCTGCTAATGGCAAGTAATCCTCCCAGCTGGCTTGAAAGTCTAATACACAACATCTTAACATGTCCTCTAGTATCTGAATCACCCTCTCTGACTGACCATCTGTCTGAGGATGGAACGCAGTACTGAAGTCCAACCTTGTTCCCAAAGCCTAATGTAACTTCTTCCAGAACCAAGATGTGAATCTAGGATCTCTGTCTGAAATGATAGAAACTAGCACTCCATGCAGTCTCACAATCTCAGCCACGTATAATTTAGCCAACTTCTGCAATGAATAATTAGTGCGGACCGGTATAAAGTGAGTAGATTTAGTCAATCGGTCTACAACAACCCATACCGAATCTTTCTTAGTCAGCGTTAAGGGTAGCCCACTTACAAAATCCATGGTTACCCTCTCCCACTTCCAGAATGGAATCTTTACTGGCTGCAGTAACCCAGAAGGCAGTTGATGCTCAACCTTAACTTGCTGGCATGTCAAGCACTTACCCACGAAATCAGTAACCTCGCGCTTAAGCCCTGACCACCAGTATAGCTTACGAAGATCACAATATAACTTATTCCTGCCAGGATGAATAGCATACGAACTACTACGCGCTTCTTACAGTATAGATTGCCTTAAATAAGAATACATCAGTATACAAACTCTCCCATAGAAACATAGTACTCTCTCACTATTCAACCCAAAATTGGCAGTCTCTCTATTCTCAACTAACCAAAAACGAGGAACCAACGACACATCCAACAACTGTTTCTCCTTAATTTGATCGGTTCAGGTCGGTCTCACTTAAAGCTCAGCCTACAAGCTACCATCATCAAACAGGCTGAGATAAGCAAACATTACTCTCAAATCGGATATAACCCTATGGCTCAGTGCGTCAGCTACCACGTTAGCCTTAGCAGGGTGATACTCAATTGAACAATCATAATCTTTAAGCAACTCTATCCACTTTCGTTGCCTAAGGTTCAACTCTTTCTGAATAAGGAGGTACTTGAGGCTTTTATGATCTGTGTAAATAATAGACTTCTCACCATATAAGTAATGCCTTCAAATCTTCAAATCTTCAAATCTTCAAATCTTTAAACCATCGCAGCTAACTCCAAGTCGTGAGTGGGGTAATTCGCCTCGTCAGGCTTAAGCTGACGAGACACGTAGGCAACCACTTTACCCTCTTACATCAACACACAACCTAATCCAATTGCGACACATCACCGTAGATAGTGAATTCCTTCCCAAACTCTGGTTGTTTTAAAACAGGGGCCTCAGTCAGAAAATTCTTTAGTTTCTCAAAACTTTCTTGCTGCTTATCAGTCTAATTAAACAATACCCCTTTACACAGTAACTTAATCAAAGGTACAGCAATTAGTGAAAACCCCTCAACAAAACGTCTGTAATAACCAGCTAAACCTAGAAAGCTTCGAATCTCAGATACCGTCTTTGGTGGTTTCCAATCCAATACGGCTTCAATTTTTCGAGAATCAACCCTAATCCCCTCAGCAGACACCATGTGACCCAGAAATGTCACTTCTCGCAGCCAGAGCTCACACTTGTTGAACTTTGCATAAAGCTGCTTTTCACTTAGAACTTGCAAAACAATTCGAAGATGTGTATCATGATCCACCTCGGTTCTTGAGTATACCAGGATGTCGTCTATAAACACAACTACGAATCGATCCAGATAGGGCTAAAATACTTGATTCATCAAATCTATTAAAGCCGATGGTGCATTCGTCAATCCAAACGGCATCACTAGAAACTCGTAGTGACCATAACGAGTTCTAAATGCAGTCTTGTACACATCAGCCTCCTTAACCTTTAGCTGATGATGCCCAGATCAAAGATCTATCTTGGAGAAAACCGAAGCCCCTCGCAGCTGATCAAACATATCATCTATCCTCGGTAAAGGGTACTTATTCTTGATAGTCATTTTGTTCAGTTGACGGTAATCGATGCATATGCTCAAGGATCCATCCTTCTTCTTCATGAACAGCACTGGTGCTCCCCATGGGGACACACTTGGTCGAATGAATCCTCGGTCCAGTAGCTCTTGAATTTGAGCCTTTAACTCCACCAGCTCCTTCGGTGCCATCCTATAAGGGGCGATGGACACCGAAATTTTCCATGTAGGAGCTCAATACCGAATTCGACCTCACGATTTGGAGGCAACCCAGGAAGCTCTTCAGGGAATGCATCTGAAAACTCCTTAACAATTCTGACATCTCTAACAAAAGGACATTTAGAAACAGAAATGCTGACATCATCTAAAAACGTCTCACAACCCTTGTGAACTAGTTTCTCGGCTCTTAATGCTGAGATTACGATAGATAGATAATCTCTTCGCTCCCCTAACACAGTCACCTCCTCATTCTCAGTAGACTTCAACACCATACGCTTAGCAGTGTAATCCAATTTTGCACGGTGTTTCACTAGCCAATCCATTCCAAATAAAATAGAATTATCCAAATGGCAGTTCCATCAAATCCACTGGAAAGACAACCCATTGGACCTCTAAAGGCACACCTCTGAACAACTTATTCAGCCAAACCGACTGTCCCAGTGGACTCAACACAGTTATCTCACTAACAGTATTTTCAAACTGAATACCCAGCATCCCAAACACAGTGCATGCAAAATACGAGTGTGTAGACCCAATGTCAATTAAAGTAGTGTATGGTACATTACAAATCAGGAACGTACCAATTATGATGTCAGGGGCATCACCCTCCTCTCGACGACGAGCAGCATAGACCAAGGCTGGTTGTCTCGCCTCAGTGTTACCAGCACCTCTACCCGGTACTCCACGATCTCGTTCCGAACCATTTCTACCACTGGACTGGCCACAACCTCTCGGTGGTTGCTGACTACCTCTCCCTGGCTGAACATGGCCCTGACTTGTAGCTTGCATTTGAATAGGCCTTTGAGTACAGTTTTTAACCTGATGATCCATGGACCCACACCGGAAGCACGCCCCAATTCGCTTCCAACATTCACCCTGATGAGCTCCTCTACAATCAGCACAAGGCTGCGGCCTTGCAGCAATAACAGGAACCACTCGGACTAGCCCATCAAATCTGGCCCTCTTTATAGGCCTTCTAGAAGAACCCGAGGGTCCAAAATCCTTCTTATTTTTGCCCCTATCTTTCTCGCAGTTCTGGCGCTCAGAGTGCTTCACATCCTCAGCAATTTTTACTTTCTCAACAAGGGTAGCAAAGTCTCGCTCCCTTTGCGGAGCTATCAACACACATAACTCATCTTGGAGGCCATCCTCGAACCACACACAGCGTTCATACTCAGTTACAACTATCCCGCGAGCATACTGACTCAGTCACAGAAACTTTACCTCGCACTCTGCCACCGTCTTATTCCCCTGGGTCAAGTTTAGAAATTCCTTCCTTCGGGCGTCCACATAACTTGCGCCCACATACTTCCCTGAAAAGGCCGCTTTGAAGAAATCCCATGTCAAACGGTCGGCCTGCGTACCCTCTCTCACGGTGAGCCACCATTGGTAGGCCTCATATCGCGGTAAAGACACTACTCCTTTTAATTTTTGCTCTCCACTACAGTCAAGGTCGTCCATTATCCATTCGGTAGCCTCCAACCAATACTCTGCCACATTTGGGGCTACACCAGAAACACCCCTAAAAATTTTCACTCCATTAGACCGGAGTCACTCAGAAATTGACCCTCGGCCCACTGATCCAGTACTTGCTCCAACAACCCTTTCAAGAACATGTAGCATTGCTTGGGATAGAGCATCATCCCCAGCTGCTCGGTCATGAGACCCTGTCTCAGTCACTGGTGAGGTTGGTGCCTCCCTAGCAGGCATGTGACCTGATGTTGAAGACCTAGCTCTAGCACTTTCTCGGCCTCTACCGCAGCCTCGTGTACCCCTTCTGCGAGTACCCCTTATGCTCATTTCGATAGCGAATTATCTGTTTAAAAGTCTTATGAATCAGTTTGTAATTTCAGTCATTATTAACAATGTGTCATGAACAACAGTAATTAGGGTTTGTTTCCGCATAACAAAGTCTTACTACAGTTTTCAGTCTTCTATAGTCTCAATTTACTCTAACTAAAGAGTTTCAGTGTAGTCCTACTGCATATAGTAATCCATCAATAATACATTTCAGTCTATAACAATAAACAGTGTTAGAAAACTTACAGACTTGGTGCCGGAGACTCGGTGTGCCACATTTCCCATCACAACGTTTAAAATTCAAATTTTTAAAAACCCATTCCACAGCCAAGTTTTATAAACCTGGCTCTGATATCACTAAATGTAACACCACAAACCTGGCCTAGTTGTTATGGTAGAATCTGACGTGTCACATCAAAGTGTTTTTTGTAAATTGATCTCTTCAATAAATATCTGTTACTATGTAATGCCCCGTACCTGAGACCATTTTCGGAGTCGAACACGAGGTGTTAACAGACTTAATTCATTGCTTAAACAGCTCAAACAATTTAATTTTAAATTTTTCTGTCAAGCTAGCAATCTGCGTCACAGTCGCTTAAAAATTCATATCTTGAGTTCCGAAACTCAAATTCTAATTCCATAAATTTTTCCTGAAACTGAACTCATATATCTATTTACTAATTTTTTTCTAGAATTTTTAGCTAGGCCAATTAGTACAGTTTATTAGCTAAAGTCTCCCCTGTTTCAGGGTTTGACTACTCTGACCTCTGTGTATTACGAATCAGATATCTCTCTGTACAGAATTTCAATAACTATGACGTTTCTTTCTCTTAAAACTATACTCAATAAGAAATCTTTACATATAAAGTATGACTTCTAATTACTTTTATACAATTTATGATGAATTTCCAAACTCAGAACAGGGGATCCAGAAATCACTCTGGCCCTGTTTCACAAAATTTCAAATGTCTCATAAATTATAATTCATATACCTATTTTGTTCAATCCATATGAAAATAGACTCATTAAGATTCAATTTCATAACTTACTCAGCATTTAATTCCATTTCTATTATTTTTAGTGATTTTTCAAATTTACATCACTGCTGCTGTCAGATTCTGTTTTATGGCAAATTTCACTTTACTAAGGATTTTCATGGACCAAATATCATTTTAAACATACATAACATCAAATATGACTTAGATTGGCCATTCCAATGGCTAATCATTTACAAACCCTTTTCTTGCCAAACCATAGCCATATTATAAGATCAATTACAAAAAGTGAGAATTTTGCCATACATGCCACATTCAAAATATACAAGCCATTTTACCGATTTAAGCCTTCGGATAGTGTGAACGAGTCTTCGACCTATCCCGATTCTCAAGCCGGCTTGTCAAAACTACAATGAAAGAAAAGGAGGGAGTAAGCATAAATGGTTAGCAAGTTCACATGCAAATAGCAAGTAACATAATCACAATCCCACATAAAACATCATTTATATTTAATATCTTTCTACGATTTCATCTTACCAAGTTTTCAACCCGAGGGTTTAAACACATACCTGTCAAATTTTCTCATTTACCACACTTACCAACATGTCACCTTCGTTTTAGGCATTCTCCTTATTTTCTTAAGATCCACCCGTTGAACACATTGGAATATAGTTCGAATACAAGGAAAGTTTGTTCATAAGTGCCACATATGTAGCCAAGCTACCATGTAACCCGCCCATAAGCGAACTCGGACTCAACTCAACGAGCTCGGGCATTCGCATCCATAAGTGAACTCGGACTCAACTCAACGAGCTCGGATGCCTAGTTACATCTCACGAACTCAGACTCAACTCAACGAGTTCGAACATTTGCATCCATAAGTGAACTCGGACTCAACTCAACGAGCTCGGATGCCCAACCATCCTAGTGACATGTCACTTGTATTCTAATCTATTCCTAAGATTCAAACGGACTTTTCCCTTGGTTACACATCTTTTCCGTCTTCCACGGAACATCGAAACCGATACTCGGTAGCTATTCATAATTTACATATTATTCAATAATAACCATAAAGCATAATATTTCATGATATTAATCATCATATCACATAAATAACATTAAATTACTTAAAATGACAATTATGTTACTACATTTACACATGAACTTACCTCGGTATAAAATTATTAGCAATCGAGCCTATTCTTCGTAAACTTTGTTTTTCCCTCGATCGCGACTTGAATCTCGTTTCTCTTGATCTATAATGCCAAATTAATCTTATTTAATACATACATTCATCAAAACAGCATTTAATACAAACTTTGGCAAAATTACATTTTTGCCCCTAAACTTTTGCATAATTACACTTTTGCCCCTAGGCTCGGGAATTAAACTTCATCCTATTTTCTTATGTTTTATGACATTCTGATCATTTTTCCCTTCTATGGCAGCATCAATTTCACACTCTAACATGTACTTATGACTATTAGGTAATTTTATCGATTAAGCCCTTTTACTCGTTTTCGCTTAAAATCGAGTAGTACAAGTTGTCTGACATAATTTAAAACCTCATATTCTATCATAAAACACCAAAATACACAAATTTTACCTATGGGTATTTTTCCAAATATAAACCCTAGGTTAAATTATTGCTAGCATAAGCTAAATCGAGCTACCGAGATTCCAAAAACGTAAAGAACATTAAAAACGGGCATAGAAATCACTTACAATCAAGGCTTAAAATTTGAAGAAACCCTAGCTATGGAGAGAGCAAAATTCGGCAGCAACTATATGGAGAAGATGACTATTTTGTGTTATTTTTCTCATTTTATTTCATTTAATATGCAAATGACCAAAATACCCTTAATACCTTTCTTTGAAAATTTTCATGTACAAGCCTATTTTTTTCCAAAATTTTAGAAATTGGTCAAATTTCTATTTAAGACCTCCTCATTAATATTCCAAAGTAATTTCATACTAAAAACTTCTAGAATGCAAGTTTTGCAAGTTACTCGATTTAGTCCCTAATTTCAACTTAAGCACTTTATGCACAGAATTTCGTCACGAAATTTTCACACAATCATGCAATCATATCATAAACATCAAAATAATTATAAAATAATTATTTCTATCTTGGATTTGTGGTAACGAAACCACTATTTCGATTAGGCCCTAATTCGGGATATTACAACTCTCCCCCCTTTAAGGATTTTCGTCCTCGAAAATCTTACCGATAAACAGGTGTGGGTATTGATTTCTCATAGTTTCCTCAGGTTCCCATGTAGTCTCTTCTACCCCGTGCTTTTTCCATAATACTTTCACGAGAGAAAAACTTTTATTTCTTAGTTGCTCGACCTCTCGAGCTAAAATCTTAATCGATTCTTCTTCGTAAGTCATATCCGGTCATAGTTTAATTTCTGTCGGTGAAATTGTATGTGAAGGATCCGAATGATACCGATGTAACATAGATACGTGGAACACATCATGAATCTTCTCTAATTCAGGTGGTAATGCTAGCCGATATGCTACCGGTCCAACTTTTTCAATTATTTCATACGGCCCAATAAAACGCGGACTTAACTTGCCCTTCCGTCCAAATCTAAGCACTTTCTTCCATGGAGACACTTTCAAAAATAGCTTATCACCAACTTGAAACTTGATTTCTTTTCGTTTCAAATCCGCATAAGATTTTTGTCTATCTGAAGCAGCTTTCAAACAATCTCGAATCATTTTCACCTTTTCTTCAGTTTCTTTTATTAGATCAACTTCATAAATCTGATTTTCCTTGAGTTCAGTCCAATACAATGGCGTCCGACATTTACGACCATACAATGCTTCATAAGGTGTCATCTTCAAACTCGTCGGATAACTATTATTATAAGCAAATTCTACTAACGGTAAGTACCTTTCCCAACTACCTTGAAATTCCAATACGCAACATCTGAGCATGTCTTCAAGAATCTGAATTACTCTCTCTGATTGTCCATCAGTTTGTGGATGAAAGGCAGTGCTAAAATTTAACTTTGTACCTAATGCCTTTTGCAACTTTTGCCAAAACCGTGAAGTAAATCTCGGATCTCTATCCGAAATGATTGACAAAGGTATTCCATGAAGTCTAACAATTTCACGAATATACAATTCAGCCAACTTATTAATAGAATAATCCGTACGTACCGAAATAAAATGAGCTGATTTAGTCAGTCTGTCAACTATTACCCAGATGGCATTTTTCTTCCCCGGAGTTAACGGCAACCCTGATATAAAATCCATAGTAATCTGATCCCATTTCCATTCAGGAACCATGATAGGCTGGAGTAATCCCGAAGGTACTTGGTGTTCAGCTTTCACTTGTTGACAAACTAAGCACTTTGATACAAACTCGGAAATATCTCTTTTTATTCCACTCCACTAGTACATTTTCTTCAAGTCATTATACATTTTCGTACTGCCCGGATGAACCGTCAAACAACCATTATGTGCTTCATGCAAAATCTTTTGAATCAACTCATTATTTTTCGGTACACAAATCTGATTTTTAAACATCAAGCAACCATCAGAATCAATTTTGAAATCGACCTGTATCGACTTCACCTTATTTTCTCTTGGCTTGCAAATCTTCATCGCTTTTCGAGCTTCAGAAATCTCTTGTAAAAACATCGGTCTTGCTCTTAACTCTGCTAGAATCGAACCATCATTTGATATCTTTAACCGAGTGTTCATAGCTCTCAAAGCAAATAGTAATTTTTTGCTTAAAGCATCGGCAACCACATTCGCTTTTCCCGGATGGTAATCAATAACAAGCTCGTAATCTTTCAATAACTCCAACCATCTTCATTTGTCTCAAATTCAAGTCTTTTGTGACATCAAGTACTTAAGACTTTTGTGGTCGGTATATAGTCGGCACTTTTCACCATACAAATAATGTCGCCAAATCTTCAAAGCAAACACTATAGCAGCTAATTCCAAATCATAAGTCGGATAATTTCTTTCATGAGATTTTAACTTCCTCGAAGCATAAGCCACCACTTTTCCTTCTTGCATAAGTACACATCCTAAACCATTTCAAGAAGCATCACTATACACCACAAATTCTTTACCTGATTCGGGTTGTACCAACACTGGTGCTTTAGTTAATAACTTTTTCAATTCTTCAAAACTCTGTTGACATTCTTCCGTCCATTCAAATTTAACATTCTTTCGGAGTAGTCTAGTCATAGGAGCAGCAATTATAGAAAATCCATTTATAAACCGCCGATAATACCCAGCTAGCCCCAAGAAACTTCTAACCTCGGTTACATTTTTCGGTGGTTTCCAATTAACAATGGCTGAAATTTTACTAGGATCAACCCGTATACCATCACCTGAAACAATATGACCCAAAAATCCAACTTCCTGGAGCCAAAATTCACTTTTACTAAACTTAGCATACAGCTGCTTATCTCTCAAAGTTTGCAAAACTATCCTCAAATGCTCAACATGCTCTATCTCATCTTTTGAATAAATTAAAATATCATCTATAAACACCACAACAAATTTGTCCAAGTATGGCCGAAATATGTGATTCATTAAATCCATAAACATAGTAGGAGCATTTGTCAACCCGAATGGCATAACTAAAAATTCATAATGACCGTACCTTGTTCTAAAAGCAGTTTTAGGCACATCCAACTCTTTTACTCGCAGCTGGTAATACCCAGATCTCAAGTCAATCTTTGAAAACCATGTTGCTCCTTTTAGCTGATCAAATAAATCATCAATTCTCGGCAACGGATACTTGTTCTTGATTGTCACCTTGTTTAACTGTCGATAGTCAACACACAATCTTATAGAACCATCCTTCTTTTTCACAAATAACACGGGAGCACCCCAAGGTGAAAAACTCGGTCTCACAAAGCCTTTATCAGTCAAATCTTGCAACTGCGACTTTAATTCTTTCAACTCTGCTGGTGCCATTCTATATGGAGCAATCGAGATCGGAGTTGTTCCCGGTATCAAATCAATACCAAATTCTACTTCCCTGACTGGAGGCAAACCCGACAATTCTTCTGGAAATACGTCCGCAAATTCACACACAACCGGTACTGATTCAACTTTCTTTTCAACTTATTTTGTATTAATTACATACGCCAAATAAGCTTCATAACCTTTTCTCAAATATCTCTGAGCCGACATTGAAGAAATCATACTAGATAATGCCTCTGATTTGTCTGATTCAACCCGCAAAATTTCACCACTTTCACACTTTAATTCTATAACCTATTCTTTGCAATTTATTATAGCATCATGCAATGTCAACCAATCCATACCCAAAATAACATCAAATTCATCGAACGGCAACAACATCAAGTCGGCCGGAAAGTAATGACTCCGAATCATTAAAGGGCATTTCTTGCATACTTTATCAACTATCACACATTTGCCTAACAGATTCGACACTCTAATCATAAATTCTATGTTCTCAACAGGTATATTCATACTAGACACCAGTTTCATGCATACATATGAATGAGTAGAACCGGGATCAACCAAAGCATTAACATTAACATCATAAAGAGAAAATATACCAGTAATCACGTCGGGTGATGAAACATCTTCACGTGCCTTTATAGCATAAGTTCTAGCTGGAGCTCTTGCTTCAGATTTAGCTGCTGAATCTCTGGCTACATTTTTGCTGCTTGCTTCATTTCCAGTTTTTCCCGAATATCTTCCCCTCGAGTCTGCACCACTAGCTTTTACATGCTGAAATTTTTCTTTCTCAGCTCTCTCTGGGCAGTCTCTAATAAAATGATCCAGAGAACCACACCGAAAACATTCAGTCGCTCTACATGGGCCAAAATGATTTTTGCCACATCGCTGGCACTCAGGCTTAACAATTCTCGTATTTCTCACACTAGCCGCAGAAGTAGTCTGAGATTTAGGACCCATATTTTGCTTCTTAACATTTCCATATGATTTTCCAGCCGAAACCTGTGAACGAGGATTCATATTACTAAATTTTCTGGATTGCTGTGAGAATGAACTGCTCGTTGGTCTTTTCTTCCAATTTCTAGTCTCAGCCTCTGCCTTTTTCTTCTCTTTAAGTAGTTCTTCAGCCTTGCAAGCTCGATCAACCAATACTACCATTTCTTTTAATTCAAGAATCCCAACAAATACTTTGATATCTTCATTGAGTCCGTCTTCAAATCGTCTGCACATTTTAGCTTCTGTAGGAATGTATTCTCTAGCATACTTACTCAACCTGATGAACTCCCTTTCGTATTCAGTAACTGTCATGTTCCCCTGCTTTAATTCAAGAAACTCTTTACGCTTCTGATCAATAAATCTTTCACTGATATATTTCTTCCGAAATTCTTCTTGAAAGAACTCCCAAGTTACTTTCTCTTTCGGTACTACTGACGTCAATGTCTTCCACCAATGATAAGCTGAATCCCTCAATAATGATATAGCACATTTCAAGCATTCCTCAGGTGTACACGACAATTCATCAAATACTCGAATAAAATTCTCGAGCCAAAACTCTGCTTTCTCGGCATCATCATCAATATTTTCCCTGAATTCTTCGGCCCCTTGCTTGCGGATTCTGTCAACTGGAGTTCTATGAAATTTCATCAAATTCATACCTTTAGGCATCGGGGGTACAGGTTGAGGAATCGGGGGAGGTGGGGGAGGTTGTGCATTCAGGTTCGTACGAACAAACTCTGTATACCAAGCATTCATCATTTGGAGAAAGGCTTCCCGAGCCCCTTCTCCTCCTCCTTGACCAACAGTAGGAGGTGGATTTTCAGTTGGCACCGCCCCTTCAGCCGGAGCTGGTGCATTACTCTCCACATCATCAGCCGCAACTGGATCGGGATATATTTACTATAAAAAAATCATTTAAAAGGTTAGAAGTCGTCACACTATCACAATATATATATGGCATGTATAGCAAAACCCGTACATACAACACATTAGTCTAAGAACCGACTAAACCGGCTCTAATACCACCAAATGTAACGCCCCGTACCCGAGACCATTGCCGGAGTTAAACACGAGGTGTTAACAGACTTAATTCATTGCTTAAACAGCTCAAACAATTTAATTTTAAAATTTTCAGTCAAGCTAGCAATCTGCGTCACAGTCGCTTAAAAATTCATATCTCGAGTTTCGAAACTCAAAATCCAATTCCATAAAATTTCCATGAAACTAGAATCATATATATATTTAATAATTTTTTTCTAGAATTTTTGGCTGGACCAATTAGTACAGTTTATTAGTTAAAGTCTCCCCTATTTCAGGCTTCGACTGCTCTGACCTCTATGTATTACGAATCAGATATCTCTCTGTACAGAATTTAAATGACTATGAAGATTTTTCTCTTAAAACTAAACTCAATAAGAAATCTGTACATATAAATTATGACTTCTAATTATTTTTATACAATTTATGGTGAATTTCCAAAATCAGAATAGGGGATCCAGAAATCACTCTGGCCCTATTTCACAAAAATTCAAATGTCTCATAAATTATAATTCATATACCTGTTTTGTTCAATCCATATGAAAATAGACTCATTAAGCTTAAATTTCATAACTTACTCATCATTTAATTCCATTTATACTATTTTTAGTGATTTTTCAAATTTACATCACTGCTGCTGTCAGATTCTGTTTTATGGCAAATTTCACTTTACTAAGGATTTTCATGGACTAAATATCATTTTAAACATACATAACATCAAATATGACTTAGATTGGCCATTCCAATGGCTAATCATTTACAAACCCTTTTCTTGCCAATCCATAGCCATATTATAAGATCAATTACACAAAGTGAGTATTTTGCCATACATGCCACATTCAAAATATACAAGCCATTTTACCAATTTAAGCCTTCGAATAGTGTGAACGAGTCTTCGACCTATCCCGATTCTCAAGCCGGCTTGTCAAAACTACAATGAAAGAAAAGGAGGGAGTAAGCGTAAATGCTTAGTAAGTTCACATGCAAATAGCAAGTAACAAAGTCACAATCCCATATAAAACATCATTTACATTTAATATCTTTCTACGATTTCATCTTACCAAGTTTTCAACCCGAGGGTTTAAACACATACCTGTCAAATTTTCTCATTTACCACACTTACCAACATGTCACCTTCGTTTTAGGTATTCTCCTTATTTTCTTAAGATCCATCCGTTGAACACATTGGAATATAATTCGAATACACGAAAAGTTTGTTCATAAGTGCCACATATGCAGCCAAGCTACCATGTAACCCGCCCATAAGCGAACTCGGACTCAACTCAACGAGCTCAGGCGTTCGCATCCATAAGTGAACTCGGACTCAACTCAACGACTTCGGACATTTGCATCCATAAGTGAACTCGGACTCAACTCAACGAGCTCGGATGCCCAACCATCCTAGTGACATGTCACTTGTATTCTAATCTATTCCCAAGGTTCAAACGGGCTTTTTCCTTGGTTACACATCTTTGCCGTCTTCCACGGAACATCGAAACCGATACTCGGTAGCAATTCATAATTTACATATTATTCAATAATAACCATAAAGCATAATATTTCATGATATTAATCATCATATCACATAAATAACATTAAATTACTTAAAATGAAAATTATGTTACTACATTTACACATGAACTTACCTCAGTATAAAATTATTAGCAATCGAGCCTATTCTTCGTAAACTTTGTTTTTCCCTCGATCGCGACTTGAATCTCGTTTCTCTTGATCTATAATGCCAAATTAATCTTATTTAATACATACATTCATCAAAACAGCATTTAATACAAACTTTGGCAAAATTACATTTTTGCCCCTAAACTTTTGCATAATTACACTTTTGCCCCTAGGCTCGGGAATTAAACTTCATCCTATTTTCTTATGTTTTATGACATGCTGATCATTTTTCCCTTCTATGGCAGCATCAATTTCACACTCTAACATGTACTTATGACTATTAGGTATTTTTACCGATTAAGCCCTTTTACTCGTTTTTCGCTTAAAACCGAGTAGTACAAGTTGTCTGACATAATTTAAAACCTCATATTCTATCATAAAACACCAAAATACACAAATTTCACCTATGGGTATTTTTTCAAATATAAACCCTAGGTTAAATTATTGCTAGCATAAGCTAAATCGAGCTACCGGGATTCCAAAAACGTAAAGAACATTAAAAACGGGCATAGAAATCACTTACAATCAAGGCTTAAAAGTTGAAGAAACCCTAGCTATGGAGAGAGCAAATTTCGGCAGCAACTATATGGAGAAGATGACTATTTTGTGTTATTTTTCTCATTTTATTTCATTTAATATGCAAATAACCAAAATACCCTTAATACCTTTCTTTGAAAATTTTCATGTACAAGCCCATTTTTGTCCAAAATTTTAGAAATTTTTCAAATTTCTATTTAAGACCTCCTCATTAATATTCCAAAGTAATTTCATACTAAAAACTTCTAGAATGCAAGTTTTGCAAGTTATTCGATTTAGTCCCTAATTTCAACTTAAGCACTTTATGCACAGAATTTCGTCACGAAATTTTCACACCATCATGCAATCATATCATAAACATCAAAATAATTATAAAATAATTATTTCTATCTCGGATTTGTGATCACGAAACCACTATTCCGGTTAGGCCCTAATTCGGGATATTACATACTAAGTTTAAAACCTTTTACTACTACTTAATAAAAATTCTCGTCAAAACGTTTATCTTATTAACCATCAGTGTTATAATAAATTGATTGATAATTGCGAAAGCTTTTTATGTCGATGAAGTTTAAAATGCGTGTTTTAGGAAACAGTAGTTTTAAAAACTCATATTTACCTAAACTAGTAGTTTTAAAAATATATAATCCAAAGCTCAATTAAAAAATAAAACCCACAAACGGCCTTATTAAAAAATTAAAAACCCAAAAGTTAAATTTAAAATAAATAAAGTCAAATGCAAGACATAGCAGTCGTGTGGCCACCTCCAAGTCCCTCGTAGCACCAAAACGTCTAAGCTGGGGATTACCTATACAGTTAAAAAGAAAAGGGTGAGTTTACAAAAACTCAGTGTGTGATCCCCTATCAGTCAACAGTAGATAATGCATGCAGTAACAGTCTGGGCCTGAGCCCTATTCAGTAGCAGTACAGTCTAGGCCTTAGCCCTATACAGTAACAATACAATATAGTTATGTAACCCACCCTAATCCAACCAACAGACCACCCATACCAACCAACACACCATGTGGGGATTAAATTGACCCACCCAGCCAACACACCAATAACGCAGCGAAGCTGCTAACAGTAACGTAGCAATGCTGCTAATAACGTAAACATGGCCACTAGAGCAGTAATTACGTGGCAAAGCCACTAAATCAGTACTTCTTCCAAATCAATAACCCAACCCCATGCAGTGTGTCATGTCATAAATATTACGTGTATGAAGTATGCCATACTCAAAACCAATCATATAAATGCCATACCCACATCAATTAACCTACCACTAGGGATATAATGGTTATTTCATTAGAGGTAAAATAGTAACCCCTCAAGGGTATTTTGGTCATTTAACTAATTTTGGGGTCTCGGTACAGATAACGACCATTCAAAAGGTCTACAGTCGTCTTTAACGACTCAGATGACCCATATGGCCAAAATAGTAGAAATGGGCCCAAGTAGGCCCACACGCTTGTGCGGCCCATTTAGCCCAAATTCAGTCACAACTATGCGATCTCTTTAGTCCACTCCAATATTTATCACTTACCATAAACTTTATCCGTATGAGGCCCACGAGCCCATTAGGTCCACACGGCCCATCTCAACCCTACGAGGCCCATAACGACTGAGGCCCACAAGAACGCTTGTGGCGGCCTCTACAATCTGTCGCCCATGATTTTGTGGCCTCGATTTACCACACGGGAGTTTGCAAGCTCGTGAAGCCTCAAATGCTGAAGTTTCAGCTTTTCAGCTTTTCGGCTTTTGCCGATTCACAGTAACATAATGGTGTGAAT
Source organism: Gossypium longicalyx (assembly GCA_025698465.1). NCBI lineage: Eukaryota > Viridiplantae > Streptophyta > Magnoliopsida > Malvales > Malvaceae > Gossypium > Gossypium longicalyx. The sequence goes on from CM046997.1 coordinate 62,991,552, forward strand.
ACACACTGCTTAGCGAGACGCACGAAGAATCCCACGTATACTGAACCTACACTCAGCAAGACCTTCAGTTAATTAACTCACGATTCGAGTTAACCACATCATAACATTTAGCCCAAAAATACACCATCTTACCTTGATTGAACGAAGGTGGCTTAATCCTCTAAGATCGAAAACCCAAAATTGATCACACGCTTTGTCGAGAATCTAAATTACAAACAGATCTTGTTAGATAAGATCAACTACTATCCGATTAACACAAAGACAACATTTGGCTTAACCTCAGACAAAGAGGTAGCATATTACCTTAATTGCACACTTGAAAAAAAAAGGTTGTGGTTGCTTCTAAACCACTTGTACACAACTACTCCTTGAAGAAACCCTAAAAATAAGAAAGGAATCATAAATTGATACTCGAAGGACAAAAAGAAAAGCATTCGGCTTAAATAAATGCAAGAAAGCATAACCTCAACCCTTACCAATTGTCAGAGAATCTTATTAAAATTGAAATAGTGTAACAATAGAAGAACAGAAGAGTATTCAGCTAATCCCCAAATAGTAGAGTAAACAAAAATGGTTAGTCACAAAGATGAAGGGCATTCGGCCTAAAGAAAAATATGAGTATATCGAAAGAAAACAGAAAAAGGGAATAGAGCAATTAGATGAAGAGAAGATTCAGCTAGAAAAGAAACCAAGAGAAAATCAAATAGAGAGGGAGGAGTGAAACTGGATTCGGTCAAGAATGAATAAAAAGTAGAAGAGGGATGTTAAGTTCGGCCAAGAACAAGAGGAATATCGAGAGTAGAAGAAAAGCGATTGAAGAGGGAAAGAAAGACTAATGTAGTTCGACTATGGTTGTGAGAGACGAAGAACAAAGTTCGGCCAAACAAGAAACAAAATACCAATTCGGCACCACCAAAGGAAAAGAGAAAATTCCCCAAAGTTTTTCCCAAAGTGCCGAATACACATCCCTAAAGAGTCTCAAATTCGGCCAACACCTACCAACCCACACTCTACAATTTTCTCCCCCTTATCTCTCCACTATCCACTCCACAAATCACTCCAACCTCCCATTCAAATTCAATTCAAATCCCTATGACCTACTCAACCACAGAGTTCCAGTCCAACTCTACCACTCACACCACAGAGACATAAAATAAAATCCCTTTTGTATTACCTGAGATTCGAACCCATGCCCTTTTAGATGCTCCACACGCCACTTGCCACTAAGCCACAAGGCTTTTTGTGACACAACACAACCACAACTATTTACAAAGTCCACGAGTCAGTACCCAGATTCTTTTAAGAGCAAAACCAAAATTCTGCAAAAGTCGGAGCTTGAACCCAAGACTTCCCAAACACTCCAAAACACACCCAAATCACCTAGCCATTAAGGCCAAAATGCAACTTATGCCAAAATACAAAAAATTACAGACCCTATGTTTTTGGGCGTTACTTGTGACATGTACTCAATCTCATCATCTTATTATGGAGACAAAGCCGATAAAAGTCTGAAATGGGCTGCTAAAGGAGTACTAACAGGCTTAGCACTCTGCATATTGAACCTGCAAAGAACTTTCTCAATCTACCCCTTCTGACTTAGGTACAATTTACTTGTTTTTCTATCTTTGAGAATCTTCATACCAAATATCTTCTTTACTAGTCCCAAATCTTTCATCTCAAATTCTTCACTTAGTTGAGCTTTGACCTTTCTTATCTCTCATTTATCTTTTGCTGCTATCAACATGTCATCAACATAAAGAAGTAGATACACAAAAGAACCATCACTGTTTTTCTTAAAGTAAACACAACTATCAAAACTACTTGTTTTGAAATCATGAGAAGTCATAAAGGAATCAAACCTCTTGTACCACTGTCTTGGTGACTATTTCAAACCGTAAAGGGACTTTTTCAGTAAGCAAACATAGTCTTCTTTTTTTGAAACTGTAAAACCCTCTGGTTGTTGTATGTAAATGTCCTCCTCAAGTTCTCTATGCAAAAATTCAGTTTTTACATCTAACTGCTCAAGCTCCAAATCATGCATGGCCACAATACCAAACAAAGCTCGAATCGAACTATGCTTCACAACTGGGGAGAACACATCTGTGAAGTCCACTCTTGGAATTTGACTGTAGCCCTTTGCAACAAGCCTTGATTTATATCTGGGTTCTTCAACTTCTAGAGTCCCTTCTTTCTTTTTCAACACCCATTTACGACGAACAGCCTTTTTACCTTTAGGAAGTTTCACAAGATCCCATGTTCTATTTTTGTGGAGTGACTCCATCTCCTCTTGTATAGCAAACATCCATTTTTCTGAGTCTTCACAGCTAACTGCCTTAGAATAATTAGATGGCTCTCGGTTTGCATCTATATCTTCAGCCACATTTAAAGCATAAGCAACTAGATCAGCCTCGACATACTTCTTTGGTGGTTTAATTTCTCTTCTAGTTCTGTTTTTGGTAATAGAGTATTGTGGTGAAGAAGCAACTCTATTCTCAATTTTTGTACTAGCTTGAAGAGTCGACTCTATATTAATCTGATGCTCCACCTACTTTTGATTTTCTTTATTGGAAGAGTCTTTAAGAGAAGTTAGGTAGCATAGCAGTTTCATCAAAAATGACATCTCTGCTAATCACAACTTTTCTATTTTCAGGACACCATAACTTATACCCTTTTACACCGGCTTTATAACCGAGAAAAACACATTTAATGGATCTAGGTTCTAATTTTACATTATCAACATGAGCATACGCAGGACACCCAAAGATCTTTAAGTCAGAATAATTAGCAGGATTACCAGACCATACCTCTTGTGGAGTCTTTTTCTCAATGACAACGGATGGAGATCGGTTGATTAAAAAACATGTAGTAGAGGCTGCTTCTGCCCAAAACGACTTCGGTAAGTTGGAATTTGACAACATACATCGAGCCTTCTCCATGATCATTCTGTTCATTCGTTCTGCAATGCCGTTTTGCTATGGAGTATGACGAACTGTCAAGTGGCTCACAATCCATTTTGACTTGCACAGTCTATTAAACTCATCAGAATAAAACTCTAAGCCATTGTCTGTGCGGAGGAATTTTATTTGTTTTCCTGTCTGTTTTTCAATCATAATTTTCCAAGACTTAAATGTGGAAAACACATCGCTTTTCTGCTTTAGGAAGAATGTCCAAACTTTTCTGGAAAAATCATCAATAAAAGTTAGCATATAATTAGCCCCACCTATCGAAGGCACTCTAGATGGCCTCCACATATTAGAATGAATATACTCCAACGTTCCCTTCGTGTTATGGATTCCTCTGGTAAACCGAAATCTTTTTTTCTTCCCAAAAACATAGTGCTCACAGAACCTTAATTTGCAAATTCCTTGCCCATCAAGAAGCCCTCTTTTGCTTAATTCTGCCATGTCATTTTCACTCATATGCCCCAGGCGCATATGCCAAAGTTTAGTAATACCATTATCTGATAAGGAAGAGGAGGCGACAGCTATATCACTAGTAATAGTAGAACCCGCAAAACGTATAACTTGGTAGTCTTTCTCTGCCCTTTCATCATAACAAGGAAACCTTTGGAAATCTTTAAAACTCCACTTTCAGCTGTGTATTTGTACCCTTTTGAATCAAGAGTACTCAACAAAATTAAATTTCTCTTCAATTCAGGAACATGTCGTACTTCACTAAGTGTTCTAACAACTCTATCAAACATCTTAACTTTAATTGTTCCAACACCTGCGATTTTACATGAAGCATTATTTCCCATCAAAACAACACCTTCAGACACTGTTTTGTAAGTTGTAAACCAATCTCGATTGGGACTCATGTGGAATGCGTAGCCTGAATCAAGTATCCACTCCTCGCTCACTTTAGAATTGTTGATAGAAGCGACTAGAAGTTCACCATTGCTGTAGTCTTCTACAATATCAGCTTCACTGAAATTTTTAGCTTGTTTTCCCTTTTGATTCACAGCCTCCCTTTTAATCTTTTTATGTAACTTATAGCATGTAACTTATAGCACTCAAATTTAATGTGCCCTTTCTTCTTGTAGAAGTTACAAGTTTTACCTCTGTTTAAAGACTTCGATCTACCCTTAGATTTATCGCGAGAATTCCGTTCCTGTGTCCTTCCACATCATCATCAACATTCCGATCTTGTTTCCCACGAACAATGAGACCCTCTCCCTGTGAGTCAGGTTTAACTACAAGATGCTTCATCTTATCATACAAGGTCAAAGAACCATAAACCTCATCAACTGTGAGAGACTCGCGGCTATATAAAACTGTGTCTCTAAAGGTTGAATAAGACAGGGGCAACGAACAAAGTAGAATTAACCCTAGGTCTTCCTTATCATACTAAACCTCCATGGCCTCCAAGTTTGAGAGAATTTCTTTAAACAACTTATGTTAAGTGTTAGGTGTCTGACGCACCTTCCTCCAAATGATGAGCATAAAGACGTTGCTTCATATGCAACTTGCTTGTTAGAGTTTTCGACATACATATTTGTTCTAGCCTCTTCCATAATGCAGCGGTGGTCTTCTCTTTCATCACATCCTACAAAATTTTGTTGGACAAATGTAGATGTAATTGTGTTAACGCCTTTCGATCCTTACGCTTCTTCTCTTCATCTATTAATGTTGAAGGCATCTTATCTATCCCTAGCAGGGCGTCCTCCACATCCATCTGCACAAGAACTGCTTGCATCTTAATCTGCCACAACGTAAATCTGGTGTTGCGATCCAACAGCAGAATTTCATACTTCAAAAATGCAATTACTGTGATTGAGATGAACAACCTAGAAGCTCGGATACCATTTTGTGAAAAATAAAATAAAATAAAATAAATACTGATTTTACATGGAAACCCTTTCGAGAAAAAACCACGGCCAGAAGAGAAGAAAATTTACTATATCAATTCGAATGATTTCAAGAGGAGTTTCGACTATATCTATTTATAGGTTGAAAAACTTAATTCTAATCAAATTCAAATATATTATGCTAATAAATGCTAAATATATTTTGTTTAACTTGACTTGCTAGCAATCTCTAAGAATTTGGGTCATGCAACTCTAAAGTAAACTAAAAGAGTTTTAATTGAGCTACAAAAATTAAGAAGAGTTCTAGTTTAGCCATAAAAGCTAGGGGGAAGGTCTTATCTAAGCCTTAAGAAAAGAATAGTGTTGTAAAAATTATACCTTCTTCTTGAAAGGTATCAATTTTAAATTCTAATAGTGAATTGGAAAATACATGGTGGTAGAAAGCTAAGATAGTGGAAATAGGCAATTGAGACGAACCACTATAAATCAAAGTGTACAAGTTTTTCTTTCATTTTTTTATCAATTAGAAAAGCTTGTAGAGATTTTTAAAATACCAATTCACCCCTCTTAGTATTTTCGGGCCTAATAGGATGGAACTCAACAATGCAATGAAATACTTCCAATTTTAACAACAATGCTTTGAGTTAACTGGAGCCTTTCCTCCACTGCACCACAGTAAATAAAAATATTTATTTATTTTTGCAAAATACTCATTTTTTATACAATAATAGAGGTGAGAGATAGAGATAACACAATCTAAATTCGTGTCGAACAGGTATTTTGTAACACCCCTCGCCCATATCCGACGCTGGGACAGGGTTCGAGGTGTTACCTGACTTAAACTTAATCAATCACACAAAAATCGTGCCGTAAAATTTCAATCAATTTAAAACTTTTCATTTCACATACATTTCGTCCCTTAATCGGGCTCACGAGGCCCAAAACATACATTAGAGGCGGTTCGGGACTAAACCGAGAACTTAAGAAAAACTTGAAAAATTTCATGCTTTAAGGCTCCACACGCCCGTGTGGCTTGGGACACGCCTGTGCCCTTAGCCCGTGTGCAACACTAACTTTAAAACACGACTATGACACACGCCCATGGCGACAGACCGTGTGTCACACACAGTCTAGACACACGCCCGTATGTCTACCCGTGTAGACAATTATAAGGCTATTTTCCAAGCCATTTGTCACCCTCACAACATATGCACACATACTTATCCAATAACATACAACATGTATAAATGAGCTCTTAAACATCTACAAACATGTTATGCCCATGTTAATTTCTTATGCAATAAATATCATAGAATTTACTCACATCATTACCACATACTTGTCATAACTATCATTACGTCACAAACCTCATGTCCATCACTAGGCATGCATAATCATATTCACAAACCATTCATGAGGCATTATTAACTGTTTACTAATCACTTAATATTGCATCAGTTACTAACTCATCAATGAATCTCAATTCAATCTCTAGGCATACATGTTGTAAGCCACATCACAAGAGATAATAACATACATGCATAGGAATAATCATATAGGCCCATAACGTCATTAGCCGACATAGGCCAATTTACATGACTACATACTACCTTAATAACAAGCCAATGCCTTTGGCTAAATCATAATATCACATACTGAACATTAAGACCCTATACATGCCATAGACTCAAAACACTAGGATTTACTTATGCCGATAGCGTTAACTCGACAGTGTGATAATATCTCGATGGCCTCCAACCCGAGCTAACCTGGCAACCCTAAGGAACATGGAAAAGAAAGAGGGGTTAGTTTTATGCTTAGTAAGTTCATATGAAAACAATAATCAACTCATTAACATGTTTTATCAATGTTTACAACATATTCTCAAGTTCACGACAAGTTGTCTTCCTGAGAAACAATCACTAAATTATTTATATCTAGATCTAAAAAACTCAAAATTAAGTTCCGTTAATTTTTCTTGAAACTAGACTCATATACCTTTCTACCATAAAATTTCCAGAATTTTTGATTTAGCCAATTAGTACAGTTTATTCCTAAAAATTACCCCTGATTTGCTGTCTGGCAATTCCGACCCTTCTGCACTAAAGTTCAATCATCTCATGGCACAGGACTCTAATAATGTTCTCGTCTATTTCTCTTGAAACTATACTCATTAAGTATTCTAATAATATAAATCATAACTCATAACCATTTTTTTACAATTTATAATTATTTTATCAAATCAGAACAGGGGATCTCGAAGTCATTCTAACTCTGCCCCATGCAACTTCAATTATCTCATTATAGGAAATTATTTTGCTTACACAGTTTCTTTTATAAGGAACTAGACTCAATAATATTTATTCCCATATTTTATTCAGCTTCTAACTCATTTTACACTATTTTTAGTGTATTTTCAAATTTACACTACTGCAGTAACTCAAATCTGTCAAGACTAAGTTACTCATTCACGATCATTGCTCACAAAATTAATACAACACCATTTCATCCATCATGGTAAGAACACATATTTATGCATCATAGATCATTAACATACCAAGGCATTCTCATAGGCTTAGTGTACATACTTGTACAACTTGTAACATAACTCAAGTGCATACTCACCAATGACTTACCTCTTTGGGACCATCATCAACTCTTTCTTTGGATTACCCGTTGAACACTCAGAATACTAATTGGATATTCGGAAAAACCTTTGCACATAAGTGCCTCAATTGTAGCTAAAGCTACCTCATATCTCATGACATTTAAATGCTCACTCTTGAGCTAGTCATCTAGACTCATAATTCCTAATGACATGTCACTCGTATCCTATTCTATTCCTAAGGTTCAAACGAGATTTTTCCTCGTCTGCTAAGGCTTTGTCTTATTATATTTCTATTAATCACATACACTTAATATCTGTACAATTCATGAAATGATAACATTTAAATGCATGTATAGCACGGTATTGTTTACACACGAACTTACCTCGATACGACAAAGGTGAAAAAGACGTAATCATCCCTTAATCGATTTCTTTCCGTTCTAAGTCCAAATCTTGATTTTCATCATCTATAACATCAAATTCAACTTATTAAAACAATGTACTAATCAAATTAGTCCATTGACACACTTGGGCAATTTTTACAATTTTGCCCCTATATTTTGCCAAAATTACCAAATTATCCCTAGGCTCGAAAAATGATTTTTATTAAATTTCTTTACTCTTTAAGACTAGATGAACCATTTTCATAACTATAGCAACTCACAATATCAACTATTTCATACACTTACACTTATTATACTACTTTGCAAAATATCTCCTTTTTAGGAATTTTCATGAAATCTTCCTTCACAAAAAGTGTTTATAACACTACCAAGACTCATTTTCTTCCATAAAAGCTTAGTAAACAACATATATGCTTTCATAGAAAAACCCTAGACTCTTAATCATTTTGCAAAATAGTCCCCTCTTATGAAAGCTCATGCTTTAGAGGTTACAAAAATGTAAAAATCTTCAAGAAAAGCATTAAAATCACTTACTAGCAAGGGATGTAAGTGGCTGATATTTCAAAGCTTCAAAACCCCTTTCTTTTTCTTGAAAAATCGGTCAAGAAGAAGATGAAAAGGGATGATATCATCCTATCTTTATTTTATTACGTCAAAAGTCACCTAATACACACACCAACTTTGACTATTCAACCTTTATGACCCCTATGGCAGGCCACCACAAATAAAAAGGGTATAATTTCCCTGTAAAGGCCTTCAATTTAAGATACAAAGCAATTTAACACCTTTAGGCATCAAAACACAACTTTTACCTTTTACGCGATTTAGTCCTTTTCCGAAATTGGACTAGAAATCGCTAAAATTAACTTACCAAAATTTACATGCACTTATAAAATTATATTATAACACATAAAATAATATCAAAATAATTTTCTCCGGCCTCGGAATAGTGGTTCCGAAACCGCTGTTCTGACTAGGCCCAAAATCGGGCTGTTACATATTTGACCGTGCAAAATAATTTTTAAGGTCTAACTAATTTCAAAGTAGATATTCTAAAAACTCTTTTCCAAGTATAATGTTATTATTTGTGAAAATAATACTTGGCATTGTTATAAAGAAATTAATTAACTATAAAAAAACAATTTAAAATATCATTTTATATAATAAATAATTTAAAATATTTATATAAATATTATTATATTAAATAAAATTACAAATTCAAATGTTTTTAATAATTTCATAAAAATCAAATAATTTAGAAAATTCAATGCAAACACGCTGATATACCCTTCCCATTGCGGTATATTTTAGTTTTATACTTTATTCATCTATTTTAATTACAAAATTTTAATTTTATAACATTAATTTTATAAAAATTAATATTATATAAAATATTATGTAAAACTAATAATTGATTAACTTTTATAAAATTTCGAAACAAGTGAGGATTAAGTAAACAATAAGAGTGAACAAAACTCGATTTAACTCAAAAAATTGAAAAAAATTAAATTTCGAGTTAAATTAATCGACTTATTCGAATTAATTGAATAATTCGAGTCAACTCGAATTTTTTCCCGAATTTCAAGTTTGAATTGAATTTTGTTTTCAAATTCGAATAATTCGAAGAAATCGAATATCAAATTATAATATTTTATATTTTTACCCCAAACTTCCAAATCTCTTTACTTTCCCTCAAAACTTTTACTCCCTCCCACTTTCCCTCCAAAACTTTTACTCTCCTACCATCTCACCCCTACCAATTTGTTTTTTTGAATATTCCCCCTACAAATCCCCTACCAATTTGTTTTTTTGAATATTCCCCCTACAAATTTTACTTCCCCCTTTACTTGTGTGGGAGGGTTTGGACAAAAATATAGGTTCGAAAAATGAGCTTGAACAAAAAAAATAAGGCTCGTTTTAAAAACAGGTCGGGCCTCAGGTAAGGCATTTTTGGCCCTGGCCCAAATTCACTAAATGAAAAAAAAAACTAATTTTTTATATTATTTTCTTGTTATTTTCTCCCTATTTTGCTACCATTTTACTATTTTGTTGTTATTGTTTGGATGTTGTATAAAACTTATTTTATTGTTAATTTTGTTTTTATTTTAAAGACATTTATTAATTTTGTTATTATTTTAGAGGCATTTGTTTGTTAAGTTGCATCTATCTTAATGTTATTTAAGTATACATATTTTTTAAAATTTATTTCTAATTTGTTGAGAAATATTTATTTTGATGTTTTAAGTATTTTTGATGTATTATATATTTTTTAAATTTATATAAAAATAATATAAAAATTAATATGGGAGGGTCGAGTCGAGCCCGGGTTTTAGCATTTTTATCCAGGTCGGGCTTGAGCAAAATTTTAGGCCCATTTTTTGGGTCGGGTCAGGTCTGAGCCTAGCAAACGGGCCTAAATTTTTAGTCGGCGGCCCAAACCCGACACGGCCCGGCTCATGCTCACCTCTACCCCAAACTCATTTCCCCTTCCCCCAATTTTTTTTTTTTGAATATCCCTCCCAAAAATTTCTCCCTAACCCCCCTCCAAAACTTTTCATTTTCCCCCTAAACTTTTATTTCTCACCTTTTATCCCAAATCAAAAACTAAAATCATTCAAAAAATATCTCTAAACCTAAATAGTAATAATTTTATTTATATCTACTATTTATATTATTAAATTAAATTTTACATTTTGTACTATTTATATAATTGTATTATTTAATTATATTAAATTTTTATAATTTTTTTATTAAAATTGAATTATTGATGATGTTATAAAATATTCATATTAAAATTTTTTGTTAGTATAAACTTTACATTTTATCTATAAGATAACATTTATAAAAAAAATAACATTTTTCACATTCAATATATTTTTTAATTTTAAAATACATAGTGACAAAAATCAGAAGATAATTGAATCAACTAAATAAGCAAAAAAATTAACCCATAAATAAAAATTAATAAATAAATTATGAGAGTAAAAATTAATAACAAATTTGATTACAGTGAACGAATTTAATTACATTAGATGACAATGATTACAATGACCCAATATTATTTCTTTAATTTAACTCAAACAAATATATTACATCCGATTCTATTTCACTCGACTCGAGAAAATTTTAAATCAAATTAAAATGATAAAATAAGATTTATCAACTCGATTAACATAATTTTTTCATTTAATTCGATCAAACACTCACCCTTGATGTCAAGGTAGGTTTGGGGCTAAAACTTCGAATCACATACATGGCAGATAAGTTCGGGTATAAACATAAAAAAAATCAGGACGTGTAAAAAATTCATCACAGCCCACATCCTCAGACGTGAGTATAAACGTGGAACACATTTTGTTCCAATGTAATCTGTGATTCAGTGGGCTCGATATACTGGCAGCTCAACTTATAAACCGTTTGTTACAATAAGCAACAGAGAACAGGCGTTTAGCAATGGCCATGGGCAAAACATTATCGTCTAGCCTCTTTCGGCTAAAGGTTAGAAAAATGTAGCAAAAATTGTGAGGGAAAGTTATAGAAAGATTCAGTGGTGTGGTGGAGTGGAGAGACCACCAAGCGCATATCCTACAGCTTCTCTGCCTGTAGAATCCTGAGTTGCCACATTAAAGGCTCCATTCTCAGCAGTGTCTAAAGCAACATCTGCATCATTTGGTGCCCCAGCATTGCCTGTTCGGACTGGGCGGAGTAGACCTTGCAATCTCAATAAATAGCTCTGGCTGAGAGGCTGAGTTCTCACGTATTGGGTGGTTGTGACTATGCTGGCAGATGACCGTTCCGAATCAGCACTTCGGAGATTGGATAAGGCACTTAAGTCGAGATTTGGGAACACAGAACATCGGCATCGAGGACACTTCACATTTAGTCTAAGCCACTGGTCAATGCACTCTACATGAAAATTGTGAGCACAAGGCAATCCACGAACCTGCACCACTCCTTGTTAGATACTCAAGCTAAAGCTAAAGCTAAACCAAATATTATTTACTATGTTTTCATACTATAAAATAGCACTCTGTGCAAGCACCTTCAGCTTTCAGTCATCATAGAGTAATATCTATTAGGTATTTTATTTTCCATATGATCAGTGTGAGTTGCAGTGACTCTGAAAACAATATATTTGAGCCAGGAATCTGCAAACTGGGGACTACGAGTATAAACTTCATAATAGATCCATCATACATAACAGATTTCATATCAACGTATTTACCTTTAAAGAGCCAATTCACAGGCCACAAATCCAACTCACTTATAATTGATGGAGAATAGTAGCCCTATCTAAGCTTAACCATGAACATTTGTAGAGTATAAATGGAAGACCTTAGAGAAGTGCTTGAGTTGACCTAAAAGGTTTTACCTCATTCCCTACATGGAACTCTTCCAAGCAGATTGGACATTCACTGCAATCAGTTGGAACAGCCTTCAACCTGAATTTTGGAAGCTCTTGAATGAGTGCTTCCACTGCTTCTCTCTGAGCAAAAACCATAAAAGATAAATAAATATTAAGGAGAGATCATGATTGAAAATCTACGAGAGGGGCTTCAGCCTTACCTTTAATGGAGGACCAAATTATCTAGGGCTTTACTTTATAGTTTTAACGTTTACTATAACTTTTACATATATTCAGGATATTTCAAACTAATTAGCATTTTACTTTTATTTTCAAAAACTGGGTTTTTAGGGATTCGGTCATTTTGCGCTTTTTAATCAGGAATTGCATCTAGCTATAAACCAATGCTATTTTAGTTTCAACTGGCTTTTAAGCATTGAATATTTAATTATTGAGATTTTTCCATCTATTAATCCCATTAGGTTTTCTCCCTTAATCATGTTCCTCTCAGATACTCTGTTCTCCCCTAATTGTTCTTGTTAATTTCAAAGTTCCTCTCTAAATTTATAAATTCTATTTCTTCTCCCTAATTGTTCTACAAGACTCGTTCTAGGTATTTAAATAAATAAATAAAATAACGGAAATTATTAATGTGGATCATAATAACTAAGCACCAACCTGAGCAGGAGTCAAATAAAGTCCAGGATGGTATGGTGCAGTATCTTGGCCCATGCCTCTCATCTCTTGACCAGCAGCCTCAAATGCCCAATCTGGTACTCGAATCATGTCTACCAAAACCTAAATTAAACTAGGTGTTTAGTTCAGAAGCCATCAAACTAAAGTGGTACCAAATACAGAAATAGAACTTCTCTTAAACTACCAACACTTGCACATAAATGCTTAGATAAGTACTTTTTAACAATTAGAAACTTGACAAAACTAAAACAAAAGTGACTAAATCAAATGAAAGATAAAGTCAGCATCAATAAGGTTAAAGATGTGAATGATTGAAACGTCTCTAGGTACTTGTTTGAATTCAAAGGGGTGGTCAAGTACAAAAGAAGTCTTAATGAAGAAGCTATAAAGGATATCATGCACTGGAGAAACTGAAGTGACTCAGCAGAACTAAGCAGCAGCACCTTTCCATGATCAACATTCTTTTGTATTCACATAACTGAATTAGATTCCGACTCAAATAAAGATAAATATAGTTCTCTGAAAACACCGAACTAGAAATTCCAATCAATCTTACTACAACAATCTCCATTAAGATTGGATAGAAAGCAAAATGAAAAATAACCGTTTAACACATAAATTGTGCAAGTATTTACATCATAAACACCACAGTAACCATTTTATACTCAAATAAATACTAGTTAATCTCTTTTGTTTATCTAAATTCATTGAACTTTCCTTATGCATTTATCAGAACAGAAGTCTATTTTATCCATACTTCAACATTAAACAAAACTCATTGTGAATATTTTATTTGTACAAAACTTCTTGTAGGTAATAGTGAACCAAGGAAAAGTTCACAGGCGAGAAGTTGATGTAGTTCCATAGGACTGGAAGAAGTTGAACACTAGAATGATCACAACCAAAAGCAATTAAATTGTACTATCAACCTCCATTTTACTCTATGCAATTAAATTGTCATATCGAATCCGTTTTGAACTTGCAACATTCTCTAAGCCAATACGGGTTTTGCACTTAGGTTTCAAGGAATTAGCTCTCAAACAAAGGCCATAACCACAAGAGATCCATTGTTATCCACACTGTTTTCTAGGTCCTTAGCAAAAGCTTCGGTGATATATACTTTTTCTTTCTCTCTTCTTTTGGAGCATCACAAGCGGGAGCAATTTTTTCAAGAGCTGGTGTGCTGACAGCTGATTTACCATCTAAATTTTTTTCATCTATCTCAACCATTGTCTTGTTTGATATATGAGCAGTATAGGACTATTCCCGTTCTCAATGCTAGAAGGTTCGCCAACTTTAGGTTTTGTTGAGCAAGTTTCAGAGAAAACTACAGCATTTAAAGTAGTTCTTATAGTAGTTGCATGTGGTTTTACAATGTCTAGTTGTCTCCCCACCACACTCATGATCTGCATAGATGCACTTGGCATTTCTAACCGGTCATAAAGGCTGTCAATAGTCTTAAAAGTAGTCTTCAGATAAATCAATTATTAAGAATTCCATAGAACCAGCTAATTGATCAAGAAAATCATTCAAACAAGGTATATTCCACAAGGAATGATCATCTAGATGATGACACTCTTTAAAGAATATTTCCATTTCTTGGATTTTAATGTTGGATACAGAGATGGTCTATAAAGCACATACACAAACACATAATATGGGTAAGACATGACAATAATTTTTTTTTTATATTTTTAAATGTACTAATATTTAATATACATATTAATTCAATTTTTAAATTCAATTTATACCCTAATTCAAAAATAATCAACCCCCTCTATAACAACTCCATTTGTCTAACAAAACTTTTTGATGTTATACAGAAGTGGTTATTATACACCTGTAACTATATTTAAAATACCTATAACAACATTTGAGACACCTAAAACAATAATTGAGATTGAAATAATATTTGAATACATTTTTAAAATTTTATATTAAAAAGCTATAATATATTATAATAATATTAATTAGTGAGATTTAGATCGTATCTTTAATATACCCCCGTCACACTAAATTTGTCACATTTTGACTTTTAGTGGTAAAAGTTTTTCAACTTTGACCACTTATTCTTTAGATTTTATTATACATAAAATTTGAAAAACATACTATAAAAACTTTAGATAAAGTAGTTTTTAAATATATTTTTATAGAATCTAATTAGTTAAAATATTTAAAATAATTAAGGCCAAATTTTAAGAAGTTTGACCTCAAAAATGTCATTTGTGCCATTTTTTATTGAGACATATAGAGTATTATCTACAGTTGTAATTTCATTTATTAAAAATTATTTTCATTTAATAAAATATAATTAACATATTTTTTATATAAAATTTAAACATTTTATTGAAATAATATCGTAATTAAAATATATTATTTTTATTTAGCTTAGAAATAGAACTAATTTTACTAAATTTTGGTGAAGAGGCTATTATAAAAAACTAATTTACTAAAGAGTTTACTTCATACTTTATGATTGTTATAGATAAAAAGTTGTTATGAAGTATGAAAATAAAATACAAAAAATTGGTTCTACATAAACTTGGTTGTTATAATAAAATGTTGTTATAGAAGGTAGTTGTCATAGAGAGGATTGACTGCATAGTAAAAGTAAAAAAACAATTAAAATTATTATTTAAGCTAATGGTGTGATAAAAGAGACTATTGGAAAGAGAGCCTTTGAAAATTGGGTTTTTCCATTCAAGTGAAACTTTTATCACTTCTTGAACAATTAAAAAAATGTTTTATACCATTTTAGTCTTTCATTTTCTCTGGAAGTATATTCTCTCTCCCTCCCTTCTTCAACCCAAAACCAAACAAAGCATCACCATTATCACCGTCAATGGCAATTGCCAGTTACCGTTGATCGGTGTTTGAATAACTAGAAAATAAATACCTCATTTTATCCGCTCTCAACCTCCTAATCACAATTTACAAGTTTAGATTCTTGAAACCCTTCATGGAAAGTGTAGATCTAAGTTTAAAAGATTTTTTTTTACCCATCTGAGTTTTCAGCCACTGAAATCCCATGTCCAAGTCACTTGACCAAGTTTGACCATGTCCAAATCTTGTATTATATTTTTGTTGCATCTCATATTTATTTCAACGTGTCGACAGCATAACGATGTCAAACACCGAAACAACAACGGTATGAGGGTCTTCTTGTCGTGTCCATGCTTTGTAAGCAATGGTAATGCTTATTCTTGGAAAGTTGGCTAGGATCCTAATCACCATTTTAAGGGAGTATCGATTTTACATGTCTTGGTCTTCATTATCATTGTCTCTACTCTTCCTCATTAGAGATCATGGTTCATGCCAAACCTATTGGGACTCTCAACTATGTTTGGGGTGAAATATGGGTCAATTTCATCCTGATCTTTAACTTCTCAAAATCCCTTCACTAGAGCACTCAATGCTTTAAGTAGTGAAATTTGTCGACTAAGTGCATCTATCACAATATTGGACCCCTCTTCGCCTTTAATTATTTTTTTGTATGCTCATCATAAATAGGTGTTGATAGATCATATTCTTGCTCTTTCCAATGCATCTTGCAAAGAAAATCAATAAATTCAACAATAATTCCACCCTTGTTTAATTCAAGGGCATGCACCAGCCACTCTTCCAATCCACCTCTTACCATATGATTTGTGGGTCTAGCATCATGGAAGGGGTTTTCTTCCTCACCAAAATTCATATTTATCAACCAGACTATCTTTTGATATGTCACTCTGATTGTGGGCACCTTCCAAAATTTCCATCCAGGTTTCCACTTTTTCTTATCACAACCAATTCTTCAATCGCATGTCATAATGCAACCAATTCTGTTTCTTGACACTGAGTTCCTCCTCGATCTCTAACACGTCCAACCATGGCTTAAAAGCAAACCCTAATCTAGATCCTACGTTTTAACTAGGCTTTGATACCAAAATTGATGTTGTTTAGACAGAAAAACAGCAGCAATCAAAAGAAAGGCAGAAAAATGAGTTAGAAAGAAAGTGAAACTCTAAAAATCATAAGGTTATAGAAAAACCTCTAGTTTCTTATATTAATTCAAAGAATATAATAATAATGTTGTCGCTGTAATAAAGTTACAGCATATTTATAATAGACTTCCTTGCAAGTAAATTTACTAGGTTTTCTTGCAAATAAAGTTCTATTCTTAACCTTAGATTTAAACCCCAAGGAAAATTAATAATCCTAGCAATGCAAAAGATATCTAAAACTTAAAATAAATATTATAAAATAAAACTGAAATAATAAAATATTAATGATAAAGCTCCCATATTAAAGATATATGTAGTAAGAGATTAAGAACTCACCCCATATTCTGAAATAGGAATACCCTGCTGAGCACGTAATAAGTGTGCTTGTCTCCGTGTCATCCACTACAGAAGATGAATTTCATGAAGAAAGATAAGAAAATAGTAATAGAAAATTAACATAACAAACAATTTAGATGTGCCATGCATGCGTCCAGGCCATGAGAACATGACATAAAAAGAAAGAAACAGAAACAAAAGACAGCTGTCATCATGGGTATGTAACATACAGATTACGACAAGGTCATTGATGAATTAAAAGGCACTCTACTGTAGCATAGGCATGACTAACCTTTCCAACAGACATACAAGCAATGCAAAGCAGTCCACAGTAACTGAAAAGCAGCCAAATCAGGAAACCATATTTCTGACCTTCTTTTGGCAACTGCATATGTTTGCCATATTACCTCCAGTCCAGTGATAAGATAGCATTTACAAGAGAATGATCCTGACTACTGTGAAAGCATTAAACACTTACACAGTTCCTAGCACTAGTGAACCATAGAGTGCCAATTACGGTCCAGGCCCAAAGAAACGGATAAAGTAGCATAGACAGAATTGAAAGGACCACTATTCTTCCACAAAATCGAGCATACCTCTGCTGCCACCCAAAATCCCTAGAAGTAAATCAAGTCAAGCATAAGATAAGTACCTGTAAAGTAAAATGTTAGCTACTAACAGAATACTACCTTTTACAGAAGAAAGAGTTGCAGGTAAATGCAACTGAGAATCAAACAGGACAAAGGTAGAAATAGATTTTTTAACTGTAATGGCTAATTGGCATTCTAGTATCTAAGTTGAGCAGCACGACAGCACGAGCATGAAATTAAAAAGCAACGGTTCAGACTTCATGATGAAAAACTCTTAAGCCCATGTTCAAACTCCGTTGCTTAAACTACTTAATAGCTACAAGTAAAAGACAAGTACTTACAAACCCATTCCAGCGGCAAGTCCATTATCTACGAACATCAAAAGACGAAAAATGAAGACAGTAGTGTAGTCAACCTGAAACATTAAGTTTCGAATTCATAAGAAACTTTTCCTGCATCAGCAAAATTCAGAAGGAACCAACTTTTCAATTCATACAAAATTCCCAAAACCAAAACGAATAAAAGAACACTCACCACGATCCATATATGCAACGGGTATGTACAATGATGATAACGCTTCCAATTGATAGCAACAATGATTCTAAAGGAAAAGAATTGTTAAAAGAACAAACAAGTACTTCTCAAACAAACACAAAAGAAGATAACAAAAGATTCATTTCCCATCCCCTTTACTCCAATTTTCCCAACAATCAAACTTTACCAAAACAAAAATAACTTTAAAAAAAGAAATCCATAGATGTACAGAACTAGCAAGAAAATCCTAAACCCAAATTGAAAATAATGAAAAATCAAAGGAGAAAAAGGATACACACTTGTAGCCAGCATAGACAAGAAGAACCCATCATACCTGCAAAAACCAAAAACAAAAAGCAAATAATAAAATCCCAATTTTTATCTGCATAAATAAGAAAAATTAAAGAGATGAAAAACAAACCACTTGAAATCGACACCTCTGATTGCCATAGAGGAAAGAGTTTAAAGAAGTATAAAAAAAAAAAAAAAAAAAAGAAGGGGGCGGGAGCTTTAGATAGTGTAAGAACAGCAAAACCCAAGAGATCTGATATTCATTTGGAAGAAAAAAAGAGAAAAGGAAACAAAGAAGAATGAAATTGAACAAGAATATATCCCTACTATGATTATCTTTGTTTTAGTTATTGATTCATTAAGCAGAAACTAATTTACGGGAATAACAAAGAAAAGAATAAAAATAGGTAAGCGCAGTAGCATTTTGAGGACTTGTAAGTAAACGGAAGGGCAGACATTAATCAATCCGAGGTGGAAGGGAGGGCGTGGAATTTAATTAATTTTTAGTAATTAATTACACTTACAAAGTGTGGCTTTAATAAAACAAAAACAAAAACAAAATTGATTTAGACGGTGGGGAGTTGATGACACGTGTGATAGTGTGGTTACGTGCTTGAATTGAATTAGGATCGGTTAGGTTAGGTATGACATTGTTAACACAAAGAATCCTACTCCTTGCTATGCTTTTATTTAAAAATTCAATTGAAAAATAAAATCAAAATATAAAAGAGATAAATCATATTTTAGGGCCGGAACTTCACAACTTTTTCTATATAAAGATTTGATTTTTTTATCTAAGTTAGGCTTTGAATTTTGTAATTATTCTCTCATTAAGGCCTAAACCTTTTTTTTTCAAGTTAAGCCTTGAACTTTGGCAAATATTCCCAAATTGAGACTTGAACTTCTTTTTAATTATGTAGTCCTTGAAAACCCTAAAATTCAAGTCTCAATATGGGAATAATTACTAAGTTTAGGCCTTAATGTGAGAATAATTACTAAATTCAAGGTTTAACTTAGACCAAAAAGAAAGTTTAAGCCCCAATGTGAAAATAATTTCCAAGTTCAGGACTTAATTTGCCCAAAAAAATTTAAACCCCAATGTAAAAAAAATTACTAAGTTTAACCCCAAATAGTAATTTAACCCAATATAAAACTACAACATTGGAATTCTTTCAAAGAAGGAAAAGACTAATATAGAATCAAATTTTCTTATACGAAAAGAAGTTTTTAAGATTGAATCTAAAATTTAAGGGAAATGATTTTTGCACAAAAAAATATATTGGATAGAACTACAAAACCCAATTTTTGGGTATTATTGTAACCAAAATATCCTTGATTAGAATTTAAACTTCAAATTGATAAAAGGGAAATGATTTTTGTATAGAAAAATATTGTACAAAGTGTATAGAACTTGCATTTCGAGTATTATTATGATTAGAATACCCTTAATTAGGATTTAAATTTAAATTAATAAAATACATCTCTCATCAAGGTAGGTAATCATTGGTCATATTTTTACGTGAAAAGTGGAGTAAGTTCTCCCACTAATTTATTCTCTTTCAACGTGCAAAACACTTTTTTGCAGTTTAACCCTTCTCGAAGCATATATCTTTAACTAAGAAAGAAAATTTTCCTTTCCCAATTTCTTACCTTCATCCCATCATCTTTCTCATCCCTCGTCCCTTCATCTTTCTTTATTTTTAAGGGGGAATTTTTGAAGTATTATTTTCAAAAAAGCAAATCTTCATTTAAATTTTATTTTTTTGGTCTCTTAAGGTGTATTCCAACAATGAACGATCAAAATTAAATAAAGATGTAACACCCCTCACTCGACTCGATTGTCGGGTCTGAGCTTTGTGATGCCATATCCGTTGCCGGAGCAACTACTGACAAAAACATTAAAATAAATCATTGTATGATAAATAAACTTTCCTAAGACTCAATCTAATGTATAAAAACTTGATTGTTAAACTGAACATGAAATAGGGTAAAATTACAAAATTCTTGAATAGGTATCGATACCCCTGAAAAGTACTGATACCAAATTTAACTTTGATGTTTGAAAAATTCATCCTTAAAAAAAGTATCGATAATTAACTTATGGTACCGATACTTACTTACAAGTATTGATGTCAGGTTCTAGTATTGATACCATTTTACAATTCTGTTTATTTTGAAAAATTAATTAGAGTGAAAAATGTATCGATACCCTTGTAAAGTATCGATACCCAGATATAGAGTATCGATACTTTAGTCCACTATCGATATTGTTTTGGCATTTTGTTTGTTTCAAAAACTAAATGAAAAAAAGCTAAGTATCGATACCTTTATAATGGTATCGATACCTTAGTGCGAAAATGTAAAAAAAAAAAAAACTTTCATTTTGGTGCCCATTTCATGCTTAACTTAAAAAGTGTTCAGAAGGTGCCTTTAGCACACATCAAAACCTGCACAAGCACTTTGAAATGCATACCAATTCACCATTCAATCTTTACCAAAATCAACCTATTAGCTCGATTAATCAAACCAAAATTGCCAAGAGGAGGGGTGAATTGGCCTTTAAAAATTTTGGTGGAAGCAAGGAAAGAAAATGAAACAATGAACACAAGGATTTAGAGTGGTTCAGCCCTAGTAGCCTACTCCATTACCTTAGCTTTTCACAATTAAGGATTTTCCCAAATTCACTAATTTGTTCAACTTTTGAGGACAAAGATTAACCTTGTAAACCTATTAAGATTTCTACCCAAAATTTTAAGATAAACTCTCTCAAAGAATTACAAATAAGCAAACAAATAGATAATCCTAACAAGATCAAAATGTTTTCAAGTTAAACACAAATAGACAATAATACACTTAAGCAAAAGAAAGACAATAAGAGCTCACAAGTGCAAACAAGAGAATTATGGAAGTATTGAGTACAAAGGTTGTTTGATTGATGATTTTTATTTGAATATGTTTTCTTGCTGTTGTAGGATCTTTAGAAGCTGGTATTTATACCCCCTAATTGATTTTCAATCGTTGAGCTTGTTGTGGTAGCTAATAGAACCGCTAGGGATGTGAAAACCAAAGCATTTAATACACTTGAAACAATAAGCATCGATACCAAAAAAAAAGGTATTCGATATTTTTTTTGTAAGAAATGCTAAATTCAATTACCGTTGGAGCTGAAATATCAAAACCATGCATATTTTATCAATACCTTATAAAAAGGTATCGATATCAAATCGATATTTAGCTAAATTTGTGAAAATCAAAATGTTAATTTGGTATCGTTTCTTTCAAGGTGTATCAATTTTTTTTTTTGAAAAATACCAAACTGGACATTCATTATTCAAGAGAAAAACAAAAAGAAATAAAATTCCAAAAAAAACTAGCCTAAACTAGAAATGAAACCAGCTTGAAACGAAAAAGAAACCTGCCCAAACCAAAATTGAAACTGTCCCCTAGATAAAAAAAAGTACCAACCAAAAAGCCCTAAAAAAACTAACAAATTAAAAAAAAACCAAACGTTTAGTCAGATATGTAGCTGAAAACCACCAAAACAATTAATTGTCCTTATCCCCTTCGTTTTGTCAGTTGTAATTTCCTAAAGCAGCATTTCCCTTAGATCAATAGTTCTCTCTTGCCTTTTCCTCTCCTAAATCGGCCCTCACATGGGTCTTCCTCAATTGGGTTCCCTTAGTTGTCTCTATTCCATTTATTGTCTAACGAAGCTTGGAACCTCTCCTCTAAGGTAAGTTTCCTCCCCCTTCTTCATGCTTTCTGTTACAAGGACATGCGTGAGATAATTTATCATTTTAAGGACATATTGAAAGTCTATCCTTTGAAAATACCCTTTATATTATTAAATATCTCTTATAATAGCCCCAATAACTGGTTTTTCTAGAGTATTTAACTGACATTTATTTACTATTATCATCGAATCACCCTCTTTGTCACTGATTCAAGCCCCAAATGAGCCCCTAGTAATACTGCTTAAAGGCATGTATACGCCTCCCTTGCAAACGGTATTGGAACCGTTCTATGTAGGGTCAGTTTCAAGGCTACGATCTCCCACGAGGCGTTTCTGGTCACAACCCTCGAATCAGATCTGGCTTGCTTGATGTCAAAGGCTGTGTCAAAATTTATCCTCACATTAGCTCCTAGTGAAGGTCTCCATTTTGCTTGAACCGGAGATCTTGTATGCTTCTGTACCTCCACCCCATCCATCTTACTGATGTAGCTTAATACCCAGTCTGCGATTTCCTTACTCGAAAACTTTTTCCCCTTATACACTAATTGATTCTTGTTTGTCCAGATTGCCCACACTCCACAATAGAACAACCTACGGTGCTTACTGGTACTGTTTCTAAAAATCCAGGTAAGCCACTCCCAGCTATTTTGAACTAGGTTGGAAAGTATCCAAGAAAGATTTAAATTTACCCATGCCTTGATTGATGTAGAGCAATCCCTGAAAATATGATTGGCGCTTTCTGCTGCTTCGAGACATTGGGCATAATATTTCGCTAGGGACTCGTTTATAGCTTAAATTACGAAAGTGGAGGATAAAATTCCATGAAAGTTTCCACATTTTAATTTTCAAGGGTATTTGTAATGTCCATAATTTTTTGTAGAAATCTGTAAGGTCATTTTATATTTGAGTATCATTATGATAGGAGGTACCTTTTTGTAATAGTTTATAAGCACTCCTCACAAAGAACTCCCCCAAGGGTTCTCCATTCCATACTATCATGTCTTCGTGAGCTTTTTTTTCTAAAGAGATGTGTAAAATTCCCTTCGCAATATCCTTTGAGAAGGTATTGATAAAAAGATCTCCCTTCCATTCTCTAGTTTGTACATCAATTAAATCTGAAACAAGATTTGTCCCATCAATACTACTGTTGCTATTTAATCTGTACCTGACAGGCCCTGGAATCCATACATCTTCCCTCCAACATAGCCCATTCTGCAAAAGTCCCCTTATTGCCCAAATGCTCTTCTAGGTGAGAAGGTAGATTCCTTAACCTTACGTTTAAGAAATCAGAGTTCGATAAATATTTAGCATTTAAAGCACATGCTAAAACTAAATTTGGATAATTTAAAATACACCAACCTTACTTCGCTAATAATGCAATGTTAAACTTTGACAGATTTTGAAACCCTAAGCCCACATTTTCTTTTAATTCACACAAATGATCCTACCCACACTAATGTATACCCTTCCTACCGTGTCCTTTTTTCCACCAAGATTTAGCCATGATACCTTCCAATTCACCACAAAATGTATTCAGAAGTAAAAAACATGCCATAGAGTGCATTGGAATAGCCTACAAGATAGCTTATATAAAGACCTCATTTCCACCTTAGGATGAAAACCGCACACTCCAACTCTCAATTCTCTTTTTAAAATGGTTTTTTAGGTTTTCAAAAGATTTTTTTTCCACCTAACCATTTTAGGCAGACTGAGATACCTTTCTAGATCATTCGAATATCTTACCCCTAAAATGCTAGAAACAAGTTGTCTATCACCTTCTGAAGTATTGGAACTATAAAAGACCATTGATTTATCATAGTTAACACATTACCTCGAACATCTTTCATATTCCCTTAGTAACGATTTCAAAACTCGCGCTCCATTAGCCTTTGCTTCTCCAAAGAGAAGGCAGTCATCGACAAATAGCAAATGGGAGATTTGAGGGCCACTTTTGCTTGCCTTTGCCCCTCTCATCAACCAATCTGTAACACCCTTAACTTGTATCAGTCGTAGGAGTATGGTTACGAGGTATTACCAATCACTTCACAACATATAGCATACATTTATCAAAATAAAGCATTCATTCTCATAAATCATTCAACATAATCACATTGTCCCTTATAAGGGCATACGGGGCCTTAAACATGCTTTAGAAGTGGTTCGGGACTAAACCGATAACATATGAAAATTTTGGAAACTTAGAAAATTTTTTAACCTTACAGGGGTCATACGCCCCTGTAAACAGGCCATGTGCCAAACACAGCTCTAGACACGCCCGTGTCTCAGGCCGTATGGAAACTGTAACATCCTTTACCCGTATCTGACGCTGGGACAGGGTACAAGGCATTACCAAACTTAAACACTTACATTCATACAAAACCGAGCCATAAAATTTCATTCAATTTAAAAACTTTTCAAACACATCCATATTGTAACACCCCTATCCCGTAACAGTCGCCAGAATAGGTAAGGACATTACCGGATTTGTAACTCAAACCGGAGCAGTAAGACTTTAACTTATCAATCGTCAACATCATTCAACACTAATCCAACATATCATGCTTAAAACAATTATATAAGCTTATACTAAAGTGACCATTCCATGTAGTCACATATATATAAGCATCTAAATACCACTTACAAATTAATCACATTTCAACATTCTTATCAACTCATCCATAATTACATATCATTCAAACCAAAATACCAATTATAAATTTTAACACTAAATGCATACATCATATAATGCGTTCGTATCAAACCAACTTTTCTCATATCAAGCCATATCACATAGCTTGATCATAATACTCAAAATTCATCTCACATTCATATAAACAAGTGACCATATAATCAACTTATTAACTAGCCTATACATGCCATATTACCCAATTTCAAAGAGTTCAGGAATACCAATTGCCTCCTAAATAGTGTGATGAAATCTTCGATGAATTCCAACCTGAGTGAGGATTCGAATCATTGTAAAATACAGAGAATAGACAGAGTAAACTAATAAGCTTAGTAAGCTCACATAATTATCAGCACTGTATAAAATATTTAACATTAAGCTTGTCATTTTAAGCAATAAGATTGCTTTTAAACCAGCCTCATCTAATGCAATATTTATTTCCTTAACAGTCATGTAATTCATGTGTAATTTATCACATCTACTCACGTGTCATATAAATTTATCAATGTCACTTGCTTGTCAAGTGTACCATGTATACCTGTACTGATTTGTATCATCATTTCTATTCTCGCAGCATCATATTTACAGTTGAACCCTTGAGACCAACATCGAAAACCCTGTATCTTGCATACTAAATGCCATATATGTGACTAAACCATTTATATCACATATCACCAATACAATATCAATATCATAGAATTCACATAGCATTGGGTCGATTTATTTCATTACGTATAACCTGTAACACCTTTATATAACCGATAGTAGAATTATACCAGTATAAATATTAACTCATCAGTAACATCAATAATCCATAATTTGTAACAAATAATCGTTTTACTTACTTACCTAATTTTGAATAACAAATAAATTAGGTCATACCTGACCATCCAACTCGTCTTACACATTTTGTACCACATTGGCACCCAACTTTGTAAGCATTGAGCCTAAAGTAATACACCGATATAAACCTACTAGGAATAAGCCTGATAAAACTCACCGGCTCAAGGCCTGCTAGGCTTTTTTAGCTTGAATCATTCACAGGCACAAGGCCTGCTAGACCCAAGGTCTGATATTTATTCACCGGCAATAGGCCTGCTAGGCACGAAGCCCAATCAAATTCTCCGGCACATAGCCTGCTAGGCTAGAAACCCGAATATCATTTATTCACAATCAACTCAAGCACACTTTCATTCATAAGAAAATTCGATTATCATACATTTTCCATTCAATTTCTCAATATCAAAACTTAATCCAAACAACTCAAACATTCCCATTCTATCCTTACTACATTTGGCTATAATTCATTTAGCCATATATCCAAAATTAACATTTTAAACAAATTGTTTTGTTCAAACAAGAGCATTTAAATTTCTTATAGACTTACTACATGGTATCATATATAGATATATATAATCATATCATTTTACTCATCCAATTTGTAAATCTATCATGCAACCTTCTTTACCATTATCAATCACACAGCTTTACGATCAATAATATTAACCCTATAGGTTTGATACTCACCTGCTCAAATTCAAATTTATAAATCATAAATACTTCTCAAGAAATTCAAGGCAAAAATACTTTCAATCATTCCCAATTAATCGAAAAGTCACACACTTAGTGCCAATAGTTATTCAACATTATATATCGAATTCGCACACTTAGTGCTAGATACTTAAGCTTGCACACTTAGTGCTCAATAATCAGACCCGCACTCTTAGTGCAATTTTTACATCTATAACCTTTTATACTCGCACCCTCTGTACCGAAAT
Source organism: Gossypium longicalyx (assembly GCA_025698465.1). Classification (NCBI taxonomy): domain Eukaryota; kingdom Viridiplantae; phylum Streptophyta; class Magnoliopsida; order Malvales; family Malvaceae; genus Gossypium; species Gossypium longicalyx. The sequence goes on from CM046997.1 coordinate 63,018,343, forward strand.
TCAATTACTCACTATTCATCAATTCAAATTTATCAACTTTATTTGCATTCGGCAACCTCAATTTTTTTTTATATATACATTTCAATTTGGCTCATATATGTATTTATAGTATTTAATTTAATCAACAACAAATATTTCCTTAGTAACTTACCACATACAAGGCATTTAATTTATCATATATTAAAGCTCAATTAACTCCAATATACATTTACTCAACCACAAAGTACTTCATTACTTTCAAACACAAGACCGAATATATATTATGGCATTCCATCATCATGTAATATTAATATAATCAAGTACAAAGCCATTTAACATATCTACCATTACATACTTACAATTTGGCCGATTATCCATCATTTCTTATATCATATAACTTTTTTTTATCAATTTAATCATATAATTCAGTGATTGCAACATATTCATAGAGCCGATAAATTTTAGTAATTTATTCATTCTGTAAACAATTAACATTAATTAAAAACAATTTCAGTAGCTAATAATTCGATTTTTTTAACCATACGAACTTACCTCGTGTATCCGTCGACTATTCGTCTACTTTATGATTTTTCCTCGATCAAAATCTTGAATTCGTTTGGCTTGATCTAATTTAACCTAATTTAACTCAATTATTCACTAACATAATCAATTAAATACATATACAAGTATTTTGGCCATTTTGCAAAATAGCCCTTATATTTTCATACTTTAACAATTTAATCCTTAATGCATAATTATGCAAAAATACACAAAACCCCAGTATACATGTATTTAGCCAAATTTTCTATAGTATTTAAACAGCCCATAATTTAATTTTATTCACATTTCTAACCAGAAAAATTCTATCTTTTTCAATTTAATCCCAAATACTCAATTTCATCAAAAATCTCTTTATAAAACTTGTACATCTATAAACGACCATCAATAATTTAACAAGAAATATTAAAACAAACATGCACTCATCAATGACACATTTCAAAAACACAACCAATTTCAGAAATTGAGGTACGGGTCAGTTAAACCGAGCTGCAATGAGCTCAAAAACATAGAAATCATTAAAAACGGATCAAAAATCGTACCTTAATCCCTTAGAAAGCCATGGCCGAATGTTAAAGCTTCCAAAACCCTTTCTTTGTTTAATTATTCGGTTGAAGATGATGAAAACATAATAAAAATATCATATGGCTTTATTTTATTAAGCATTATTCCATAATTTACCAAAATACCCATGTTTAATAACCAAATAAATTATGAAATTTAAGGTCCACTACCGTCCACTCAAATATGCAATGGTATAATTCCCATGCAAGGACTCCCATTTATAAAGCCATTATCAAATAAGTCATTTTACTAATGACACACATAGTTTTCATTTTACGCGATTTAATCCTTTTTATTGAATTAACTATTTAATCGATAAAATTTCTTTACGAAACTTTCACACAGTAATACTACCACACTGTAAACATTATTAAAATAATAAAAATAATATTTTTACTCGGTTAAGGGGTCCCGAAACCACCTGTTCCGATCAGACTTAAAATTGGGCTATTACAGAAACAGGGCATACAAACTGACTTTGGTCAAACGGCCAACCACAAGCCTATGTGTCTAGCCCGTGTGCCCTTCGAAGTGGCCGCACATGTCCGTGTGCCAAGCCATGTGCTAGGCCGTGCCAAAACTGTAGGGTATACTGACTTATGCAACATGGCCAAGTCACATGCCCGTGTGCTAGGCCATTGCCAATTAGGGAGTATACTGACTTATACCACACGGCCAGTCACACGCCTGTGTGTGAGACCGTGTGGAGCATACTGACTTCAATTCAATTTCATGGCCAGGGGACACATGGCCATGTAACATGACCGTGTGTCACACACTGCTGAGACACACGCCCAAGTCTCTACCCGTGTGGACAAAAATAGGCCATTTGTAAGGCCAATTTGCCACCTTTATTCATGCTTACCTAAACAACCAAAATGGTACCATTTCATCATAAAATTAGGTGGCCAAAATCATCAACTAAATGCACAATTCATGCCATTATAATTTCATTTATTCCAAATCTCAAATCACTACCATTTACTTCGCCAAATACATGCCAAAACAATATCAATCTATACAGTTCATTTACCATAATTCACACTCACATAACTTCCTTACAACTAACCACACATCTAAAATCATACCTCATCAAGGCATTTCTCAAGCATTTTATACTCCACAATTCAATTAACCATTTGAGCAACTATAAAATCATAACCACATCCATACCAAACATACCAAAATAAGCCATCACTCATGGCTAATATACAAACCAAAACATATACAATTTACAAGTCAAATCTCATGGCTATAATCACAACCAAAATATCACATCTAGCTTATACATGCCATATGCCAAAAATGCATATTCCAAAAGTACCAAATTAGATGTTTGATAGTGTGATGATGTTTCCGACGACTCCCAGATCCGAGTTAGCCTTGATTCACTATAAAACATAGAAAAATAACACAAAGTAAGCTTCATAACTTAGTAAGCTCGTATGATATAAACTTAACTAATCACAAATACAATATTCATCAATCTAAACATATTATCATGTACTTTATGATTACTAATAAACCTTTCAACTGCTTATTCATAAGCTTATATACAAACTTTGTAACTTCTTCGATTTTAAGCTCATAATATACATGTACATACCTGTACCAACCCATAACAAGTTCATACATACACGGAATGTCGTTGAATACTTAATGCCTCACACACTAAGTGCCATACTCGATATCTCGCACACTAAGTGCCGTACATAGCCGAAGCTATCTTAAATCACACACTAAGTACTATATATAGTCGAAGCTATCTCGATCTCGCACACTAAGTGCCATATATAGTTGAAGCTATGTCGAATCGCATACTAAGTGCCACATATAGCTGATTTGTCGTTGAACATGACTGTAGTCTCGTATATACAATTTATGCAGTATCAAGCATTTAAAGCATAATTAAAACAATACTTATTACATACGAACTTACCTCGTATTAGGAATTGAAGGATTAGGTCGATTACTCGATAACCTTGCTTTTCCCACTAACTAAATCTGAATTCTTTCTTTCTTGAGCTATATGAATTCAAAATGAACTTATTTATTCAACCATTCATTCAATTTAGTCCAAAATATACATTTAGGCCTATTTGCACATTAGCCCCTAAACTTTCACACTTTAAACAATTTAATACTTATTTCACAAAACACAAAATTCACATAATTTCAATAAAACCCATGCTTGGCCAAATTATATATAGGCCCCTAGAAGCCTAAAACTTTCATTTATTTCACATTTCAACCACAAAATTTGTACATTTCACAATTTAATCCCTATTATGCATTTTCATCAAAAATCACTTAACAGAACATGTAAAACTATCATCAAGCCTTCATAATTCAACATTAAACATCAAAGAACACATAGATTCAACAATGGCAACTCTCAAAATCTTTAACAGTTTTGAAATTAAAGGTACAGGCTAGCTAGATTGAGCTGCAATGATTACAAAAACATAGAAATCATCAAAAACTGAGCTAAAACCGTACCTTAATCAAACTAAGAGTTGGCCGAATGTTTTAAAACCTAGGAATGGTTTTCTTCCTCTTCAATAATCGGCTATGTAAAACGATGATAGCATCAAATTGTTTTATTTCTTTTGTTTAATAACATTAATACATAATTTACTAATTTAACCTTACTAATATAACTTAAAAATCATTTAATGGTTGTCCAAAACTGTCCACTCATCTTTCAAATGGCTTAATTACCATTTAAGGCCATCATATTTAAAAGCCAAAGCTATTTGACACCTTTAACTAATAGCACACAAGTTTTTCACTTTACACGATTAAGTCTTTTTTTTTTCAAATTGACCAATTAAACGATAAAATTAGCTCACGAAATTTTCACACATATCACATAACATGTTGTAAATACCGAAAATAATATTAAAATAAATTTTTGGCATCAAACTTGTGGCCTCGAAACCACTATTTTGATTTGACCAAAAACGGGCTGTTACAACTCACCCCCTTAAGGATTTTCGTCCCTGAAAATCTTACCAGTGAATAGGTCCGGGTATTGTTTTCTCATAGCATCGTCAGGTTCCCATGTAGCTTCTTCAACCTCGTGTCAATGCCATAATACTTTCACTAATGCGATTCTCTTATTTCTCAGCTCTTTGATCTCATGAGTTAAAATTTGAATCGGTTCTTCAGCATATGACATATCAGATTGAATTTCAACTTCGGTTGGTGAAATGACATGTGAAGGGTTAGAACAGTATCGTTGAAGCATCGACACATGAAACTCATTATGTATTTTCTCTAACTCAGACGATAAAGATAGTCGGTATGCCACTGGCCCAATTCGCTCGATAATCTCATGCGGTCCGATGAATCTTAGACTCAATTTTTCTTTTCTACCGAATCTGAGTATTTTCTTTCACGATGAAACTTTTAGAAATACTTTATCTCTGATCTAAAACTCAATATCTTTCTGTTTCAAATCTGCATACGTTTTTTGTCGATCTGATGCCGCTTTTAAACTATCATGAATTACTTTCACTTTTTTTCTGTTTCTCTAATCAGATCAACCCCATGAATCTTATTTTCGCTGAGCTCAATCCAGTACAACAGTGTTTGACATTTACGACCATATAGAGCTTCGTATGGTGCCATATTTATACTCAATTGGAAGCTACTATTGTAAGCAAATTCAATCAACGGTAGATATTTTTCTCAGCTACCTTCAAACTTAAGAATGCAACAACACAACATATCCTCAAGCATCTGAATAACTCGTTTGGATTGGCTATCCATTTGCAGGTGAAACACAGTACTAAAATGCAACTTCGAACCTAAAGTTTCTTACAATTTCTTCCAAAATCGTGAAGTAAATCTTGGATTTCTATCCAAAACAATAGATAGGGGAGCACCATGTAATCTCACAATTTTAGAAATATATAACTCAGCTAATTTATCAAGCAAGAAATCTGTACGTACTAGAATGAAATAGCTGATTTCATTAATCTATCAACAACAACCCAAATTGTATCTTTCTTTTTCGGAGATAAGGGTAAACCCGATACGAAATCCATTGTTACTCTATCCCACTTCCACTCAGGAATCATAATAGGCTGTAATAAACTTGATGGCACTTGATGCTCAGTTTTGACTTACTGACAAATCAAACATTTCGAAACAAGTTCTGAGATATCTCGTTTCATGTCGTGCTGCCAATAAAGCTATTTCAAATCTTATACATTTTCGTGGTTCTAGGATGTACTGATAAACAACTATTGTGTACTTCATTTAGAATCTTCCGAATGAGTTTAGAATTTCTTGGTACACATATTTTATCACGAAACCTCAAATAGTCATCAAGCCTTACTTGAAACTTTGAATTTGAAGTCGATTCACACTAAGCTCGTTTTGCTTGCAATTCATTATCAAAATTTTGAGCCTTACAAATCTACTGTAAAAATAATGGTCTCGCTTTCAACTCGGCTACTATCGAACTGTTGTCAGACAAAGCTAATTGTGTGTTTAAAGCACATAAAGCAACTAAGGACTTTCGACTCAAAGCATTAGCAACTACGTTCGCTTTCCTCGGATGATAGTCAATCACTAATTCATAGTCATTTAACAATTCTAACCATCTCCATTGTCGCAAATTCAAATCTTTCTGAGTCATCAGATCTTTCAAGCTTTTGTAGTCAGTATAAATATGGCATTTCTCACCGAACAAGTAATAACGCGAAATTTTCAATGTAAACACTATTGCGGCTAACTCTAGATCGTACGACGGATAATTCTTTTCGTGCATTCTCAACTATCTCGAGGCATAAGCTACAACTTTTCCTTCCTGCATCAAAACACAACCTAGGCCATTTAATGATGCATCACTAAAAATTATGAATTCTTTACCCGACTCAGGCTGAACTAACACTGGTGCCTCTGTCAATAATGCTTTCAACTATTCAAAGCTCTGCTGACACTTTTCTAACCACTCAAATTTAACATATTTTTGAAGCAATCATGTCATCGGAGTTGCAATCATCGAGAAGCCTTTCACAAATTGTCTATAATAGCCAGCTAGTCCAAGAAAACTATGGACTTAAGATACATTTCTCGGAGGCTTCCAATCTATAATCACAGAAATTGTACTCGGGTCAACTTGGATACCCTCGGCTGAAACTATATGTCCTAGAAAACCAACCCCTCGTGGCTAAAACTCATATTTGCTGAACTTTGCAAATAACTATTTATCTCTTAACGTTTGTAACATGATTCTCAAATGCTCGACATGCTTAAATTCATCATGAGAGTAAAATAAAATATCATCACTACAAATCGCTCTAAGTATGACCTGAAAATCTGGTTCATCAAGTCCATAAAAACAGCAGGTGCATTTGTTAGACCGAAAGACATAATAAGAAATTCGTAGTGTTTGTACCTTGTTCTAAATGCAGTCTTTGGCATTTCTGAGTCTTTAACTCTCAACTGGTAATAATCCAATCTCAAATCAATTTTCGAAAACACTGTTGCCCCTTTTAATTGATCAAACAAATCATCTATTCGTGGCAAAGGGTATTTATTCTTGATCATCACTTTGTTGAGTTGTCGATAGTCTATACACATTCTCATTGTGTGATCTTTCTTTTTCACAAATAACACCGGTGCACCCCAGGAAGAGAAACTCGGTTTAGAAAAACCTCTATCTTTCAACTCTTGTAATTTAGATTTTAATTCTTTTAACTCTGTCGGAGCCATTCTGTACGGAGCTATTAATATCGGCGTTGTTCCCAGTTTTAGTTCAATACCAAACTCAACTTCTCTGATAGCTGGTAAACCTGGTAACTCCTCGGGGAATACATCTGGATACTCGCACACAACTGGTACTAATTCAATCTTTGTTCCTGTTAGTTTCGTATCAAGTACATAAGTAAAGATAAGCTTTACACCCCTTTCTCACAAATCTCTGAGCTAACATAGATGGGATCACAACTGGCAAACTATTCAGATCATCAGATTCAATTCTAATAATCTCATTATTCTGACATTTCAGTTCAATTGTCTTTCGTCTACAATTCACAACTGCATCATGCATAGTCAGCCAGTACATATCCAGAATCACGTCAAACTCATCAAATGGTAGAAGCATCAAGTATGCCAGAAAACAGTAACCCCGAGTCATCAAAGTACAATTCTTACAAATTTTATCAACTAAAACAGACTTGCCTAAGGGGTTTGATACTTTAATTACAAAGTCTGTAGACTCAACATGTAAACTCTTTTTAGATACTAAATTCATACAAATATATGAATGGGTTGATCCATGATCTATCAACGTAACTATATCAGTATCAAAAAGAGAAAAAGTACTGGTAATAACGTCTGGCGATGATGCTTCCTCCCATGCACGAATAGCATAAGCTCGGGCAGGTGCTCGTGCCTTAGATCTCATAGCAGAATATCTCATCACACCTCTACCATTGGATACATTTCTCGTATTTCTTGGCGGTCTCCCTCTCGTTGTCGTATTGCTTGATCTTGCATGCTAAGATTTATCTTTTTCATTTAGGTCGGGACAATTTCTGATAAAATGGTCTCGTGAACCACAACTGTAACAAGATCTATTATTATTTTTCATCCAACAATCTCTAAAATGCCATCTTCCACATTGTTGACATTTGGGTTTAACATCTTTCACGTTACCAACACTCGATACCGATGTAGCTTGAGCTTTAGGGCTAGTATATTGCTTTCCACGATCTCTATTAGAATATCCCACTAAAGCTGTCGATCGGTTAAAATAGTCTCTGGATTTCTTTGACAAGGACTGATAAGGTTTACTCATCTATCTCTTCCTTGTATCTCTAGCCTTTGATTCAGCTTTCTTCTTTTCTCGACTAAAGTCTTCAGCTTTGCAAGCCCGTTCAACTAACACAACAAATTCTTTTAAATTTAAAATCCCGACCAGAAGTTTAATATCTTCGTTCATGTAACGCCCCATACCCGAGACCGTTGCCGGAGTCGAACACGAGGTGTTAACAGGCTTAATTCGTTACTTAAACAGCTCAAACAATTTAATTTTAAAATTTCTAGTCTAGCTAGCAATCTGCGTCATAGTCGCTTAAAAAATTCATATCTTGAGTTTCGAAAGTCAAAATCCTATTCCATAAATTTTCCCTGAAACTAGACTCATATATCTATTTACTAATTTTTTTCTAGAATTTTTGGCTGGGCCAATTAGTACAGTTTATTAGTTAAAGTCTCCCTTGTTTCAGGGTTTGACTGCTCTGACCTCTGTGTATTACGAATTAGATATCTCTCTGTACAGAATTTCAATGACTATGAGGTTTGTTTTTATTAAAACTAGACTCAATAAGGATTCTAACCATATAAACTACACCACCTAATTATGTTTATAAAATTTATGGTGAATTTCTAAAGTTGAAACAGGGGATCCAGAAATCTCTCTGGCCCTATTTCGCTAAAACTCAGATATCTTATAAAATACATAACCTTTACCTGCTTCGCTTATTCCATATGAAAATAGACACAATGAGATTTAATTTCATATATTATTCACTATCAAACCATGTCTCTACAAATTTTTGTGATTTTTCAAAATCACGTTACTTCTGATACTTGAATTCGTTTTTAAGTTACTTTCACATTTTTTTCATAATTTTCATGAGATAGTTACTACTTAATCATATATACTATTAAACATGTATATCATCAGGCATTCTATTAGCTAATCACTAGCAAATATTTACACATCATTCATTGGTCATATCATATCAAAAGAAACCAAGTTCCTATACATGCCATACACAAAACGAAACGTCTAACTATACCAATGTAATTTCTTCGATAGTGTGATCGGGTCTCCGACGTTTCCTTCGATCCCCGAGTGGCTTGATAAAAACTATAAGAAAAAGAAAATAAGAGAGTAAGCACTAGGCTTAGTAAGCTTACAAGCAAATAAATTACAACATTCAACATAATGAATAAATATACATCAAGTCACCTAGCCTCATAAACTTTTTTACTTCTCATTTTCTACCTTCTTCTTTACTCACTTACCTTCTTTCTTACCTGACCTTTCACTATTCATAAATATAATCTACCTTCCCTTTTTGCTGATAATTCACTATGATTTAACATATACAATGACCCTTTGAACCACTCGGAATACTAAGGATACTAGGGTCGTTCCTGTCTATCAATATCCTGCTAATGCCATGTCTTCGACATGGACTTACATGAATTATTCCTATCTCCAATGCCATATTTATATATATAATATGGGCTTACATTGCTCATTCCTGTCTCCAAAGCCATATCTCGATATGGACTTACATGGCTCATTTTATATCTGTCTGTCAACCCCAATATCCTAATATTCCTAAGGTTCAAACGGGGCTTCCTAATGCTTTTTCTCTGCTACTTCGCCTTTAATTCGACTTTAAATATTCTCAAAAAAATAAGTATATAAATCCTGGAAATTAACAATAATAATGTAAAATATAAGAATATTGCATTTATTTACTGTAAACTTACCTCGATACAAAATGTGACTAAACTTTACAATTTAGTCCTTTACTTTTTCTTTTCCCCTATCTACTCCTGAATTTCGTTCTTCTTGATCTATAATAGCAAATTTAACTTATTTAATATTCACATTTATCAAAACAGTTCTTTACTCAAACTTTAGAAAAATTATATTTTTACCCCTAAACTTTTGCATATTTACACTTTTACCCCAAATCTCGTAAATTAAACTTCAACCTATTTTATTATGTTTTATGACATGCTGATCATTTTTTCCTTCTATGGCAGCATCAAATTCATACTCTAACATGCACTTATGACTATTAGGTATTTTACCGATTAAGCCCTTTTACTCGTTTTTACCTAAAACCGAGTAGCACAAGTTGTCTAACATAATATAAGACCTCATATTCTATCATAAAACATCAAAATAAACACTTTTCATCTATGGGTATTTTTCCAAATATGAACCCTAACTTAAATTATTGCTAGCATAAGCTTTATCGAGCTACCGGGATCTCAAAAACGTAAAAATCATTAAAAACGGGGCTTGGAATCACTTACTATGAAGCTTGAAAGTTGAAGAAACCCTAGATATGGAGAGATGGAGCATTCGGCAGCAACTATGAAGATGATAACTAATTTTTGTGTTATTTTTTCCTTTTAATTTCATTTAATATCCAAATGACCAAAATGCCCCTCCTTACTAAACTTTTAAAAATTCCTTCCATGTCCTAATTTTGTCCATGAACTTAAAATTGGTCAAATTTCTATTTAAGACCTCCTAATTAATATGTCAAAGCAATTTCATACTAGAAACTTCTAGAATGCAAGTTTTGCAACTTATTCGATTTAGTCCCTAACTTCAAATTAAGCATTTTATGCATAGAATTTCATCACAAAATTTTCGCACAATCATGTAATCATATCATGAACCTCAAAATAATAATAAAATAAATTTTTCTACCTCGGATTTGTGGTTTCGTAACCACTGTTCCGTTTAGGCCCTATTTCGGGATGTTACAGTTCAGTCCATCAACAAATCGCTTGCACATTCTTTCTTAAGTAGACACATACTCACGAGCATACTTGCTAAACCATACAAATTTCCTCTCGTACTCGGTTACAGTCATGCGGCCTTGTTTCAACTCTAAAAACTCTTTATGCTTTTGATCAAGGAATCGCTGACTTATATATTTTTTTCAAAACTCCGTCTAAAAGAATTCCTAGGTCACTTGTTCTCTCGGTGCTACAGACACCAAAGTATTCCACCACTGATACGCAGTATCTCTCAAAAGGGATATAGCACACTTTAAACATTCAGCCGTCGTGCAAGAAAGTTCATCAAATACTCAGATCGTATTTTCAAGCCAAAATTCGGCTCTCTCAGGGTCATTATCAACATTAGCTCTGAACTCTTCAACTCCGTATTTGCGGATCTTATCATCAAGAGGTTTATTCAATCTTAAAAGCTTGACTCCTTAAGGAGCTACAAGTACGAGTTGGGGATTAGGAGGGGTGGAGGTTGTTGAGCAGCCAGGTTTGTACTAATGTATTGGGTGAACCATTCATTCATCATTTGGAAGAAGGCTTCTTTAGCCTCTCCTCCTTGACTACCCGTCACGGGCCTAGAATCAAATAGCGCTATCCCTTACGTGGGAGCAGGCGCATTACTCTCAACCTCATTGACTATAGCTCAATTAGGATCCATTACTATATGAAAACACAGTTTAAAACGTCAGGAGTCATCACACTATCTCAGTTATATATATGGCATGTATAGCTAGACTCACATATGCTATGTTAGTCCTAGAATCGACTAAATCGTAGCTCTGATACCAATAAAATGTAACACCCCTAACCCGTATCCGTCACCGGAGTAGGGTTACGAGGTATTACCTATCAATTCACAACATATAAAATACATTTATCAAACATAAAGCATTTATTCTCGTAAATCATTCAACATAATCACATTGTCCCTTATAAAGGCCTACGGGGCCTTAAACATGCTTTAGAAGTGGTTCAGGATAAAATTGATAACATATGAAAATTTTGGAAACTTAGAAAAATTTTCAACCTTATAGGGGTCACACACCCGTGTGCACAGGCCGTGTGCCTCACATAGCACCAGACAAGCTCGTGTCTAAGGCTGTGTGGAAATAGGGCATACATACTGACTTGGGTAACACGGCCAACCACACGCCCGTGTGTCTAGCCCGTGTGCCAGGCCGTGCCAAAACTATAGGGTATACTGACTTATGCAACATGACCAAGTCACACGCCCGTGTGCTAGGCCGTGTGCCAATTAGGGAGTATATTGACTTGTTGCACATGGTCAGTCACACATCCGTGTATGAGACCGTGTGGAGCATACTGACTTCAATTCAATTTCATGACCAAGGGACACACGGCCGTGTAACATGACCATGTATCACACACAGCTGAGATGCATGCCCGTTTCTCTGCCCGTGTGGTAAAAAATAGGCCATTTGTAGGGCTAATTTGCCACCTTTATTCATGCTCACCTAAACAACCAAAACAGTACCATTTCATCATACAATTAGGCGGCCAAAATCATCAACCAAATGCACAATTCATGCCATTATAATTTTATTTATTCCAAATCTCAAATCACTACCATTTTCTTCGCCAAATACATGCCAAAACAATATCAATCTATATAGCTCATTTACCATAATTCACACTCACATAACTTCCTTATAAATAACCACGCAACATCTAAAATCATACCTCATCAAGGCATTTCTCAAGCATTTTAGACTCCATAAATCAATTAACCATTTGAGCAACTATAAAAACATAATCACATTCATACCAAACATACCAAAATAAGCCATCACTCATGGCTATATATACAAACCAAAACATATACAATTTACAAGCCAACTCTCATGGCTATAATCACAACCAAAATACCACATCTAGCCAATACATGCCATATGCCAAAAATGTATAATCCAAAAGTACCAACTTAGATGTTTGATAGTGTGATGATGTTCCCGAAAACTCCCAGATCCAAGCTAGCCTTGATTCACTATAAAACATAGAAAAATAACACAAAGTAAGCTTCATAGGTTAGTAAACTCATATGATATAAATTTAACTAATCACAAATACAACATTCATCAATCTAATCATATTATTATGTACTTTATGATTACTAAAAAATCTTTCAACTGCTTATTCATAAGCTTATATACAAACTTTGTAACTTCTTCGATTTTAAGCTCATAATATACATGTACATACCTGTACCAACCCATAACAAGTTCATACATACATGGAATGCCGTTGAATACTTAATGCCTCGCACAATAAGTGCCATACTCGATATCTCGCACACTAAGTGCAGTACATAGCCGAAGTTATCTTAAATCGCACATTAAGTGCTATATATAGTCGAAGCTATCTCGATTTCGCACACTAAGGGCCATATATAGCCGAAGCTATGTTGAATCACACACTAAGTGCCACATATAGCTAATTTGTCGTCGAACATGACTGTAGTCTCGTATATACAATTTATGCAGTATCAAAGCATTTAAAGCATAATTAAAACAATGCTTATTACATACGAACTTACCTCGTATTAGGAATTAATGGATCGGGTCGATTACTCGATAACCTTGCTTTTCCCCCGATCTAAATCTGAATTCTTTCTTTCTTGACCTATATGAATTCAAAATGAACTTATTTATTCAACCATTCATTCAATTTAGTCCAAAACATACATTTAGGCCTATTTGCACATTAGCCCCTAAACTTTTACACTTTAAACAATTTAATCCTTATTTCACAAAACACAAAATTCACATAATTTCAATAAAACCCATGTTTGGCCGAATTATATATAGGTCCCTAGAAGCCCAAAAATTTCATTTATTTCACATTTCAACCACACAATTTGCACATTTCACAATTTAATCCCTATTATGCATTTTCATCAAAAATCACTTAACAAAACATGTAAAACTATCATCAAGCTTTCATAATTAAACATTAAACATCCAAGAACACATAGATACAATAATGGCAACTCTCAAAATCTTTAACAGTTTCGAAATTAAAGGTACGGGCTAGCTAGATTGAGCTGCAACGATTACAAAAACATAGAAATCATAAAAAATCAAGCTAAAACCGTACTTTATTCAAGCTAAGAGTTGGCCAAATGCTTTAAAACCTAAGAATGGTTTTATTCCTCTTTAATAATCAGCTATATAAAAAGATGATAGTATCAAATTGTTTTATTTCTTTTGTTTAATAACATTAATACATAATTTACTAATTTAACCTTACTAATATAACTTAAAAATCATTTAATGATTGTCCAAAATTGTCCACTCATCTTAAAAATGGATTAATTACCATTTAAGGCCATCATATTAAAAGCCAAAGCTATTTGACACCTTTAACTAATAGCACACAAATTTTACACTTTACGCGATTAAGTCCTTTTTTTTTTCAAATTGACCAATTAACCAATAAAATTAGCTCATGAAATTTCCACACATATCACATAACATGCTGTAAATACCGAAAATAATATTAAAAATAATTTTTTGACATCAAATTTGTGGTCCCAAAACCACTTTTCTGATTTGACGAAAAATGGGCTGTTAGACAATCCCTTATTGCTAGGTTCATTAGAGTTGATACACCTTCGCTACAGATCCAGAAAAGAAACGGACTCAAGGGGTTGCCTTGTCAAAGTCCTCTAGAAGGTCTTAAAAACTCCTCAGCTTTCCCATTAACAATAATCGAATATGAAATAGAAGGGACGCATTTAATTACTACCCCAACCTACGCCGAATCAAACCCTTACATAACATCATCTCCCGAAGAAATTGCCATTTGACTTTATCATAAGTTTTACACATATCAAACTTCATCGCCATAACCCTTTTCCTCCACTCTCTTTTGTCAAAAAGTATGCAAAACCTCATAAGCTTGTATCACCCCTTACCCATATCTGTCGTCGGAACAGGGTTCGAGGCATTACCGGACTTAAACACAAACTAACATACAATACCGAGACATAAATTTCCTCCAAATTTAAAACTTTTCATTTGCAATATATCGTCCCTAAAATGAGCCTAAGAGGCCCAAACCATGCACTGGAGTTGGTTCGGGACTAAACCGAGAACTTTAGGAAATTTTTTACGACACTTAGAGAATTTTTCATCAAAATAGAGTCACACGCCTGTGTGGCTTGGGACACGCCCGTGGGGGTAGGCCGTCTGGTCACACACGCCCATGTCCCTAACTCGTGTAACTCAATGTTTATGACGTCACGTACCAAAGGAAGTCACACAGCCAAGTCACACGCCTGTGTGCTTACGCCGTGTAGGCAATCTAATTTTTAAAAATTTTCATAAAATAGGTGCAGACTTCACACGCCCTGGGCATACGCCCGTGCTTGAGGCCGTGTAGTCCACATGGCTGTGTCTCTGTGTATAGCAAAAAATAAGGCTATTTACCAAGCCATTTTCCACCCTTACTTGCACCAACTTGCACAACATCAAGCAGCACCAAATCAAAGCATATATATACAACCAAATCAGCCATAAACAAGATGTCAATACATCAATTACACATACTATCATCCATCATGCATAAACATCACATACTTTCTTTTCCATTCATGCCAATTTCATCTTCATGATAAGCATGTTCACAGTAACATGCCAATGACCAATAAAATTAATATTAGCCAACTTTCAAAGGAAATATACAAAATAAATCATTAACCATAACAATGCCAACCCATTTGGATGAACTAATATGACACATAAAAAAATGACCAAGTCCCTATACATGCCACACTCAAAATATTGAAACCAATTATACCTAAAACAATAGTTTGATAGTGTGATTCGAGCTTCGACATTCCTCGATCCCTGAGCTAACTTGGCGACACTATAAAGAAAGAAAAGAAAAGGGGAGTAAGCTTTAAAGCTTAGTAAGTTTGCATGTAAATAATAAACAACATAAATCATTCATTAATCATGTAACTACTCAACATAAGTTAAGATAAATATCATCATTTATCTTAGGCATAAATTACTCCTTAGCATTTTTACCAAGAGTTCATCTCATACCAAAGTTCATACTCATGAGTTATACACACATACCTGTACCAACTCGTAACATAGTCACATACTTTGTCATCTTTGACGTACTCTTCGGATTACCCATTGAACACTTGAAATACTAACAGATACACGAAAGGTCTTGCACATAAGTGCCACATATGTAGCCAATGCTGCCTCATATTTCATAACACATAGGGCTCGCACACGAGCTAATCATGAGCCTACTCACACAAACTGTCAGTCAAGACATAGCTACACGGGCTACTCACACAAGCTATTAGGTATTCGCAACACATGCCAAACTACCCAGCTACTGGTAGGACTTACATGACCAGCACCCGGATTCACATAAATCACATCACTCATGGTTTCCTAGTGACATGTCACTTGTATCCTAAACTATTCCTAAGGTTCAACCGAGATTTTCTCATCGTCGAAACTTCTTTGAATATTTCCATAGAAACAATCGTACAATTTATGCAATATTAAGCATTAAATACATAATATAACATTGCATTATTTACACACAAACTTACCTGGGTACAAAATGGAAGGAAATGGACTTAATCGTCAATAACCTTATTTTTCCCTCGATCAAAGTCTGAACGTTGTTTTTCTTGATCTATAATAGCAAATTTAACTTACTTAATTATCACATTACTCGATGCTATCCAAACATCAACTTATTGCAAAATTACATTTTTGCCCCTAAACTTTGACATATTTATATTTTAGTCCTTAGGCTCGTAAAATGAAATGTATCCGTTTTCTTTATTACACAAGCCTAGCCGAACCTAAATCATGCTCATAATAGCCCATGTTTTTCATCTAATCACATTTCTACTACCTATTTTCACAACTTTTACAAATAAGTACTTTTTATGCATTTTCACCAAAAATCACGTAGTAAAAGTTGTCTATTACACCTTAAACATACAATATCTTCCATCAAACATCAAAATACATGCATGTCACACACGAGTAAATTTTTAAACATGAACCTACTTCAAAATAATGGTAGAAATAGGTAAATCGAGTTACGAGGACTTCAAAAATGTAATGAGCATTAAAAATGGGGCTAGGATGTACTTACAATCAAGCTTGAAAGATGACAAAACCCTAGCTATGGAGAGCTTGAAAATTTCGGCCAAGGGTTGAAGAAGATGGATAAATTTTGGCTTTATTTTCCCTTTTTATTCTTTTATTTACCAAATGACGAAAATGCCCTTTTTGCCAAACTTTAAAATTTTATCTCACCATGTCCATATTTCTCTACTAACTTAACAAATGGTCTAATTATCATATAAAGTCCTCTAATTTAAAATCTCATTTCAATTGGACACCTTTAACATGTAGAAATCAACTTTTGTACTTTTTAAAATCAACTTTTGTACTTTTTAGAATTTAGTCCTTTTGACTAAATTGAGTGCCGAAACATCAAAATTTTCAAACGAAATTTTGACGAAATCATTCCGTGAAACTGTAGACCATAAAAATCTAATAAATTTTTTTATTGCGTTAGATTCGTGGTCTCAAAACCAGTGCTCTGATTAGCCCCAAAATCGGGCTGTTACAACTCTCCCCTTTTAGGGATTTTCGTCCCTGAAAATCATACCAAAAATTAAGTTTGGGTACTGTTTCCTTATTGCCTCATCGAGCCCTCAAGTAGCCTCTTCAACCTCATGTCTTTGCGACAACACTTTGATAAGAGCTATACTTTTATTCCTCAACTATTTTACTTCTCGGGCTAATATCTTGATCGGCTCCTCACCGTAAGTCATATCTGGACGAATCTCAACTTCTGTTAGTGAAATCACATGCGAAGGGTCTGATCTATAACGGTGCAATGTAAACACATGAAACACATTGTGGATTATTTCCAATTCATATGGCAAAGCTAACCGATATGCTACTGGTCCTATTCTCTTGGTAATTTCATACAGTCCAATAAATCGTGGACTTAACTTGCCTTTACGACCAAATCTTAGAATTTTCTTCCATAGAGATACTTTCAAAAATACCTTGTCACCGATTTGAAATTCAATCTCTTTTCTATTCAAATCTGCGTACGACTTTTGTCTATCAAAAGTAGCTTTCAAACAATCACGAATCACCCTTACTTTTTCTTCGGTTTCTCTAACCAAGTCAACCCCGTGAATCTGATTCTCTCTGAGCTTTGTCCAATACAATAGAGTTCGGCATTTTCGGCCATACAATGCCTCATAAGATGCCATTTTTATGCTCAACTGAAAACTGTTGCTGTAGGCGAATTCAACCAATGGTAGATATTTTTCCCAACTACCTTGGAATTTTAGAACACAACATCAGAGCATATCTTCTAAAATCTGAATTACTCTCTCGGATTGACCGTCGGTTTGTGGATGGAAAGCTGTACTAAACTTCAATTTCGTACCCAAAGCTTCTTGCAACTTTTTCCAAAACCGCAAAGTGAACCTCGGATCTCTATCCGATATAATAGAAATAGGTACTCCATGAAGTCTAACAATTTCAATAATGTACAAATCAACAAGTTTATCAAGTGAGTAATTAGTATGTATAGGTACAAAATTAGTCGATTTTGTCAATCTGTCCAAGACAACCCAAACGGCATCCTTCTTTTTCGGAATCAAAGGCAAACCTGTCACAAAATCCATGGTGGTTCTATCCCATTTCCACTCGGGAACCATCATAGGTTGAAGTAAACCCAAAGGTACTTGGTGTTCGGCCTTTACTTGTCGATAAATCAAGCATTTCGAAACAAACTCTAAGATATCTTATTTCATGCCTAACCACCAATACATTTTCTTCAAATCACAATACATTTTTGTATTGCCTGGATTTATAGACAAACAACCACTATGTGCCTCATTAAGAATCATTTGAATTAACTCTGTATCTTTAGGATCACATATCCTACCTCAGCATCTCAAACAATCATTGGAGTCAATTTGAAATTCTGAGTCACCGCCCGATTCAAACTGAATTCTCTTAGCTTGCAACTCACTATCACACTTTTGAGCTTTGCAAATCTACTGAAAAAACATCAGTCTGGCTCTCAACTCAGCTAGAATCGAACCATTATCGGGTAAGGTCAACTGTGTGTTCATGGTCCTAAAAGAAAACAAAGATTTCTTACTCAAAGCATCAGCCACTACATTCACCTTTCCTGGATGATAATCGATCACAAGCTCATAGTCTTTTAATAATTCAAGCCATTTTTGTTGTCGTAAATTCAAATCTTTTTGAGTCATCAGATACTTCAAAATTTTATGATCGGTAAAGACATGACATTTCTCTCCGTACAAATGGTGTCTCCAAATCTTTAAGGTAAACACAATGGCAGCCAACTCTAAATCATGCGTCAGGTAGTTCTTTTCATGCGGTTTCAGCTGTCTCGAGGCATAAGCTATCACTTTGCCCTCTTGCATCAACACATATCCTAATCCATTCAATGATGCATCATTATAAATTACAAACTCTTTCCCCGATTCAGGTTGTACTAAAACTGGTGCCTCAGTCAATAATGCCTTCAATTTCTCAAAACTTTGCTGACATTTTTCAGACTACTCGAACTTAACATCCTTTTGTAGCAATCTCGTCATAGGGGTAGCGATCATAAAAAATCCTTTAACAAATCGTCTGTAATAACCGGCTAATCCTAAAAATCTTTTAACCTCAGATACATTCTTTGGTGGTTTCCATTCAACAATAGCAGAAATCTTACTCGGATCAATTCAGATACCATCACCTGAAACAATATGTCCCAAAAATCCAACTTCTCAAAGCCAAAATTCACTTTTACTAAACTTAGCATACAACTATTTTTCTCTCAAGGTCTACAAAACAGTTCTCAAGTGCTCAGCATGCTCTGTCTCATCTCGAGAATAAATCAGTATGTCATTAATAAAAACAACCACAAACTTATCTAAATATGGCCAGAAAATTCAGTTCATTAGGTCTATAAAAATTACAGGAGCATTTGTTAGTCTGAAAGGCATAACAAGAAATTTATAGTGCCCGTACCTTGTTCTAAAGGCAGTCTTTGGCACATTCGACTCCTTAACTCGCAACTGGTAGTATCCAGATCTCAAATCTA
Organism: Gossypium longicalyx; assembly: GCA_025698465.1. Taxonomy (NCBI): domain Eukaryota; kingdom Viridiplantae; phylum Streptophyta; class Magnoliopsida; order Malvales; family Malvaceae; genus Gossypium; species Gossypium longicalyx. The sequence goes on from CM046997.1 coordinate 63,038,173, forward strand.
TCTTTGAAAACACTATTGCCCCTTTCAGTTGATACAAGTCATCAATTCTCGGCAAGGGATACTTGTTCTTTATGGTCACCTTATTAAGCTGTCGATAATCGATGCAAAGTCTCACAGAACCGTCTTTCTTTTTCACAAATAATACTGGAGCACTCCAGGGAGAATAACTCGGTCTCGCAAAACCCTTATCTGTCAAATCTTACAACTGAGCTTTCAATTCTTTCAATTCAGTCGGAGCCATCCTATACGGAGCTATCGATATCGATGTAGTCCTAGGGACCAAATCAATACAAAGCTCCGTTTGTTTGCCAGTAAAATATTTTCCGGAAAATGATTTCTAGAAAATGATTTACTTTCTAGAAAATGATTTACTTTTCTGAAAATGATTTACTTTTCTGGTGTTTGGATGAATCTATGTAAAATATTTTCTGTTGTTTGGCAAATTTCCTGAAAATATTTCATAAAAACTGTTTTAAATTAAACAAATATATATTTAAGAATTTATATATATATATATATATTAATCCATTAATTGAATAGTAGAAAGATTTGTTTTTGATCTAATCCACTATAAATGGATTATAACTTCTAAATTTTTTTTTTAAAAAACCTCAAATTAAACCACTTTCCCTCACTACAACTATAATTATTTTGGATAATTCTAATCAAAAGCTCAACTATAAGCTTCCATTTAAAAATCCTCAACTACAAAGCATGATATGGCTGTGAAAAACCACTATTAGCTGCATTAACATTTAACATTTGAATGATGTTAGTCCATTTAAACAACTATGACATTTGACATATATACATTCCCTTCATTGCTACCTATATTTAAGAAATTAGAATGATGTTACAACAAAGATCAGCGACCAACTGACCCATTACTTGATACAAAATTAGGTTTCTCATTTTTTCTTATAACAAAATGGTCAACCACCACGATCAGTATTCATGGATCTCGCCGCCTCTTCTTTGCACTCCATTTGCTGGGGTATTTCTCCTATGGCTCAACTGTTATGGCTGTTTCTGCTCTATATCCTAGTCAGGATCCAACATCCATTCCATTGGAACCTGCATCTCAAAGGGATTAATGTATACATTCAAACCAGAAGAAAAGCATCGTGGCCAGTGAATCACTCTAGGTTTCTTACTGTATCGACTACAAGAGTGAAAACTTCAAGATCACCATCATGATTGATGTGGAATCATGTGAATGACTTGTAATTAGCAATTCTAAGAGAAGAGAATGCCTCGTCAAAGTGTAGATGAAACCAGTTGATGCAGATATACAAGTAGCTTTCGAACACCAAAGAAACCACAAGGGTCGAGAAAACCTAGAAGTAAAGAAAGACTGAAGCATAATATATGACAGCACCCCCTCGGGACAACGCCTGTATTCCATTCTTGCAAATATTGCTTCGGGTGATAGCCATAACCTGGTAATGTTTATGGCAATTCATCAGTAGAGTTCAACTGGGACAAGGTATCTGTATTTCTTAGAGGAGACGTTTCTTACCTCTGGAACATCAAATGCGGACATGAGATACTTGATACATGCTGGATAGAGGCCAAATGTCCATTGCTCCACACGAGCACGAAGACCACTAGGATCTAGAAAATGCTCACTTTTGACTGAATGGTACCACTTATACAAAGAGTGATAACCTGAACACAATAATAAGTTATCATTTCCACTAAAAGGACCACATCAAGGCAGTCATCCCCAGAGTTATTTTTAGGTGTACTATTTTTTGCTGGGATATTGGATTTTCTTTTACTAGGAAACATAAGCTAATACATAAAGATTCAAAATATAGATACCACAGGAAAGTAAAAATCTAAAATTGGGCTGTATATTATTGAAATTTTGAACCTTGCTCAAAAACATTAAAGATGACAAGAAAATAATAGTCTAAGTATCCACTTTTTATGGAGTTTTGAACAAATTCAATTTGCTTTATGCATATTATAATGTAAAACATTAAATATGAGGTGATCATAGCGACAATATTAATGACAACTTTGCAGAGAAGACAATTATAATCTCACCTGAAGTTGCTAGTAGTTTATGTCGTATGCATGTCTCCAGACCTAGTTCCATGAGTAGCATAAGCTAAAGAAATATGTTCATAATTTGATATAAAACATTCATTTCAAAACTCAAAAGCTTACTATGGACTGTAATCAATCGTCTAAGGACATTAAGAACATCATAAATGAGAACCTTAGGATTTAAAGGGTCAACTGATCCTGAATAAAAAATTACTCATTTTATCATCTCTTTCAACCCCTCTCTTCTCTGAAAATTCTCAATCACTGAACCATATCTGCCAAATAATGCCAAAATTTACTTTTCCATGTGCAAATTCTAAAATCAAAGACCTTTAGTCATACCAGAAAAAGAAAAAAAAGGAACTTACACGAGCCAGCCATTGTTGCTAAAAGTATGGAAAATGAAGCACCTTTCGCGACCATCGTCCTCTTTCTCCGAACCCTAGGTGGCCAACCCATTAGCCAATTCAGCTATCCGCCAGTCAAGCATTGAAACCGGATCCAAGCATAGTAAATCCTTAAGTTTTACAAGAAAAGTAACTGCATGGATTCCCCTGAAATTATACCATTCCACATATCTATTTGTGATGATGGACAAAAAATGGGGAGTGTTGGACATGGCTGTGCTGATGTTCTTTTTCTGATGATGAACGAAAAATGAGGAGTGTTGAAGGAAGCAGCTTTCATGGCAGAAACTTCGAGATGAGGATTTAAAATAGGTAGAGGCTCATGTAATGGCTTCTTCAACATTGAAAATAGATCTGGACTCTACTAAAATGGATTTGGTTCTCCCTTGACCAAATTGATTTGCAACCCAAGGGGAAGGGGAAAGGGGAGAAGAAAGATGTGATTTTCAGGAAAATGTCTTACCGAATTCAAAAGGGTAAGGCATTTTCCTAAAAAAAGACCTCATTCTTCCAACTTATGTAAAATATTTTACTGTAGGAAATTATTTTCACCCAACCAAACACCAGAAGAGCCTGGAAAGCTTTTACGGAAAAGCTTTTACAGGTTACCAAACGGAGCCCAAAACTCAACTTCTCTAATCAGAGGCAAACCTGACAATTCTTCCGGGAACAGATCCAAATATTCACACACTACTGGAACTGATTTAATTTTCAATTCAGATTCTTTGGTATTTAATACATAGGCAAGATAGGCTTCACAAACTTTTCTTAAACATTTCTGAGCAAAAGTTGAAGAAATCACAATTGGCAATCTATCTGACTCATTTGACTCAACCCGAAGAATTTCACCATTTTCACATCTCAATTTAATGAATTTCCATCTACAATTTACTATAGCATCATGCATATTCAACCAATCCATACCCAATATAACATCAAATTCGTCAAACGGCAACAACATCAAGTCAGCTGGAAAACAGTGACCTCTAATCATCAAAGGACATTTCTTGCATACTTTATCAACTAATACATGCTTGACTAAATGGTTTTAGGCCTTAATCATAAATTCCGTAGACACAACAAGCATATTCTTACTAATTACCAAATTCATGCATACAAATGAATGGGTAGATCCTGCGTCAATCAAAGTAATAACGGTAGTATCATAAAGAGGAAAAGTACCGATGATAACATCAGAAGATGTCGCTTCTTCGCAAGCACAGATGGCATAGGCCCTAGCAGGTGCTCGAGCTTCAGATCTTGCAGCTGAATCTTTCATCACATTTTTGCTGCTGCTCCGTTTTCGGTATTTCTCAGGGGTCTTCCTCTAGAAGCAATATTACTTGACCTTATACTCTAAAACTTTTCTTTTTCAGTCATATCAGGGCAATCTTTAATAAAGTGATCTTAGGAACCACACTTGAAACAAGCTCGATCATTCATTCAGCATTTGCCGGGGTGACATGTTTCACAATGTGGGCATCCAGATCTTTTGGGTCGATTACCAACGCTCGGAATAGAAGTAGTCTAGGCTTTATAACTCGAATATTGATTCCCACAGTTTTTATTTGAGAACCCAACTGAAGCATGAGAACAAGAATACATCTCTCTAGATTTCTTAGATTGAGATTGGAATGACTTACCCATCGGCCTATTTCTTGCATCTCTAGCCTTAGACTCGGCTTTTCTCTTTTCTTTAGTCAGTTCCTCTGTTTTACAAGTCCGATCTACGAGCACAACAAATTCTTTCAGCTCAAGAATACCCACTAATAGTCTGATGTCTTCATTAAGCCCTTCTTCAAATCTTTTACACATAACAGCTTCGGAGGAGACACACTCCTTAGCATACTTGCTGAGCCAAACAAACTCTCTTTCATATTCAGCAACTGACATGAGGCCCCATTTCAGCTCAAGAAATTCTTTTCACTTTTGATCAATGAATAGCTCACTGATATACTTCTTTCGAAACTCTTCCTGAAAGAATTCCCATGTAACTCTCTCTTCCGAAACCACAGATACTAATGTTTTGCACCAGTGATATGCCGTGTCCCTCAGTAAAGATATAGCACATTTCAAGCATTCATCGGGTGTACAAGATAACTCATCGAATACTCTAATAGAATTCTCAAGCCAAAATTTTGCTTTTTCAGGATCATCAGCATTTGCTCTAAATTCTTCAGCCCCTTGCTTTCTGATCTTATCAACTGGGGATCTATTCAATCTCATAAAGTCCATACCTTGAGGCACTATAATGACAAGTTGAGGATTAGGAGGGGGTGGGGCATGTTGTTGTTGAGTGACCAGGTTTGTTCAAACGAACCCTGTGAACCACTAGTTCATCATATAAAAGAAGGCTTCCTGAGCCTTTCCTCCCTAACCCAGAGTTACAGGTCTACTCTCAATTGGCACCGTCCCTTGGGCGAAAGCCGACGCATTACTTTCTACATCGTCTGCCACAGCTCGATCGGGATCCATTACTATATGAAAACATAGATTAAAATTGTCAAGAGTCGTCACACTATCACAATTTATATATGGCATGTATAGCTAGACTTGTACACATGCTACGTTAGTCTGAGAATTGACTAAACCGTAGCTCTAATACCACTAACTGTAACACCCCTTACCCGTATTCGATGTCGAAACGAGGTTCGAGGCATCACCGAACTTAAACACAAACTAACATACAATACCGAGATGTAAGTCATCCAAATTTAAAACTTTTCATTTACAACATATCATCCCTAAAATGAGCCATTGAGGCCCAAATAATGCATTGGAGGTGGCTCGGGACTAAACTGAAAACTTTAGGAATTTTTTTACGACACTTAGAGAATTTTTCATCAAAACAGAGTCACACGCCTGTGTGGCTTGAGACACGCCCGTGTAGGTAGGTTATGTGGTTACACACGCCCGTGTCCCTAATCCGTGTAACTCTCTGTTTATGACGTCATGTACCAAAGGAAGTCACGCGCCCAAGTCACACACCTGTGTACTGAGGTCGTGTGGGAGATTTAATTTTTGAAAATTTTCATAAAATAGGTGCAGACTTCACACACCTTGGGCACATGCCCGTGTCTGAGGCTGTGTAGTCCACACGGCTGAGACACACGGCTGTGTCTCTGCCCGTGTGGCAAAAAATAAAGCTATTTACCAAGCCATTTGCCACCCTTACTTGCGCCAACTTCCACAACATCAAGCAACACCAAATCCAAGCATATACATACAACCAAATCAGCCACAAATAAGATGTCAATACATCAATTACACATACTATCATCTATCATGCATAAACATCACATACTTTCTTTTTCATTCATGCCAATTTCATCTTCATGATAAGCATCTTCACAATAACATGCCAATGACCAATAAAATTAATATTAGTCAACTTTCAAAGGCCATATACAAAATGAATCATTAACCATAACCATGCCAACCCATTTGGCTAAACTAATATGACACATAACAAAATGGCCAAGTCCCTATACATGCCATACTCAAATTATTGAAACCAATTATACCCAAAACAATAGTTTGATAGTGTGATTCGAGCTCTGACGTTCCTCGATCCTTGAGCTAACTTGGAGACACTGTAAAGAAAGAAAAAGGGAGTAAGCTTTAAAGCTTAGTAAGTTTGCATGCAAATAATAAGCAACATAAATCATTCATTAATCATGTAACTACTCAACATAAGTTAACATAAATATCATCATGTATCTTAAGCATAAATTACTCCTTAGCATTTTTACCAAGAGTTCATCTCATACCAAAGTTCATACTCATGAGTTATACACACATACTTGTACCAACTCGTAACATAGTCACATACTTTGTCATCTTTGACGTACTCTTTGGATTACCCATTGAGCACTTGAAATACTAACGGATACACGAAAGGTCTTGCACATAAGTGCCACATATGTAGCCAATGCTACCTCATATTTCATAACACATAGGGCTCGTACACGAGCTAATCACGAGCCTACTCACACAAACTGTCAGTCAAGACGTAGCTACATGGGCTACTCACACAAGCTGTTAGGTATTCGCAACACATGCCGGACTACCCAGCTACTGGTAGGACTTACATGACCAGCACCCAGATTCACATAAATCACATCACTCATGGTTTCCTAGTGACATGTCACTTGTATCCTAAACTATTCCTAAGATTCAACCGGGATTTTCTTATCGTCGAAACTTCTTTGAATATTTCAATAGAAACAATCGTACAATTTATGCAATATTAAGCATTAAATACATAATATAACATTGCATTATTTACACACAAACTTACCTGGGTACAAAATGGAAGGAAATGGACTTAATCGTTAATAACCTTGTTTTTCCCTTATCAAAGTCTGAACTTTGTTTTTCTTGATCTATAGTAGCAAATTTAACTTATTTAATTATCACATTACTCGATGCTGTCCAAAAATCAATTTATTACTCAATGCTGTCCAAAAATCAACTCATGGCAAAATTATATTTTTGCCCCTAAACTTTGACATATTTATATTTTAGTCCTTATGTTCGTAAAATGAAATGTATCCATTTTTTTTTGTTACCAAGTCTAGCCGAACCTAAATCATGCTCAGAACATCCCACATTTTTCATCAAATCACATTTCTACTACCCATTTTCACAACTTTTACAAATAAGTCATTTTTATGCATTTTCACTAAAAATCACTTAGTAAAAGTTGTCTATCACACCTTAAACATATAATATCTTCCATCAAACATCAAAATACATGCATCTAACACATGGGTAAATTTTTAAACATGAACCCTACATCAAAATAATGGTAGAAATAGGTAAATCGGGTTACTAGGACTTTAAAAATATAAAGAGCATTAAAAACAGGGCTAGGATGTACTTACAATCAAGCTTGAAAGATGACAAACCCTAGCTATGGAGAGCTTGAAAATTTCAGCCAAGGGTGGAAGAAGATGGACAAATTTTGGCTTTATTTTCCGTTTTTATTCTTTTATTTACCAAATAACCAAAAATGCCCTTTTTGCCAAACTTTAAAATTTTATCTCACCATGTCCATTTTTGTCCACTAACTTAACAAATGGTCTAATTATCATATAAGGACCTCTAATTTAAAATCTCAAGGCAATTGGACACCTTTAACATGTAGAACTAAACTTTTGTACTTTTTAGAATTTAGTCATTTTGACTAAATTGAGTGCCCAAACGATAAAATTTTCAAATGAAATTTTCACGAAATCATTCCGTGAAATTTTAGACCATAAAAATCTAATAAAAACAAATTTTACTACGTCAGATTTGTTGTCTCGAAACCATTGTTCCGATTGGCCCCAAAATCGGGCTATTACAAAGCTAACAACACGTTATCCAAAATCAATCTCGTTAGAACAAAAGCACTTTGGGAACTATCTATACACGACTCCAAGACATCTTTGAAACAATTGTCAATCATCTTTACTACCAATTTATAAAGGGCATTACACTAACTGATAGGTTTAAAATTCCCTAAATTCATTGGGTGATGGATTTTAAGAATTGGAACTATATTGGTAATGTTCTAAGAGTTGAAATCCATACCTTCATTCAAGATAGCTAACCAAAAAGCCACAACATCCTTCCCTACTATGTGCCAACATCTCTCAAAAAATAAAAGTAACAGCCCGTTTTCGGTAAAATTGGAACAGTGGTTTTGAGACCGCAAATCTGATTTCGGAAAGAAAATTTATTTTAATGTTATTTTATGATCTACAGTATGATAATAATGTCGTATGAAAATTTCATAAAGAAATTTTACTGATTATATGTTTAATTTGATAAAGCACCAAATTGCACAAAGTGTAAAAGTTGAGTTCTAATAGCTAAAGGGATTAAATAGTTATGGAACTCAAAATTTGAGGTCCTTAAATGGTAAATGGACCATTAAAAATGCTTAGTTGTTAAGGATGACGATTCATCCATGGAAAATAAAATAAAGAAAAGGATGAAATTGGAAAGTGAAATAATAAAAGATGATAAATGATAAAAAAAATGGAAATATCATCAATTTTATCATTTTCTTCCCCAAAAATACATGGAAACCCTAGGAAAGAGAAAGCAAGCTTTCTTGGCTTAACTGGGTAAGTAATCTTGTCCCGTTTTTAGTAATTTTTATATTTTCGAGATCAGAATAGCTTAATCTATCTATTTTGGGGATTAATTTGTAAAGATATCAAAGAATAGAAATTTTTCCATGGATGTAAATGTTGAAAATTTGAAATTTATGGTAGAAAATGAAAGGTTGTTGATAGATAAACAACTTTTGTAATATGAATTTTGATGAAATTATGATTTTAGGACTAAATTGTAAAGTTGTAAAATTCAAGGAAAAATTTTGAATTTTATAAAATATATGGGTTGTAAATTTTATATGTAAAATTCGGCTAGGTTTGGAATAAGGATTAAATTACATGAATTTTATTTTTCGAGCCTAGGGACGAAATTGTTATTAATTAAATGTTTAGGGGCAAAATGGTAATTTTGCCTAAGATGTGAATTGGACTGAATTGAGTATGAATTGTATTAAATTGATGTTAAATTTACTAGTATAGATCCAGATAGACCAAATTCTGAGTTAGAGTGAGGAAAAGAGAAAGTGTTGAATTAGTAGATTTTACGTACACGAACATTTATTGAGGTAAGTTCATGAAAATAAATTGTGTTTATTTTTATGCTTGAATTGAGTGTGGTATGTGTTTATATGAATGATATAAATGTTATAAATGTATGAAATAATCAGATGCCCGTTAATGTTTAGAAAATGATAAGTTCCATTTGAATAGTGAAATTCGATGGATACATAATTTCTCGTATTGAATGTGGTCCTGCATATGTTGCGGACAAAATATATCTCGGACGAGAAATTTTGTTATAAGCCCTCTCGAGCATCCTGATCGGTAGTATTCTGGATGCGTTGCGCACTACCATAGCTCTTTGTGAGCATCCTGTTACATGATTCGATCGGTTGTGATCCAACATTTATTATGGACACAAACGCAGCTCTTCGTGAGTGTCTTGATATAAGCTCTTATGAGCTTCCTGATATGGCTCGTTTGAACTTCCTATTATGTTATCTGGAGCTCTTGTTACATGACTCTTTGTGAGCTTCCTGATAGGTTCTTTGTGAGTTTCCTCATTAAAAGTTCTTTGTGAACTTCCTGTTATAAACTCTTATGAGTTTCCTGGTATAGCCCGGATAAGCTTCCTATTACATAGCTCACATGAGCATCCTGATATATGGCTCGAGAGTGTGCTTCATTATTATGTGACTTTATAGGTACCCCTGAATATGAATTGTCAGTTTTTGATTTGTACACTTCGAGTGTACTACATGTGTATCCATCGATATTTCAAATAAATTCAATAGGCAAAATCCTGACATGAGAAAATATGAACATGAAATGAATTATTACATGTATCTGCCGGAAATACATGAAAATGATGATACATGGTATATGGAATTATGAAATGGTGATATATGAACATGGAATTTGTTTGATGAATATGTTCATCTAAGATTATATATTTGTACACTTTGAGTGTATTTTCTCGGGTTTCTATTGATATTTTAATTGATTTAATGAGCAAAATCCTGACATGAAATAATCTGAACTTGAAGACAAAATATTATGAAAATGCACTTGAAATACATGTGTAACACCCCTTACTCGAATTCAACACCGGAACAGGATACGAGGTGTTACCATACTTAAACACATGCTTACAAACATTTTTGTGCCATAAATTTTCGCCTAAAGTAAAACTTTTTGAAAACTAAACATGAATTCCCTAACATGAGCTCACGAGGCCCAAAACACGCTTCAAAAAAAAAAAAAAAAGATTCGAGACTTAACTGAGTAGTTTAGAAAACTTTGAAAAATTTCAAGGTAAACAGGGCACACGCCCTTGTGAAAATGTGACACGCCTGTGTGTTGTCTTAGCAAGATTGTGCTAAAAGCCCATGTAGCTCACACAGCCTGGGAATATCTAGACACGCCCGTGTCCCTAATCCGTGTGGATTTATTTTTTTTGATTCAAACCTACAGGGATTTTCACACGGCCTGGCACACACCCGTGTCCATGGCCCATGTCCCTCAGACAGCCATAACACGCTCGTGTTTCAGCCCGTGTACAAAAACCTTGACATTCTATTTCTAACGTCATCAACCAATTAAGGGCACACGCCCGTGTGTTAGGCCGTGTCCTCCACACGGTTGAGACACATGGCCTTGTCTCTGCTCCTGTGTTTACTACCATGCATACTGACTTGTAAAATTGAGGTGCAAGGGACACACGGCTAGACTACACGCCCGTGGGGTAGACCATGTGTCACACACGGTCTAGACACACGCCCGTGTGTCTGCCCATGTGGACAAAAACAAGGCTATTTACCAAGCCTTTTTGCCACCCTTACTTGCACCAACCTACACAACATCAACCAAAACCAATCCAAGCATAACACATATAACCAAAACAACCACAACCATGAGAAATTTGCATCAAATGCATTTAATAGTAATCAATATTAGCCAACATTAATGGCCTATACAAAATGAATATCACATTCATCATATGAGCCAACTCTTGTGGCCAAACTAGCAAGACACTAAACAAAAGATTCAAGTCCTTATACATGACAAAACCAAAATATTAAACTAGCTATACCAAAGCATCAGGTGATAGCGTGATCGATGCCTTCGACGTCCCTTGATCCCCGATACTAGCTTGGCGACACTATAAGAAAATGGAAAGGTGAGGGAGTAAACATAAAGCTTAGTAAGTTACATATAAATAAGTAACAACATCAACCATGCATATTATAAATCAACACAACATTCTTGAGTGAACAAAGGTGAAGATCACTTCATGCTTATTTATCATAAGTATAAGCCAAAGATTACATTATCGTCCCAAAATCATTTCATCGCTAGAACTTACTCATGTTATTCTTACCATGAAGGCAACATAACTAGACTTATATCTCATGAGTTTCAAATAAGAACCAGTATCACTTAAAACATGATTATATCATTCCATATCATTATCATAAGCTTTAAAATAACCCGTGAAACCATTTGGAATACTAAAGGATATCTGACAAGCTTTACACAAGAGGGTGAACTACCGATGCCATGTTCCAAACATGGTCTTACACTGGCTCACATGTCGAGGCCGACTCCATGTCCCAGACATGGTCTTACACTAGCTCTCATCTTAATGTCGATGCCATGTCCCAAACATGGTCTTACACTGGCTCTCATAATGTGGCCGATGCCATGTCCCAGACATGATCTTACACTAGCACACATATTAATGCCAATGCCATGTCCCAGACATGGTCTTACACTGGCTCTTATAATGTGGCCGATGCCATGTCCTAGACATGGTCTTACACTAGCGCACATATCACCCAAATGTCATGGCATGGATATCCTGTAACACCCCATACCCGTATTCTATGCCGGGACGGAATACAAGGTGTTACCTAACTCAAACTTGTGTTTACTACCATTTCTGAGTCTCCAAGTCACGAACAAATTTAAAACTTTTTCAAACTTTCAAAACATCCTTAATAAGGGCCTACTAGGCTCCAAAAAGTCATTCGAAACCATTCAAAAAAAGATGCGGGTCTTTCCACAAACTCTGAAAAATGTTACTAGACACAGGGACACACGGTCGTGTGGGAGGGGCACCACGCCCGTGTGACCTTTTCGATACGGTCGTGCTATTGGCCCGTGTGGCTCACACAGCCTAAGCAATACAGGGACACGCTCGTGTCCCACACCCATGTGGAATTAAGTCTAAGATCACACCCACAGAGGTTTGCACACGGCCTGGCACACGCCCGTGTCCCTGGCCTGTGTCCTTCACACGGCCATGACACGCTCGTGTCTTAGCCCGTGTGCAAAAACCTGGACATTCTATTTCTGACGTCAGTAATTCTTAAGGGTTACACTGCCAAGGAACCTGCCCGTGTGCTAGGCCGTGCCCTTCCCACGGCTGAGACACACGGTTGTGTCTCTTCCCGTGCTTTTACTATCATGCATACTATTTTGCAAATTTTATGTGCAGGGGACACACGGCCGGACAACACGCCCATGGAGCTGGCCATGTGTGCCTACTCGTGTGGACAACATAAGGCTATTTACCAAGCCTCTTTGCCACCTTTACTTACACAACCTTCACAAAAGTAACCCAAAACCAAATACAAGACTATTTCATGCAACCAAATCAACCACAACAGACAACATTTCATTTGTGCAATTCACTCATCCATGAAAATAACATCATTTGCATATCTCAAAATGAATATTAGCCATCATTGGAGGCTTAATACAAAATGAAGGGGAATCACCCTTACCAACACATTTGGCCAATTTTTCAACGACTCAAAACATCAAAGTCTAGCCCTATACATGTCAATCTCAAAAATAAATAGTCTAACGATACCGAGTGCTTCGGCTGATAGTGTGATCCTTGCCTCTGACTTCCAATGATCTGCAAGCTAGTTAGGCGGCACTATAAAAAATGGAAAGGAGAGGGAGTAAGCATAAAGCTTAGTAAGTTGCACATAATGAATATACAACAACAATTTTACCATTCATCAACATGCTCATAACACAAAGGTGGGCATAAACATAACTTACTCATCACTATCCATATAGATCTCATAGCATATATCGAGCTCATACCTTATACATTTCAAATAGGTACCTGTACCACACACAACACAGTTATACCCTACTCATAGCTTAAACTGCGTCTCTCACTGTTGAACCGTTCGGAACTTTACCAGATATTTAATAAGCCTTAAACATGGGGTAGGGTGTCGATGCCATGTCCCAGACATGGTCTTACACTGGCTCATATCTCAATTCGATGCCAAGTCCCAGACATGGTCTTACACTGACTATCATTTCGTAGCCGATGCATGTCCCGGACACGTCTTACACTAGCTTATGTCTCGAGGCCAATGCCTGTCCTAGACATGTCTTCCACTAGCACTCATCTCAATGCCGATGACATGTCCCAGACACGATCTTACACTGGCTCTCTTAATATGGTCGATGCATGTCCTAGGCATGTCTTACACTAGCTCATAATAACCCGTATGTCATGGCATACATATCCCATTTATTTCCTAGGTTCAAACCGAAAATCTACTATCTCTATTATCATCATACTTTCTTAATCCCAAAATCAAGCATTTCATGCCATATTAATTCAAATATAATTCAACAAATACATTATCAATGTAGTTGTATTATTTACATACAACTTACCTCGGTTTTCAAAATATAGCGGCTAGACAGTTTAGTCGATTTGCTTGGCTTTCCCCTAGTCTAGGTTCAGATTCAGTATTTCTTGATCTATAAAATGCAAAATGCATTTATTTAGTCACTTTATCAACCTTGACACTCAACAATTCATGATTGGGCAAAATGACCATCTTGCCCTTAGACTTTTGCAAAATGACCATTTTACCCCTCGACCCGAAAATTGCTTTTCATCAAATTTTTTCGTATTTTAAGCTTAGCCGAACCCTTTTTTTTCTTATAGACACTCAAAAATCCCACTATTTCACATATTTAACATCTATTTTGTAACTTATGCAAAATAGTCCTTTTAGGTGTTTTCATGCTAACACCTTTCACAAAATTTGTTTATAACATACCCAGGACTTATTTCTTCCATAAAAACTCAGCAAACATCACAAATATTTTCATGGCAAAACCCTAAAATCTTAATCATTTTGCAAAATAGGACCCCCATTTGAAAGCTTATGCTTCAAGGGTCTCAAAAGTACAAAAATATTCAAGAAAAGCCATTAAAATCACTTACTTGTGAAGGCTTAAAGTTGCTGAAATTTTCAAGCTCTTAAAACCCCATTTCTTTGTTGAAAATTTTGGTCAAGAAGAAAGGATGGAGAAAAAGATGATAGCTAGGCTTTTTGGGCATTATTTTAATACACCTTATGTCATAAACATTACCTAATGTTGACTTTTCAACATTTCCATCCCCTATGGCCGGCCAAGCTATCACAATAGGGTCTAATTGCCCTTTAAAGACCCCCAATTAAAATCCCTAGCTATTTGACATAGCTATCAATTTAAGACTTTTGCACTTTATGCGATTTAGTCCTTTTTCGCAATTAAGCAAGAAACGCTAAAATTATTTCACCGAAGTTTCAATGCACTTATATAAACATATTATAAGTCTAAAATATTAATAAAATATTTTCTCTAACTTCGAATTAGTGGTCCCGAACCCACTGTTCTGATTAGGCCCAAAATCAGGCTATTACAATTCTGCTCCCCTTAGGGATTTTCGTCCCCGAAAATCTTACAAGTGAATAAATTCGATTATTGATATCTCATAGTCTCTTCGGGTTCCCACATGGCTTCTTCAACTCCATGTCTATGCCACAAAACTTTCACAAGTGCTATACTCTTATTCCTTAACTGTTTGACTTCACGAGCCAATATCTTGACCTGCTCTTCGCCATAAGTCATGTCCGGATGAATCTTAACCTCTTTTGGCGTAATCACATGCGAAGGGTCTGATCTATATCGGCATAGCATGGACACATGAAACACATTGTGAATCTTTTCCAATTCTGATGGCAAAGCCAATCGATATGCCACAGGCCCTACTCTCTCGGTGACCTCATAAGGTCCTATGAAACAAGGACTCAACTTGCCTCTTCTACCAAATCTGAAGACTTTCCTCCACGGGGATACTTTCAAAAACACTTGATCACCGACTTGAAATTCGATCTCTTTCCGTTTCAAATTTGTGTAGGATTTCTGTCTATCCGAAGCGGCCTTCAAACAGTCGCGAATCACTTTAACTTTCTCTTCGGTCTTTTTAATTAAATCAACCCTGTCAATCTAACTTTCTCTTATCTCAGTCCAATATAAGGGCATTCGACAACTTCGCCCATACAAAGCCTCACAAGGCACCATTTTCAGACTTGCCTGATAACTATTGTTGTAGGCGAATTCAACCAATGTTAAGTACCTTTCCCAACTACCTTGAAATTCAAGAACACAACACTGCAACATGTCTTTTAAAGTCTGAATCACTCTTTCAAACTGACCATCAGTTTGCGGGTGAAAAGCCGTGCTAAGACTCAACTTTGTTCCCAATGCCTCTTGAAATTTTCTCCAAAATCTCAAGGCAAATCTCGGGTCTCTATCTAAAATAATCGACAAAGGCACTTCATGAAGCCTCACAATCTCAGAAATGTACAAGTCGGCCAATCTCTCAAGGGAGTAGTGGGTATGCACTGGTATAAAATGTGCCAACTTTGTTAGCCTATCTACAATAACCCAAACAACATCCTTTTTCTTCGGGGTTACTGACAAACCTATCACGAAATCCATAGTAATCTGATCATGCTTCCACTCAGGGACCGTGGTAGGCTGAAGTAGACCCGAAGGCACTTGGTGTTCAGCCTTCACTTGCTGACACACAAGGCACTTGGAAACGAACTCTGAAATGTCTCTTTTCATTCCCAGCCACTAATACATTTTCTTCAGGTTGTACATTTTTACACTACCCGGGAGGATGGACAAACAACCACTATGTGCCTCTCGTAGAATCTTCTGAATAAGCTCACTGTCCTTGGGTACACAAACTCTATCCTTTAATATAATACCCCTGTAGGTACTAATTCAAAATTCTGATTCTACCCCCGACTCACATTGAATCCTCTTGGCTTGTAAATCCTTATCACCTTTCTGAGCTTCACGGATCTCTTGTAGAAACATCGCCCTAGCTCTCAACTCTGCTAAAACTGAATTATTATCTAACAAGGCTAGTTGGACGTCCATTGCTCTTAACACAAATAATGATTTTCTACTCAAGGCATCGGCGACCACGTTCGCCTTGCCCGGGTGATAATCAATCACTAACTCATAATCCTTTATCAATTCTAGCCATCTTCGTTGCCGTAAATTCAACTCTTTCTGAGTCATCAAATACTTAAGGCTCTTGTGATCGGTGAACACCTGACACTTCTCGCCATACAAATGGTGTCTCCAAATTTTCAACGCAAACATGATGGCGGCCAACTCTAAATCATGCGTCGGGTAGCTTTTCTCATGTGGCTTTAGCTGTCTCGAAGCGTAAGCTATAACCTTACCTTCTTGCATAAGCACGCACCCCAAACCATTCAAGGAGGTGTCGCTATATATCACAAACTCCTTGTCTGACTCTAGTTGCACTAAAACTGGGGCTTCGGTCAACAAAGCCTTTAATTTCTCGAAACTCTACTGGGACTTTTCTGTCCATTCAAACTTAACATCATTTTGCAGCAGTCTTGTCATCGGCGTAGCTATCATAGAGAATCCATTTACAAATCGTCTATAATATCCGACCAAACCCAAAAAGCTTCAAACTTCTATCACATTCCTCGGCGGTTTCCACTCAACAATAGATGAGACCTTACTTGGGTCAACTCTAATCCCATCACCTGACATAATATGTCTTAGAAATCTGACCTCTTTAAGCCAAAACTCACTTTTACTGAACTTGGCATAAAGCTGCTTATCTCTCAAAGTTTGTAGAACCGTTCTCAAATGCTTCGCGTGCTCACCCTCGTCGCGCGAGTAAATCAGTATGTCATCAATAAAGACCACCACAAACTTATCCAAGTACGACCGAAAAATGCAGTTCATCAAATCAATAAACACCATCGGGGCATTGGTCAAACCAAAGGGCATGACGAGGAACTCATAATGCCCATATCTCGTCTGAAACGCAGTCTTCGGTACATCTTGCTCCTTAACTGTTAACTGGTAATATCCTGAACTCAAGTCAATCTTGGAAAATACAGTGGCTCCCTTTAACTGATCAAACAGGTCATCGATCCTTGGCAAAGGATACTTGTTCTTCACTGTTACCTTGTTGAGGTGTCTATAGTCGATTCATAACCTCATCGACCCATCTTACTTTCTCACAAAAAGTACCGGAGCACCCCACGGTGAAAAACTCGGTCTCACAAAGCCCTTATCTGTTAACTCTTGCAATTGTACCTTCAACTCTTTCAATTCTGATGAAGCCATCCTATACGGAGCGATTGAGATAGGAGCTGTACCAGGGACCAACTCGATACCAAATTCAACTTCCCTCGTTGGAGGTAATCTGGGCAACTCCTCTGGAAACACATCTATAAACTCACAAACTACTGGTACCAATTCAATCTTCATCTTCGACACTTGAGTATTCCACACAAAAGCAATATATGCCTCATATCCTTTCCTCAAATATTTCTCAGCAGTCAAAGATAACATCATTACAGACAATTTATCTGACTCATCTAGTCCAACCTAAAGAACATTCCCATGTTCACATTTCAACTCAACAACTTTCCTCCCACAGTCTACTACAACACTATGGGTGGTCAACCAATCCATCCCAAGGATTACATCAAATTCATTAAACGACAATAACATCAAGTGAGCTGGAAAACAATGACCCCTAATCATCAAAGGACAATTTCTACACACTTGGTCAACAAGCACATGTCTGCCTAAAGGGTTGGACACTTTTATCACGAACTTAGTGGACTTTACTAGCATGTTCATACGAGATATCAATTCTATACAGATATAAGAGTGGGTGGACCCTGGGTCAATTAAAGCAACAACATACATATTATGAATAGAAAAGGTACCCGTGATCACGTCGGGAGACTCTGCCTCTTCGCGAGCACGAATAGCGTAGGTCCTTGCAGGCGCTCTACCGTCGGACCTCACTACAGCATCTCTTGGCGCTCCTCTGCTACTAGCCCCACTTCTAGGTTCTTTTGTGCTTTACCCCTCAATGGAGCACTACTCACTTTCACGTCTTGCTTTTTCTCTTTCTCATCAAATTCGGGATAGTCTTGAATGAAGTGGTCTAGTGACCCACACTTGAAGCACCCTCTTTCTTTACCTCGACACTCACCGAAATGACGCCTACCACATAGCAAACATTCTGGCCAATTAGGCCGAGCACTGCCGGCACTTGCAATAAAAGTGGTCTGGGCTCTAGAAGCCGTGTTTTGCTGGTTCTTATTTCTACTCGAGAACCCTATCGAAGTATCCGATCGGGTCGTGAACTCTGTTGATCTTTTAGATGAGGACTGACGTCATTTCCCCACCTGTCTCTTCTTTGAATCCTATGACTCAATAGCCGCTTTCCTTCTTTCTTTTATCAAGTCTTCTGCTTTGCATGCTCTCTCAACGAGCTCTACAAATTCTCTTATCTCTAAAATACCAACAAATACTCGGACATCTTCATTGAGGCCATCCTTGAACCTCTTACACATGGTGGCTTCTGTAGACACGCACTCCCATGCATACTTGCTGAGTTTCACAAACTCACATTCATATTCCGCTACTGTCATATGGCCTTACTTTAACTCTAGAAATTCCTTCCTCTTTTAATCTATGAACCTCTGGCTAATATACTTTTTTCGGAACTCTTCCTGGAAAAATTCCCATGTGATCCTCTCTCTCGGTACAATGGACATGAGAGTATTCCACCACTGGTAAGCCGAGTCTCGTAGGAGTGATACTGCACACTTCAGGCATTCCTCAGGCGTGCACGATAGTTTATCAAATACCTTAAGGGTATTTTCCAGCCAAAACTCTGCCCTCTCCGGGTCATCGCCTATATTAGCCCGGAATTCCTCGGCCCCTTGCTTCCAAATCTTGTCTATTAGAGGTTTCTCCCCCTAACCATATTTGCGCCTTGCGGAGCTACCAGGGCATACTGAGGAATAGGAGGAGGTGGGGGAGGTGGAGTGTTCGGATTCGAATGAACAAACTCTGCGTGCCAAGCATCCATCATTCAGAGATAGGCTTCTCTAGCCCCTCCGCCTTGGCCCATAGTCATGCGCTCACTCTCAACTGGTGAGGTCCCTTCAGTGGGAGCCGACGCATTACTCTCCATGTCATCCGCCGTGGCTCTATTAGGATCCATTTACTATATAAAAACATAATTTACAATCGTCAGGAGTCGTCACACTATCAATATACAATTATGGCATGTATAGCTAGACTCGTACTCATGGTAGGTTAGTCCTAGAACTGACTAAATAATAGCTCTGATACTATTAAATGTAATACTCCATACCTGTATTCTATGCCAGGATGGAATACGAGGCGTTACCTAACTCGAACTCGTGCTTACTACCATTTTTGAATCTCCAAGACACGAACAAATTTAAAACTTTCTCAAACTTTCAAAACATCCTTAATAAGGGCCTACGAGGCTCCAAATAGTCATTTAACACCATTTGAAAAAAAGATTCGGGTCTTTCCATAAACTCTGAAAAATGTTACTAGACATAAGGACACACACTCGTATGGGAGGGGCACCACGCCCGTGTGACCTTCTCGATATGGTTGTGCTATTGGCCCGTGTGGCTCACACGGCCTAAACAATACAGGGACACGCCTGTGTCCCACACCCGTGTGGAATTAAGTCTAAGATCACACCTAAAGGGGTTTTCACATGGCCTGGCACACGCCCGTGTCCCTGGCCCGTGTCCTTCACACGGCCATGACACGTCCGTGTGCAAAAACTTGGACATTCTGTTTTTGACATCAGCAATTCTTAAGGGTCACATGGCCAAGGCACCCACCCGTGTGCTAGGCCGTGCCCTTCCCACGGCTGAGATACACAACCATGTCTCTGCCCGTACGTTTACTATCATGCATACTGTTTTGCAAATTTTACGTGCAGGGGACACACGGCAGGACAACACGCCCATGGGGCTGGCCGTGTGTCACACACAGCCTGGACACACGCCCGTGTGCCTACCCATGTGGACAACATAAGGCTATTTACCAAGCCTCTTTGCCACCTTTACTTACACAACCTTTACAAAAGCAACCCAAAACCAAATACAAGACTATTTCATGCAACCAAATCAACCACAATAGACAACATTTTATTTGTGCAATTCACTCATCCATGAAAATAACATCATTTGCATATCTCAAAAATGAATATTAGCCATCATTGGAGGCTTAATACAAAATGAAGGGGAATCACCCATGCCAATACATTTGGCCAATTTTTCAACGACTTAAAACATCAAAGTCTAGCCCTATACATGCCAATCTAAAAAATAAATAGTCTAACGATACCGAGTGCTTCGGCTGATAGTGTGATCGTTGCCTCCAACTTCCGATGATCCTCAAACTAGTTAGGCGGCACTATAAAAAAATGGAAAGGAGAGGGAGTAAGCATAAAGCTTAGTAAGTTGCACATAAATGAATATACAACAACAATTTTACCATTCATCAACATGCTCATAACATAAATGTGGGCATAAACATAACTTACTCATCACTATCCATATAGATCTCATAGCATATATCGAGCTCATACCTCATACATTTCAAATAGGTACTTGTACCACTCACAACACAGTTATACCCTACTCATAGCTTAAATTGCGTCTCTCACCGTTGAACCATTTGAAACTTTACCGGATATTCGATAAGCCTCAAACATGGGGTAGGGTGCCGATGCCATGTCCCATACATGGTCTTATATTGGCTCATATCTCAAGTCGATGCCATGTCCCAGACATGGTCTTACACTGACTATCATTTTGTAGCCGATGCATGTCCCAGACATGTCTTACACTAGGTTATGTCTCGAAGCCAATGTATGTCCCAGACATGTCTTACACTAGCACTCGTCTCAATGCCGATGCCATGTCCCAAACACGATCTTACACTGGCTCTCTTAATGTGGTCGATGCATGTCCCAGACATGTCTTACACTAGCTCACAATAACCCATATGTCATGGCATGCATATCCGATTTATTTCCTAGGTTCAAATCGAAAATCTACTATATCTATTATCATCATACTTTTTCAATCCAAAAATCAAGCATTTCATGCCATATTAATTCAAATATAATTCAACATATACATAAGCAATGTAGTTGTATTATTTACATACAACTTACCTCGGTTTTCAAAATGTAGTGACTAGACGGTTTAGTCGATTTGCTTGGCTTTCCCCTAGTCTAGGTTCAGATTCGGTATTTCTTGATCTATAAAATACAAAATTCATTTATTTAGTCATTTTATCAACCTCAGCACTCAACAATTCATGATTGGGCAAAATGACCATTTTGCCCTTACACTTTTGCACAATGACCATTTTACCCCTCATCCCGAAAATAGCTTTTCATCAAATTTTTTCGTATTTTAAGCTTAGCCAAACCCTTTTTGTTCTTATAGCATCTCAAAAATCCCACTATTTCACATATGTAACATCTATTTTTATAACTTATGCAAAATAGTCCTTTTAGGTGTTTTCATGTTAACACCTTTCACAAAAGTTGTTTATAACATACCCAAGACTTATTTATTCTATAAAAACTCAGCAAACATCACAAATCTTTTCATGGCAAAACCCTAAAATCTTAATCATTTTTCAAAATAGGACCGCCATTTGAAAGCTCATGCTTCAAGGGTCTCAAAAGTACAAAAATATTCAAGAAAAACCATTAAAATCACTTGTGAAGGCTTAAAGTTGCTGAAATTTTCAACCTCTTAAAACCCCATTTCTTTGTTGAAAATTTTGGTCAAGAAGAAAGGATGGAGAAAATGATGATAGCTAGGCTTTTTGGGCATCGTTTTAATACACCTTATGTCATCAACATTACCTAATGTTGACTTTTCAACATTTCCATCCCCCATGGCCGACCAAGCTATCATAATAGGGTCTAATTGCCCTTTAAAGACCCCCAATTAAAATCCCTAGCTATTTGACACCTTTAGCTATCAATTTAAGACTTTTGCACTTTATGCAGTTTCGTCCTTTTTCGCAATTAAGCAAGCAAACGCTAAAATTATTTCACCAAATTTTTCATGCACTAATATAAACATATTATAAGTCTAAAATATTAATAAAATATTTTCTCTAACTTCGAATTAGTGGTCCCGAACCAACTATTCCGATTGGGCCCAAAATCGGGCTGTTACATATCTAATCTATTCCTAGGCCGGGAATTTACCACATTAATTTCATCACGCATTATTCCTAATCATATTCAACCATATTATGTAAAATCGATCATTCAACACATAATAGTGATAAAGTTGACTTACTTACGTACAACTTAAATTGGTATACAAAAAGTGGGCGACTAGTTGGATTTAATCTACTTGTTTGGCCTTCCCCCGGTCTAGGTCTGAGTTTCGTATTTCTTGACTAAAATGATAACAATTCACTAATTTAATCATCATATTAATCAATGCATTTCGTAATTCATATCTTGGCAAAATGACCATTTTGCCCCTAGACTTTCACAAAATTACTATTTTACCCCTAGGCTCGTAAATCAATCATTAATGAATTTTCTCACTACCCAAGCCTAGCTGAATTCTTTTTATACTAGAAGCAACCCACAATTTCCATTATTTCACACATTTACCACATAATTTATAACTTATGCAAAATGGTCCTTAGTTTGGGTTTCCATGAAAACTACTTCACAAAAGTTGTTTGTTTAAGTACCAATATTCATTTTCTTCCATAAAAATTCAGCAAAAAACATGAATACTCTCATGGAAAAACCTTAAACCCTCAACCATTTTGCAAAATAGTCCTCTCATTAGTTAGCTTATGCTACAAGGGTCCCAAAAGTACAAAAATTATCAAGAAAAGTCATCAAAATCACTTACTTATGAGAGAACTTAATGGCTGAAAATTTCAAGCTTTCAAGACCCCTTCCTTACTGAAAATTTCGGTGGAGAAGAGAAGAAGAGAAAAAAGATGATAGCTTTTTCCTTATTTTATTTTATTTTAGTCAAATTGGTCACCAAATTTCACCAAATTTTGACCTTTTTCATTTTCTTGTCCCTATGGCCGGCCATGTCATTAATAAAGGCCTATTTGATCTTTAAAGACCCTTAATTTTTGTTCTCTAGCTATCTAACACCTTTAGCTAATGAAATAATACTTTTGTTCCTTATGCAATTTAGTCCTTTTTCGTAATTGAGCATGCAATCGCTAAAATTATTTCACCAAAATTTTCATGTACTCATATAAACATGATATAACATATAAAATAATATAAAAATAATTTTTTTTGACCTTGGTTAGTGGTTCCGAAACCATTGTTCTGACTAAGCCTAAAATTAGGCTGTTACAATTTTTCCTCTTAGGGATTTTCGTCCCCAAAAATCTTACTAGTGGAAAGGTTAGGGTATTGATCTCTCATAGTCTCCTCGGGTTCCCATGTGGCCTCTTCAACCCCATGTTGTTGCCACAGTATTTTCATGAGTGAAATACTTTTATCTCTCAATTGCTTGATCTCTGGGCTAAAATCTTAACCGGTTCTTCACCATAAGTCATGTCTGATCGAATCTCAGCCTCTGTTGGCGAAAGAAAGTGCGAAGGGTTAGAACGGTAACGGCGCAACATCGACACATGGAAAACATTGTGGATCTTCTCTAACTTGGACGACAAGGCTAACCGATAAGCTACCAGTCCAATTTTCTCAGTCACCTCATAAGGTCCAATAAAGCGTGGACTTAATTTTCCTTTCTTACCGAATCTGAGGACTTTCTTCCATGGGGATACTTTCACAAACACCTTATCACCGACTTGAAACTCAATTTCTTTTCGTTTCAAATCCGCGTAGGATTTCTGTCTATTCGAAGCGGCCTTCAAGCATTCATGAATCACTTCACTTTCTCTTCGGTCTCTTTGACTAAGTCAACCCCGTGAATCTAATTCTCTCTAAGTTTAGTCCAATATAAGGGCATTCGGCACTTACGCCCTGTACAAAACCTCATAATGCATCATTTTCAAACTCGACTAATAGCTATTGTTGTAAGCAAACTCTACTAGTGGTAAATATTTTTCCTAACTGCCTTGGAATTCTAGGACACAACACTGCAACATGTCTTCAAAAATCTGAATTACTCTCTCCGACTGACCGTCGGTTTGCGGATGGAAAGCCGTGCTAAAATTCAAATTTGTCCCCAAAGCTTCTTGTAACTTTTTCCAAAACCTCGAAGTAAACCTCAGATCTCTATCCGAAAGAATCGACAAAGGTACTCTATGAAGTCTCACAATATCAAAAATATATAACTCGGCTAGCTTATCGAGTGAGTAGTTGGTACGCACTGGAACAAAGTGAGCTGTTTTCGTTAGTCGATCAACTATGACCCAAACAACATCTTTCTTTCTGGGTGACAACGACAATCCCGTCACAAAATCTATGGTAATTCGATCTCATTTCCATTCGGTAACCATCACAAGCTGAAGTAAACCCGAAGGTACTTGGTGCTCGGCTTTCACTTGTTGACAAATTAAACATTTCGACACAAACTCTGATATGTCTCTTTTCATGCCCAGGCGCCAATACAATCTCTTCAAGTCATTATACATCTTAGTACTACCCGGATGGACTGACATACAACTACTATGTGCCTTGTGAAGAATTTTCCCAATAAGCTCATCATCTCTAGGTACACAGACCCTATTTCGGAACATCAAACAACCGTTGGTACTAATTTGAAAATCCGATTTGTCAATTATCTCACACTGAGTCATCTTGGCTTATAAATCTTTATCACTCTTCCGAGCTTTACAAATCTCTTGAAGAAACATAGGTCTAGCTCTCAACTCTACTAGAATCGAACCATCCTCAATTACAGACAACTGCGTATTCATAGCTCTCAATGAAAACAATGACTTCCTACTTAATGCACTACATTGGCCTTTCCCGGGTGATAGTCAATTACTAACTCGTAATCTTTAATCAACTCCAGCCACATTCGTTGCCGTAGATTCAAATCCTTTTGAGTCATCAAGTATTTTAGGTTTTTTATGGCCAATGAATACCCGGTATTTCTCGCCATACAAATGGTGTCTCCAAATCTTCAGTGCGAACAATATGGTTGCTAACACTAAATCGTGAGTCAGATAATTTTTCTCATGCGGCTTCAGTTGTCTCGAGGCATATGCTATCACTTTGCCTTGTTGCATGAGCACGCATCCTAATCCATTTAAGGATACATCGCTATACACTACGAATTCTTTTCTCGATTCTGGTTGCACTAAAATTGGGGCTTCAGTCAACAATGCCTTAAGTTTCTCGAAACTCAGTTAGCATTTTTCTGTCCACTCGTACTTGACATCCTTTTGTAGCAACCTTGTCATCGGAGTAGCAATCATGGAAAATCCTTTAACAAATCTTCTATAGTAACCTGCTAAGCCTAGGAAGCTTCTAATCTTTAATACATTCCTCGGTGGTTTCCACTCAACAATAGCCGATATCGTACTCGGGTCAACTCTAATCCTATCACCCGACACGATGTGTCCTAAGAACCTGACCTCTCGAAGCCAAAACTCGCTTTTACTAAACTTGGCATACAACTGTTTATCTCTTAAAGTCTGCAAAACAGTTCTCAAATGCTCTACATGATCACTCTCATCACGAGAATAAATTAATATATCATTAATAAAAACCACAACAAATTTATCCAAGTATGGCTAGAAAATACAGTTCATTAACTCTATAAACACAGCGGGAGCATTTGTTAAGCCATGACAAGGAACTCGTAGTGCCCATATCTCGTCCAAAACACAATTTTGGTACATTTTTCTCCTTAACTCTTAGCTGGTAATAACCGGACCGTAAGTCTATCTTAGAAAATACAGTGGCTCCCTTTAATTGATCAAAAAAATCGTCGATCCTTGGTAAGGGATACTTGTTCTTCACCGTCACCTTGTTGAGCTGTCTGTAGTCTATACATAACCTCATCGACCCATCTTTCTTTTTCACAAAAAGTATTGGAGCACCGCACGAGGAATAGCTCGGTCTTGCAAAACCCTTGTTCATTAAATCTTGTAACTGTACTTTTAACTCCTTTAATTTCGTTGCAGCCATCCTATACGGAGCAATCGAGATAGGTTCCGTACTAGGGACTAACTCGATACCAAACTCAACTTCCCTAGTTGGAGGTAATCCGAGAAATTCTTCCGGAAACACATCTGGGTACTCACATACCATTGGCACTGATTCAATCTTTACTGCCGACTCTTGGGTATTCAACACAATTGCAAGATAGGACTCATACCCTTTTCTCATATATTTTTCAACAGTCGTAGAAGAAATCAGTATCGGTAAGCTGTCCGATTCACCTGATTCAACCCAAATAATATCCCCATTTTCACATCTCAATTCAATAAACTTACTACCACAGTTTACTAACACGTTATGAACAGTCAGCCAATCCATGCCAAGAATTAGGTCAAATTCATCAAACGGTAGTAGCATGAGGTAGCCGGAAAATAGTGGCCCTTAATCATTAAAGGACAGTTTCTACACATTGTCAACTATTACATGTTTGCCTAATGAGTTTGACAGTTTTACCACAAATTTAGTAAACTCCACTAGTATATTCGTACTAGGTACCAATTTCATACAAATAAAAGAATGGGTAGGCCCCGGGTCAATCAAAGCAACCACAGATACATCATAGATAGAAAAGGTACACGTAATCACATTGGGAGATGCAACATCTTCGTAGACGTGAATGGTGTATGTACTCTACCCTCAGACCTCACAGTAGAATCTCTAGGCAAACCTCTGTTGCAAACCCCACTCCCAGGGTTCTTCTGTAGTCTACCCTTCGAGGGAGCATTACTCGCTCTCACATCTTCCTTTGTGTCTTTCTCCTCTATCTCAGGACAATTTTGAATAAAGTGGTCTAGTGAACCACACTTGAAGCAACCTTTATCATTACCTCGGCACTCATCAAAGTGTTGTCTGCCACGCTGCAAACACTCCAGTCTACTCAGTCGAGCACTACCAACGCTCGTAATGGAAGTAGTCTCAGCTTTAGACGCCGTATACTGCTTATTCTTGTTTCTACTCGAGAATCCTATCGACGCATTTGTTTGAGTAGGAAACTCCCTCGATTTCTTGGATGAAGTCTGAAATGATCTTTCCATTTGTATTTTCTTTGAGTCATGTGACTCAATGTCAGCTTTCCTATTCTCTTTGGCCAATTCTTCGGTCTTACATGCTCTCTCAACAAGTACTACAAATTCTCTTAACTCTAAAATGCCAACCAACAACCTGATGCCTTCATTCAAACCATCTTCAAACCTCTTGCATATAGTGGCTTCGGTAGATACACACTACCTAGCGTATTTGCTGAGTCTCACAAACTCACACTCATACTCTGTCATCGTCATTCGGCCTTGCTTCAATTTTAGAAATTCTTTCCTTTTCTGGTCTATAAATCTCTGACTAATATACTTCTTTCAGAATTTCTCCTAGAAAAAATCCCATGTAATCCTTTCTCTTGGTACAACGGACATAAGGGTATTCCACCATTAGTAGGTCGAGTCTCGTAGGAGTGACACTACACACTTCATGCACTCCTCAGAGGTGCAAGACAATTCATCAAATACCCTAATGGTATTTTCCAACCAAAACTCTTCTCTCTCTGGGTCATCATCAATTTTAATCTGAAATTCCTCGGCCTCGTGCTTACGAATTCTGTCTACCGGTGGATTTTCTCTCCTAACCATTTCTACTCTTTGGGGAAACATATGGGCAGGCTAAGGAATCGGAGGGGGTGGGGGAGGCAGAGTGTTCGGATTTGCATGAACGAACTCCGAGTACCAAGCATCAATCATATGGAGGTAGGCTTCTCTAGCCCTTCAACCCTGACTCAATGTTATGAGCCCACTTTCGACTGGCATGGTCGCTTCAGTGGGAGCCGGTGCATTACTTTCCACATCATCCACCATAACTCTGTCAGGATCCATTTACTATATGAAAACATAATTTTAATTTGTAAAGTGTCGTCACACTATCATAATATATTTTTGGCATGTATAGCTAGACTCGTACTCATGCTAGGTTAGCCCGAGAATCGACTAAACCATAGCTCTGATACCACTAAATGTAACGCCCCTTACTTGAGTTCAACGTCAGAACAGGATACGAGGTGTTACCATATTTAAACACATGCTCACAAACATTTCTGTGCCATAAATTTTTGTCTAAAGTAAAACTTTTTAAAAATTGAACATAAAGTCCCTAATATGAGCTCATGAGCACAAAACACGCTTCCAAAAAAAAGATTTGGGACTTAACTAAGCACTTTAAAAAACTTTGAAAAATTTCAAGGTAAACAGGGCACACGCCCGTGTGAAAGAGTGACACACCGGTGTGTCGTCTTAACATGATCATGCTGAAAGCCCGTGTAGTTCACACGGCCTGGGCATATCTAGACATGCCCGTGTCCCTAACCCTTATGGATTTATTTTTTTGATTCTTACCTACAGGGGTTTTTACACGGCCTAGCACATGCCCAAGTCCATGGCCCGTGTCCCTCACACGGCCATGACACACCCGTTTCTCAGCCCGTGTACAAAAACCTTAACATTCTGTTTCTGACGTCATCAACCAATTAAGGGACACGGCCAAGGCACACACCCGTGTGTTAGGCCGTATCCTCCACACGGTTGAGACACACGGCCATGTCTCTGCTCGTGTGTCTACTACCATGCATACTGACTTGTAAAATTGAGGTGTAGGGGACACACGGCCAGACTACACACCTGTGGGGTAGACTGTGTGTCACACACGGTCTACACACATGCCTGTGTGTCTGCCCATGTGGACAAAAACAAGGCTATTTACCAAGCCTTTTTGCCACCCTTACTTGCACCAACCTACACAATATTAACCAAAACCAATCCAAGCATAACACATATAACCAAAACAACCACAACCATGAGAAATTTACATCAAATGCATTTAATGGTAATCAATATTAGCCAACATTAATGGCCTATACAAAATGAATATCACATCCATCATATGAGCAAACTCTTGTGGTCAAACTAACAAGACACTAAATAAAAGATTGAAGTCCCTATACATGCCAAAACCAAAATATTAAACTAGCTATACCAAAGCTTCAGGTGATAGTGTGATCGATGCCTCTGATGTCCTTTGATCCTTGATACTAGCTTTGCGGCACTATAAGAAAATGGAAAGGATAGAGAGTAGGCATAAAGCTTAGTAAGTTGCATATAAATAAGTAACAACATCAATCATGCATATTATAAATCAACATAACATTCTTGAGTGAACAAAGGTAAATATCACTACATGCTTATATATCACAAGTGTAAGCCAAAGATTACATTATAGTCCTAAAATCATTTCATCGCTAGAACTTACTCATGTCATTCATACTATGAAGGCAACATAACTAGACTCATATCTCAGGAGTTTCGAATAAGAACCTGTATCACTCACAACATGATTATATCATTCCATATAATCATCATAAGATTTAAAATAACCTGTGAAACCATTTGGAATACTAAAGGATATCTGACAAGCTTTACACAAGAGGGTGAACTGTCGATGCCATGTTCCAAACATTGTTTTACATTGGCTCACATGTTGAGGCCGATGCCACGTCCCAAACATGGTCTTACACTAGCGCACATATTATTGCTGATGCCATGTCCCAGACATGGTCTTACACTGGCTCTCATAATGTGGCCGATGCCATGTCCCAGACATGGTCTTACACTAGCACACATATCACCCAAATGTCATGGCATGGATATCCAATCTATTCCTAGGCTCAACCAGGAATTTACCACATTAGTTTCATCACGCATTATTCATAATCATATTCAACCATATTATGCAAAATCGATCATTCAACACATAATAGCAATAAAGTTGACTTACTTATGTACAATTTACCTCGGTATACAAAAAGTGGGCAACTAGTTGGATTTAATCTAGTTGTTTGGCCTTCCTCCAGTCTAGGTCTAGATTTCATATTTCTTGATCTAAAATGATAAAAATTCACTAATTTAATCATCATATTAATCAATGCATTTCATAATTCATATTTTGGCAAAATAACCATTTTGCCCCTAGACCTTATCTTTATCGAATTTTCTCACTACCCAAGCCTAGCCAAATTCTTTTTATACTAGAAGCAGCCCATAATTCCCATTATTTCACACATTTACCACATAATTTATAACTTATGCAAAATGGTCCTTAGTTTGGGTTTCCATGAAAATTACTTCACAAAAGTTGTTTCTTTAAGTACCAAGATTCATTTTCTTCCATAAAAATTTAGCAAACAACATGAATATTCTCATGGAAAAACCCTAGACCCTCAACCATTTTGGAAAATAGTCCCCTTATTAGTTAGCTTATGCTATAAGGGTCCCAAAAGTACAAAAATTATCAAGAAAAGTCATCAAAATCACTTACTTATGAGAGAACTTAATGGCTGAAAATTTCAAGCTTTTAAGACCCCTTCCTTGCTAAAAATTTTGGTGGAGAAGAGAAGAAGAGAAAAAAGATGATAGCTTTTTCCTTATTTTATTTTATTCTAGTGAAATTGGTCACCAAATTTCACCTAATTTTGACCTTTTTCATTTTCTTGTCCCTATGGCCGACCATGCCATTAATAAAGGCCTATTTGCTCTTTAAAGACCCTTAATTTTGGTTCTCTAACTATCTGACACCTTTACCTAATGAACTAAAACTTTTGCCCCTTATGCGATTTAGTCGTTTTTCGTAATTGAGCATGCAATCGCTAAAATTATTTCACCAAAATTTTCATGTACTCATATAAACATGCTATAACACATAAAATAATATAATTTTTTTTACCTCGGGTTAGTGGTTCCGAAACCACTATTCTGACTAAGCCCAAAATCGGGCTGTTACAACATTGGTATGAATTATGAATATTGTTTGAATTCATGATGTGGAAAGTATATGTATATGGAAATTTGGTTGTTATTAAGCCCATACATGTTTCTTGATGTTTACATTAGATAGTATGACTTAGAAACGAACTATTACCCGTATGTACATGAAGTACATGGAAATGACATTACTTGATATAATGATGCATGAATTAGTTGTTACATGAATGTTGATCATGCTTGATGACTTTGTTCATCCATGATTAAGGACTATTATATGTGATTACTTGGCTAACATGATGAGGATATGTGTTTAGGGCTTGTGATAAAATTGGTTGATAGTGCCTTGCATGTTTATTTTGAACATAATTATATGGTAAGTTATTTACCATGTTGTACAAACTTTCTAAGCATTTCATGCTTACTCAATTTTATTTTCCCTTGTTCTATAGTAATTCGGAAGCTCGTTGAATTGTAAGCATTGGTGGAGATCACTCACACTATCTATCGGCCCATCTTGATATATATGGTAAATTAATTATGGTTATAATGGCATGTATAGGTTAATTAGCCAATGTTGGCATATAAATGTTTGGGTTATAACTAGCCATTAGAATGGCTTGTGATGAACATGTTTTGATATGAATAAATGAGGCTATAACATGTTTGGTGTGTGCTTTAATGATTGATTGATAGAAATCATGTTGGCATATTGAAAATTTATTTTAACATATTTGATAAAATATGCATATATGTGAATTCGATAAGTTAAGTAAGTTTGTAAATTTAATTACATGATGGTAAAGTGTCATTTGAGGTGTTTAAGAGCATATTAGTTGTAACAGCCCGATTTTGGGCCTAGTCAAAATAGTGGTTTCGGGACCACAAATTTGATGAGGAAAAAATTATTTTTATTATATTTTTATGGTCTACGATTTCACGGAATGATTTCGTAAAAATTTCGCTCGAAAAGTTCGACGTTTGGGCACTCAATTTAGTCAAAAGGACTAAATTGTAAAAAAGTGCAAAACTTGAGTTCTAGAAGCTAGAGGTGTTTAATCGCTATGAAATTTTAAATTGGAGGTACTTAAATGGTAATTAGTCCATTGGTTAATTTGTTGGACAAAAATGGACATGAAATAGGTGAAATATAATATTTTTAAGTTAAGGGCATTTTGGTCATTTAGTAATTAAAATGAATTTTTGTCCATCTTCAACCCCATGGCTGAATTTCACAAGGGGAAACCATGACTAGGTTTTTTCAAGCTTTCAAGTTCGATTGTAAGTCTGTTCTAGCCCCGTTTTTAATGATTTTCATGTTTTTGAAATTCTTGTAACAAGATCTATCTATTTCTACCTCTAATTTAAAATATAGTTAAAGTCTAAGGTTTTGACCCATGATGGATATGTGTGTATTTTTGTGTTTAATGGTAGAAAATGCATGTTTATGGTTAGAGAAACGACTTTTACTAAGTGATTTTCGATGAAAATGCCTAAAAGGCCTAATTTGTAAAAGTTATAAAATATGTCATAAAAGTGTGATTTAATGAAAAATGTGGATTGTTATAAGTATAAAAGAGGTTCAACTAGGCTTGGGAATTGAAGGAATTGAATAAATTTCATTTTTCGAGCTTAGAGGCAAAAATGTAAATATGTCAAACTTTAGGGGCAAAAACATAATTTTTTTATAATATGATTTTTCTTGATATTATAGATCAAGAAAAATGAGATTCGGGCCTAGAACGAGGGAAAAACAAGTATTTAATGGTTAGGTCCTTTTCACCATTTTTGGTATCAAGGTAAGTTTGTATGTGAATAATGCAATGCTATATTTATGTTTTAAATTGCTTTAATATTATATGTTTTATATGATTGATATTATGAGCAAGTTCGATAATGCCAAGATAATGAAGAAGTCCCGGTTGAACCTTAGGAATAAATAGGATACAAATGTCATGGCATTAGGGTTATGTGTGATTTTGTGTAAGACCATATCTGGGATATGGCATCGATATGTGATTTCGTGTAAGACCATGTCTGGGACATGGCATCGATATGAGACATCGTGTAAGGCCATAGCTGGGCTATCGGCATCGATATGTGATCCCATGTAAGACCATATTTGGGATATGGCATTGGCATCTTACTATGTGTATGAGGTTTCCCGGGTATCCTTTAGTATTCCAAGTGGTTCAACGGGTAATTCAAAGATTATGTCAAATATGTGAAAAGATATGACTGTGTTACGAGTTCGTACAGGTATATACGTAAAGGTTATAAGCATTGGCTTCATGATATTATGAGTTCATGATCACTATGAAAGTGACCTTAAGTTAATCTTGTGACTAAGTATTTATGTTGATGATGTGTAAATTCATGGTAAATTCAGTTGAGAATCATGTGTTAGGCTTTTGAGCTATATCAAATTGAGAGATAAGATGTTTAGTTCACTTGATTTGTGATTCATTTGATATGTGTAAAAAATGAAAGATTTGCATAATTTCCTATTAAAATGGTTATGAAAGTATGTGAAGTTAAGAGTTTAAATCATTGAAAGATGTTAAGCTTTGGGCTTGAAAATATGAATACGCATAATTAATGTGCATGTTACTATGAGGCTTGAAATGATTTGTTAATGATTATTATGGTATGTTATATTGGGGAGGTTATGATCATTTGAAAAATGTTAAGAATGTATTAAATTATGCTTATAAATTGAAGGGGGTAAGCATTGTGATTGAGTAAGTTATGCCTATGAAGATTTAATGACGTAAGCATTGTGATTGAGTAAGTTATGCCTATGAAGATTTAATGACGTTTATGTTATGTTATGTTATGTTTGTTGTATGAAAAATGTATGCCTATTGTTGCTTATTATTTGCATACGAACTTACTAAGCTTTGTAGCTTACTCCCCTTCCTTTCCCATATCTTATAGGGTTGTATGCTAGCTCGAGTTGGAGATTATCGGAGATGCTATCACACTATCAAGCTATCATGTTGGGTAAATGAACGCAAACCCTTGAGTCTATGGCATGTATAGGGACTTAGTCATTTTTGTGTATGTGTCATTATGATATGGCCAAATGTATTGGCTTGTAATGATTAAGGATTTGATTTGGTATGTAGCCACATAAATTGGCTTATATTGGCTAATGAGTTGGAAGCATATTAATTACTCATATGCCTATACCAATGTCATTGTGTGATATGGGTATAATGGTATGTTAATGAAATTAGACTAGATGATACATGTGGGAAGTTGTTATGTTGAAGGTGATTGGGTATGTGTGGACTTGATAAAGTATGATGCTATGAGCATGTATATGAAGGTAAGGAAATGATATGTTTAAGTCTTTATTGTTGATGTATAGGTTAAATTGGCCAATGAATGGCATGTAAATATTCGATAATGACTAGCTATTGGAATGGCTAGTTATGGATATGCTTTGGTGTTTTGTATGTCTAAATGAAAGTTAATATAAAGAAATCATGAAATAGTAAAATTAGTATTAAAACAGTTTTGGACAGCAGCAGTAGTATAACTTTGAAAAATCATCAAAAATTTTGGAAATCAAATTAGAGGTTGAATAAAATATGAAATTAAAGCCTATTGATTCTAGTTTTACATAGAAGAAACAATGTAAGCAAAAGAATTTCATTCTATGAGGTATTTGAATTTTTGTGAGAAAAGGTCAGAATGATTTCGGGTTCCCCTGTTTTGAATTTGGAAAATAATTAAAAATTGTATAAAAATACTTGGGTGTTAAAATTTATATTTTTAAATTCTTAATAAGTCTATTTTCAAGAGAAACAAATAGGAACATCATTCGAATCCCGTACTAAGAGATAATTAATTTTTTAGTGAAGAAAGATCGAAACTATCAAACAGCAGAACAAGGATGAATTTGAAGAATTAACTGTACTTATAGACTAAACCATAAATTCTGAAAATTTTATGGATGAAAGATATTTGAGTCTAGTTTTGTAAAAATCAAGCAGATCTTAATTTAGAATTCTGTAGCTCAAGATATAAATAATTTAGTGACTATGACTCAAGTGGACAGTTTTGTTATGAATAGTAAATAATTGTTTTGATATGTTTAAGCCTTGATTATGGTTGTGTTGGTAGCTTAATTGTGCCATGTTAAGTGCCATTGCAAGTGTGTATGTTAGTGTGCAAATGAGGGTGGCAAATGGCTTGGTAAATAGCCATTTTCTTGGCCACACGGGTAGAGACACGGTTGTATGTCTCAACCATGTGAAGGACACGACCTCGGGACACGGGCGTGTGACTTGGCTGTGTGACCTCAAATTGTGTATGATGTCATAAATAGAGAGTTACATGGGCTGAAGACATGGGCGTGTGTGACCGCACAGCCTACCCACAGGGGCGTGTCTCAAGCCACATGGGCATGTGACCTCTATTTTGATGAAATTTTTTTTGAGTTTTCCAAAATTTTTGATTTAGTCCTGAACCACTTTCGATGCATGTTTTGGGCCTCGTGGGCTCGTATAAGGGACGATATGAATGTGTATGAATGATTTTAAATTGAATGAAATTTTATGGCCCAATTTTGTATGATTGGTTATGTTTAAGTTCGGTAATGCCTCGTACCCTGTCCCCGCGTTGAAAACGGGTAATGGGTGTTACATTAGTTGTATATGATGATATGTCATGCAAGAGACTTGATTTTGACTTGAATTAATTGTTTTAAAATGGCTTGTAAATATGTTTAAGTACTGGTGTAAGAGGAAGACCAATTGGGTGAGAAATGTGGCTTGGAAAATAGCCTATTTTTGTCCACACGGGCAAAGACATAGGCATGTGTCTCAGCTGTGTGTGACACACGGCCCAGAACATAGGTGTGTGATCTGGCTGTGTGTGCCATGCATCTTTAAAATGTCAAAACAAAATGCTTAGAATTGATCACACGGCCTAGCACACGGGCATGTAGATTGGCCGTGTGACCTTTGCACCCATACACGACCTAGCACACGAGCATGTGGATTGGCCGTGTGACCTAAGTCAGAGAGTTACACGGTCTGAGACACGGGTGTGTCCCTGGCCGTGTTAGCCACACGGCCTGACCACATGAGCGTGTGACCCCTGCATCTAGGAAAAATTTTGAGATTTTGTGAAAAATTTTCTGAGTACTCGGTTTAGTCTTGACACGTTCCTAATGCATGTTTTGGACCTCGAGGGTTCATATAAAGGACTTTATGACTGATTTCAGACATGAATATTGTATGATGTAGAATATCTATTTATTTAATATGCAAGCTCTTGTAATACTCCGTAACCCTGTCCCAGTGACAGTTTCGAGTTAGGGGTGTAACAATAAAGTAAGAAAACCATCCTCTCTAGACGCATTGGTTGGGCCTATATCTTTTAGCTCTGCTGATAACTCTTGAAAAAAGTTATCTTTCGAACCTCTAAGCTTGATTAAATGCCTGCATTGAAGTAGATATATTTTTATTTTTAGGTTATTTTTAGAACATTGCATAATAATGCTTAGATTGTACCTTAAATGTTATTTCATGTTACTTTTACTGTTGGGAAGAAGGGAATTGGTTGTTGTATGTAGCAGGTGTAGGAAGGATGAAAAAGCAGGAAGAGAATGAAGGAAGTGAGATATTGCCATGGCAAAAGGTTGGATGGATTACCAAAACAAATACCAAGCAATTTTAGAAAAATGCTAATGCAACACTCAGTCCTTGTCACTGTCAGCCAGCTGGACGTATACTAGATAAATCCACCTGAAAATGAGGGAGAAAAGTGTGTGCTGAGAGAGGGGACCTACCCTATAAAAGAGGAAAGAGGAAAGAATATAAGGAGGGATTTTTACACGAGGATTTTGGAGGGCGATTTGGGAGAACAATTTTCGATCTGAAAAAACTCGTGTGAAAAATTCCATAGAATAAGGAGAGGGTAGCAACTTAAGAGAAAAAAAGTAGAAATGCAAGAAAAGGGACGAGTAATCAGCCTTAGGCTCTGCACAAATCAGCAGCGTCGAAGTGAAAGTTGGAGTGGCAAAAGCTTTTTGTAGTTTTACCTTCATTCTATTAATTGATTTTTGTGATTTCTAAACTGTTAATGATGATGTTGAATGTTATTTTGATTTTGGATTTTAAATCCCAACCCATGACCTAATTTCATTTAGGTTGGAATTACTGGATCTATCTTGATACTTTTAATGATCATGGAGATATTTTGAGTAGATCTACTATTTTATTCAGTTTGGATTATTTTAAATATATGCATGGAAGCTCTAGACATAGATGAATGCATGGTATATCCTTAGACTTGATTTAATTCTGAAATGGTTAAATAAGTTGGATCATAATCGAATGATACGAGCAAATACTCGTAGCACTCTAGACATAGAGTTGTGATTTGTACAGAGTCAGGAAGAACATTGTTAGGTATTGTTCTTATGACTTGTAGACATACAAAGACTTAGAATGATAGCTTAAATTCTAGCTCTCAAAAGAAGCAGAATGCAGTAGTTATACTCTGAGCAATAATTTTGGTCAAGATTTTGCCATGACATTATTATTTTATTAAGATATAATCCAAGTGATTCCAACCTTCCCATTCAACAACATTAATCCTCTCAACTTTGTCTCAAAGAATTGCCACAACATTTTATTCTTTATTTGATCTTTTTTAAAATTTCATACATTAATACCTCACTTCAAATCATTATTCTGTTTACTTTGCCACAAGCCTAATTAGTATAGTTTATAGCAAGCACTCTACCATATTTTTACCTATTCTGATCCCTGTAGAGATGATCTCAATTATCATTTTATTACTTGATTCGACGTGTATACTTGTGCATTCATATTACATATTAACACGTGACAAGTTTTGGGCGTCGTTGCTGAGGATCGACAAATTGGTGAATTTTGGTTTGTTATTATCGATTTAATATTGTTAGTTTTAGCTTACTTAGTTTTTTTTTCTTTTTCAGGTCTATTGCTAGTTTATGAGTAGAGGTATTCCTGAAAACGGAGAGTATTATTTTGATCCTAAAATTGAAAGAACCTTGAGGAGAAGGAGAAAGGAATTGTGAGAGATGGCAATGATTGGAAATGATCCAGACAGAAAAGATCTACTACATCCGAATGGTAGAGACACTGATATTCCTTGTGTGATAGATGATAGAGACAAACCCATTAGAGAAAATTTAGTGCCTATCTTGGATGATTTGAATCCAAGGATTATCAGGTCACAGATTCAAGCTCAGCATTTCGAGTTGAAACCAGTGATGTTTCAAATGCTACAAATAGTAGGGTGGATTACCTATTGAAGATTCATGACTGCATTTAAGACTAT
The DNA here is from genome assembly GCA_025698465.1 of Gossypium longicalyx. Taxonomy (NCBI): domain Eukaryota; kingdom Viridiplantae; phylum Streptophyta; class Magnoliopsida; order Malvales; family Malvaceae; genus Gossypium; species Gossypium longicalyx. Next base: position 63,076,760 of record CM046997.1, read on the forward strand.
TTTTGGAGGTTTGTGATTCATTTAGGCAGCAGGGTGTTCCTAAATATGCCATGAGACTCAAGTTATTTTCTTATTCGTTGCTAGATCGTGCTAGAGCATGGTTAAATGCTTTTTTCGCCAACAATAGTGGCATCTTGGAATGAACTTTGTCAAATATTTTTTTTGCAATACAACCGTCCAAACATGAATGCCAAATTAAGAAAAGATATTACATCTTTTCGGCAATCTGAAGATGAGACATTGAATGAAGCTTGGGAACGATTCAAGGAATTGATTAGAAAATGCCCGATGCATGGTTTCCAACATTAGACGCAAATGGAAATGTTTTACAATGGACTGAATGCACATACACGAATGGTAGTTGATGCATCCGCCAATGGAACTTTGCTAGATAAATCATATAATGAAGCATATGAAATTTTGGAAAGGATAACTAACAACGATTATCAATATCCGACTACAGGAGTGGAGACTGGTAGAAGAGTTGCTAGAGCTATGGAGCTTGCTGCAATCACTTTATTAACTACTCAGTTATCATCCCTAACTAATATGATTAAAACATTGAAGAGACTAGCTATAGTGCAGGAAATGAAAGCAGTGGAATTAGCATGGTTGTAATAGCCCATTTTCGGTAAAGTCGGAATAGTGGTTTCGAGACCACAAATCCAAGCCAAAAATAAAAATTTATTTTATTTTTATTTTATGTTTGCCATCATGATAGGAAGGTCACATGAAAATTTTGATATGAAAATTTTATCGATTGCGTGTTAAATTAGGTAAAGGACTAAATTGCATAAAATGCAAAAGTTGGGTTCTAGTAGCTATAGGTGTAACACCTTTAACCCGTATCCATTATCAGAACATGGTTTCAGACCATTACCAAAACTTTCAAAAAAAATTACAGATAAATCATGCAAGTTACTGTTTAAATTTCGAAATCATTCATAACATCCCTTAAATGGACCCTCGAGGTCCAATAAGAGCATTAGAATTGAGTCGAGACTTAATTAAAACCTCTAAGAATTTTTCGCATCATTTTAAATTTTTCCAAGGTGCAGGGCTCACACGCTTGTGTGGTCCAAGAGATACGCCTGTGCTGGAGGCCGTGTTCGACCCTGTGTAGCTCTCTAACTTGTGCACACGGCCATGCCACACGCCCGGGTGCTAGGATGTGTGGTTAATTAATTCATTTCAAATTAGGTTAATTAATTCATTTCAAATTTAGGTGTAGGTTTCACACGGGCAAGACACATGCCCGTGTTCTAGGCTGTGTAGCACACACGGCTGAGACACATGCCCGTGTCTCCGCCCGTGTGCTCAACTCTGAGCATTCTGTTTCTCAAAAATTAAGATGCAGGGGACACACGACCTAACTACACACCCATGTTCCCGGCCGTGTGTCATACACAGTCTAGACACACGCCTGTGTGGACAAAAGAAAGTCATTCCTAGCTTAATTTCTCACCCAAAATTACATTCATGACCTGCACTTGAAACACACATCCAATACCAACCATTTTAAGCATTTAAATTAAACAAATTCTATCATTCAAAATGTTTTCTGATTCAATAATTATTTCATTCTATACCCGTTTAACTTACAACTCAGTATCAGTTTTCTAAGTTTCACTGTTCTGTCGTATAAACATCAGTTTAGCTCTATACTCAGCTAGAATTAAGATATTATCAGACAATCAAAATCGGTATCCATGGCTTACAAAGTATATAGAGATTTCCTACTCAGAATATTTGTAAACACATTCGTTCTTTCCAAGTGATATACAATTATCAAATCATAATCTTTCAACGTTTCAAACCACATATGCTATCTCAGATTCAAATCTTTTAGCAACATCAAATACTTCAAACTTTTTTAATCGGTGAATATATGACATTTTTCACCAAACAAGTAATGTTGTCAGATTTCAACACAAAAACAATAGCTATCAATTCTAGATCATGTATCAAGTAATTCTTTCCATGTGGTTTTTAACTGTTTGAAAGCACAGGCTATTACTTTGCCTTACTGCATCAAAACACAGTATAATCTCATTTAATAATACATCACTGTAATAATAAATTCCTTACCCAATTCAAGTTGAACCAGAATCAATACGTTGATAAACATAGCTTCCAACTGATCAAAACTTTACTGATATTTATCAATCTATTCAACTCTTACATCTTTTCTGTAATAACTATGTCATCAATGTAGCTATTTAAAATATTAACATTGAAGCTTTGAGTTTTTCCAAAGCCACAACCATCAAATAAATTTTAAACCATTGTGCAATAACATGACTAACATTTCAGGTGTGTAAATAAAGCAACACTTCATGTAACACCCCAAACCCGGCCTAGACGTTATGGCCGAATCAGGTGTCACATTAAAGAGTTGATAAACCATAATATATACATATTTTTACCCCACGCTTGGTATATTTATGGATGATTTTTCCTTGGTTTTATTGAATTCGATGCTTCTAATCCTTTAAATTCATGTTTTACACTTAGGTGAGTCTAGGAGAGCAAAAAGAGCGAGAAAAGGGCCAAAAAGGGACAAATTGGGCCTAAATCAGTGTTTCACACGGCCTAGGCACTTCCACACAGGTAAACCACATGCCCGTGTGTGACACACGGGCAGACCACACACCCATGTGTCATCGCAGTGTCGACTAAGAACCAACTCAGAATTGCACACGGCCTGAGCACCTTCACACGAGCGTGGCACACGGTCGTGTCCCTGTCAAGCCCAAGTCTAGTTCTACTCGAAAAATGACACTTTTGAGGGTTTGAAAGTGTTCTAAAGCCTATATAAACACCCCAGAAGAGGATTAGAGGGGACACACAGAGTAGAAGGCAGAAAACACTGAAGGATAGCCATCGGAATCAGCTTAAAGAGAGGATCTACATCATGACTAAAGATTTCCATCCAATTTCTTAGAAGTTCTTTGGGTTTCTTTATGTTTTGTTGTTTTCTAAACTTTGAGATGTTTTCTATCATTATTATGAACTAGACTTCCTAAATACCCAAGGGAGATGAAACCTAAGACGAATCTTATTACTCTTTGATTTATATGATAAATACTTGTTCTTATTCTTAATTGTGAGTTTAACCCTTGTTTTAATATTCCAGGATATTAATTCAGGTTTTTGATGTGCTTATTCAGTGGAAGAATTTAAGAGTAGATCATTCATAATTAAGCGGAGTTGAATGCAATCCTAGAGATAGGACGACATAATCTACCAGATTAGAGTCAAATCTGATAAGGGAGTCCATAGATCGAGTTAATGCGAAAATAGAGGTTTTAATTAGAAAGAGATTTCAATTAATCAACCTAGAGTCAGTTGTTTTTAGTCTTGAGAGAGATATTAACATAAATCAGGGATTCCTACGGAATAAGTCAAGTGAATAAATTGTCTAAGTCAAAGGTAATAAGTGAAGTCTAGGTGAATTCTTTCTTGGGTATTGTCTTTTCCATTGGTTTTTCTAAAGTATTTTCCAACTTCCATCTCTGTCGTAATCTTAGTTAAATTAGATAATTAGTTTTAGTCTAAAAACACCCTTAAAATTCTTAGGCTAGATAATAAAAAGATAGTAACTACTAGTACTTTTAGTCCTCGTGGATACGATATTTTCGGTCTTACCATAGCTATACTACTGTTCGATAGGTGTGCTTGCCTTAAGTCAAATTTTTAGATAGTTTTACGACCATCAAGAGTCTTTCAAAAGCTGATCTTTTTGGTAAAGTCCGTTTCTGAGTTTAAATCCTTTTATGGTTATTTAAAAATAGTTCTTATCAAAACGTTTACAATTTTGTTTGACTTTGGTACCTTTATTCAAATTAAATCATAGAAGCATTTTGAAAACTTTGTTGTTGAAAGCTCGTGTTCTTTAGAAAATTGTGTCGAATGGAAAACTCGTGTTATCCTAGTCTAGCAGTTTATCATAGGAATTCAAAAGCCCAATTAAAACTTAAAACCACAAATGACCTTATTACATAACCAAAAACCCGATATGAAATTAAAATAAATAAAGTCATAAGTAGAACATTAGCAATCGTTTGGCCATCTCCGAGTCCCTCGCAACACCAAATTGTCTAAAGCTGTGGATTACCTGTATAGTTGAAAAGAAAGGGTGAGTTTACGAAAACTCAATGTGTAATACCCTATCAGTCAAATAGTAAATAATGCATGCAGTAATAGTCTGGGCCTGAGCCCTATTCAGTATCAATACAGTCTGGGCCTTAGCCCTATACAGTATCAGTACAGGGTAATACATTATGCATCCCTCCCAAATCTAGCCAGCACACCACCCATACCAACCAACACACCATGTGGGGATATAAATCGACCCACCCAACCAGCACACCAATATCGCAGTAAAGTTGCCAATAATAATAATGCAACATAACTGCCAGAAACAGTAAGTGTGGTAAAGCCACCAGTATCTGTAATTGTGGCATAGCCACCAGTAATAGTGAATGTGACATAGTCACCAATACAGTACTTCCTCCATACCAAAATCCCAACCCCATGCAGTATGTCTTGTCATAAATATTACTTGTATGCAAAGTCATATTCAGTATAGTCATATATGTAAATCATAAGCACATCAGTCATACGGAACATAAGGGCATAACCGTCATTTTACCATACATGGGTATTACAGGTCCTTTTGTATACAGGGGTATACGGTACATAAGGGCACTCAGTATACTAACCCATATGAGAATTCACGCCTATACAAGCAAGCAGCGAAGCGCCGCCATGACGCTCATTTAAGGCAATACAAACAATTTGAAGTTGGAGATCTTGTCCTGTTATATAACTCGAGGCTCAAATTGTTTCCTGGGTAGCTTAAATCACGATGATTAGGTCCTTTTGTAGTCCAAACAGCCTTTCCATATGGCGCAGTAGAGGTAAGTCACCCATCACAAGGCACTTTCAAGGTAAATGGACATCGTCTCAAACTTTATAACGGTGATAGCTTTAAAGACGATAGAGAGGAGCTACGGCTCCATGAACTTCCCTGAGTATACCCACAAGGTAGAGTAGAGCTTAGAATCTAAATAAGTGCTTCTCGAGAGGCAATCCGAGCACTAACCCCACTTAAAACTTAGTTCATTTTTCTTTTTCGTTTTACAATCTAATTGCAGGTATATTTAGCACCCACGACTTTGCACATGGGCGTGCGTGAGGCCGTGGGACCCCAATGGTCAGGAGACACAGGTGTGGCCATGACCATGCTCAAACAGGACAAATATTTTTCCAAAAATAGGATAGAACATGGGCTGCGATAAAAAGCCATGGCCGTGTGAGGCGACCGTGTGAACCACATGGTTACGAGACACGGGCGTGTCCCTGACCATGGTAAAACTTCACCTTAATTTCAAAAAAATATCAGTAGAGACAGGGCCTACGATAAATCCACACGGCCGTGTGAGGCGGTCGTAGGAGGCACACAGCCTACAACACGGGCGTGTTTGAGACCGTGCGCAAACTTGCCCAAAGATCAAAACATTCAATGAAGTCAGAATAGAACACGGGATTATGCCACAGCCGTGTGCAATATTGATTGATTAACACAGGCGTGTTGGACCTCACACAGGCATAAGAGAAATGAAGGGAGCACTACATGGCTGTGTGATGCAGTCGTGTATGCCACACGGCCTGGACACACGGGCATGTCCGTAGGCCATGTGCGATACTGACTTGAAACATCAACACATAAGCATTAACGAGAAACATGGGCGTGGAGAATCCAACACGGGTGTGGGAGAAACGAATGAACGTGCACACGGCCGTGCGATGTGGCCGTGCAAACTACACGGCCTTGACACACGGGCATGTCCAAGGGCCCGTGTGCGAGCCTGATTATGAAAACATTAAAAAACACGGGCTAGGAGTGACTACACAGGCGTGGGCCACGGTCGTGTGGCCTGACACGGGGCTTGCATGACCGTGGCCCCTAATTTAAACCCCCTAACCCTAATTAAACCTTTTCCTATTTAAATTCCCTTTACTATTCATCATCTTCTTCCTCCAGCCACCCTTTTTCTTCTCTTCTTTTTCTTCATCTTTCTTTCCCTTTTTCCCCTTCTCACTATTCAAACCCCTTACCTTCATATACAACTCCCCTTTTCCTTTCTTTTTCCATCATCCTACACTTCCCCCTTCAAACTCCTATTCCCCGAACAACCTCAACCACATACCTCACGCCCCACCATCACACCAGCACCACTGTCGCCATCATCCAAACCACGCCGTGCGCGCACCAGCCCCGTCAAGTACCACCGTCATTCATCAGTCGTTTGTCCCCTTTTACACCCATTACCTTCATTTCTTTTACTTTCTTTATTCTATTTCTTGTCTTATACTTGTTATTCTTTCCACTGCTAGTAATTTGTATGCTTATTAACCCTTATTTATGTTTAGTGATTTCCAATTTTACTAATGATAAAGATTTATTTAGTCGTGTTTTCATTGATCTTTATTCTCGCTTGATTTGCCCATATGATTAGGATTATCAATAGTATTATCCACTATAACTTGATTGGTCTTTTAGCATTCGCTTGGTTTAGCCTTAGTACTATTTCCATTTTTCATTCAGTCATAACCATTTGGCCCGTTGATCCATATCGAATATCACCACAAGGTTCTAGCATGCTTGAATTTGTGCCCATATTATTTTATGAGAAAATATTATTGGACTACTCAGATTTTACTTGCAGATGTGGGAATTATTAATGACCTAATCTTTTATTCGCAGGCACAATATGACAAAACTAGAGGCAAGAAGATTTTCGTCCCCGCCTCGAAGAAGCGAAAAGGAATAGCATCCTCTTCGGGTCCTACCACCGAGATACGACACCCATTCCTTCAATTCCCACCAGGAAACCAAGAAGAATTATTTCAGATTCTACGTGCCCGACCTCTTGGCGTGGGTCGTTGCATTGATTGGGCCACACTAGAGCAGGTCTAGCTAGTTGACTCAGTTCGGGCCCTCTTAGCCACAGCTCAGTGGGACTGGTTTTTTGACATCTTCGAGCCGACATATCTAGAATTTAACTTAGAACTAGGCTCGAGTTTCCAGTTACAGACAGTGATGGTAGAACATGACGACCCAGGAATAGTTCAATTCTGCCTTGGCGGTCTAGTACGTCAGTTGAGTGTCCTCGAATTTGGAGCTGCCTTGGGACTCTATACGGATGAGTTCATGGACGCTGACAACTTCCCCAACCTCCACCGTTACATTCATCGTTCACCTTCTATGTGTTGGGTCAACCTTGAGCCTGCTATTGGCATTTATGATCCTAGTTGTTCAAAGGCATCGATCCTACCTCCAGCTCTGTGCTATCTTCATGCCCTCTTAGCACACACATTAATGAGGAGGCAAGAGAGTACTGGCATTGGCAACACTCATGACGCATACTTTTTGTGGAGTATGAGGAGAGGGCGCATCTTTGATCTCGCGTACTTCGTCGCCCTTGCTATTCGCCATCAGACAGAACGACACCAGAAAGGAGTCATCAATATCGGCCCATATGTGACTCGTCTAGAGCGTTATTTTGGGCTCCTGCATACGGTAGCACAGTTTTCATCACTTACTCTCATTGGCCAGATGTCTCCACAGGGCATCCAAAGTATGCTACATATTTGAATGATTGAGCGTCAGCGTGGATTCGACCCTCCTCAGTATTGACTTGCACGAGCTGCCGATGAGGGTGACGACGATGATATTCTTGATGATATCCCTCCAGTTCAGGACGAGCCACCTTCTCAGCCACCACTGAGACACTGGCTAGTTCATGCGGCTACTTCATTGTCTGAAGTCTCAGACCACCTTCATCGCTTTAAGCAATACTGCACTCAGCAATTTGACAGCATCGAGGTGACTCTACAACAAATTTGCTAACATTTTCACATATCACCTCTAGCACCACCACCTTAGGATCCAGCTGTCGACAAGGACTTTTAAGTCCATTTAATCTTCAACTTGTTTTGCTTTTTATTTTATTTTTATTTTTGCGTTTCTTTTGCACTTCATTTATCTTTTTCATACAAAATTTTATTAGCATATTTTGAATTTTCTTTTATTTAGTTATTTCATTATTATTCACCATAACAACCCTCTTCATATAAATCCCTTAAATATTATTGATGGCATCGCAGTTTCAAAAGGTTCAGTCGATGGGTACCACTCAGGACTATACATTCAATCCTCCACGATTGCCATGTCCTGCTCAACCACGACCATAGCCATCACAACACCGACCACCATAATAACCTCTTCGCTGGGAACTGTGATTGTGAAACCCAACCTCTACCACCACCTTCACCTTTATATATACATCACTATGTCTCTAAACCTACTTCCGCTCTTTCAAAGAGTTCATCCAAATATTCAGGGCAGTTCGCTTCTCTCCCTCTCTTTTGATTTTTTGCCTATATTACTATTCTCTATCTTTGTACATTAAGGACAATGTACATCTTAAGTGTAGGGAGGTTATTTATGTCATTATTAGAAAAGTCCTTGAATTTTTATCTTGTCTTCAAATAATTTTCTCATATTACTATTAGAATGAACTTTGATTGACTTATGATTTTTATTGATATGTTTTGAATTAAATCGTAAGTAACTGTGCATTGATTGTTTAACCTTTAAGATATTAGAAAATCAAGCATGATAAGTTGGCTTTTGAGAATTAAAATTGTTAGGTTGCCTTCTTGAATTGAGATATTATCCTGAAGTTTTGAATTCACAGGATTGACATCAAATACCCATAATTTTCATGAGACTTTGAGCCTTTAGAGCATATATCTTTCTTGCTCATTGATTGTTTGTTATGAGTGTGTCAACAATGATTTGCTATTCTAGAACTTGCATTGATTATACATGTCAAGACCACACATTTGATTTGATATACTAAAATGATAAAGGCACTTAGGTCTTAACCCATTCACTCTACAAAAGCCTACCACATAATTGACCCTTAGTGAACCCCTTTGCACCTTTACTATTATTTCTTGATTTTCCCCTTAATATTAACCCATAACTTAACCCTTTTTGATTCGTTTAGAATTTTTTTCCTATTTTATTAATTCCCTTTTTATTGAGATTTAATTCGGTTGATTACCTAGATATGTTCTTTCATTCGAATCATATAATTCTCTCTTTTACTTGTTGTTATTCTTAAAGTTGTTATTCTTAAAAAAAACATATATACATACATACATACATACATACATACATACATACATACATATTAGTAGTATTTAATTCCATATTATGAGAAGAAGATCATGTTTATTCAATTCATGTTAGTTATTTCTCTAGTTAGGTAATTTATCAAATTAATCTCGATTCTAACCCTCTTTATCAGCCTTTATCCACACCTTTAACCCAAGCCCCATTACAACCTTGTTAAAGACCTTTTGATTTGTGTATTATCTCAATTATAGTGGTGGAGATTTGATTTTCATGCAAGCCTATGGTAATAACTTTTCATGTTTGACTATTGAGTGCTTAATTATTGAACCTTAAACACTTTGAGTGATTTGAGTGAATCATTAGTGAGGATGTCAAACTTGTCAATTTGGAATCAAAGATGATTACTTAGATAAAATGGGATACCTATAATTTTATGATCGAATTGCTCAACTTGGATTGTTTGAAACTTTAATGTTCTTTTAGTTAAACTCTTAATGTATGATTACTTGTGAATTATTTCGAACATTATTGATGGGAATTATAAGCTCAGAAGGGTTTATTTTAATTTTGAGTTGAGGATTTTGCTTGAGGACAAGCAAATGCTTAAGTGTAGGGATATTTGATAAACCATAATATATATATATATTTTTGCCCTACGCTTGGTATATTTATGGATGATTTTTCCTTGGTTTTATTGAATTCGATGCTCCTAATCCTTTAAATTCATGTTTTATACTTAGGTGAGTCTAGGAGAGAAAAAAGAGCGAGAAAAGGGCCAAAAAGGGACAAATTGGGCCTAAATCAGTGTTTCACATGGCCTAGGCACTTCCATACGGGTAAACCACACGCCCGTGTGTGACACACGGGCAGACCACATGCCCGTGTGTCATGGTCGTGTCGACTAAGAACCAACTCAGAATTGCACATGGCCTGAGCACTTTCACACTAGCGTGGCACACGGTCGTGTCCCTGTCGATCCCAAGTCTAGTTCTACTCGGAAAAGGACACTTTTGAGGGTTTGGAAGTGTTCTAAAACCTATATAAACACCCTAGAAGAGGATTAGAGGGGACACACAGAGTAGAAGGCAGAAAATACTGAAGGATAGCCATCGAAATTAGCTCAGAGAGAGGATCTACATCAAGACTGAAGATTTCAATCCAATTTCCTAGAAGTTCTTTGGGTTTCTTTATGTTTTGTTGTTTTCTAAACTTTGAGATGTTTTCCATCATTATTATGAACTAGATTCCCTAAATACCCAAGGGAGATGAAACCTAAGATGAATCTTATTACTCTTTGATTTATATGATAAATACTTGTTCTTATTCTTAATTGTGAGTTTAACCCTTGTTTTAATATTTCAGGATATTAATTCAAGTTTTTGATGTGCTTATTTAGTGGAGGAAAAGACCATGTTTAAGAGTAGATCATTCATAATTAAGCGGAGTTGAATGCAATCCTAGAGATAGGATAACATAAATCTGCCGGATTAGAGTCAAATATAATAAGGGAGTCTATAGATCGAGTTAATACGACAATAGGGGTTTTAATTAGAAAGAGATTTCAATTAATCAACGTAGAGTCAGTTATTTTTAGTCTTGAGAGAGATATTAACATAAACAAAGGGATTCCTACAGAATAAGTCAAGTGAATAAATCGTCTAAGTTAAAGGTAATAAGTGAAGTCTAGGTGGATTCTTTCTTGGGTATTGTCTTCTCCATTGGTTTTTCTAAAGTATTTTCCAACTTCCATCTCTGTCGTAATCTTAGTTAAATTAGATAATTAGTTTTAGTCTAAAAACACCTTTAAAATTCTTAGGCTAGATAATAAAAAAGATAGTAATTACTAGTACTTTTAGTCCTTGTGGATACGATATTTTCGGTCTTACCATAGCTATACTATTGTTCGATAGGTGCGCTTGCCTTAAGTCAAATTTTTAGATAGTTTTGTGACCATCAAGTTTTTGGTGCCGTTGCCGGGGACTAAGATATTAGGAACGCCTAATTTTTATTACTTTAGCCATTTTTACTTTTATTGCAATTTACTTTTTAGTCTAATTTTTCTTTACTAATTTTTCTTTTTCTTTACTTCTGGTAAGTTTTTATAGTTTATGACTGGAAAAAACCCATCAGGACCTCTACTTTTTGATAGTGAGATCGAGAGCACAGATTGCAAAAATGGAAGAGAAATAAGGCAAAGCTTACAATACATAGAAGAGGGATAAGAGGACGATATTTACAGTACAACCGAGAAGATGACTGAAAATCAGAATAATCCATTACCTCCTATGGTTGCTGCAGATCCAGTAAATCAGAATCCTGCCCCTCGTACTATGTATGATTATGCTAAACCTACTTCAACAGGAATTAAATCGAGTATAGTTGGGCCTGCTCTTGCTGCAAATAATTTTGAACTGAAACCTAACACAATTCAAATGATACAACAGTTTGTTCAATTTGATGGTTTACAGGACGAGGATCCAAACACTCATTTGGCAAATTTTCTGGAGTTCTACGACACTTTTAAGATCAATACATTTCTGACGATGCCATTCGCCTTCGGTTGTTTCCCTTTTCATTGAGGAATAAGGCTAAACAGTGGTTGAACTCATTACCATGAGGGTCAATCACCACTTGGGAACAAATGACCGAGAAATTTTTGCTTGAATATTTTTCGCTGGCTAAAACAGCTAAGCTAAGGAATGATATTTCTTCTTTTGTGTATATGGATTTAGAAACACGCTATGATGCATGGGAGAGGTACAATGATCTATTGAGAAGGTGCCCTCACCATGGGTTACCACTTTGGTTACAGGTTCAAACTTTTCACAACGGTTTTAATCCCTCGACTAGACAGATGATTGACGCAGGCGCTGGTGGAACCATTAACAATAAGACACCTGAAGAGGCCTATGAATTTATAGAAGAGATGTCACTGAATAATTATCAGTGGCAAGTCACGAGGACAAAGCCAACGAAAGCATCTGACGTTTTTATCGTTGATTTGGTTACTATGCTTTCTAATCAGGTAAAACTTTTGAATAGAAAAATTAATGGTTTATTAGTTCTTCACAGGTTCATCCAGTGATGCAGTGCGTTATAAGTGGAGGTGGAACGAGCAATTTTGATAATCCAGCCTACGGCCCCAACATGGAGAATGAGCAAATGAACTATATGGGTAATAATCCTCGACCTTAAAATAATCCTTATAGTAACACTTACAATGCAGGTTGAAGGAATCACCCAAATTTTTCATGGGGAGGCCAAGGGAATCAGAGACCACCACCCTCTCCAGGCTTCCACCAACAACCTTACCAGCAAGAGAAAAAGCCGAACCTTGAGGAGATGATGACAAATTTTATTTCAGTAGTGGAAACCTGTTTTTAGAACACTGAAACTGCACTTAAAAATTAGCAAGCATCGATCCAAGGGCTCAAAAATCAAATCGGACAACTGGCTAATATGATTTTAGAGAGACCACCAGGAAGTCTACCTAGTTACACTGAACCCAATCCAAAAGAACATGTGAAAGCAGTTACACTTAGGAGTGGAAAAGTGTTAGCTGAATCTGAAAAGAAGCCACCACAAGAAGCTGACAGAATCGAAGGAGAGGAGGGAAAACCCGAAAATAATGACAAGCCAATGCCAAAGGAATACAAACCACTAATCCCATATCCAGCAATGTAACATCCCAAAAATCCTAAAATCTCAAAAAAAAAAAATTTGATTCTGATAAAAAGTGTGCTTAGTATTCCCGGTTAAGTGTTAATTATGTGATAGTAAGTCTCGATTAAGGTTTGAGTTCAAACCTAGGGGTTAAGGAAATTATGGGTTAATAATTAAAAGAACCTTGATGGCAAGTAGGTGGGCTTATGAATAAATGAAGGAAGAATTGGACGCAAGAAAGCCCTGTGGTGGAGTGGCAAGTGGTGTCACATACAAGGCAAGGTAAGGCAAGGTGGTATGGGGTTCAAATCCCACCTTGCTCAAAAGAAGGATTTATTTTTGCTTAAGAGTTGGACAGAGGTGGCGTTGGTTATGAATTCTGTAGGGAGTGATAAGAGGAGAAATTTGAGGAGTAGATTGAGGAGTTATTACGGAGAAAAACTAGGAGATGAGAATTGAGGAAGAGGTGGACCCAAATGGGGAATTTAGGCATTGGAAATTCGGCTATAGAGGCTATATATAGGTGCCGAATGTGAGGTTTCCAGCCTAATGTTGAATTCTCCTTCACCTTGTTGCCAAAAACCCTTTTTTTTCTCTAAGATCTAAAAGCCAAAAACCCTTGTTCTTCTTTCTTTTTCTTTGTACCGTTTTTCCATTTTTCCTCTACTAAATTCTTTTTGATTCACTTTTAGTCTAGCCGACTTCTTCTTCTCTTTTCCCTTGGTGCCGAATAACCCCTTTTTGCCATACAAATCTCAAAGGCCGAACACCTCTTTGGCCGAATACCCTTGGTGCTGCCACTACTCTTTCTAATCGATCAGTCCTAGTGTAAGTGTGTTGTTCTCCCAATTGGTTTTGCTAAGTGTCTCTGTTCCTCACTTCTTCTAATCAGTTTTGGTAAGATTAGTATCGAATCCCAATCTTTTGGATCCCAGCCGATTTGCTCCTCGGGTGTGAGACTTTGGTAAGTTTTCTTTACTTCGGTAAGAGTTGGCTGAATAGGCTTTAGTAGAAAGGGTGACATATGTTGGATACAAGTCACCTATTATGTTTTAATGATAAAGGTTAATGCAGATCTGGGAAGTACTCGTGATTGGTGATCTAGGAAAAGCTATTAAGACTTGGCGTTTCAGGTAAGGTTAAGGTGAGACTTCGGCTTTTGGTAAATTATTCGATAAGTATGTGAGATTAATCCCTGAGTGATATCAATTGTAGGTTCATGGCTAAGAGGATCGCAGCACGCTTTATTATCAGGTGTGTACATACACTGCAGAGACACAGTAGATCGGCAAAAGCTGAAATGCTGAAAAGCCAGAAATTTGGCTTTGGTAGTCTTGCGAGTGCGCGAACACTCAAAAAGGGGAAATTGATAAGTTATCTGAGGCCCCATGGGCGATTCCATGGACTTGGGCTGTGTTTTGGCCAACCGGGCCAGAATGGGCTAAATGGGCCTATAGGCTGTACGACCCATAATTGGCAAAACTGGTAATTGATGATTATGTGATGGAAATCGTATGAATGCATGACTGTGGATGTGATTTGGACCTAATGGGCCATATAAATGTGATTTGGGCCTAATGGGTCATATAGATGTGATTTGGGCCTAATGGGCCAAATGAATGTGATTTGGGCCTAATGGGCCAAATAAATGTGATTTTGGCCTGATGGGCCATGTGAATGAGATTGGGCCTAGTGGGCCATATGCATGTATGTAGACTTGTTAGGGCTTTGTAAGGGGTTTTGGGCCTACTATCCGATAACTGCTTAAACGAACATAAACTTAATTAATTTATTGAGACCGTGGACAAGTCATAGGGTTAAGGTGTGGCAACGGGTATATGCATGTCTAGGATTGGATCTAGGGAGAGCTTGGTACTTAAGTGGTGCCTGAGAATAGGCCGTATGATCGGGCCGCGGGGAATGATGCATTGTCGCGGGCAATGCTAAGGATTTTGGAGAGGGTCGTTGGGCCCAATAATGGCACGGGAAATCGGGGGTCCATTGCGGTGTGACTTCGTTCAAATGGGGCTGAGATCTTTAAGGGCGTGGCTGGTGTAGCTCCTAAAGTAGCAGAATACTAGTTGGAGGCCACTGAAAGGATACTGAAGTACTTAGACTGTTCACCTGAACAAAAGCTGAAAGGGGCGGTGTCATTGCTTAAGGAAGAAGCTTACCAGTGGTGGCTAACAGTGAAAGAGGGCACCCAACTGGAGCAGGACACTTGGGAGTTCTTCAAAGCTGCATTTCAAGGGAAGTATGTAGGTGCGAGTTATGTGGATGCTAGAAGGAAGGAGTTCCTGAACTTGACCCAGGGAAACAAATCTGTGGCGGAGTATGAGGCGGAATTTTTACGCCTTAGTAGGTATGCAAAAGTTATAGTGACAACGGACTATGAGTGTTGTGTTAGGTTTGAGGATGGACTTAGAGATAGCCTTAGGAAATTGATAGCTCCACAAAGGGAGTGTGTTTTCTCGGAGTTGATAGAAAAAGCAAAGATAGTGGAGGAGGTAAAGCGCACTGAGCTCTTAAATCGTGAAAAAGAAAGGGGTAAGAATAAAAGGGGGGCTGAGACTCCTGGTGTTGGATAGAGGCCTAGGGCTAGAGCTAGAGTTAATAGGCCTTTTAGAGCAGGGCCCCCTACTGTTAATCCAGGGGTGCCACTTTGTGCTGATTATGGGAAAGGTCATGTAGGCGAGTGTTGGAAGAGGACGGGAGCTTGTCTAGCATGTGGATCCATGGAGCATAAGATCAGGAATTGTCCTAAAATGCCAACTCAGGTGTCAGTTGTGGGCTGGGGTGGTGTCTAGCCACCAAGAGGTGGTCAGCTACCGCCAAGGGGTCGTGGGTAGGCCAACGGCGGTAACGGTAATAGACATGGACATGGAGCACCAAGCAGAAATGCAAGCCATGCTGAGGTAAGGTAGCCAGCGTTGGTTTATGCTGCTCGTCACTAAGAAGACAGGGATGCCCCAGATGTGATAACGGGTATGTTCTTTATATATGAGTTACCTTACACAACATTGATTGATATTGGATCGACACATTCATATGTTGCATGCAATATGACCGAACCTTTGGGTGATATGTTTGAAATTACTGCGAATAAGGTTACTGTGATAAGTCCGTTAGGTCAGTCAGTGGGAGTGAATAAGTTGTTTAGGGAGGTACCCTTAGTAGTCCAAGGGGTTACCTTTTTAGCGGATTTGATGGAGCTGCCGTTTAGTGAGTTTGATTTAATTTTAGGTATGGTTGGCTGGTGAAACACCGAGCCACCTTTGATTGTGCTGCAAAGTGCATGGTGTTAAGAACGGTGGAGGATAAGGAGGTGGTGGTGATTGGTGAACGCCAGAATTATCTGTCGAATGTGATTTCAGCATTAAGGGTTGAGAAGTTGGTACGAAAGGGATGCGAAGCCCATTTGGCTTATATTAGCGACACAGAGGCTAAGAGCCCTACTGTTAAGGAGTTGAGAACACTTAGGGAATTTCCTGATGTTTTTCCCGAGGAGCTGCCAGGATTGCCACCTATTAGGGAAGTAGAATTTGGAATCGAGTTGTTACCTGGTACGGCTCTGGTGTCCATCGCTCCTTATCAGATGGCACTGAAGGAGTTGGTAGAACTTAAGGCACAGATTCAGGAATTGTTGGTTCGAGGATTCATTCGACCAAGTGTGTCTCCATGGAGAGCACCGATGTTATTCGTAATGAAAAAAGATGGGTCATTGCGAATGTGAATCGACTACCAGCAATTGAACAAGTTAACTATTAAAAACAAGTACCCTCTATAGAGAATCGATGGATTTTTTGATCAGTTTAGTGAAGCTTCCTTGTTCTCGAAGATTGATCTGCGTTCAGGGTATCACCAATTGAGGGCTAAAGAGGCGAATATTCATAAGACAGCTTTCAAAACTCATTATGGGCACTACGAGTTCTTAGTGATGCCATTCGGGCTGACGAACACACCTGTCACTTTTATGGATCTCATGAATCGGGTCTTCCAACCCTACCTGGATCAGTTCGTGGTAGTGTTTATAGATGACATTTTAGTGTACTCAAGAGATGAGGATGAGCATGATGCACACTTAAGGAGTGTGTTGCAGATTTTGAGGGAGAAGTAGTTGTATGCCAAATTTAGTAAGTGTGAATTTTGGCTAAGGGAGGTTACTTTTCTTGGACATGTGGTGTCAGCTGAGGGGATTAAGGTGGATCCCCGAAAAATTGAAGCAGTGTTAGACTGGAAAATGCCCAAGTCAGTATCGAAACTTCAAAGTTTTTTGGGCTTGGCAGGGTATTATAGGCGGTTTGTTGAGGGCTTTTCAGTAATTGTTGTACCTTTAACTAAGTTTTTGAGGAAGGGGGTACCGTTTGTTTGGACAGACAAGCAGTGAGAGAGTTTTGAAACACTTAAGAAGGTTTTAACTGAGGCCCCTGTGTTGATTCAGCCAGTGCCTGGGAAGGAGTTTACAGTTTATAGTGACGCGTCGCATGTGGCTTGGGATGTGTATTGACGCAAGAAGGAAAGATGGTTGCGTATGCGTCACGTCAACTTAAGACTCACGAGGTGAATTACCCAACACCTGACCTGGAGCTACCTGCGGTGGTTTTCGTACTAAAAATATGGAGGCATTATTTATACGGGGAGAAGTGCATAATTTATTCAGACCACAAGAGTTTGAAGTACCTCCTTACCCAAAAGGAGCTAAACCTTAGGCAGCGGAGGTGGGTGGAATTACTGAAGGATTATGATTGTAGGATTGAATACCACCCTGGCAAAGCAAATGTGGTGGCCGACACGTTGATCGAAGGGTTAAGTCGGACTTAAGGGCTATGCTCGCCCATTTGAGCTTGTTGGATGATGGTAGCTTGTTAGCTGAGCTTCAAGTGAAGCTGGTGTGGGTCGAGCAGATAAGGAGTTAATGGGTGAGACCTTGGGTGCTTGT
Source organism: Gossypium longicalyx (assembly GCA_025698465.1). Taxonomy (NCBI): domain Eukaryota; kingdom Viridiplantae; phylum Streptophyta; class Magnoliopsida; order Malvales; family Malvaceae; genus Gossypium; species Gossypium longicalyx. Next base: position 63,094,576 of record CM046997.1, read on the forward strand.
TTTAGACAAGTAGAGAGTGGGGAGACATCGAACTTTGGGATAAATAGTAAAAGAGTGTTGTGTTTCCATGGGAGAATGTGTATACCAAAGGACGACGATCTAAGGTAGTCTATTCTGCAGGAAGCACATAGCAGTCTCTATGCTATGCATCTTGGCGGAAACAAGTTGTATCAGAGTTTGTGTGAGCTTTATTAGTGGCCTGGACTTAAGCGTGAGGTTATGGAGTTCGTAAGCAAATGCGTAATTTGTCAAAAGGTGAAGGCAGAACATCAGTTGCCTTCGGGGTTGCTTCAGCCAGTAAAGATTCCACTGTGGAAGTGGGAAATGATTACTATGGACTTTGTTAGTGGGCTACCCTTGACACCTACTAAGAAAGACTCGATATGGGTTATAGTGGATCGGTTAACTAAGTCTGCCATTTTGTGACGGTTCGCACCAATTACTCGTTACAAAAGCTGGCTAGGTTGTATGTGGCAGAGATTGTAAGATTGTATGGAGTGCCAGTATCTATAATATCTGATAGGGACCCACGATTTTGGAACAAGCTGCATGAAGTGTTGAGTACTAGGTTGAACTTCAGTACGGCATTCCACCCTCAAACTGATGGACAGTCGGAAAGGGTGATTCAAGTATTGGAAAATATGTTGAGGGGATGTGTGATTGAGTTTTGAGGTAGCTAGGAAGACTATTTGCCGTTCGCCAAATTCGCATACAATAATAGCTATCAAGCAAGTATTGTGATGGCTCCATATGAGGCACTGTATGGGCGAAGGTGTCGAACTCTGACATGTTGGACGGAGCTGGGCGAATGAAGAGTTTTCGGCCCTGAGTTAGTAGTGGATACTGAGGATAAGGTGAAGGTGATTCGGGATCAGTTGAAGGAGGCCTCTGATAGGCAGAAGTCGTAGATTGACCTTAAACGATGAGAGATAGAGTATGCAGTGGGGGACTTAGTTTTTCTTAAGGTCTCTCCATGGAAGAAGGTATTAAGGTTTGGACGAAAGGGAAAGCTAAGCCCAAGGTTCATTGGGCCATATCGGGTTGTAAGGCGAATTGGGCCAGTCGCTTATCAGCTGGAATTACCTTCGAAACTAAGCTAAATCCACAACGTGTTTCATGTCTCCATGCTAAGACAGTATCGCTCGGATCCTTCACATGTCGTGTCAGTTGAGGAGATCGAGGTCAGGCCAGACCTAACCTTCGAGGAAGAGGCCATACAAATAATTGGACAGGATGTTAAGGTACTAAGAAGGAAGTCTATTCCATTAGTCAAAGTGTTTTCACGTAATCACAAGGCTGAGGAGGCTACGTGGGAACCTGAGGAAACGATGCGACGACAATATCCTCAACTGTTTGAATCAGGTCAAATTTCGAGGACGAAATTTCTTTTACGGGGCAGAGTTGTAACGCCCCAAAAATCCTGAAATCCTAAAATTTCTTTTTTTTTTGGTTCTGATAAAAAGTGTGCTTAGTATTCCCGGTTAAGTGTTAGTTATGTGATAGTAAGCCTCGGTTAAGGTTTGAGTTCGATCCAAGGGGTTAAGGAAATTATGGGTTAATAATTAAAAAAACCTTGATGGCAAGTAGGTGGGCTTATGAATAAATGAAGGAAGAATTGGACGCAAGAAAGCCCTGTGGTGGAGTGGCAAGTGGCGTTACATGCAAGGTAAGGCAAGGCAAGGTGGTATGGGGTTCGAGTCCCACCTTGCTCAAAAGAAGGATTTATTTTTGCTTAAGAGTTGGACAGAGGTGGTGTTGGTTATGAACTCTGTAGGGAATGATAAGAGAAGAAATTTGAGTAGGGGATTGAGGAGTTATCAGGGAGAAAAACTAGGAGATGAGAAGTGAGGAAGAGGTGGAAACGAATAGGGAATTTGGGCATAGGAAATTCGGCTATAGAGGCTATATATAGGTGCCAAATGTGAGGTTCCCAGGCTAATGCCGAATTCTCCTTCACCTTATTGCCAGAAACCCTTTTTTTTCTCTAAGATCTAGAAGCCGAAAACCCTTGTTCTTCTTTCTTTTTTCTTTGTGTCATTTTTCCATTTTTCCTCTACTGAATTCTCTTTGATTCACTTTTAGTCTAGCTGACTTCTTCTTCTCTTTTCCCTTGGTGCCAAATAACCCCTTTGTGCCATACAAATCGTAAGGGCCAAACACCTCTTTGGCCAAATACCCTTAGTCCCGCCACTACTCTTTCTAATCGGTCAGTCCTAGTGTAAGTGTGTTGTTCTCCCAATTGGTTTTTCTAAGTGTCAATTACTCTGTTCATCACTTCTTCTAATTGGTTTTGGTAGGATTAGTATCAAATCCAAGTCTTTTGGATCCCAGTTGATTTGCTCCTCAGGTTGAGACTCTAGTAAGCGTTTTTCACTTCAATAAGAGTTGGTCGAATAGGCTTTAGTAGAAAGGGTGACATATGTTGGATACAAGTCACCTATTATGTTTTAACAATAAAGGTTAATGCAGATTTGGGAAGTACTCTTGATTGGTGATCTAGGAAAAGCTATTAAGACTTGGTGTTTCATGTAAAGTTAAGGTGAGACTTCGGCTTTTGGTAAAGTATTCGATAAGTATGTGAGATTAATCCCTGAGTGATATTGATTGTAGATTCGTGGCTAAGGGGATCGCAGCATGCTTTATTACCAAGTGTGTACATACACTACACACAGACAGTAGATCGACAAAAGTCGAAATGTTGAAAAGCCGAAAAGCTGGAAGTTTGGCTTCGGTAGTCTTGCAAGTGCGCGAACACTCGAAAGGAGGAAACTGATAGGTTATCTGAGGCCCCATGGGCGATTCTATGGACTTGGGCTATGTTTTGGCCAACCAGGCCGAAATGGGCTAAATGGGTCGATGGGTTGTAGGGCCCATAATTGGCAAAACTGGTAATTGATTATTATGTGATGGAAATCTCATGAAAGCATGATTGTGGATGTGATTTGGGCCTAATGGGCCATATAAATGTGATTTGGGCCTAATGGGCCATATTGATGTGGTTTGGGCCTAATGGGCCAAATGAATGTGATTTGGGCCTGATGGGCATATGAATGAGATTGGGCCTAGTGGGCCATATGCATGTATGTAGACTTGTTAGGGCTTTGTAAGGGGTTTTGGGCCTAGTATTTGATAACTGCTTAAACGGACATAAAACTTAATTAATTTATTAAGACCGTGGACAAGTCATAGGGTTAAGGTGTGGCAACGGGTATATGCATGTCTAGGATTGGATCTAGGGAGAGCTTGGTACTTAAGCGGTCTTAATGACTCACCTCCTCTTCTTTGGAATCTAGCCTGGTGCATAGTATTCGTTGATCTTAGCTCACGGGATTTGTTAACGGGACAAGGTAAGTGAAAACCCGTAATAAAAGAAAATTACCAAAATGCCCCTAAGAGAGAAAATGACCAAAATACCCCTATGTGTTGAAGGTAAGATTTATGGATGTTACATGTATATCTGATGCATACATACGATATTCTGTTTATGTTGCATCTTGGTTGGGTAAGATTTATGGATGTTACATGTATATCTCATGCATACATACGATATTCTGTTTATGTTGCATTTGGGTTGGGAATTGCAGAGCAGAGGAAGTATATGAGGATCGCATGGTTGCTAGACAACTGTGGATCCACTGACGACTTTTTAAGCCCAAGATGTGATTGGCAGCTTGCTGCAATGAAGGTAGTTCTGCAACGGGCTACCCTTGATGTGTATCGGTTGGATGGGTCGATATTTATATCCCTACATGATGTGTACCGGGGGATGGAGTTGGTGTATAGTGGATGGATTATTGGGGGTGGGATGCATTGCACTGCATTGCATTACATGTATGATTGATGTTTGCTTAATGTTTATTGAGGGTAGTACACACTGAGTTTGCGAAAACTCACCTCCCTTTTATTTTTCTCAGGTGATGTTCAGTTGAAGGTTCGATGCTCGGAGGGACTCTAAGGTGGCTAGCTAGCAAGACGACTTGGATTTGTTCTTTTTAATTAATTTCAGACTGAAATGTATTAATGCCTTCCCTTTTGTTATTATGTGGATTATTATTTTTATGCGTTGTAATCACGAGAAGTTGAATAGGGGTTCCATAAATCATAGATTTATTTTTCTACGTTTCTGCAAATAAATTTATTTAAAATGATGGGTTTTCATAGATCATATGTTTTAAACTAGCTTTAGCGATCGAAAGGAGTTTTATAAGTTAATGAAGGTTTTTCATTTTAAGGAAGGGTTTTCAATGAAAACAAAGTTTTCGATAAAACACTTCAATGTGATGCACCAGATTCGACCATAACGTCCGTGCCGGGTTTGGGGTGTTACAAGCAAAGTTGAAGAAAGACCGCATGGATGCACAATTCGGTAAATTTCTTGAACTTTTTAAACAACTGCATATTAACTTACCTTTTGTTGAACCTATATCGCAAATGCCTACATACGGAAAATTTTTAAAGGAGCTTCTAACAAATAAAAAGAAGTTTGAAGAATTTTCTATAGTGGAACTCAATAAAGAATGCTCAGCTATACTCCAAAATAAACTGCCAACCAAACTGAAAGATCTAGGAAGTTTTACTATTCCCTGCTTAATTGGTAGTTTGAATGTTGAGAAGGCACTAGCTGATTTAGGCGCTAGCATTAATTTGATGCCATATAAAATATTTAAACAACTTGGTCTTGGGGAACCTAAGCCCGCTAGGATGAGTATTCAACTAGCTGATAGATTTGTTAAATATCCTAGGGGTATTATAGAGGATGTACTTGTGAAAGTAGATAAATTTATATTCTCTATTGATTTCGTTTTGCTTGACATGGATGAAGATGTTGAAGTGCCTTTAATTTTAGGTCATCCCTTTTTAGCCACTACGAGGGCTGTTATTGATGTGGGAGATGGTAAACTTGTGCTTAGAGTAGGTGACGAAGAGATTATTTTTAAAATTTATGATGCCATGAGATTCTCTAGGGAATAGGATGACTTATGTTATTTTATTGACTCTATTGATCATGCTACTCAAGATTCCTTTCAAGAAATCGTGCATAAGGACACGTTGGAACTGTGTCTTGCCCAAGGAGAGGAGGTAGATGATGATGAGCCTAAGATAGGTAAGGTAAGAACTGAACTAAATTCCAATAAACCCTCCTCAAGACAAGCAGAATATGAGGGTATTAAGGAAAACGATGAACTTAAGCAAAAACCCTCTATTGAAGAAACTCCCAAATTGGAACTTAAACAACTGCCAAATCACTTGGAATAAGCATTCCTTGGAAATAATTCTACATTACCAGTGATTATTGCTTCTAACTTGCAGTCTAAGGAGAAAGAGGAATTACTCCAAGTATTAAGAGAGCATAAAAGGGCTATAGCTTGGAAAATTTCTAACATTAAAGAGATCAGGCCTTTTTTTTTTACCCACAAAATTTTAATGGAAGATGAATATAAGCCATGTGTACAAGCTCAAAGACGATTGAACTCCAACATGAAAGAATTTGTTAAAGCTGAGGTAAGTAAAGTCCTAGATGCTAGAATTATTTATCCTATTTTTGATAGTTCTTGGGTAAGTCTAGTGCAAGTTTTTCCTAAGAAAGGAGGCATGGCGGTGGTAGCCAATGAGAAAATGAGTTAATCCTAACAAGGACAGTCATAGGTTGGAGAGTTTACATTGACTATAGAAAGTTGAATGATGCCACAAGAAAAGATCACTTTCCCCTGCCATTCATCGACCAAATGTTGGAAAGATTATCAGGGCACATGTACTACTGCTTTTTAGACGGATTCTCTGGTTATTTTCAAATCCCAATAGTGCCTGAAGATCAAGAAAAGACGACATTTACATGTCTATACGGTACGTTTGCTTATCGTAGAAAGCCTTCTGGATTATGTAATGCTCCTGCTACTTCTCAGCGCTGTATGATGGCCATTTTTGACGAACTCGTAGAAGACATCATGGAGGTATTTATGGATGATTTCTCGGTATTCGGTAACTCTTTCCATCTTTTCCTTAAAAATTTAAAATGAGTTTTAATAAGATGTGAGAAACAAACCATGTGCTTAACTGGAAAAAAATGTCACTTTATGGTTCAAGAAGGTTTTGTGTTAGGACATAAAATTTCTAATAAATGGAATGAGGTTGATAAATCTAAAATTGAAACCATTGAAAAACTACCTCCCCCTAGTTCGGTTAAGGCCATTAGAAGCTTTTTAGGACATGCTGGGTTTTATAGAAGATTTATTAAAGACTTTTCTAAAATAGCTAAGCCTTTGACTAAATTACTAGAAAAAGATATGCCCTTTAATTTCAATCAGGAATGTTTAGAAGCGTTTAATACTTTAAAGGATAAATTGATTAATGCTCCAATTATAATCGTACCTGATTGGAATTTACCTTCCAAACTAATGTACGATGCGAGTGATTTTGTAGTAGCTGTAGTTTTGGGACGGCGAAGAGACAAGCATTTTCAACCTATCTATTATGCTAGCAAAACTTTGACACCTGCACAAGAAAACTACACCACCATAGAGAAAGAGCTGCTAGCTGTGGTTTTTACATTTGATAAATTTAGGCCATATCTAATATTGTCTAGAGTTGTTGTTTATACTGACCATTCTGCTCTTCGCTACCTCTTAACTAAAACTGATGAAATACCTCGACTTATTGTTTGGATTCTATTATTGCAGGAATTTGACTTGGAGATTCAAGATACGAAAGGAGCTGAAAATCTCGCGACTGATCATCTCTCCAGGCTTGAAAATTAAAGTACCAAAGAGCTAGATGAAGTTGAAATAAATGATTCATTCCTTGAAGAATAGTCTTTTGCTATATCTAATTCTGAGGTACCTTGGTTTGCGGACATTGCAAATTTTTTAGCCACTAACGTTATCCCAAAAGGGTTTACACATCATTAAAAGAAGCGATTCTTTACTGATGTGAAAAATTACTTTTGGGAAGACCCTTTTCTTTTCCGTATATGTGCAGATCAAGTCATTAAGAGATGCGTTATAAGGTCAGAAGCATTGAAGATCTTGGAACATTGCCATTCAGGATCGATTAGAAGACATTACAATGGAACTAAGACCGCACATAAAATACTTGAATCAGGTTTTATTGGCCCACTCTATTCAAAGATGCCAACAGGTATGTTACTTCTTGCGACAAATGCCAACGGACAGGTAATATCTCTAAACGTGATGAAATGCCTCAAACATATATGCTTTCATCTGAAATATTTGATGTTTGGGGTATCGACTTCATGGGTCCATTCCCTAGTTCATTTGGGAATAAATACATCTTAGTAGCCGTTGATTATATGTCCAAATGAGTTGAATCCCAAGCCTTACCTACTAATGATGCAAGAGTAGTAGTACGATTCCTTAAGAAACTTTTCTCTCATTTTGGAACACCTAGAGCAATTATCAGTGATAGGGGTACTCATTTTTGTAACGCCCAATTTGATAAGACCCTTAAGAAATACGAAGTTCACCACAGAACTGGTACCCCTTACCATCCTCAAACTAGTGGACAAGTCGAAGTAGCAAACCGAGAGCTTAAATCCTAGAAAAGATAGTAGAATCAAACATGAATGATTGGGTGATGAAAGTAGATGATGCCTTATGGGCTTATAGAACTTTTTTTAAGACCCCCATAGGAGCATCCCTTATAGACTTGTTTATAGAAAAAGTTGTCATCTATCATTTGAATTAGAACACAAGGCATTCTAGGCTATAAAATTTCTAAACTTTGATCCAAAACTTACAGGTGAAAACAGGTTGATGCAGTTGAATGAGTTAGATGAGTGGCGAACTAATGCATATGAAAATTCATGCTTATACAAGGAAGAAACGAAGCGCCGCCACGACGCTCGTTTAAGGCAACAAAAGCAATTTCAAGTTGGAGATCTTGTCCTGTTATATAACTCGAGGCTCAAATTGTTTCCTGGGTAGCTTAAATCACGATGGTCAGGTCCTTTTGTAGTCCAAATTGTCTTTCCATATGGCACAGTAGAGGTAAGTCAGCCATCACAAGGCACTTTCAAGGTAAATGGACATCGTCTTAAACTTCATAATGGTGAGAATTTTAAAGAAGATAGAGAGGAGCTACAGCTCTATGAACTTCCCTGAGTATACCCACAAGGTAGAGTCGAGCTTAGACTCTAAATAAGGGCTTCTCGGGAGGCAACCCGAGCACTAACCCCACTAAATAACCTAGTTCATTTTTATTTTTTGTTTTACAATCTAATTGTAGGTATATTTAGCACTCACGGCTTTGCACACGGCCGTGCATGAGGCTGTGGGACCCCCACGATTAGGAGACACGGGCGTGGCCACGGCCGTGCTCAAACAGGACAAATATTTTTCCAAAAATAGGATAGAACATGGGCTGCGATAAAAAGCCACGGCCGTGCGAGGCGGCCATGTGAGCCACACGGTTACGAGACATGGGCGTGTTCCTGACCGTGGTAAAACTGCACCTTAATTTCAAAAAAAAAATATTAGCAGAGACATGGCCTACGATAAATCCACACGGCCATGCGAGGTGGTCGTAGGAGGCACACGACCTTCAACACGGGCAAGTTTGTGACCATGCGCAAACTTGCCCAAAGATCAAAACATTCAATGAAGTTAGAATAGAACACGGGATTATGCCACAGTCGTGCTCTTAGGCCATGTGCAATACTAATTGATTAACACGGGCCTGTTGGACCTCACACAGGCATGAGAGAAACGAAGGGAGCACTACATGGCTGTGCGATGCAGCCGTGTACGCCACACGGCCTGGACACATGGGCATGTCCGTAGGCTGTCTGCGATACTGACTTGAAACATCAACACATTAGCATTAACGAGAAACACGGGCGTAGAGAATCCAACACGAGTGTGGGAGAAGCGAACGAACATGCATACGGCTGTGCGAACTACACGGCCTTGACACACGGGTGTGTCCAAGGGCTCGTGTACGAACCTAATTATGAAAACACAAAAAAACACGGGCTGGGAGCGTACCACACGGGCATGGGCCACGGCCATGTGGCCTGACACGGGGCTTGCACTACCGTAGCCCTCAATTTAAACCTCCTAACCCTAATTAAACCTTTTTTCTATTTAAATTCTCTTTACTATTCATCATCATCTTCCTCCAGCCACCCTTTTTCTTCCCTTCTTTTTCTTTATCTTTCTTTCCCTTTTTCCCCTTCTCACTATTCAAACCCCTTTCCTTCATATACAACTCCCCTTTTCCTTTCTTTTCCCATCATCCCACACTTCCCCCTTCAAAATCCTCTTCCTAGAACAACCTTAACCACTCACCCCACGCCCCACCGTCGCTCCAACACCACTGTCGCCATCATCCAAACCACGCCGTGCACGCACCAGCCCCGTCAAGTACCACCGTCGTTCATCAGTTGTTTGTCCCCTTTTACACCCATTACCTTTATTTCTTTTACTTCCTTTATTCTATTTCTTGTATTATACTTGTTATTCTTTCCACTGCTAGTAATTTTCATGCTTATTAACCCTTATTTATGTTTAGTGATTTCCAATTTTACTAATGATAAAGATTTATTTAGTTGTGTTTTCATTGATCTTTATTCTTTCTTGATTTACCCATATGATTAGGATTATCAATAGTATTATCCACTATAACTTGATTGGTCTTTTAGCATTTGCTTGGTTTAGCCTTAGTACTATTTCCATCTTTTATTCATTCATAACCATTTGGCCCGTTGATCTATATGGAATATCACCACGAGGTTTTAGCATGCTCGAATTTGTGCCCATATTATTTTATGAGCAAGTTATTATTATTGGACTACTCAGATTTTGCTTGCAGATGTGGGAATTATTAATGACCTAATATTTTATTCGCAGGCACAATATGACAAAACTAGAGGCAAGAAGATTTTCGTCCCCGCCTCGAAGAAGCGAAAAGAAGCAGCATCCTCTTCAGGTCCTACCACCGAGATACGACACCCATTCCTCTAATTCCCACCAGGAAACCAGGAAGAATTATTTCAGATTCTATGTGCCCAACCTCTTGGCATGGGCCATTGCATCAATTGGGCCGCACTAGAGCAAGTCCACCTAGCTGACTCTGTTCGGGCCCTCCTAGCCACGGCTCTGTGGGACTGGTTCTTTGACATCATCGAGCCGACATATCTAGAATTTACCTTGGAACTAGGCTCGACTTTCTAGTTACAGACAGTGATGGTAGAACATGACGACCCAGGAACAATTCAATTCTACCTTGGCGGTCTAGTACGTCAGTTGAGTATCCCCGAATTTGGAGCTGCCTTGGGACTCTATACGGACAAGTTCATGGACGCCGACAACTTCCCTAACCTCCACCATCACATTCATTGTTCACCTTCTATGTGTTGGGTCAACCTTGAGCCTGCTACTGACATTTATGATCCTAGGCGTTCAAAGGCATTGGCCCTACCTCCAGCTCTGTGCTATCTTCATGCCCTCTTAGCACAGACATTAACGAGGAGGCGAGAGAGCACTGGCATCATCAACACTCATGACGCAAACTTTTTGTGGAGCATGAGGAGAATGCACATATTTGATCTCGCTTACTTCGTCGCCCTTGCTATTCGCAATCAGACAGAACGAAACCGAAAAGAAGTCATCAGTATCGGCCCATATGTGACTCGTCTGGTGCACTATTTTGGGCTCCTACATACGGTAGCACAGTCTTCATTGCTCACTCTTATTAGCCAGATGTCCTTATAGGGCATCCAAAGTATGCTACATATACGAATGATTGAGCGTCAGCGTGGATTCGACCCTCCTCAGTATCGACTTGCACGAGCTGCCGATGAGGATGACAATGACGATATTCCTGATGATATCCCTCCAGTTCAGAACGAGCCACCTTCTCAACCACCACCGAGACACCGGCCAGTTTATGCGACTGCTTCATTTTCTGAAGTCTCAGACCACCTTCATCGCTTTGAGCAATACTGCACTCAGCGATTCGACAGCATCGGGGCGACTCTACAACAAATTTGCCAACATTTTCACATATCGCCTCCAACACCACCGCCTCAGGATCCAACTATCGACAAGGACTTTTAAGTCTATTTAATCTTCAACTTATTTTGCTTTGTATTTTATTTTTATTTTTGCATTTCTTTTGCACTTCATTTATCTTTTTCTTACAAAAATTTTATTAGAATATTTTGAATTTTATTTTATTTAGTTATTTCATTATTATTCACCATAACAATCCTCTTAATATAAATCCCTTAAATATTATTGATGGCATCGCAGTGTCAAAACGTTCAGTCGATGGGTACCACTCAGGACTATACATTCAATCCTCCATGACTGCCATGTCCTGCTCGACCACGATCATAGCCACCATGACGTCGACCACTATGATAACCTCTTTGTTGGGAATTGTGATTGTGGAACCCAACCTCTACCACCACCTTCACCTCTATATATACATCACTATGTCTCTAAACCTACTTCCGCTCTTTCAAGGAGTTCATCCAAATATTCAGGGCAGTTTGCTTCTCTCCCTCTCTTCTAATTTTATGCCTATATTACTATTCTCTATCTTTGTACATTGAGGACAATGTACATCTTAAATGTGGGGAGGTTATTTATGTCATTATCAGAAAAGTCCTTAAATTTTTATCTTGTCTTCAAATAATTTTCTCATATTACTATTAGAATGAACTTTGATTGACTTATGAATTTTATTGATATGTTTTGAATTAAATCGTAAGTGACTGTGCATTGATTGTTTAACCTTTAAGACATTAGAAAATCAAGCATGATAAGTTGGCTTTTGAGAATTAAAATTGTTAGGTTGCCTTCTTGAATTGAGGTCTTATCTTGAAGTTTTGAATTCACAGGATTGACATCAAATACCCATAATTTTCATGAGATTTTGAGCCTTTAGAGCATATATCTTTCTTGCTCACTGATTGGTTGTTATGAGTGTGTCAACAATAACTTGCTATTCTAGAACTTGCATCAATTATACATGTCAAGACCACACATTTGATTTGATATACTAAAATGATAAAGGCACTTAGGTCTTAACCCATTCACTCCATAAAAAGACTACCACATAATTGACCCCTAGTGAACACCTTTGCACCTTAACTATTATTTCTTGATTTTCCCCTTAATATTAACCCATAACTTAACCCTTTTTAATTCGTTGAGAATTTTTTTCCTATTTTATTAATTCCCTTTTTATCGAGATTTGATTTGGTTGATTGCCTAACTATATTCTTTCATTCGAATCATATAATTCTCTCTTTTACTTATTCTTATTCTTAAAAAAAACATACATACATACATACGTACATACATACATACATACATACATACATACATACATACATACATACATATTAGTAGTAATTCTCTATTTTTGAGCTTAAGTATTTAATTTCATATTCTAAGAAGAAGCTCATGTTTATTCAATTGATGTTAGTTATTTTTCTAGTTAGGTAATTTATCAAATTAATCTCGATTCTAACCCTCTTTTTCAGCCTTTATCCACACCTTTAACCCAAGCCCCATTACAACCTTGTTAAAGACCTTTTGATTTGTGTATCATCTCAATTATAGTGGTGGAGATTTGATTTTCATGCAAGCCTATGGTAATAACTTTTCATGTTTGACTATTGAGTGCTTAATTATTGAACCTTAAACACTTTGAGTGATTTGAGTGAATCATTAGTGAGGATGTCAAACTTGTCAATTTGGAATCAAAGATGATTACTTAGATAAAAAGGGATACCTATAATTTTATGATTGAATTGCTCAACTTGGATCGTTTGAAACTTTAATGTTCTTTTAGTTAAACTCTTAATGTATGATTACTTGTGAATTATTTCGAAAATTATTAATGAGAATTATAAGTTGAGAAGGGTTTATTTTAATTGTGAATTGAGGATTTTGCTTGAGGACAAGCAAATGCTTAAGTGTGGGGATATTTGATAAACCATAATATATACATATTTTTACCCCACGCTTGGTATATTTATGGATGATTTTTCCTTGGTTTTATTGAATTCGATGCTCCTAATCCTTTAAATTCATGTTTTACACTTAGGTGAGTCTAGGAGAGCAAAAAGAGCGAGAAAAGGGCCAAAAAGGGACAAATTGGGCCTAAATCAGTGTTTCACACGGCCTAGGGACTTCCACACATGTAAACCACACGCCCGTGTGTGACACACTGGCAGACCACACACCTGTGTGTCATGGCCATGTCGACTAAGAACCAACTCAGAATTGCACACGGCCTGAGCACTTTCACACGGACGTGGCACACGGCCATGTCCCTGTCAAGACCAAGTCTAGTTCTACTCGAAAAAGGACACTTTTGAGGGTTTGGAAGTGTTTAAAACCTATATAAACAACCTAGAAGAGGATTAGAGGGGACACACAAAGCAGAAGGTAGAAAACACTAAAGGATAGCCATCGAAATTAGCTAAGAGAGAGGATTTACATCAAGACTGAAGATTTCTGTCCAATTTCCTAGAAGTTCTTTGGGTTTCTTTATGTTTTGTTGTTTTATAAACTTTGAGATGTTTTTCATCATTATTATGAACTAGACTCCCTAAATACCCAAGGAAGATGAAACCTAAGACGAATCTTATTACTCATTGATTTATATGATAAATACTTGTTCTTATTCTTAATTGTGAGTTTAACCCTTGTTTTAATATTCCAGGATATTAATTCAGGTTTTTGATGTGCTTATTCAGTGGAGGAAAAGACCCTGTTTAAGAGTAGATCATTCATAAATAAGCGGAGTTGAATGCAATCCTAGAGATAGGACGACATAAATCTGTCGGATTAGAGTCAAATCTAATAAGGGAGTTCATAGATCGAGTTAATGCGACAATAGGGGTTTTAATTAGAAAGAGATTTCAATTAATCAATCTAGAGTCAGTTGTTTTTAGTCTCGAGAGAGATATTAACATAACTCAGAGATTCCTACGGAATAAGTCAAGTGAATAAATCGTCTAAGTCAAAGGTAATAAGTGAAGTCTAGGTGGATTCTTTCTTGGGTATTGTCTTCTCCATTGGTTTTTCTAAAGTATTTTCCAACTTCCATCTCTGTCGTAATCTTAGTTAAATTAGATAATTAGTTTTAGTCTAAAAACACCCTTAAAATTCTTAGGCTAGATAATAAAAAGATAGTAATTACTAGTACTTTTAGTCCTCGTGGATACGATATTTTCAGTCTTACCATTGCTATACTACTGTTCGATAGGTGCGCTTGCCTTAAGTCAAATTTTTTGATAGTTTTACGACCATCAAGAGGCTTTCGAAAATTGGTGTTTTTGGTAAAGTCTGTTTCTGAGTTTAAATCCTTTTATGGTTATTTAAAAATAGTTCTTGTCAAAACGTTTACCAATTTATTTGACTTTGGTACCTTTATTCAAATTAAATCGTGGAAGCATTTTGAAAACTTTATTGTTGAAAGCTCGTATTCTTTAGAAAATTGTGTCGATTGGAAAACTCGTGTTATCCTAGCCTAACAGTTTATCATAGGACTTCAAAAGCCCAATTAAAACTTAAAACCACAATTGGCATTATTACATAACCAAAAACCCGATATGAAATTAAAATAAATAAAATCATAAGTAGAACATTAGCAATCGTGTGGCCACCTCTGAGTCCCTCGCAACACCAAATCGTCTATGGCTGGGGATTACCTATATAGTTGAAAAGAAAGGGTGAGTTTACGAAAACTCAGTGTGTAATCCCCTATCAGTCAAATAGTAAATAATACATGTAGTAACAGTCTAGGCCTGAGCCCTATTCAGTATCAATACAGTCTGGGACTTAGCCCTATATAGTAACAGTGTGGGCCTAAGCCCAATACAGTATCAGTACAGTGTAATGCATTATGCATCTCTCTCAAATCCAGCCAGCACACCACCCGTACCAACTAACACACCATGTGGGGATATAAATCGATCCACCAGCCAGCACACCAAAATCGCTGCAAAGTTGCCAGTAATAATAATGTAGCATAACTGCCAGAAACAGTAAGTGTGGCAAAGCCACCAGTATCAGTAATTGTGGCATAGCCACCAGTAATAGTGAATGTGACATAGTCACCAGTACAACACTTCCTCCATACCAAAATCCTAACCCAATGCAGTATGTCTTGTCATAAATATTATGTGTATGCAAAGTCATACTCAGTATAGTCATATATGTAAATCATAAGCACATCAGTCATACAGAACATAAGGGCATAATTGTCATTTTACCATACAGGGGTATTACAGTCATTTTACCCTACAGGGGCATTATAGTCATTTTACCCTATAGGGGCATTACGGTTATTTTACCCTATGAGGGTATTATGGTCATTTTACCCTATAGGGCATTACGGTCATTTTACTGTCCGGGGTCTGAACGACCCAACAGAAGGTCCATCGTCGCCTCAAGCGACTTAAGTAACCTAAACAGACATAACGGTGCAAGTGGGCCTAAGGCCCATTACTCGGCCCAAGTAGGCCCACACGCTTGTGTGGCCCATTTAGCCCAATTTAGATACGGCCATATGTACACCATAGCCCAGTTCATTAATAGACACTTACCGCAGATTTTATCTATATGGGCTCACACGGTCCATCTTGGCCCAACGAGGCCCATAACGGCCCAAGCTCGTGAGAACGTTCATGGAGGCCTTTACAATCTAACGCCCATGTTCGTGGGCTCAGTTCACCATACGTACGATCGCACACTCGTGTGGCATCAAATGCTGAAGTTTCAACTTTTGGCTTTTCGGCTCTTGCTGAACAACAGTTTAAACGGTGTTAGTATCCACACACACACACACACCCCTGTTTACGCAACCGCTCTAAGTTCCTCAAGCACCCAACCTATAATCATTCCCATATACCATCAGTCCTTCAACTATTAGTGTTCATGAACACTAAATCCCCAAATCAAAACTCCTACTTACCTTAACCAAATGAGGGCGACTTAATCCTCCAAAATTGCTAACTAGAAATGATCACACGCTTTTGCTGATTATCTGTATTATGAACATAGATCTTTAATAATCAAGATTAATCATCTATGTGGCCTAACCCACAAAAATAAATCTTACGGAGACATAGGGAATATTTGGCTAATACCCCAAAACCAAAGTAACACCTCACCTTAATTGAACGATGAGAGAAAGAGTTGATTACTTCCAAAATGCTTGCAACCCTTTACCCCACTGATGTAACGCCCCACAAATCCCGAAACCCAAAAATCTCGAAATCCTGAACTTTCTTTGTTTTCGATTTTGATAAAAATTGTGTTTTATATTTCTGGCCTAGTGATAATTATGGTAGGTCTTAATTCAAACTTAGGGGTAAATGAAATTATAGTTTAATTATTAAAAGAATTAGGGTTAGCAAGTAATTGGGCTTTTAAATAAAGTTAGGGGAAAATAGCATCAAAAAGCCCTGTGGAGGAGTGGCTAAGTGACGCCACTTAGGGTGTAGGGAGGTGGCATTAATAGCTAGGAAGGAGGTCCAAGGTTCAAATCCTAGCTTAGTGTTTGTAGAAGTTTAATTTTAGCCTTCTAGAAGGATGGAAGTGGCATGAAAGTGGACTCCAAGGGAAGTGTTCAAGAGAGAAAATTAAGGAAGGGATTAAAGGGTTATCAGGGAGAAAAACGAGAAGATGAGAAGGAAGAAGGGATGGAGCTGAATGAGGAATTGGGCTTGGGAAAATTCAGCTATAAGGCTTATAAATGGGTGTCGAATGCTAGGGCATGAAGCTAATGCCGAGTTTCCTCCACCCTGTTGCCAGAAACTCTTTTCTCTAAAAGCCAAAAACTCTCTGCCTTCTTTTTTTTTCTTCTTCCTTGTGCCAAATTCTATTTCTCCTCTGCTCAATATTTTCTTTGCTTTAGCCAATTCTTCTTCCTCTCTTCTTTGGTGCCGAGTAATCAATTGTTGCCATTCAAATCTCTAAGAGCCGAATATCCTTTGGTTGAATACGCTTGGTGCCGCCACTACTCTTTCCACCCAGTCGGTTCTAATGTAAGTGTTCGCTCTCCCAATCAGTTTTTGATAAGTATCAAGTATTCAGTTCCTCACTTTTTTCTAATCGACTTTGGTAGGGAATTAGTGTCAGATCTTGGTTTTAGATTCCTGCCGATTTGCTCTTCAGATCTAAGAGATATACGTAAGTAGAAGCTAGTAAAGGTTTAGCGTTCATGTAAGGTTAAGGTGAAATTTCGTCTTTTGGTAAAGTATTCGATAAGTATGTGAGATTAATCTTTGAGTGATATCGATTGTAGGTTTGGGCTACAGAAATCACAGCACGATTGCTTACTAGGTGGGTATATACACTGCACACACACAATGAATTGGCAAAAGCCGAAAAGCCGAAAAGCCAAAATGTCGAAAAGCCAAAAGTTTGGCTACGGTAGTCTTGCGAGTGTGTGAACACTTGTAAGGGGGAAATCGATAGGTTTTCTGAGGCCCACGGGCGATTTCGTGGACTTGGGTTGTGATTTGGCCATATGGGCCGGAATGGGCTAAATAGGCCCGATGGGCTGTTGGGCCCATAATAGACAAAAACTGAATATTGATGCTTTGTGATAGGAATTTGTATGTGAGCATGAATATGAATGTGACAAGGCCTAACGAGCCATATAAATGTCATTTGGGCCTAATGGGCCATATACAGGTGATTTGGGCCTAATGGGCCATATACAGGTGATTTGGGCCTAATGGGCCATACGAATAAGATTCGGCTTAATGAGCCAAATACAGGTATGTGAAATTGTTTGGGCTTTGTAAGGGGTTTTAGGCCTAGTGTATGATATCCACATAAGACTTAATTAATATATTGCGACCGTGGGCAAGTCAAAGGGTTAAGGTGTGGCAACGGGTATATGCATGTCTTAGATTGGACCTATGGAGAGCTTGGTACTTAAGCGATCTTAATGACTCATCTCCTCTTCTCTGGAATCCTACCTGGTGCATAGTATTCATTCATCTTAGCTTATGGGACTTGTTAACGGGCCAAGATAAGTGAAAATCGTAATTAAGGGAAAATTATCGAAATGCCCCTAGGGGCAAAAATGACCAAATACCCCTAGGTGTTGAATATAAGTTTTGTCGATGCGACATGCATACATATGATATTCTGCTTAGGTTGCATATGGGTTGGGAATTATGGAACAGAGGAAGTATATGAGGATCGCATGGTTGCTTGATAATCGTGGATCCACCGACAGATTTTAAATCCCAATATGTAAATGAAGGTAGTTTCACAACCGGGCTATCATGCTGTGTGTGGGTTGGGTGGGTCGATATTTATATCCCCACATGTTGTGACGAGGAACGGAGCATGTGTGTAGCGGATGGATAATTTGGATGGGATTGCATTGCATGAATGATGAATGATGTTTCTTTTTTAATGCTTGTTTTCTTCGAGGGTTGTACACACTGAGTTTGCGAAAACTCACTCCCTCTTTTATTTTATTTTCAGGTGATGCTCAATAGAAGGTTCGATGTTTGGAGGGACTCTGGGTGGCCAGCTAGCAAGATGATTTGGACTTGGGTTTTTTTTAAGCATTTAAGTTTTTACTTCTTTTTAAGTATATTCTAGACCAGATTGTAATAAGGTTTTCATCGTGTTATTATTACTTGAATTATTATTATTTTCAATGTAATTGCGAGAATTTGAGCATGAATTTCTTAAATTATAGTATGTTTTCTATGTTTTCGCAACTATGTTTTTTTAATCAAATGTTTTAAACAAGGCTTTCGTAACTGAAGGTGGTTTTTAAGTTAATTAGGGTTTCTTTTATTTTAAGAAGGGTTTTCAATGAAAATACGATTTTTGCTAAAACACTTCAATATGACATACTAGATTCTGCCATAGCTTCTAGGCCGGGTTTGGGGTGTTATATGTAGTGGTATCAAAGCTCAGGTTGCAAAACTCGAGCTGTGAATTAGGCCTTATTATTATTTGGTTTCTTTTTCTACTTATTATTTGGATTTTAAAAAATATATATATTTTTATCGCGATGCTTTGGAAAAAGAGAAATCTTGCTGAGCGGCACACCGAGTCTCCAACATCGAACCAAGTAAGTACTTTTACTTAAGTTTGTTTAAATTATTATATAGTAGATAGTTAGAGGGCTACTCTAGATGATGGTTAGAACGGAACCAAAGCCTGTAGGATCTGGAAACTGTAGAGGATTTTTAAAAACGATCTTCTCTTTAAATATTTTCATAAAACATCGGTGTAATTATTAAACTAACTAAAAATTTATAAAATTTCTAATCCAGATAATACGCAAATCGATGATGAGTGCTAGAAGAGGTGTAAGAGGCCGTGGCCGAGGCCGCGGAAGCGTTAGGGTTGAATCGTCGTCGTCGAGCCATATGCTCGATGTTGGAGTTGAAGAGGCTCTGGCCTTACCGGTGGCTGGAAATGGACCGTATGATCGAGCTGCGGGAGAGGATGAATTGTCGCAGGAAATGCTAAGGATTTTGGAAAGGGTCGCTGGGCCCAATAATGGTAGTAGAAATTGGGGGTCCATTCTAGAACGACTTCGATCGAACGGGGCTGAGATCTTCAAGGGCGTGGCTGGCGTGGCTCCTAATGTGGTGGAATATTGGTTGGAGGCCATTGAAAGGATAATGGAGGATTTGGACTGCTCACTTGAGCAAAAGTTGAAAGGGGCGGTGTTATTGCTTAGGGAGGAAGCCTACCAGTGGCAGTTGACAGTGAAAGAGGGCACCCAACCGGAGCGGGTCATCTGGGAGTTTTTCAAAGCTACATTCCAAGGGAAGTATGTGGGTGGAAGCTATGTGGATGTTAGGAGGAAGGAGTTCCTAAACTTGACCCAAGGCAATAAATCGGTGGTGGAGTATGAGGCAGAGTTTCTACGCCTTAGTAGGTATGCAAGGGTAATGGTGGCAACGGATTATGAGCATTGCGTTAGGTTTGAGGATGGGCTTAGAGATAGCCTCAGGATACTGATAGCTCCGCAAAAGGACGAGTTTTCTCGGAGTTGGAGGAGAAAACAAAGATAACAGAGGAGGTAAAGCGCACTGAGCACCTAAACCGGGAGAAGGAAAGGGGTAAGAATAAGAGGGCGGCTGAGACCCCGGGTGTTGGACAGAGGCCTAGGGCTAGGGCTAGAAATAATGGGCCAGTTAGAGCAGGGCCCCCTGCTGCTAGTCTACGGGTGCCACCTTGTGCTGATTGTAGGAGAAGGCATGGAGGCGAGAGTTGGAAGAGAATGGGAGCTTGTTTCGCTTGTGGGTCTATAGAGCATAGGATCAAGGGTTGCCCTTGAACGCTAGGTCGAGAGCCAGTAGTGGGTCAAGGAGGTGCTCAGCTAGCAAGGGGTGGACAACTGCCGCCAAGGGGTCGTGGACAGGCTAGGGGCGGTAATAGCAATGGACGTGGACGCGGAGCACCAGGTGAAAATACGGGCCATGCTAAGGCGAGACAACTAGCTTTGGTTTATGCTGCTTGTCATCGAGAAGATGGGGATGCCCCATATGTGATAACGGGTATGTTCTTTATATATAAGTTATCTTACACAGCCTTGATTGATATTGGATCAACGCATTCATATGTTGCATGCAACAAGACTAAGTCTTTGGGTGATATGTTTGAGATTATTGCGAATGAGATGATTGTGATAAGTCCATTAGGGCAGTTTGTAGGAGTGAATAAGATGTTTAGGGAGGTACCCTTAGTAGTCCAAGGGGTTACCTTTCTAGCAGATTTGATGGAACTGTCGTTTAGCGAATTTGACTTAGTCTTAGGTATGGATTGGCTGGTGAAGCATCGAGCCACCTTGGATTGCGCTGCAAAGTCAGTGGTGTTAAGAACGGCGGAGGATAAGGAAGTAGTGGTGATTGGTGAACGCTGGAACTATCTGTCGAATGTGATTTCGACATTAAGGGCTAAGAAGTTAGTACGAAAGGGATGCGAAGCCTTTTTGGCTTATATTAGTGATACGGAGGCTAAGAGCCTTACTGTTAAGGAGTTGAGAATAGTTAGGGAATTTCCAGATGTCTTTTCCGAGGAGTTGCCTGGGTTGCCACCCAGCAGAGAAGTGGAATTTGGAATCGAGTTGTTACCTGGGACGGCTCCGGCATCTCTCGCTCCTTATCGGATGGCACCAAAAGAGTTGGTGGAACTTAAGGATTCAGGAATTGTTGGATCAAGGGTTCATCTGACCAAGTGT
This sequence comes from Gossypium longicalyx, assembly GCA_025698465.1. Lineage (NCBI taxonomy): Eukaryota > Viridiplantae > Streptophyta > Magnoliopsida > Malvales > Malvaceae > Gossypium > Gossypium longicalyx. Next base: position 63,115,786 of record CM046997.1, read on the forward strand.
GTTTCCATGGGGAGCACCGGTGTTATTCGTGAAGAAGAAAGATGGAACCTTGCGAATGTGTATCGATTATTGATAGTTAAACAAGTTAACTGTTAAGAACAAGTACCCTCTACCGAGAATCGATGATCTTTTTGATTAGTTTAGAGGAGTTTCGGTGTTCTTAAAGATTGACCTCGTTTGGGGTATCACCAACTAAGGGTTAAGGAGGCAGATGTTCATAAGATAGCTTTCAGAACTCGTTATGGGCACTACTAGTTCTTAGTGATGCCATTCAAGCTGGCGAACGCACCTGCCGCTTTCATGGATCTCATGAATTGGGTTTTCCAACCCTACTTGGATCGGTTCGTGGTAGTCTTTATATATGACATTTTGGTGTACTCAAAAGATAAGGATGAGCATAATGCACACATAAGGATTGTGTTGCAGACTTTGAGGGAGAAGCAGCTATATGCCAAATTCAGTAAGTGTGAATTTTGGCTAAGGGAGGTTACTTTTCTAGGACATGTGGTGTCAGCCGATAGGATTAAGGTGGATCCTCGAAAAATTGAAGCGGTGTTAGACTGGAAAACACCCAAGATGGTATCGAAAATTTGAAGTTTTCTGGGCTTGGCAGGATACTATAGGCAGTTTGTTAAGGGCTTTTCCATAATTGCTGCACCCTTAACTAAGTTGTTGAGGAAAGGGGTACCGTTTGTTTGGACGAACAAGTAGCAAGAGAGTTTTGGAAAACTTAAGAAAGTTTTAACTGAGGCCCCTGTGATGATTCAGCCAGTGCCTGGGAAAGAGTTTACGGTTTATAGTGAGGCGTCGCATGTAGGCTTAGGTTGTGTATTGATGTAAGAAGGAAAGGTGGTTGTGCATGCGTCACGACAACTTAAGACTCACGAGGTGAATTACCCAACCCATGATTTGGAGCAAGCTACGGTGGTGTTCGCGCTCAAAATATGGAGGCATTACTTATACGGGGAGAAGTGCCTAATCTATTCAGACCACAAGAGTTTGAAGTACCTCCTTACCCAAAAGGAGCTAAACCTTAGGCAACGTAGGTGGGCAGAATTATTGAAGGATTATGATTGTACGATTGAATACCACCCTGGCAAAGCGAATGTGGTAGTTGATGCATTGAGTCTTAGGGCTAAGTCAAACTTGAGAGCTATGCTCGCCCGTTTAAGCTTGTTGGACGATGGTAGCTTGTTAGCTGAGCTTCAAGTAAAGCCAGTGTGGGTCGAGCAGATAAGGAGTACGCAATTAGTGGATGAGACTTTGAGTGCTCGCTTTAAACAAGTGGAGAGTGGGAAGACATCGGAATTTGGGATAAATGGTGAAGGAGTATTGTGTTTCCGTAGGAGAATGTGTATACCAAAGGACGATGATCTAAGGCAGTCTATTCTGTGGGAAGCACATAGCAGTCTCTACGCAATGCATCCTGCCAGAAACAAGATGTATCGAAATTGACATGAGCTTTATTGGTGGCCTGGACTTAAGCGCGAGGTTATGGAGTTCGTAGGCAAATGTTTGGTCTGTCAAAAGGTAAAGGTGGAACATCAGTTGCCTTCGGGATTGCTTCAGCCAGTGAAGATTTCACTTTGGAAGTGGGAAAGGATCACTATTAACTTTGTTAGTGGGCTACCCTTGACTCCTGCTAAGAAAGACTCGATATGGGTTATAGTGGATCGATTAACCAAGTCTGCCCATTTTGTACTGGTTTTCACCGATTACTCGTTGCAAAAGCTGGCTAGGCTGTATGTGGCAGAGATTGTAAGATTGCATGGAGTGCCAGTTTCCATAATATCTTATAGGGACTCGTGTTTCACTTCACGATTTTGGAAGAAGCTGCATGAGGTGTTGGGTACTAGGTTGAATTTCAGTACGGCTTTCCACCCTCAAACTGATAGACAGTCGGAAAAGGTTGATCCAAGTGTTGGAAGATATGTTGAGGGGATACGTGATTGAGTTCCGAGGTAGTTGGGAGGACAATTTACCGTTAGCCGAATTCGCGTACAATAATAGCTACCAAGCAAGCAATGGGATGGCTCCGTATGAAGCACTGTATGGGCAAAGCTGTCGAACTCCAACATGTTGGACGGAGTTAGGCGAACGGAGAGTTTTGGGCCTTGAGTTAGTAGCCGATATTGAGGATAAGATAAAATTGATTCGGGATAGTTTGAAGGATGCCTTGGATATGCAGAAGTCATATGCTGACCTTAAGTGTCGAGAAATAGAGTATGTAGTAGGAGACTTGGTTTTTTCTGAAGGTCTCTCCGTGGAAGAAAGTGTTAAGGTTTGGACGAAAGGGGAAGCTAAGGCCAAGGTTCATTGGGTCGTATCAGGTGGTAAGACGAATTGAGATAGTCGCTTATCAGCTGGAGTTACCTCCTGAACTAAGCCAGATCCACGACGTGTTTCATGTTTCCATGCTAAGGCGGTATCGCTCAGATCCTTCACATGTCATGGCGCTGGAAGAAATTGAGGTTAGGGCAGACCTGACTTTCAAGGAAGAGCCCATTCAAATAATTGGTCGAGATGTCAAAGTACGGAGAAGGAAGTCCATTCCATTGGTCAAAGTACTTTGGTGGAATCACAAGGCTGATGAGGCTACTTGGGAACCTGAAGAAGTGATGCGACGTCAATATCCTCAATTTTTTGAACAAGGTAAATTTCGAGGACGAAATTTATTTTAGGGGGTAGAGTTGTAACGCCCCACAAATCCCGAAACCCAAAAATCTCGAAATCTCGAACTTTCTTTGTTTTTGGTTTTGATAAAAATTGTGTTTTATATTTCTGGCCCAGTGATAATTATGGTAGGTCTTAATTCAAACTTAGAGGTAAATGAAATTATAGTTTAATTAATAAAAGAATTAGGGTTGGCAAGTAGTTAGGCTTTTAAATAAAGTTAGGGAAAAATAGCATCAAAAAGCCATGTGGAAAAGTGGCTAAGTGACGCCACTTAAGGTGTAGGGAGGTGGCGTTAATAGCTAGCAAGGAGGTCCAAGGTTCGAATCCTAGTTTAGTGTTTTTAGAAGTTTAATTTTAGCCTTCTAGAAGGATAGAAGTGGCGTGAAAGTGGACTCCAAGGGAAGTGTTCAAGAGAGAAAATTAAGGAAGGGATTAAAGGGTTCTCAGGGAGAAAAACGAGGAGATGAGAAAGGAGAAGTGATGGAGCCGAATGGAGAATTGGGCATGGGAAAATTCAGCTATAAGGCTTATAAATGGGTGTTGAATGCTAGGTATGAAGCTAATGTCAAATTTCCTCCACCCTGTTGCCAGAAATTCTTTTCTCTAAAAGCCGAAAACTTTCTGCCTTCTTTTCTTTTTCTTCTTTCTTGTGCCGAATTTTATTTCTCCTCTACTCAATATTTTCTTTACTTTAGCTGATTCTTCTTCCTCTCTTCTTTGGTTCCGAGTAATCAATTATTTCCATTCAAATCTCTAAGAGTTGAATATCCTTTGGACGAATCCCCTTGGTACCGCCACTACTCTTTCCACCCAGTCGATTCTAGTGTAAGTGTTCGCTCTCCCAATCGGTTTTTTATAAGTATCGACTATTCAGTTCTTCACTTCTTTCTAATCGACTTTGGTAGGGAATTAGTGTCAGATCTCAATTTTGGATTCCTACCGATTTGCTTTTCAGATCTGAGAGATATACGTAAGTAGAAGCTAGTAAAGACTTAGCGTTTAGGTAAGGTTAAGGTGAGATTCCGGCTTTTGGTAAAGTATTCGATAAGTATGTGAGATTAATATTTGAGTGATATCGATTGTAGGTTTGGGCTACGGAAATCGCAGCATGCTTGCTTACCAGGTGTGCACTTACACTGCACACATACAATGAATCGACAAAAGCCGAAAAGACGAAAAGCCAAAATGCCGAAAAGCTGAAAGTTTGGCTACGGTAGTCTTGCGAGTGCACGAACACTCGTAAGGGAGAAACCGATAGGTTACCTAAGGCCCACGAGAGATTCCGTGGACTTGGGTTGTGATTTGGCGATATGGGCCGAAATGGGCTAAATGGGCCCAATGGGCTGTTGGGCCCATGATAGGCAAAAAACTGAATATTGATGCTTTGTGATAAGAATTTTCATGGGAGCATGAATATGAATGTGATTGGGCCTAACGGGTCATATAAATGTGATTTGGGCCTAATGGGCCATATACAAGTGATTTGGGCCTAATGGGCCATACAAATATGATTGGGCTTAATGGGCCATACGAATATAATTGGGCTTAATGGGCCAGATACAACTATGTGAAATTGTTTGGCTTTGTAAGGGGTTTCGGGCCTAGTATATGATATCCACATAAGACTTAATTAATATATTGCGACCGTGGGCAAGTCAAAGGGTTAAGGTGTGGCAATGGGTATATGCATGTCTAGGATTGGATCTAGGGAGAGCTTGGTACTTAAGCGGTCCTAATGACTCACCTCCTCTTCTCTGGAATCCTACCTGATGCATAGTATTCTTTCATCTTAGCTCACGGGACTTGTTAACGGGCCAAGATAAGTGAAAACCGTAATTAAGGGAAAATTACTGAAATGCCCCTAAGGGCAAAAATGACCAAATACCCCTAGGTGTTGAATGTAAGTTTTGTGGATGCAACATGCATACATATGATATTCTGCTTAGGTTGCATATGGGTTGGGAATTATGGAACAGAGGAAGTATATGAGGATCGTATGGTTGCTTGACAATCGTGGATCCACCGACAGCTTTTAAAGCCCAATATGTAAATGAAGGTAGTTCCGCAACCGGGCTGCCGTGGTGTGTGGGTTGGGTGGGTCGATATTTATATCCTCACATGGTGTGACGGGAGACAGAGTCGGTGTGTAGCAGATGGATAATTTGGATGGGATTGCATTGCATGAATATTGAATGATGTTTCTTTTTGAATGCTTGTTTTCTTCGAGGGTTGTACACACTGAGTTTGTGAAAAATCATCCCCCTTTTTTTTTTTTTTTATTTTCAGGTGATGCTCAGTAGAAGGTTCGATGTTTGGAGGGACTGTAGGTGGCCAGCTAGCAAGATGATTTGGACTTGGGTTTTTTTTAAGCATTTAAGTTTTTACTTCTTTTTAAGTATGTTCCAGACCAGATTGTAATAAGGTTTTCATTGTGTTATTTTTACTTGAATTATTATTATTTTCAATGTAATTGCGAGAAATTGAACATGGATTTCTTAAATTATAGTATGTTTTCTACGTTTCCGCAACGAAGTTGTTTTTTAATCAAATGTTTTAAACAAGGCTTTTGTAACTGAAGGTGTTTTTTGTTAAGTTAATTAGGGTTTCTTTTATTTTAAGAAGGGTTTTCAATGAAAACACGATTTTCACTAAAACACTTCAATGTCATACACCATATTTGGCCATAGCGTCTAGGCTGGGTTTGGGGTGTTACAACTGAAATACCTAGAACCCAAATCACATCGTGGAGATGGAGTGAACAACGCAATCAGAGAATATAGGGAGAATAAACTTCGGCTTTTAGAAAAAGATAAAAAGAACAGATTGAAAAGCATATATCGAAACAATAGAGAAACATAATCATACCCATCGATTGTCAGAAATTCCTGCAAAACCAAAATCTCAACACTAACAGCAGAGTACAGAACGATCAATCAAGAATTAAGGAGGGAAGAAAGATAGTGAGTAATCGATCTAGAAAGAAGAAATGAGAGAAGAAAAGAATAGAAAAGGGAGCAATCGGCTAGGGAGAAAACATAAAGAAACCAAAGTAAGGGTTTATCACTATTCGGCCAAAGAAAAACGTAAAAGGGAGAACCGAGAGAAAGGTACTTCAGCAGAGATTGGAACACAAAAAAGAAGAGAAAAACTTAGGAAAAGCAACACAAAATTTCGGCACTCGACCAACAGGGGTTTTGGCAGAATGAAAACCAAAAAGAAATCAAGAAGAGAGCAAAAATGACACAAATGAAATACCCCAAATGACCAAAATTAATCTCGACACTAGAAGTCTAAAACAAATCAACAAAAGAAAACTCTCCCCAAATTCACAATGAACAAAACCAAACACTCTCAATTCCCTTAGCAAATTCAACATCAATCTTTTACAACTCAACCTCCCCTTTTTCCTCCTAATATCCCTCCGTAATCTTTTTCTTGATTTTCTCTCCCATCTTCTCTAGACCCATTCAAATTCTACCTTGCAGAGTTCGAAACCACCTCAAACTCCTACCGCCACATGCTAGCAAAATAAATATCCTTTTTGCTTGCAATAAGATTCAAACCCAAGTCCCCTTCAATAGCTTAACACGCCACTTGCCTCCTAGCCACAAGCTCTATTGTGTAACATTTTATCCTCAATTAATTATAAGGTCTATTGGCCAAAGTCCAGGTTCCTTTAAAAGAAAAACCAAAATAAATTGCAAGAGCCAAGACATGAACCCAAGCTCCCTTGCAACCTTAATGACGCCTTAACCACAAGACCACATGCTTCCTTGTGTCATTTATTTAACACAAAAATTTAAAAGGCCTTCATCCAAGCATCCAAGGTTTTATTCACATAAAACCAAAATTTTTGCTAAAGCCCAGGTTTGAACCTAGGAATTCTCTAGCACTCCCAAACACTCCTACTCACTTAACCACTGCAAAAAACAATCAATTGTGTCACTTTCTTGCCCAACTAAATTTTTTTATGAGCTGTCTCCTAACTGATCCCTTGCTCAAGACCTATTTCTTCTAGGCCCAAAATTCGGGGCATTACACTTCAACATCAATAGTGCACCTCAACTTAAAAGAGGAGAACCGAAAGTGACCCAAATAATAACCAATGTAGTAATACAGTTCCTATAATCTGTGATCTATATCACCATACCTCTTGATTGAGTCAATATTTAAAACGGTAATAAATGTAATTACCTCCGATCAAAGAATATCTTTAACAGATAATCCATGTTACAGAATAAATAGATTAATGATATCTTAGAGAAAATTCAGAAGAGTAATATCACTCATACTTAGTAGAAACAACTGTGATAAAAATAATATAACTTGCATATTCGGAATCTTGGGCTTCAATTAGTAGAAGTAGAAAATGATATCATATGAACCTTATCAACAAATCTTATATCAATCATGATGAATTAGAAATCCCATGTAGGGTAGAGAAATACCGCTCATAAATTAACCTGACTTATAGTAATTCCATCTATCATGATTTACTACCCTTTCAATCCAACAAATATTGCATCTGAACATGAACAAATTTATTTGCCTCTAAGAATAACAGAACTTATAAAGTACCCAGGAGATTTTGTTATAGTATACTCAATTATAACAGCTATATTCAAATATCTTTACAATTTTATCACCATTCCACTAACTAATGAACCGAAAGAGTCAATTTGGAAGAATTTTCAGCTAATCCATTCTGTAAATGTCATATCTGAATAAGTCAATTACTCATGAATAACTTCTAACTTAACAATGAGATCACATATATTCAGAATAATCTTCAGAAAAATCTGACATCTCTTTTAACACCGTCTTTCCTTATTAACCCATTCTCAATTCTGACTACATTATTAATCATTCAGCCTTTGAACTATTCTTTCACACTTATAGGCATAATCTATATAAATCTTATGAATTTCATTGTATAAAACTGTACTGGTAAAGGGGTGGAGATCGTAAGCCTCACAATTTAGTTTTCATGTATATACTCATATAACATAACATTCATCATTCTCATGTACTATAAAAAAATTATCCATACCTTTTTGAATTATATTTCATCATGAGTAACGTTTTTACTCAGGCACATGAGTATCACTTTCAGTAGTATCAGAATTAGCTCGGTTGGAGAGCATCTCTGTCTATTTGTAAAATAATTTTCATTAGAGTCACACTATTACAGGTTATATAATGACATGTATTTCTGAACTTTACATATGCAACGTTTAGTCTGAGAACTACCTAAACTGTAGCTCTGATACTACTAAATATAATATCCCTAACCCGTATCCGTTGTCAAAATAGGGATTCAGAGCATTACCAAAACTTTTAGAAACATTTATAGATAAATCATGCAAGTTACTATTCAAATTCCAAAATCATTCATAACGTCCCTTAAATGGGTCGTCGAGGTCTAATATGAGTATTAGAATCGAGTCGGGACTGAATCAGAACCTCTAAGAATTTTTTGCAAATTTTAAAATTTTTAAGGTGCAGGGCTCACACGCCCGTGTGGTCCAAGGGACACGCTCATGTGACCCTAGGACATGCTCGTGTTGGAGGTCGTGTTCGACCCCGTGTAACTCTCTAACTTGTGCTCACGGTCGTGCCATAAACTCGTGTGCTAGGCCATGTGGTTAATTAATTCATTTCGAATTTAGGTGTAGGTTTCACACAACCAAGACACAAGCCCATGTCTCTACCCGTGTGCTCAATTCCGAGCATTCTAATTTTAAAAAATTAAGGTACAGGGGACACATGGCCTAACTACACGACCATGTACCTGGCTGTGTGTCACACATGGTCTAGACACACGCCCGTGTGTCTGCCTGTGTGGACAAAATAAAGCAATTCCTAGCTTCATTTCTCACCCAAATTCACACCCATGACCTGCACTTGAAACACACATCCAATACCAACCATTCCAAGCATTCAAATTAAACTAATTCTATCATTCAACATGGCATACCATTACATGCATACATGTTCATATTCTTTCCTTGGTTTAATCCACATGATAGGTATAATTTGATCAACTAATTAACACATATGTAGCTACCATAGTATGACATTACAAATATATCAAAACGAACCATTACTAGCCATTCCAATGGCTTGATTACAAGCATCATTTACATTTACATGCCAGTATGGCCAATATAACCTATACATGCCATTACAACCATAATTGATTTAACATAGTATACCGACATGGGCTGATGGATAGTGTGAGTGATCTCCACCAAGCTTCCAATCCAACGAGCTTCCGATTTACTATAAAATAGGGAAATAAAACTAAGCAAGCATAAAATTCTTAGTAAGTTTGTATAACATGGTACTTAACTTACCATTCATTCTATTTTGAGGTAACTATGTAAGGCATATTCAATCAATTTGACCTCAAGCCTACACACATCCTCATTGCCCTTGTTAGTCATATATATTCCAAAATAACATCAAAACATATATGGGCTCAACAACAATCAAGTTTCCATGCACATATACTTTCCACAACATGTATTCATTTAATATGTATAAATCATCTCTTTATATTACAAGTATAATTTCATAATAGTTCATCTTGAGTTCAGATTATTTCATGTCAGAATATTACTCATATTACTCAAAACATCAAGGTTACGATTAGTATACTCAAGGTGTACAAGTATATAATTGAGATGAGGCAGTGCATGCAGAGCACTTGAGAACTGTTTTGCAGACTTTGAGAGAAAAACAGTTGTATGCTAAGTTTAGTAAAAGTGAATTTTGGCTTCGAGAAGTCAGATTTTTGGGACACATTATTTTAGGTGATGGTATTTGAGTTGATCGGAGCAAGATTTCTGCTATTGTTGAGTGGAAACCACTAAAAAATGTATCTAAGGTTAGAAGCTTTTTGGGATTAGCCAGTTATTACAGACGGTTTTTAAAGGATTTTTTATGATCACTATTCATATGACGAGATTAATACAAAAGGATGTTAAATTTGAGTGGTTTGAAAAATGTCAGCAAAGTTTTGAGAAATTAAAGGCATTATTGACTGAAGCACCGGTTTTAGTACAACCTAAATCGGGGAAAGAGTTTGTAATTTATAGTGATGCATCATTGAATGAATTAGGATGTTTGTTGATACAAGAGGGCAAAGTGATAGCTTATGCCTCAAGACAACTAAAACCCCACGAAAAGAGCTACTCGACGCATGATTTAGAGTTGGTTGCCATTTTGTTTGCCTTGAAGATTTGGAGACATCATTTGTACGGTGAGAAATGTCATGTCTTTATTGATCATAAAAGTTTAAAGTATCTGATGACTCAAAAAGATCTGAACTTGCGACAACGGAGATGACTTGAGTTATTAAAAGACTATAAGCTTGTGATCGATTATCATCCAGGAAAGGCGAATGTAATGGCCGATGCTTTGAGAAGGAAATCTTTGTTTGCTTTGAGGACCATGAATACACGGCTCAATTTATCCAATAATGGTTTGATTCTAGCTGATTTGAGAGCTAGACCGATGTTTATTTTGCAGATTTGTGAAACTCAAAAGTGTGATAGTGAGTTGCAAGCCAAGAGAATTCAGTGTAAATCGGGCAATGACTTATAATTCCAAATTGACTCCGATGATTGTTTGAGATTCCAAGGCAGGATATGTGTTCCTAAAGATACAGAGTTGATTCAAAAGATTCTTAATGAGGCACATAGTGGTTGTTTGTCTATTCATCTGGGCAGTACAAAAATGTATTGTGATTTGAAGAAAATGTATCCGTGGTCAGGTATGAAATGAGATATCTCATTGTTTGTTTCAAAATGATTGATTTGTCAACAAGTAAAGGCCGAACACCAAGTTCCTTTGGGTTTACTTCAGCCAGTGATGGTACTCGAGTGGAAATGGGACAGAATTACCACAGGTTTCATGATGAGTTTGCCTTTGACTCTGAAAAAGAAAGATGCCGTCTAGAAGATTTGAAGCTACAAGATCTGAAGCTCGAGCATATGCTAGGGCCTATACCATCCGTGCTTGCAAAGAAGCGACATATTCAGATGTTATCCCGATACTTTTCCTCTTTATGGTACTACTGTTATTACTTTGATGGACCTAGTATCTACCCATTCGTATGTATACATGAATATTGAAATTAGTAAGAATATGCCTATTGTGTCTATGAAATTTATGATTAAGGTGTAAAACCATTTAGGCAATCATGTATTAGTTGATAAAGTATGCAAGAAATGTCCTTTGATGATTAGAGCTCACTGTTTTTTGGTTGACTTGATGTTGTTGCTGTTTGACGAATTTAATGTTATATTAGGTATGGATTGGTTGACTATGTATGATGCTATAGTAAATTGTAGATGGAAAGTCATTGAATTGAAATGTGAAAATGGTGAAATTCTTCAGGTTGAGTCAGATGAGTCAAATAGATTGCCAATTGTGATTTCTTCAATTTTTTGCTCAAAAATGTTTAAGAAAAGGTTGTGAAGCCTATCCTTCCTATGTATTGAATACCAAAGAATCTGAGTTGAAAATTGAATTAGTGTTAGTAGTGTGTGAATATTCGGATGTGTTCCCAGAAGAATTGCCAGGTTTGCCTCCGATTAGAGAAGTTGAGTTTTGTATTGATTTGGTCCCTCAGACTACACCGATATCGATAGCTTCGCATATGATGGCTCCGACTGAATTGAAAGAATTGAAAGCTCAGTTGTAAGATTTGACAGATAAGGGTTTTGCGAGACCGAGTTATTCTCCCTGGAGTGCTCTAGTATTATTTGTGAAAAAGAAAGACAGTTCTGTGAGACTTTGCATCGATTATCGACAGCTTAATAAGGTGACCATAAAGAACAAGTATCTCTTGCCGAGAATTGATGACTTGTATCAACTGAAAGGGGAAACAGTGTTTTCAAAGATAGATTTGAGATCTGGATACTACCAGTTGCGAATTAAGGAGTCGAATGTGCCAAAGACTACCTTTAGAACAAGGTACGGGCACTATAAATTTCTTGTTATGCCTTTCAAACTAACAAATGCTCCTGTAATTTTTATAGACCTAATGAACTGAATTTTCTGGCCATATTTAGATAAGTTTGTGGTTGTTTTTATTGATGGCATACTGATTTATTCTCGAGATGAGATAGAGCATGCTGAGCACTTGAGAACTGTTTTGTTGACCTTGAGAGAAAAATAGTTGTATGCTAAGTTTAGTAAAAGTGAATTTTGGCTTTGAGAAGTTGGATTTTTGGGACACATTGTTTCAGGTGATGGTATCTGAATTGATCTGAGCAAGATTTCTGCTATTGTTGAATGGAAACCACCAAAGAATGTATCTGAGGTTAAAAGATTTTTAGGATTAGCCGGTTATTACAGACGATTTGTTAAAGGATTTTTTATGATCACTACCCCTATGACGAGATTGCTACAAAAGGATGTTAAGTTCGAGTGGTCTGAAAAATGTCAGCAAAGTTTTGAGAAATTGAAGGCATTATTGACTGAGGCACCAGTTTTAGTACAACCTGAATTAGGGAAAGAGTTTGTAATTTATAATGATGCATTATTGAATGGATTAGGATATGTGTTGATGCAAGAGGGCAAAGTGATAGCTTATGCCTCGAGACAGCTGAAACCGCATGAAAAGAACTATCTGACGCATGATTTAGAGTTGGCTGCCATTGTGTTTGCCTTAAAGATTTGGAGACACCATTTGTACGGAGAGAAATGTCATGTCTTTACCGATCATAAAATTTTGAAGTATCTGATGACTCAAAAAGATCTGAATTTGCGACAACAAAAATGGCTTGAATTATTAAAAGACTATGAGCTTGTGATCGATTATCATCCAGGAAAGGTGAATGTAGTGGCTGATGCTTTGAGTAAGAAATCTTTGTTTTCTTTTAGGGCCATGAATACACAGTTGACCTTACCCGATAATGGTTCGATTCTAGCTGAGTTGAGAGCTAGACTGATGTTTTTTCAGTAGATTTACGAAGCTCAAAAGTGTGATAGTGAGTTGCAAGCTAAGAGAATTCAGTTTGAATCGGACGGTGACTCAGAATTTCAAATTGACTCCAATGATTGTTTGAGATGCTGAGGTAGGATATGTGATCCTAAAGATACAGAGTTAATTCAAATAAAGGTCACGATTAGTACACTTAAGGTGTACAAGTCTATAATCAAGAATGAACATATATTTATCAAATAAAGTCCATGTACAAATATCATCATCTCATGTTTTCATATATCAGATATCATGTTTCATCATTTACTTGCATTTCAGCCGGATACGTGTAATAACTCATTTCTTATCCATATATTTTCATATCAAGATTTTTACTTGTTGAATTTATTTGAAATATCAATGGTTACACAGGTAGTATACTCGAGGTGTACGAATCAGAATCCGTCAACTCATGTCCAATGATATCCTTAGGGTACTATATCGAAGAGTACATTCTCGATCCATACTAAATCCTTTTTATGACATATGCTCTAAAGAGCTTGATCTAGATTACCCGTCTGGGCTAAATCCAATTCATAACATATGCTCAAGAGGATTTATATCAGGATTACCCATCTGGACTAAACCCTTTCATAAAAGAGGTCAATAAGATTACTCGTCCGAGCTAAATCCCGTCAGCAACAAATGCAGGACCTCATTCATTTCGTGAAATCACATATCTGTCAATATTCATTTATTCAACGAGATTTAACCTTTTCAAGCATTTCTTGGCATGTACTTATTTTATACATCCGCAAAATTCACACAATTCAAATAAACACATTCCACATTCATTGCAAGCATATAAGTAACATTCTCATCGTTTATCTTTTATCATCTATTGGGCATTATCATTTAATTTAAACATTTTTATTTATCGAGGTTGATCAGATATGTAATCATTTCACATATTTATGACATTTATACAATTTTAAATAAACACAATCAGTGCAAGCATGTAAATAAACACAATCTAGTTACACAAACTTACCTCGACAATGTTAGTGTATATAAATCTACTAATCCGACATTTTCCTCTTTTCCTCGTTCTAATTCTGAATTTGGTCTATCCGAATCTATATGAGTAAATTTAATGTCAATTTATCACATTTTATATTCAAGTGGACTTAATTTTCAACCTAGGTAAAATTACCATTTTACCCTTAACTTTTCCATAAATTCTAATTTCGTCCCTAGGCTCAGAAAATGAAATTTGTGCAATTTACTCCTTATTCCAAGCCTAACAAAAATCCCATTACAAAATTTACAGCACATGTATTCATAAAAATTCAGTATTTTTCATCAAATTTCACAACTTTACATTTTAGTCCCTAAATCATGTTTTAATCAAAAATCACTTTCTAAAAGTTGTTTATCTATCAATAACCTTTCATTTTCTACCATAAATTTCTAATTTTTAACATATTCATCCATGACCCATTTTCCATACTTTGATAACTTTTCAAGTTAATCCCCCTAATAGATAGATTAAGCTATCTCGGTTTCAAAAATATAAAAATTACTAAAAATGGGGCTTGATTACTTACCCAAATAAGCTTGATAAGTCTTCTTCCTCTCTCCTAGGGTTTCCATAGAAATATTTGGGGAAGATGATACAAAATTGTTTTCTTTTTCATTTAATTAAATTGTCATTTAATAACTTTTCATCTTTCGAATTTAGTCCTTAGCCTTGTTTGATTTTTCCATGGATGAGTCATACCAAAATATCTACATACTTTCTTTAATGGTCTAATTACCATATAAGGACCTTAAGTTTTGAATTCCATAGCTATCTGATCCTTCTAGCTACTAGAATCCAACTTTTGCATTTTATGTGATTTGGTCCTTCTCATAATTAAACACTTAATCCATAAAATTTTCTTATCAAAATTTTCACATGACATGTCTATCATAATACTAATCATATAATAAAATAAAAATAAATTTTATTTTCGGCTCAAATTTGTGGTCCTGAAACTGTTGTTCTGATTTCACCGAAATTGGGCTGTTATAATAGGTATCAAATAGCTATGGAATTCAAAAATAGAGGTCCTTATATAGTAATTAGACCATTAAAGAAAAGTATGTAGATATTTTAATGACTCATCCATGGAAAAATTAGAAAAGGGTAGGGACTAAATTGAAAATCAATAATTTTACTAGATGATAATTAATTAAAAAGAAAAAATCATCTATATTCATATCATCTTCCCCAATTTTTCTATGGAAACCCTAGGAGAGAGGAAGAAAACATTTCAAGCTTAAAAAGGTATGAAATCAAGTCTCGTTTTTAGTAATTTCTATATTTTTGGAATTGGGATAGTCTAATCTTTCTATTTAGGGGATTTATTTGAAAAGTTATCAAGGTATGAAATTTGTGTCATGGATGAATATACTAAAAATTAGAAATTTATGGTAGAAAATGAAAAATTATTCATAGATAAACAACTTTTATGAAGTAATTTTTGATGAAAACTTAATTTAGGGACTAAAATGAAAAAGTGATAAAACTCATGGATAATTTTGAAATTTGTGAAATGTATGTGTTGTAAATGTAGTATATTAAATTTCGGCTAGGCTTGGAAAGAGGGTTAAATTTCATGAATTTCATTTTCCGAGCTTAGGGATGAAATCAAAATTTTTGAAAAAGATAGGGGCAAAATGATAATTTTGCCTAGGATGTAATAGGATGAAAATGTATATGAAATGTGATAGATTAATAGTTAAATTTACCCATATAGATCTGGAAAGACCAACTACGGAACTAGATCGAGGAAAGCAAAAGGTTTCGAATTAGTTGAAATTCAAAGATGAACCATTATCGAGGTAAGTTCGTGTAACTTAAATATGTATGTTAATATGCTTGAATTGAATTGTATGATTGTGTTGATATGTATGAGATGAGATACATAATCAAATAGTCATAAGTTGTGAAATATGGACAAATTGTCATGTTCTAGTTGAATGGTGAATTTCGATGGATTAAGGTGATTTCTTGAATAAGAATAATATTGCACATGTTGTAGATAGAATTTAGCCTTGAGCTTAGGTTATAAATTGGATTTACCCCGAACGAGTAATCCAAATAAAGCTCTCTAGAGCATATGCTACGGATAGGATTTAGCTTGGACGGGTAACTCTGCTGTAAAATGTGTGACTCAAGAGTGTGCCTTTTTATTATGTACCCTAATGGGTACTTTTACACATGAGTATATTACCGAACATCCATCGAAATTTCAATAGTTCGATAGAAAAGACTCTTGAACTGTGGAAAGGTGAAATTAATGGATGCTGATAATGTGATGATCTCATTTATGTTTACTTGATTCTTATATGAGGTTATGTGGTTAACTTGTTTGATTAAGTGTTTGTGTTTAGGTAAACTCACCCAAAATTTATGGGAAGTATGACTATGTATGCTTGTATTGATAAATATGATTGGTAAGTTTAGTTTCTGTTATACGGACTTACTAAGCATAAAATGCTTACTTCGTTTAATTTTCCCTGTTTTATAGTGCTCCAAAGCTCGCGAAGGTTGGAAGTCAGTTGGAGCAATCATCACACTATCCACTATCACATTTTGGTATAAATAGAAATCTCATTTTGGTATAATGGCATGTATAAGCTTATTTGGCCAATGATGGCTTGTAATTGTTGTTTTGTAAACTAGCCATTGGTGTTGTTAGTGATGATCTAATTTGGTTATCTTAAAAGTTATGTTTTGATATTTACACAAATTCTTATTGTGTTTTGGTTTGATGGAATTATGTTAGCATATAAGTTTATATCCATTGATGCATGAGATAATACCACATGGTTGATGACAAATTTTATGTGAATATGATGTTGGATTGGTGGATATATGATTGATGACAACTGGTAAGTTTTGGGTGACAAATGAGGCTAGGAAATGGCTTTATTTTGTCTATATGGGTAGACACACGGGCATGTGTCTTGGCCTTATGTGACACGCGGCTCGTCCCATGGGCATGTGGCCAAGCCGTGTGTCCTCTGTATCTTAAAAATGAGAAATAGAATGCTCAGAATTGGGCACACGGGTAGAGACACAGGCATGTGTCTCAGCTATGTGGTTAACACGGCCTTGAACATGGGCGTGTTACACTACCGTGTGAAAACTGCACCTAAATTTTGAAAATAAAATTCTCCACACGGCCTAGCACATGGGCGTGTGACTTCAATTTCTTAATGCCTTATAAGTCAGAGAGTTACACGGGTTAGGGACATAGGTGTGTCCCTAGACCACACGGGCATGTGGGTACTATTCATAAGCAAAACTTTTAAAATTTTAAGGAAAATTTTATGAGATCCCGATTGAGTCCTGATTCGTTTCTAATGTTTGTATTGGGCCTCGAGGGTCCATTTAAGGGGTGTTATGATTGATATCGAAAAATGTTTAGTAACTAGTATAATTTATCAATAAATGTTCTGTAAACTCTAATAATACTCTGTAACCCTGTTCCGATGATAGATACGGGTTAGGGGTGTTACATTTAGTGGTTTCAGAGCTACAGTTTAGCCGATTCTCGGACAAACGTAGCAAGTATGAGTCTAGCTATACATGCCATTATATAAATTATGATAGTGTGATATTTCTTGACCACTTTTAAATGTATTTTCATATAGTAATATCTTCCAACCAAGCTAGAGCTGAGACTAAGGAAGCTAAGAGTGCCGTTCAAGCTTTCATGTAACGAGTTGCATCTAGTGGTAGTAGAAGGCCGCATCTTCGGGTTGAAGTGAGGCGACAAAAGTAGCCTTCTTTGAATTGATGGATGAATGGTTTAGTGAATATATGAGAACAAACCCTACTGTTCAACGACCTCCCCCACCTGCTTCACAACATGATGAAACACCACAGGATGTTAGACCTGTTAGAATTGGTAAGGCTCCAGTAGATAAAATCAGAAAACATTGGGCTGAAGAATTTAGGGCTACGACTGATGACAATACAGAGAGGGATGAGTTCTGGCTGGAAAATACTATTCGGGTTCTAGATGAGTTATCATGTACACCAGCTGAATGTCTGAAATGTGCGGTATCTTTGTTGAAAGACACCTCCTACCATTGGTGGAAAACCATATCTTCTGTAGTACCAAGGGAAAATATTAGATGGGAATTTTTCCAAACAGATTTTAAAAACTAGATGTCTCACCATGGGGTGCACCGATATTGTTTGTAAATAGGAAAGATGGATCATTGAGATTATGCATCGATTACAGGCATCTTAATAAAGTCACAGTAAAGAATAAGTACCCGTTGCCTCGTATAGATGACTTGTTTGATCAATTAAAAGATGCCACTGTATTTTCAAAAATTGACCTATGATCTGCTTACTATAAACTACGGGTAAAAGATTCAGATGTGCCAAAGACAACTTTCAAAACTAGATATGGGCATTATGAGTTTTTGGTGATGCCATTCGGATTAACAAATGCCACAGCGATATTTATGGATTTAATGAACATAATATTTAGACCATACCTGGATAGGTTCGTGGTATTTTTATTGATGATATTTTGGTTTTCTCTCAAGGTGTGAATGAGCATACTGAGCATCTGAGAATTGTATTGCAAACTCTGCATGAGAAACAACTGTATGCTAAATTAAGTAAATGTGAATTCTGGCTACGGGAAGTTAGTTTCCTTGGATATGTTGCATCTGCAGAAGGTATTCGGGTGGATTCGAACAACATTTCAGCTATTGTAAGTTGAAAGCCACCGAAGAATGTTTCAAAAGTTAGAAGTTTTCTAGGACTAGCAGGATATTATCAGAGATTTGTTAAAGGGTTTTCAATGATAGCTTCTTCAATGACTCGATTGCTGCAAAAAGAAGTGAAATTCAAGTGGACTAATAAGTGCCAACAGAGTTTTGATAGATTGAAAGGTTTCTTGACGAGCGTGTGTCTTGGCCGTGTGTAACACACGGCTCATCCCATGGGCATGTGGTCTAGCCGTGTGTCCCTTGTATCTTAAAAATGAGAAAAAATGCTTAGAAATGGGCACACGAGAAGAGACACGGGCGTATGTCGCAGTCGTGTGGTTGACATGGCCTTGATCACGAGCGTGTTACATGGCTGTGTGAAAACTACACCTAAATTTTGAAAATAAAATTTGCCACACGGCTTAGCATATGAATGTGTGACTTGGCCGTGTGACTTCAATTTCTTCATGCCTTATAAGTCAGAGAGTTACACGAGTTAGGGACATGGGCGTGTGTAGTCACATGGCCTGACCACACGGGCGTGTAGGTACTGTTCATAAGCAAAACTTTTAAAATTTTGACGAAAATTTTATGAGATCCCGATTGAGTCCCGATTCATTTCTAATGTTCGTATTGGGCCTCGAGGGTCCATTTAAGGGGCATTATGATTGATATCGAAAAATGTTTAGTAACTAGTATAAATTATCTGTAAATGTTTTGTAAACTCCGGTGATACTTCGTAACCTTGTTTCGGCGACGGATAGGAGTTAGGGGTGTTACACATGTGTTTATTGTAGGGTATTTCTTGTTTTTGATGAATGCCCAACAAACCCAGCTTCAATCTACTACATGGGAAATTATAATCGAAACAATAATCCATATTCCAATACATACAACCCAGGATGGAAACAACATCCTAATTTCAATTGGAGTAATCAAGGAGTGGGAAATTCCAGTAATGTTGTTCGACATAATGCCACAAGTGCACCACCTGGATACAATTAACCTATGCCATAGAAAAATGTTCAAAACACTTCATCATCATCTTCATCTATGGAAGCTCTATTGAATGAATACATGCCAAGAATGATGTTGTAATATAGGGTCAAGTTGCATCTTTAAGGGCTTTAGAAAATCAAGTTAGGTAAATTACCAGTGCATTAAGTTCAAGACCGTAAGGAGCATTGTCGAATGGTACTGAAATTTCAAGATCTCAAGGGAAGAAGCATTGCAAAGCCATTAAACTCAGAAGTGGTACTCAGCTACCTGGAGTTGTTAATGATGCCGTTGTTAAAGAAGATGGCTAAGATTTCACAAATAAGGTGAATTCAGAACCAGTAGTGGAGTAATTTACAATTGAGAATAATAATAATAAATGTTGCAGTAGATTCTACTTGTGTTGCCAATGAGAATGCCATGGAAAAACAACCTCAACAAGTTGAATGACGTCCACCGCCACCTTTTCCTCAGTGATTTCAGAAGTCAAAGCAAGATTTTCAATTCAAAAAATTCTTAGATGTCCTAAAACAACTTCATATCAACACACCACTGGTGGAAGCATTTGAGTAAATGCCCAATTATGTAAAGTTCATGAAGGACATATTTTCAAAGAAGCGCAAACTAGAGGAATTTGAAACTGTTTCTTTCACTGAAGGGTGCATAGCAATGTTGATGAACAAATTGCCACCAAAATTGAAAGACCCAGGGAGTTTTACTATTCCTTGCTCAGTTGGAAATCATTGTGTAGGCAAAGCATCATGTGTTTTATGTGCAAGTATAAATTTAATGCCTATGTCTATTTTCAGAAATTTAGGAATTGGGAAGGCAAGACCTACAACTATCATGTTACAGCTAGCTGATCGTTCTTATACACATCTGGGAGGTAAAGTTGAAGATGTGTTAGTAAGAGTTGAGAAATTTATTTTTGTGGCAGATTTTATTATTCTGGAATGTGAAGCTGATAAAGAGGTACCAATTATTCTTGGTAGACCTTTTCTAGCCACTAGTAGAACATTAATTGATGTACAGAAAGGTGAGTTAATAATGAGAGTTAATGACCAGCAAATAACCTGTATCCGTTGCTGAATTAGGGTTACAGAGTATTACCGAACAAACAAAACATTAAACATACATTTCAAAAATCATTGTAAACATATTAAAACACAATCATTCACATACGTATCATCCCTTAATCGAGCCCTTGAGGCCCTAAAAACACTTTAGAAACAATTCTGGACCAAATTGTGAACATTTGGAAAGTTCAAGAAAAAGATAGAAAAATATGACTGCAGGGGTCACACGACCATGTGCCTCACACAGCTGAGACACACGCCCATGTCTCAGGCATTGTAACCTTTCAAATAGGGACAACGACTGTTTCCCAGGTCGTGTCCTCACCTGTGTAACTCTCTGAGTAGAGTCACACGACTATGTCACACGCCCATGTGTCAGGCTATGTAACTCTCGTAATAACCCCACATGACCATGTCCCAAGCTATGTGCTAGGCTGTGTAACTCTCAAAATAGCTTCACACACCCATGTGCCAGGCCATGTGCTACCTGACTTGTATGCAATGGAACCTACAGGGGACACACAGTCGTGTCGCTAGGCCGTGTGTACCTAAAATGAACCTTAAACAACAAGTTTACCATTTTCAACTTGTACTCAAAGCAAACCATTTAACAGCCAATTGATCTATTCAAAGAGATAGTAAAGAAGCCAAAAACATGCCAAATCAACCATCCTAAGTGCCTAAATAATGTATCTTCATTGAAACCACAACTATATACAATTATACATCAAAATGAATCATCAATCACAACATATCAAATCACAAGATCTTAACACTTAACCTGTATGCCTATTATAGCCACCTTAACCACAATATCACATTAACACATACCATACATAATTTGCATTAAAACATCTTACCACACTCTCATATATCATGTAAGTTATCAATTTGCACATATGTTCATACTTAGCAATTTACAAATTCAAAACATTATTAATAACATTCAAACCTATTACATGCCATATAATTTGAAATAAACATTACAAAAACTATCGAATTATGCTGGATACTGAGACTTGAATGATGGTCCAATCGTCCAACCTTCCGAGTGTCTATAAGAACATTAAATAACACAAGTAAGCTAAATGAAGCTTAGTAAGTTCGACGTATTAAAACAATAAATCTTACCAAAGTAAGTACAACAATTCAAATAATAATAATTCAACCATGAAGGTTTCTTGTCATCCACAATCTCAATCGATAAATCACAAGCGTTCAATTAAATACTCAAATATATATAGCAAATCCATCAAAATCATTAAACAATTTATCTTACCGAGATTTACAATTTGAAAAATGACTTACATATAAGAGTACATCATCAATCCAACCAAAACACACCAAGTGCTCATAAGAGCCAATCCAATCGAACACACTAATGCTTATAAAAGCTAATCCCTCTGAAACACAACAATGTTCATAAGAGCTGGTCCAACCGAAACTCACCAAAGTTCATAAGAGCTAGTCCAACTGAAACACACCAAACAAAGTGTATAACACGAGAGTTCGCAACAAGTGTTGAACCTCGATTTACTCGGGAAGCATATATATAAATCACCCTATAACCATCTCCACTCCAATCCCCCATAACACACCCTATCTTGACTGTGCTTTATCCCGTGATCAATATGATCGAAACATCAAATTCTGTAACATTTCTCATATAACCTTTCATCACCAATAATCGAATATATCTATTGTACTGTGCTATACTATTCAACAATTCATATAGATATTAAATTTTAAACCGTACGAACTTACTTGGATTAAATTGTAGTAACTGTAGAAGTTCAGGGACTATTCCGTAATTTTTTCTTTTCCATGAGTATCAACGAGATCTTGATCTAAAATGTAAAATTTCTCAATTATCAGCTTACATTTTACAGTTCAATCTATTTTACAATTAATACCCTTTTATCTTTTAAATTTACACAATTACCCTAAACTTTTATAATTTTTACAATTTAGTCCCTTAACCTGAAATTCATCAAATAATATATTTTTCTCAAGTCAATATTCCATGAAAAATACTAGGCCCTTAAGCAGTCCCTAATAAACATTAAATTCACTATCAAACCCTAAAATTTTGACATTTTCACAATTTAATCCTAAAATCAATATCTAACAAAAATCACTTTACAAAATCATCAAACAACATAATCAAAATGTCAAATACATGGTGTTCATCAAAAACATTCTAGATTCATAAATGGAAACTTTTAAAAGTTTTAACGGATTCAAAAACGAAGGTACGAGCTAGTTGGACCTAGTTGGAACGATCTGAAAAACTTAAAAATTACAAGAAACAAATATAGAAAGCACTCACATGCAAAGCAAATAGCTTGGCCGATTCTCCTAGCTTAACCAACCATGAATTTTCAGCTATGGAAAGTAAAATGAGGAAGTAACTTATTTCTTTTATTTAATTTTGTTTTAATTTTATTAAAATTACAAATTTGCCATTTGAACATATTATTTTATCATTTTCCATTAGTTTGCCATCCCATTATAATAATTATGGCTTAATTATCACTTAAGTTCGTCCTCACTTATTAATTAAACCATTTGATTACTATAATGATATAATTACTATGTTTTGCACCTTTTACAATTTAGTTCTTTTTTCCTTAATTAGTTATCTAAACGTTAATATTTCTTAATCAAATTCTAATACGACTCTAATAACTCCATAAATATTCTAAAAATAATATTTATGAGTTGACACGACGGAAATTTTTTGTCCCAAACCACTGTTCTGTCACCACTGAAAATCAGGCTGTTACAATTTTCCCCCTAGGAAATTTCGTCCTCGAAATTGTTACATGAGAATAGATTCGGATACTGTAGTTTCATCGATTCCTCTATTTCCTAGGTAGCTTCTTCTATACCATGACGATGCCACAAGACTTTTATGAACGGTACCTGTTTATTTTGCAGTTCTTTGACTTCTCAAGCTAAAATTTTCACTAGTTCCTCCGAATGTGTCAAATCTGGCTGTAGCTCAATCTCACTATGAGAAATCACATGCGAAGGATCAAATTTATACTGTCTCAACATTGAAACATAAAACACATTATGAATTTTCTCGAGTTCAGAGGGCAAAGGTAATCTGTAAGCTACAGGGCCGATTCTTTCAACAATTTCATACGATTCGATAAATCTCAGACTCAACTTTCCTTTCTTGCCGAGATGTAACACTTTCCTCCACAGAGAGACTTTAATGAATACTAGATCGCCAATAATAAATTCAATATCATTTCTTTTCAGGTCTGCATATGATTTCTGATGATTAGATGCAACTTTCAAACAATCTAGAATAACTCGAACTTTGTCTTCAGTTTATCGGATTAAATCAATTCCTACCATTTTGGATTCACCCAATTCAGACAATTACAATAGTGTTTTACACTTTCTTCTATAAAGAGTTTCGAAAGGTGCCATTTTTTTTCTATATCAATAACTGTTATTTTGAAGTAAATTCAACTAGCGATAGATATTTTTCCTAGCTACCTTCAAACTCGAGTATACAACATCTTAGGACATCTTCCAGAATCTGTATCACTAGTTTTGATTGCCCATATGTCTAAGGATGAAGCGCTGTGCTGAAATTAAGATTAGTGCCCAAAGCCTCATGAAGTTTACTCCAAAATCTCGATGTAAATCTCAAATCATGATCAGAAATAATAGATGTCGGAACTCCATGTAATCTCACAATTTTAGATACATATAATTCTACTAATCTCTAAAGTGAGAAATCTGTTTTGACTGGAATAAAATGTGTCGATTTAGTCAATCTGTCAACAATCACCCAGATTGAATCTTTCTTTTTCAGAGTTATAGGTAAATCATATACGAAATCCATCGTGACTCACTGCCACTTCCACTCAGGAATCATAATAGGTTGTAGTAAACCCAATGGTACTTGACGTTTTGCCTTTACTTGCTAACATATTAAACATTTAGCTACAAATTCACAAATTTCTTGTTTCATACTCGGCAACCGGTACATCTGTTTCAAGTCACAATACATTTTCGTTCTACTAGGATGAATCAAATATGTACTACTATGAGCTTTAGATAGAATATCACTTTTCAAATCTAGATAATTTGGAATGAAAATCCCATCATGATAACACAATTCACTGTTATTACTAATATTGTACTCAGTACTGATATTAATTTGAACCAGTTGTCGTTTCAACATCAACTTCAGATCTTAATTTTACAATTCTCGAATTTGTTGTAGAAATAGGGGTTTAGCTCTCAACTTTGCCTATACAGAACCATCTTTATTCATAGCTAAATAAGCGCTCAACACTCGAAGTGCTAAAAATGACAACTTTCGACTAAGTGCATTAGCAACCACATTAGCTTGTCCCAAATGATAATCAATAACCAGGTCATAATCTTTCAGTAGCTCTAACCAACATTTTTGTCTTAAATTTAGTTCTTTCTAAGTCATGAAATACTTTAAACTTTTCTAATCTGTAAACACATGACATTTCTTATCGTATAAATAATATCTCTAAATTTTCAAAGCGAATACAATCGTCACCAGCTCGAGATCATGTGTAGGATAATTCTTTTCATGTGGCTTTCTGTCGAGAAGCGTAATCTACTACTTTCCCTGCCTGCATCAACACACAACCCAAACCATTGAGAGACATATCACTATAAACAACATATGATACCCCAGACTCAAACTGAGTCAATGCTAGAGCTTCTGTCAACATGTTCTTTAGCTAATCAAAACTGTATTGGCACTTATCGGACCAAAAAAACTCAACATTTTTCTACAATAATCTGGTCATTGGTGAAGCAATAATCGAGAAGTTTTTAACAAAATGTCAGTAGTAATTTGCTAAACTATAAAACTTCGCACCTCAGGAACATTTTTCGGAGTTTTCCAATTCATCATAATAGAAACTTTACTTGGATCAACTTGAATCCCGTCAGGTAATACTATGTGACCCAAGAATCCAACTTTGTGAAGCCAGAATTCATATTTACTGAACTTTGCATACAACTATTTCTCTCTCAAAGTTTGTAACACAATTCTCAAGTGTTGAGCATGCTCGAATTCTGTCTTGGAATAGATCAATATATCATCGATAAATATAACAACAAATCTATCCAAATGAGGTTGAAAAACATGATTCATCAAATCCATAAAAGCAGTAGGGGCATTAGTCAAACCAAATGGCATTACTAGAAACTCATAATGATCGTAACGAGTTCTAAAAGCAGCCTTTGACACATCACAGTATTTAACCTTCAATTGATAAGACTCGAATCTGAGATCTATCTTTGATAACACTGTAACACTTTTTAATTGATCAAAAAAATCATCGCTACGTGGCAAGGGTTACTTATTTTTGAACGTGATTTTTTTCAACTATCTGTAGTTTATACATAATCTTAAAGAGCTATCTTTCTTTTTCACAAACAACACAGGTGCACCCTAAAGAGATACGCTCGGTTGAATAAACCCTCTGTCTAACAACTCTTACAACTGTGCTTTTAACTCTTTTAATTTAGTTGGTGCGATGCGATATGGTGATATCGATATCGGTACAGTATCAGGAACTAGATCAATTACAAACTCAACTTCATAATTAGGAGGTAAACCCGAAAACTCTTTGGGAAACACATCAATAAACTCACTAACAACCGGTAACTTATCTAAATTTGATTCTGAATCTCTGGTATCACGAATGTATCCTAGAAATGCTTCACTACCTTTACGTATCAATCTCTATGCGGAAATAGCTAAAATGATTCTAACAACATTTTTTGACCCATCTGAGTCAACTGAAATCATCTCTCTTGTCTGACATTTCAAATCAACCTATTTCTGTCTACAGTTTACCACAACATCATGCAACGATAGTCGATCCATACCTTGAATAACATCAAATTCTCTAAAGGGTAATAACAGCAGTAGAGAATTCAATGCCTCTAACTTTCAGTAGACATTTACGACAAACTAAGTTAACTATCACACTCTAACCTAGTGGATTAGTAACTTGAATTTCATACTTAGTGGATTCAATATGTAATTTCTTTTCCATTACTATTGCTGTGCAAATATAAGAATAAGTTGACCTAAGGCCAATCAGTGCATACACAGTAACATGAAAGAGATATAATATGCCAACAATCACATTAGGTGCAACAGCTTCCTCTCTGGCTCAAATGGCATATGTGCGAGTAGGTGCTCTAGCCTTTGATCGAACAACGGTATCTTTTACTCCTGTACGAGCTATCCCAGCAGTGCTATTCTGCCCGAATGTCTACCTTTCTGAGAAGTACACATTTTCTTTTCATTTTGTTCTTCATTTTTTAATTGTTTAGGATAATTCTGGAGAAAGTGATCAGTCGACCCACATCTATAACAGGCTCTCGATTTAGCTCTACACTCACCAAGATGATATTTTCCACAATGTATACAATTGGGCTTCGAAGCATTCCATACACTTTCCACACTATCAACTAGTTTATTAGGAGCTTTGAAATCATGCTGAATTGATTTATTTTTATTTGAATGTTCAGGCATTGAAGTAGCTCGGCTAAAATCTTCTTTAGTCTTCTTTGCTGGTGATATGAAAAATGACTTAGAAGAATTTCTCTTATGAAACTCTCAAATCCATCTATCCCGTTGTATCTTGCGGTTGTACACTTTTTCCATTTTCTGTGCACATCTCTTCTTCAGTAGGCCTAATCTCTTCTGCAGTAAGCACACTCTCGAATCCAGATACACATCTCTTCTTCAGTAGGCACAATCTCTTGGGCATACCTACTGAGATATACAAACTCGCTCTCGTACTCAGCTACTAATTTATTTCCCTAATGTAACTCAAGAAATTCTCTCATTTTCTTGTCCAAATACAGTTTCCCAACATGGTTCTTTTTAAACTCGGTCTGAAAGAAATCCCAAGAAATTTTATCTCTCGGTACCGCAACTACTAATGTAGTCCACCAACTGTACGCTTCCTCTTTTAATAATGAAGCAACACATCCAATGAAATCATTAGGAGGGAAAGCCATTTCTTCAAAAACTCGTAAAATGTTCTAAAGCCAATACTTAGCTTTAATATGATCATCTTCTAATCTACCTCAGAATTATTTGGCACCACACTTTATAAGCTTTTCTATCGAAATTGGTCGACTAGGATTAGTCACCAGAGAAGGTGGAGGTGCAACTGAAGGTATAACAGGGGTGGAGATCGTTGAGTTGGAGTATTCATTTGCATAAACTCGTTGAACCATTGGTTCATAAATCCAAAGAACATGTATTTAAGTTCATATTCTTGTATTAAAGGAATCGAAATATTACTACTTGTCCCATGATTAGAGGTCGGTACATTACTATTAACCTCGTCATTGTCAGCACGATCAAATTCGTCTAACATCTTTACAATCTAAAAGAAAAACATAGGTTAGATCGGATAAAACATGTCACACTATCACAGGTTATATGACATGTAATTCTAAAAATTTTATTTGCTATGTTCAGTCCAAGAACTGACTAAACCGTAGCTCTGATACTGCTAAATGTAACACCTTTAACCCGTATCTGTTGCTGGATTAGGGTTACGGAGCATTACCAAACAAATAAAACATTAAACATACATTTCATACATCATTGTAAAAATATTAAATTACATTCATTTAAATCCATATCGTCCCTTAATTGAGCCCTCAACGACCTAAAAACACCTTAGAAACAATTTGAGACTAAATTGAAAACATTTGGAAAGTTCAAAAAAAAGTTAGAAAAATTAGACTGCAGGGGTCACACGGCCGTGTGGCCAAGTCATGTGCCTCACACGGTTGGGACACACGCCTGTGTCTCAGGTCATGTAACCTTCGAAATAGGGACACAAGGCCATGTGAGGCCGTGTAACTCTCGTAATATCCCCACATGCTCGTGTGCTAGGCCATGTGCTAGGTCGTGTAACACTCGAAATAGCTTCACACGCCCATGTACCATGCTATGTGCTACCTGACTTGTATGCAATGGAACCTACAAGGGACACACGGCCGTGTCGCCAGGCTGTGTGTCACACACGGCTGAGATACACGCCCATGTCTCTGGTTGTGTGGACCAAAAATAAACCTTGAACAACAAGTTTACCATTTTCAAATTACTTGGAGTTGAAGCAAACTATTTAACAGCCGATTGATCTATTTAAAGTGACACTAAACAAGCCAAAAACATGCCAAATCAACCATCCTAAGTGCCTAACCAATGTATCCCCATTGATACCACAAGTATATACAATTATACATCAAAATGAATCATCAATCACAACTTATCAACTCATAAGATTTTAACACTTAACCAATATGCCTATTATAGGCACCTTAACCACAATATCCCATTAACACACACCATACATAAGTTGCATTAAAACATCTTACCACACTCTCATGTATCATGTAAGTTATCAATTTACACATATGTTCATACCTAAAAATTTACATATTCAAAACATTAGTAATAACATTCAAACCTATTACATGCCATATAAACGTTCCAAAAACTATTGAATTATGCTGGATAGTGTGACTTGAGTGCCAATCCGATCGTCCAACCTTTCGAGTACTTACAAGAAAAATAAATAACACAAGCTAAATGAAGCTTAGTAAGTTCGACGTATGAAAATAATAAATCTTATTGAAGTAAGTACAACAATTCAAATAATTACAATTCAAGTAATAACAATTCAACCATGATGATTTCCTGTCATCTAGAATCTCAATCAATGAATCATAAATGATCAACTCAATACTAAAATATATATAGCAAATCCATCAAAATCATTAAACAATTTCCTTACAGAGATTTTTAATTCGAAGAATGACTTATGGATAAGAGTACATCGTCAATCCAACCAAAACACACCAGATGCTTAGAAGAGCCAATCCAACCAAACACACCAATGCTTATAAGAGCTAATCCCTTCGAAACACAACAATGGTCATAAGAGTTAGTCCAACAGAAACATACCAAAGCTCATAAGAGCTAGTCCAATTGAAACACACCAAATAGAGTGTATAACATGAGAGTTCGCAACAAATACTGAACATCATTTATTCGGGAAACATATATAGATCACTCCATAACCATCTTCACTCCAATCCTCCATAACACACCATATCTCAACTGTACTCTATCCCACGTTCAATTCGATCCAAACAACAAATTCTGTAACATTTCTCATATAACCTTTCATCACTAATAATTGAATATATCTATTGTACCAGATAACTATTCAACAATTCATATAGATATTAAATTTGAAACCGTATGAACTTACCTGGATTGAATTGTAGTGATTGCAAAAGTTAAGGGACTGTAACAGCCCAATTTAGAACCTAATCGAAATGGCAGTTTCGAGACCACGAATCTGAATCAAAAAAATATTTTTAAATTATTTTCTGTGTTTATTTTGTGTGAATTTATATCTGTGAAATTTTCGTGATTTAATTTTGTCGTTTAGGTATCTGATTTAATAAAAGGACTTAATCACGTAAATTAAAAATTTGATCGTTAAAAGCATAAGGGCCAAATTGTTAGTGGCTTTCTAAGTTGGAGCTTTTATGTTGTAAATAATCCATTTTAGTAGGTAATGGCCAGTTATGTCCTTGATTAATACATTTTAATATTAAATAGTAAAGGTTAATAAGGTAAAATAATGATAAGTTAATATATATGATATAATGTATGATAATTAAAATAGGTGTTCATATTATATGTCATTTCTGAAACTAAAACAAGAAAGAAAAAGAAAAGAAACTTAGGGTTCGGCACTTTCAAGCTTGATTCAAGGTAAGTTCTAGCTCTGCTTTTGATAATTTCTACGTTTTTGAGATCGTTGCTTCGAGTACTACAAAACCCATGCTTGAATTTTTTATTTTGATGAATATTTTGAGTTATGCCATTGATGAGAGCTTGTGACTTTTGTTGTTTGATGATGAAAAATGAAAGATATGTTTTAGATTAACATGTTTTGTATTAGAACTTTTGATGATTTTGAGTAATTAGGACTTAATTGCAAAAATAATAATTTGAGGGACTAAAATATGAAATAAATGAAACATATGGACTTGAATAAGCATGGGTAAAATTCAACCCAACATGAGTATAGGGAAATTTTGTATATTTTGTGTTTTGTGCAATAGGGACTAAATTGTAAAAATTGTAAATGTCAGGGGTAAAATGGTAATTTGCCCATTATGTGTTTTTGGACTTAATTGAATGGAAATATTTTTGAAAGAGCTTAATTTGAATATGTTTAGATCAAGAACCAAAGAAATCGGATTTGGATTGGGGGAAAGTGAAAGTTGTCGACTAGTTATCCCGTTCCGTTTTGTATCATCCGAGGTAAGTTTATAAGCAAATAGACGTACTAAAATTTAATTAAATTCAAAGTTTATATGCTGAAATGAAATATATAAATTAATACGTGCTAATGCCGAATGTGTGTAAGCATGGTAACTATGTTCATGCAATCGTTTCGACTGAGTTACGACGTCCGAAAGCCCCGTATGAACCTTAATAATAGTTAGGATACATATGTCATGACATAGGATTCCGATACATGTGTGTGAGTAAGACCATGGCGTTGATATGTGATTCTGATATGTGTTTACGAGTAAGACCCTGTCTGGGACAGAGGCATCAATATGTGGCTACATGTAAGACCACATCTGGGACGTTGGTATTGTACGATTTATGTGATCATCCTAGTGTCCTATCCAATTTTGAATGGTTTATCGGGCAAAGGTAAAATGTGAACGAATGTGTAAAATGAGCTAAATGATCAGGTATGATTTAGCTTGTTATTTACTTGAGATAAGGTAAACAAGTAACTTTATATTTGTTACTAATTATGTGTGATACAAATGAAGATTACATGTGAATTTAGTATGTGTTTGGCCTTGTAAATAAATGGTATGAATATTGTAGATTTGATTCTTGGATATGAGTATCTATGTGATCAAGTATATTCGGCCATATAAGTGG
Organism: Gossypium longicalyx; assembly: GCA_025698465.1. Classification (NCBI taxonomy): domain Eukaryota; kingdom Viridiplantae; phylum Streptophyta; class Magnoliopsida; order Malvales; family Malvaceae; genus Gossypium; species Gossypium longicalyx. Next base: position 63,147,284 of record CM046997.1, read on the forward strand.
TATATGTGCATGATGTTAAATTATGGTTCTTGAGCTTATATAATTATGTATGTCTATGTTTGATTATATTGAGACATTTTGGCTTAGAAAGTTGAATAATATTAGGTCAAAATGATTAAGTGAGCATTTGGCCAGGGTAGACTTTGTGTATGGAAATGTGTCATTTATCTCTTTGGTAGGTTTGAGGTTAAGCTTGTTAATGATAATGAAATTTGAATTAGCTTAAAATGAGTTGATTATATCATTGGGATGTTTATTTACTTATGACTTATTAAGCTAAGTTAGCTTACTCTGTGTGTTCTTGTTTACTCTATTTTTTAGATTTTGGATCAAGTTACAGGCTCGGGGATCGTTAGCAAAGCTCATCACACTATCTACTATTTTGGTACCTTTATAAGTTAAATTCGAATTATGGCATGTATAGGCTGGAATGTGTCTTGAATGTGAAATTATGGTTTTGTATAATTTAAGCCATGTGAAAATGGCTTTATTTCTAAGCTTGAATTTAATCATGTTTGAGAATGGTTTAATCTATTTTGGTTAAAATGCTATATGTTTTGAATTATAAGTTATATGTGTTAGGTATTATATGTTTTGAATCGGTTTGGTGGTGATGATGTTACAATGTGTAATCAGTTTTGTAATTTGCACTACTTGGAAATTATGTTCTTTGTATATAAATGTGTGTGGTGTGCTTGGCTAAATAAATTAGTTTTAATAATGCTCTAGTTGGTGTACGTGAATTTTTTGTATAAATATATGTATATTCGAGTGATACATGTCACTATAATTCGATTATGACTTGAAAAGATGGTAGTAGTTTATTTTGGTTGGCGAGTAGATTTAATAAGATGTTGAATTTAAGTAATGTATATGCTGATTGATGATTTGGCCTTTACACTTATATACCTATGTATATGATGTCTTGGTTTAATATAAATATGCATTTGTATTTTAAAAATTATTTAGGAGATTAATTTGATAACCAAATCATAACAAATTAGTTTGGTTGCTTTTGTACAATTTAGACATGATAATTATCATGAGATTTGAGGGTACTCTAAATAGTTATTTGTGTCTTGAATGGTAATTATTTGCATGTAGATGATTCGGGTTTATTTATTTTGGTATGTGAGTTATGCTTGATATGTTTAAGCAATGATGGTTCGGCAATAATCCAAATTTGATATAGTTCAATATGCATAACGTGATTATTGATTCATGAAATGTATACATATTCATATATAATCATTCGGTGAATTTATCTATGACATTCATGTTAATGAACAAATTACCATGTGAATTGTTCTAATTGATTTAAGATGTGCATGTAACGAATCAAAAGTTAAATCTTTGATTTTTAATTAAGTATTCGATTATTAGTGGAGTGTTGAACATATGATTTGCACATACGTATTATGATTTATTTTTAATGTATGTTTAATATTTAATTAGTTATATGCTTTATATTTATATGATTATAATTTGTGTTATTACGAGTATATTCAGAATTGTGCTTTTGTTCAGTAATGCCTCACAACCCCATTCTAGAAGTTGAATTGTTTGATGTCTAGGGATCGACTTTATGGGTCTATTTCCACCCTCTTGGAGCAATATACATATCCTTGTAGCTATAGATTATGTCTCTAAGTGGGTTGAAGTTGTCACTCTCCCTACGAATGATGCCAAATCAATACTAAAGTTCCTGTATAAGAATATTTTCACCAAGTTTGGTACTCATCGTGCTTTGATTAGTGATTAAGGTTTTTATTTTGACTGCAAATTAGTTGCTATCACCTTGAATCTATATGGGGTTAAACATAAAATTTCCAGGACACATCATCCCTAGAAAAATGGACAAGCGAAGGTCTTGAATAGAGAAATTAAGTAGATTTTGGAGAAAGTAGTCAATCCCACTCGCAAGGATTGGTCATCCAGATTGGATGAAGCTTTATGAGCATATCTTACTACTTTCAAGACACCATTGGGAATGTGGCCTTTCAAGCTCGTTGTAACATCCCTTACCCATATCCGAGGCCGGGACAAGGCACAACGCATTACTAGATGTTTACATTAATGCTCACGTAAAAACGGGCATAAATTTCATCCAATTTAAAACTATTCATACAGATACATATTGTCCCTTATATGGGCCTACGAGGCCCAAAATACACATTGGATATGGTTTGGGACTAAGTCAAAATCTTTGAAAAACTTCAGAAAATTTTCATCAAAATAATGTTACATGCCCGTGTGATGAAGGGGACACCCCCGTGTGCCCTAGGCACGCCCGTGTCCTCAGGCTGTGTAACTCATTGTTTATGAAATCAGCACCAAAACAAGGTCACATGCCTATGTGGCTAGACCGTATGGTCAACTAAAAATTAAATGATTTTTCATAAAATGATGTAGACTTCACACGGCTAGAGTACACGCCCATGTGGGTAGGCCGTGTCTCTCACAAGGCCAAGACACCGCCCGTGTGTTTACTACTGGGCATTCTAAATTGTAAAACTAGGGTGTAGGGGACACAGAGCTGAATAACACGCCCATGGGGTAGACTATGTGTCACACACGGCCTAGACACATGCCCTTGTGTCTACCTGTGTGGACAATTTTGTGGCTATTTTCCACGCCAATTGCTACCCTCCTTTGAACATGATCAATCATAGTTTCAAAGGCTTACAACATGGCTTGATTTGCTCAAATATGCTTAATATATAACCATATAGAGTTCACTTAGCACTTATTAAGTTTAGTAAGTGACTTAAGTCATTCCACACAAATTCCATAACAAATATTTAGCAATAATCTACTTCTCATTTATACCAATTTATCAAGATTGTGGCCACATCTATTGATTATAATTCTGTAACATCCTGATTTAGGGCCTAGTTGGAACAACGATTTCGAGACCACATATTCGAAATAGAAATAAATATTTCATGATTATTATAAGGTCTAGGATGAGAATGTATGCTTGAGTAAAAATTTCATGGAGAAATTCTATGCTTAAGATGCTTAATTTGACATTAGAAACCAAATTGCAAAATATGTAAAACTTGATTTCTAGAAGCTTTTAGCATGAAATTGAGTTGGATTATAAATTAGAGGTCCTCAAATAGTAATTTGACCAAGTTCTAAAAATTTGGACAAAAATGGGCATGCATGGGTAAAATTTTAAAGAAAAGCCTTAGGTGCATTTTGGTCAGTTGGTTAATTAAAGAATAAAAAGGGCAAAATAAAGCAAAAATGTTGCCCATCTTCTACATGTTGTGCCAAAAATTCAATGGGCTCTATAGCTAAGGTTTTCAATATTTCAAGCTTGATTGTAAGTGCTCCCTAGCCCCATTTTTGATGTTCTTTATATTTTTAAGATCCTCGATGCATGTTCTAGCCATTTCTACCCTTATTTGAAGCTAGGGTTTATGTTCAAAAACTTACCCATGTGTGACATGTTTGTATTTTGGTATTTAATGGAGGAATATGAAAGTTTGACGTATGATAAACATCTTTTGTCAAGTGGTTTTCCATGAAAACACCTAAAAAGGACCAAGTTGCAAAAGATGTAAAAGTGAGTAATAGAAAGTGAAATAAAGAAAAATGTGGGCTGTTATAAGCTAGGATATAATTCGGCTAAACTTGGGAAATCAAGGGAATGTATGTATTCCATTATACGAGCCTAGAGACTAAAATGTAAAAATGTGCAAAGTTAGGGGTAAATAGATAATTTTGCCATAGAGTAAGTTTCTGGCTGAAATTGAAGAATGTGATCAGTTAATAATTTAACTTGTTTATATATACTCGGAAAGACTAATTCCGGAAGTAGATCATGGAAAACAAAAGGTTTTGGAATAGTCAGAATCCAAACCCGAGACATCGTTCAGGTAAGTTCGTGTAACCTAATTGGATGTTTATGCATGTTGGCCTTAATTATTGTATCAAATTGAATGTGAAATGCATAAATAACGAATTGTATGAAAATGTCTACAAATCTGAAATTGATTGAAAAATGGAATAGAATCCATTTGTATATGGAATTCCGATGGATAGGTCACTTTTCATGAAAAATGGGAACCTACATGTGTTGTAGAAAGGATATAGCCCGGACGGGTAATCCATTAATCTCATTATACAAAGGATTTAGCCCGGACGGGCCTGAAAGGAGCCTTTGAGCATACGTTTCAATTAGGATTTTGCCTGGACTAGTAATCCTAGTTGACTGGATTTAGCCTGGACTGGTAATCCAGATTAGACTCTGTAGGGTATTCTTTGTCATGTAAAGGATTTAGCCTGGACTGGTAATCCGACAAAGCCTTTAGAGTAGATGGAACAGTTAGAATTTAGCTTGAACTGGTAATTTTGCTGTAAGAGATGTGGCTTGAGAGTGTACCAGATAGGGTACTACTAGATCGGGAATTAAAGGATTCACTAGATAAAATATTTTTTCATGACATGAGAAATATGAATTTGAATATGTATATGATGTGATGAGCTCATCTATGGATCTTGAAAATTTATGTGACTAACTTGTTCATTGAGTGCATGTGTTTAGGGAAAATTTTTATAATTGATGGATAACATGGTTTATTGTGATTATGTGTTAAAAATGACCGGTAAGTTTATTTTCCGTTATACGAACTTATTGAGCATGTAATGCTTACCCCCTTTTTACTTTTCCCTGTCTTATAGAACTCTTCGACTCGTGAAGGTTGAAGGACAATGGGGAGTTTGATCACACTATCGGCATTCTCGTTTTGGGTATAAAAGAACTATTCATTTTTTACATAATGGCATGTATAGGGTAACTTATCTTTTGGTTATATGTGTTATTTAAATTAGCCAAGTGTATGGGGTCATGATGGTTGATGAATTATTTTGTATATGGCCATGAAATATGGCTCATATTTTACTATTGGGTTGTAACCCTTATTAATCATGCATGCATGCAATGTGTTCATGTTGATGTGGTTGCTTGGAAATGATGGATGTAAGGTATGGCATATTTATTTGGTGAATGGACCATGATCAATGAGTATGTCCACAACAATGTTATAAACGTGTAAAGTTGGAAAGAAGGATATAAAAACCTAGAGGTTATGAACTGGTATGACAAGATTAGGAAATGTATGTAAACAAATGAGATAGTGCATGGAGGCATTAGGGACATAATTTAATCATGGATTTGGATATTAGAGTAGTTCAAATGTGAATGGTTGAATGCTGACAACATGTACAAATGAATGAGTCCCTAAAGGGTGGCAAAAAGGCTTGGAGAATAGCCTTGAAATTGTCCACACGGGTAGACAACAGGCGTGTGTCTAGGCCGTGTATCCCCTGCACCTTAATTTTATAACTCAAAATGCCTAGCAGTAAACACACGGGCTAAGACACGGCCATGTGAGAGACATGACCTAACCACATGGGCGTGTGCTCTGGCCGTGTGAAGTCTGCACCATTTTTATGAAAAAACTTTTAAGTGTGACACGACCGTGTGACCTTATTTTGGTGCTGACATCATAGTTAGAGAGTTTCACGGCCTGTGGACACGGACGAGTCAAGAGTACACGGGTGTGTGACTCTGTATTTAAGAAAATTTCCCAAGTTTCCTTAAAGTTTTCGGTTGGATCTCGAACTTCTTTTGATGTATGTTTTGGACCTCGTATGTCCATACAAGGGACGTCCCGCATATGTTTGAATGACTTTTGATTTGAAAGGGATATTATAGCTCAATTTTGCTTGACCAATTGTATGTATGTCCGGTAATGCTTTGTACCCTGTCCCGACCTCGGATACGGGTAAGGGGTGTTACATTTAGTAGTATCAGAGATACGATTTAGTCAATTCTCAAACTAACGTAGCATGTATCGAGTCTAGCTATACATACTATTGTACAAGTTATGATAGTGTGACCTCTCCTAACTATTTTAAATGTATTTGTATATAGTGAATTTCTTCCAACCAAGCCTGAGATGAGTCCGAGGAAGCCGAGAGCCATGCTCCAGCTTTTGTACAGCAAACCACGTCTAAAAGTAGTAGGAGGCCCATGTCTAGAGGCCGGAAAGAGGTAAAGGCAGCCTTTTTCGAAATAATGGATGAATGGTTTGGTAAGTACTTGAGGGCCAACCCTGCTATACCACGACCTCCCCCACCCACTTCCTGATCTAAAAAAGAAGTACCACAAGGTGTGGCGCCAATAAGAATTGGTAAAGCTCTAGTAGATAAACTGAGAAAATATGGGGCAAAAAAATTTAGAGTCATAATTGACGATGATCTGGAACGAGCTGAGTTTTGGCTTGAAAACACTGTGCGAGTTCTTGATGAACTATCATGTACTCTTGAGGAGTGTTTGAAGTGCACAGTATCTCTCTTGAAAGACAGTGCATATCACTGGTGGAAGACTATCTCCTCAGTGGCACCGAGAGAGAATATTATGTGGGAATTTTTTCATGGTAAATTTAAGAAAAAGTATATTAGTCAAAGATTCATGGATCTGAAGAGAAAAGAATTTCTTGAACTTAAGCAGGGAGATTGGTTTGTGGCAGAGTACGAACGGGAGTTTGTCCAACTGAGCCAGTTGCTCAAGAGTGTGTTCAGACTAAAGCGAAAATGTGCAAGGGTTTCAAAAAAGGATTAAATGAGAATGTTAAACTGCTGATTCGGATCCTTGAGATAAGAGAGTTTGTAGTGTTGGCCGACATAGCCAAGAAATCTGAAGAGCTTAGTAATGAAAAGAAACAAGCAGAGAGGAAAGCTCGAGTTCCGAATAAGAGATTTATGGGCAAGACATATACATCTCCCACCAAGAAATTGAGAAGCCACCAGGAACGCTCCAATTCATCAGTGGGATATTCGGGTAAGACAAGAACCTCTAAGCACCCTAATCAGTGGTCTTCATCTCTCATGGCAACTAGTATGGGAAGTGTGGGAAACCAAAAACTGCAGTGTAACAGTTCTAACAAGTTTCACTTTCGAGAGTGTCGGATGAGGAGTGGGGCATCCTATTGGTGTGGTTCTCTTGACCACTTCCTTTAGGATTGACCGGAACGAGATAACAAAGAGGTTAAGCCATACTCTAAACTGAATACTCCTATCTCTCGAGGTAGACCTCCAAGATACCTCAGAAGTGCCAGTGGATGTCGTAGTGCTGCAAAGGATACTACTGCCAAATCAGAAGCTCGAGTCCCGGTAAGAACTTATGCTATACGTGTTAGAGAGGAAGCCTTAGCTCCTAATGTCATTATGGGTACATTTTCTCTTTATGATATTCCTGTTGTTGCCTTAATTAACATAGGGTCAACCCATTCGTATGTCTGCATGAAATTGGTGTGTAGTAAATAATTACCTATAGAATTTACGGAATACGTGATTAAGGTGTCGAATTCGTTAGGTAAACATGTACTAGTTGATAAGGTATACAAGAAATGCCCTTTAATGATTAGAGGCCATTGTTTTCTGGCCGATTTAATGTTATTGCCACTTGATGAGTTCGATGTTATTTTGGGTATGGATTGGTTGACACTACATGAGGCTATAGTAAATTGTAGACAGAAGGTCATTGAATTGAGCTGTGAAAATGGTGAAACTCTTTGGGTGGAACCAGATGAGTCATATGTACCATCCATTTTAATTTCCTCTATGCCGGCTAAAAAATGCTTGAGAAAGGGATATGAAGCCTACTTGGCTTATGTGTTGAATAGTAAAGAATCTAAACTGAAAGTCGAACCAGTGCCAGTAGTATGCGAGTACCCAGATGTGTTTTCAAAGGAGTTACCAAGATTACCTCCTATTAGAGAAGTTGAATTTAGCATTGACCTAGTGCCGGGAACAGCACAAATTTTGATTGCTCCGTATTGGATGGCTCCGATGGAATTAAGAGAGTTAAAGTCTCAGTTACAAGAATTGACGGATAAGGGTTTTGCAAGGCCTAGTTTCTCCCCTTGGGGTGCACCGGTATTATTTGTGAAAAAGAAGGATGGTTCTATGAGACTACACATCGATTATCGTCAACTCAACAAGGTGACAATCAAGAACAAATACCCATTGCTAAGGATTGATGATCTATTTGACCAGCTGAAAGGAGCAACGGTATTTTCAAAGATAGACTTGAGGTCCGGCTATTACCAACTGCAAGTGAAAGAATCGGATATGCCCAAAACTGCTTTCCGAACAATATATGGTCACTATAAATTTCTTGTTATGCCGTTTGGGCTAATGAATGCTCCCGCAGTATTCATGGACTTGATTAATCGAATTTTATGACCATATTTGGATAAATTTGTTGTAGTGTTTATTGATGGCATACTGATTTACTCTCATGATAAATCTGAGCATTCTGAACACTTGAGGGCAGTTTTGCAAACTTTGAGAGATAAGCAATTGTATGCTAAGTTTAGCAAAAGTGAATTTTGGCTTAAAGAAGTTGGGTTTTTGGGACATATTGTTTCAGGTGATGCCATCAGAGTTAACCCGAGTAAGATTGCAGCCATCATCGAATGGAAATCGCTAAGGAACGTGACAGAAGTTAGAAGCTTTTTAGGCTTGGCTGGCTACTACAGACGATTTGTTAAAGGATTTTCTATTATCACCACTCCGATGACTAGGTTGCTTCAAAAAGAAGTTAAGTTTGAGAGGTCGAAAAAGTGTCAGCAATGTTTTGAGAAACTAAAAGCGCTACTGATCGAAGCACCAATTTTGGTACAACCCGAGTCGGGTAAGGAATTCGTGATTTATAGTGATGCATCCTTGCATGGTTTGGGATCTGTACTCATGTAAGAGGGTAAGGTGGTAGCCTACGCTTCATGGAAATTAAAGCTTCACGAAAAGACCTACCGACACATAACTTGGAATTGGCTGCTATTGTTTTTGTGTTAAAGATTTGGAGACACTATCTGTATGGTGAAAAGTGTCGGGTGTTCACTGATCATAAAAGTTTAAAATACTTGATGACTTAAAAGTATTTGAACATAAGGCAACGTAGATGGCTTGAATTACTTAAAGATTACAAGCTTATGATTGATTACCATCCGAGTAAGGCGAATGTAGTCGCTGACGCTTTGAGTAGAAAATCATTATTTGCCTTGAGGGCTATGGGTACGTGGCTGGCTTTGTCTGAAGATGGCTCGATCCTGACAGAGTTAAGAGTTAGACCAATCTTTCTTCAACAGAGTTGTGATGGCCAAAAAGTCAATAAAGAGTTACAAGCTAAAAGAGCTCAATGCGAGTCTAGTAGTGAAATGGATTTTTAGATCGACTCTTATGATTGCTTGAGATTCCGTGGTAGGATCTATGTTCTGAACAACATCGAATTGATTCAGAATATTTTACATGAGGCGCATAGCAGTTGTTTATCAGTCCACCCGTGTAGTATAAAGATGTATAGTGATTTAAAGAAATTGTACTAGTGGAATGGTATAAAAAGGGATATCTCTGAGTTTGTGTCGAAATGTCTAATTTACCAACAAGTAAAGGCCGAAAATCATGTGCCTTCAGGGTTACTTCAACCTATCATGATTCCCAAATGGAAATGGGACCGTATTACTATGGACTTTGTGATAGGATTGCCTTTGTCCCCAAAGAAGAAAGATGTCGTCTGGGTCCTAGTTGACAGGTTGACTGAATCGGCTCATTTTATACCGGTACAAATCAATTTCTCGCTTGATAAGTTAGCCGAGTTGTACATTACTAAAATTGTGAGACTTCACGGTGTACCATTGTCTATTATTTTGGATAGAGATCCAAGGTTCCCTTCTCAATTTTGGAAGAAATTACAAGAAGCTTTGGGTACAAAGCTAAACTTTAGTACCACTTTTCATCCACAGACTGATGGACAATCCGAGAGAGTAATTTAGACACCTGAAGATATGCTCAGATGTTGTGTTCTTGAATTCCAAGGTAGTTGGGAAATGTACTTACCTTTGGTTGAATTTTCTTACAATAATAGTTATCAGTCGAGCTTGAAGATGGCGCCTTATGAGGCACTGTATGGACGTAAATGTCGTACACCGTTATATTGGACTAAGCTTAAGCAGAATAAGATTCATGGAATCGATTTAATTAAGGAAATTATAGAAAAGGTGAAAGTAATTCGTGATTGTTTGAAAATGGCATCAGATAGGCAAAAGTCATACGCGGATTTAAAAAGAAAGGAAATTGAGGATTAGGTCGGTGATAAAGTATTCTTGAAAGTGTCTCCATGGAAAAAGCTCCTAAGATTTGGAAAGAAAGGCAAATTAAGCCCTCAATTTATGGGACCGTATGAGACTATTGAAAGGATAGGGCCTATTGCTTATTGATTGGCTTTACCGACTAAACTAGAAATGATTCACGATGTATATCATGTATCCATGTTGATCCTTCTCATGTGATTGTACCGATAGAGGTTGAAATCAGACTGGATATGACTTATGGTGAGGAACTGATTAAGATCTTGGCTCGGGAAGTCCAGCAATTAAGAAATAAAAGCATTGCCCTTGTGAAAGTTTTATGGCAAATACATAGGGTTGAAGAGGCTACATGAGAGCCCGATGAGACTATGAGGAAATAGTATCCAAACCTTTTTACTAGTAAGATTTTTGGGGATGAAAATGCCTAAAGGGGGAGAGTTGTAACATCCCGATTTAGGGCCTAGTCGAAATAGTGGTTTTGAGACCACACATCCGAAATAGAAGTAAATATTTCATGATTATTATGAGGTCTAGGATGAGAATGTATGCTTGAGTAGAAATTTCATGGAGAAATTTTATGCCTAAGATGCTTAATTTGACATTAGAGACCAAATTGCAATATATGTAAAACTTGAGTTCTAGAAGCTTTTAGCATGAAATTGAGTTGGATTATAAATTAAAGGTCCTCAAATGGGCATGCATAGGTAAAATTTTAAAGAAAGGCCTTAGGGGCATTTTGGTCATTTGGTTAATTAAAGAATGAAAAGGGAAAAATCAAGCAAAAATGTTGTCCATCTCCTACATGGTCTGCCGAAAATTCAAGGGGCTCCATAGCTAGGGTTTTCAACATATCAAGCTTGATTGTAAGTGCTCCCTGGCCCTGTTTTTGATGTTATTTATATTTTTGAGATCCTTAAAGCATGTTCTAGCCATTTCTACCCTTATTTTAAGCTAGGTTTCATGTTCAAAAACTTACCCATGTGTGACATGTTTGTATTTTGGTGTTTAATGGAGGAATATGAAAGTTTGATGTATGATAAACATCTTTTGTCAAGTGATTTTCCATGAAAACACCTAAAAAGGATCAAGTTGCAAAAGATGCAAAAGTGAGTAATAGAAAAGTGAAATAAAGGAAAATATGGGTTGTTATAAGCTAGGATATAATTCGGCTAGACTTGGGAAATCAAGGGAATGCATGTATTTCATTATACGAGCCTAGGGACGAAAATGTAAAAATGTGCAAAGTTAAGGGTAAATAGGTAATTTTGCCATAGAGTAAGTTTTCGGGCTGAAATTGACGAATGTGAGAATTAATAATTTAATTTATTTATGTAGACTCGAAAAGACTAATTCTGGAAGTAGATCGTGGGAAACAAAAGGTTTTGGAATAGTCAGAATCCAAGCCCGAGACATCATTCAAGTAAGTTCGTGTAACCTAATTGGATGTTTATGCATGTTGGCTTTAATTATTGTATCAAATTGAATGTGAGATGCATAACTAACGAATTGTATGAAAATGTCTATAAATCTGAAATTGATTGAAAAGTGGGTTAGAATCCATTTGTATATAGAATTCCTATGGATAGGTCACTTTTCATGAAAAATGGGATCCTACATTTGTTGCAGAAAGGATATAGCCCAGACGGGCAATCCATTAATCTCATTATAGAAAGGATTTAGCTCAGAAGGGTTATCTTGAAACGATCCTATTGAGCATACGTTTCAATTATGATTTAGCCTGGACTGGTAATCCTAGTTGACTGGATTTAGCCTGGACTGGTAATCCAGATTAGACTCTGTAGGGTATTCTTTGTCATGTAAAGGATTTAACCTGGACTGGTAATTTGAAAAAGCCCTTAGAGTACATGGAACAGCTAGAATTTAGACTAGACTGGTAATTCTACTATAAGAGATGTGGCTTGAGAGTGTACCGGATAGGGTACTACTTGATATGAATTGACGGTTAATAAAATAGTACACATGGAGCGTAATAAGTGATGAAATATCCATCGAGAATTCAAGGATTCACTGGATAAAATATTTGTACATGACATGAGAAATACGAATTTGAACAAGCATATGATGTGATGAGCTCATCTATGGATCTTGAAAATTTATGTGACTAGCTTGTTCATTGAGTGCATGTGTTTAGAGAAAATTTTTATAATTGATGGATAACATGGCTTATTGTGATTATGTGTTAAAAATGATCGGTAAGTTTATTTTCTGTTATACTAACTTACTAAGCATGTAATGCTTACCCCCTTTTTACTTTTCCCTGTCTTATAGAGCTCTTGGACTCGTGAAGGTTGGAGGACGGTGGGGAGTTTGATCACACTATCGGCATTCTCATTTTGGGTATAAAAGAACTATTCATTTTGATATAATGGCATGTATAGGGTAACTTATCTTTTGGTTATATGTGTCATTTAAATTAGCCAAGTGTAAGGGCTCATGATGGTTGATGAATTATTTTGTATATGGCCATGAAATATGGCTAATATTTTAATATTGAGTTGTAACCCTTATTAATCATGCATGAATGCAATGTGTTCATGTCGATGTGGTTGCTTGGAAATGATGGATGTAAGGTACGACATATTTATTTGGTGAATGTCCCATGATCAATGAGTATGGCCACAACAATGTTATAAATGTGTAAAGTTGGAAAGAAGGATATAAAAACCTACAGGTTATGAATTGGTATGAAAAGATTAAGAAATGCATGTAAAAAAATTGAGATAGTGCATGGAGGCATTAGGGACATAATTTAATCATGGATTTGGATATTAAAGTAGTTCAAATGTTAATGGTTGAATGCTGAGAACATGTACAAATGAATGAGTTCTTAAAGGGTGGCAAAAAGGCTTGAAGAATAGCCTTGAAATTGTCCACACGGGTAGACACACGGGCGTGTGTCTAGGCCGTGTGTGACACGCAGTCTGCCCCATGGGCATGTGATCTGGTCGTGTATCCCTTGTACCTTAATTTTATAAGTCAGAATGCCCAGCAGTAAACACACGGGCTAAGACACGAGCGTCTGTCTTAGCCGTATGAGAGACACGACCTAACCACAAGGGCGTCTGCTCTGGTCATGTGAAGTCTGCACCATTTTTATGAAAAATCATTTAATTTAATTTGGCCACACGGGCGTGTGACACGGTCGTGTGACCTTATTTTGGTGCTGACATTATAGTTAAATAGTTACACGGCTTGTGGAGACGGGCATGTCCCCATTTCACACGAGCATGTGACTCTGTATTTAAGAAAATTTCCCATGTTTCCCTAAAGTTTCCGGTTGGGTCTCGAACTACTTTCGATGTATGTTTTGGACCTCGTAGATCCATACAAGGGATGTCCCGCATATGTTTGGATGACTTTTGATTTGAATGGGATATTATAGCCCGATTTTGCTTGAACAATTGTATGTATGTCCGGTAATGCTTCGTACCCTATTCCAGCCTTGGATACGGGTAAGGGGTGTTACAAATTCTTTCTCTAAACATGAATGACATTCATCACTCCAGTCAACACAACTAACCATCATGCATAACATTTGTGTAACTCAGTTCGTACATGCATAATTAATTAGAGTTACAGCCTAAAAATCACATATTAGCCATATCACATGGCTATATACAAAATGAATTATCACTCATCAAAAGCCATCACACTTGGCCAAATTAAATGACACATATGAAAAAAGATAAATTACCCTATACATGTCATTATATATAAATGAATATTTCTTTTATACCCAAAACAAAATTGTTGATAGTGTGATCAAAGCTCCAACCATCCTCCAACCTTCACGAGTCCGCAAGCACTATAAGACAGGGAAAAGTAAAATGAGGTAAGCATTACATGCTTAGTAATTTCATATAACAGAAAGTAAACTTACCAGTCATTTTAAACACCTAATCTCAATAAGCCATACCATCCATCAATTTTGGATAATTTTCCCTAAGCACATGAACACAATCAATAAGTTAGTCCCAAATATTACAAGATGCATAGATGAGCTCATCATATCATGTACACATTCTATTTCATGTTTCTCATGCCTTAAATATATATATTTTATCCATTGAATTACTAAATTCCCGATGAATATTTCATCCGTCAATTCATATCATGTAGTACCTTCTTGGTACATTCTCGAGCCACATATCCTACAGCAGAATTACAAGTCCAGGCTAAATTCTAGCTATACCATATACTCTAAGGGCTCCTTTATATGACAAAGAATTCCCTATAGAGTCAAATATGGATTACCAATTCAGGCTAAATCCTAATTGAAACATAAATTTGATAGGCTCATTTCGGGGTTACCCGTCTGGGCTAAATCCTTTCTGCAACACATGCAGGATTCCCTTTCATATAAGAAATAACCTAACCATCGGAATTCAAAAATTCAAACGAATTACAATCCCTTTTCAATCAATTTTTAACTTATGAATAATTTCACATAATTCAATATTCTTACATTACACATTCAATTCCACACAACAATTATAATCAACATATTTACATATTCTATTAAGTTACACGAACTTACCTGGATGATGTTTCGATTTTGAATTTTTACTTTTCCAAAACCTTTTATTTTCCACAGTCTACTTCCGGGATTGGTCTTTTCGGGTTTATATAAGCAATTTAAATTATTAAAGAATCACATTCATCAATTTGAGCCCAAAAACTCACTCTATGGCAAAATTACCTTTTTACCTCTAACTTTGCACATTTTTACACTTTGGTCCCTAGGCTCATAAAATGAAATTCATGCATTTTCCTTGGTTACCCAAGCCTAGCCGAATCATATACTAGCTCATAGCAGCCCACATTTTCTTTTATTTCACATATATACTACTCATTTTACACCTTTTTACAGACAAGTACTTTTTAGGTGTTTTAATGAAAAACCACTTAGCAAAATATGTTTATCTTACATCAAACTTCCATATTCCTCTATTAAACACCAAAATACATGCATGTCACACATGGGTAAGTTTTTGAACATGAACCCTAGCTCAAAATGATGGTAGAAATAGCTAAATCATGCTTGATGGACCTCAAAAAATAAAAAACATTAAAAACGGGGCTAGGACATACTTACAATCAAGCTTGAAATTTGAAGAAAAACCCTAGCTATGGCCTCTCAAATTTTTGGCACTTGATGGAGAAGATGGACAAGATTTTTACTTCATTTTCCCTTTTTATTCTTTAATTAACCAGATGACCAAAATGCCCTTTTTACTAAACTTTGAATTTTTATCCATGCATGTCCATTTTTGTCCAAAATTTTAGAACTTGGTCAAATTACTATTTAAAGGCCTCTAATTAATAATCCAACTCAATTCCATCTTAAAATCTTCTAGAGCTCAAGTTTTGCAACTTATTCAATTTGGTCTCTAAAAATAAATCGGGCATCTTAGCATAGAATTTCTTCATGAAATTTTCACACAAGCATGCATTCACATCGTAGACCTCACAATGATCATAAAATAATTATTTCTACTTCGGATTTGTGGTCTCGAAACCAC
The DNA here is from genome assembly GCA_025698465.1 of Gossypium longicalyx. Taxonomy (NCBI): domain Eukaryota; kingdom Viridiplantae; phylum Streptophyta; class Magnoliopsida; order Malvales; family Malvaceae; genus Gossypium; species Gossypium longicalyx. The sequence continues at coordinate 63,162,993 of CM046997.1, forward strand.
TGTTCTAACTAGGCCCTAAGTCAGGATGTTAGAACTCTCCCCCTTTAGGGATTTTCACCCTCGAAAATCTTACCAGTGAAAAGTTTCGAGTATTGATTTCTCATTATCTCCTCAGGCTCCCATGTAGCCTCTTCAACTCCATGTCTTTGCCACAATACTTTCACGAGAGCAATATCCTTGTTTCTTAACTGTTTGACTTCTTGAGCTAGAATCTTAATCAGGTCCTCGCCGTAAGTCATATTCAAATGAATCTCAACCTCTATTGGTGAAATCACATGTGAGGGATCAGATTGGTAACGGTGCAACATAGATACATGGAATACATCATGAATCCTTTCCAACTCTGATGGCAAGGCCATCCGGTATGCTATCGGTTCTATCCTTTTAGTAATCTCATACAGCTGTATATATCGAAGACTTAATTTGCCCTTCTTACCGAATCTCAGAAACTTTTTTGCACGGAGACACTTTTAAAACTACCTTATCACCAACTTGATACTCAATTTACTTTTGTTTCAAATCTGCATAGGATTTTTGTCTATTGGAAGTAGCTTTCAAGCTATTACGAATAATCTTTACCTTTTCCTTGGTCTCCTTAATTAAGTCGACCCCTTAAATCTTATTTTCTTTGAGTTCAGTCCAATATAAGGGTGTTCGGCACTTACGCCCATATAATGCCTCATAAGGTGCCATTTTCAAACTTGATTAATAATTGTTGTTGTAGGCAAATTCTATCAACGGTAAGTACTTTTCCCAATTGCCATGGAATTCAAGAATACAACATCTAAGCATATCTTCCAAGGTCTGAATTATTCTCTTAGACTGGCCGTCTGTTTGTGGATGAAAAGCGATACTAAAATTCAGCTTCGTACCCAAATCTTCTTGTAACTTTTTCCAAAACTGAGAATTGTATCTCAGATCTCTATCCGAAATAATCGACAAGGGTACTCCGTGAAGTCTCACAATTTCAGTAATGTACAACTTAGCCAACTTATCAAGCAAGAAATCAGTTCATACCGGTATAAAATGAGCCGATTTGATCAATCTGTCAACTACGACCCAAACAGCATCTTTCTTCTTTGATGTCAATGGCAACCCTGTTACAAAGTCCATAGTAATACGGTCCCATTTTCACTCAGGAACCATGATAGGCTGAAGTAACCCTAAAGGTACTTGATGTTTGGCCTTTACCTACTGACAAACTAGACATTTTAATACGAATTCTGAGATATCCCTTTTCATGCCATTCCACCAATACATTTACTTCAAGTCATTATACATCTTTGTACTACCCAGGTGAACTGACAAACAACCACTATGTGCCTCATGTAAAATATTCCGAATCAACTCAACATTGTTTGGAACACAAATCCTACCACGGAACCTCAAGCAACCATCAGAATCATTTTAAAAATCCGATTCACGCTAGACTCACATTAAACTCTTTTAGCTTGTAACTCTTTATCAACTTTCTAGCCATCACAAATCTGTTGAAGAAAAGTTGGTCTAGCTCTCAACTCCGCTAGGATTGAGCCGTCATCGGACAAAGCCAGCCATGTACCCATGGCCCTCAAGACAAACAACGATTTTCTACTCAAAGCGTCGACGACCACATTTGCCTTACCCGAATGGTAATCAATCACAAGCTCATAATCTTTGTGTAATTCAAGCCATCTACGTTGCTTTAGGTTCAAATCCTTTTGAGTCATCAAGTATTTTAAACTTTTATGATCAGTGAACATTCAACACTTCTCACCATACAGATAGTGTATCCAAATCTTTAACGTAAATACAATGGCGGCCAATTCCAAGTCATGTGTCGGGTAGTTCTTCTCGTGAGGCTTCAACTGTCTTGAAGCGTAGGCTACCACCTTACCCTCTTGCATGAGTACGCATCCCAAACCATTCAAGGATGCATCACTATAAATCATGAATTCTTTACCCAACTCAGGTTGTACCAAAATAGGTGCTTCGGTCAGTAAAGTCTTCAGCTTCTCGAAGCATTGCTGACACCTTTCTGACCACTCAAACTTAACATCTTTTTGGAGCAACCTTGTCATCGGAGTGGTGATCATAGAAAACCCTTTAGTAAATCATCTGTAGTAGCCAACTAAGCCTAAGAAGCTTCTAACTTCTATCACATTTCTCTGCAGTTTCCATTCAACGATAGCTAAGATCTTACTCGGGTCAACTCTAATGCCGTCTCCCGAAACAATGTGTCCCAAAAATCTGACTTCTCTAAGCCAAATTCACTTTTCCTAAACTTAGCAAACAATTGTTTATCTCTCAGAGTTTGCAAAACCATCCTCAAGTGTTCAGCATGCTCGGATTCATTAGGTGAATAAATCAGTATGTCATCAATAAACATTACAACAAATTTATCCAAGTATGGTCAGAATATTCGGTTCATCAAGTCCATAAATACTGCGGGAGCATTCGTTAGCCCAAATGGCATAACAAGGAAATCATAGTGACCATACCTTGTTCGAAAAGCAGTTTTGGGAAAATCTGACTCTTTAACTCGCAATTGGTAATAGCTGGACCTCAAATCTATCTTTGAAAATACTGTTGCTCCTTTTAGCTGGTCAAACAAATCATCAATCCTCGACAACGGGTATTTATTCTTAATTATTACCTTGTTAAGTTTACGGTAATCGATGCAAAGTCTCATAGGACCATCCTTTTTTTTTAATATCGGTGCACCCCAAGGAGAGAAACTAGGTCTTGCAAAACCTTTATCTGTCAACTCTTGCAACTAAGACTTTAATTCTTTTAATTCTGTCGAAGCCATTCGATACAGAGCAATCGAAATAGGTGCTGTTCCCGACACTAGGTTAATACTAAATTCAACTTCTCTAATAGGAGGCAATCCCAGCAAATCCTCCAAAAACACATCTGGGTACTCATATACTACTGGCACTGATTCAACTTTCAATTCAGATTCCTTAGTATTCAACATATAGGCCACATAGGCTACACACCCTTTTCTCATGCATCTTTGAGCCAACATAGAGAAAATTACAACAGCTATTGTGTCTGACTCATCTGGTTCAACCTAAAGAGTTTCTCCATTTTCACATTTCAATTCAATAACCTTCTGTCTACAATTTATTATAACATCATGTAGTGTCAACCAATCCATACCCAGTATAACATCTAACTCATAAAATGGCAACAACATTAAATCAGCAGGAAAACAATGACCTCTAATCATCAAAGGACATTTCTTGCATACTTTGTCAACTAATACATGTTTGCCTAACGGATTCGACACCTTAATCGCGTATTCAATAAACTCTATAGGTAACTCCTTACTAGAAAACAATTTCATACAAACATACGAATGGGTTGATCCCGGATCAATCAAAGCAATAACATGAATATCAGAAAGAGAAAATGTACCCGTAATGATATCAGGAGCTGCGAATTCTTCTCTAGCTCGTATGGAATAAGTACCTGCCAGGACTCGAGCCTCTGATTTTGCGGTGGAGTACTTTGCAACACTACGACCACCACTGGCACTTCCAGGGTATCTTGGATGCCTACCTCGAGAAATAGGAGCACTCAGTTTCAGGATTGGCTCAACCTCTTTGTCAACTCATTCCGGGCAATCCTTAAGAATGTGGTCAAGAAAACTACACATAAAGCATGCCCCGCTCCTCATCCGACACTCTCCAAAGTGAAACTTATTACAATTATCACACTGTGATTTTTGGTTTCCGACACTCCCCACACTAGTTGCCATGGAAGATGAAGACCGCAGGTTAGGGTGCTTAGAGCTTCTTGCATTACTCGAATGTCCCATTGATGAATTGGAACATTCCTAATGACTTCTCGAATTCTTTGTGGGAGATGTATATGTCTTGCCCATGAATCTCTTACTGGTAACCTGAGCTTTCCTCTTCGCTTATTTCCTTTCATTACTTAGCTATTTAGCTTTCTTGGCTCTATCGGCTAACATGGCAAACTCTATTATTTCTAGGATCCCAATGAATAGTTTAAGCTCTAGAAATTCTTTGAAGCGTTTGCACATTTCCGCTTAGTCCTTGCTTAAGCTCTAGAAATTCCTTTCTCTTCGGATCCAAGAACCTTTGACTGATATACTTCTTTTTAAATTTGGCTTGGATGAACTCCCATGTAATATTCTCTCTCGGTGCTATTGAGGACATAGTCTTCCACCAGTTGTATGCAGTGTCTTTCAGTAGAGATACCGCGCACTTCAAGCATTCTTCGGGGGTACATGACAATTCGTCAAGAACTCTCACGGTATTCTCAAGCCAGAACTCAGCCCATTTCGGATCATCGTCAATTGTAGTCCTAAACTCTTCAGCCCTATATTTTCTAAGTTTCTCTACTGGAGCTTTACCAATCCTTACCAGGTCAATACCTTATGGTACTTCTTTAAAATGTGTAGGAGATGGGGGAGGTCGTGGTATAGTAGGGTTGGTTCTCAAGTACCTACCAAACCATTCATCCATTATTTCGAAAAAGGCTGCCTTTGCCTCTTCCCGACTCCTAGACATGGGCCTCCTACTACCACTAGATGTGGCTCAGTGTACGGAAGCTTGAGCATAACTCTCAGCTTCCTCGGACTCATCTCGGGCTTGATTGGAAAACATTTACTATATATAAATACATTTAAAACGGTTAGGAGATGCCACACTATCATAACTTGTATAATGGCATGTATAGCTAGATCGATACATGCTATGTTAGTTCGAGAATCGACTAAACTATAGCTCTGATACCACTAAATGTAACACCCCTTACCCGTATCCGAGGCCGGGGCATGGCACAAGGCATTACCGGACATTTACATTAATACTCACGGAAAAATGGGTCATAAATTTCATCCAATTTAAAACTATTCATACAGATACATATTGTCCCTTATATGGGCCTACGAGGCTCAAAATACGCATTGGAGATGGTTCGGGACTAAGTCAAAATCTTTGCGAAACTTGAGAAATTTTTCATCAAAATAATGTCACACGCCCGTGTGCTCTAGGCATGCCCGTGTCCTCAAGCCATGTAACTCTCTGTTTATGATGTCAACACCAAAACAAGGTCACACGGCCGTATCACACGTCCGTGTGGTCAGACCTTGTGGTCAATTAAAAATTAAATGATTTTTCATAAAATGGTGCAGACTTAACACGGCTAAGACACACACCCATGTCTTAACCTGTATGTTTACTACTGGGTATTCTGACTTGTAAACCTGGGGTGCAGGGGGCACACGGCTAAACAACATGCCCATGGGCCAGACCATGTGTCACACACGGCCTAGACACATGCCCGTGTGTCTACCCGTGTGGACAATTTTGTAGCTATTTTTTGAGCCAACTGCCACCCTCCTTTGAACATGATCGATCATAGTTTCAAAGGCTTAAAACATGGCTTGATTTTCGCTCAAAATGTGGTTAATATATGACCATATAGAGTTCACTTAGCACATATTCAGTTTAGTCAGTGACTTAAGTCATTCCACACAAATTTCATAACAAATCTTTAGCGGTAACCTACTTCTCATTTATACCATTTTAACAATATTGTGGCCACACCTATTGATTATAATTCTTTCTCTAAATATGAATGAAATTCATCACTCTAGTCAACACAAGTAACCATCATGCATAACATGAGTGTAACTCAATTCATACATGCATAATTAATTAGAGTTACAACCCAAAAATCACATATTAGCCATATCACATGGATATATACAAAATGAATTATCAATCAGCAAAAGCCATCACACTTGGCCAAATTAAATGACACATATGACAAAACCCTATGCATGCCATTATATTAAAATGAATATTTCTTTTATACCTAAAACGAAATTGTTGATAGTGAGATCAAAGCTCCAACCATCCTCTAACCTTCAAGAGTCTGCAAGCACTATAAGACAGGGAAAAGTAAATCGGGGTAAGTATTACATGCTTAGTAAGTTCCTATAGCGGAAAGTAAACTTACCGATCATTTTGAACACCTAATCTCAATAAGCCATACTATCCATCAATTTTAGATAATTTTCCCTAAGCACATGCACTCAATTAATAAGTTAGTCTCAAATATTACAAGATGCATAGATAAGCTCATCATGTCATGTACACATTCTATTTCATATTTCTCATGCCTTATATATATATATACTCCATTGAATTAATGAATTCCCGACAGGTATTTCATCCGTCAATTTATATCCAGTAGTACCTTCTTGGTACACTCTCGTGCCACATATCCTACAGTAGAATTACCAGTCCAGGCTAAATTCTAGTTGTACCATATACTCTAAGGGCTTTGTCAGATTACAAGTCCAGGCTAAATCCTAATTGAAACATAATTTTGATAGGCTCATTTTGGGGTTACCCGCTTGAGCTAAATCCTTTCTGCAACACATGCAGGATTCTATTTCGTATAAAAAATAACCTAACCATCGGAATTCAAAAATTCAAACGGATTACAATCCCTTTTCAATCAATTCTTAACTAATGAATAATTTCACATAATTCAATATTCTTACATTACACATTCAATTCCACACAACAATTATAATCAACATATTTACATATTCAATTAAGTTACACGAGCATACCTGGATGATGTTTCGATTTTGAATTTTAACAATTCTAAAACTTTTTGTTTTCCACGGTCTACTTCTGGGATTGGTCTATTGAGTCTATATAAGCAATTTAAATTATTAATGTATCACATTCTTCAATTTCAGCCCAAGAACTCATTCTATGGCAAAATTACCTTTTTACCCCTAACTTTGCACATTTTTACACTTTGGTCCCTAGGCTCGTAAAATGAAATGCATGCATTTTCCTTGGTTACCCAAGCCTAGGCGAATCATATACTAGCCCATAGCAGCCCACATTTTCTTTTATTTCACACATCTACTACTCATTTTACACCTTTTTACAAACAAGTCCTTTTTAGGTGTTTGCATGAAAAACCACTTAGGAAAAAATATTTTTCATACATCAAACTTTCATGTTCCTCCATTAAACACCAAAATACATGCATTTTACACATGGGAAAGTTTTTGAACATTAACCCTAGCTCAAAATGATGGTAGAAATAGCTAAATCATGCTTTAAGGACCTCAAAAACATAAAGAACATTAAAAACAAGGCTAGGACATACTTACAATCAAGCTTGAAAGTTGAAGAAAAACCCTAACTATGGCCTCTAATATTTTCAGCACTTGATGGAGAAGGTGGACAAGATTTTTACTTCATTTTCCCTTTTTATTCTTTAATTAACCAAATGACCAAAATGCCTTTTTCACTAAACTTTGAATTTTTATCCATGCATGTCCATTTTTGTCCAAACTTTTAGAACTTTGTCAAATTACTATTTAAGGGCCTCTAATTAATAATCCAACTAAATTCCATGTTAAAAGCTTCTAGAACTCAAGTTTTGCAACTTATTCAATTTAGTCCCTAAAAATAAATTGGGCATCTTAGGCATAGAATTTCTTCATGAAATTTTTGCACAAGCATGCATTCATATCCTAGACCTCAAAATAATCATAAAATAATTATTTCTACTTCAGATTTATGGTCTCAAAACTACTGTTCTGACTAGGCCCTAAGTCAGGATGTTACACTCGTTTATGGGAAGCCTTGCCATTTTCCTGTTGAACTTGAACATAATGCATTTTGGGCAATTAAGAAATTGAACATGGAATGGATTATAAGAAAAGAAATTCTATGAAGAAATCCAGAGCGCATGCTTGTGAGAATGTCAAACTGTACAAAGAAAAGAAAAAGTGACGCCAGGGTAAGAAGATTTTGCCTCGACAATTTGAACCTGGACAACAAGTGTTGTTGTTCAATTCTAGGTTGAAATTGTTTCCTAGCAAATTGAAGTCTCGTTGGTCTGGTCCATTCAAAATAGTGCATGTTTACCCTCGTGGAGCTGTAGAAGTCAAAGATGGAAAGATTTGCTTTACTTTCAAAGTCAATGGCCAATGTTTGAAGCATTATTGGGGAGCTCCCATACTTCGTGATAAACATTCTATTGCTCTTTAGTATGCTTAGTGTTTTCTTTTGCTTACTTTTATTTAATTAATTTGCTTTTGATTTCTTTCTTTTATTGGTTTAATTAATTTTTATTTCTTTCTTTTTTTGCAAGTAGATTTTGGCCCATGCTTGGTAATTGTTAGCCTACTTAGTATACATGCTAATTTTTTTTCTTCTCGCCTAATTTTACTTTACTGCGCCAGGCCATAATTTAAGGCTACTCTTATCCACCACGTCACCACTATATTCTCTCTCATTTTTACCCTAATCGATTCATTTTCTTTTTCCAAGCTATTTTCAGTTTATTCTTTTTCACCATTTTCAGTTTTTCCTCCATAACTGTAAAGGTCTTAGCTTTTTCTTTTTATAGTTCCTATTTCTTCTCAAATGGCTCGACGTATGCCATCTTCATCCACCTCTATGCCTCAAAGAGCATTTTTCAGCAAAGCTGTCGAAGAAAGTACAATACGAACACATCAAAGTGACCATTTTGTATGGAAAAAGGCTTTCTTGTTCAAGATGCAACCTTTATGGGATACACTGAAGCATTTTCTTCTGTAGTGGAGAAACATGGATGGCAAATATTTTACCTTCATCCTAACGACGTTCTTACGAAAATTGTAAAGGAATTTTATGCCCATTTAACCTCTTCAGATAATGCTTTCATTTATGTATGCGATGCTTCGGTGTTATTCGATGAATACTTCGTCAATGCACAATATGGGTTACCTGGCGACCTTGATGAACATTCTCAATTTATCAAGACAATAACAGTAGGACTCAATCAAGTTATTCCAGAATTTTGTATGGAAGGGACCAAATGGATAGCCTCTTGGAATGATTGCTACACCATTGATCATGTTTCTTTGAAGCCTCATTGTAAAGTATGGTACAATTTTCTTAAATCTCACTTTATTCCTTCAACTCATAATTCTACTATTTCGAAAGAACGCATGTTGTTGCTGCACTCTATTATGAATGGTAGAAAGATAAATGTTGGAAAAATTATTTTTAGAGAAGTTCATTGTTGTGCCCAAAAGAATGTAAGCACCCTGAATTTTCTATCTCTCATTATTGTGCTTTGTCAACGGGTCAATGTCCTTATCAAAGCAAATGATGACAAATTCCCTGACAAATGAGCCATCTCCAAATAGATTGCCATGAGAATTTTAGGGGAAGAAGTGCCATGGCATCTTGGTTCTACACCAACATCTTCTTCACCTACTGATACCCATGCCACTCCATCTACATCTCACAGTGATTTCGAGTAGCAAGTGCTCGGTGCTCTTGAGATGTTGAAACAACAGTTTTGTTAGATGGAAAACCAACAACTAAGGATAGATACTGATCTAAGTAGGGCTCAAGAAGAAATAATTTTATTTTGGAGGTATGTCAGATAGAGGTATAATGCCTTCAAGAAATCTCTTCAAAAAAACTTTACCTGGCCCATGCCTGTATTCCTTACTTTTCCCAAAGAGTTGTTACAAGACCCAGAGGATAAAGATGAGGATGAATTTAAGGGTTAAGTTGAAGCCACTGTGATGGACACTATCACACAATCGAGCACTATAGAAAAGAATAAAAGATAGAGGGGAATGAAGAGAAAGTAGAATCGATGAACATTGAGTTAGATAAGGAAGGAGATAACATGAATGAAATTTCTACACCACAAGAACCTGCTACTACACTTCAAACCACTACACCCATGTTAGAACAGCATTGTGCAATTAATGAACTGATTGATGATCTCACGAAATTAGATGATGATGAAGAGGTCACAATCAATCATCTAAAACAGAAGCAGCACTACAAGCACACTGCCAATCCACCCAATCCAACTCAAGTAACACAATTCTTTTCTAAGCTTTTGATTTTACTTTTCATTTTCATATTTTTTTCATTGTTACATTCCTTTTTCATGCATACATAATTGTTTTCATTGCATTTTCTACATATCTATTTGTTTTTGCATAAGTAAAATTTTGTGTTTGATCATGCATTGATTACAATGCATCAATTAGAGGGTGTGTTGCATATATTGCATGTATAAGATTTTTTGTTTGAACATTAGATCATTTTTTCATTCATTTTACCATGACATACAAATGCTAAATGACTGTTAGACCATGAGAAGTATATTGTTATCTATGATGTTCGATGAGGATAATAACTCTTCAAACTGTGAAAATTGTGATAGTTTATTAGGTATTTTTAGCTTAGGATAGTTGTGTGAAAAATGATGCCTAAAGTAGAATGACCTAAGTATAATCACAATTCAAGAAGAAATATGTTAGCCCGTGATTCCTCGACAATAAGCACAAAGAGTTTCTAGAGTTGAAACAACGTCGTATGACTGTAGTTGAGTACAAAAGAGAATTTGTGCGACTTAGCAAATATGCTCGGGAATGCAGACCATCAGAAGTTATTATGTGTACCCCATTTAAAGATGGTTTAAATGAAGATATCAAGTTGCTAGTTAGGATTTTAAAATTGAAAGAATTTGTGGTTCTAGTGGATCGAGCACATAAAGCCGAAGAGCTTAGTAAAGCAAAAAAAATCAGATTTTGAGGCTCGTGGTATGGGTAAATAACATATGAGAAAGTTATTTTTTTCTTCATCGAAAAAAATTAGAAGAATTTCATAGTCATACATCAGCTTCAGTGAGATTCTTGGAGAGAGATAAAGGAAAGCAACATTCAAGTTCGAGACCACAGGCTACATATGTAGTGTGTGTGGGTAGTTTCAAAAATAGCAAACTTGAATGTCAAGAATGCAATAAATGACATTTCGAGGAATGCAGATTAAGAGATGAATTGTTCTTCAAATGTGATTCTTACTATCATTTTCTTAGAAACTACCTTGAAAGATCAGATAAAGAGAAAGCTTATAACACTTGTTCGAGTAATACGGCTTTAAGAGGAAGACCACCCTAAAACAGTGGCAAAGCGGGAAATAGTCGAAGTGGGATAAAAGATTCTACTGTTAGATCTGTGGCATAGGCACCAACTAGGGCTTATGTGATTCGAGCTTGAGAGGAAGCTTCAGCACCTGATGTGATCACTGGTACATTTACTATCTCTAATACTAATGTTAATGTAACACCCCTTACCCGTGTTCGACGCCGGAACAGGGTACGAGGCATTACAGGACTTAATCACTAATCATCGTATAAAAATTGATTCATAATTTCACTCTAGTTTAAAACTTTTTCAAACACATTCAAGTTGTCCCTTAAAAAGAGCTTACAAGGCCCATATCATGCTTTAATTCAACCACACACATAGACAAGCATGCACATTCATAAATTGCATCATTTAATTAATAACATAATCAAGACTATCTACATTAAATGACTTTATACAATAGAGACCTTCAAATAACATAGGTCAGTATTTTAGGCTAATCCCTAGCAACTTAGTAACAATTAAACGAGTCTCCATACATGCCAAAGACTTAAAAATACTTTAAAACCTTTATATATCGATCTATAGTTTGATAGTGTGATTTAACCTCCGGCGACCTCCAACTCGAGTTAACATCTGAGACACTATAGGAAAAAGGAAAGGAAGGGAGTAAACATTATAGCTTAGTAAGTAAGTATGTAAATACTAATAAACAATACATTATCATACTTTAAATGAAGTCACAATATGTTCCTGGAATATTACCATCACAAACACACACATACTTTCACTATTACAATCATAAACAGGTTCAAAATAAGCTGTCTAGCAGAGTACCAGCGGCTAAATTATTTATTTCTGGAGCTACATAACTCCAAATTACAAACCATTAATTTTTCATGAAACCAGATTCACGTATATTCTTACCATAAAATTTTCAGAATTTTTGGTCTAGCCAATTAGTACAGTTTATTCATTGAAGTTACCCCTGTTTCACTGCTCAACTGTTCTGACCACTCTTCACTACGAATCAATTTTCTCCTCGTACAGAATTCAAAGGATGTTTTAGTTTATTTCATTTGAAACTAGACTCATTAAGGATTTCAAAAATATAAATTATATTCCCTAATTATTTTTTTTACAATTTTTAATGATTTTTCAAAGTCAGAATAGGGGATCACGTAGTCATTCTGAGCCAGTCTCTCAAAAACTTAAATATCTCATAATATAGAACTCCTTTGCTTGGTCTGTTTCTGTTATATGAAAATAGACTTATTAAGATTTAATTTGATATATCAGTCAGTCTCTAATTCAGTTTCTAGTATTTTTGGTAAATTTTTAGATTCACATCACTGCAACTATCCATAACAGTTTTATTGTCAATTTTGATCTTTCACACTTCAATTGTATTCATCACTTACCCATAACAATCTTTCCAATTTCCAATCACATATCGAGCATATTGCTCATAAGTTACACACGTATATACTTACACTTATCATAACGCTTCGGAATTTCATTTAATTAATTTCCCAGTTGAACGCTTCGGAATAATAACAGATACGCGATGGTATCGCACACAGCCCACCTTTAAAATCGAAGCTCTCTTGTGCACATAGTGGCCTTCACTTAGCACCACTCATGTGACCTAGCTCTATTGAACACATAATTTTTGCTCTCTTGTACACATGGTGAACACTTAGTACCACCCATGTGACCTAGCCAGTTTATCTCATAGCTCTCTTGTCTACATGGTGTCCTTCACCTGGAACCACGTATGCGACCTAGCTACATATATCCCGTAGCTCTCTTGTCTACATGGTGTATACATAGTATCACCCATGCAACCTAGCTACATCATAATGTCTCGTAACTCTCTTGTACACATGATGTGCACTCAGCACCATACATGTGACCTAGCTACATACCATCCGTATCATCCAATCTTTCCGAAGGTTCAACCGGGATTTCTCTCTCTTTCTAATACTTGATTCCATACTTCCAATAGTAAATTATGATTCAAAAATCAGCTACAATACATAAAATATGCTGAAATATAAAAGCATAATAAAGATAATGTATTATTTACATACAAACTTACATACTTTCTCATTTCCATGTCGAATTAATATTGAACATTTAAATCATCATAATTATACTTACTTTCAACACCTCGACAATCATAGTAAATATATCAATTTTACATTGAAACATGCATAAATTAATGCTTGTTATATATATGAACTTACCTCGATACTAAAATGGTCATTTTACCAACTTTCCCAATTTTCGATTTTTCTCCCATTCTAGGTTCAAATCTTGTTTTCTGGGATCTAAAACATCACATTTTACTTATTTAATTAATGTACGATTCAAAACAGTCCTTAACTCAAACTTTGGCAAAATTACAATTTTGCCCCTAAACTTTTCCATATTTACACTTTTGCCCCTAGGCTCGGGAATTAAACTTCATCCCTTATTCTTATGTTTTATGACATGCTGATGATTTTTCCCTTCTATGGAAACATCAAATTCTCACTCTAACACATAGTTATGAACAATAACAACTTTTTACCGATTAAGCCGTTTTACTCATTTTTGCTTAAAACAGCTTAGCAAAAGTTGTTTAACATAATTTCAGCCTTCATATTCTACCATAAAACATCAAAATAAACACATTTCACCTATGGGTATTTTTCCAAATATGAACCCTAGCTTAAATTATTGCTAGAATAAGCTTAATCAAGTTACTAGGATTCCAAAAACGTAAAGAACTTGAAAAACGGGGCTAGAACGGTCTTACTATTGAGCTTGGAAAGCTTGAAAACCCTAGCCATGGCTTCCCCCATGCTAATTTCAGCCTCCATGAAAAAGATGAGTCAATTTTGGCTTTATTTTCCATTTTTATTTCTTTTAATTACCAAATGACTAAAATGCCCTTAAGGCCTTTCTTCAAAATTTTGTCCTATTCATGCCCATTTTTGTCCAAACGAAATATAATGGTATAATTACCATTTAAGGACCTCCTCTTTAAACCCCATTTCAATCAAGTACTTATGAATTAGAACACATATTTTGCAACTTTTGCAATTTAGTCCTAAAAGTCCAATTAAGCACTTTATCAGTAAAATTACTTAACGATATTTTTACACAATAATTTAATCAATAAATAAACCTTAAAACTTGATCAGAATAAATTTTTTGACTTTGAATTCGTGGTTCTAAAACCATCGTTCTGTTTAGGCCCTAAATCGGGCTGTTACAGCAACTTTTGTAAATAAGCCCTAATAGGCAAATTAAACATGCAATCTATAAAATTTCTTATCAATACTCTGACACATGCATCTAATCACTCGGTAAATCATAAAAATTAATCGAAATAAAATTTTCTATCTTAGATTTGTGGTTTCGTAACCACTATTCCATTTAGGCCCTATTTCGAGATGTTACACTTAATGCCTTGATTGACCCGAGGTCAACGCACTCATATGTATGCACAACTTTAGTGTCAGATAAGAAAATACCTTCTGAGTCTACTGAGTTTGTGGTCAAAGTAACGAATCTTTTAGGTCAATATGTGTTAGTTGATAAAGTTTGTAAAAATTGTCCTTTGATGATTCGGGATTGCAACTTTCCAGTTGATTTGATGTTGTTACTATTTGATGACTTTGATGTGATTCTAGGTATGGGCTGGTTAACTCTGCATGATGCTGTTGGGAACTGTAGACGAAAGCATATTGTGTTGAAATGTCAGAATGGTGAAAGGATCCAAGTTGAATTAGCTAGAATTGATGATACATCTAATGTGATTTTAGCTATGTCGGCACAGAAATATGTCAGAAAGAGTTGTAAGGCATATCTAGCCTATATATTTGATTCCAAGGTTTCAAAGTTGAAATTAAAGTTGGCTCTAACTATATGTGAATTCTCATATGTGTTTCTAGAAGAGTTACTAGAGTTATCGTTAGTCAAATAAATTGAATTTAATATTGAATTAATACCAATAACTTCTCTGATATCGATAGCTCTATATATAATGACACCTATAGAATTAAAAGAGTTGAAAGCATAGTTGCAAGAGTTGAAAGATAAAGGCTTTGTTCGACCTAGTTTTTCTCCCTAGGGTGCTATTGTATCATTTGTTAAGAAAAAGGATGGGTCAATGCAGTTATATATCAACTATCAACAACTTAATAAAGTCACGATCAAGAACAAATATCCCTTGCCACTTATTGATGATTTGTTTGATCAGCTGAAAGGTGTGATAGTATTCTTAAAGATCGATGTCCATTCTAGATATTATCAGTTACGAGTTAAATATTTGGATGTGTCAAAGACTCCATTCAGAACTAGGTATGGACACTATGAATTTCTTGTTATGCCTTTTGGTTTGACTAGTGTAGCAGCTGTGTTTATGGATTTGATGAATAGAATATTTAGGTCGTATCTAGACAGATTTATTGTTGTATTCATTGATGACGTTTTGATCTATTCTCGAGATAAAATAGAACATGCCCAGTATTTGAGAATAGTTTTGTAGACTATGCGCGAAAAATAGTTGTTTGCTAAATTTAGCAAATGTGAGCTCTGGCTTTAAGAAGTTTGATTTTTGGGACACATTGTATTGGAAAATGGTATTAAGGTTGACTCGAGTAAAATATCAACTATAATCGACTAGAAGCCTCCGAGAAATGTTTCAAAAATAAGAAGTTTTTTAGGTTTAGCTGGATATTATTGGAGATTTTCACCATTGAAAAATTGCTTCAGAAAGATGTCAAGTTTGAATGGTTTGAAAAGTGTCAGCAAAACTTTGATCAGTTGAAAGTGTTGTTGACTAAAGCTCCTGTGTTTGTTCAGCCAAAGTCTGGTAGGGAATTTGTGATTTATAGTGATGCTTCATTAAATGGTTTCGGTTGTGTTTTGATGCAAGAGGGAAAAGTGGTAGCTTATGCTTCTCAATAGTTGAAACCACATGAGAAGAATTATCTGACTCATGATTTAGAGCTTGCAGCTATTGTATTTGCTTTATAGATTTGGTGACACCATTTATATGGAGAAAAATGTCAGATATTCACGGATACAAAAGCCTGAAGTACTTGATGTCACAGAAAGAACTGAATTTGAGAGAACATAGATTGTTGGAGTTGTTAAAAGATTACAATTTGATCATTGACTATCATCCAGGAAAAGCTAATGTTGTTGTTGATGTTTTAAGTAGAAAATCTTTAGTTGTTTTACGAGCTTTGATCACTCAGTTAACATTGATTGATGATGGTTCTAATGTAGCTGAATTAAAAGCTAGACCGACGTTTTTGCAATAGATTTATGAGGCTTAGAAAAGTGATGTAGAACGATCACAAAATGGGAACAGATTGAGGCAATACTTGTGTAACACCACTTACCTGTATTCGATGTCGGAATAGGGTACGAGGCAGTACCAGACTTAAACACAAGTGAACATACAAAATCGAGACATAAATTTCCATTCAAATTTAAAACTTTTCACATGCATTCAAATCGTCCCTATAACGAGCCTATGACACCCCAAAACTTGCTTTGTAAGCGGTTCAGGACTAAACCGAGAACCTAGGAAAATTTCACAACACCTAGAAAATTTTTCATGTTTTAAGAGCCACACGCCCGTGTGCGCAAGCCGGTGGTCACACATGCCGGTGTCCCTAACCCGCGTAGCTCTTTGATTGTTACCAAAGAACAAATTTAAGTCACACGTCCAAGATACATGCCCGTGTGCTTAGGCCGTGTGGTCGATTTAATTTTCATAATTTTTTTCATAAAATAGGTGTAGACTTCACATGGCCAGGGCACCCGCCAATGTTTGAGGCCGTGCCATCCACACTACTAAGACACATGCCTGTGTCTCTTCCTGTGTGCTCGATACTGAGCATTCTGTTTTGTAACTATTAAGATGCAAGGGACACATGGCCGGATCAAACGCCCATGGGGCAAGCCGTGTGTCACACACGGCCTAGACACATGTTCATGTGTCTATCCATGTGGACAAAAATGAGGCTATTTTCCAAGCCATATTGTCACCCTTCCATGCACAAACCTACACAACAAAACATAACACCATTCCTAGTACATACATCAAACCAAATCAGCCACAACCAAGGCATCCAGACATCATTCACATGCTATTGTCCATCACATATGACATCACAAGCTTATCAACTCAAGCCATGCAAAATCCTACATCCATGAAATGCATCATCATATGATTATATCAATAGCCAACATAACCATCATAGGCCATCATAACCATTATAAGCCAACATTCAATTTCCATATACAAAATGAGTCAATAACTTTACAAGCCAACATATTTGGCCAAATCAACTATGACTCATAACAAAAAGACCAAGTCCCTATACATGCCATAACTCAAAATAGTAAAATCATTAGTACCCAAAATGTTAAGTTGATAGTGTGAATGGATCTTCGACAGTCTTCGATCCTCGAGCTGGCTTGGTGACACTATAAAACAAGGGAAAAGAAAAAGGAGTAAGCTTTAAAGCTTAATAAGTTCCCATGCAAATACTAAGTATTATAAAGTCTAATTTAACATACAATTAATTTGAAGTAAATTAACATAAAAATCATTATAAATATCACAATCCAACTTACTCAATCATAGCCCTACTGAGGGATTCCGCACATATCAAGCTCATTAAGCATGAGTTTCATGTGCATACCTATACCAATTTATAACTTACCATAGTCTTTCACAACTTTGACATTCTCGTTTCATTTCCTGTTGAACCACTTGGAATACTAAAGGATACTCTGGTATCTCGCACACATAGTACCACACCAATGCCATATCCCAGATATGGTCTTGCATGGGGATCTCGTATTGATGCCAATAGCTCAGCTATGGTCTTACACAAAATATCTTATCGATTCCATATCCTAGATATGGTCTTACACTAGTCTCATAATGATGCCATATCCTAAATATTGTCTTACACACAGTTTCCGTAACCCTAATATCATAACATTTGTATCCTATCTATTTTTAAGGTTCAATCGGGATTTCAAGATTGTCGTAACTTTGTCGAACATGCTCAATGGTCAATCATAATTCATACAATAGTAAAACATACAAAACATAATTAAAACAATGCATTATTTACATAAGAACTTACATCGGCACAAAAATAGTAGAAATGGACCTAATCGTCAATAACCTTGTTTTTCCCTCGATCAAGGTCTAAACCTCGTCTTTCTTGATCTATAATAGCATATTTAACTTATTTAATTATCATATTGTTCAATTCGGTCCGAACATCATACTATGGAAAAATTATCGTTTTTCCCCTAACCTTCCACATTTTTACAAATAAGTCCTTAGGCTTGTAAATTGAAATGTATTCAATTTATTTGTTACCCAAGCGTAACTGAACCATATAGATGCTCATATCAGCCCAAATTTTTCATTAAATCACATTTTTGCTACCCATTTTAACAACTTTTACAAATAAGTCCTTTTTATACATTTTTACTAAAAATCACTTGGTAAAAGTTGTTTATGACACCTTAAACATACAATATCTTCCATCAAATATCAAAATACATGCATGTCACACATGGGTAAATTTTTAAACATGAACCCTACTTCAAAATAATGGTAGAAATAGGTAAATCGGGTTACGAGGACTTCAACAATGTAAAGAGCATTAAATAACGGGCTATGATGTATTACAATTAAGCTTGAAAGTTTAAGAAAACCCTAGCTATGGTGTCTTGTAAAATTCAGCCAAGGAGAGAAAATGGACACCAATTTTGGCTTTATTTTCCCTTTTTTATTCTTTTATTAACCAAATGTCCAAAATGGCCTTCACTAAAAACTTTGAAATTTCACCTAATCATGTCCATTTTTGTCCATAAACTTAACTAATGGTTTAATTATCATATAAGGACCTCTAATTTAAAATCTCATAGCAATTCGACACCTTTAACATGTAGAACTCAACTTTTGCACTTATTACAATTTAGTCTTTTTGACTAAATTGGGTGCCCAAACGTTAAAATTTTCGAACGAGATTTTCACGAAATCATTCTGAAAACTGTAAACCATAAAAATAAAAATATCCCGAAACCATTTTTCCGAATAGCCCCAAGATAAGGCTGTTACAACTTTCCCTCCTTTAGGGGTTTTCGTCCTTGAAAATCTTACCAGAAAATAGGTTCCCACATAGCCTCTTCGACCCCATGTCGCTGCCATAACACTTTCACTAGGGCTATACCTTTATCTCTCAACTGTTTAACTTCCCGAGCTAAGATCTTGATCAGTTCCTCACAATACGTCATATCCGGTCGAATCTCAATCTCTGTTGGTGAAATCACATGCGAAGGATCTAACGATATCGTCACAACATCGACACATGAAACACATTATGAATCCTTTCTAACTCTGTCGGTAAAGCTAATCGATATACTGGCCCTATTATTTCAATAACCTTATACGACCCAATAAAACGTGGACTCAACTTGCCTTTACGACCAAACGTGAGAACTTTCTTCCATAGAGATACTTTCGAAAACACTTTGTCACCGACCTGAAATTTGATCTCTTTTCTTTTCAAATCAGCGTGCGACTTTTGTCGATCTGAAGCTTCTTTCAAGCAATCACGAATTACCTTTACTTTTTCTTCGGTTTCTCTGACCAAATCAACCTCGTGAATCTGTTTCTCACTAAGCTCGGTCCAATACAAAGGTGTTCGGCACTTGCGACAATACAATGCCTCATAAGGTGCCATTTTAATACTCGACTGAAAGCTGTTGTTATAAGAAAATTCGACCAATGGTAGATATTTTTCCCAACTAACCTCGATTTCCAGAACACAACATCAGAGCATATCTTCAACTATTTGAATCGTTCTTTCTGACTGACCATCGATTTGCGGATGAAAAGTGGTACTAAAGTTCAGCTTCGTACCCAAAGCTTCTTGCAACTTCTTCTAGAATTGCGAGTAAACCTCATATCTCTATCCGAAATAATCGATATAGGCACCCCGTGTAATCTCACAATCTCAGCAATATACAGTTCAGCTAGTTTATCAAGCGAGTAATTAGTACGTACCGGTATAAAATGAGCCGATTTCGTCAATCCATCAACTACAACCCATACAACATCTTCTTTTTTTTGGAGTCAAAGGTAAACTCATTACAAAATCCATCGTAATCCTATCCCATTTCCACTTGGGTACCATCACTTGCTATAGTAAACCCGAAGGCACTTGGTATTCTACTTTCACTTGTTAACAAATCAAACATTTCGAAACAAACTTTGAAATATCTCGTTTAATACCAGACCACCAATACAATTTCTTCAAATCATTATACATTTTCGTATATCTGGATGCACAGATAGACAACCATTATGCACTTCATGAAGAATTTTCTGAATAAGTTCATCATTTTTTAGCACACAAATTCTACCTCAGAACCTAAAAAAATCGTCAGATCAGATATGAAAATCTGAATCACTAACCAACTTACAATGAACTCTCTTGGCTTGTGAATCACTATCACATTTATGAGCTTTACAAATTTGTTGGAGAAACAACGGTCTAGCTCTCAACTCGGCTAGAATCGAACCATTTTTGGACAAATTCAACCGTGTATTCATCACTCTCAAAGCAAACAAAGACTTTCTACTCAACGCATCTGCAACTACATTTTCCTTAACCGGGTGATAGTCATTCACTAAATCATAATCCTTTAGTAACTCGAGCCATCTTCGCTATCACAAATTTAAATTCTTTTGAGTTATCAAGTACTTTAAACTCTTATGATCGAAAAAGACATGACATCTCTCATCGTGCAAATGATATCTTCAAAATTTTAAAGTAAACACAATGGCGGCTAACTCCAAATCATGCGTTGGATAATTTTTCTTGAACGGTTTCAACTGTCTCGAGGCATAGGCTATCACTTTGCCCTCTTGCATCAACACACATCCTAATCCATTCAGTGATGCGTTGCTATAAATTACAAACTCTTTTCCCGATTCAGGTTGCACTAAAACCGGTGCCTCAGTCAATAGTGCCTTCAACTTCTCAAAACTTTGCTGACATTTTTTCAGACCATTCAAACTTAACATCTTTTTGCAACAACTTGGTCATAGGATTAGCAATCATCGAGAATCCTTTAACAAACCGTCATTAATTACCGGCTAAGCCCAAAAAGATTTTAACTTCAGATACATTTCTTGGTGGCTTCCAATCAATAATTGCCAAAATTTTACTCGGATCAACTCGAATACCATTACCCGAAACTATACATCCCAAAAATTCGACCTCTCAGAGCCAAAACTCACTTTTATTAAATTTAGCGAACAATTTCTTATCTCTTAAAGTCTGCAAAATAGTTTTCAAGTGCTCGGCATGCTCAGACTCATATCAAGAATAAATCAAAATATCATTAATAAACGTAACCACAAACTTGTCCTAATACGGTCAAAAAATTCTATTCATCAAGTCCATAAAAATAGCAGGTGCATTTGTTAATCCAAAAGGCATAACATGGAATTCATAATGTTCATACCTTGTTTCGAAAGTGGTTTTTGGTACATCTGATTCTTTAACTCTCAACTGATAGTAGCCAGACCTTAAACCAATCTTCGAGAATACTGTTGCTCCTTTCAACTGATTAGACAGGTCATTTATTATCGGCAAAGGATACTTGTTCTTTATAGTCACCTTATTGAGCTATCGATAATCGATTCAAAGTCTCATAGATCCTTCTTCTTTACAAATAACACTGGAGAACCCTAGGGAGAATAACTCGGTCTCGCAAAACCCTTATTCGTCAACTCTTGCAACTGAGCTTTTAATTCCTTCAATTCAATCGAGGCTATTCTATACGGAGCAATAGATATCGGTGAGGTACCAGGGACTAAATCAATACCAAACTCTTCTCTGACTGGTGGTAACCCAGGCAACTCTTTTGGGAATACATCCGGATATTCACAAACAATCGGCACTAATTTAATTTTCAATTCAGATTCTTTTGTATTCAACACATAAGCAAGGTAAGCTTTACAGCCTTTTCTTACATATCTTTGGGCAGTCATCAAAGAAATCACAACAAGTAACTTACCTGACTCATCTGAATCAATTCGAAGAATTTCACCATTTTCACATTTCAGTTCAATAATCTTTCTTTTACAGTTCACTATGGCATCATGCAACGTCAACAAATCCATATCCAAAATAACATCGAATTCATCAAATGAAAACAACATTAAATCAGCTGGAAAATAGTGACCTCGAATCATCAAGGGACAATTTTCTGCAAACTCTATCAACTAATACATGTTTGCCTAAGGGGTTTGACACTCTAATCACAAATTCAATAAACTCAATAGGCAAGCTCTTACTAGATACCAGTTTCACACAAATATAAGAATAAGTCGATCCAGGATCAATCAATGCAGCTACATTAGTATTATAGAGAGAAAAAGTACTGGTGATAACATCGGGAGATGTCACTTCTTTGCGAGCACGGATGGCATAGGCTCTAGTAGGTGCTCGAGCTTCGGATCTCACAGCGGCGTCTTTTGTCACACCTTTACTACTAGCTCCATTTTCGGTATTCCTCGATGACCTACCTCTATTAGTAGTATTACTCAGCCTCGCACTTTGAAAATTTTCTTTCTCAACCCTTTCGGGACAATCTCAAATAAAATGCTCTTGAGAGCCACACTTGAAGCAAGCCCAGTTATTCATCCTACAATCACTGAGATGTCTCCTCTCACAATACTGACATTCGGGTCTATTTGACTTTACATTACCCACACTTTCCATGGAAGTGGCTTGAGATTTAAAACTCAAATTATAACACCCTTTACCCGTACCCGAGATCGGGACGAGGTACAAGGCGTTACGGACA
The DNA here is from genome assembly GCA_025698465.1 of Gossypium longicalyx. Classification (NCBI taxonomy): domain Eukaryota; kingdom Viridiplantae; phylum Streptophyta; class Magnoliopsida; order Malvales; family Malvaceae; genus Gossypium; species Gossypium longicalyx. The sequence continues at coordinate 63,185,848 of CM046997.1, forward strand.
TAAACAAGGACATTCCGAGAAAATGGGATATAAAATTTCATTCTATATTAAAACTAATCAAAACTTAATCATATTGTCCCTATTATGAACCTACAAGGTCCAAAACATACATTAAAAGAGATCCAGGACTAAACTGAGAGCTATAGAAAATTTTAGTAAAATTTCTAGGGTTATGCCTCACACGCCCGTGTGGAGGCAAAGCACACACCTGTGTGTTTAGGGACACGCCTGTGTCCCCCCACTCGTGTTGAATTATTTGGATTTATTTTTCATTTCAAACCTACAAGAGTTTTCACACAGCAAAGCACACGTCAGTGTCCCTCACACGGCCTAGACACGCCCGTGTCATCACCCGTGTCCAAAAACCCAGACATTCTATTTAGGACGTCATCATTCACTTTGAGGCACACAGCCAAAGCACACGTCCGTGTGCTAGGCCATGTCCTCCACACGGTTGAGACACACGGGCATGTCTCTGCTCGTGTGTTTACTACCATGCAATCTGACCTATAATTCTAGGTCTAGGGGACACACGACCACACAACACGCCCATGGGGCTGATCGTGTGTCACACACGGCCTATATGTACGCTCGTGTAGACCTTTTTGGAGGCTACTTTCCAAGCCAATGGTCACCCTCAACATCCACACACATTTGTGAATTTCAATGGTATTCAACATGGCCTAATTATGCCTAATGACTACCTTCAACGGTCTATTATATGTTAACCTCATCGCATCGGTTTTGTACATGCTAAATTATCCTCTTTGTATTAAGGACTACCATATCATATAATACATTTAAACTTGGCTTATTTTATAACTCATTGCCAATTATGACCTAGCCATTTCCAAGTGATTTGGCCACATTCCACATGTCCATTCATGATATACCACATTTAACCATCTCATGAACACTTAAACATCAACATGCACAATTAGTAGGTTACAACCTACATCAAAGTGAGCCATATCTTATGGCCATATACAAAATGAATAGGTATATCATTTAAGACTTTACATTGACTAACCAATGGCACATATAACAAAATAACCAAAAACCTATACATGCCATTGTAACAAAGTATAAGTATCCATATACCGAAGCAAGATAAGCTGATAGTGTTGACAATACTCCAATCATCTTCCAATCTTCACGAGTCCACGAGCTTTGTAAAATAGGGCAAGGAAAGGAGTAAGCATTAACATGCTTAGTAAGTCTGGATAACAGGAAGGTAAACTTACCAGTTATTTAGCATACAACCATAAAAGATATTCATGCCAAGCATGCATAGTATAAATCCCCTATCATATACACTCAATCATCAAGTTAGTTTCATCTCAAGCAATATAGCATTAATCTTAGGTGAGCTCATCAATTCAACATTTCCATTCTCGTTTCTTATTGTAGTCCCATTGAATTTCTCAGAAATCTCAATGGATGACCATTTACTATCAAAATCATACAAGTGATCATCTCAAATACGCACTCCCGCAAACCTTACATCTTATGGCTGGATTACCAGTCCAGGCTAAATTCCCTGTAGTATAAACTCATAGATTAGTGTCGGGATTATCAATCCATGCTAAATCCTAATCAATGACAATTTCTCTCATAAATTGGGATCTGAATTGCCACTCCAAGCTAAATTCAATCCTCAATCGGATTACCTGTCTGGGCTAAATCTTTAATGCACCTATATTCTCCGAGAGGTTCGACCACTCAAGCAACACCCGTCAAGCTAGATCCTTTTTATATTGAGATCAATAGATTACCCGTTTGGGCTAAATCCATTTCTGCAACACATGCAGGATCTCGTGTCATGTAAGCCATAATTTATCCACCGGATTTCCCTTTTTTGTTTCAACCAGGACATTTATTATCTTTTCATTTATATTGTCACATTTCATGGATTATCATACAATTAATATCTAAAATTATCATACATTCAAAACATGCTTTTTAAGTATACTTAGAGTTTACTTCGGGTTATACGGACTTACCTAGTAATTGCTTCAGTTTCGTATTTCGGGTATTTCGAAACCTTTCGTTTTCCACGGTCGACCTCCGGAATTTGTTCCTCACGATCTATATCAATAAAATTAGATTATCAATACATCACATTATTCATTTTTAGGCCTAAAACTCACCCCCGAGCAAAATGACCATTTTACCCCTAACCTTTCACAATATTTACAATTTAGTCCTAAGTCTCGTATAATGAAATGCATGTAATTCCTTGGCTACCCAAGCCTAGTCGAATGTTATTCACACTTATAGCAGCCCATGTTTTTCCCTCATTCCATATTTTTCTACCCAATTCCACAACTTTTACAATTTAGTCCTTTAAGCCATTTCTATGAAAAACTACGTAGTAAAAGTTGTTTATCATCCTTTAAACTCTCATATTCATCTATAAATAATCAAAACACAAGCATGTCATGCATGGGTAATTTTTTAAACATGAACTCTAGCATGAAATAAGGGTAGAAATAGAGAGAGCATGTTACGAGGATCTTAAAAATGCGAAGCACATTAAAAACGGGGCTAGGGAGCACTTATAATGAGCTTGAAAATGTTGAAAACCCTAGCTATGGAGAACCCTAAATTTTTGGCAGCATGGAGAAGAAGAATGGCTGATTTTAGCTTGATTTTTCCCTTTTTATTTCATGGCTGATTTTAGGTTGATTTTTCCCTTTTTATTTCATTTATTACCAAATGACTAAAATGCCCTTCCTTACTAACCTTTCCAAATTTTTCATGTATGCCCATTTTTGTCCAAAAACTTAGAAATCAGGAAAATTACTCTTTAAGGACCTCTGATTAATATTCCAAAGCAATTTCATACAAATTTCTTCTAGAATCCAAGTTTTTTAATTATTCACTTTGGTCCCTAATTTCCATTTGGACACCTTACACATAGAATTTCTTCATGAAACTTTAACACATGCATGTTTTCATATCCTAGGCCTCATAATGATCATAAAATAATTATTTTCATGTCAAATTTATGGTTCTGAAACCACTGCTTCGACTACGCCTATTTCAAGATGTTACACGAATGTTGCTTCTCACGATCTCTGCGTGAATGCCTTGCTGAAACATTCAAATGAGAATACATTTCTTTAGACTTCTTTGAATGATATGAAAATGACTTACTCATCGGTCTTTTCCTCGGATCTCTAGCTTCGTTATCAGCTTTCCTCTTCTCTTTATTCAACTCTTTGGCCTTATAAGCTTGTTCGACTAACACCACAAATTTCTTTAGCTCTAGGATCCCAACTAACACGAGAATGTCCTCATTCAATCCATCCTCAAATCTCTTACACATGATGGCTTTAGTGGAAACACATTCTCGGGTATATTTACTAAGCCCGACAAATTCTCGTTCATACTCTGTCACTGTCATACGACCCAACTCAAGAAGTTTTTTACGTTTCTGATCGATAGACCGCTGACTAATATACTTCTTTCAGAACTCCTCTTGAAAGAATTCCCATGTAACCATTTCTCTCAGTACCACCAATACCAATGTATTCCACTAGTGATATACAAAATCTCAGAAGTGAAATGGCATACTATAAACATTCATCTGGTGTGCAGGATAACTCATCAAATACCCTGATGGAGTTTTCAAGCCAAAACTCGGCTCTCTTGGGATCATCATCCATATTCGCTTTAAAATATTCAGCCCAATGCTTTTGGATCTTATCAACTGGAGGCTTGTTCATTCATACAAATTCCATACCTTGTAGAGCTACGGGAACTGGTTGAGGAATAGGTCGGGGTGGAGGAGGTTTGGCATTCAGATTTTTTCGAACAAATTTCGTATACCACTCATTCATCATATGGAGAAAGGCTTCTCTACCCTCTTCTCCTTGACTAACCGTAGGAGGTCTACTACCAGACAGCGCTGCCCCTTGAGCGGGAGCTGGTGCATTACTTTCAACATCATTAGCCTCAGCTCGATTGGGATCCATTTACTATATGAAAACACAGTTTAAAATTGTAAGGAGTCATCACACTATCATAGTTATTTTATGGAATGTATAGCTAGACTCTTACACATGCTACGTTAGTCCAAGAATCGACTAAACCGTAGTTTTGATACCACTAAATGTAACACCCCTTACCCGTATTCGATGCTGGAATAGGGTACGAGGCATTACTGGACTTAAAAACAAGCAAACATACAAAACCGAGACATAAATTTCCATTCAAATTTAAAAATTTTCACATACATTCAAATCGTCCCTATACTGAGCCTACGAGGCCCTAGAACATGCTTTGGAAGTGGTTCGGGACTAAACCGAGAACTTTGGAAAATTTCACAACACTTAGAAAATTTTTCATATTTTAAGAGTCACATGCCCTTGTGGCTTGGGACACGCCCGTATGGGCAGGCAGTATGGTCACACATGCCCATACCCCTAGCCCGTGTAACTCTCTGGTTGTTACCAAAGAACAATTTTAAGTCACACGCCCAAGGCACATGTCCGTGTGCTTAGGCCGTGTGGTGGATTTACTTTTCATAATTTTTTTCATAAAATAGGTGTACACTTCACACGGCCAGGGCACACGCCCGTGTTCAAGGCCGTGCCATCCACAAGGCTGAGATACACGCCCGTGTGCTTGATACTAAGCATTCTATTTTCCAACTATTAAGGTGCAGGGGACACACGGCCTAGACACACGCTTGTGTGTCTATTCGTGTGGACAAAAATGAGGCTATTTTCCAAGCCATATTGTCACCCTTCCATGCACAAACCTGCACAACAAAACATAGCACCATTCTCAGTGCATACATTCAACCAAATCAGCCACAACCAAGGCATCCACACATCATTCACATGCTATTGTCCATCTCATATGACATCAAAAGCTTATCAACTCAAGCCATGCAAAATCCCACATCCATGAAAAGCATCATCATATGAATATATCAATAGCCAACATAACCATCATATGCCATCATAACCATTATAGGCCAACATTTGATCGCCATATACAAAATAAATCAATAACTTTACAAGCCAACATATTTGGCCAAATCAACTATGACACATAACAAAAAGACCAAGTCCCTATACATGTCATAACTCAAAACATTAAAATCATTAGTACCCAAAATGTTAAGTTGATAGTGTGAATGGATCTTCGATAGTCTTCGATCCCTGAGCTGGCTTGGTGACACTATAAAACAAGGGACAAGAAAAATAGTAAGCTTTAAAGCTTAGTAAGTTCCCATGCAAATAATAAGCATTATAAACTCACATTTAACAAACAATTAATTTGAAGTAAATTAACATAAATATCATTATAAATCTCACAATCCAACTTACTCAATCACAACCTTACTGAGGGATTTCGCACATATCAAGCTCATTAAGCATGAGTTTCATGTACATACCTATACCAATTTACAACTTACCATAGTATTTCACAACTTTGACATTCTCGTTTCATTTCCTATTGAACCACTTGGAATACTAAAGGATACTCTGGTATCTCGCACACATAGTACCACACCAATGCCATATCCCAGATATGGTTTTGCATAGGGATCTCGTATCGATGTCAATAGCCCAGCTATGGTCTTACACGAAATCTCATATCGATGCCATATCCCAGTTATGTTCTTACAGGAGTCTCATAATGATGCCATATCCTAGATATGGTCTTACACATAGTTTCGGTAACGCTAATGTCATGATATTTGTATCCCAATTATTCTTAAGGTTCAATCAGGATTTCAAGATTGTCGTAACTTTTTCGAACACCCTCAATGGTCAATCATAGTTCATACAATAGTAGAGCTTACAAAACATAATTAAAACAATGCATTATTTACATAAGAACTTACATCGATACAAAAATAGCGAAAATGGACCTAATCGCCAATAACCTTGTTTTTCCCCTAGTCAAGGACTGAACCTCGTCTTTCTTGATCTATAATAGCAAATTTAACTTATTTAATTATCACATTGTTCAATTCAGTCCGAAAATCACACTATGGCAAAATTATCGTTTTGCCCTTAACCTTTAACATTTTTACAAATTAGTCATTAGGTTCGTAAATTGAAATGTATTCAATTTCTTTGTTACCCAAGCCTAGCCGAACCATATAAATGCTCATATCAACCCATATTTTTCATTAAATCACATTTCTGCTACCCATTTTAAAAACTTTTACAAATAAGTCCTTTTTATTAAGTTTTTTTTATACATTTTCACTAAAAATCACTTAGTAAAAGTTGTTTATCACACCGTGAACATACAATATCTTCCATCAAACATCAAAATACATGCGTGCCACACATGGGTAAATTTTTAAATATGAAACCTACTTCAAAATAATGGTAGAAATAGGTAAACCGGGTTACGAGGACTTCAACAATGTAAAGAGCATTAAAAATAGGGCTATGATGTACTTACAATCAAGCTTTAAAGTTGAAGAAAACCCTAGCTATGGTGTCTTGTAAAATTCAGCCAAGGAGAGAAGATGGACACCAATTTTGGCTTTATTTTCCCTTTTTTATTCTTTTATTAACCAAATGACCAAAATGCCCTTCACTTAAAACTTCAAAATTTCACCTAATCATGTTCATTTTTGTCCATAAACTTAACTAATGATCTAATTATCATATAAGGACCTAGAATTTAAAATCCCATAGCAATTGGACACCTTTAACAAGTAGAACTCAACTTTTTCACTTATTACAATTTTGTCCTTTTGACTAAATTGAGTGCCCAAATGTCAAAATTTTTGAATGAGATTTTCACAAAATCATTCCATAAAACTGTAAACCATAAAAATATAATAAAAATATTTTTTTGCATCGAATTTGTGGTCCCGAAACCACTATTTTGACTAGCCCCAAGATAAGGCTGTTACAACTTGATTCAAACTTGTATGTTGATTCCGACGGTGGTTTTTATTTCTGAAACAGAATATGTGTTCCAAGGAATTCTGATGTTATTCAAAATATTTTACAGGAAGCTCACAGCAATCAGTTATCGATACATCCTGGTAGCAATAAAATGTATTGTAATTTGAAATAAATGTACTGGTGGCTAGGTATGAAAAGAGATATTTCAGGGTTTGTATCGAAATGTTTGATCTGTGAGCAAATTAAAGTTAAGCATCATGTACCTTCTAGTTTATTATAGCCTATGATGATTTCTGAATGCAAATAGGAATGAGTTACGACAGATTTTTTGTTAGGATTGGCTCTATCTCCACGAAAGAAAGATATTGTTTAGGTTATTGTGGATCGTTTAACTAAATCCGCACATTTCGTTCCAATACGTATGGATTGTCCACTTGAAAAGTTGGCAGAAGTGTACATTTTTTATATTGTTAGACTTCCTGGTGTGTCGATGTCTATTATCTCTGAGAGGGATCTACGGTTGACTTTTCATTTTGGAGTAAATTACAAGAAGCTTTTGGTACTCGATTGCATTTTAGTACAAAATTTCATCCTTAGACTGATGGTCAATTTGAGTGACTGATTCAAGTACTTAAGGATATGCTTTGATGTTGTATTTTAGAGTTTGAGGGTAGCTTGGAGAAATTTCCTCCGTTGGTTGAATTTGCCTACAATAACAATTATCAGACGAGTATTAAAATGGTGTCGTATGAAGCTTTGTATGGTCGAAAATGTTGAACTACATTATATTGGTCTAAGTTGAGTGAGAAAAAGCTATTCGGTGTTAACTTGATTCGAGAAACCAAAGAAAATGTCAAAGTAATACGTGACAGTTTGAATGATGCTTTTGATAATAAAAAATCTTATTCGAATTTGAAAAGAAAAGATATAAAATTTCAAGTCAGCCACAGAGTATTCCTAAAAGTATCACCTTGGAGAAGAGCTTTTCGTTTTGGCCAAAAAAGAAAGCTTAGTCTGCGATTCATCAGACCGTATTAGATGATTGAAAGGATTAGACCAGTAGCTTATCGATTGGCTTTACCGTCAGAGTTAGATAAATCCATAACACGTTCCATGTATCGATGTTACGGTGGTATCGATTAGACCCATCACATGTGATTTCATCTGTAGACGTTGAGATTTAGCTAGATATGTCATATAGTGAAGAATCAATCAGAATATTAGTTCGGGAAGTTAAAGATTTAAGAAATAAATGTATAGCTTTAGTTAAGGTTCTTTGGCAATGTCAGGGAATTGAAGAAGCTATCTAGGAACTAGAAGAAGCTATGAAAGTGCAATACCTGAACCTATAAGATTTTCAAGGACGATAAATCCTATAGGGGGAGAGTTGTAACAACCCATTTTTAGCGGTGTCAGAAATAGTGGTTCCGGGACCACAATTTTGATGAGTAAATTATTATTATATTATTTACTTAATTTCTACGAGATTATATGTAACAACCCGTTTTTAGGTCAAATCAGAACAGTGGTTTGAAGACCACAAATTTGAAGTTAAAATATTTATTTTATTATTTTTATAAGTTTTACAGCATGATAGGTTAATTATGTGAAAGTTTTGTAAAAAAAAATTACTGTTTAAATGCTTAATTCGGTAAAAAAGACTAAATCGCGTAACACGTAAAAGTTGAGTTCAATTGTTTAAAGGTATTAAATAACTATGGTTTATTAATATGGAAGTCATTATTATGTAATTAGTCCATTTATAATGTAAGTGGACATTCTTGGACATTGTTTAAGTGATTTGTAAGTTATATTAACAAGGTTATAATGGTAATTTATGTATTTAGTTTATAATAATTAAAAAAACCAAAATCATATAATTCTATCCATCTTCTTGTCGAAAAGTGAGAAAGAAAAACAACCATTTTAGGGCTAGACATTCGGCCAAGCTTCCTTTGTCAATTAAGGTACGGTTTTGACTCAATTTTTAATGATTTCTATATTTTTTAGCTCGTTATAGCTCAATCTAACTAGCCCGTACCTTAACTTTTGAATTTTTTCATAATTTTGAGATGTGTCATTGTTGAATACTTGAGTTCTTTGATGTTTAATGATTGATTATGGAAGCTTGGTTATAGTTGAACTAGTTTTGTAAAGTGATTTTTGACAAAAAAGCAAAATAGGGATTAAATTGTGAAATTGTAAAATTTTGTGGTTAAAAGTGTGAAATAATGAAAGCTATGGCTGGTAGTAGTGCATAATAAATTCAGCTAGACATGGGTTCGTATTAAATTATATGAATTTTCAATTTTATGCGATAAGGACTAAATTGTAAAAATTGAAAAGTATAGGGGTAAATGTGTAAATTTGCCAAAATATGAATTTTGGACTATATTGAATGTTGAATGTATTGAATTTGATAATATCTAGATCAAAAGAAGCCGATATCAAGTTTAGATCAGGGAAAAGGAAAGATTGACGAATAGCCGATAGTTTTTATCCGAGTAATACTAGATAAGTTCGTATAATTAGAATTGAACTTTTCTATACTTGTAATTATTGAAATGAATATGTATATTTGAAATACTTGAAGTATGAATGATATAATGATCTAATGTATATGTTACTGAGCCCTGTTTGAACTATATGAATTCATTGGATACGAGTGACATTATACTGGGATTATCGTTTTGGTCGAGCTCCTGCATTTGTTGCGGACTCACGATAGCTCATATGAGCTTATCGATATATCAACTCGAAAGAGCTTACTGTTTTTAGCTCATTGGAGCTTACCGTTTTAGCTCGTATGAGCTTACTGTTCAGCTCGATAGAGCTTACCGTCTCAGCTCAATAGAGCTTACTGTTCATCTGCTCAGGAGGAGCTTACCAATCATGGCTCAAAAGAGCATACATGATAATGAATTGATGGATTACTAACATTGTTCACTCGAGTATCCTTTGAAGTTCTAATAGGTTTAATGGGCCTAAATAATGTTATACGGATGAGTTACAGTTTATAAATGTTATTAATATTATACATGATATATGAATTTAGAATGATGATAAGCATCGTATTAATGGATGATTTCATGTATGTTTACAATGACTAACATTTGATGAATACTTGTAACCAGGTGTTGGTTAATTGAATTGGTTGCATAGCTTGCATATTTGTATTGCTTTGATTATGTATAAATGGTAAGTTCAATTCTAAATTATACAGGCTTTCTAAGCTTATTAGCTTAATCTGTTTCTTTTTCCATGTTTTATAGATGTTTGTCAGCTTGCTCGTTTTGGACAAGTTGGAGTTGCCCATCACACTATCCAAATTCTGATTGGTACTTTTGAACTTGTGAATTTGTAAATATGGCATGTATAGGCTAGTTTGAAAGATGTTAGTTATGCTACTTGATAATAGGACTTTGGCAAATTTTTATGTATAAGTTAAGCCATGTGATTTGGCTTATTCTGATGTTATGTTTTGGTTGAATTGAAGTGTTCAATTATGGTATGTTTTAGCAAGTAATGGTGGAATGAAATGATGCAAGTGAAGTCTTAATATATAGTTGTTAGATGAATGCATTATGCATGATGATGGATAGGTATTTGGGTATGAATTTTTTATGTTTTGATATGGCAAATATTATGTATTGAATTGGTTATTTTGGTTGCCAATTGGGTTGCATAAATGTGGTCAATTATGCTTGTAAATGCTTGTGGCTATAGGGGGAAAAATGGCTTTGCAAATGGCCTATTTTTGTCCACACGGATAGAGACACGGGCGTGTGTCTCAGCCATGTGCGACAGACGGTTATGTTACATGGCCATGTGTCCCCTGAGGTACCCTACGAATTAAGTCAATATACCCTACATGTTTAACACGGCTTAGAACATAGGTGTGTCTATTAGCTGTGTATGTCATACAGACTCACACACGGGTTTGTGATTGACTGTATGACATAAGTCAATATACCCCTCTAAATGGCAGATGGCCTAGGACACGGGCATGTGTGGCCATTTCGAAGGGTACACAGACCAGACACACGGGCGTTGGTTGGCCGTGTGACCCAATTTAGTATCCTCTCCAGTTTTCACAAGGCCTGGCACACGGGCGTGTCCTTGGCCATGTGACACAAGTAGGTATGTGTAACAGCCTAGTTTAGACCCTAGTCGAAATAGTGGTTTCAAGACCACAAATTCGAGTCAAATAAATATTTTAATATTATATTTCGTGCTTAAAGTATGTGAATTGATTTGTGTGAAATTTTCGTATGAAAATTTCATCGTTTGAATGCCGATTTGTGAAAAAGGACTTAATTGCGTAAAATGTAAAAGTACTGTGCTATATGTTAAAGCTCCTATTTACTTTGATTAATTAATTATGAAGTCCTTGAAGTGAAATTTGGCCATTGAATAATGGCATGGATGGTAATGGACAACCATTATAAAGTTTTCATATTAATTTATAAAGGTTAGTTTTGTAAATATATTAATAATATGTAATATATTAAAATAAAACATAAAAAAACATGCAAAATTCACCTTGTTGGCCGAATGTGAGAAAGAAAAAGAAGCCATTTTCTTTGTTTAAGGTTCAACACCTTGGACATCAAATTAAGGTATGGATTTTGTTCGGTTTTTGATAATTTTTACGTTTTTGAGATCATTGCTTTGAGTACTAGCAAACCCATGCTTGAATTTTTGGTTTTAATGATGAATTTGAGATTTTCCATTGATGATAGCTTGATGTTTTTCTGGTTTGATGATGAAATATAAATCTTTGATGTTTGATTATCATGTTTAATTAAGTGATTTTTTTGATAAAAATCGAAATTAGAGATTTATTTGTGAAGCTTGAAAATTTAGGAGCTTAAAGTGAAATAAATTGAATAAATGGGCTGTTAAGAACCTAGGGGGCACTCGGCCTAATATGGGCTTAATGAAATTTTGGGTATTTTGTGTTGTTTTGAATTAGGGACTAAATTGAGGAAATGTGAAATGTCAGGGGCTAAAATGCAAAATGCTCAAATTATGTATTTTTGGATGAAATTGAATGAATATGTTATTAAACAAGCCAAATTTGTATTGAATTAGATCAAGAAAAGAGGAAATCAAATTTGGATCGGAGAAAGTCAAAAGTTATCGAATAGTCGTTCCGGTTCATTTGTGTCTGTACGAGGTAAGTTCATAAGTAAATAAAAGTTGTTAAATTTGATTTTATATGTATTATATGTGCCAAATTGAATTATAAAAAATATACGTGTATATGTCGAAATGAATTAAGCATTGGAGAACTAGATACGAGCTTGAATCGATCGAATTACGACGTCTGGAAGCCCTGTACGAACCATAGGAATAGTATAAGATACATATGTCATGACATAGGATTCCGATATGTGATTTCGTGTAAGACCACTTTTGGGACATTGCATCAATTTGAGATTTACATGTAAGACCATATCTGGGACATTGACATCATATATGATTTCGTGTAAGACCCTGTCTGGGACAGTGGCATCGATATTTGATTACAAGTAAGACCACGTCTGGGACGTTGGCATTGTACGAGTTTTTTGAGTTATCCGAGTATTCTTATTGATTCCAAAAGGTTCAACAAACAATATCAAGAAATGAATGACTATGTGAAAGTATATCAGATTCAGGTACATACGAAGTGTATATGTTATTCAAAATTGAAAGGTGAGTATGTTTAAAATGACGATATGTGAAATATATGTTAATGAATGAAATGAATGTATACAAATGAACATTGTGTACATATGCTCATTTTATGAAATTTTGGTCATATATTTTGAACATGGGAATTATGAAACATGAAACATGGTGTTGAGGTATGCTAATTTGGTTTGAAATTTGGATTAGATAATTGATATCGAGATGGTGGTGCTATGATTCATGGTTAGCATATATGTGAAATGGCTAGTAAAACATGACTTGTTATGGTTGGTTATGTAATTAATATGTGCAAATTTAATTTATATGATTGAGCTAACGGTTACTATTCGAATTTGAAAGCATGGTTTATATGTTCATAGATAAATAATATAAGTGAAGTTGCTTAATATGGTCATAAGAATTTACGAGTATGATGAATGTATATGTGGTTGAGATTTGCTAAATTTGGCCTAATTAAATTGAACTATAAATATCATTGAGATGATTTATTTGCTTATGGCTTACTAAGCTTTCAAAGCTTACTCCATGTGTTTTTCCTATGTTTATAGAGTTTCGGAGACTTGCTCAAGTTGGAAGTCGTAGGAGACTTCATCACACTATCTGGTTATCGCTTCAGTAAATAAAAGCTTTGAGTTTTGGTTATGTGCCATGTATAAGCTAGTTTTGATATGTTTGGTTTTGAAATTTGTATATATGTATATAGCCATGCGAAAATGGCTTGATCATGATACTAATGTTGGTATATATATTCGGTCATGTTATAAGCTTAATTTGGAGGTATGTTTCATGATAAATATGTTTGTTATGTTGGTTATATGATTCGACAATGAGAAATGTTAATGATGATGTATAATCGGTCATGAAAGTAGCTCATTCTGGAAGTATGATTTACAATATATTTTGTGTGGTGGTTGATTATATAATTCGACTTAAGTGAGGTAAATATAGTTGATGGATATATTTCGATTGTGGTTTATTATTGATTTATTTTGGATGTATAATTTGTCTTGTGTAAAGATTTGAAAGTCATAAATGATGTGTTTTTGATATAATACATATGCTCACATAAGTTAAGTTATGTACGTGTGATAGCTTGCATATTGATTGTTAAAATATAGTTTGTGATGGAAAAATATGAACATGTTTTGTAATTTATTTGATGGTCATTTAGGTACGGTTATAAATGGTACAATTAGCTTTGATTCGAGATTGTGAGATTTGTTGGATTATCAGAGAATAATTTTTATGGCTAAATATATAGTTTAAAGATCGATTGCACTTATGTATTTTGGAAATGGTAAAGGGTGTGTATTTATATTTGGAAAACAATAGGTAAAATATACTTATACATGCCTATGATATGTTTTGTTCGTGATTTTGGTAATTAATGGTTAAGTTGTTAAGTTAAATGCTTGAGTTTAAAATGTACTATATATGTGATTTATGAATTTGGTAAATGATCGATAGATATTTTGGATATTTCATTAGTCAAGCAGTTTTGTAATTATGGTATGATTTGATTCAGTTCTTATGTATAAAATTGGTAGTTATTATTTTGGTAAAATGTGCAAAATTTCGTAAAACCAAATTTTATACTTGACCATTATGTGATGTTGTTAATGCCGTATATATATATATATATATATTAATGTTTAATAAATCATGTGGTTTGGCTTGACTTAGTAAAATGTGAAAAAGAGCATAATTTTAAATAGTGTTTTTGGAAAGTAATTAATGAAATAGATTTATATGAATAGATGTCATAAAATATGATCGGTATATGAAATGAATTATACTTAGTTATAAATTAAGCATTCGATTGCCATGATTCATTAATTATAATGTTTGAATATTAATTTGGGAAGAGTATAAATTGTAGAATCGAAGCATGTTAGATTGGTTTAAAATTTATACTAGATGAACAGTATTGAAATATTATATTATTTGGTACTTGAATTGAAATGAATATCTGTTTTGAGTTGTATTTTGATCGACAATGCCTCATAACCCTAATCCGGCAACGGACATGGGTTAGGGGTGTTACAGTATGTATACCCTATTTTCACATGGTTTAAGACACAAGCGTGTCTACTAGCCGTGTGAGGCACACAGCCTGTTCACACCGGTGTGTGACACATGAAATGCTGAAATTTTTCTAAGTTCTTGAAATTTTTAATATGTTACGATTTAGTCCCAAATGCATGATTAAAGCTTGATATGCTTGTTTTAAGTACATATTGAATATGAATGAATGATATAGACTGAAAATAGATTTTATCGGATAAATAATTATTCTGAACTGAGTTACAAGTCCGGTAATGCCTCTTAACCTATTCCGGGGACGGTTACGGGTTAGGGGTATTGCATTTGTTTGCATCAGAGCTACGGTTTAGTCGATTCTAGGACTAACGTAGTGTATGTAAGTCTAGCCATACATGCCATATATATAAAATTGTGATAGTTTGATGACTCTTGACGTTTTTGAATGTGTTTTTATATAGTAATAGATCCCGAACGAGCTATAGCGGACGATTGTAGAAAGTAATGCGCCAGTTCCCGCTCATAGGACAACGCCTTCTAAATCTAGACCTGTGACGAGTAGTCACGGGGGTGAGGCTAAAGAAGCCTTCTTTCAGATATTAAATGAGTGGTTCTCACATTACATTCGTACAAACCCGACTGTTCCGCAACCTCCACCCCCACCTGTTCCCCAACGGATCCTTGTAGTTCCTCAAGGTATTGATTCTCTGCGATTAAATAAACCACCTGTTGATAAGATATGGAAGCACAGAGCTGAGGAATTTAGAGCTACTGTTAATGATGATCCTGAGAGAGCCAAGTTTTGGCTTGAGAACACGATTTGGGTATTCGAT
Source organism: Gossypium longicalyx (assembly GCA_025698465.1). Classification (NCBI taxonomy): domain Eukaryota; kingdom Viridiplantae; phylum Streptophyta; class Magnoliopsida; order Malvales; family Malvaceae; genus Gossypium; species Gossypium longicalyx. Next base: position 63,201,308 of record CM046997.1, read on the forward strand.
GAATTATCTTGCACACCTGAAGAATGTTTAAAGTGTGTTGTATCGTTGCTAACAGACACTGCGTATCAGTGGTGGAATACCTTGATATCTGTAGTTCCGCCAGAAAGAGTCACTTGGGATTTTTTTCAAGTTCAATTTAGAAAGAAATACATCAGTCAATGGTTCATCGATCAGAAGAGAAAAGAATTCCTTGAATTGAAACAGGGTCGTATGTCGGTCACAAAATATGAGAGAGAATTTGTACAACTCAGCAAATATGCTCGTGAATGTGTTTCTTCTGAAGCTATAATGTGTAACAGATTTGAGGATGGATTGAATGAAGAAATCAGAGTGTTGGTTGGAATTCTTGAGCTGAAAGAGTTTGTTGTTTTGTTTGACAGAGCTTGTAAAGCCAAAGAGCTTTGCAAATAGAAAAGAAAACCCAATTCAGAAGCTAGAAAGTCTAGAAAGAGATTTACGGGCAAATCACATCAGTCAACATCAAAAAAATTTAGAGAATATCATCCTCGTTCCATGGCCTCTGTGGGAATTTTGATTAGAGATAGAAATGTAAGTCAAACAAGTTCAAAACCTCAGGCGACATCTGTGGCCAGTGTGGGAAGTGTTAGAAATGCTGGACCTGAATGTAAACATTGCAATAAGTGACATTACGTTGAATGCAGATTAGGGAGCAGAGCTTGCTTTAAATGTGGATTTTTTGATCATTTTCTCTATGACTGTCCAGAAAAGTTTAAAGCTGAAAGAGATCAACCAGCGAAAGTAAGTAACACAGCTACTAGAGGGAGACTGTCCCAAAACACTGGAAATGTGAGTGGTAATCGAGGTACTACAAGAGATTCGACCGTGAGATCTGAGGCACGAGCACCTGTCAGAGCTTATGCTATTCGTTCACGAGAAGAGGCATCATCGCCAGATGTTATTACCAATACTTTTTTTCTTTTTGATACTGATATAGTTGCGTTGATAGATCCTGGATCAACTCATTCATATATCTATATGAATTTAGTATTTAAAAAAAAGTTTACATGTCGAGTCCATAGAGTTTGTAATTAAAGTATCGAACCCCTTAGGCAAATCTGTTTTAGTTGATAAATTTTGTAAGAATAATCAACTGATGATCCGAGGTTATTATTTTTGGGCTAACTTGATGCTTCTACCTTTTGATGAGTTTGATGTGATTCTGGGTATGGACTGGCTAACTATGCACAATGTAGTTGTGAATTGTAGACAGAAGACTATCGAATTGAAATGTCAAAATGTTGAGATTCTTCAGATTGAGTCTAATGATTCGAGTGAATTACCAGTTGTAATATCATCTATTTTATCTCAGAAATACTTTAAAAAGGGTTATGATTCATATCATGCATATGTATTGGATACGAAAGTGTCAGAATCAAAGATTGAATCTGTACCTATTGTTTGTGAGTTTTCGGATGTATTTCTAGAAGAATTACCGAGTTTGCCTCCGATCAGAGAAGTTTAATTTGGAATAGAATTAGTACTCGAAACAACACCGATATCGATAGCTCCATGCAGAATGGCTCCAACAGAATTAAAAGAGTTGAAAGCTTAGTTGCAAGAATTGAAAGATAGAGGTTTTGTACAACCAAGTTATTCTCCCTGGGGTGCACTAGTATTGTTCGTGAAAAAGAAAGATGGCACGATGAGAATGTGTATCGATTATTGATAATTTAATAAAGTGACTATAAAGAACAAATATCCTCTACCGCGGATCGGTTGCTTATTTGATCAGTTGAAAGGGGCTACAGTATTTTCAAAGATTGATTTGAGATCAGGTTACTACCAGTTGTGAGTCAAAGAGTCAGATGTGTCGAAAACCGTGTTTAGAACAAGGTATGGACATTATTAATTCCTTGTCATGCCTTTCAGTTTAACTAATGCTCCTGCCATTTTTATGGACTTGATGAATCAAATATTTAGACCGTATTTAGACAGATTTGTTATTGTATTCGTTGCAGATATTTTGATATCACAAGATGAATCTGAGCATACCTAGCACTTGAGAATTGTGTTACAAACTCTACGTGATAAACAGTTGTTTGCAAAGTTCAGTAAATGTGAGTTCTAGCTCAAAAAGGTTGAATTTTTGGGGCATATTGTTTCAGCTGACTGTATTAGAGTTGATTCGAGCAAGATTTCTACTATTTTTGATTGGAGACCTCCAAGAAATGTATTTGAAGTTCGTAGTTTTTGGGCTTAGTGAGTCATTACCAAAGATTCATGAAAGGATTCTCAATGATTGCGACACTGATGACACGACTGCTACAAAAAGATATAAAGTTCGAATGGTTAGAAAAATGTCAACAGAGTTTCGAACACATGTTAACAGAGGCACCAGTTTTGGTTCAACCTAAATTGGGTAAAGAGCTCATGATCTATAGCGATGCATCATTAAACAGATTGGGTTGTGTTTTAATGCAAGAAGGAAAGGTTATAGCTTATGCTTCTCGACAGTTGAAACCACATGAAAAGAACTATCCGACGCATGATTTAGAGTTGGTTGCAATTGTGTTTGCATTGAAGATTTGGTGACACTACTTATACAGTGAAAAATGTTATATTTATATGGATCACAAAAGCTTGAAATATTTAGATGGCTTGAGTTATTGAAAGACTTTGTAATTGCTTATCACCCTGGAAAAGCTAATATAGTTGCTACTACCTTGAGTTGAAACTCATTGTTTGCGCTATGAGTAATGAACACCCAGTTGATGATATGTGATGAAGGGTCTATTTTAGCTAAATTAAGAGTTAAACCGGTATTTCTTCAACAAATTTATGAAGCTCAGAAAGATGATTGTGAACTACAAGCTAAATGAATTCAATATGAGTCTAATGCTGATTCAGAATTTCATATTGGAATTGATGACTGTTTAATGTTCCAAAATAGAATTTGTGTACCAAAAAATACAGAGCTTATTCAGAAAATCCTGCAAGAAACACATAGTAATTGTTTTTTTGTTCATCTGGGTAGTACCAAGATGTATAACGATCTGAAATAGCTGTACTAATGGTTGAATATGAAACGGGATATATCAGAGTTAGTATCCAAATGTCTAATTTGTCAACAAGTAAAATCTGAACATCAAGTACCATCAGGTTTATTACAGCCTGTAATGATTCCTGAGTGAAAATGGGATAGATTTTCAATGGATTTTGTGTCGGGATTGCCCTTAACTCTAAAATATAAAGATGCTATCTTGGTTGTCGTTGATCGGCTAACAAAATTTGCTCATTTCATACCGGTATGTACAGATTACTCACTTGAAAGATTAGCTGAACTGTACATTTCTGAGATTGTTCGATTACATGGTGTGCACTATCTATTATCTCTGATAGAGATCCAAGATTTACGCTACGATTCTGGAAGAAATTGCAAGAAGCTTTGCGAACAAAGTTGAATTTCAGTACTACTTTTCATCCTTAGACTGATGGTCAAACTGAGAGAGTTATGCAGATTCTCGAAGACATGTTGAGATGTTGTATTTTAGAGTTTGAGGGCAGTTGGGAAAAATTATTGTTGATTGAGTTTGCGTATAATAGCAGTTTCCAAACGAGTATAAAGATGGCACCATATGAAGCTTTATATGGCCCCAAATGTCGAACTCCATTATACTGGACTGAATTGAGTGAGAAAAAAGATTCATGGGGTTGAATTAATCAAAGAAACTGAAGAAAAAGTGAAAACAATTTAAGACATTTTAAAAGCAGCTTCAGATTGACAGAAATCCTTTGCGGATTTGAAACGTAGATAAATTGAATTTCAAGTCGGGGATTGGATATTATTAAAAGTGCCACCGTGGAAAAAGGTCCTTCGATTCAGCCGTAAAGGAAAGTTGAGTTCGCATTTTATCGGGCCGTATGAGATTACCGAGAGAATATGGCCTGTAGCATATCGACTAGCTTTACCATCAGAACTTGAAAAGATCATTAATTTTTTCACATTGTTATGCTACATCAATATAGATCTGATCCATCACATGTGATCTCGCCTATAGATGTTGAAATACAAGCTAATTTGACGTATAACGAAGAACTGATCAGAATTCTGGCTCGTGAAATCAAAGAGTTGAGAAATAAATGTATAGCTCTAGTGAAAGTTCTTTGGCATAAACACGGTATTGAGGAAGCTACGTGGGAATCCGAGGAAGCTATATGAAAATAGTACCCTAACCCTTTTACTTGTAAAATTTTTGAGGACAAAAATCCTAAAGGGGGAGAGTTGTAACAACCCATTTTTAGGTCAAATCAGAATAGTGGTTTTGAGACCACAAATCCAAAGTCAAAATATTTATTTTATTATTTTAATAAGGTTTACAGCATGATAGATTAATTATGTGAAAGTTTCGTAAAGAAAATTTTCTATTTAAATGCTTAATTCGGTAAAAAAGGACTAAATCATGTAACGCGTAAAAGTTGAGTTCTATTGTTTAAAGGTATTAAATAGCTATGTTTTACTAATACAGAAGTCCTTATTATGTAATTAGTCCATTTATAATGTAAGTGGACATTCTTGGACATTGTTTAAGTGATTTGTAAGTTATATTATCAAGGATATAATGGTAATTTATGTATTTAGTTAATAATAATTAAACAAAACCAAAATCATATTATTCTATCCATTTTCTTGTCGAAAACTGAGAAGGAAAAATAGCCAATTTAGGGCTAGACATTCGGCCAAGTGAAATGATGGAATGAAATGATGCAAGTGAAGTCTTAAGATATAGTTGTTAAATTAATGTATTATGCATGATGATGGATAGGTATTTGGGTATGAATTTGTTATGTTTTGATATGGAAAATATTATGTATTGAAATGGTTATTTTGGTTGCCAATTGGGTTGCATAAATGTGGTCAATTATACTTGTAAATGCTTGTGTTTATAGGGTGGCGAAATGGCTTTGCAAATGGCCTATTTTTGTCCACACGGGCAGAAACACAGGCGTGTGTCTCAGCCATGTACGACACATGGTTATGTTACATAGCCGTGCGTCCCCTAGGGTACCCTACGAATTAAGTTAGTATACCCTATAAGTTTGACACGGCTTAAACACATGGGCGTGTCTATTGGCCGTGTATGTCATACGGACTCATAAACGGGCGTGTGATTGATCGTGTGACATAAGTCAGTCTACCCCCTAAATGGCACACCGCCTAGCACACGACGTGTGTGGCCATTTCGAAGGGTACACAGGCCAGACATACGGGCGTGTGGTTCGCTGTGTGACCCAAGTCAGTATCCTCTCCAGTTTTCACACAACCTGGCACACAGGTGTGTCCTTGGCCGTGTGACACAAGTCAGTATGTATGCCTTGTTTTCACACGGTCTAAGACACGAGCGTGTCTACTAGCCGTGTGAGGCACACGACCTATTCACACGTGCGTATGACACATGAAATGTTGAAATTTTTTTAAGTTCCTGAAATTTTTAATATGTTACGATTTAGTCCCAAATGCATGATTAAAGCTTGATATGTTTTTCTTAAGTACATTTTGAATGTGAATGAACGATATAGACTGAGAATAGATATTATCGAATAAATAATTTTTCTGAACTGAGTTACAATCCAGTAATTCCTCTTAACCTATTCCAGAAAAGGTTACGGGTTAGGGGTGTTACATTATATTAGGGTCGTATTAAAATTTTGTGAAAAATTTTTTATGTTTAAATAGTTAATTAAGTAAAAAGGACTAAATCGTAAAAGATGTAAAAGTTGAGTTCTATTAGTTAAAAGGGCTAAATTGTTATGGAAATGAAGTTAATAGACTTGAATGGTAAATATACCATTTAAGGTTATAATGAATGTGCATGGACATGGTTTAAATGAAATTTTGATAGTTTTTAAAAGTTAAAATGGTAATTAAGTAATGAAACCTAAGTTAAACAAAAGAAAATTTTCTTTATCTTCTCAAACTCCTTCTCCACCAAAATTTTAAGGAAGAAGTAGCCATTTTAGGGCTCAAAGTTTCAGCTAACATAAATGCTTGCATGGTATGTGATTTTGGTCTCGTTTTTAATTATATTTTATGTTTTTGAGTTTGATTTAGCATAATATAGTTAGCCCGAGGGTTAATTTGCAAAATTTTCAAAGCTTGATAGACTTACCATGGATGTTTTTGAATGTGTTTTGATGTTAGTTGATAGATTATAAATCTTTGTTGTGAAGTAAACATGTTTTGTTAAGTGATTTTTGATAAAACTTGGAAATAGGGATTAAATTGTTAAAGGTGTAAATCTATAGGTTTTGTTGTGAATTGTTGATAAATATGGGTTATTCCAAGGTCCCTTGTGTCTAAGGTTAACATGGATTTAGATTAAAATGGTTAGATTTTAAGTTATGAGCTTAAGGACTAAATTTTAAAAAGTTAAAGTATTAAGGGTAAATTCATAATTTTGCATAAATATGAGGCACGGATTAATTGAATTTACTTGAAATTATCTATTTAGATCAAGATAAACCACATTCAGACTTGAATCGAGGAAAAGCTAAAGCTTCGAATCAGTTCGACTATACTACTACACCTTAGTTATTAAGGTAAGTTCATATAAGCTACGATTGTTTTATTGTTAGTCAAATTAACTATTTATTATGTTGTTTAAGTATAATTTAATTTGAATATAAATGTATTAATGCTATGATGAAATGCTGGATAACAAATCTCGATTGAGCCTTAAGAATTCTTATAATACAAATGACATGTCACTAGGGGTTTCATGTTTCGGGTGCTGGTCTTGAATGTCATACCGATGGCTGAGGTCCTACATTTGTTATGGATTCTCCATAGCTCATGTGAGCTAGCCCATTTCACAGCTTGTGTGAGCATTGATGTAAAGGAAATGTTACAGTTATATGTAAAGGCACACTATGTGTGAGGTTGCCTGATTATCCGATGTAATTCTGGATGTTCAACAGGTAAGAAAAGGGAACAAAATATTTAGTATGCAAATAGATTGAATCATGACTTTATGAAAGAATTTATGAACTAAATGATGTTGGTACATATGGAAATTTACATATCTTATGCTTGATTGCATTTCTATCATGGACAAGTATACTAAGTTGTGAGTTGGTGATGTTGTTCAAGCTTTTACTAAGCTGATGGCATTGGTTATGAATTATGTTTAATCTTTGAATTGTATAAAGATATGGTAAGTTATGTTTTAGTTTATACAAGTTTACAAAGCACTCGTTGCTTATGTAGTTCCTTTCATTTGTTTTATAGATTATCGAAAGCTTGACCGGTTGAAAGTTCGTCGGAGATCTATTACATTTAGTAGTCTTTTCGGTAGTTTTGTGTATTTTGGACAAGGTTAATAATGGCATGCATAGAATGTTTTGTAATGGTGCTTTGGTATGTTTATGCTTTGAAGATTATGTTTTGATTGGTGCACTTTAATGTTTTACCAAGTTTTGTCATTTTGGTCACTTGCAAAGGCTTGTAAATAAGGTTTTTCTTGGTATGTTTAGAGTGGTTTGAAAATGGTTATTTGTGGCATGTTTTGGTACATATTTGAACTAGATTATCATGCATGAAATGAGGCAACATTAGAATGTTTTGATAGTTGATGTTTTGATATAATTGTGGTGCCTCTAAATGGCATATTGGTTTGTTGAATTAGGGTTTTTGAAATGGCATATTTATGTGTATTTGGATGGTGTTTCAATCCCTTAAATGTGTACCCAAATTGTTTGAATGGCTAGATATGATTTAGTTTCTAAATCTCTTGATTTTAGGTACAGGCTGTGTGTCATTTGAGATTTCATAGTGTTCCATGTCAGTGAGTTACATGGCCGAACACACGGACTAGCACACGGGCGTGTGGAGCATCTCAGTGAGTTACACAGGTGAGGACACAAGCTGGGACACGATCGTGTGTCCCTTGTTCGAAAGTTACATCGCCTGGGGTGGTGCCACACGGCCAGGCCACATGACTGTTTGACCCAAGTTTTCAAAATTTTGCAACTTTTTGTTAAAACTTCTATTTTGTTTCAAATTAGTCCTGAATTGCCTCAAAGTTATTTTTAGGGCCTCGAAGGCTTGATTTAGGGACGAAATGCTCATGTTTGATATGTATTAAATGTGATTTATTTAAATAATGATTTATTAATAAGTTTTTTTTTATTGTATAGTACTACTCTGTAACCCTAATCTGATAACGGAGACGAGCTAGGGATGTTACAGAGCTTAGTCACGATACTAGAGTGAAATGACTTTGTGACTAAATGATATTATAATTGATAGGCGAAAAGCATGAACTTAATTATAAATCATTTGAGCCTTAATTGAATATGTTCAGTCGGTCCCTCCGTTAGCTCCTTGAAACCAGAAATAAATTGTGTGTTTGAATCGAAATGGATAGAATGAATAGAAATAGAGAAATAGAAAACATTCAATAATGATTATGGTTTTCTCCGAAATAGAGAAATGGAATCATTTGGAAATGAATATGGTTTTCTCAATAATGATTATGGTTTTCTTCGAAATGGAGAAATGGAATCATTTGGAAATAAATGTGGTTTTCTCAAAATGGAAATAAAAATGAGAAATGATTCATTTGGAAGTGAACATGGATTACTCAGAAATGACTAGAAGAATGGGTTTTTTTTTTAGCTATTTTAAAGCTTAGAAGTGAAAATAAACCATTCGGTCATAGTGAACAAGTTGAATGGTGAAATATTGAATATATTTTCTCAAAAATTTTACCAGGGGTGAAATTTTCATAATTTTACTAAGGGTAAAATTGAGATGAAAAATTTATTTAATTAAATATAAATATTAAAAAAATATTGGGTTGAATCAAATTATAAAGTATTAGGCTAAAAGCCCTAGAAGTACTTGTAATTGGACCTGATATGGAAGGGACCCAAAAGCCCCAATACTCCTACTTTAAGAAAGAGAACTTTTTCCTACATTAAGAAGGAGGACATTTTCTAGTTCAAGAAAATTTCTCTAATTTAACAAGGGTTCTACCTTCTCTCCCTATATATAGATGGCTCTAATAGAGCTATTTACACAACTTTAAGATATTGTTACTCTATTGAAAAATAGAGAGAATATATTCTCAACTATTAAATATATTATTCTAGAATAACAATTGAATCAGTTTCTATTTGAGAACATAATTTTTCTTTCCACATAGAAGAAAAGAATTTTGTATTTCTGTGTTTTGATTCAGTTAGTTCAAGTCCACAATCTAACTAGTTCGTTGTATGAGAATAGTAGAGAAGATCAATTGGTTGAAAGTTGGGAATGAAAAGGATCCATTTATCCAAAACACAAGTATGAATTTAGTTTAAGGTTTATTGCTATAAATATCACAAACCAGTTTGGTTTTCAAAACTTTTATTTTTCGTTGTGTGAGAAAACCATTTTCAAATCAGATATTTTCCAACAAGATTTGTAGGTTTCAGGTTCAATTACTACATGGGAGGAGCTCGTAGGAAAATTCTTGACAAAATTCTTTCTGCCAAGTAAAATGATAGAGATGAGGCGAGATATCATGAGCTTTCGCCAAATGGAAGGCGAAAATCTCTATGAGGCATGGGAGCGATTTAAGTTGTTGCTATGGAAATGTAACACCCTGAATTTAGGCCTAGAAGTATTAGGTCTTGAGCATGGGAATAGTTAGGAGGCTACACATAAATATTTAGTTGTGCAAGAATGTGACATAAATATATGTCTGGCTTAGTGGTTGTGTACTCTGGAAGTGTCTCGGAAGTTATGGGTTCAAGCCTTGGCTTCCACAAAAAAGTTTTGCTTTTTAAGGATAAAACCCCTATCTTTGGCTAGTAGGGTTATACGTTTATTTTGGTAAAAACATAACTGAATGGGCCTGCTAGTCTAGTGGATAGTGGCGTGTGGAGTGTGCTAATGGTTTGAGATTCGAATCCCTGCTTGTGCAAATGGAGATTATTTTTACTAGTGGCCATAGGAGGAAGTTGTGTTTGACCAAAACACCGAGGAGTTTGAATAGGGTTGTTGTTGGCCAAATTTGGGGAGTGAAAAGGGGGATTTTCGGTTGTTGAGGTTTGTGAGCAGGAGGATTTTTAGGAGGAAATTGGGGAATTCGAATTTGGTGGAAGAGTTGTGCTGAATTTGAATTTTGGCACTTTAAACTTTCGGTTTTGGCAAGTTGAAGTACTCATTTTCGAGTTTGTGAGCATTTTTGGCTCTTTTTCTTTTGTTCTCTGAAAATCGATTAGTGTTAGGGTGTGTAGGGTTAGTTTTCTTATTTGCATTTTTCGGTTTGACTGATTACTCTTTCTCTTATTGGGGCCGAACATAGTAAAAGACCATTCGAGTATTTTTCCTCTAACTTGCTTTCCGGTGTTGTTTCCTCTTTCGACCATTTCTCTACTGTTAGCCGATTCTTTCTCATCTACTATACTACCGAATGTGCTCATTCTTGTGACCCTAACCGAATACCATTCTTCCCCTCTCAATTGATTCTGTGCTGTCATTATCATCTTCTTTTGTGCAATGGCTGAATATTCCTTTCTCCTCTCCCTCTATTCCTTCGACTTTTATCGAGTGTCCCTATTGCATTGTTTAATCGATTACCTTCTTCTTATTCCCTCTTCTGCTTTCGGCTTTTCTCTTAATAGGGGAAAACTTGCTAGTGTTCCTCTGTTCCTTAGCCGAATATTTGGTCTAACTATCCTTCCACTTCTGTCGACTTTCCTCCTCCTAATGGTTGGTTCTGCTCAACGCGAGTTGCTTCTGGTTGATAGGTATTTTGGTAAGAACAAAAGTAACATTGCAAGTGTGTAAGTAGTGTGTTATTTAGTAAGCTATTAATTTTCTTAACATGTGATCATGTCGCATTGTTTTGGCAGCATCCAATCGTATTAAACTCGGTTTTTCTACGGATTTGTAAGGCTACATCGATTGAAGCAGTGGAAGTAAGTGACAATAACAAATTCGATGGGAACTGTTATTGTATTAAGCATGACTAACGTTGGTCATGAACTTGTCTTGTATTTTAGGTGTGAATCATTCCAGGATCATTCGTACTAGGAATCCAAATAGGTGTGTAAACACTGCCCAACTATTGATCGACAAAAGCTGAAAAACACGACTATTGTCACTACACGAGCGTGTGCTTGCTCATGTGGTAATCTGAACACATAAAACGTAGGCGTTTGATCGTAGAGTCCACCATGAGCCTTTTCATGGGCTTAGGTCATTTTGGGCCATGTTGGGCCGAAATGGATCGTGTGGGCCCCACGGGCTCATAGGCCCCACATGGGTAAGCCACACGAACGTATGGAGATTATTGGGCCAGGCTGTGTAGCTTACACGACCAAGGCCATTTTTTGGCTTTGTAAGCCATATGGACGTGTAGGCCCACATGGGCCGCATTTTGGGCTTTGGGCCTATTTTCACTGTTTGAGTGTCAAGGTTACACGGGTCGGCCGAGATGACGGTGGACCTACTGTTGGGTCGGTAAGTATACCTAGACCCCAATTTGATGAAATGACCTTTATACCCTTATAAAGTAAATGACTGATATACCCCTATGTGATGTATGACTATTTGAGCATGCCATCTTTACTGTATCTACATTTATATTATGTTGCATTACATAGGGTGGGATATATAATATTGGAGGAAGTGCAGTAAAAGGTTATAAGCCTATTACTGGCAGCTCTGCTGCAAATACTGTTTTAGTGTCGCAACCGGTGCTACTTTGTGTGTAGGGATGGGTGGGTCGATTTAATCCCCATATGCTGTGTAGGGTTGGTACGGAGATGGTGTGTTAAGGCTAGATTGGGTAGGATTTTCTAATTGCATACTGTACTGATTCTGTTATGGGCTTAAGCCCCACTGCTACTGTTACTGTAATGGGCTCAAGCCTAGACTGCTACTATCACTGTATTGGGCTAAGGCTTAACTGATACTGGACTGTTTCTGATACGGGCTTAGGCCCAGATTATATTTGCCTATTGTATGACTGACTTTTTGTTTAATAAGGGATTACACACTGAGTTTTCATAAACTCACCATTCTGCTTATCTATGCTGGTAATCCTTAGGTGGGTCAGTGCTGCGAGAGACTCGAAGGTGGCCACACAACAACTTATGCTCTCATATTTGTCTTTTAGTTTATAAGTAGTTTAATTTGGATATTTTTATGTAATAAGGCCTCTCTGGAATTTATTTTTAATTTGGGGATTTATATTTGTTTGAATTATATCTATTAGCAGTAGGACATGATTTTCAAAAGATAAATGCTTTTCAAAACACCTCGTACATGCAACATACTTTAAAAGCTTCCGCAACAAGCATGGTTTTAAAGTGTAATAACAATCTAATATGATTAACATTATAACACCCCAAACCCAGCCTAGACGTTTGGGCCGCATCTGTGATGCCACATTAGAGTGAGTTTTGGAAAAAAATCGCAGATTTAATAGAAAGGCTCGTTTGTGTTAAACCTTCTTTGTGATTCTTTTGAAAAACTAACTTATTTAATCTATTTGCCAAATTACAGATTCGTTTAGTAAAACATGTCATTTTCTAGGTTGTTATTACACTTTAAAACATTGTCGTTGCGGAAACTTTTAATTAAGTTACGTAGCATGTTAGTTGAAAATCATTTTACTTTTTGAAAACCCGCATCCTACGGCTAACGGATATAAATCAATTTAATAAAATCCCCAAATAAAAATAAAACTTAAAGCGGCCTTATTACATGAAATACCCCAAATAAACCTACCTTTAGTAAAGTCAAAACAACATTATAGACAGTAGTGTGGCCATCTCCGAGTCCTTCACAGCACCGACTCGTATAAGGATTACCTACACAGTTAAGTAGAGAAGGTGAGTTATAAAACTCAGTGTGTAATCTTTATTATGTAACAGTCAAACATATAGTGTTGAACAGTCTGGCTTAAGCCCATTTCAGTAGCAATATCAGTGTGGGCCTTAGCCTATTACAGTAGTATTAATAGTGTGGGCCGTAGCCCAGTTCAGTACAGTATCAACAATGCATAAAGAGATCCTACCCAACCATCTTCTACACTCCACTCCGTTCAGCCCTACACTCCATATGGGGAATAAATCCACCCAACCATCCCTACACTCCAGAATAATGTATCGATTTCGGTAATAACAGTATTTACAGTAGAGCTGCCAGTAATAGGCTTATAGCCTTTCAGTACACTTCCTCCAACAATATATATCCCACCCTATGCAATGCAACATAATATAAATGTACAAATGATAAGAATGGCATGCTCAAACAATCATACATCACATAGGGATATTTTCTTCATTTACCTCATAAGGGTATAACAATCATTTCATAAATTAGGGTTTAGGTATGCTTACCGACCCCATAGTAGGTCCACAATCATCTCGCACGACCTGTGCAACCTTAACGTTTAAACAGTAAAAATGGGCCCAAGCCCATATTATGGCCCGTGCGGGCCCACACGCTCGTGTGGCCTAATAAGCCTAAATAATGGCCTTGGTCATGCAAACTACACAGCAGACACAACAATCTCCACACACTCGTGCAAGGCCCACGAGCTCGTGGAGCCCATACGACCCATTTTGGCCTATCGTGGCCCAAAATCAGCCTAAGCCCATGAAATCGTTCATGGTGGCCTCTCCGATCGAATGCTCACACTTTGAGCATTCGGCTCACCACACGTGCGAACGTACACTCGTGTAGTGTCAAAAGTCAAACATTTTCGTCTTTTTCCTATCTATTGCAAATGACAGTGTGATTACACACCTGCTGCGAAACGTGTGACCAACCCAAGCGCTTCCCAAAACCTACATTCAATCATGATGTTCCATTAGTCATTCGATACTAGAGTTAATCACCCTTTTCCACTCCCTAACCAGAAATAATACCCAAAACTTGCCTTGATTGCAAAAGTGAGATTAGCCCTATATGAACCGTTTGACGAAGGCTGGATACAAACTCCTTGATGAATACTGCATAATAAATGATCTTTATTAATCATGTTTACTTATACATGATCAGTAACAGATGATCAATAACAAAGACAAGGGCATTCAGCCAATAGTTAAGATTCCAAGCCAAATACCCCAGTCTTAAAACAACCACAATGAAAATGCTACCTTTAATCGATAGACAAGCAAAAGGTTTTGGTCACTTCTGTAACAATTGCGCACTTCTTTACCCCTCGCGAAGTAATACTCCTAAAGAATACCAGAGTCATTTAAAGAAAGAGGGTTGGCATTAAGAGAAAAGAAGGGAAAATCGAAAGAGCAGAACAACTTACAAGTCAATATTTGGCCAACCATCAAAGAAAGGAGAAAGAGTTGAGAGAGAGAGAGAGAGCTGTGAACAGAGAAGAGGAGAAGAAGATGCTGATATATTTGGTTAAAATGACAGTGAAAGCAAACACTGGAGGTCGACAAAAAGAAGAAAAGAAAGTGGAGGTTTGGCTAAGGTACAAAAATACAGAAAGGAGGTGAGGGAGAGGGAGAAGAACCAAACTAGCAACCAACACAATAGAAGAGCCGTCCAGCAAAACTGATATGAAAAATGCTCATAAGACACAAGTAGTATTCGGCTAGCAATAAAAAACAAAATCGATGGATAACGAAAAAGAAAAGAGAGAAAACCAAAGAAGAGATGGAACTATCTAATTGAGAATACAAATCCCCAAATGCAAATTTCAGCACCCAACTGCTTAACCAACCTATGACCGAATGGCTTAGGAGAGTCCTCCTTCGGTACCACTACCACCACACTTCCCACTTCCTTGATTTTCTTCTATTTTCCCTTTTCACCAATTCAAATCGATAACTCCTTCACCCACTCCCACTATTCTCTCCTCAAATTCGGCTATCCACTCTCACACAACCACTCCACTCTCAGAGTTTCAGCCAAACTCTACCACCTACCTTGCAAGAGCAGTAAAATATTATTTTCTTGCGCCAAGGGTAGCTCAAACTCAAGACCTCTAGGCACACACCACACGCCACAAGCCACCTGACTAGCAAGCCCTTCATGTCTTGCAACACTCCCATTAATTTATAAGTTCACTAGCGGTAAACAAGGGTTACACAATAAAAAGCCAAAATTTTGCTAAAGCTAAGGTTTGAACCCAGGACTTCTCACACCCCTTAGAACCGCCTTAACCAACAAATCAAGCAAGCCACATACCACAAAACACGCAAATTAAATTACTAAAGATTTGGGGCGTTTCAAACATTTTGCTAAATGACTAGAGTTTTAACAATGAATGAGGCATCTTAAATTTTTGTTTAGAATTCAAAGAGTTTTTTATTTAGAATGTGTTTTTTTAAAAAAATTATGTTTTTTAAAAAACACTTCAATGTGACATCATCAGGTTTGGCCATAACGTCCAGGCCGGGTTTGGGGTGTTATAGGAAATGTCCATATCATGGAATGCAGGACTAATGAAGATATTCTACAATGGTTTAGACAAAAACCTAAGGTCCAGGCTAAATAGAGCATCAAGAGAGGCCTTCATGAATAAAAGTTATGTAGGAGCCTGTTAGCTTATTGAGATCATGGCTACGAACTCATATATGTGGCCAACTGATAGGTTTTCATACAATTTAAGACCACCAGCGGTGAAAGTTGTACAAGAGGAGGATAACTATCAGCAGACCCTTGAGAAGTTGAATTGTTTGGAGATGAGTTCCAGCCTACCCCCAATGATAAAATCATATCTTTCGCATGGCAATTACCCTGAAAACCAACCTCAGGAGGTTAATTATCTAGGAAATAGGGGTGGAAATATTTATTCCAACACTTATAATTTGAGTTGGAAAGATCACCTAAATCTAAAGTGGGGAGGCAACCAAAGAGGGAATTTCAATCAGAACACACAGATTCCTCCTTGCGAAGCACCCCATATGGCGAAGTCTCAAGAGTATGAGTAGAGATAAAAAACTAATGAGCCTCATACACCCAAACTGAAAGAAGAATTGGATTCATTGAGGGCTGATATTCAACAATTAACAACACTGATGACTCATATGCAAAAGTATATGAATAGTCCCATGGAAAATTTAGAGCCTCAGATAAGTCAGCTGATGAATTCTCCTGAAATGTATGAGACCACGAGCATCCCGAGAAACACAAAGAATAATACTAGGAGAGATGGAAAGAAGCAAGTGAAAGTAATTACGCTCTACTCGGGCACAGTCTTGGACAATGAGAGTACTCTAGCTCTAAAGAAATTAAATAAAGATGAAATAAATGATATTGTAGATGACTCCCCAAATGATGATAAGACTTAAAGGCAAAAGAAGTAGCTGAGCCAGAAACAAAATCAAGGGTTGATCCAAATGTCAGAAGCGTACCATTCCTGTTGAAGATCAACCACAAGATGAAAAGAGGCGAGGATGAATTTGTAATTTTTCTTAACCTTTTTGAAGTCCATGAATGTAAATTTTGTAACATTCATATCCTGTCTTCATTGCCAGATTAGAGTTACAAAGTGTTATTAAGAAAAACAAAACATTTCACTATTCAACAGACATAATTTTATAAATAAATGCTAACAATTTTCAAATAATTTAATTAATAGCGTACATACACATATAGGACTTAAATCAAACATACGGGGCCCTAAAAATAGTTTGAGAGCAATCTGGGATCAAATTGAAACAAATCAAAAAATTTCAAAAAAACTTGGAAACTTGGAAAATAGGGGTCACACAGCCGTGTCCCAGCCAGTGTGTCCGCCCATGTGAGTATTCGAAATAAGGCCACATGAACGTGTCATAGTTTATGTGCCAGACCGTTTGTGTATTTGAACTTGGGTCACATGGCCGTGTTGTAGGCTGTGTGCCAAATCGTGCAACAAACTATTTTGAGACACACGGTCATGTCTCAAACCGTGCTAGACACTAACGTAGGCCACATGGTCGTGTCCCATGTCGTGTGGATCCTGCACCTAATTTTAAAATGACACACGACCGTGAGACTGCCCATGTGCAGCATATGTAACCCCTAAAACAAGCCAAAACAAGCCTAATTCTTGCCCATCAAGACAGCCCATTTCCACAAGCCTTAACATGACCAAACCATATAGCAATTAGTCAAAATGTACCATTTCAAACAACCTATAAGACCTAATCAATATGTCATTCAAAGGCACCACAAATCACACACTAATTCAATTCAATTACAAGGTTGCAAACATTGAATAAACTTATCATTATCTAGCCATTCATGTCCAAATCACCAACCTACATAAATAAGATATAACATACTCAACAAATAACCACTTCAAAACATCACCATCACATATTTACATAACTTAGGATCAACTTAATTATAGCCAACACAAGTATACTCCAAGACCAAACATAATACTAGGCATACCATACCAAAAATGACTTAACAATTTACATATTCACAATAATACACCCATATACATGCCACCTCCCAAAATGAAAAACAAAAACTACCAAGATGGCGGGATAGTTTGAGCTTCAAATCGATCTGTCCGGTCAGCCCACAAATTTGGCAACTACAAAAGAACATAAATGAAACAAGTAAGCTAAAGAAGCTTAGAAAGCGGAACGATGGAAATGTGCAAGTGTACACAATTGCAACAAGTAATAAAGTGAAAAGTAAATGTCGAGTTATCGTACCCACAAGGATGTGAATGCAATTAAAAATACATTGGTGAAGAAAATATTTTGATTTTGAGGAAGTGATTAAAAACTAGAATTTAACTAACTAAAATAAAATATAATAAAAATAAAAGTTTCAATGAATGATTTCAAAAGATGATTTTAATCAAGATGACATAATTATGTTAGATTAATTACATTTCTTAACTTAGAATTACTAAACTCATGTTCATGTTATTACGAATAAATTCACGGCAACTCGGTTATTTGTTAACTACTGCTCATACGTACTTATTAAATTAACTAATCTCTTGACCATTTTCCAATGCTAATTCAAAAAATTAATCAATCTTCATAAGAACATGAAAGATTAAGTGAGGTAACAATGTATTCCTAGCTTGAAACAATTTAATCACAATAATCTTGCAAGTTATGCGAGGTTAATGTACCATCTAATACCGTCGCTAATTTAACCTTCAACTACTTTCGAAGATTAAACATGCACTGATTAAGTATTGTGTCAATTAATTAGAATTTCAACACGATTAAATAATTAATTCATTAGTTACTTTACAATTATAATGCAAGAATAACTTAATCATGATTTTACTTAATCAAACAACTTACCAAGGCCTATAACAACACAAACACAATTTTAATAACTTAAGTGGACGAAATGCAATCAACCTAACACGAAATAAATTTAATTCATATTAATTAAATTAAACATATCAACATCACAAGTATTCATAGGCGTGCTCATAACAACAACAATAAAAATTGAGGTATAGGGAACTAGAATAAAATTTCCAAAGCCTGACTAATTTGCTCCACTCCTTCTTCTCCGCTTGTTCTTGTTGAACCGAGGCTTCTACAAGCACTTGAATACTACTTCCAACGGTGGTTGAAGGGATCTTTTCCAAGAGGGGAAATCGACAAGGGAATGGAAGAGAAGAAAATGAACAAAGGAAGGGGTTTTGAAGAGAGAATGTGAGAGAGAAGTGAATAAAAGAAAGGATGAGAGGTGTGTTTCAAATGAGCAGCCAAGGAAGGTATTTATTGTTTTATTAGGCTGCTAAAAATAGAATAAATCAGCAGCCATAGACTCCCCCCATGTCTGGCCACCTGTGTGGCAAGTTTGAAGGTTTCAAACTTGCTAAATTTAACTAGGGGCAAATCTAGAAAGGCTCAATAAGTGGAGGGGTTTGAATGTAAATTCAAGGAGACTTCAAGGGCTGTTTTGCATGCCAAATAATCAGCTAAATAAGCTGATTGGGTCAGCATGTGGGACGGTTTTAGGCAACCCATTGCTCGGTTGGATCAGTCTTCTCGGTTTAGCACAATTGGGTCTCTTTTCATAATTAATTGATAATAAATATTTAACACAAAATAAATTGGATTAAAATTAAAATTAATTATATTATGAATTAATATTCATAATTTGGACCATATTAGGCTTAAAAATTAGTTTGCCTCGATGCTTCAAAATCGCTTCTCGGTTTTATGCTTCTAGTAGTGTTTACCGAGCCAATTTTCGCCCTTTGTGCAAATCTTTCGAAAATAAATCAAAATTTCTTATAAAATTAATTAAAATTGAACATGGTAATAATTTAAGTAAAATTTAATTATTTTATAATTATTATATATTTTCGACAAATATTACTACGAAATTGCATGAATTTGACTTAAAAAGGGCATAAAAATGTGTATATTTTTGTGTTTCCACACCCCCAAACTTAATTCATTTCTCGTCCCAAGAAATGCAAAAATTGAAAATAATTTCTTGAAAACACCTTTGAAAAATTCCTTCAAAACAAAGATCTTCCCAAAATTATGAATTTAGTATACTTATGCTCAAGAACAAGAATTTTGATATTTGTGCTACTGAAGTATACATATAATTCAAATTAATCTCAATTATTATTATGATAGCAAAAATAGACTAAATGCTTAATTAATAAAGACATGTTAAATCCCTACCAATTTGATTTTATTTCCTTATTCAAGATTAAGCTGCAATCATTAAGTTTAATTTATGCCTTCATGTGTTAAACATAGCATTCTCTCCACTAATTTAGGTATCACAGAAACTTGAATCAATAAGTCTTTTAAACATGTTGTAACGTGGCTAGGCTAGGGGTAGGTAAAAGATAGATAAATTTAGGCTAAAAACCCTAGACTCAGCTTGAATCAGACCTTCAGAGTAATTACCTTCAATACACCAGCTTATTTTGTTTTCACATGCTTTTTTGTACATTTATTTATTTCAAGTACATATGCTCTTCTCTTTTCTTTTCATTTTTTTCCTTTTTTTTATACAAGCATTTTGTTGTATGTACTACATTTTTTGAGCATTTGATACTTCTTTTCAACTCACCCAAAATTATTTTCAAAGAATATTCTGAATAGTACTAAGTCTAGTGTTTGGGACAATTTAAAGGTAATTAAGAGAAAAGTGATGGCTAAATATTGCAAGGGTTCAAATAAAATTAGGCCATATAGTCTCAGAGTTAGATTTTAAAGGATAAAAATTCATCAAGGTAGGCTTGAAAGGCTCAAACAGTCCAAACAAAAGTTGCCTAAATCATTTTCAATATTTCATGCTTTCTAGGATTTCACCTCAAGAAATTACTATGTTAAATCTAGAGACTTAAACTTTCATGCATGCCTAGCTTTCCTAAGGAACTAAAAATTTTATGGTATGATTTGCATATTTTATTAAGAGTACATTTATGTCATAATTCAACTAACATAACAATCATTTCAAATAATAGAACTTTATTCATATTGAAGTTTAGCATACTTAACAAAATTTCATATTTTTGAACAAAATATAACCTAATCATAATTAAAAGAAAATTTTATTCTGAGAGGAAATAATTTCAATTTTTCAGTCCCTCCTACTTAAGATGAATAGTCTCCTCATTGTTAGAAATAAATAGATACTATACACTATGTAGGACTCTAAAAAAGAGCAGGTTAGTTAATTTGACTACTTAAGTACCAGGTTCTCTTTAGATCTAATCCAAGACATGTACATATCTATTGCCACACTTCTTACATTAAAACTTGTTCATTTTTATTCATGATTTCCATCTCTTGTTTTATTATGCGAAAAATTAAAAATCCTAATAGATCTTAATCCTAAAATAACCTAGGAAAGAAAATAATATAAGGTAAAGATCCTCCCTTTCTTATTTATTTGCAAATCCCTCAGAATTTGACTCATCTTTTACTCTATCATCTTTGTTATTGCATGAACCGCTTCGTTCCCTCTTCGATAGTGGACTCCATGGTTCAAATATAAAATCTAAAAACTCAGGCACAAAAATAAATGGGTCATTGAATATTCTCATTGAGTTATCCCGTATTTTTTAATATCCCCAGTAAGCTTGTTGCTACCACTGCATATGTTTCATTATGTCCATCAACTTTTACAGCTCATCTCAAAGATCTAGGCAAGGTGATTGAGTTCTGAACATTGAGGTTGTCATGTCAGGTTCAGTTACTGGTTCCATTGGTTCTGCCTTATTAGGGATTTCAGCTAACTGCATTGGTTCGATCTCTTTGTGATCTTCATTTTCTTCTTCTTTTTTAAGATACTCACTCTCTTCAACTTGTTGCTAGAGAACAGAGTCTCCGGCTATTCGGTAGAGTTCCCAATATGTGATTATGCCCTAGTTATAACTTGTCTTCTTTATCTTTGCAAGAATTTTGGCTTTCGAGCATAAAATTGTTATTGTAAAAGGAAAGTAAGGTGGGTCAGAACGTTTAGTGGCACAATTCTGGATTTCTCTCTAAATTATTTTTCCCACATCAATGGTCTTTATAGTTAAAGTCGAGTATAACAAGAACATTCACTCTAATGAAATTGTAGTCCCATGTGAAATAGGCATAAGGCTAAACCAAATGAAATTGAACCATACCTTCGCTAGTAGTGTCAAATATTCTCTACGACAAGTATAAATTCCTTGCTTTGACACAGTCCACTTCGAACCTGGAACTATATGTTCCTCGAGAATTTCTTGCAAATTTTCAATCTCAATATTTCTTATCAAGGAAGAATACTCGTCATCTTCAAAATCAGGTAATTCAAAGAATTCATTAATAGTGTTTAAGTTTATTGGTACCCTAATTTCTCAGACAAAAAATTTCGTCAATTAATTTGATGTCAAATTCACAAAAAAATCATGAACTAATTCTTCATTTGCACTAGGACTTTTATCCCAAAACAACTCTCTATTGAGAGCTTCTGTAATTTGTCGAATGCATGCCATGAAATTAATATAGTTTCTTTCTTTTAGTGTAAAACCTTTTTCTGGGTAATTCTTGAAGACTCTTTCGCATCTTGCTTTGGCTTCTTCACAGTGAAATTTATTTTGAGATTTGTTAACTTGGACAAAGACACGAGTTTTCTTGCGAGGCATGATTAACCTGAGCATAAGATGGAAAAAAATATTTTCTCAAAAATTTAATTAGTATAAAATATTAACAATTCAATAAATTGAAAAAGTAAATAATTAAATAAAATTAAAATTAAGGAGAAAAATTTGTCTTACCACCTTTATATAGAAATTAAGAACTTCATGAATAAAATTAGAAGCAAAAGAATTTAACTAAGGGGATGGTTGGAAGGGTTACCAGCAAAATATGGTGGAAGTGTTGTGAAAATTTGACAAGGGTGTTTGGGTTGTGCAAGGGTGTGCACGACACAAGAAAGGAATGGCAGCAGCACATAACCTTGGTATGAGCAGATGCGTAGGCAACAGGCATCAAGCAGCAATGTCGGGTGAGCAGCAGGGCTAGTAGGTTGGAGAGCGCGAGCTGGAGCTGGGAGTAGGCCTGGTGCGAGCGGCAATAGCAGTGTATATGTGGAGCTGCTAGCTGAATGGGGCTATTGGGCAGTGCTATTGCTGGTGGTTAGGAGCTGCGACACTTGGTGGTTTTTGGATGCTAGGATCGATGGTTGAACTGGTGAATAGAGGTTGGTTTGATGGATGGTGAATGATGGAGAAGGTTGGTGGAATTTATAATGAAGAGGATAAAAGTTTAATTAGAATTATTAGAACAATTTGATAGTTAAAATATTCTAAGTTCTAATTCTACACAAAGTTAATAACAATTAATAATTAATATAATACATATTAAATTATTATTTGCTATTAATTTATTGAAATAAAAACTATTAATTACAATATGATCAAATTTAAGCTAATCCTAATTCTATATAAAGTTAATAATAATTAATTTATATTATCATAAATATAATTATATATTGGTTATTATCATCTTATTTATTAAATTAAATTAAAAACATTTATTCTAGATGCCTTTGAAAATAGTTACAAAAAGAGAAACCAAATTTTGAAATAGTTCAATTAAGTACCTAAACTTAAAGAAAATTTGAAAATTGAGTTGCAATTAAAACTTGGATCAAAATTGACCCTTTTATTTGAAAAACTAAAAATTTATTTTGCCATTTAGGGAATAATTTCACGGAAGATTATGTTAAAATCAATTCCCAGGAAAGATTTGGAAGGGTCACAAGTGGTCCCGCTTAAGTTCCAATCTCCTAGACAGAATTTATTTAAACATACTAATCTTGAAAATATACCCTAAATAATTTATTTAAAACGAAAAACAAGAAAAATTAAATATCTAATAAAATAAATGAGACTGTATCCCGCTAAATTTTATCCCCCAATAATGTTTTAAGCGCTGAGCATTGACTCAAAAACTTGGTGAATCGTAAATGGACGAGATCAATAAACATAGAAAGCGAAGAGCAAAAGGAGCAGAAGGCACTCAATTGTTTATGTGAAATCAAGGAGCGGCAGGTTACACTTTTGCACTTTCCCAAAGCAAAGAGAGCTCAAAGCAATAAGATGAATGCTGGGATGAGATGCTAGCCTTAGCTAGGAAGATCCATCATTGAGCCTTAGGCCACTACCGAGCAGAAATGGAGGATCATAACACTTGAGAGATGATCCCTACTTGAAAAGGCGGAGACAATACCTCTTGTTGCGACAAATCGAGTTTCAAAAGCCCATTTGTCAATCACATTTTCAGGCACACCAGTCAAAGAGCCATCGGACCCATTAAAGTCCCCTTTTTTACTAATATACAAGGCCTTTGCCAGGATGTCTTTCATCAAGCAAAAGAGGGGCAGTAAATGAAATAAACTAAGCAAGAGATCAACTAACCAAGAGAATGAACTAACCCCAAGGGATGATCTCGGATTGAAATCCAAGGCATGGTCCCATTGAAAGCCTAGGGATAAATTCCTAAAAGGGGTGGGGGCACCTATTATTCATTGGCGGTCTGGGAATGAAAGTTAGTTCTCCCTATCATTCTGGATATACTCTTGAATGATAAGTCTAATTTCAGTGCGGATCGCCATCTAGCCCTTGGTCTCATCCTCCACATTTTTACATGCTCAAGTTAACCATGTTTTAAGAAATTTCAATTTTTGCATTTCTACATTGGGGTCGTTTGCTGCCTGGGTCCGGGTGCCCGCCATCCAGCTGATTAGCTTTTCGATCATAACAGTCTCTGAGGCCAGTTCTTGTCTTGAGTTCTCATCAGAGCGCTTCTTCTTCGATCAGAGGGCGAATCCGCTCGACCAATTTCATTTTTTGGTCTTGAACCTTGGCCAACTCAAGTTGATATAAGGTTTTTTTGATGTCGCTGGGATCCCCCTTTCTTCCTATGGGCAAATTGAGATCGAAATCGAAAGGGGTTCGCCTTGAAGAGTTTGCTGTGCCTGAAGACCCCGAAGAACCATCATCATTTGACTGGATTCGCTCTCGGTAGTCATGACGGTCCTCATAATTAAAATAATGCAACAAGTTCTACTTTTTGGAAAGCCCACCTTCATTAAGAAGGAAGTGAAGGTGAGCACCCCTGAGAAAAGCCAACCTTTTGCATTAAAAAGTGAAAACTTCTAGTGATCCGATTCCAAAGAAACAAAAAGATATAAAATACTAGTCAAAGTAGCTACAAAGAGGAAACGAAGGGATTTTATCAAAATAAAGCGAGTACGCTGCTTGTCCCCATAAAAAAGGGACAACTTTCATGTAGTTTGTGATTGGATGTAACTGTTAAGATTTTTTCCAAGTTTCCATTTTTTTCATATTTTTCTTCTTCTTTTCTTTTTACTAGTCTTCTTGTCTGGAATCATAAATGTGCGTTACGGTTGAGTCTCAAAATGGATATTTTTCGTCCAAAGAAACTTCATTAGATTTGAACAACATAGAAGGACTGCAGCCTCGCTTCCAACCGCATCTCATTTAACGCCATTCTCACTAAACACTACGCCAATATCGATGCAGCATTTTTGAACCATCAAGAGCGGATAGACGTTTACCAACAAAGACCAACAGCTTCTTCTAGGGATGACTATTCCGCTACGGTAATTGCAAGCGAGCGAGAAAGGAGCATCGCTTACTCAAGCACTAGTACTGTCTAAGCATCCCACAGCTGATGAAATAGTACCGGCAACTACTTGAGCTGATACGCAAACAAGACCTAAAAGAATGGTTACACTTACACCAACAGCGGATAGGCAAACAACGGATACAGACTGAGTTCCGTAAGAAATATATCAGCCAGAGATTTATCGATTAGAAGCGTAAAGAATATCTGGAGCTAAAACAGGGTCGGATGACCGTGACAAAGTACGAGTAAAAATTTGTGAGACTTAGTCGGTATGCTCGAGTGTGTTTCTACTGATGCCATAATGTGTAAAAGATTTGAAGATGGGCTGAATAAAGACATTAAACTGCTAGTTGGCATACTTGAGATAAAAGAGTTCGTGGTACTGGTATAGCGAGCTTGCAAAGCTGAGGAGCTCGGGAAAGAAAAAAGAAAAGTTGACTTTGAAACTAGAGATACACGTAAAAGAACATCCGGTAAGTCATTCCATTCGGCACCAAAGAAGTTTCGAGATGATTTCAACCATTCTAAAGTCACTTTAGGTTACTTCAGATCGAATCAACTCGAGCATAAACACTATGGTAAATGACATCCCGGCAATTGCAGATTGCATGATCAGGCTTGCTTTAAATGTGGATCGGCAGATCATTATATTCGAGATTGCCCAGTGTTAGTTGAGGAAAATCCAGAGCAAAATACAAGATCAGGTAATATTGTAGCTCGAGGTAGACCACCCAGAAATCCTAGTAGTACAAGTGGTAGTTAGAAAGGGACTAAAGATACAGTAGTCAGATCTGAGGCTCGTGCACCTGCCAGAGCCTATGCTATACGTGCACGAGAGGAGGCTTCATCCCCAGATGTTATTACTGGTACATTCACTCTTTATGATACTAATGTATTTGCATTGATTGATCCTGGTTCTACTCATTCTTATGTGTGTGAGACATTAGTATTCAGCAAGACTCTGTCTGTTGAGTCTACTAAGTTTGTGATTAGAGTGTCAAACCCCTTGGGCCGGTGTGTTATGGTTGATAAAGTATGTAAGAACTGTCCCTTGATGGTTCGAGATCTGTGCTTTTCGGCTGATTTGATGTTGCTGCCATTTGATAAGTTCGACATAATTCTGGTTTTGGACTGGTTGACATTACATGATGCTATTGTGAACTGCAAGAGAAAGGCCATTGATCTATGGAGTCAGAATGATGAGGTTATTCGGATTGAATCTAATGATTTGTATGGTTTACCAGTAGTGATTTCTTCGATGCTAGCTCAAAAATATGTGAGAAAAGGATGTGAAGCTTATTTTGCCTACATGCTTGACAGTAAAGTGGCTGAAAGAAACATTGAATCAATACCTATTGTATGTGAGTATCCAGATGTGTTTCCTGAAGAATTACCGGGTTTGCCACCTATTCGGGACGTAGAGTTTGGTATTGAGTTAATGCATGAGACGACTCTGATATCCATAGCTTCGTATAGAATGGCACTTACAAAATTAAAAGAACTGAAAGCTCAGTTGCAAGAGTTGACAGATAGAGGTTTCGCACGACCAAGTTTCTCTCCGTGGGGTGCACCTGTGTTGTTTGTGGAAAAAGAAAGATGGAACTATGAGAATGTGCACTGATTTTAGATAGCTTATTAAGGTGACTATAAAGAATAAGTATCCGTTGTCACGGATTGATGATCTGTTTGACCAACTGAAAGGGGCTATAATGTTTTCAAAGATAGATTTGAGATTGGGCTACTATCAGTTGCGAGATAAAGATTCCAATGTACTAAAGACTACTTTCAGAATGAGATACGAGCATTATGAGTTTTTGGTTATGCCATTCGGACTCACTAATGCAACTGTTATTTTCATGGATTTGATAAATCAAATTTTTAGACTGTATCTGGATCGGTTTGTGGTTGTGTTTATATATGACATTTTGATCTACTCTCGTGATAAAGCTGAACATGCTGAACATTTGAGACTTGTGTTGCAGATTTTGTGAGATAAGCAGTTGTATGCAAAATTCGGTAAATGTGAATTCTAGTTAAGTGACGTCAGTTTTTTGGGTCATGTGGTATCATCATCGGGTATTCGAGTTGATCCGAGAAAAATTTTAGTTATACTTGATTGGAAACCTCTGAAGAATGTTTTTGAAGTCCGAAGTTTCCTAGGACTTGCTAGTTATTATAGACGATTCGTGAAAGGTTTCTCTATGATTGCAGCTCCGATGACAAAGCTATTGCAGAAAGATGTTAAATTCAAGTGGTCAGAAAAGTGCCAGAAAAGTTTTGATCAGTTAAAAGCCCTTTTGACCGAAGCTCCAGTGCTAGTTCAGCCAGAATCGGGTAAAGAATTTGTTATTTATTGTAATACATCTTTAAATGGTTTGGGCTGTGTTTTAATGCAGAAAGGCAAAGTTATAGCTTATGCCTCAAGACAGTTAAAACCACATGAAAAGAACTATCTGACACACGACCTAGAATTGGCAGCCATTGTGTTCACATTGAAAATTTGGCGTCACTATCTGTTCGGTGAGAAATGTCATGTTTATTCTGATCATAAAAGCCTAAATACTTAATGACTCAGAAATATCTGAATTTGAGACAACGTTGATGGTTAGAATTGCTAAAAGACTACGAGCTTGTGATTGACTATCACCTGGGAAAGGCTAATGTTGTTGCTGATGCTTTAAGCTGAAAGTAACTGTTTGTTTTGCATGCGATGAATGCGCATATGGCTATGTCTGATGATGGTTCGATAGTAGCTGAATTGAAAGCAAGACCGTTATTTGTTCAACAAATTTTTGATGGCCAGAAAGTTGATGATGAATTACTAGCAAAACGAGCTTAGTGTGATATGGATGTTGATTCAGAATTTAGAGTTGATGCTAATGATTTTTTGGGATTCAGAAATCGAATATGTGTTCCAAAGAATTCAGAGTTGATTCAGATGATTTTAAATGAAGCTCATAGCAGTCAGTTATCTGTTCACCCAGGTAGTACAAAGATGTATAATGATCTGGAACAGCTTTATTGGTGGCATAGTATGAAACGAGACATTTCTGATTTTGTTGCAAGATGTTTAGTCTGTCAACAAGTAAAAGCCAAGCATCAGGTACCTTCAGGATTACTTCAGCCTATCATGATACCTGAGTGGAAGTGGGATAGAGTCACGATGGATTTTGTATCTGGTTTACCATTGACACTGAGCAAGAAAGATGCAATCTGGGTTGTTGTTGATAGATTGACTAAATCGGCTCATTTTGTTCTGGTACGTACAAACTATTCAATTGAAAAGTTGGTTAAATTGTATGCTTCACAGATTGTGAGATTACATGGTGTGCCTATATCTATTATTTCGGATAGAGATCCGAGGTTTACATCGCGGTTTTGGAAGAAACCACAAGATACACTAGGTACGAAATTACATTTCAGTACTACTTTCCACCCACAAACAGATGGCCAGTCAGAGCGAATTATTCAGGTACTTGAAGATATGTTGATATGTTGCATTCTCGAGTTTGAAGGTACGTGGGAACAATACCTACCTCTGATTGAATTTTTGTATAATAACAGCTATCAATCGAGTATCAAAATGGCACCTTATGAGGCTTTGTCGTTTGAGTGTTTGATTAAATAAAAGGACTTAATCGCGTAAAATGAAAATTCAGTGGTTATTTCTAAAATGGGTTGAATTGTTAGTGGCTTTTTAAATTGAAGCCTTAAAATGGTATATAGGCCATAATTAATGTTGGTGGACGGAAGTGGCCATAGTTTATAATAGTTTTATGTTATAATAAAAGGTTATATAGGTAATTTAGTTAATAAACTTATATTTAACAAAACCAAAGTTAAAATACATGTTATTTCATCTGTTCATCCACCGAAACAACAAATAAGAAAGAAAAAAAAAGAAAAGAACTAGGGTTCGACTTTATCAAAGCTCAATCAAGGTAAGAGTTTAGCTCGATTTTTGATAATTTTTACATTTTTGAGATCGTTGCTTCGAGTACTACAAAATCCATGTATGTATTTTTTATTTTGATGAATATTTTGAGTTATGCCATTGTTGATAGCTTGTGATTTTTGTTGTTTGATGATGAAAAATGGAAGATATCTTTTAGATTAACATATTTTGTATTGGAGTTTTTGATGATTTTGAGTAATTAGGACTAAATTGCAAAAATAATAATTTGAGGGACAAAAATGTGAAATAAAATAAACATATGGACTTGTATAAGCATAGGTAAAATTCGGCCCAACATAAGTATAGGGAAATTTTGTGTATTTTGTGTTTTGTGCAATAGAGACTAAATTGTAAAAATTATAAATGTCAAGGGTAAAATGGTAATTTTCTCATTTATGTGTTTTTGGACTAAATTGAATGAAAATATGTTTGAATGAGCTTAATTTTAATATGTTTAGATCAAGAACCAAAGAAATCATATTTGGATCGGGGGAAAACGAAAGTTGTCGACTAGTCGACCTGTGCCGATTTTTCGTTGTCCGAGGTAAGTTTATAAGCAAATAGACGTACTTAATTCTAATTAAATGCAATATATATATGCTGAAATGAATTATATGAATTTATACATGTTAAAGCTGAATGTGAATAAGCTTGGTTACCATGTTTCCAAATTTGTTTTGACCGAGTTACGACATCCGAAAGCCCGGTATGAACCCTAAGAATAGCTAGGATACATATGTCATGACATAGGATTCCGATATATGTGTGTGAGTAAGATCATGGCATCAATTTCTGATTCTGATATGTGTTTACGAGTAAGACCCTGTTTGGGACAGTGGTATCGATATATGGCTACATGTAAGACCACGTCTGGGACGTTGGCATTGTACGATTTATGTGATTATCCGAGTGTCCTATCTAATTTTGAATGGTTCATCGGGCAAAGGTAAATCGTGTACAGATTGTGTAATACGAGCTAAATGGCTAGGTATGAATTAACTTGATATCTACTTGAGATAAGGTAAGAAAGTGCTGTGGATATGTGTTGTAAATCATGTACAATGCAAATGAAGAACTTATGGGTATTTGGTAAGTGTATACGGCTTGTGAATGAATAATTTGTGTAACATTGAAATGTTACTTAATATGTGTATATAAGATTTGAATATTCGGCCACTTAGGTATTAATTATACATGAGATGTCATTTCATGATTCTTAAGTTGCATAAAAGAGTAAATGAATGTGTGGTTATTATGACTATTTGGTTTGGAAGTTGATTTATAATGTGTTAAATGATTATATATGTATTCGGCTTGGGTGGATAATAATGTTAATGCATTTCGTTTAGTTAATATGAGTCAATTATGATAATGAGTTGTTTATTTGCTTATGACTTACTAAGCTGTGGTAGCTTACTCTATATATTATGTTACTCTGTTTTATAGATTTTGAAGTCAAGATACAAGCTCGGGGGCTGTCAGCCAAGCTCATCACACTATCTACTGTTTTGGTACCTTATTAGCTAAACTTAAATTATGGCATGTATAGGTCGGAACATATATTTTTGAAGTGTTGATTTTGGTTATGTATTAAAAGCCATGCAAAAATGACTTGATATTTTTGTTTAGATTTGTTCTTATGTGTGCTTAGTTATAATGTTCATGATCTTGGTTTGATATACATGATTATGCTTGATTATGGTTTGATTTGTGGTAAGTATTTTGTATAATTAAAATGGCTTTACTTCCTAGACTTGAATTTGATTTGGGTTGAAATATTCCTTAAGTCTTTTTGATAAATATGCTATATGTTATGGTCGTTTAAAATCTTTGTGTTATTTTGAAAGTGTATTTAAATATATACAGCTTGCAAAGGTACTTTTTGGTTTGGCCATGTGTTTATAATTGTTGTTAATTATGCTTGGGTTGTCATATGTTTGTTAAGTAAAAATTATGTCATATGCTTGCATTAAATTGATAACCATTATAATTTATATTAGAACATGTGTATGTTTGATATTCAGCCACATTGATTTGGTTGAAATTTTATTTATACCTTAATTGTGTATAAGGTGATTATATTATGGATGTCATGTATATATGTAAATATGCATGTGGCTGTATTTACAAACTTGCAAGTTGCTTATAAGTTTGCAAATAGGTACAAATGACCCATGATAGTTGAATACACTAGATTAATGGCGTGTATGGTATTTAATCTAAATATCATGATAATTTAGATGTATTGGACCATAGGTTAATATAAGGGGTTTGGTAATGATAAGAATAGGTGTGCTTTAATATTCGGCCATGACATGTTGATGAACTTTTATATGACTTTATATATGTATATTTGGTATTTTAGTTAGTTAATAATGGAAATATATAATGTGATGAATAAAGTGATGATTGAATGTATGCTAGCTTAAATTATTCGGGTGTTAAATACTAGGTGTTTCATGTATTGCATGAACATATTGGTCGGTAGCTTAATATGTAATTAATGCCATGTGTAGTTTTTAATTTCTGGGTAAAATACGCACCTTGTATATATGCATTAATAGCATATTCGACCAAGTTATAATGTATTAGATATGTATGCGTGATTGTTCCTTAAATTATGTAATATGTCACAATTGGTTTATTATAAGCTTAAATGGGTGTAGATATACATGCTTAAATGTCAGATTGAAATATAGTGAATTTCACATGTTTTGATTTGGATTGTCATTGTGTCTAAAAATTGGTTAAGTTGAGTAGGTGAAACATGTTGCATCTGTTTTATGCTGGTTATTTATTAAACCATTAATAAATTTCATATTTTCGAATGGTTGTAAATAAATATATATAATAAGGTCTAATATTCGGTTAATTATGTGACATATGTTACGTATATGCAAAAAATGTAAATTCAATCTGTAAAGTAAAATGCTTATTTGTTTGAGCTGTGATATGATCGGAAATGTCTCGCAGCCTAATCCGACGACGGATATTGGCTAGGGGTGTTACAACCGTAATACCTCTTTTTTCTGGCATGCACTGGACCAGACTTACCTGCGAACTGTCTGAGATAGGGTAAATTATACCCGCATCTAATCACTTAATGACTTTTTTCTTTACCATGTCCTTCATGATGGGGTTAAGTCTTCATTGTCCATCATTTGTCCCTTCCTCGCCATCTTTTAGGATATTTTGTGCATGCATACAGACAAACTAATGCCATGAATATCAGCTATGGTCTATCCAGTAGCCTTCTTGAATTGTTTCAACACTAGGATGAGTTTCTCTTCTTGCTATTCGGTCAATTTTGTTGAAACGATCACAGACAAAGTAAAAGCGTTACCTAAACAAACATATTTTAAATATGAGGGAAGTACCTTCAGTTCTAGTTTAGATGGCTTCTCAATTGACGCTTTTGGCTGGGCATAATCTCTACTTTCTAACTTCAAAGGCTCAATGTGGGATTGTGTTTTAAATCCCCTTTGATTAACTTCTAACAAAGCTAAGTATTCATCCCCCTCTTCATCATTTGGAGGGTCTAATGTCAAAATTTTCTCCAACGGGTCCTTAATATAGTTAAGTTCCTTTTTTTATGATTAGTTCCTCTAAATTGGGCACTACAGAATAATCATCAAATGTGTCAGGAAATTGCATAAAATTAAAAACAATAAATGTTACCTGGTCGTCCTTCCAGTTGCAAGGAAAGGTCTTTCGAGGATGATTGACACCTCTTTATCTTCTTCAAAGTCTAGAATAACAAAGTCAACAGAAAAAATAAATTTATCTACACATACCAATACATCCTTGATTTTTCCTTCTGGATGTGGTAAAGATCGATATGCTAATTGAAGTGTAAGCATAGTAGGTCTAACTTCACCTATCCCCAACTTTTTGAAGATAGACATGGACATCAAGTTGATGCTCGCACCCAAATCACATAGTGCCTTACCACAATAAGTTGCTCCAATGTTGCAGGGTTTGGTAAAACATCTAAGATCTTTCAACTTTGAGGGTAGTTTTTCTTGAAGATACGCACTACATTCCTTCATTAAGGCTACCGTCTCAAATTCTCCAAGTCTCTATTTCTTGGACATGATATCCTTCATGAATATGACGTAATTCGACATTTGTTCAAGTGCTTCTACCAACGGAATGTTGATATGAAGTTACTTGAGCACGCCTAGAAACTTATTGAACTGGACTTCCTATTTCTACTTTTGAAGTCTTTGAAGGTATGGTGGTGGAGGCTTCTTTACTTGAACTAGTTGATACATTTTTGTGGCAATTCTACATCTAATGAAATTGTTTGTTTATCAGAATTAATTGGTTTAGAAGTTACCTTATCGGATTTTGCATATTTTGGTTCAAGCAAAATTGGAATTTCAACTCTCAGTTAAACTTCCACTGAGTCTTGAGCATCAGCTGGCTCTTCTTAAACTTTGATGATGTTGGGCTCTAATGTCTTTTCACTCCTCAATTTCAATGTTTTACAATGCTCCTTCCCCGAATTTCATAGATTCTCCGTATCACTTGGCAAAGCACCTTGTGGACAGTTTTTGAGTTTAGTGGCAAGCTAGCCCATTTGGTTTGCCAGGTTTTTCAATGTGGCTGCTTGGGTTTGGATTAAGGCATCATTTTTGGCCATGTATGCCTTCAACAAGTTTTCTGAGCCATTGGAAGTTTTAGCTTGAGGTTGCTTCTGAGCATATTGGGTAAAAACAGGTGGCTGGGTCGGTCTAGGTTGGGCATAAATGTTACTAAGTCTAGCCCTTTAGTTATTCCAAGAGAAATTAGGGTGGTTTTGCCAAGATAGGTTATAAAAATTGGATTGTAGTCCTTGCCTTCCTCGATTCTGGTTCTGATTACCCATGTAATATAGGAATTCTGGGTTTGGTTGAAATTCTTCGAATAAATGTCCTTCCCCACAATAAACACAGGCTATATTTTCAAATTGATTGGGTGGCTGAGCTGTAAAACTATTAAACCAATTAGTGGTAAAAATTTTAAGCATTGAGGAAATTGAAGATACTTGAGATGCAAGTGAAGTGAGAGCGTCAACTTCATGTACTCTAGCAACTCATCTTATTGACGCTACTCAATTAGTTGGCAATTGATAATTGTTGCTGGCAATTCTCTCAATGATTTAATAAGCCTCATTATAAGACTTAGAAATAAGAGCACCATTAGCAGAAGCATCCACTACCATCCTTGTGTGAGCATTGAGACCATTATAGAACGTCCCAAGTTGGGTGCAATGAGGGATTCCATGATGAGGGCACTTCCATAGTAATTCTTTGTACCTTTCCTATGCCTCATACAAGGACTTATCATCCATTTGTTGGAAAGTAGTGATCTCGTTTCTCAACTTAGCATTCTTGTTAGGTGGAAAATGTTTCATGAGGAAACTTTCTGCTAACTCTTGCCATATGGAAATGGAAGTTCGTGGCAATAAGTTCAACCAAGCTTAAGCTCTATCCTTTAGTGAATATTGGAGAAACTTTAATCATAGTGCATCTTCGGGTACTTCTGCTAACTTGAAAGAATCACTCACCTCCATAAATAGTCTTAAGTGAAGGTGAGGATCTTTGGTAGGCATTCCACTGAATTGGCCCACTGTTTGAAGCATTTGGAACATGACTGGCTTTAGCTCGAATTGTTGTGCCTCAATTTCAGGTCTCCTTGTACCTGGATTAAAATCATGAAACACTGGCACGACATACTCTCTTAGAGCTCTATCCCTATCATCAGCAATAAGGATATGATTTTGAGCAAGGCTTGCTTCGTTTCCTTGACTCGGATTTTCATAGTTCATCTTTTTTGTCCTTCTCTGACTTGTTTGTCTGCTTCGTTGTCGAAAATTTCTTTCAATCTCAGGGTCTACGGGGACTAAATCGATAATTTGATCATTAATTATAAACACTTGAAACAAACATAGAAAAATTAATTAAGTTAAAGTGAACAGAAAAAAAAACCAAAATGCAAAAATTAACAAATTTACAAATAATGACTTTTAAAAATGTTCCCCAGCAACGGTGCGAAAAAATTGGAACGATAGAAATGTGCAAGTGTACAAAATTGCAACGAGTAGCAAAGTGACAAGTAAATGTCGAGTTATCGTACCCACAGGGACTGTGAAAATAATTATTTATGAATGCAATTAAAAATACTTTGGTGAAGAAAAAATATTTTGATTTTGAGGAAGTGATTAAAAACTAGAATTTAACTAAGTAAAATAAAATAAAAATAAAAGTTCCAATGCACGATTTTAAAAGATGATTTTAATCAAGATGATATAATTGTGTTAGATTAATTATATTTCTTAACTTAGAATTACTAAACTCATGTTCATGTTGTTACGAATGAATTCACGACAACTCGGTAATTTGCTACATACTGCTCATATATACTTATTAAATTAACTAATCTCTTAAACATTTTCCAATGCCAATTCGAACAATTAATCAATCTTCATAAGCACATAAAAGATTAAGTGAGGTAACAATGTATTCCTACCTTGAAACAGTTTAATCACAATAATCTTGCAAGTTACGCAAGGCTAATGTACCGTCTAATTTAACCCTCAGCTACCTTAGAAGATTAAACATACACAAATTAAGTATTGTGTCAATTAATTACAATTTCAACATGATTAAATAATTAATTCATTAGTTACCTTAAAATTATAATGCAATAATAACTTATTCATGATTTTACATAATCAAACAACTTACCAAGGCCTATAACAACACAAACACAATTTTAATAACTTAAGTGGACAAAATGCAATCAACCTAACACGAATTAAATTTAAGCCATATTAATTAAATTAAACATATCAATATCATAAGTATTCATAGACATGTTCATAGTAACAACAATAAAAATTAAAGGATAGGGAACTATAATCAAATTTGATGTTTCTCCAAAGCTTGACTAGTTTACTCCGCTCTTTCTTCTCTGCTTGTTCTTATTGAATCGAGGCTTCTGTGATCACATGAATGCTGCTTCCAACGGTGGTTGAAGGGCTCTTTGCCAAAAGGGAAAATCGGAAAGGGAATGGAAGGAAAAAAAAAGAACAAAGGAAGGGGTTTTGAAGAGAGAAGTGAATAAATGAAAGGATGAGAGATATGTTTCAAATGAGTAGGCAAGGGGGTATTTATAGGTTGAGTAGGCTGCTAAAAATAGCAAAAATCAGCAGCCATAGATTCCCCCCATGGTCGACCACCCGTGTGGCAAGTTTGAAGGTTTCAAACTTGCTAAATTTAGTTAGGGGCAAATCTAGAAAGGCTTGATAAGCGGAGGGGTTTGAATGCAAAATCAAGGAGACTTCAAAGGCTGTTTTACAAGCCAAATAATCATTTAAATAAGCTGATTGGGTCAGCATGTGGGACGGTTTTGGGTAGCTCATTGCTCAGTTGGATCGGTCTTCTCGGTTTAGCATAATTGGGCCTTTTTTGAAAATTAATTAATAATAAATATTTAACCCAAAATAAATTGGACTAAAATTAAAATTAATTATATTATGAATTAATATTCAAAATTTGAACCGTCTTAGGCTAAAAATTTAATTCACCTTGATGTTTCAAAATCACTTCTCCGGTTATGTGCTTCTAGTAGTGTCTGCCGAGCCAATTTTCGCCATTTGTGTGAATCTATTGAAAAAAATAAAAATAAATCAAAATTTCTTATAAGATTAACTAAAATTCAACATTTTAATAATTTAAGTACAGTTTAATTATTTTATAATTATTATATTTTTTTGCCAAGAATTACTACGAAATTGTATGAATTTGAGTTAAAAAAGGGCATGAAAAAGTGAGTATATTTTCGTGTTTCCAGTAAGCTCATAGTTTAAACAAAAAATTAACTTACCTTAATCGAATCAAATATTCAAAGAGATAATTTATAATTCCTCATATCCAAATGCAAGTCCACAAATCACATTAGTTTTTGCTCACATATCTAAATATATCATGATAACCCCTTCTCAAATAACTTACCATTACCATAAACCACATTTTATCAATGTAACTGTCCACACATGCAAACAAGTGATTCATTGTAACATTTTTCACTTACTAATACCGTGAATATGCATTAACATTTAAACATATAATACATTGTAATTCAATTAACACTTAGCCCGATAACTAAGTAACTCGACTCTGATACTCGAGTAACTACACTACACTAGAGGCACCATAGATGCGTAACAGAGGCATCGAATTGTAGACAAAGGCACAAATGTGCAAACAAAGGCACCCAAGTGCAAACCTGTACAAGCGAGCATATTGACCCTAATGGCATTCCAATCGTATCCTAAGCGATTACTATGTTCAACCAGGCATTATATGTAAATTTGTTACCTTTATTCATATTCATCATTCAGAGGCACTTCATCATTTCCATACACATACTATATATTCAATGTATTAATGTCAATAATTTGCAATCACAAGATTTGTTACCATCAACTATTCATTTTCATATGTACTCAATTGCAATAATCAATATCATATAGGTAACAAATGAAATTTCACACATATATATATAACTAACTAGATAAAAATGACATAATAACAAGAAATGTACATTTACTTATCAAAACACTATTAACTTACCTACGATCACTTCCGGTTAAAATGCAAAGACTACTCCGCAATTTTCTCCTTTCCTCGGTTATTGTCTTTTTGACTCTGTTCTTGATCTATATAATAATTAAATTCAATTTATTACATTCACATACTTTTCAAATTCAATTCAATTCATGAGACCCTCAAGTTTTTGTTATTTACACATTTTTTCTAAACTTTTACATTTCTCACAATTTAGTCCCTAAACCTAAAATTCCAAATTTAACAAAAAATTTACAACTTCTTATGCTAACCAAATTTTCACCCACCCATTTACAGTCCACAATTATTTTAAATTCTTAAGAATTCCCTGTCAATTTTAATATTCAATCAATTTAGTCCTTTAACCAAAAACTAACAAAATCAATTTACAAACTAATCATAATGAACAACCAATATTTGAAATCCATCATTAAACATCATAAACAACAAGAATTAATCAATGGTAAAATCCAAAATCCTTAACAATTTCAAAAACAAAGGTACGGGTTAGCTGGACCTAGTTGCAACAATCTCAAAAACACTAAAATTACAAGAAATGGGCTGGAAAATCATTTACGTGCAAAGAAAATGTGATGGTCGAACCTACTACCTTCAATGGTGTTTTCCTCCTTTTCAATTTCAGTCAAGACTCGCCAAAGAAGATGACATTTACTTTTGTTTTATTTTACTAACTTATTTTTATTAAATTACCATTTATTCACACATTTTTCATCCTATTTTATGCTTTAACCATCCATGCCAATTAAAAGTGGCATAATTACATTATAAAACCTCCCACCTTTACTAATTAATCCCTCTAACCACATAATTCAATAATAAATAAGTTTTTACATCTATTACAATTTAGCCTTTTTACTCAATTAACTAACTAAACATTAAAATTTATCCACCGAAATTTAATACGACTCTAATGTAACTCCATGAACATTAATTAAATAATAAAACACGATCTCATATATCAGAATTGTGATCCTGAAGCCACCATTTCTGACACCACTTAAAATGGGATATTACATGTAATGCCCAAAAATCCTTAATATTTATTTCCATATGTTTGTGTTACACAACTGTGTGTCTACTTCAGTGGTTAAGTGTTCTGGGAAGTGTTTGAGAAGTCTTCGGTTCAAGCCTTGGCTTGTGCAAAAGTTTTGTTTTGAATGAATAAACCTCTGTCTCTAGTCAGTAGGTTTATAAATAAATATGAGTATAACATGTCAGAATGGGCCTGCTGGTCTGGTGGTTAAGTAAAGTAACGAAGTGCTGGTGGACTTGAGTTCGAGTCCTAGATGCGTAATAAAGTGTTTTATTTTACTGCTAGTGCCATGTAGGTGTTTGAGTTTAATCGAACTACTAAAGACTTGTGGTGGATTTTGAATTTGGTGGTTGAGGGAGAAGTGGACGGTTTTGAGGGATTTGGGGAGAAAAATGTGAAAGTTTCAAGATAGCGGTAGAGTTGGTGCTGAACTTGAACTGTTGTTTCTCAAGTTTTTGGTTTTGGATGGTACTTTCTTCCCATTACTGTTTCTGTCAACTGTTTTCTCTTCTTGGAGACCGATTATTGCTGAGGGTACGTATGGATATCTTTCTTTTTTCTTCTTTTCTGACGTTGTTTTCTTCTACTACTCTAGCAAACGTCCCTTCTTGTTTTCTTTGGCCGAACACTTTTCCACTTAATCTCACAATTCTTTCGGTTTTGGTCATTGTCTTGCTTTTCATCTTGATTACTTTCCTACTGATTTTCACCCTTCTAGTTCTCTCTGCCGAATTGGTCTGTTTCCTAAAATTTCCTTCCTTTGCTGTCATTTGCTTCCCCAAATACTTCTTCTTTTTGCCAATTTTCTACTTTCCACCCCCAATGTTTCGTTTGTATTTTGTTAATCCCAAAAACCTTTGTGAAATATTACTAATTGTGTGGTTGCTATATCTTTTGTTCCCTTCGGCCTTGTCACTTCCCACGATAGACGTTCTTTCCCCCTCTTTTGCCGATTCTTTTTTCTTCTTCTGCTTCTCTCGTTGTGCATCTCTTTCTTTCTTCGTTACTACTAATCTTTGATTTTTGCTCTCTACCGAATTATGGTTACCTTGGTCTCGTTCCTTTTCGATTTTAGTCTTCAATTGACCCATCTTCTTTACACGGTTCTACACTTTCGGTAAGTTTGATATTCATTTGGTTCAAATTGTTTGTGTGAATAATGGTTAATAGGATTCGGTTGGAATGCAGGTAATCACTAAGGAGCTAGTGATCAGTCTTTTACAAAGGTTTAAGTGTGCAAAGTCTCAGTCGTTCAATCAAGGCAAGTGACAATCGATCTTTGGACAAGTGTTTTGATGAGGGTTCGTTATAATCCAGTTGTTACGTGATTAATTGTGTGTTATGGTTGAATATAGGTTTGGAGTGCTCAAGAATGGTGTGCGCACTTTTCGTAATCAGGTGTGTGTAAACACAACCTTGTAAACTAAAATCGGTAAAAAGTCAAAAAAAAGAATCGTCAATGCCACGGGCGTGCGGCTGCTCATGCGGTAAGCTTTGTGTTCAAACACGGGCGTGTGATCGACGAGGCAGGCCATGTGCGATTCATGAGCCAGGCCAAATTGGGTTTAGTGGGCCCCACGAGCGTGTGGGATTATTGTGCCAGGCCGTGTGATCCACATGACTAAGGCCATTTTTGGGCCTTGTGGGCCAAACGGGCATGTAGGCCCACATGGGTAAATGACATGGGCTCACGGGCCCATATTCACTGATAAACTGCTAAGGGTGCACGGGTCCCCTGAGATGACTGTGAACCTACCGTAGGGTCGATAAGTGTATTTAGATCCCTGGTTGACTGAAATAGCAGTTATACCCTTATATGATATAAACATCTGTATGGCTGTATATGATGCATGCCACTAAAACTGTACTGAATGCATGTATAATATTATGATTTCGCATGACATGTTGTATATTGCATTGCATTGGGTTGGGGATTATATGTAATAGCCATTTTTTAGGGTTAATCAGAATAGTGGTTTTGGGGCCACCAAATCTGATGAGTAGGTTTGTAAATATTATATTTAATATTTAGGAGTTAATTATCATTTTAAAAATGTTTTTGATATTGTGATTTTTGTTTTATAAGCGATTTATTAAGTTCAAATGGTATGACCCTAAGGTCAAGTGCGTTTAGAAAATGAGGTATCGGGACCTCGTCTCTATAAACTGAGTCGTAAATATTATTATAAATATTTACAAATTGGCAATAAGATGGTATTAAAGTTTCGCTGAAAAATTTTATCGTTTCGATAGTTAATTAAGCAAAAAGGACTAAATCGCATAAAATACAAAAGTTGCATGCTATTAGTAAAGAGGTG
Organism: Gossypium longicalyx; assembly: GCA_025698465.1. Taxonomy (NCBI): domain Eukaryota; kingdom Viridiplantae; phylum Streptophyta; class Magnoliopsida; order Malvales; family Malvaceae; genus Gossypium; species Gossypium longicalyx. Next base: position 63,242,309 of record CM046997.1, read on the forward strand.
TTATTTGTCCTTGGCTTTTAAAGTGAGGGTCCTCTAATGGTAATTAAACCATTTGATTTATGAATGGACATGTTTGGACATGCATGAAATAATTTAAATGGTTTATAATTAACGGTACATGCGTAATTTTGATAATAAAGGTTAATAAATAAAACAAAACATAAAGTCATCTTTATGTTCATCATTTTTTGGTCGAATAAAGCTTGAATAAAAGCTAAAAATGGGGTTTTTCACTCGGCTAAGCTAATTCAAGCAATTAAGGTACGATTTTTTATCCATTTTAATGATTTTTATGTTTTTGAGATCGTTGCTTCGTGATTTAGCTAGCTCGTACCTCTGATTTCAAAATTGTTAAAGAATTTGGATGATGCCATTGTTGATAATGTGCTGAATTTGTGATTTGATGATGAAAAATAAAAGATATGTATTGGGTTAACATGTTTTGTGTTTGGATTTTTGATGAATTTGAGTAATTTGGGCTAAATTGTGAAAATGATATTTTGAGGGACTAAAATGTGAAATAAATGAAAAATGTAGACTTGTATGAGTACTATGAAAATTTAGCTAAACATGGGTTTATGGAAATTTTGAGTAAATTGTGTTATTTGAAAATAGGGACTAAATTGTAAAAGTGTGAAACTTTAAGGTAAAAAGTGTAATTTTTCCAAAATATGTAAATTGTGTTAAATTGAATGAATTAATGATTGAATAAGTAAATTTTGTTATTAAATAGATTGGCAAAAATGGAATTTGGATCTAGACCGAGAGAAAGTCAAATTATTGAATAGTCGTTCCGGTCAGTTCGTGTTAGTACGAGGTAAGTTCATAAGTATATAAATGTTGTTAAATTTAAATGTGTGTGCATTATATATGCTGAATTGAGTTGTGAAAAAATACAGTTGTGAGATTGAAATATGTAATATGTGATTTGGATTTGATGCACTAAGTGTGCGATAAAGGCAATAGCTACGGTTATTAAAATGGCACTGAGTGCGTGAGTGTGTAATAGCATTGGCTGAGTAAATGGCACTATGTGGGTGGCACCGATATAAGTTCGGTTTAATGTAATGGAATTAAGTGTGCGATACAATTATAGTTTCGGCAACTAAATTGGCACTAAGTGTGCGATACAGTTATAGCTTCAGCTAATTAATTGGCGCTAAGTGTGCGATACAATTATAGCTTCGATTAATTAATTAGCACTAAGTGTGTGAGTTCATTGAATGTTCAAGGATGATCAAATGAATTAATGTTTCGAGCATTGAAATGATAAGCATGACAGATAAGAAGGTAACGATACAGGTATGTACGAAACCTATGTGGTTGATGACGTTAAGTATGAAGTAGATGAAAAATTATGTAAATGAATGGTGAAATGAGTTGGATTGAATGGAATTATTAATGCTATTCATAAGATTAAAGATGTGAAATGAAAGTAAGATATGACTTTGAATAAAGATGAGTAGTATGACGTATTATATATACTCGCTATATGAAATTGTGGTGCTATGTTTCGGATATGAGATTTACGAAACTTAAAACATGACTGTGATGTATGATTTCTTGGTTCAAAAACTGGAACAGGTATTGAAATTAAAATGCGAATTGGTTATATGATTTATATATGCAATTTGGTTTAGGTGAATAAGAAAATTATAGATGTTCGAGTTTGGAAGTGTTTAAAAAGAAGCTGATATAACTTTATGTATGATTCGTAATAAATGACCACGGTTAGGTTGGCGATGAAATGAATATATGTGGGCATGATTTATATGATGAGCTAACGGTTGTTATTCGATTTTGAAAGTATGGTTATATGTTCATTGATAAACAGGATAAGTGAAGTTATTTAATGTGGTTCTACAAATTTACAAGTATAATGAATGTATATTGATTGAGATTTTTTAAATTCGGTTTAATGATATTGATTTATAAATAACATTGAAATGAATTATTTGCTTATGACTTACTAAGCTTTCAAAGCTTACTCTGTGTGTTTTTCCTTTGTTAATAGAGTTTCGGAGACTTGCTAGGGTTGGGACTCGTTGGAGATCTCATCACACTATCCGATTATTGCTTCGGTAAATAACAGTTTTGAGTTTTTGGTTACGTGGCATGTATAGGCTAGAGAATTTTAGATATATTTTGAGATGTGTATATCTAGCCATGTGATATGGCTTGGTTATGGATGAGATTAGGAATGAATTTTTATATATGCTTTGTGTTCAAAAATAGTAGAATTTAATGTGCTCATGAATGGCCAAATGAAATAGTCAATTTTGGTAAGTTTTTTGGCTGATTTGAAAAGTTGATATGATAGGAAATGCTATAAATTCAAATGGATTAATATGATGTATGAATCATATGTTTAGATATGAAGTTAGTACTTTGAATTGGTATGTTTGAGTTGGATTTGTATATGATAATGAATGATGGTATTATGGTCGATTAATGCATGATTTCGTATACTTTTAAATTTCTTTTGGACATGAAATATGCTTGGTTTGATACTTGTAGGGCTGACAAAAAAAAAAGGGTAGCTAAATTGGCTTTTTGAATGGCCTACTTTTGTCCACTTGGGAAGAGACACAGGCGTGTGTCCCCTAGGGTAGCCTTTCGAATTAAGTCAGCGTACCCTATAGACTTGGCATGGCCTAGACACCTGGGCGTGTCTATTGGCCGTGTGTAGCACACGGTCTGGCACACGGGCGTATGGCCAGTCGTGTGACCCAAGTCAGTATGTATGTCCTATTTCCACACGGCCTGGACACTGGCGTGTCTCTGGGCCGCGTGAGTGACATGGCCGGGGCACACGGGCGTGAGACCCCTTTAGTGATAAAAAAATTGTATGTCTCGTATAAGATGCCTGAGTTATCGATTTAGTCTCGAGCCACTTCTAAGCGTGGTTTAAGGCTGAGACGAGCCTAGTAAGGGACAATATGATTGTGATTGAAAAAAGTTTTAATTTGCACGCAAGATTTATAATTCGGATATGTATGAATGTTGTGTTGTAAGTCCGTTAATGCCTCGAACCCTGTTTCTGCATCGGAGACGGGTAAGGGGTGTTACATTTAGTGGTATCAGAGCTATGGTTTAGTCAGTTCTAGGAGTACCATAGCGTATGCGAGTCTAGCTATACATGTCACATTTAACCTGCGACAGTGTGATATCTCCTGACTTTTGTGAAAATTGTTTTGATGAGACAAATAAGTTTTCCAACCGAGCTAATTCTGATAGTTTGAAATGTGTACTCGAATGTTTGAATGGAACTGTGTTTATTATGAGTTGAAACTCATAAAGGTATGGATCAAAGAGTATGACCTTTTATTATTGATAAAAGTTATAATTATATGAGCATATGAGTTATGATAATTGGGTTATGATTATTAAATGAAATACTTTGATAGTGAATTAGTGATTTGAGTTGCCATATGAACTATGTGTTAAGAACAAAAGTGTTTATAAGCAAATGTTTATTAAATGATTTGAGAATGTGAAATCAGTGATGAACTGTCTAATTGTGATAGTATATGTTATGTGCATTTATGTGTGAATTGAATTTGAAGCTTTACCAACCTCACCCCCTTATCAGTAAAATGTTATTATGAAATTTGTAAGTAAGAGTTGGGTTGAATAAGCTTATGAGTGTGAAGTTACAGAGATTTCTGTATGAAAGATTACTAATGTATTCAGAAAAGAGAGTGAGTCAGCAAATAAAGATAATATTAAAGGAGATATTGGATAGTTCTGAAGACTATTCAGATTATGTGACGTCACTGTTAAAGAAGAAGTTAACTTTGATCAAATGATTTATTCAGGTATGTTATCTAAAGAAAGTATTAACTAGAAGCTTTTCTGAATTGATTTCTGTCAGTGAAAGGATAACATTTGAATGGTATTGAGGGCTGAGTGTAGTGGTTATAGTCGGGCAGTCACTATGACTTCTTTTGGGCATTTTATGTGTACATTTATCTTTAGAAGTATATGTGACAGTTTAATTTCAGAAAAAATTTGTATCGTATGAGAACATTAACTAAACATACTAGTAGACGAAAGTATAGTTGGTCTGATTGGGGTTATGTTTGACATTACTATGTCTTTCTCTGGTATTTATTCCATTTTATGGATATGAAAGTCGACGATAAAATCTGTATGATGCTAATATTATGTTTCTACTGGCTATTGTCATGTTAAATATACGTGAAGATTATATTGCTTCTGTTATTATGGATTTTAGTATTTATGAGTGACATTGTTCTTTCTAGACAATTTTTGAGATATCATAGGAATTGATATCATTCTATATGGGTTGTAATTTTCTAATATTCTGTGTAACTTTAGATGTTGAAATTTCGCTATTCTGGTTTTCTAATAATTCCAGGTGACTATCTACAAGAGATATCTATTGCCAGATATGACTATGTCTATTGCAAATATAAGTTCTTGTAACATCCTGAATTTGGGCCTAGAAGTATTGGGCCTTGAGTATGTGTCCATAAGGAGGTTTTATATAAGTATTTAATTGTGCAAGGAAATGACACAATTAAATGTCTACTTTGGTGGTTAATGGCCCTGAGAAGTGTTGGAGAAATCTTGGGTTCAAACCTGGGCTTTAGCAAAAATTTTGGTATTAGGTGAATAAAACCCTAGATGCTTGGATGATGGTCTTTTAAATTATTGTGTTAAACAAGTGACACAAGGAAGCATGTGGTCTAGTGGTTGTGGGGTCATTAAGGTTGCAAGGGAGCCTAGGTTCAAGTCTTGGCTCTTACAATTCATTTTGGTTTTTCTTTTAAGTGAATCTGGACGCTGGCACATATGTCTTAAAGTTAATTATGGACGTTTTTATCACAAAAAGAGCCTGTGGTGGAGTGGCAAGGTGGCGTGTTGTGTAAGGTCTAAGGTTCAAGTCTTGGTATGTACAGTGGAGTATTTATTTTGCTATTTGAGCTGTGTAGGAGGTGGAGTTGGACTGGAACTCTGTGGTTGAAGTGGTCATAAAAATGAGGAATTTTTCCTAATGGTTGAAAGCAATCCCACATCGGGAAGCTAACATGAGAATTGGTGAGAAGTTGGCTTTAAATAAAGTGAACCAGAAGAGTTGGAAGGAAGACTCAATGCAAGATGTGCCAAGGTTGGTGATCGTGGATTTCGGCGCGTTCTCATAAACAGGTGTGTATTCGCTCCCTTCTTTGTTGGAAGTCGACAAAAGCTGAAAAGCTGAAACTTCAGCATTTGAGGCTTCACGAATGTGCGATCGCTCGTGTGGTAAATCGAACCCACAGATCATGAGCGATAGACTGTAGAGGCCACCACGAGCGTTCTCGTGTGCTGGGGCTATTCTGGGCCGCGATGGACCTGTGGGCCCGCTTGAGTAAATCTAACTGTTAAGTGGGAAGTAGTTGGGCTTGTCATGTTGTGTACATGGCATAGGCCGTATGGGCCCAATGGGCCCGTGGGCCCCACACAGATTAAATCCACGGTAAATGATAAATGTTGGACTGGGCTTTGTAGGTCACATACCTGTAACTGAATTTGGGCTAAATAGGCCACACGAGTGTGTGGGCCCACTTGGGCTGAGTAATGGGCCTTAGGCCCATTTGCACTGTTAGGTCTGTTTAGGTTACTTAAGTCGCTCGAGGTGACGATAGACCTTCTGTTGGGTCGTTAAGACCCCCAATTTGTAAAATTACCGAAATACCCTTGATTTATAAAATTACTGAAATACCCCTAATTTGTAAAATTATCGAAATATCCCCGATTTGTAAAATTATCAAAATACCTCTGCTTTTTAAAATTACTAAAATACCCTCGGTTTGTAAAAATATCAAATTACCCTTGTAGTGTAAAATTACTGAAATACCCCTGTAGGGTAAAATGACTATTTTGCCCTTGTGGGTAAATGACTGACTTGGACTATGAATTTGACTGATTGACTGTGATTGTATGATTATGTTTTAACTGACTTGATTGTGGTTGTAAAACTGGTATGTTTTTAATATATGTTTAAATGATTGTTACTGAACATGGCCATTTTGCAAATACGTGTGATGATTGAGCATGACATACATGACATATTGTATGGGGTTGGAATTGTGAAACGGAGGAAGAAATTGAGGATCGCATGGTTGCTTGACGACCATGGATCCACCGATTAAGGATCGCATGGTTGCTTGACAACCGTGGACCCACCGATTAATGATCGCATGGTTGCTTGACGACCATGGATCCACTGATGGCTTTTAAGCCCAATTTATGATTATTGAAGACTCTGTGTCGATCATATTTACCCGAGGCTGTGTGCTGATTGTATTACCATCGTTGATGGTTATGTGCCTAACATGAAACAACTACCAATGGCTTAAAGCCAATTATTCTGATTGTGGCTTTGTGCCAACCTAAAAATGGCTCTGTGCCATCTTGACTATGGCTTTGTGCCAAACTTATTTACCTGTGGCTGTGTGCCTAAAATACTTATGGATGACTTTGTGTGGATCATATTTACCCAAGGCTGTGTGCCAAATATATTACCGTCGCTGATAGCTGTGTGCCAAACATAATACAGTTACCGATGGCTCTATGCCAATTATAATATCGCTACTGAAGGCTTTTTAAGCCCAATATATGATTAGCAACTTTGCTGTAATGAAGGTAGTACCGCAACTGGGCTACCATTGATGTGTATTGGGTGGGTGGGTGGATATTTATATCCCCACATGATGTGTACCGGGGGACGGAGTTGATGTGTAACGGTTGGATTATTGGGATAGGATAGCATGCATCCAAGCATTCACACATTTTGTTCTGTTATTGGTTTGGGCTGGGCCCAATTGATTCTGTTATGGGTTGTAACCCAAATGACATTGTAATAGGCTTTGGCCCACGTATGCTCTGAACTAGACTGCATCGTTATCAGTAATGTGCTCTAGCCTGCATATTTCTATTTTTATTTTTTTATATTGATTGTTACTCTTGTAAGGGGATTACACACTGAGTTTTCATAAACTTACCCCGTTTATTAACCGTGCAGGTAATCCCCAGCGTTAGGTGGATCGGTGTCGCAGAGGGACTCAGAGACGACCATACAACTGCACATGTTTTTCTATTTCGTTTAGTTAGTTAAGCACTTTGGTTTTGATTTGGGTTGTAATAAGGCCTCTTTATTTCCTTAACCTTTTATTTGGAAAGTTTATTTAGTATGTCTAATATCTGTTAGAAGTAGGACACAGTTTTCCAAAACAACAACTGTTTTCAAAACACTACTTTTCGCGACTAAACTTTTAAAACATCACGTTTTTGTAAATCGGTTACTTTTAGAATTAGCTTTCACAAAGTAAAAAGGAGTTTTGGAAATAAAATTAAGAAGTTTTCAATGTACTACGCTTTAAATAAAAAGGGTTAATGATGAAAACATGGTTTTTGAAAAACACTTCAATGTGACACGCCAGATTCGGGTCTAACTTCTAGGCCGAGTTAGGGTGTTACAGTTCTAGTTTAAAATGTGAGAGTATAGTGGTACCGTCATAAGATTTATAGAGGTTGTGTTTCTGCGCTGATTGTTACTGAAATCATATTCAAAATTTCTCTTGTGTTGAAAATGTATTATTGATAACCAGGACATTATATATCTATACAATTGAGATGTCGACCTTATTATGGCACAATGATTTTAATCTATCTGATGGTTCTAGCTTCAGTATGATTCAAAGCTTCGTTGATTAACAAGTGAAAAGTCATTTGTCGACAGTCGACATCAATTCAATTGTTTAAATTGATTGGATTAATTACTTGTAGGATTAATCGAGTTACTTGTATCTGAATCTATCCACAGGGTGGAAATGAACTTTAAAAGTTCACGGGTAAGTAGATGGATAGTCTGAATGACGAACTCATATTTTATAAGATGTGATATAGAATTATATTTATTGCAACGGTTCTAATTGAGAAAGTTGTCGCGATTGGGAAGTCTGAATAATATGATATTTATTAATAAAGTTGTAAACAGTTGAAGACATTGTTAACTGAAGCGTCAGTTCTAGTTTAGCCTACATTAGGTAAAGAGTTATTCGACACAAGAATTAAAGATGGTTTGAACTGTTGAAAGATTATGAGTCAGTGATTGATTATCACTCTGGGCAAACGATTATAGTCACGGATGTTCTGAACTAGAAATCCTTGTGTGTTTTACGACTGATAATCATGCGATTAATCTTATCAGACGATGAGTAGACATTGGCTGAGCTAGAAACTAAATTGATGTTTAATCAGCAAATTTGTGAGGCTAAGAGGTGTGTCAGTGAATTACAAGTTAAAAATGGTACAACGTAAATTGATTTCTGATTCAGAATTTTAGATTGGAACTGACAATTATTCGTTGTGTCGAGATAGAGTTTATGTACCGAGAAATCCAGAAATTTAACAACAATTGTGACATCTAGCACAATGATAATTATATGTCCATTCGGGGAGTACTAAGATGTACAATAATCTAAGACAGTTGTATTGGTAAATGAGTATGAAAAGTGATACTTCTAATTTTGTATCCAAATGTCTAATGGCTAAAATTGGTTATCGAGTGTTTTCAAAACTGTTACAGCATGTGTTGATGTCTGAAGAGAAATGAAAGAAATTCGTGACAGTCTAAAAGCAATTTCAGATTGGCAAAAAACATATGCGGGCTCGATATGTAAAAGCATTGAATTTTAGTTAGAAAATTGAGTATCGGTGAAAGTATTATAGTGAGAATAAATTTTGCGATTTAGCTATAAAGAAAAGTTGAGTTCATGATTCATCTGATGGCATGAGATTATTATCAAAACTTGTGAAGAACCGTAATGTGTTTCTTATTTATATATATATGATGTGATGATACAGATAAGATCCTTTGTCTATAGTATCTCTTACAAAAGTAGAAACTCAGCTTGTTATGATGTATAGCAAAGAGCAGATCATAATCTTAGCTCATGAGATTGAAAAGTTGGGAAATCTGAGCCTATGTGAGAAATTAATGAGGCTTGTGAAAGTAAATCACTAATTTATTCTCTGGTAAGATTTTCGGGGACGAAAATCCCAAAGAGGGGAGAGTTGTAACAGCCCGTTTTTAGGGTTAATCGAAATAATGGTTTCGGGGACACCAAATCTGATGAGTAGGTTTGTAAATATTATATTTAATATTTAAAAGTTAATTGTGATTTTAAAAAGGTTTTTGATATTGTGATTTTTTTTATAAGCAATTTATTAACTTCAAGTGGTATGACCTTAAGGTTAAGTGGGTTTAGAAAATGAGGTATCAGGACCTCATTTTAATAAACTGAGTTGCAAATATTTTTATAAATATTTAAGGAGTGGCAATAAGATGGTATTAAAGTTTCTTTGAAAAATTTTATCGTTTCAATAGTTAATTAAGCAAAAAGGACTAAATAGCATAAAATACAAAAGTTGCATGCGATTAGTATAGAGGTGTTATTTGTCCTTGGCTTTTAAAGTGAGGATCCTCAAATGGTAATTAAACCATTTGATTTTTGAGTGGACATGTTTGGCCATGCATGAAATATTTTAAATGGTTTATAATTAAGGGTACATGCGCATTTTTGATAAAAAAAGGTTAATAAATAGAACAAAACATAAAGCCATCTTTGTGTTCATCATTTTTTGGCCGAATAAAGCTTGAAGAAAAGCTAAAAATGGGGTTTTTCATTTGGCTAAGCTAATTCAAGCAATTAAGGTACGATTTTTTATCCGTTTTTAATGATTTTTATGTTTTTGAAATCGTTGCTTCGTAATCTAGCTAGCCCGTACCTCCGATTTCAAAATTGTTAAAGAATTTGGATGATGTCATTGTTGATAATGTGATGAATTTGTGGTTTGATGATGAAAAATAAAATATATGTATTGGGTTAAATGTTTTGTGTTTGGATTTTTGATAAATTTGAGTAATTTGGGCTAAATTGTGAAAATGATATTTTGAGGGATTAAAATGTGAAATAAATTAAATATGTGGACTTGTATGAGTACGATGAAAATTCAACTAAACATGGGTTTGTGGAAATTTTGAGTCAATTGTGTTATTTTGAAATAGGGACTAAATTGTAAAAGTGTGAAACTTTAGGGGGAAAAGCGTAATTTTTCCAAAATGTGTAAATTGTGTTAAATTGAATGAATTAATGATTAAATAAGTAAAATTTGTTATTAAATAATTGGAAAAAGTGGAATTCAGATCTAGATCGAGAGAAAGTCAAATTATCGAATAGTCGTTCCGGTCAGTTCGTGTTAGTACGAGGTAAGTTCATAAGTATATAAATGTTGTTAAATTTAAATGTGTGTGCATTATATATGCTGAATTGAGTTGTAAAGAAATATGGTTGTGAGATTGAAATATGTAATATGTGAATTGGATTTGATGCACTAAGTGTGCGGTAAAGGCAATAGCTACGGTTATTAAAATGGCACTGAGTGCGTGAGATTGTAATAGCATTGGTTGAGTAAATGGCACTATGTAGGCGACACCGATATAAGTTCGGTTTAATGTAATGGCACTAAGTGTGCGATACAATTATAGTTTCGGCAACTAAATTGGCATTAAGTGTGAGATACAATTATAGCTTCGGTTAATTAATTGGCATTAAGTGTGCGATACAATTATAGCTTCGGTTAATTAATTAGCACTAAGTGTGCAAGTTCGTTGAATGTTCAAGGACGATCAAATGAATTAATGTTTCGAGCATTGAAATGATAAGTATGACAGATAAGAAGGTAATGGTACAGGTATGTACGAAACCTATGTGGTTGATGATGTTAAGTATGAAGTAAATGAAAAATTATGTAAATGAATGGTGAGATGAGTTGGATTGAATGGCATTATTAATGCTATTTATAAGATTAAAGATGTGAAGTGAAAGTAAGATATAACTTTGAATAAAGATAAGTAGTATGATGTATTATATATACTCGCTATATGAAATTATGGTGCTATGTTTCGGATATGAGATTTACGAAATATGAAACATGACTGTGATGTACGATTTCTTGGTTCAAAAACTGGAACAGGTATTGAAATTAAAATGGTGAGTTGTTTATATGATTTATATATGCAATTTGGTTTAGGTGAATAAGGAATTTATAGATGTTCGAGTTTGGAAGTGTCTAAAAAGAAGCTGATATAACTTTATGTATGATTCGTAATAAATGACCATGGTTAGGTTTGCGATGAAATGAATATGTACGAGCTTGATTTATATGATGAGCTAACGGTTGTTATTCGATTTTGAAAGTATGGTTATATGTTCATTGATAAACAAGATAAGTAAAGTTATTTAATGTGGTTCTATGAATTTACAAGTATAATGAATGTATATGTGATTGAGATTTGTGAAATTCGGTTTAATGATATTGATTTATAAATATCATTAAAATGAATTATTTCCTTATGACTTACTAAGCTTTCAAAGCTTACTCTGTGTGTTTTTTCAGTGTTAATAGAGTTTCAGAGACTTGCTCGAGTTGGGAGTCGCTGGAGATCTCATCACACTATCCGGTTATTGCTTGGGTAAATAAAAGCTTTAAGTTTTTGGTTGTGTGGCATGTATAGGCTAGATAATTTTAGATATATTTTTAGATGTGTATATCTAGCCATGTGATATGGCTTGGTTATGGATGAGATTAGGAATGAATTTTGGTATATGCTTTATGTTCAAAAATAGTAGAATTTAATGTGCTCATGAATGGCCAAATGAAATAGCCAATTTTGGTAAGTTTTTTGGTTAATTTGAAAAGTTGATATGATAGGAAATGCTATAAATTCAAATGGATCAATATGATTTATAAATCATATGTTTGGATATGAAGTTAGTACTTTGAATTGGTATGTTTGAGTTGGATTTGTATATGATAATGAATGATGGTATTTTGGGTCGATTAATGCATGATTTGGTATTCTTTTAAATTTCTTTTAGACATGAAATATGCTTGGTTTGATACTTGTAGGGATAAAAAAAAAGGTGGCTAAATTGGCTTTGTAAATGGCCTACTTTTGTCCACACAGGAAGAGACACGGGCGTGTGTCTCTGCCGTGTGTGACACACAGTCATGTTACACGGTTATGTATCCTCTGGGGTAGCCTTTCGAATTAAGTCAGCATACCCTACAGACTTGGCACGGCCTAGACACATGGGCGTGTCTATTGGCCGTGTGTAGCACACTGTCTGGCACACGGGCGTGTGGCTGGCCGTGTGACCCAAGTCTGTATGTATGCCCTGTTTCCACACGGCCTGGACACGGGCATGTCTCTCAGCTGTGTTGAAAAATTTTTATGTCTCGTATAAGATGCACGAGTTATCGGTTTAGTCCCGAGCCACTTCTAGGCATGGTTTAATGCTAAGACGAGCCTAGTAAGGGACAATATGATTGTGATTGATAAAAGTTTTAATTTGCACACAAGATTTATAATTCAGTTATGTATGAATGTTGTGTTGTAAGTCCGGTAATGCCTCGAACCCTGTTTCGACATTAGAGACGTATAAGGAGTGTTACATTTAGTGGTATCAGAGCTATGTTTTAGTCAATTCTAGGACTACCATAGCATATGTGAGTCTAGCTATACATGCCACATTTAACCTGCGATAGTGTGATATCTCCCGACTCTGACAAAAATTATTTTTGAGACAAATAAGTTTTCCAACCGAGCTAATTCTATTAGTATGAAATGTGTACTCGAATGTTTGAATGGAAATGTGTTGATTATGAGTTGAAACTCATAAAGGTATGGATCAAAGAGTATGACCTTTTGTTATTAATAAAGGTTATAATTCTATGAGCATATGAGTTATGATAATTGGGTTATGATTATTAAATGAAATACTTTGATAGTGAATTAGTGATTTGAGTTGCCATATGAACTATGTGTTAAGAACAAAAGTGTTTATAAGCAAATGTTTATTAAATGATTTGAGAATGTGAAATCAGTGATGAACTGCCTAATTGTGATAGCATATGTTATGTGCATTTATGTGTGAGTTGAATTTGAGGCTTTACCAACCTCACCCCCTTATCAGTAAAATGTTATTATGAAATTTATAAGTAAGAGTTCGGTTGAATAAGCTTATGAGTGTGAAGTTATAGAGATTTGTCTATGAAAGATTACTAATGTATTCAGAAAAGAGAGTGAGTCAGCAAATAAAGATAATATTAAAGGAGATATTGGATAGTTCTGAAGGCTATTCAGATTATGTGACATCACTGTTAAAGAAGAAGTTAACTCTGATCAAATGATTTATTCAGGTATGATATCTAAAGAAAGTATTAACTGGATGCTTTTCTGAATTGATTTCTGTCAGTGAAAGGATAACATTTGAATGGTATTGAGGGCTGAGTGCAATGGTTATATTCGGGCAATCACTATGACTTCTTTTGTGCATTTTATGTGTACATTTATCTTTAGAAGTATATGTGACAGTTTAATTTCAGAAAGAATTTGTATCGTATGAGAACATTAACTAAACATACTAGTAGACGAAAGTATCCTTGGTCTGATTAGGGTTATGTTTGACATTGCTATGTCTTTCTCTGGTATTTATTCCATTGTATGGATATGAAAGTCGACGGTAAAATCTGTATAAAGCTAATATTCTGCTTCTACTGGCTATTGTCATGTTGAATATACGTTAAGATTATATTGCTTTTGTTACTGTAGATTTCAGTATTTATGAGTGACATTGTTCAGTCTAAAAGCAGTTTCTGATTGGTAGAAAACATATGCATGCTTGATACGTAAAAGCATTGAATTTTAGTTAGAAAATTGAGTATTTGTGAAAGTATTATAGTGAGAATAAAATTTCACGATTTAGCTATAAAGAAAAGTTGAGTTCACGATTCATCTGATGGCATAAGATTATTATCAGAACTTGAGAAGAACCGTAATGTGTTTCTTATATATATATATGATGTGATGATACAGATAAGATCCTTTGTCTATAGTATCACTTACAGAAGTAGAAACTCAGCTTGTTATGATGTATAGCAAAGAGCAGATCATAATCTTAGCTCATGAGATTGAAAAGTTGGGAAATCTAAGACTATGTGAGAAATTGATGAGGCTTGTGAAAGTAAATCACTAATTTATTCTCTGGTAAGGTTTTCGGGGACGAAAATCCCTAAGGGGGAGAGTTGTAACAGCCTGTTTTTAGGGTTAATCGGAAGAGTGGTTTCAGGGCCACCAAATCCGATGAATAGGTTTGTAAATGTTATATTTAATATTAAGGAGTTAATTGTCATTTTAAAAAGGTTTTTGACATTGTGATTTTTGTTTTATAAGAGATTTATTAAGTTCAAGTGGTATGACCCTAAGGTCAAGTGGGTTTAGAAAATGAGGTACCGGGACCTCGTTTCTATAAACTGAGTTGTAAATATTTTTATAAATATTTACGGAGTGGCAATAAGATGGTATTAAAGTTTCGTTGAAAAATTTTATCGTTTCGATAGTTAATTAAGCAAAAAGGACTAAATAGCGTAAAATAAAAAAGTTGCATGCTATTAGTAAATAGGTGTTATTTGTCCCTGGCTTTTAAAGTAAGGGTCCTCAAATGGTAATTAAACCATTTGATTTGTGAGTGGACATGTTTGGCCATGCATGAAATATTTTAAATGGTTTATAATTAAGGGTACATGCGTAATTTTGATAATAAAGGTTAATAAATAAAACAAAACATAAAGCAATCTTTGTGTTCATCATTTTTTGGTCGAATAAAGCTTGATGAAAAGCTAAAACTGGGGTTTTTCATTCGGCTAAGCTAATTCAAGCAATTAAGGTACATTTTTTGATCTGTTTTTAATGATTTTTATGTTTTTGAGATCGTTGCTTCGTAATCTAGCTAGCTCGTACCTCCTATTTCAAAATTGTTAAAGAATTTGGATGATGCCATTGTTGATAATGTGATGAATTTGTGGTTTGATGATGAAAAATAAAAGATATGTATTGGGTTAACATGTTTTGTGTTTGGATTTTTGATGAATTTGAAGAATTTGGGCTAAATAGTGAAAATGATATTTTGAGGGACTAAAATGTGAAATAAATGTAATATGTGGACTTGTATGAGTACTATGAAAATTCGGCTAAACATGGGTTTGTGGAAATTTTGAGTAAATTGTGTTATTTTGAAATAAGAACTAAATTGTAAAAGTGTGAAACTTTAGGGGAAAAGTGTAATTTTGCCAAAATGTGTAAATTGTGTTAAATTGAATGAATTAATGATTAAATAAGTAAATTTTGTTATTTAATAGATTGGTAAAAGTGAAATTCAGATCTAGATTGAGAGAAAGTCAAATTATCGAATAGTCATTCCGGTCAGTTCGTGTTAGTACGAGGTAAGTTCGTAAGTATTATAATTATTGTTAAATTGAAATGTGTGTGCATTATATATGCTGAATTGAGTTGTAAAGAAATATGGTTGTGAGATTGAAATATGTAATATGTGAATTCGATTTGATGCACTAAGTGTGCGATAAAGGCAATAACTACGGTTATTAAAATGGCACTGAGTGCATGAGATTGTAATATCATTGGCTGAGTAAATGGCATTATGTGGGCGACACCGATATAAGTTCGGTTTAATGTAATGGCACTAAGTGTGCGATACAATTATAGTTTTGGCAACTAAATTGGCATTAAGTGCGCGATACAGTTATAGCTTCGGCTAATTAATTGGCACTAAGTGTGCGATACAATTATAGCTTCGGTTAATTAATTAGCACTAAGTGTGCGAGTTCGTTGAATGTTCAAGGATGATCAAATGAATTAATGTTTCGAGCATTGAAATGATAAGCATGACAGATAAGAAGGTAATGGTACAGGTATGTACGAAACCTATGTGGTTGATGACGTTAAGTATGAAGTAGATGAAAAATTATGTAAATGAATGGTGTAATGAGTTGGATTGAATGGCATTATTAATGCTATTCATAAGATTAAAGATGTGAAATGAAAGTAAGATATGACTTTGAATAAAGATGAGTAGTATGATGTATTATATATACTTGCTATATGAAATTGTGGTACTATGTTTCGGATATGAGATATACGAAATATGAAACATGACTGTGATGTATGATTTCTTGGTTCAAAAACTGGAATAGGTATTGAAATTAAAATGGTGAGTTGGTTATATGATTTATATATGCAATTTGGTTTAGATGAATAAGGAAATTATAGATGTTCGAGTTTGGAAGTGTTTAAAAAGAAGCTGATATAACTTTATGTATGATTCGTAATAAATGACCATGGTTAGGTTGGCGATGAAATGAATATGTGCGAGCTTGATTTATATGATGAGCTAACGATTGTTATTCGATTTTGAAACTATGGTTATATGTTCACTGATAAACAAGATAAGTAAAGTTATTTAATGTGGTTCTATGAATTTACAAGTATAATCAATGTATATGTGATTGAGATTTGTTAAATTCGGTTTAATGATATTGATTTATAAATATCATTAAAATGATTTATTTGCTTATGACTTACTAAGCTTTCAAAGCTTACTCTGTGTGTTCTTCCTGTGTTAATAGGGTTTTGGAGACTTGCTCGGGTTAGGAGTCGTTGGAGATCTCATCACACTATCCGGTTATCGCTTCGGTAAATAAAAGCTTTTAGTTTTGGTTGCGTGGCATGTATAGGCTAGAGAATTTTAGATATATTTTGAGATGTGTCTAGCCATGTGATATGGCTTGAATATGGATGAGAATAGGAATGAATTTTGGTATATGCTTTGTGTTCAAAACTAGTAGAGTTTAATGTGCTCATGAATGGCCAAATGAAATAGTCAATTTTGGTAAGTTTTTTGGTTGATTTGAAAAGTTGATATGATAGGAAATGCTATAAATTCAAATGGATTAATATGATGTATGAATCATATGTTTGGATATGAAGTTGTACTTTGAATTGGTATGTTTTAGTTGGATTTGTATATGATAATGAATGATGGTATTATGGGTCAATTAATGCATGATTTGGTATGCTTTAAAATTTCTTTTGGACATGAAATATGCTTGGTTTGATACTTGTAGGGATGACAAAAAAAAGGGTGGCTAAATTGGCTTTGTAAATGGCCTACTTTTGTCCACACAAGAAGAGACACAGGCGTATGTCTCAGCCGTGTGCGACACACGGTCATCTTACACGATCGTGTGTCCCCTAGGGTAGCCTTTCGAATTAAGTCAACATACCTTACAGACTTGGCACGGCCTAGACACATGGTCATGTCTATTGGCTGTGTGTAGCACACGAGCGTGTGGCCGGCCGTGTGACCCAAGTTAGTATGTATGCCCTGCTTCAACACGGCCTGGACACAGGCGTGTCTCTTGGCCGTGTGAGTGACACGGCCGGGGCACACGAGCGTGTGACCCCTGCAGTGATGAAAAATTTGTATGTCTCGTATAAGATGCCTGTGTTATTGGTTTAGTCCCGAGCCTAAGCATGGTTTAAGGCTGAGACGAGCCCAGTAAGGGACAATATGATTGTGATTGATAAAAGTTTTAATTTGCACCCAAGATTTATAATTCGAATATATACGAATGTTGTGTTGTAAGTCCGGTAATACCTCAAACCATGTTACGGCGTCGGAGACAGGTAAGGAGTGTTACATTATATTATTCAGAAGAAGTGCATTGAAAGGCCTCGAGCTTGATATACTGGCAATTTAGTTGCATATTACTGTTTACTGTCGCGTTCGGTACTACTTGGAGTGTAGGGTTGGGTGGGTTGATTACATCCCCACATGGAGTGTAGGGTTGGACGGAAATGGTGTGTAGAGGCTAGTTGGGTAGGATTCTTGTTATTGCATATATGTGACTGTTATTGTATTGTACTGAGATGAGCTAAGGCCCAAACTGGATTGACATTGTTACTAGAAAAGGGCTTATGCTCAAACTATAATTATTTGTATGCTATATGTTATTGTGCATGTGGATTACACACTGAGTTTTCGTAAACTCACCCATTTTCTTTCACTGCGTAGGTAATCCCCAGACTTAGGTGGATCGATGCAGCGGGGGGACTCAAAGGTGGCCACACAACCGCATATATTTTCGTATTTGATTATGATTATAAGTAATATTATTTGGGGTAATTTTTATTGTAATAAGGCCTTTATGGATTTTTATTTTAATTTGAGATTTTTTTTCTGTTGCTTATGATTCATAATCACTAGTGGTAGGAAAACATGGGTTTTCAAAAGTTACAAATGTTTTCTTTCAAAATGCTCACCGCTACGTAAATCATTTTAAAAGCTTCCGCTAATTATAACGACTTGTAAATAAACGGGTAATGTTTTAAAAACAAATAACTTGATTTAGAGATAATATAAGATAACAAAAATGGCTTAACAACAACTTAGTTTTTGAAAGCAGTTTAATGTGACATCGCCAGATTCAGCTATAACGTCTGGGCCAAGTTTGGGGTATTATACTTAGTGGTATCAGAGCCTAGGGATAAAACTCGACTGTGGATTTGGGTTTTAAAACTTGAATTTTTAATGAATTACTTTCAAATAATTTGAAATGTTTAGAAATGTTTTACTAAATATGTGGTACACTTAGTCGCCGGCACCGATCCTGTAAGTTTTCTATAACTTTTATGCGTTTTGATTAATATGCTATAGATAGTAACTATTGGGCCTAATATAGATAGCATACTATACTGAAAATACTTTAGTAGTGCACACTGAGACGATAGTAAAACTGTAGTGAGACTGCAATCTAGAAAACGAACTCTGAATTATTGGCACTGTTTCCCATAAAATATTTGTTAATAAACCCTGGAACTGTAAATTGATGCATAAAATTATTAATACAGATAAAACGCAATACGATAATGAGCACTAGAGGTATTCGTGGATGGAGTACAAAAGGTTGTGTCGAGTCTCGTGGAGGTGCTCGAGCTGGGTCTTCGTCATTCGGCCACATGCCTAATTTGGAAACTAGGGAGACGCCAGCTTCACCTATGACTGAGACCGGGTCTCATGATCGTGCGGCTGGGGACGACGCGCTGTCTCGAGCTATGTTACAGATTCTGAAGAGGGTCATCGGGCCCAATACTGGTGTCGTTAGCCAAGGGCCGGTTACGAAACTACTACGGTCTAATGGAGCTGAGATTTTCAGAGGTATTGCTAAAGTTGCCCCTAATGTGGCTGAGTATTGGATTGAGGCCACAGAGAGGATCATGGACGATCTAGACTGTACCCCTGAGTAGAAACTTAAAGGTGCAGTGTCACTGTTGAGAGATGAGGCTTACCAGTGGTCGCTTACTGTTAAAGAGGGCACTCAGCCCGATCAACTGTCCTGGGAGTTCTTTAAGAGTACTTTCCATGGAAAATATGTGGATGCCGAGAGGAGAGAGTTTCTCAATCTGACACAGGGGGATAGATCAGTGGTCGAATATGAGGCTGAATATTTGCGACTAAGCCGCTATGCGCGAGGAATGGTGGTGACTGAGCACGAGCAATGTGTTCATTTTGAGGATGGCCTCAGGGATAATTTACGGGTTCTTATAGCTCCATAGAGGGTGCGAGATTTTGTTGCATTAGTTGATAAGGCGAAGATCGTCGAGGAGGTAAAGCTCACTGAGCGTCTGTACCGTGAGAAGGAGAGAGGTAGAAACAAGAGGGATTCAGAGCCCTCGAGTTCCTTTTTAAGGCCTAAGAAAAAGGCCAGAATTGATGGGCCAGTTAGAGTTTGGGCCCTACTACTGAACCGCAACCATGTGCTGATTGTGGGAGACACCATCAGGGCGAGTGCTGAAAAAGGATTGGGGCATGATTGAGGTACGGATCATTGGAGTACCGTATCATTGAGTGTCCATGGAGGCCCGATCAGAAGCAAGCTATAGGATTGAGTACTACACAGCCGCCGAAGGGTGTTCAACAACCACTGAGAGGCCGTGATCAGGCCAGAGGTGGTAATGGTTTGGGTCGTGGTCAGAGAGCACTGAGCAAAGGTGTTGGGCATACTGAGACGAGGCAGCCAGCTCTAATTTATGTTGTATGTCGCTGAAAGGATGGAGATGCTTCAGATGATATCATTGGTACGTTCTTTATCTATGATGTACCTTATATTGCACTGATAGACATAGGATCTACTCACTCCTGTATAGCTTGTACTGTGTTTGAGACTTTGGGTATCATGGTTGAGAGCATTACGAGTGGGGCTACTATACTGAGTCCTTTGGGGCAGTCAGTGAGGGTAAATAAACTGTTCAAAGATGTTCCTTTAAAGGTTCAAGGGGTTATCTTTTTGGCAGATTTGATGGAACTTCCTTTTGGAGAATTTGATTTCATATTGGTAATGGACTGGCTGGTTCAACATCGAGTGAGCTTAGATTGTGCTACTAAACGGATGGTACTGAGAACTGTGGAGGACGGTGAGGTAGTTGTAATTGAGGAATGTCAGAACTACTTGTCGAATGTGATTTCTACATTAAGGGCCAAAAAGTTGGTTCGTAAGGGATGTGAGGCATATCTGGCCTACATTAGTGTTTCAAATTCTAGGGTTTCTTCTGTTAAAGATATTAGAATGGTTAAAGATTGATGATCTATTTGACCAATTTCGAGAAGCTTCGATTTTTTCTAAGATTGATCTCCAATCTGGGTACCATCAACTAAGGGTCAAAGAGACTGATGTATACAAGACAGCATTTAGGACTCGTTATGGTCATTACGAGTTCCTAGTGATGCCATTTAGATTGACGAATGCACCAGTGGATTTTTTGGATCTGATGAACTGAGTGCTCCAACCCTATCTGGATCGGTTCGTAGTGGTTTTTATTGATGACATTCTGGTGTATTCAAGAACTGAGGATGAACATGATGAACATCTTCGAGTAGTTCTGCAGATTCTAAGAGAGAAACAATTGTACGCCAAATTCAGTAAATGTTAGTTTTGGTTACGAGAGGTTACATTTTTGGGCCATGTGGTTTCAGCTGAAGGGATTAGGGTTGATCTTCGAAAGGTTGAGGCTGTTTTGGATTGGAAGTCACTTAAGATTGTATCTGAGATCCACTATTTTTTGGGGCTGGCAAGGTATTATTGACGATTTGTAGAGGGGTTTTCACTGATTGCAACACCTTTGACTAAGCTACTACATAATGGAGTACCATTTAACTGAATGATACACAGCAAGAGAGCTTCGAGACACTCAAGAAGGTACTGACTGAGGCCCCTGTCTTGATACAACCAGAGTCAAGGAAAGAGTTCACTGTCTACAGTGATGCGTCACATGTTGGTTTGGGATGTGTGTTGGTGCAAGAGGGTAAGTTAGTAGTGCGTACGTCTCGTCAGCTAAAGATTCATGAAGCAAATTATCCGATGAATGACTTGGAGTTGGCTACGGTGATATTCGCACTGAAAATTTGGAGGCATTATCTGTACGGTGAGAAGTGTATCATTTACACTGATCACAATAGCCACAAATATCTCCTCACTCAGAAGGAGCTAAATCTTAAGCAGTGTAGATGGATTGAGTTGCTTAAAGACTATGACTGTACGATCAAATACCATCCTAGTAAGGCCAATATGGTGGCGGAGGCACTAAGTCGTAGAACTATGACAGAACTGAGGGCGATGTTTGCTTGCCTCAGTTTATTTGATGATGGTAGTTTTTTGGCCGAGCTTCAAGTTAAACCAATATGGATGGATCAAATTAAGGGTAAACAGATGGAAGAGAAGTCGTTGGGTTTTCATTTTCGACAGGTTGAGAGTAGGGATACTGTGGATTTTGAACTGAATAGCGAAGGGGTGCTCTATTTTCGTGAGAGAATCTGTGCATCGAACGATAATAATTTGAGGCAGTCTATACTGCGAGAGGTGCATAGTAGCCCTTATGCTATGCATCCTGGTGGAAATAAGATGTATTGAGACCTTCGTATCATAAAGTTACCGACTTTGTGGGTAGATGTCTGACTTGCCAGTAGGTTAAGGCTGAACATCAGTTACCTTCAAGGTTGCTTCAACCAGTTAAGATTCCACTTTGGAAGTGGGAGAGAGTGAATATGGACTTCGTTAGTGGGTTGCCTCTAAAGTCTACTATGAAGAACTCAGTATGGGTTATCGTGGATCGGTTGACCATGTTCGCCCATTTTATACCAGTTTGTATTGATTACTTTTTACAGAAGCTGGCTAAACTGTATGTGTCTGAGATAGTGAAACTGCATGGGGTACCAGTTTCGATAATATCTGTTAGGGATCTTCGCTTCACGTCTCAGTTCTGGAAGAAGTTACATGAAGCTTTGGGTACAAGATTGGACTTCAGTATTGCGTTCCATCCTGAAACAGACGGTCAGATAGAAAGGGTGATACAGATACTGGAGGATATGTTAAGGAGTTGCGTGGTTGATTTCTAAGGCAGTTGGGAGGATTAGTTTCCGGTAGTAGAGTTTGCTTATAATAATAGTTATCAGTCTATATGGCACCTTACGAGGCATTATATGGTCGTAGGTGTCACACACCTTCATGTTCGACTGAACTGGGCAAGCGGCGTGTGTTGGGCCTTGAACTAGTTTTTGATACCGAGGATAAAGTTAGACTGATTCGAGATCAACTGAAAGTAGCATCAGACAGACAGAAGTCCTATACAGATCTAAAGCGTAGAGAGATTGAGTATTCTATGGGGGACTTCATTTTTCTCAAGGTCTCGCCATGGAAGAAGGTACTGAGGTTTGGACGTAAAGGCAAGTTGAGCCCTAGGTTTATTGGGCCTTACCGTATACTGAAACGAGTGGGGCCAGTTGCCTATTAGTTGGAGTTATCTTCGAAATTAGATCGAATTCACGATGTGTTCCACGTCTCTATGTTGAGGCACTACCGCTCTAATCTCGAACATATTATTTCGATTGAGGAGATTGAGGTGAGGCCAGATTTGACCTTTGAAGAGGAGCCGGTTTAGATTTTAGATCGTGATTTCAAAGTTTTAAAGAGGAAGTCTATCCCACTGGTGAAGGTTCTTTGGCGTAATCATAGCTCTGAGGAGACCATGTGGGAGCCTGAGGAGGCAATGCGACAACAGTAGCCTCATCTGTTCTGATCAGGTAAAATTTTGAGGCCGAAATTTTCTTTTACGGGGGTAGAGTTGTAACGCCCCAAAAATCCTTAATATTTATCTTCGTATGTTTGTGTTACACAACTGTGTGTTTGCTTCAGTGGTTAAGTGTTCTGAGACGTGTTTGAGAAGTTTTGTTTTAAATGAATAAACCCCTATCTCTAGTTAGTAGGTTTATAAATAAATATGAATATAAAATGTCAGAATGGGCCTGCTGGTCTGGTGGTTAAGTAGAGTGACAAAGTGCTGGTGGACTTGAGTTCGAGTCCTGGGATACGCAATGGAGTGTTTTATTTTGCCGCTAGTGCTGTGTGGGTGTTTGAGTTTAACCAAACTACTGAAGAGTTGTGGTGGATTTTGAATTTGGTGGTTGAGGGAGAAGTGCATGGTTTTGAGGGATTTGGGAAGGAAAATGTGGAAGCCTGAAGATAGTGGGAGAGTTGGTGCTGAACTTGAATTATTGTTTCTCAATTTTTCAGTTTTGGATAGTACTTTCTCCCCATTACTATTTCTGTCGACTGTTTTCTCTTCTTGGATGCCAATTATTGCTGAAGGTGCATACGGATATCTTTCTTTTTTCTTCTTTTTTGACGTTGATTTCTTCTACTCCTCTAGCAAACGTCCCTTCTTGTTTTCTTTGGCTGAACACTCATCCACTCAATCTCACAATTCTTTCAGTTTTGGTCATTGTCTTGCTTTTCATCTTGATTGCTTTCCTGCTGATTTTCACCCTTCTAGTTCTCTCAGCCGAATTGGTCCATTTCCCAAAATTTCCTTCCTTTGCTGCCATTTGCTTCCCCAAATACTTCTCTTTTTCATCGACTTTCTGCTTTCCACTCCCAGTGTTTCGTTTGTATTTTGTTAATCCCGAAAACCTCTGTCAAATATTGCTAGTTGTGTGGTTGCTATATCTTTTGTTCCCTTTGGCCTTGTCACTTCCCACGACAGACGTTTTTCCCCCTCTTTTGCCGATTCTTTTTCTTCTTCTGCTTCCCTCGTTGTACATCTCTTTCTTTCTTTGTTACTACTTATCTTTGAGTTTTGTTCTCTGCCGAATTGTGGTTACCTTGGTCTCGTTCGTTTTCGATTTTAATCTTTAATTGACCCATCTTCTTTACACAGTTCTACACTTTCGGTAAGTTTGATATTTGTTTGGTTCAAACTGTTTGTGTGAATAATGGTTAATAGGATTTGGTTGGAATGCAGGTAATCACTAAGGAGCTAGTGATCAGTCTTTTACAACGGTTTAAGTGTGCAAAGCCTCAGTCGTTCAATCAAGGCAAGTGATAATTGATCTTTGGACAAGTGTTTTAATGAGGGGTCGTTTTAATCCAATTGTTATGTGATTAATTGTTTGTTATGGTTAAATATAATTATGGAGAACGGTGTGCGCACTTTTTGTAATCAGGTGTGTGTAAAGACATCCTTGCAAACTGAAATCGACAAAAAGCCAAAAATGAGAATCGTTGACGCCACACGGGCGTTTGGCTACCCGTGCGATAGGCTGTGTGTTCGAACACGGGCGTGTAATCGACGACGCAGGCCATATACGATTCATGATCTGAGTTGAATTGGGCCGAGTGGGCCCTACGGGCGTGTGGGCCCCACACATGTGAACCATACTGGCGTGTGGGATTATTGGGCCAGGCTGTGTGAACCACATGGCTAAGGGAATTTTTGGGCCTTGTGGGTCACACGAGCGTGTTGGTCCACATGGGCAAATGACATGGGCTTATAGGCCCATATTCACTGATAAACTGCTAAGGTTGCACGGGTCGCCTGAGACGACTGTGAACCTACTGTAGGGTCGGTAAGTGTATTTAGACCCTTGATTGATTGAAATAACAGTTATACTCTTATATGATATAAACATCTGTATGGCTATATACGAGGCATGCTGCTAAAATTGTACTGAATGCACGTATAATACTATGATTTGGCATGACATGTTGTATATTGCATTGCATTGGGTTGGGGATTATATTATTCGGAGGAAGTGCATTGAAAGGCCTCGAGCTTAATTTACTGGCAGCTCAGCTGTATATTACTGTTTAGTGCCGCGTTCGGTACTACTTGGAGTGTAGGGTTGGACGGAGATGGTGTGTAGAGGGTGGTTGGGTAGGATTCTTGTGATTGCAAACATGTGACTATTACTGTACTGTACTAAGATGGGCTAAGGCCCAAACTAGACTGACACTGTTACTGAAAAAGGGCTTATGCCCAAACTGTAATTATCTGTATGCTATCTATTATTGTGCATGTGGATTACACACTGAGTTTTCGTAAACTCACCCCTTTTGTTTCACTGCGCAGGTAATCCCCGGACTTAGGTGGATCGTTGCAGCGGGGGGACTCAAAGGTGGCCACACAACCGCATATATTTTCGTATTTGATTATGATTATAAGTAATACTATTTGGGGTAATTTTTACTGTAATAAGGCCTTTATGGATTTTTATCTTAATTTGGGATTTGTTTTCCGTTGCTTATGATTCATAATCACTAGTGGCAGGAAAACATGGGTTTTCAAAAGTTACAAATGTTTTCTTTCAAAACACTCACCGCTACATAAATCGTTTTAAAATCTTCCGCTAATTATAATGACTTGTAAATAAATGTGTAATTTTTTTAAAACAAATAACTTGATTTAGAGATAATACAAGATAATAAAAATGGCTTAACAACGACTTAGTTTTCGAAAGCACTTTCATGTGACATCGCCAGATTTGGCCATAACGTCTGGGCTGGGTTTGGGGTGTTACATTACAACTTTCCCTCTAATGAAATTTTCATCCTAAAAAATCTTACTAGAGAAAAGGTTCGGATATTGAGATTTCATAATTTCTTTTGACTCTTATCTAGCTTCCTCAATTCCATGTCATTGCCATAAACTTTAACTAATGGCACAGATTTATTTCTTAACTCTTTTAATTCTCGAGCTAAAATCTTTACAGGCTTTTCATCATAAGTCAAATCAGGCTGTAACCCAATTTCATCCATAGTAAGTACATGTGATAGATCAAAATGGTAACATTGGAGCATCGAAACATGAAAAACATTATCCATTTTGTCAGGCTCTGGAGGTAACGCTAAACGATATGTTACAGGTCTGATTTTTTCTAGAACTTCATACAGCTCGGTAAATCTAGAATTGGGTATTCCTTTTCTGCCAAAATGTAATATTTTCATTCATGGCGAGACTTTCAGGAACGCTTTCTCAATGTCAAGAAATTTTATATCTTAACATTTCAAGTCAGCATAAGATTTCTGATGATCAGATGAAGCTTTCAAGTTTTCTCGGATAATTCAAACTTTTTCTTCAGTTTCTCAAACTAAATCAACCCCAGCTAACTTCTACATTTACGCCCATATAAAGCCTCGTACAGAACCATTTTTATGCTTGACTAGTACTTATTATTATACATGAATTCGGCTAACGGTAAATATTTTTTCCAGCTACCTTCGAACTCAATAATACAACACCGCAACATATCTTCTAAAACATATTATTCGCTCAGACTGGCCATTTGTATGCAGATAAAAGTGGTACTAAAATTTAACCTAGAACCTAAAGCCTTATGTAACTTACACCAAAATCTAGAGGTAAACCTCAGATCACGATCTAAAGTAATCGACAATGGCACGCTGTGCAATCTCACAATTTTAGAAACATATAATTTAGCCAATTTCTTGAGCAAATAGTCAGTTTCAATAGGTATAAAATCAGTTGTGACAGCTTTAATTTGACCCTAGTCGGGAAGTGGTTTTGGGACCACAAAACTGAGTCACAAATTTATTTAAATGCTCTTTTCTATGTTTATTATATGTGAAGTATCATGTCTAAATTTTGTCATTTGAATGTGAAATTATGAAAAAGGATTTATGTGATAAACTTGAAGAATATGTTAGGAAGAAATGAGGTGACCGAATAATGCATGGCTTATTAAAAGGGAGGACTTGCATGTTAAATTGTCCAATTTAAAGTTAGTGGCCGGCCACGATGATGATGATTTGTAAGATATGCATTTTATATATATAAGAAATATAATTATTAAATGTTTTATAATATGAAATAAGAATTAATAAAACAAAAAAGGGGTGAAAAGAACAAAGTTTGTTCATCTTTGTTCTTCCTTAGCCGAAAAACCAAGTAAAAGAGAAAAGGAAAAGTTTCTAAGAAGTTCGGCCATGCTTGTAACTAGATTGAGGTATGTTTGATATTATTTTTTGAAATTCATGTATATTTTAAGTTGTTAGTTTGAATTCTACCTAGCCCATGGTTCAAATTTTGCTATTTGATGGTGATGATATTCGGCCATGGATGTTGTATTTCTTGGTTGATGTTCTGATGTTTTTGTGATAAGGCATGAAGATGGTTGATTTTGAGTGTTTAATAAAAAGGATTGGATGTAAGTGTGTGTGAAATAGCAAATGATGAGTCTCGGTAACTTCATGAAGTGTTCGGCCATTGTGTTAAAATGGTATACTTGTGTTTAAATTTGAATTTAATAGTTATATGGTTAATATGGGTATAGATGACCGAATATGAACATGAATTATGATGTGAATGAATTGTTGTTAAATAATGGCCGAATGTGCTTAAATCCATGCAAGGTTGGGTTTGTTAGTAAATTGAGATAGATAGAACGAAATTACCATTTGTAAATAGTAAATGTGAGATCATCTTCGATTGAATTGAAAATGTCCTTGTGCTATAATCGTTTAAGCGGTTAGAAAGATTTGCCGAATATGAATTAAAGAGAGAAATGAGGTAAAGGATGAGTTTGAGCTTGTAAATGATATATGTGATTTAATTGAGAATTTATAATCGACTAAAGTGATCATTGTGTAATTATTTGTATATGTATATATATTTATTTATAATGGCCGAATGTAGCATGAATAAGGATGTGAATAAATTGTAGTTATAGAGGTTGTCAATGAAAAATATGAGTTGGTTGAGCTAATGCCGAATGGACTGGTGGAATTAAGTATTAAAAGATTTTTAATTAATTAGTTAAGTGATATTCGGCTATATGAACAGCATGTGCACTTGATGTTATATTACGGTCTAAGAGTATATTTATATAAGTGTGGGAGCATTCGGTCAAAGAAGAGTGGTTGTATGAAAGTAAGGTTAATGAATGTAGTAGTGCCATATGAAGTGTGTAAATTACATGACTTTGATAAGTGTTGTTTGTGTTTTGAGACTTATCAATGTTTTTTTTTTTTTTTGTGTGTGTCGAATGTGATTTTGGATGAATGAGATGTGATAATTATAGTATTTTATAAATTGCCGAATGTGGTTTTAAATAATAGAGATGTGATAAGTTGAATTTGTTAATCAAGCTCAAGAGCATAAGGAGCCAATTTTGGATAAAGGAAAAGCAAAACTAGTCGATTAGTCAATCTGTGGTTATTCGATAAAATACAAGGTAAGTTCTTAAGTGTTTGTGTTTGATCATGTTATATGCTTAAGAGTTGAATAATCATAATTAAGAAGATGTTTGAATATATATATATACATATGTTCTTTGTGTTGAATGAATATTAAATTAAAGTTATGACCCGTATGTGGCTAGCATATCTAGTCGACTTTGATACTATTAAATGATATACTAAGATATGTGTTCCAATGTGGAAATTAAACCCTATGTGGTTGAAAGGATGAAAATCTTTGTTCATAGATATGTGTTTCAGTTATACGTAATTGAAGTATAAGTTATGAAAGTATGAAAGAACAGATGAATTTTTTATTGAAATGCGATATTTGGGCTTCGGGCCTAGCAGGCTATAATGCTGATGAAATGATATCGGGCTTCAAGCCTAGCAGGCCAAATACCGGTGAATGAGTTCAGACTTAAAGCCTAGCAGGCTTCGTGCTGGTGATGAATTCGGGTTTAAAACCTAGCAGGCTAAATGCCAGTGATTTGATAAAAGTCTAAGACTATGAGACCTTATGTTAAATCGACAATTGAATTCGTTCAATACATTAAGTTGACTAGGTATGTGATATATACTTATACATGTTAGATCGATTGGAATTAAATCATGAATGTGAAATGAGAAGCATAGGTGAAGATGTCATATGTGTATGTGTGTATTCGATCATGGTGAAAGGTTATATGAATTATGTGAAATGCCATTTAGATATGAATGAAAAAAGTAACTGTGGTTATGAATTGGTACAATGGTTGAATTCGGTTGAATTAAAGTTGACACTGAAGTATTTAAATGCCTATGTCATATATGTGAGTAAGGGTAAAACCATCATAAATTATCGATAAGGGTGGGCTATATGCGGAACCATCTTATAATTGCTAATTTGAACGGTTGTGTGCAAATCATTGAGCATGATGTATTGTATTGAGATTATGCTTAAGTGAAATTATAGATATGTGATGAAATTTATTGGTGATATACATGTTTAAATAATATGAATGCAAAGAATGTGCGAAAGAGTAAATTTGTAATAAATCTGCTTGGGACAGTAGCAGTAACGTGATTTTGGAAAATCACCATAAATTGTAGGAGTTGAGTTAGAAACTGAATAAATGATGTAATTAAATCTTAATAAGTCTAGTTTCTTATAAAAGAAACCGTGTAAGCAAAAGAATTGCTTATAATGAGATATTTGAAGTGGCGTGGGACAGAGTTAAACAACTTCGGGGTCCCCTGTTCTTTTTTTAGAAAATCATTATAATTTGTACAAAAATGGTTATAAGATAAAATTTATATGCTTAGACTCCTTAATAAGTCTAGTTTCAAATGAAATCAATGAGAACATATTTTGAATTCTGTACAATGAGAAATTTGATTCGTAGTAAAGAGTGGTCAGATTAGTCAAATAGTGAAACAGGGGAAACTTTAAGAAAAATTTGGTATTTATTGGCCAAACCAAAAATTCTGAAAATTTTATGGATAGAATATATATGAGTCTATTTTCATGGAAAATTAACAGAAATTGATTTGAAGTTTTGTAGCTCTAGTTATAAATAATTTAGTGACTATTGCCCAGGAAGACAACTTGTAGTGAATTTGTGATTATGTTGTAAACATTGATAAAACTTGTTAATGAGTTGCTTATTGTTCTCTTATGAACTTACTAAGCGTAAAGCTTACTCCCCATTTCTTCCCCATATTCCCTAGGGTTGCCAGGTTAGCTCGGATTGGAGGCCGTCAGAGATATTATCACATTGTCGAGTCTACACTATCGGCGTAACTAAATCTTAGTGTTTCAAGTCTATGGCATGTATAAGGTTGTAAAGTTGAGTATGTAATATTATGATTAAGCCAAAGACTTTGGCTTGTTATTAAGGTAGTTTGATTATTCATATGCCTGTACGTTATTATCTCCTGTGATGTGGTTTATAGAATGTATATTTAGAAATTGAATTGTGATTCATTGTTGAGTAAGTAAATGATACAAGACTAAGATATTGGTAAATATTTAATAATGCCTCATGAATGTTTTGGGGCCTTGTAAGCCCGATTAATGGATAATATACGTGTGTATGAAAAGTTTAAAATTGATCAAAAAATTTTACGACCTGGTTTTATATAAATGGTTGAGTTTAAATCTGGTAGCACCTCGAACCCTGTTCCGGCGAGGGATACAGTTGAAGGGTATTACATGAGCTGATTTTGTTCATCTATTAACAATAATCCAGATCGAATCTTTTGTTTTCAGGGGCAAAGGTAACCTTAAAACAAAATCCATAGTGATTCGTTTACACTTCCATTCTGGAATCATCACAGGTTGTAACAAACTCGATGGAACCTGATGTTCGGCTTTCACTTGCTGACAAACTAAACATCTTTATACAAATTCTATTATTTCACGTTTCATACCAGGCCACCAATAACGTTGTTTCATATAATTATACATTTTAGTACTCCCAGGGTGAATCGAGTAAACACTATTGTGAGCTTCATTCAACAACTCTTGTTTTAACTTAGAATCATTCGGTACACATAGTCTATATCAGAAATATAAACAATCATCAACCATGATATAAAAATCAGACTTCTGACCACTTTTCACTAGGTTGAGCCTTGACAACAAATCTGAATCATTTTTCTGAAGTTCTTGAATCTTTGATAAAAATACCGACTTTACTATCAACTCAGCCAAAATAGGACCATCACGTTCCGAAGTCAAATTTGCATTCATAACTGTCAAAGCAAACAAAGATTTTTTACTCAAACCATCTGCAACAACATTAGGTTTCCTGAGGTAATAATCAATTACTAAATTATAATCCTTTAATAGTTCAAGGCACCTACACTGACGCAAATTCAGTTCTTTCTGAGTCATCAATTATTTCAAGTTTTTATTATCAGTGAAAATATGACATTTTTCACCGTATAAATAATATCTCCAAATTTTGAAAGAAAAAACCACCGTAGCCAACTCCAAGTCATGTGTTGGATAGTTTCGTTTGTGAGGCTTCAACTGTCTTGAGGCGTAGGCTATCACTTTACCACTCTGCATTGGGATGCAGGCTAAACCACAAAGGGACATATCACTATAAATAATAAATTATTTTCCAATTTTAGGTTGAGTCAAAACTAGAGCTTCAATTAACATACTCTTCAACTGGTCCAACCTTTTCTGACATTTATCGATCTAGAAAAAGTTACCATCTTTTTGCAACAACTTAGTTATAGGAGATGCTATAATGAAAAAGTTTTTAACAAAACGCCGATAATATCCTACTAAGCCCAAAAAGCTACGTACTTCAGAAAAACTTTTTGGTACTTTCCAATCAACAATTGTCAATATTTTATTCGGATCAACATGGATACCATCAACAAAGATAACATGTGTAACAACCCAGTTTTAGCTAAATCAAAACAGTGGTTTTGAAACCAAAAATCTGAGGTCGTAAAATTATTTTAATATTATTTTTTTATGTTTATAGCATGTGAATATATATTTCATGGAATAATTTTAACGTTTGAGTGCTTAATTTGACGAAAGGACTAAATCGCGTAAAATGCAAAAGTTACATTCTATTTGTTAAAGGTGTTTATTTGCTATGGCTTATTAAATGAAAGGTCCTTATGTTGTAAATAGACATTGATAGTGGAAATGGACATAAATGGTCTTATATTTGATAATAAAATGGTTTAATAATCAAGGGTAAAATGATAATCTATGTATTAAAGAATATTAAACAAAATCAAAGTGATTTTGTGTTCATCCTTTACATTTCTTCACCCAAATTAGAAAAGAAAATAGGGCTTGGAACCTTTAACATTTCGACTAGCTTGTTCATCTTGATTAAGGTACAATTTTAGCTCGGATTTTCATGATTTCCATGTTTTTGTGATTGTTGCTTTAAGTACTAGCGAGCCCATGCCTCAAGTTCTGAAAGTGTTGATGATTTTGAAAGTTTCAATTGATAAATTCATAATTCTTGAATGCTTGATGATGGAAAATGTGTAATTGTTGATAGATTATTATGTTTTGTAAAATGATTTTTAGTGAAATTTCATAAAAAAGGACTAATTTGTGAAAAGTGTAAATTGAGGGGTTAAATTGTGAAATAAATGTGAAATATGGGCTGTTAGGAACCTATAGAGAATTCGGTCAAGCATGGGTCTTAGTGAATTTTGAGTAATTTGTGTTTTTATGAAATAGGGACTAAGTTGAAAAAATGTAAAATTATAGGGGTCAATGTGTAAAATGTCCCAAATTGTGTATTTTGGATGATATTGAATGAATTGAGGAATAAAAGAGTTAATTTTGAATACATATAGATAAAGAAAGAAAGAATTTGGATTTGGATCGGGGAAAATCGAAGGTTGTCGAGTAATCGATCTAATTCGTCAATTCTGAATACGAGGTAAGTTCGTACATGATAAACATTGTTACAATTATGTTTTAATGCTTTAATATTGCATAAATTGTACATATAAGACTACAATTGTGTGCGACGATAAATCAACTATGTTAGGCACTCAGTGTGCATTTTGAGATAGCTTCGGCTATATAAAGCACTTAGTGTGTGAATTGGAATAGCTTCGGCTATGTGAGGCACTAAGTGTGTGATACCGAGATAGCTTCAGTCAAATGTGATGGCACTAAATGTGCGATATTGTTATGGCTTCGGCTAATTATTATTGCACTAAGTATACGAGTTCATTGAATATCGAAAGATTGCTGAGTGGTTTAACGTATTGAATAAAGAGGTGAGAATGAAATAAATAAATACGGGAAAGTACAGGTACGTACGATACGAAACCTATGTGGTAGTTGATACTATGTGTATGAAGTGAGGGATTTTTATATACATAATAATGATCATGGACTAGAATTGAATGATGATATTAGACTTACTAAGAGTTTATTAATTGATGATTTGTATTTTATGAACTCTTGAGTATATTTAGTACGACCTTACTAAGATATAGAGCTTACTTGTGTTATTTGTCTTTGTTTTATAGAGAATCGAAGCTAGCACGGACATCAGGGATCATCGGGAACTATCATCACACTATCGACTACTTGTTGGTATTTTTGGTTGCTTGTAAATATGCTATATGGCATGTATAGGCTAGTGAGTTGATGATATGTTTTGAATTATGATTTAAGCCATGAGATTTGGCTTACTTTTGGTTGAAAATGTTGGTATGTATTTGGTCATTTAAGTTGGCCTAAGTGATATGCATAATGCTTTATGTAAATTGGCTTGATTTGGTATAATGGCCTTACTGTTGATAAAGTTTAATGATGTGTTTTGTGATATGAAATAAATGATAATATGATTAATTAATGTATATGGAACTTATGCAAGTTGTGATGATTTTGGCATAATGATTTGGTATGTTTTGAATGTGGAATTGAGTAGTTAAAATAGATGATGATAGATGGTATGATATGTGTCTGAATTGGTATGTTTTGGCTGACTATAAGTGTATGGAAATGTTTCCAAATTGGTTGTTATGTGTGCATGAGTGTAGGGTGGTAAATTGGCTTTGCAAATGGCCTTTTTTTTCCACACGGGCAAAGACACGGGTGTGTTTCTCAGCCATGTGTGACACACGGCTATGTTACACGGCCGTGTGTCCCCTTCGGAACCCCTTTGAATTAAGGTAGTATACCCTACAATTTTGACACGGCCTAGACACACAGGTGTGTCTACTGGCCATGTGAGACACACAGGCTGGCACATGGGTGTGTGGCTGGCCGTGTGACCCAAGTCAGTAACCTCTCTAATTTTCCCACGGCCATGGCACATGGGCGTGTCTTCAGCTGTGTGGTACAAGTCAGTTTATATGCCCTGTTTGCAAATGTTATCGGTTTAGTCACGAACCACTTTTAAGCATGTTTTAAGGTCTCGTAGAACCTTATAAGGGACATTGTGAATGGATTTTTAGTATGAATGTATAAATATATGTGAATGAGATGTATTGTCTAGTAATGCCTTGTAACCCTATTTTGACATCAGATACGGGTTAGGGGTGTTGTATTTATTGGTATCAGAGCTATTGTTTAGTCGATTCTAGGACTAACGTTGCAAGTGAGAGTCTAGCTATACATGCCATATATATAAAGTGCGATAGTTTGATGATTCTTGATAGTTAAAATGTGTTTTTATATAGCAAATGGATCCCAAAAGAGCCGTAGCTGATGATGTAGAGAGTAACGCCCCTGCTCCTACTCAAAGGGCAGCACAATCTGACTCTAGACCCGTGAGTAGTAGTCACGAGAGAGAGGCAAAACAAGCCTTCTTCCAAATTATGAATGAGTGCTTCTCGGAGTTCGTTCGATCGAATTCGGCTGCTCTACAACCTCCACCCCCACCTATTCCTCAACAAGTCCCAGTTGTGCCATAAGTGATAGATCTAATACGATTCAGTAAGCCATCCGTTGATAAGATTAGGAAACACAGGGCTGAGGAGTTCTGGGTTGTAGTTAAAGATGATGTTGAGAGAGCTGAATTCTAGCTCAAGAACACGATCGGAGTATTTGATGAATTGTCTTGTACTCCGGAAGAATGTATCAAATGAGTAGTATCTTTGCTTAGAGATAATGCATATCATTGGTGGAAAACGTTCACATCGATGGTTCTAAAGAACGGGTTACTTGAGAATTCTTTCAGATTGAGTTCCGAAAAAAGTACATAAGTAAAAGATTTCTCGATCAGAAACATAAAGAGCTTTTAGAGCAGAAACAGGCTCGAATAACTGTCACTGAGTATGAAAAAGAGTTTGTACATTTAAGTAAGTATGCTCGGGAATATGTTTCTACTGAAGAGATCATGTGCAAAAGGTTCGTTGATGGATTGAATGAGGAAATAAAATTGTTAGTTGGGATACTTAAATTGAAGAAATTTGTAATACTGGTTGAGAGGGCCTGTAAAGTCGAAGATCTCAGCAAAGAAAAGAGAAAGGCTGATTTAGAGGCAACAGATTCGAGAAAGAGATCGATGAGTAAATCTTATCATTCATCGTCGAAGAAATCTAAAGACTATTTTAACCGATCGACAGCTTTAGTGGGATATCAGAATAGAGATCGCGAAAAGTAATACACCAACCCTAAAACTCAAGTCACATCGGTATCGAGTGTTGGTAATGTAAAAGATATTAAGCCTGAGTGTCAATAGTGTGGAAGACGGCATTTTGGAGATTGTTAGGTGAAATATAATAATAGAACTTGTTACTGTTGTGGTTCACGAGATCACTTTATTAAAAATTGCCCAAAGTTAGCAGAAAAAGATAA
Organism: Gossypium longicalyx; assembly: GCA_025698465.1. Lineage (NCBI taxonomy): Eukaryota > Viridiplantae > Streptophyta > Magnoliopsida > Malvales > Malvaceae > Gossypium > Gossypium longicalyx. Next base: position 63,278,115 of record CM046997.1, read on the forward strand.
TGCTCAAAACACGAGGTCGAGTAACACTTCAGCTAGAGTTACACGAGACACTACTACAAGATCTGATGCTAGAGCACCTGCCCAAGCCTACGCTCTTCATGCTCGCGAAGAAGCATCATCTCCAAATGTTATCACCAGTACTTTTGCTCTCTATGATACTAAAGTTATTGCATTGATAGATCCAGGATCAACCCATTCATACGTATGTGTGAATTTAGTATCTAGTAAGACTTTGCCTGTAAAGTATATTGAAATTTTAATTAGAGTATCGAACCCTTTAGGCAAGTGTATGTTGGTTGATAAAGTGTGCAAGAACTGTCCCTTGATGATTCGGGATAATTGCTTTCTGGCTGATTTGATGTTGTTGTCATTTGATGAGTTTGATATAATCTTGGGTATGGATTGGTTAACGTTGCATGATGCTGTTGTGAATTGGAAACCAAAGTTGATTGATCTGAGGTGTCAGAATAATGAGATTTTTCAGATTGAGTCAGTGATCTGAATGGCTTGTCAGCAGTGATTTCATCGATGCTAGCTTAGAAATATGTGAGAAAGGGTTGCAAAGCTTATTTTGCTTATGTGCTTGATGAAAGTGACTGAGAAAAAGATTGAATCAGTGCTAGTTGTATGTGAGTATCCAGATGTGTTTCCTGAAGAGTTACCAGGTTTACCACCAATTCGAGAGGTTGAATTTGGCACTGAATTAATGCTGGGTACAACGCCGATATTGATAGCTCCGTACAGAATGGCACTGATAGAGTTAAAAGAATTAAAAGCTTAGTTGCAAGACTGAGTTTCTCGCCTTGGGGTGCTCCTGTGTTATTTTTGAAAGAGAAAGATGGCAGGATGAGAATGTGTATAGACTACAGATAGCTTAACAAAGTGACGATCAAGAATAAATATTCTCTACCCAGAATAGATGATTTGTTTGATCAATTAAAATGGGCTACAGTTTTTTCAAAGATAGATTTGAGATCGGGCTATTATCAGTTGCGAGTTAGAAACTTTGATGTGCCGAAGACTGCATTCAGAATAAGGTATGGTCACTATGAATTTTTAGTCATGCCCTTTGGACTAACAATGCACCTGCTGTCTTATGGATTTAATGAATTGTATTTTCAGATCGTACTTAGATCAATTTGTTGTTGTGTTTATCGATGACATATTGATATATTCACGAGATGAAATTGAGTATGCCGAGCATTTGAGAATTGTATTGCAAACTTTTTGAGATAAACAGTTATATGTAAAGTTTAGTAAATGTGAATTCTGGTTGCGTGAGGTTGGTTTTCTGGGGCATATTGTGTCAACATCGGGTGTTCGAGTTGATCCAAACAATATTTCTGCAATTATGGATTAAAAGCCTCCGAGAAATGTATCTGAAGTCTACAAATTTCTGGGACTAGTTGGCTTTTACCGACAATTTGTAAAAGGCATTTCAATGATTGCGACTCCGTTGACGAGATTACTTTATAAAGATGTAAAGTTCGAATGGTCTGAGAAATGTTAGAAAAGTTTTGATAAGTTGAAAGCTCTTTTGACTGAAGCTCTAGTGTTAGTACAGCCAGAATCGAGTAAAGAATTTGTGATTTACAGTGATGCATCATTGAATGGTCTGGGCTGTGTTTTGATGCAGGAAGGCGAAGTCATAGCTTATGCCTCGAGATAGTTGAATCCGTATGAAAAGAATTACCGGACGCACGATTTAGAGTTAGCAGCCACTGTGTTTGCATTGAAGATTTGGCGCCGTTACCTGTTTGGTGAGAAATGCCATGTTTACTCAGATCACAAGAGTTTGAAATATTTAATGACACAAAAAGATTTGAATTTACGACAGCGGAGATGGCTAGAATTGCTAGAAGATTACAAGCTAGTGATAGATTATCATCCGAGAAAAGTAAATGTCATTGCTAATGCTTTGAGCTGAAAATCCCTATTTGCTTTACGTGCAAGGAATACTCAGCTAACTTTATCTGATGACAGCTCAATTGTAGCTGTAACATCCCGAATTAGGGCCTAGTCGGAATAGTGGTTTTGAGACCACAAAACCAAAATAGAAATAATTGTTTTATGATTATTTGATAATCTCTGATATGTTTGTATGCTTGTGTAAAAATTTCATGAAGAAATTTTATGCCAAAATTTCCCAATTTGACTTTAAGAACTAAATTAGATAAGTTGTAAAACTTATGTTCTAGAAGCTTTTAGCGTGAAATTGAAATGGATTAGTAATTAGTGGTCCTTAAATAGTAATTTGATCAAGTTCTAAAAATTTGGAAAAAAAATGGGCTTGGATAGGTAAAATTTAAAAGAATAACTAAAAGGGCATTTTTTTCATTTGGTAATTAAAAGATTAAAAAGGGAAAAATCAAGCAAAAACCTTGTCCATCTTTCTCAAGCATGGCCGAAACTTTCATGGAACACCATGGCCAGGGTTTTATCACTTTCAAGCTCAACAGTAAGTGCATTCAAGCCCTGTTTTTTATGTTCTTTGCATTTTTGAAGTCATTATAACATGATCTACTCATTTCTAGCCATATTTTGAAGTAGGGTTTATGTTTAAAAATTGACCCATGTATAATATGTTATTATTTTGATGTTTAATGGAAGCATATGAAATATTGATGCGTGTTTAACATCTTTTACTAAGTGATTTTGCATGAAAATGTTTAAAAAGGAGCAAATTGTAAAAGTTGTAAAATGGGTAGTAGGTTTGTGAAATAAAAGAGAAATGTGGACTGCTATAAGTATAAAAATAGTTCAACTAGGCTTAGGTAGAAAAGAAAATGTACACATTTCATTTTACGAGCCTAGGGGCTAAAGTGAATTGTGAGAAAGTTTAGGGGCAAAATTGTAAATTTTTCAATGTGTAAATTTTGGACTAATTTGAATAATTTGAGTGTTAAATAAGTTATATTTGATTTGTTAGATCAAAGAAAACAAAATTCAGGCTTAGATAAGGAAAGATCGAGGTTATGGACTGAAACAGAATAAATAGCTGTTTTTGGATTTGAGGTAAGTCCATGTGATAATAATAATGCAATGTTATGTTTGAATTGCAATGCTCATTTATTATTACATAAACCGTATGATTGGTTATACGGATGTACTCGATGAGGATTCGACAAGTAAGTTCCTACGAAAATGTTATCGTTGTTTGTGATTGAAACCTAAATTGGTGTGTTAATTCGATTATGTTGAATTATATGTTTATGATGTTATGTATGTGATAGTGGCATATATCATGAAATATTTGATAATCCAAATATCGTTTATGTGTTATGTAATGATTGATCATGTATATATTGGAAAATTGATGGAACATGGTGTTTTGTTGAATTGTGTAAATTATGAAGAGTTATAATAAAATGAAAACTTATGTTGTGATGAGTTTTATGAGCTGTAAAAGCTACCGTTCGAGCAAGTTCGATAGTGACGTGATAAGTAAGAAAGTCTCGTTTGAACCTTAGGAACAGTTTAGGATACAAGTGACATGTCACTAGGAAATATGTGGTCTGAGCTCATGAGTTGTGGTCTGAGTTCATGATATATGTGATACATGTTATGGTATTCCGGGTGCTAGTTTTGTACGTTCTACTGGTGGCTGGGTAGTTCGGCCTGTGTTGCGGATACCTGTCAGCTTGTGTGAGCAGTCCGTGTAGGCTTGTGTGAGTAAGCCTGTGAGTAATGAGATCCCATGTAAGACCATGTCTGGGACATGGCGTTGGCATCGATATGTGTGATCCATGTAGAACCATATCTGGGATATGGTGTTGGCATCTTATTATGTGTATGAGGATTCTCGAGTATCCTGTAGTATTCCAAGTGTTCAACGGGTAGTCCAAAGAGAATTTCAACGAGTAATCCAAAGATTATGTCAAAGAAATGGCAAGGTATGATCACGTTGAACGGGTACAGGTACGTACTCAAAACTCCTGAGCAATGAGCTTAATATGTGATGAACATGTGGTAATGTTGCACATGAGAAGGTTATGATTATGAAACCTTGATGAGATACGAATGAATGAATTATGATTATAGGACTTATTTGTACATATGCTAATGATATGATTGCATTATGTTTAAGATACATGATGACCTTGTGGTGAATTTTGTTTGAATGAATGACGACCATGAGGTATGTGCAAATTATGTGTTCATGAGCTACGACATGGGAAGGTAAATGTGTGATAAGAGTTTTGAGTGGAAAGTTTGTAGATATGCCCATAAGATACTGGTGATATATACTATGTTGTGATTACAATATGGATTTAAGTAAAGAAATGGCATGGAATGCTTATTATTTTCATACGGGCTTACTGAGCTTTAAAGCTTACTCCTTCCTTTCCATTTCTTTTAGTGTTGTCAAGTTGGCTCGGGGTTGGAGATCGTCGGAGGCAACATCACACTATCAAGCTATCACCTTTGGGGTATTGATAAACCTTAATTGTCTTCAGGTGAGTGGCATGTATTGGGATGTAGTTATTATGATATGTGCATGATGAATGCTTTATAACAAATCGAAATGGTCATAGCAAAGAAGTAATTGTGTGATATGGTAATAAGCTGATGATGATTGAACATGAGTGCTTGATGATTAAGTTAGGATTAATTGATAAGTTGAAAATCATGAATTAATGGTAAAAGTGGTAACACAATGGCAAGGCCAATGAATATGAATTGTTGTGCCTAGACTTGGTATAACATGAGTATGTGGTACATATGAATGATGACATGCTAATGCTAAGAATGTGTCTTAAGAAAGGATGCTTAATCATTAAATCGATGTTATGATATGTGTCTTTGATGTGTATAAATGTATAAGGGATTAAGGATAACAAAAGGCTTGGAAAATAGCCTAAGTACTAGTCACAAGGGTAGAGACTCGGTCGTGCGTCTCAGTTGTGTGGAGAACACAGCCTAGAGACATGGGCATGTGTCCAGAGCATGTGAAGTCTGCAACATTTTTGTGAGAATTTGATTCGTCACACGGCTAGCACACGAGTATGTGGCTTGGTCATGTGGTTCAATTTGTTCTGCTGACGTCATAAATAGAAAGTTACATAGCCTGAGGACATGGGCGTGTCGAGGGTACACGGGGCATGTCGAGGGCACACGGGGCATTTTCCTGTGTCCATACGGGCATGTGACCCTGTTTCATGGAAAAATTTCCTAAGTTTTTTTCCAAAACTTTCCAAAGTTCTCAGTTTAGTCCCAAAACCGCCTTTAATGCATGTTTTGGGCTTCGTGGACCCAAATAAGGAGCGAAACGCATGTGTTTGAATAGTTTTGAATATGAATGAAATTTTATGGTTTGATTTTGCATGTTTGTGTACGTTTAAGTCTGGTAATGCCTCGTACCCTATTGCGGCATCGGACACGGGTAAAGGGTGTTACATTTAGTGGTATCAGAGTTATGGCTTAGTTGATTCTCAGACTAACATAGCATATGTGAGTCTAGATATACATTCCATATTACTACTTGTATTAGTGTGATGTCTTCCGACGCTAATTGAGAACTATCTTGTTTGGACAAAAGTACTCTCCAACCGAGCTACGCCCAACCATGTTGATAGTGATACTAAAGTATTCGAGTAAAGTGCAGTTATGATGAGTTGAAACTCGGAAAGGTACGAATAAGGTTCATAATATCATCTTACGGATAAAATGTCATTGTACCGATTGGACATTAAATTTTGATGGATTGCAATGAATCCCTAAAATGAGATAAAGAATTATATTGTAACAAGCTTATCTATGTTTAATCGATAATTCTATGATGTATATGACTGATTTGCTCGAGTGAATGCATGTGTTTAGGTAACTCACCAAAAATATTGATGGAACGAATGTTCATGTATACTTGTTTGAATAATTATGATTGGCAAGCTCGTATAGCTTGAGTAAATGTATTAAATTGCTTGGATTAATTTATATGATTGTAATGATATGTATATGATGATGTGTGAAATGAAAGCTTAGATTGTGATATACTTATCCATGTTTGTTGGCCCTTATATGATGTTATGTGCCTGACTTGTTTGATTGAATGAATGTGATAACTAAAATTATTCAGAATTCATAGAATGCATGCATAAGTGCACTTGTTTAAATGAGATAATTGGAAAGTTTTTGTAAAACAAATATGAATGTTAGTTTGCCCGAAGTGGATGATATTTTTATGATGATATTAATATGATGATGAAAGTCATGTCATATGTATGTGTATGATAGACGAGTTAGGGACCTTACGACCTCACCCCCTTACCAAAGTAGTGTTTTTATAACGAAATTCTAGGAGAGTTAAGCTGAATAAGTTCCCAAATGTGAAACCAAAGAGTTCAGTAATAGAATAGCTATAAATATTATAAGAGTTTGAGAATGGGTTGATAAGTAAAGACAGAGCTAGAAAGATATCGAATTGACCGAAAGATGATTTGATGATTCACAATATAACGGTTGGTGAAGAAGTTGATTTCGGTGAATTGATTTATTTAGGCACGATGTCGAGAGAATGTATTAATTGAAATTTCATCAGAATTGATTTTCTTTAGTGAAAGGAATAATGTGGAACTAGTGATGATGAAAATAAATGAAGGAATAATGTTTGAAATGTAAGATATCAAAATGTGACAGATTACAATGAGCAGATTATGATTGTCTCTCTTGAGGTATTCTGTGAGTTCATTTGCTCTCGGAAGTGTTATTGTGGCTATCTATTTTCTAATAAATTATTATTATATTGGAATGCTTTCTAATCATAATGTTAGACGAAGGTATTGTCAGTCTGACTGGTTTATAATCTGTATTGCTCTATTTCTCTCTGGCATTCTATTACATTCTATCTGTCGGGATTTTATGAGAAAATGCACATGATGCTATGATTTTATTTCTTCTAATTGTTTCCCTATCCGATATATATAAGAAGGTACATTATCCTTGTTGCATTTAATTCCAGTGGGTTTGAATGATGTTTTCTTTTGGACTTCTCTTCTCTGAGGAATTATCGAGATCTTTCATATTTTCATATGAGCTTTGTTCTTGGTCTTTTAATATGATATCGTATCTTGGATTTCTTTATTTTGGATTCCTCTATCTTGGTTTTCTTGTCATCTTTATTCCATAATTTGTCAAGCATGACTTATATATAAAGTGTGTTCTTCAACTAATGATGAATATGTCAAACATGATTATGCTTCTGGTTTGATTGTAGAATGTGATGATTCTAGTATCTAGACTTCTCTAATTTTCGTGTAAATAATTGACATTGGCAAAGGCATAAGTGGTGAAATTGCGAGTTTCAATTTGTAAGGTGGATTTCTTTTCTCGAGTAAGTTAATTTAAGGTTAATGTCTCCAATCGGGATATTCTTGTTATTTTGAGCTGAAGCAATGGTAAAGGTCATTTATTGGCATGATAAGTGAATTTTAAATGATTGCATGTTGAATGGTTCTATCAACTAAAATAGAGAATTTCTTGAAGTGTTATTAATTGATAGTTAAGACCGATTCGGTGATCCAATCTGTGTGGATTATTTGTTTGAAAGATTAAATGAGATATTTATGTCTGATTCTATTCCAGGTCTGAGAATAAAATTTCATTCTTTATTGGTAAAAGATGGATAGTATGAAAGAAAAGTGTACATTTCCTAGAAGATTTTGATATGATTTAAAGTTGTTATAATTGATAAAATTTTCGCCTTGTGAAATTTGAATTGGTCTAGTCTACATTGGGCAAAGACTTCTTGATTTCTAGTGATGTGTTGTTTAATGGATTGTGAAGTGTTATAAGACTATAGGGCAATGGGATAGTTTAAAGTATTTGATGTCATGGAAAGATCTGAGTTGACATAGCTTATTTGAATTTATTAAAAGATGATGATTTAGTTATTGTATGATCTTTGAGAAAAGCAAAATGCAGTTACAAGTGCTTGGATAGAATATCCATAACTTATACAAAAATTTTGCAAGAAAGCTCATAAGAATAGTGTATTAGTGACCGAGTTTAGAACTTGACATTTTTTATCTTTATGTATAAACACTTGAAATGTTATCAGGGTTAAAATCGTACATCAAGTGTTATCAGAACTATTTTCACCAGTAGTGATATTGGAATGGAAATGAGGCTGAGATTACTATGGATTTCATATCAGGATTATTCTCGTCTTTGGGAGAGAAAGATGTTATGTGGCTTGTTGTTAAATGTTTGGCGAAATCTATAGATCATTTTTGGTATGTGTTGAATTCTTGCTTAACAGATCAATAGAATTGTGTGTCTCTGAGGTTGTTAGATTTCTTGAAATGATAGTCTCCATTAATCGGATTGAGGTCCGGATTTCATATCGTGACTTCTTGGGAGTAACTAAAGGAGGCTTAAAAATTTCAGGGCAGTTGAAATTTGACTTAGAAAATTATTGGGCTGTATGAAATGATAGAGAGTAGAAGGTCATGCTGAACTAGCTAGCTTCGCCATTTAAAACCGAAAAAATTCAAGTATGTCATGTATATATGTGCTATAGCGGTATGGATTCGACCCTTATGTACATGAATTCTTCGATAGAGGTCAAGATTCAGTTGATGTGTTGTATAGTGAAGAATTGGTCATGACTCTAGTATGATAAACTAAAGAGCTAAGTACTAGAGCCACAACCTGAGTGAAAGTCCCTTAATGATGATTGTGAGACAGAGGAGTCTATGTGAAAGCCAAACCACTTTCTGGTAAGATTTTCGGGGACGAAAATCCCTAAAAGGGGAGAGTTGTAACATCTCGAATTAGGGCCTAGCCAAAACAATGGTTTCGAGAGTACAAAACCAAAATAGAAATAATTGTTTTATGATTGTTTGATGATCTATGATATGTTTGTATGCTTGTGTAAAAATTTTGTGAAGGAATTCTATGCCTAAAGTGCCTAATTTGACTTTAGGGACTAAATTAGGTAAGTTGTAAAACATATGTTCTAAAATCTTTTAGCATGAAATTGAATTGGATTAGTAATTAGAGGTCCTTAAATAGTAATTTGACCAAGTTCTAAAAATTTAGACAAAAATGGGCTTGGATAGGTAAAATTTGAAAGAAAAACTAAAACGACATTTTTTTCATTTTGTAATTAAAAGATTAAAAAGGGAAAAATTCAGCAAAAACCTTGTCCATCTTCCTCAAGCATGGCCGAAACTTTCATGGAACACCATGGCTAGGGTTTTGTCACTTCCAAGCTCAATAGTAAGTGCATTCAAGCCCCGTTTTTGATGTTCTTTGCATTTTTAAAGTCATTGTAACATGATCTACTCATTTCAAGCCATATTTTGAAGTAGGGTTTATGTTTAAAAATTGACCCATGTATGATATGTTATTATTTTGATGTTTAATAGAAGAATATCAAAGATTGATGTGTGTTTAACATCTTTTACTAAGTGATTTTGCATGAAAATGTTTAAAAAGGACCAAATTGTAAAAGTTGTAAAATGGGTAGTAGGTTTGTGAAATAAAAGAGAAATGTGGACTGGTATAAGTGTAAAAATAGTTCGACTAGGCTTAGGTAACAAAGAAAATGTACACATTTCATTTTACGAGCCTAAGGGCTAAAGTGTAATTATAAGAGAGTTTAGGGGCAAAATTGTAAATTTGCCAAAGTGTAAATTTCGGACCTATTTGAATAATGTGAGTGTTAAATAAGTTATATTTGATTTTTTAGATCAAGGAAAATGAAATTCGGGCTTAGATCGGGAAAGATCCAGATTATGGACTGAAACGGAATAAATAGCCATTCTTGGATTTGAGGTAAGTTCGTGTGATAATAATTACACAATGTTATCTTTGAACTGTAATGCTCATTTATTTTTACATAAACCGTATGATTGGTTATACGGATGTACTCGACGAGGATTTGACAAGTAAGTTCCTATGAAAATGTTATCGTTGTTTGTGATTGAAACCTAAATTGGTGTGTTAATTCGATTGTGTTGAATTATATGTTTATGATGTTATGTACGTGATAGTGGCATATATCATGAAATATTTGATAATTCAAATATCTTTTATGTGTTATGTAATGATTGATCATGTATATACTGGAAAATTGATGGAACATGGTGTTTTGTTGAATTGTGTAAATTATGAAGAGGTATAATGAAATGAAAACTTATGTTGTGATGAGTTTTATGAGCTGTAAAAGCTACCTTTCGAGCAAGTTCGATAGTGACGTGATAAGTAACAATGTCCCGTTTGAACCATAGGAATAGTTTAGGATACAAGTGACATGTCACAAGGAAATATGTGATATGAGCTCATGAGTTGTGGTCTGAGTTCATGATATATGTGATACATGTTATGGCATTCCGGGTGCTGGTTTTGTACGGTCTACCAGTGGCTGGGTAGTCAAGCATGTGCTGCGGATACCTGTCAGCTTGTATGGGCAGCCCTTGTAGTTACGTTCTGACAGCCAGCTTGTGCGAACAGGCCCGTGAGTAATGAGATCCCATGTAAGACCATGTCTGTGACATGGCATTGGCATCGATATGTGTGATCCCATGTAAGACCATATCTGGGGTATGGCCTTGGCAACTTATTAAGTGTATGAGGATTCCCAAGTATCCTGTAGTATTCCAAGTGTTCAACGGGTAGTCCAAAGAGAAGTTCAACGAGTAATCCAAAGATTATGTCAAAGAAACGACGAGGTAAGATCATGTTGAAAGGGTACAGGTACGTACTCGAAAATCCTGAGCAATGAGCTTAATATGTGACGAGCATGTGGTAATGTTGCACATGAGAAGGTTATGATTATGAGACCTTGATGAGATGCGAATGAACGAATTATGATTATAGGACTTATTTGTACATTATGCTAATGATATGATTGCATTATGTTTAAGATACATGATGACCTTGTGGTGAATTATGTTTGAATGAATGACGAACATGAGGTATGATGCAAATTATGGTTCATGAGCTACGACATGGGAAGGTAAATGTGTGATAAGAGTTTTGAGTGGAAAGTATGTAGATATGCCCATAAGATACTTGTGATATATACTATGTTGTGATTACAATATGGATTTAAGTAAAGAAATGGCATGGAATGCTTATTATTTTCATACAGGCTTACTAAGTTTTAAAGCTTACTCCCTCATTTCCATTTCTTTTAGTGTTGTCAGGTTGGCTCAGGGTTGGAGATCATCGGAGGCAGCATCACACTATCAAGCTATCACCTTTGGGGTATTGATAAACCTTAAATGTTTTCGAGTGAGTGGCATGTATAGGGACTTAGTTATTATGATATGTGTCTTTATGATTTAGCCAAATGTATTGGCTTATATCGATTTATTGTATATGGCCTTGAGATGAGGCTCATACTGATTATGGTTTGTAAGCCTATCTATGCATGCTATGTTCTAATGCTTTGTGATGTGATGAAGTAGTCATGCTTATTTGCTATGAATGGTTAGTGTTATGACATATGTGCATGATGAATGCTTTATGACCAATCAAAATGGTCATAGCCAAGAAGTAATTGTGTGATATGGTAATAAGATGATGATGATTGAACATAAGTGCTTGATGATTAAGTTTTGATTAATTGATAAGTTTAAAATCATGAATCAATGGTAAAAGTGGTAACACAATGGCAAGGCCAATGAATATGAATTGTTGTGCCTAGACTTGGTATCACATGAGCATGTGGTACATATGAATGATGACATGCTAATACTAAGAATGTATCTTAAGAAAGGATGCTTAATCATTAAATCGATGTTATGATATGTGTCTTTGATGTGTATAAATGTGTAAGGGATTAAGAATAACAAAAGGCTTGGAAAATAGCCTAAGTACTGGTCACATAGGTAGAGACACGACTCTCTGTCTTAGTCGCATGGAGGAGACAGCCTAGAGACATGGGTATGTGTCCAGGTCATGGGAAGTCTGTAGCATTTTTTCGAGAATTTGATTCGTCACATGGCTTAGCACACGGGCGTGTGGCTTGGCCATGTGGTTCATTTTGTTCTGCTGATGTCATAAACAGAGAGTTACAAGGCTTGACGACATGGGCGTGTCAAGGGCACACGGGCGTGTCCCAATGTTCACACGGGCGTTTGACCCTGTTTCATGGAAAAATTTTCTAAGTTTTTTTCCAAAACTTTCCAAAGTTCTCAATTTAGTCCCAAAACCGCTTTTAATGCATGTTTTGGGCTTCGTAGACCCAAATAAGGAATGAAACGCATGTGTTTGAATAGTTTTGAATATGAATGAAATTTTGTGGTTCGGTTTTGCATGTTTGTGTACGTTTAAGTCTAGTAATGCCTCGTACCATGTTCTGGCGTCGGACACTGGTAAGGTGTGTTACAGTAGCTGAATTGAAAGCAAGATCATTGTTTTAACAGCATATTTGTGAAGCTCGAAAAGTTGATAATGAAATGCTAGCAAAAAGAACTCAATGAAATTTGAACCCTGATTTAGAATTTCAAGTTGATGTTTGTAACACCCCTTACCCATGTCCAACGTCGGGACGGGATACGAGGCATTGCCAGACTTGAACATACACTACTATGTAAAACCTGGCCATAAAATTTCGTTTAGACTTAAAACTTATTCAAGAACATGCATATCGTCCCTTATATGGGCCTACTAGGCCCAAAATAGACATCGAGGGCGGTTCGGGACTAAACCTTGAACTTTAGAATAATTTTCATAAAATAAGGTCACACGTTAGTATGGACACAAGGACACGCTCATGTGCCCTTGACATACCCGTGTCCCCAGGGCGTGTAACTCTCTGTTTATGACGTCAGCATCAACTACGGGTCACACAACCAAGTCACACGCCCATGTGCTAGGCCGTGTGGCGAATTTAATTTTCGCATTTAAGGTGCAGACTTCACATGGCCAGGGCACACACCCATGTCCTAAGGCCGTGTCATCCACACGGCTAAGACACACGGTCGTGTCTCTGCCCGTGTGTCTACTATCGTGCATACTGACTTGAAAAGTTAGGGTGCAGGGGACACACGGCCAGACCACACGCCTATAGGGCTGATCGTGTGTCACACATGGTCCAGACACATGCCCATGTGTCTACCCATGTGGACAAATTTTAAGGCTAATTTCCAAGCCCTCTTGTCACCCACAACAACACAAACACACTCACATGCTAATGGTGATAAATTAGGCAATGTTTGGGTTACTGAGACCTCCAAAACTTTACGTCATGCATGACATTCACATATCAAAGTATACATGTTTAGAACTCCCCACTTGACAAGTTTAATCATTTCATTTCTTTACCTTTGTTCATATTATGACTATGCTAATTGGTATCATTTATCCATCAAGCATGAATTCCACCTTTTATCATTCATTGTTAGCAACCAATTTAGCACACACCACGCAAATAATAATACATCCCATGCATATATCAATATTTAGGGATTTGAGCCCAATAATCAAAATAAGCCATGTTTCATGGCCATATACAAAATGGAATAATATACCAAAAGGAGTCATCACTTTGGCTATCAAATGTGACATATATAACAAAATGCTAAGTCCCATATACATGTCATACTTAAAACCATCAACCAAATATACCCCCAAAAGATTTGCTGATAGTGTGACTCAAACTCCGACTTCCACAATCCCCGAGCTATCTTGGCGATGCTAAAAGAAAAGGGAGAAGAAAGGAGGGTAAGCACAAAGCTTAGTAAGTTGCATCTAAATAATAAACAACATAAGTCAAGATATTCATGGATTAAACATTTTATCAATTATCAACACAATATCATATTACACACATGAACATAGTCAGAATTGACATTAAATGTCATTAAACATCATGCTTATCTTACTCCTTTCTACTCATTCCAAATATCCCATCAAGAATCGAGTTCGATACTCATAGGATTCACGTACATACCTATACCATACATTCTTACTCATATCACTCCACTTCTTAACCCGAAATCTTGAATGGCTCGTTGAACCACCTTGAATACCAAAGGATGCTCGGGATTATCATACAACAAATAAAGTACCAATACCATGTCCCAGACATGGTCTTACATGGATCCACATATCATCGTCGATGCCATGTCCCAGACATGGTCTTACACAGGCACATATACCAATGCCGATGCCATGTCCCAGACATGGTCTTACACTGGCACATATATCATTGCCGATGCCATGTCCCAGACATGGTCTTACACTGGCACAAATATCATGGCTGATGCCATGTCCCAGACATGGTCTTAAACTGGCACAAACATCATCGCCGATGCCATGTCCCAGACATGGTCTTACATAGGCACATATATCATCGCCGATGCCATGTCTCAGACATGGTCTTACACAGGCACACATATTGGATGTCGATGCCATGTCCCAGACATGGTCTTATATGGAATCTCATTTAGCACGGTGTCACGACATCCAAGTCTTAAGTATTCCTTTGGGTCACCCGAAACTTTCGAGATATGAGGCTATCACTAAACTTCCATTAGATCATCACAAGTCAATTTCATTAGAGTATACATACATGTGTCATGTAATGTCAAATATTAAATACGTAATATTGGAATTATTGAATTACTTACACACAACTTACCTCGGTACAAAATATGACTATTTGCAATTAAATCCACAACCTTGTCTTTTCCTCGGTCAGGGTCTATTCCTCGTCCCTCTTGAACTATAATAGCACATTTAGTTCATTTAATACACACATTATTCGATTCAGTTCAAGAATCACCATACGGCAAAAGTACAATTTTGCCCCTAAAATTTCACATAATTACGAAATTACCCCTAGGCTCGTAAAATGAAAAGTATCCCATTTTCTCATTACCCAAGCATAGCTGAATCATTTATTCTCTTATACCATCCCAAAATTTTCATTTATTCACACATTTACATAGTTTTTACAACTTTACAATTAGGTCATTTTTATCAATTTCACTAAAAACCATCTACTAAAAGTTGTTTTCCACACATCAAACCTTCATCTTCTTCCATTAGACATCAAAACACAAGTATGCCATTCATGGGTATATTTTTGGACATGAACCCTAGCTCAAATTAAGGGTATAAATAGCTAAATCGAGCTACGAGGATTTTAAAAATACAAAGAATATTATAAACGGGGCTACCATGCACTTTCTTTTAGCTTAAAAAATGAAAGAAACCCTTGCTATGGCTCCTTACGAAATTCAGCCAAGGATGAAGAAGATGGACTTAATTTTTGACTATTTTTCCCTTTTAATTCTTTTAAATACCAATGGACCAAAGTACCCCTCCATTAAAACTTTAATGTATTATCCCTCCTATGTCCATTTTTGTCCATAATGATATACAATGGTTTATTTACTAAATAAGGACTTCAAATCTCAAATTTAATTCCCTAAATCAACTAGAACATATATTTTTCACTTATTACAATTTAGTCCTAATGATTCAATTGGACACCTTATCGGTAAAATTTCTCATCAATATTTTCACACAGTTATTTAATCACACAGTAGACCTTAAAATTTTATCGATATAAATATTTCTACCTCAGATTTGTGGTTTCAAAACCACCATTCTGTTTTGGCTCTAATTTGGGATGTTACAATGTTGATGATTGTTTGAGATTTAGAGGCCGAATATGTGTACTAAGGAATTCAGAGCTGATTCAGATTATTTTGAACGAAGTACATAGTAGCCGTTTATCTGTTCATTCGAGAAGCACAAAAATGTATAATGATTTGAAACAACTTTATTGGTGGTATGGTATGAAACGTGACATTTCAAAGTTTGTTTCTAAATGTTTGATTTGTCAGCAAGTTAAAGCTGAGCATCAAGTGCCATTTGGTTTATTACAGCCGATTATGATTCCAAGTGGAAATGGGATAGAGTGACTATGGATTTTGTGTCTGGATTTCCCCTATCTCCAAGTAAGAAAGATGCTATCTGGATTGTTGTTGATCAACTGACAAAATCGGCTCATTTCATTCCAGTATGAATGGATTATTCACTTGAAAAGTTAGCTGAGTTGTATATATCAAGGGTTGTGAGATTAGATGGAGTACCTATTTCTATTGTTTCAGATAGAGATCCAAGGTTTACATTGAGGTTTTAGAAGAAACTGCAAGATGCACTGGGCATAAAGCTACACTTTAGTACTGCATTTCACCCATAGATGGATGGTCAATCTGAGCGAGTTATGCAGATACTCGAGGATATGTTGAGATGTTGCATTCTTGAGTTTGAAGGTACGTGGGAAAAGTATTTACCGTTGATTGAATTTGCGTATAACACCAATTTTCAATCGAGCATTAAAATGGCACCGTACGAAACTCTATACGGTCGTAAATGTCAAACACCATTGTATTGGACTGAGCTAAGAAGAATAAGATTCACAGGGTCGATCTGATTAGAGAAATAGAAGAGAAAGTGAAGGTGATCCGCGATAGTTTGAAAGTAGCATTAGATCGACAGAAATCTTACGCAGAATTGAAATGGAAGGTTATTTTGTTTCAAATCGGAGATAAAGTATTTTTGAAAGTATCTCTATGGAAGAAAATACTCAAATTCGATAGAAAAGGAAAGTTGAGTCCGAGATTCATCGGACCGTATGAGATTTTCGAGCAAGTTGGACCAGTGGCTTATCGGCTAGCATTGTTATCTGAGTTAGAAAAGATTCATAATATGTTTCATGTATCGATGCTTTGACGATACCAATCTGATCCTTCCCATATTATTTCTCCGATAGAAGTTGAGATTCAGCCTGATATGTCTTATGATGAAGAACCGATACAGATTTTAGCTCGTGAGATCAAAAAGTAGAGAAATAAAAGAATTGCATTAGTGAAAGTATTGTGGCTGTAATATCCCGAATTAGGGCCTAATCGAAATAGTGGTTTCGTGACCACAAATTTGAGATAGAAATAATTATTTTATAATTATTTTTAGGTTTATGATATGATTGCATGATTGTGTGAAAATTTCGTGAAGAAATTCTATGCATAAAGTGCTTAATTTGAAATTAGGGACTAAATCGAATAAGTTGCAAAACTTGCATTCTAGAAGTTTCTAGTATGAAATTGTTTTGAAATATTAATTAGGAGGTCTTAAATAGCAATTTTACCAATTTCTAAGTTTATGGACAAAAATAGGACATGGATGGAATTTTGGAAAGTTTAGTAGTAAGGGCATTTTGGTCATTTAGGGGTAAAATGAATTAAAATTTAAAAAGTAAAAGCCAATTTTGCTCATCTTCAACCCCATGGCCGAATATAGCAAGGAGAAACCATGACTAGGGTTTTTCAAGCTTCCAAGCTCGATTGTAAGCCCATTCTAGCCCCGTCTTTCAAGTTCTTTACGTTTTTGGAGTCCCGGTAGCTCGATTTAGCTTATGATAGCAATAATTTAACCTAAGGTTTATATTTGGAAAAATACCCATAGGTAAAATTTGTGTATTTTGGTGTTTTATGATAGAATATGAGGTTTTAAACTATGTTAGACAACTTGTGCTACTCGGTTTTAAGTGAAAACGAGCAAAAGGGCTTAATCGGTAAAAATACCTAATAGTCATAAGTACATGTTAGAGTGAGAATTTGATGTTGCCATAGAAGGGAAAAATGATCAGCATGTCATAAAATATAAGAAAATAGGCTGAAGTTTAATTTACGAGCTTTGGGGCAAAAGTGTAAATATGCAAAAGTTTAGGGGCAAAATTGTAATTTTTCCAAAATATGATTTTGGATCAATTTGAATAATGTGAGTCCTAATTAGACTATATTTTAAATGATAGAGCAAGGAAAACTGAAATTCGGGCTAAAATGGGGAAAATACCAAGTTGTGGACGAAATGGTAAAAGTAGCCATTTTTGCATACGAGGTAAGTTCATATGTAAATGTTGGTAACATAGTTATTATTTTAAATGTTTTTATGTTATTTAAATGATATGATAATTATTATGAAATATTATACTCGTGATAAATGTTTGATAATATGTCAAATTATGTGATATACTTGGAAAATGTGAAATACTACCGAGTATCGGTATTGGTTTTCCGTAGAAGATGGTTGAGACACATGATTGGGAAAAGGTCCGTTGAACCTTAGGAATGGATTAGGATACAAGTGACATGTCCTTTGGGATATTTGGGCATCCGAACTCGTTGAGTTGAGTCAGGAGTTCACTTATGGATGCGAATGTCCGAACTCGTTGAGTTGAGTCCGAGTTCATGAGATGTAACTAGGCATCCGAGCTCGTTGAGTTGAGTCCGAGTTCACTTATGGATCTGACGCCTGAGCTCGTTGAGTTGAGTCCGAGTTCGCTTATGGGCGGGTTACATAGTAGCTTGGCTACATATGTGGCACTTATGTGCAAACTTTCCATGTATCCAAATTATATTCTGATGTGTTCAACGGGTAAAGTTCTACTCAAATGGAGGAATACTCAATATGAAAGGAACGTATTGGTAAGTGTTGTGAAATGGATACTTTGAACAGGTATGTACTTAACCCTCGGGTTGAAAAATTCGATATAACAACAATATGGTGAGATGATAAATGAAAATATGATATGAATGTCTTGGTGATGATTATGCAAATGATGTTTTATGTTTGCTTATATGGTTATGTTACTTGCTATTTGCATGTGAACTTACTAAGCATTTATGCTTACTCCCTCCTTTTCATTCCTTGTAGTGTTAACAAGCCAGCTCGGAAATCGGGAACGGTCGGAGGCACGCTCACACTATCCGTATACCATCTTGGCATAATGGCTTGTGTATTTTGAGTATGGCATGTATAGCATTATAATCATTTTGTATATATGGTCTTATGATATGGTTATTGAGTAGTATAAAAATGCTTGGTAATGATTAGCCATTGGAATGGCTAATTATGATCATATTTGGTGTTATGTATGTCAAATTGCTAGTTAATCCATGGAAACCATGAAATAGGTAAAATTTACCATAAAATAGATTCAGACAGTAGTAGTGACGTGAATTTTAAAAATCATTAAAAATAGTAGAGATATAGTTAGATGATGAATAAAATATGGAATTGAATAATTATGAGTCTATTTTCATATGGAAGAAACGAAACAGGTATATGAGTTATATTTTATGAGATATTTAAATTTTTGTGAAACAGGGCCAGAGCAATTTCTGGATCCCCTGTTCTGAATTTGAAAATTCACTATAAATTGTATAAAAATAATTAGAAGTCATAATTTATATGTACAGATTTCGTATTGAGTCTAGTCTTAAAAGAAACAAACTTCATAGTCATTAAAATTCTGTACAGAAAGATATCTGATTCGTAATACACAGAGGTCAGAGCAGTCGAACCCTGAAACAGGGGAGACTTTAACTAATAAACTGTACTAATTGGCCTAGCCAAAAATTATAGAAAAAAATTAGTAAATATATATATGAGTCTAGTTTTTAGGGAAAATTTACGGAATTGGATTTTGAGTTTCAAAACTCGAGATATGAATTTTTAAGCGACTGTGACGCAGTTAGCCAGCTTGTCTAGAATTTCTAAAATTAAATTGTTTGATTTTGTTTAAGCAATGAATTAAGTGCATTAATACCTCGTGTTCGACTCCGACAACGGTCTCGGAGTGCGGGCGTTACATTTGGTGGTATCAGAGCAGGTTTAGTCGGTTCTCGGACTAACCTATGCGTGTAAAAGTTTAGCTATACATGCCAGCGATGCGTGATAGTGTGATGTCTTCCGACGCGTATGAGTATCGTCTTATTTAGACAGTGGTACTCTCCAACCGAGCTGCGCCGACCATGTTCAATGTTATGTGAAGGTATTTGAGTAAAATTATGATTATAATAAGTATCGGTTCAGAGAAAAGTATGAATAAAGGTTTATGATACATATGTGATAAATATTCATATTTGCTTAATGCTCATATGATGTAGTGTATATGGCTTACTTGATAAGATGAACGGAATAAATAGAAAGTAGTAGAGGTATGAATAAAAGTCATAATATTATGATACGAATGAAAATGTCCTTGTTTTGATTTGGACGTCGAATGTTGATGAATGCTAATGATATATAATTTTTATGAGATAAAGGATTATAATGAAATGAACTTATCTGTGTTAAATTGTTGGACTGAATTATATGATTGTAATGATATGTACATGATGATGCACGAAATGAAAGTTATGATTGTGGTGCAAATATCTATGTTTATTTGGCCTTATATGATGTCATGAGCATGACTTAATTTAATTAAATGAATGGATAAGTAAAGCTATCTAGAAAACATAGAATGTATGCATAAGTATATTGTCTAAATGGGACAATAGGAAAATTGGTGTAAGCCAACATGAATGAATGACATGATTTTGATGACGTTGCTATGATGATGGAAGTTGTGTCATATGTGTATGTATAAGAAAGTCGAGTCAGAGGTCCTACAACCCCTCCCCCTTACCGAAATGGTACTTATAATGGAATTTCATGAGATCTGTATTGAATAAGTTTCCGGTTGAGAACCCAAAGAGTTCAGTGATAGAATAATTATAAGTATGATCAGAGATTGAAAATGAGCTGATAAGTAAAGTCAAAGCCAGTAAAGTATCGGATTGACGTAAAGATTATTGGAATTATGCACTGTTCCAGTTAGAAAAGAAATTCTCCTTGGTAAACCGAATTACTCAGGTGTAAGGTCGAGAAAAGTGTAAATCGAAATTTATTCAGAACTGGCCTTCTTTAGTGAATGGTTTAATATGAAATTTGTGATGGCAAAACTAGTTGGGGAAATGATATTTGAAATGTGAACTATCTGAGTGTGATAGTTATGATTTGGAATGATTTAGTGATCTCTTTTGAGATGTTCTATGTGTTTACCCGTTCTCAGAAATATTTCTATGGCTATTGATCTTCTGAAGAAATTCTTGTTATATGGGAATGTCTTTTAATCCTGGTGTTGGATGAAAGCATTGGTAGCCTGACTGGTTTATAATTTATATTGCTCTATTTCATCGGGTATTCTATTTCATTTAAATCGATAAGAATTGATGAGAGAATACATATGATATTATGATTCTGTTTCTTCTACTTGATGCTTCATCTGATATATATGTATGGGAAGATATATTGTTCTTATTATATTTGATTCTAGTGGGATTAAATGATGTTTTCTTTTGGACTTTCTTTCTTTGAAGAATTATCGGGGTATTCCGTATTTTCTCTATGAGTTTGGTTTCGATTCTCGGCTTGGTTTTCGATTCTCCGCATAGTATCGTATCTTGGGTTTCTTTATTCGGATTTCTTTATTCTGGATTTCTCTATTTTGGATTTCTTTATTCGGTTTTCTTGTTATCTTTGTTCCATAATTTGTCAATTATGACTCGTGTTCGAAGTGCGTTCTTCACTCGTGATAATCATGTCAAATATGACTATACTTCTAATTTGATCTTGATAATGTGGTGATTTTAGTATTGGGGTTTTTTTTCTAATTTCGTGTAAGGATTTGACATCGATAAAGGCATAAGTGATAAAAGCGCGAGTTTGATCGGTATGGTGAATTATCTATTTGAAAGATTTCATGTGACAATTATTTCAGGATTATTTTTCCCAAGTCTGATAATAGAATTTCATTTTGTACGGATAAAAGAGTAAATAGTCTGAACGAGAAGTGTATATTTATTAGAAAAAGTTTGATATTAGTTAAAGTCACTACGAATGATAAGGTTTTCATTTTGTGAAAGCTGAAAAGTTTATTACATGTTGACAAAGTTCGGATAGATGAGAATATTGGTAACCGAAGCATCTGAACTAGACTAGTCTACATTGAGTAAAGACTTCCTAACTTTCAGTAATGTACTGTTGTATGAATTGTGATGTGTTTCAAGATGGTGAGGTAATGTGATAGTTTAGAGCATTTGATGTTACATAAAATCGGAGTTGTTAAAGGGGTTAAAGCCGAGCATTGGGATCTATCAAAATTATCCTTGTCAGTGTTGATATTGGGATGGAAATGAGAAGGATTATTCTTGAGGCCATATCAGAATTATTTCCATGGTAGAAAGAGGAAAATGTGATGTATCCTATTGTTAAATGTTTGGCGAGATCTATAAATCATATCTGTATTTAATGAATTCCTACTCATCAGATTCATGGAAATTCAGGTCTCTTTGATTGTTGGATTTCTTGGAATTCCGGTATCCATTAATCAAGTTAAGATCCGGGTTTTATGTCATGATATCATGGGAAACTGAGAAGGGCTGAAAATTTAAGAATAGTTGAGAGTTGAGACTGTAAGCTTTCAGATCATATGAGAAATTAAAGAGATGTATTGGAGGTACAGTCTAAGTGAAATTTCTTCGGCACCGAATATGAGATTAAAAGTGAAGACCACTTTTCTGGAAAGATTTTCGGGGACGAAAATCCCTAAAGGGGGGGAGAGTTGTAATATCCCGAATTAGGGCCTAATCAGAATAGTGGTTTCGTGACCACAAATCTGAGATAGAAATAATTATTTTATAATTATTTTTAGGTTTATGATATGATTGCATGATTGTGTGAAAATTTCGTGACGAAATTCTATGCATAAAGTGCTTAATTTGAAATTAGGGACTAAATCGAATAAGTTGCAAAACTTGCATTCTAGAAGTTTCTAGTATGAAATTGTTTTGAAATATTAATTAGGAGGTCTTAAATAGAAATTTTACCAATTTCTAAGTTTATGGACAAAAATTGGACATGGATGGAATTTTGGAAAGTTTAGTAGTAAGGGCATTTTGGTCATTTAGGGGTAAAATGAATTAAAATACAAAATTAAAAGCCAATTTTGCTCATCTTCAACCCCATGGCCGAATATAGAAAGGAGAAACCATGGCTAGGGTTTTTCAAGCTTCCAAGCTCATTGTAAGCCCATTCTAGCCCCGTCTTTCAAGTTCTTTACGTTTTTGGAGTCCCGGTAGCTCGATTTAGCTTATGATAGCAATAATTTAACCTAGGGTTTATATTTGGAAAAATACCCATAGGTAAAATTTGTGTATTTTGGTGTTTTATGATAGAATATGAGGTTTTAAATTATGTTAGACAACTTGTGCTACTCGGTTTTAAGTGAAAACTAGCAAAAGGGCTTAATCGGTAAAAATACCTAATAGTCATAAGTACATGTTAGAGTGAGAATTTGATGTTGCCATAGAAGGGAAAAATGATCAGTATGTCATAAAATATAAGAAAATAGGCTGAAGTTTAATTTACGAGCTTTGGGGCAAAAGTGTAAATATGCAAAAGTTTAGGGGCAAAATTGTAATTTTTCCAAAATATGATTTTGGGTCAATTTGAATAATGTGAGTCCTAATTAGACTATATTTTAAATGATAGAGCAAGGAAAACTGAAATTCGGGCTAAAATGGGGAAAATACCAAGTTGTGGACGAAATGGTAAAAGTAGCCATTTTTGCATACGAGGTAAGTTCAAATGTAAATGTTGGTAACATAGTTATTATTTTAAATGTTTTTATGTTATTTAAATGATATGATAATTATTATGAAATATTATACTCGTGATAATTGTTTGATAATATGTCAAATTATGTGATATACTTGGAAAATGTGAAATACTACCGAGTATCGGTATCGGTATTCCGTAGAAAATGGTTGGGACACATGATTGGGAAAAAGGTCCCGTTGAACCTTAGGAATGGATTAGGATACAAGTGACATGTCACTGGGATATTTGGGCATCCGAACTCGTTGAGTTGAGTCCGAGTTCACTTATGGATGCGAATGTCTGAACTCGTTGAGTTGAGTCCGAGTTCGTGAGATGTAACTAGGCATCCGAGCTCGTTAAGTTGAGTCCGAGTTCACTTATGGATGCGAACGCCCGATCTCGTTGAGTTGAGTCCGAGTTCGCTTATGGGCTGGTTACATAGTAGCTTGGCTACATATGTGGCACTTATGTGCAAACTTTCCATGTATCCAAATTATATTCTGATGTGTTCAACGGGTAAAGTTCTACTCAAATGGAGGAATACTCAAGATGAAAGGAACGTATTGGTAAGTGTTATGAAATGGATACTTTGAACAGGTATGTACTTAACCCTCGGGTTGAAAAATTTGATATAACAACAATATGGTGAGATGATAAATGAAAATATGATATGAATGTCTGGGTGATGATTATGCAAATGATGTTTTATGTTTGCTTATATGGTTATGTTATTGCTATTTGCATGTGAACTTACTAAGCATTTATGCTTACTCCCTCCTTTTCATTCCTTGTAGTGTTAACAAGCCAGCTCGGAAATCGGGAGCGGTCTGAGGAGGCACGCTCACACTATCCAAGTATACCATCTTGGCATAATGGCTTGTGTATTTTGAGTATGGCATGTATAGCATTATAATCATTTTGTATATATGGTCTTATGATATGGTTATTGAGTAGTATAAAAATGCTTGGTAATGATTAGCCATTGGAATGGCTAATTATGATCATATTTGGTGTTATGTATGTCAAATTGCTAGTTAATCCATGGAAACCATGAAATAGGTAAAATTTACCATAAAATAGATTCGGACAATGATGAGTGACGTAAATTTGAAAAATCATTAAAAATAGTAGAGATATAGTTAGATGATGAATAAAATATGGAATTGAAGAATTATGAGTCTATTTTCATATGGAAGAAACGAAACAGGTATATGAGTTATATTTTATGAGATGTTTAAATTTTTGTGAAACAGGGCCAGAGCAATTTCTGGATCCCCTGTTCTGACTTTGAAAATTCACTATAAATTGTATAAAAATAATTAGAAGTCATAATTTATATTTACAGATTTCGTATTGAGTCTAGTTTTAAAAGAAAAAAACTTCATAGTCATTGAAATTCTGTACATGGAGATATATGATTCGTAATACACAGAGGTCAGAGCAGTCGAGATATGAATTTTTAAGCGATCGTGATGCGATTAGCTTACTTATGCGGAATTTCTAAAATTAAATTGTTTGAGCTGTTTAAGCAATGAATTAAGTCTGTTAACACCTCGTGTTCGACTTCGGCAACAGTCTCGGGTATGGGGCGTTACAGTGGCATTGACACGGGGTTGAAGAAGCTACGTGAGAACCCAAAGATGCTATGAGAAAGCAATATCCAAACCTATTCACTAGTAAGATTTTCGGGGACGAAAATCCCTAAGGGGGAGAGCTGTAACAGCCCAGTTTTAGCTAAATCAGAATTGTGGTTTTTGAACCAAAAATTTGAGGTCATAAAATTATTTGAATATTATTTTTTGATGTTTATAGCATCTGAATATGTATGTGTGAAAATTTCGTGGAATAATTTTAACGTTTGAGTGCTTAAATTGACGAAAGGACTAAATCGTGTAAAATGCAAAAGTTGCATTCTATTTGTTAAAGGTGTTTATTTGCTATGGACTATTAAATGAAAGGTCCTTATGTTGTCAATAGACCATTGATAGTGGGAATGGACATAAATGGTCTTATATTTGATAATAAAATAGTTTAATAATCAAGGGTAAAATGGTAATCTATGTATTAATGAATATTAAACAAAATCAAAGTGATTTTGTGTTCATCCTTTACATTTCTTCACCAAAAATAGAAAAGAAAATAGGGCTTGGAACCTTTAACATTTTCTCTAGCTTATTCATCTTGATTAAGGTACAGTTTTAGATCGATTTTTGATGATTTCCATGTTTTTGTGATCATTGCTTCGAGTACTAGCTAGCCCATGCCTCAATTTTTGAAAGTGTTGATGATTTTGAAAGTTGCCATCGATAAATTCATGTGCTCTTGAATGTTTGATGATGGAAAATGAGTAATCGTTGATAGAGTATCATGTTTTGTAAAGTGATTTTTAGTGAAATTTCATAAAAAAGGACTAATTTGTAAAAAGTGTAAATTGAGGGGTTAAATTATGAAATAAATGTGAAATATGGGCTGTTAGGGACCTATAGATAGTTCGGTCAAGCATGGGTCTTAGTTAATTTTGAGTAATTTGTGTTTTTATGAAATAGTAACTTAGTGTGCATTTTGAGATAACTTCGGCTATAGAAAGTACTTAGTGTGCGAGTTGGAATAGTTTCGGCTATGTGAGGCACTAAGTGTGCAATACCGAGATAGCTTCGGTCAAATGTGATGGCACTAAGTGTGCGATATTGTTATGGCTTCGGCCAATTATTATTGCACTAAGTATACGAGTTCATTGAATATCGAAAGATTGCTGGGTGGTTTAACGTATTGAATAAAGAGGTGAGAATGAAATAAATAAATACATAAAAGTACAAGTACGTACTATACGAAACCTATGTGGTAGTTGATACTATGTGTATGAAGTGAGGGATTTGTATATACACAATAATGATCATGGACTAGAATTGAATGATGATATTAGACTTACTAAGTGTTTATTAATTGATGATTTGTATTTTATGAACTGTTTAGTATATTTAGTACGAACTTACTAAGCTATGGAGCTTACTGTGTTTTATTTATCTTTGTTTTATAGAGAATCAAAGCTAGCACGGACATCGAGGATCATCGAGAACCATCATCACACTATCGACTACTTGTTGGTATTTTTGGATGCTTGTAAATATGGTATATGGCATGTATAGGCTAGTGAGCTGATGATATGTTTTGAATTATAATTTAAGCCATGAGATTTGGCTTACTTTTGGTTGAAAATGTTGGTATGTATTTGGTCATTTAAGTTGGCCTAAGTGATGTGCATAATGCTTTATGTAAATTGGCTTGATTTGGTATAATGGCCTTAGTGTTGATAAAGTTTAATGATGTTTTTTGTGATATGAAATAGACGATAATATGATGAATTAATATATATGGAACTTATGCAAGTTGTGATGATTTTGGCATAATGATTTTGTATGTTTTGAATGTGGAATTGAGTAGTTAAAATGGTTGATGATAGATGGTATGATATGAGTGTGAATTGATATGTTTTGGCTAACTATAAGTGTATGGAAATGTTTCCAAATTGGTCGTTATGTGTGCATGAGTGTAGGATGGTAAATTGGCTTTGAAAATGGCCTATTTTTGTCCACACAGGCAGAGACACGGGCGTGTGTCTCAGCCGTGTGCGACATACGACTATGTTACACGGCCGTGTGTCCCCTAAGGTACCCTTTCGAATTAAGGCAGTATACCCTACAGTTTTGACATGGCCTAGACACACGGGTGTGTCTACTGGCCGTGTGAGACACACAAGTTGGCACGTGGGCGTGTGGCCGGCCGTATGACCCAAGTCAGTAACCTCTCTTTTTTTCCCATGGCCATGGCACACGGCATGTCTTCAGCTGTGTGGTACAAGTCAGTATGTATGCCTTGTTTTCACACGGCTTACACCACAGGCGTGTCTAGTGGTCGTGTGAAGCACACGGCCTGTTCACACGGGCGTGTGACCCTTAAATGTTGAAAAATTTTCTAAGTTTTCCTAAGTTTGCAAATGTTATCAGTTTAGTCCCGAACCACTTTTAAGCATGTTTTAAGGTCTCGTAAAACCTTATAAGGGACATTGTGAATGGATTTTTATTATGAATGTATAAATGTATGTGAATGAGATGTATTGTCTGGTAATGCCGCTTAACCCTATTTCAGTGTCGGATACGGGTTAGGGGTGTTACAACATGACCCAAAAAATCAACCTCCCATAACCAAAATTCACATTTACTAAATTTCACATAGAGTTGTTTTTCACGTAAAGTTTGCAATACAATTCTCAAGTACTCGACATAATCAGACTTGTTTAATGAATATATCAGAATATCATCAACGAATACCACACCAAACCAATCTAAATATGGCTAAAATACTTTATTCATTAAGTGCATAAATGTAGTAGGAGCATTGGTCAAACCAAACGACATTACTAAAAACTCATAATGATTATATTGAGTTCTAAATGCAGTCTTTGGTACATCATGATCTTTACCTCGAAATTGATAATATCCAAATCACAAATTAATCTTTGAAAATACTGTAGCTCCCTTCAACTGATCGAACAAATCATCATTGCGAGGTAATGAATATTTATTCTTGATGGTAACTCGATTCAGCTGTCGATAATCTATGCATAATCTCATCGACCCATCTTTCTTTTTTACAAACAAAACTAGAGTACCCCAAGTTAACATATTCAATTGAATAAATCCACGGTCTAACAATTCCTGCAACTGTGCTTTCAATTATTTCAACTAGGTAGGAGCCATTCTGTACAGAGTTATTGAAATTGGAGTTGTTCTCAACACAAGTTCAATTACAAATTCAACATCTCGAGTCGATGGTAACCCTAGTAGTTCTTCGGGGAGAACATCATCATACTCTTTAACTATCAGTACTTGATTGATTTTTTATTCCACCACTCTCAAATCAAGGATATAAGCCAAATAAGCCTCGCGCCCTTTTCTATCAACTTATAACTGCAAATGTTGAAATCACAGTTGTCGTACAATTGAACCCATCAGCCTTAACACAAATAAGTTCACCACTTGGACGTTTCAAACCAACTTGCTTTCTTCGGCAACGTACAATTGTATCATGTTTAGATAACCAATCCATTCTAAAAATAAGATCAAAATCATCAAATGGTAGTAGCATTAAACTAGTAGGAAAGTTGTAACCCCAAACTTTCAGTCGACATGACTTACAAATCTGATTAACTAAAACACACTAACCAAGTGTTTTTGTTACCATAACTTTGTAATTAGTTGACATAATAGGTAAATTCCTTTTTTCTACTAATGTAGTGCATATATAAAAGTGTTTTGACCCAGGGTCAATCAATGCATATACATCAATATCAAAAAGAGAGAAAGTATTAGCAATAACATCTGAAGCAGAAGCTTCTTCTCGAGCTCTAATTGTATAAGCCCTAGCTGGTGCTTTAGCTTCAGATCATTGATTTCTATCACCAATTTTCCCTTAACTAGCTATAGTATTTCTACCATTTCCAAGTCGTCTACCTCTCTGTGGCGTAGCTTCAGGCTTGGTAGTCTGGTTTCCCGAGTCACCATGCTGTTTTGGGCAATCTATGAGAAAATGATTAGGAGACCCATATCGGAAACAAGTTCCCAGCTTAGATCGACATTTTCCAAAATGTATTTTACCACATTCTTTACAAATAGTCTTTTCAAGATTTCTCACACTACCAACACTAGAAGTCGATGAATTAACAGACCTCAAGTTACTCTGTTTAGGTCTATCATTACTAGTGAACTCTGAAGAAGTAGTCGATTGATTTGCATTATTTTTGAACTTCTTAAATAGAAAAGTTTAAGTTGATTTGGATGATCTTCTTTTATTGAAATCTTCAGATCTCAAATCAGGTTGCCTTTTACTTTTGCAGATTTCTTCAACTTTCTAAGCACATTTTGAAAGTTTCACAAATTCGCTTAATTTCAACACTGCAACTGGCATTCGAATTCCATCATTCAAGCCATCTTCGAATCTAATGCACATCTATTCTTCATTTGATAAGATATTACGAGCATACTTACTTAACTGTGCGAACTCCCATTCATACAAGACTACTGATTGATTCCCTATTTTAACTCAAAAAACTCTTTCTTTTTTTGTTGAGAAAAAAACGGCTAACATATTTTTTCCTAAATTCTGCCTGAAAGAAATCCCAGTTAATATGGTCACTAGATGTCATTGTGATTAAAGTATCCCAACAATAGTATGCTTCATCTTTTAACAACGAAACTGCATATCTAAGACAATCTTCAGGTGTACACATCAATTTCGCAAAAACTCTCTTCGTATTCACTAACTAGTATTTCACTTTTGCAGGATCATCATCAACCTTACCTTTAAATTCTTTAGCTCCACATTTATGAATTTTATCCACTGAAGGGAGAGTAACTATCATAAGCACAGGATTTTAAGGACATGGATGTACCAGAGAAGGCACAGTAAGGGGTGGAGGTTGTGGAGTCACAGGCTTCACTCATTTAAACTCATTGAACAATTGGTTCATCATACCAAAAAAATACACAATTCATTTCATCACCAAAAGATTGCGGGACTAACGCACTTTGACTTGGTTCCGGGTAGGAAGCTTGAACATTACTCTCAGCTGCATTAACTATGGCATGATTTGATTCGACTGACATCTTTTATCTATAAGAAAATGCAATGTTAAAGCAAATCAAAACCATCACACTATCATAGGGTATATGTGTAATGTGTATCTAGACTCTTTAAACGCTATGTTAGTCCTAGAATCGACTAAACTGTAACTCTGATACCACTAAATGTAATACTCGTATCCCGTCTTCGTTGCCAAATTAGAGTTACAGAGTGTTATCGAGCAAAACAAAACATTTAACTACTCAACAGACATAATTTTACAAATAAATGCTAGCAATTTTCAAATAATTTAATTCATAGCATACATATACATATAAGCCTTAAATCAAGCATACATTGCCGTAAAAATAGTTTGAGAATAATTTGGGATCAAATTGGAACAAATTAAAAAGTTTCAAAAAAACTTGAAAACTTGGAGAACAAGGGTCACACGACCGTGTGGTCGGGTCATGTGAACATTCGCTGTCAGGACATCGGTTGTGTCCCAACCCGTGTGTCCGTCCATGTGAGTATCCAAAATAAGGCCACATGGATGTATTGCAGGCTATGTTTCAGACCGTGTGTATATTCAAACTTGGGTCACATGGTCATGTAGCAGGCCGTGTGCTAGACCATGCAACTATTTTGAAACACATGGTCGTGTCTTAGACCGTGTTAGACACTGACTTGGGCCACATGGTCATGTCCCAGGCTGTATGGATCCTGCACCTAATTTTAAAACGACACACGGTTGTGTGACAGCCTGTGTCCAGCATATGTCAAACCATTTCCATAGAAATATACTCAAAATGTACCATCAAGACACCCCATTTCCACAAGCCTTAACATTATCAAACCATATAGAAAAATGCTCAAAATGTACCATTTCAAACAACCTATAAAACCTAACCAATATGTCATTCAAAGGCACCACAAATCATACACCAATTCAACTCAATTACAAGGTTGCAAACATTGAATAAACCTGTAACACCTCTAACCTATCTCCATCGCCGGATCAGAGTTTCAGAGTATTATTGTACATTCGAAAACATTTGACTATTATATCATTCAATAATTCAATCATATCATAAACCATTCATATACATGCACATTGTCCCTAAATCAAGCTCTCAAGGCCTTAAGAATAGCTTAGAAGCAATTCGAGACAAATTTGAAACAATTTAGGAAGTTTAGAAAAAGTTGCAAAAATTGGGAAACAAGGTCATGTACCTCACACGGCTGAGACACACACCGTGCCTCAGGCCATGTAACCTTTGAACTAGGGACACACAGCAGTGTCCTCACCCATGTAACTCTCTTTGTAGGGTCACACGGTCGTGTCGCACACCCGTGTGTCAGGCCATGTACCTCTAAAAGTTTCCCCACACACCCATGTGCCTGACCATGTGCTAGGCCGTGTAACTCATTGACTTGCATACAAAGGAACTCTCAAATGACAAACGGCCATGTCACCAAGCTGTGTGTCTCACACGGCTGAGTCACACACCCGTGTCTCAAGCTATGTGGACCCAAATGAATCTAAAATCAAGCCATTTCCAACATCAATACATGCATAAGCATTTGGACCATTTTTGCACACTTTTGAGGCACCTAAACATCATTAAACATACATAAATATGTCATTTCAAAGAATTTAGTTCACCTAACCAATATGTCATTCAAAGGCACCTCAATTTGTATACAAACATTAAAACTTAAACTAAAGCCATTTAACCATTTCACATTTACCCAACCTAATGCATTTTAACCATCACATGCCAACATAAATGACTATTTCTCTGGCATCACAATATCCCAATGGTTCACATACACT
Organism: Gossypium longicalyx; assembly: GCA_025698465.1. NCBI lineage: Eukaryota > Viridiplantae > Streptophyta > Magnoliopsida > Malvales > Malvaceae > Gossypium > Gossypium longicalyx. Next base: position 63,310,024 of record CM046997.1, read on the forward strand.
ATTACTTAAAAGTACCAAAATGACATAGTTTAACATGCACTTCCAAGTCCATCAACCAAACATAGTTTTCCAAAAACATATGAAATTACCAAATACACAACTTCCTATACATATTAATAAGGTTATTTCCATCCATAATAACCTAGTTCAAATATGAACTAAAACATATCACCAATAACCATTTTCATACCATCATCAACATGCCAAGAGAACCATATCATCAAGCACTTTAAAGTAACCAAAATCACATAATTTGGTAAGCCATCAAGGTGTACCAAACTAACATAGCTTTCCAAAGCTTAGACATACTAAAACACCATTAACACATGTATCATAATACCATTACAAATCACCCTATACATGTCATTATAAACCTTAGTTAAATTACTCAAAAACTACTGAATTGTCCACTAGATAGTGTGATTGATCTTTGACAAACTTCTAACTGATCAAGCTTTCGATTATTTGTAAAATAAAGGAAAATAACTATGTAAGCAATGATTTCTTAGTAAGCTCGTATAAACTCTAAACATAACTTACCACTTCAATATTATAATACATAGATGAAGCATGATTCAACACCAATACTTTAAACTTGGTATAAGCCTATTGAATGCCATTCAACTCATAAATGAGTAAGTTCATCAACATCATATATAATTTCATTCATAACATAATAGGATTTTATAAGACATACTAAATAATCATCAACCCTTTCATAAGATTATGAACCATTCCATTTACTTACTTACCATTTCATTCCAAATGCTTAGCATAAACCTAAACAACATCATCAATTCACGAGTTAGTGTATTTGTCCATGATATAAGTAAATTCATCCATAGCATAAGTAGATTTCTCATATATAAGTACATCATTTAACCCATCAATCCTTTTATAACATCATATCACATCCCAATTATGAACTTACCATTTCACTCCCTTTTCTTACCCATTATACCATCTAGAATTGCATCAGATACTCAGGAAAGCTCACACAAAGTATGCCTTTACATAACTGTAACCTTTCCTTTACATCATTGCTTACAAGAGCTGTGAAAGAGGCCTGTTCATACGAGTTGTGGGTTGGAATGTAAGCTACATGATGCTGCTCACACAGGCTGTGGAGAATTCACAACAAATGCAGGACCTCAGCCATTGATAAGACATTCAAGACCAACACCCAAAACATAAAATCCCTAATGACATGTCATTTGTATCCTATGAATTTCTAAGGTTCCACCGGGACTCACATATGTCAGATCATCATAGCTTTGGTACAATTATACATCAATCCATTTACATTAAAATAACATAATAAACATTCAAACTAACAACATTAATTCAATAGTCGTTCATACGAACTTACTTGGCTAAATTGTACCAATGACTAAATACAAAGGCTATTTGGTAATTTTCTCTTCTCCTCGATTTTCCACTTGTTCTTGATCTAAATTAATAATTCTATTCACTTCATTAATTCAAATAGTAAAACCAATTCATTTGATGCTTTTTTTTACATTTTTACAAAATTACCCCTAATATTTTACTTTTATACAATTTAGTCCCTAATTCCAAAACATGCAAATTAACCATTTTTATTAAATTTCATGATTAATCAAATTATTTGGAACCCTACTATAGCCCATATTTACTATTATTTCATAGGAAGTCCTTGTACTTTTACTAATTTCACATTTTAGTCCTTAAACACTAAAATCATAAAAAATTACTTAACAAAATACTTATATTTAACAAGAAAGCTTAATAATCTATCATAAAATTTCAAGAACACCTCAAATTCATCCATGGTAAAATTCTAAACATTTAACTATTTAACAAATTGACCCTCGGGTTAGCTAGATTAAGCTAATATGATAACAAAAATATAAAAATTATTAAAAACGGGATCGAAATGCTTACCATGCACCCAAAACCAATTTGGCCGAAATCTTCCCTAAGCTATCCAGTGGAGGTTTTAGTTGTATTTGAAAAAAACCAAAAAGATGATAGCATTTTAGGCTTTTTGTTTCTTTTAATTTCATTTAATTATAAAATTACAATTTTGACCTTTTAGAAATCAATCAAATTTCAAGCATTTAAATACCCAAAACCGTCCACCAAAATTTCAATTGATATAATTTCTATATTAGTCCTTCAATTCAAGATTCCATAGCCATTGGACCCCTTTAACTAAAAGAACTCAACTTTTACAACTTTTTCAATTTAGTCCTTTTTACTAAATTAACCATTTAAACGTCAAAATTTCTTAACGAAATTTTAATACAACCTTAATGACATGCCGTAAATATTTAATAAAATTTCTTAACGAAATATTTATTGGAAATAGGGTCCCGATACCTCATTTTTGAAAACCATTTGACTTTAGAGTCATACCACTTGAGTCTAATTATTCTTTCAAAAAAATAAATAAATTACCGTATCAAAATTTATTTTAATACCATATTTGACTCGTAAATATTAAATAGTAATATTTATGAATTTACTCGTAGGATTTATGGCTCCAAACCACTATTTTCGGTACCATTGAAAAATAAATTGTTACAAAACCTGATCATTATCTAGCCATTCATGTCCAAATCACCAACCTACATGAATAAGATATAACATACTCAAATCACCACTATAAAACATTACCATCATATATTTACATAACTCTTAGGATTAACTTAGTTATAGCCAACACAAGTATACTCCAAGATCAAACATAATACTAGGCATACCATACCAAAATGACTTAACAATTTAAGTATTCACAACAATACACCTATATACATGCCACCTCCCAAAATGAAAAACAAAAACTACCAAGATGGCTAGATAATGTGAGCTCCAAATCGATCCGTCCAGTCAGTCCACAAATTTGGCAACTACAAAAGAACATAAGTGAAACAAGTAATCTAAAGAAGCTTAGTAAGCTCATAGTTTAAACATCAAATTAATTTTCCTTAATCGAAACAAATATTCAAAGAGATAATTTACAATTCTTGATATCCAAATACAAGTCCACAAACCGCATTAGTTTTTGCTCACATATCTAAATATATCATGATAACCATTCTCAAATAACTTACCATTACCGCAAAACACATTTTATCAATGTAATTGTTCACACATGTAAACAAGTGGTTTATTGTAACATTTTTCACTTACTAACACTATGAATATGCATTAACATTTAAACACATAATAAATTGTAATTCAATTAACACTTAACCCGATAAACTAAGTAACTCGACATGGATACTCGGGTAACTACACCACACCAGAGGCATCATAGATGCGTAAAAGAGGCACCAAAGTGTAGGCAGAGGCACAAATGTGTAATCAGAAGCACTGAACTGCAAACAAAGGCACCCAAGTGCAAACCCGTACAAGCGCGCATACTGATCCTAATGGCATGCCAATTGTATCCTAAGGGATTACTACGTTCAACCGGCCATTATACGTAAATTCATTACCTTTATACATATTCATCATTCAAAGGCACTTCATCATTTCCATACACATACTATATATTCAATGTATTAATGTTAATAATGTGCAATCACAAGATTTGCTACCATCAACTATTCATTTTCATATGTGCTCAATTGCAATAATCGATATCATATAGGTAACAAATGAAATATCACATATATATAGAACTAGATAACATTGACATAATAACAAGAAATTTACATTTACTTATCAAAACACTATTAACTTACCTAGGATCACTTCCGATTAAAATGCATGGGCTACTCTGTAATTTTCCCCTTTCCTCGGTTATTGTCTTTTTGACTCGATTCTTGATCTATATAATAATTAAATTCAATTTTTTACATTCACATATATTTCAATTTCAACTCAATGCATGAGGCCCTTAAGTTTTTATTATTTACACATTTTCCCTAAAATTTTACATTTCTCACAATTCAGTCCCTACACCCAAAATTCCAATTTTGACAAAAATTTTACAACTTCTCATGCTAACCAAATTTTCACCCATCCATTTACAGTACACAATTATTTAACAATCTCAAGAATTCCCTATCAATTTTAATATTCAATCAATTTAGTCATTTAACCAAAAACAAACAAAATCATTTTACAAACTAATCATAATCAACAAACAATATTTCAAATCCATCATTTAACATCATAAAAAAAAGAATTCATCAGCAGCAAAATATGAAACCCTTAACAGTTTCAAAAATAAAAGTACGGGTTAACTGGACCTAGTTGTAACGATCTCAATTTTGAACCTACTAAAGAAAATCACTTACCTGCGAAGAAAATGTGATGGTCGAACCTACCACCTTCAATGGTGTTTTCCTCTTCAATTTTGGTCAAGACTCACCAAAGAAGATGATATTTACTTTTGTTTTATTTTACTAACTTATGTTTATTAAATTACCCTTAAATTCTTCACACATTTTCACCTTATTTTATGCTTTAACCATCCATGTCAATTAAAAGTTGCATAATTACATTATAGAACCTCCCACCTTTACTAGTTAATCCTTCTAACCACATAATTCAATAATAAATGAGTTTTTACATCTATTACAATGTAGTCCTTTTTACTCAATTAACTATTTTGACATTAAAATTTCTTCACCAAAATTTAATATGACTCTAATGTACCTCTATAAACATTAATTAAATAATAAAACATGATATCACATATCAGAATTGTGGTCCCAAAACCACCATTTCTGACGCCACTAAAAATGGGATATTAAAAATTTACCCCTATTAGAGCTAATTGATAAAATTCCCAAAAATGCCAAATTTTTAAAAGAAATTATGTCTAGGCATAGGAAACTCAGAAGACCGAAACAAATAAATTCAAATTCCTCATTTATTGCTAATATAACTAAGAAATACCTCCGAACTAAAGGATATGGGTAGCTTCACAATTCTTATAGAGATAGGAGACATAAACTTTAGTAAGGCCCTATGCGATTTAGGGGCAAGTATAAATTTAATGTCACTATCTATTTATAGAAAACTCAGATTAGAGGAACTTAGGAACACATCAATAACACTACAATTTGTCGATAGGTATTTGGTACACCCTAAAGGTGTATTAGAAGATGTATTAGTCAAAGTTAGGCAGTTTATATTTCATGTAGATTTTGCTGTCTTTGACTTCGAGGAAGTTTATGAGATTCCTATCTTGTTGGGAAGACTATTTTTAGCCATATCCAAGTCCACCATCAATGTTGAGAACAATGAAATGATAATGAAAATCAATGGGGAAGTGGAAGTGTTTAAATGTGGTAATCCTTCAAAGGATGAGGAACCAATAGGGTACTTAATCGAAAGTTGTAATGTATTATCTTATCGTACCACTACCAACCTTGGTCAAAGGTATGCTCATTATCTCATGTGTGTTGGAAATCAGATAGGTTCATGAGAAAGGTAAAAATGAAAGGACTCGAAATAGAAAGGTGAATATTGGACGGTTCATGATGACCGAGCTCGAGACAAAAAGTCAATGAGGAGACCTAATAGGCTATCGAATGACTCCAACTACAATACTTAGTATTTACCTACTGAACTTCATTAAGTTTCGTATAATTTGTATTTTTATTTTGAGTATTTTTTAACTTATATTTAATTTTTATTTAGGAGTAGGACATAGTAATGTAGGAGTTAAAGCATGTTGAGTACTTAGATTTATTCAATTAATGTGGGTATGTAAAAATCGAGAGTTTGATGTTCCAACACCCCTAAAAAATTTGCAAAAATAGAGTTGGTGTCATGCCATTGGGCCAGCAATTTCGTAACACCATATTTTGTCTGAAATTTTGAATTCCCAAGGAGGATGTCACAACATTGAACCTTGATGTTGCGAAACAAGCCTTTGAAGTGGAATGTCGAAACATTGAAATTGGGTGTCACAATATCGAGTCAAGTTCTGCAGTAAAATAACCAACCCAATAACGCGACCAGACGCTAAAACCCTTAAAACCCATCGATTTTAAACCCTAAAACCCAAGTATAAAGTATACTTAAACTCATTTAAGCCCTAAAACATAATATTATCCACTTAAACTCTCTAAACACTCTAAAAAAAACTCCCTCCCTCGTCCGATTTCTCTAAAATTTTGCACTCACTCTTTTGTTTCGTTTCTCCTCTACTTTCATTTATTTTGTAAGTTATCAAGGTGCTCAACAATGGTTTTTTACAATAAAAAGGATATCAACCACGAGGTTAAGGGTTCTAAACTTATTCTTGTTGATATTCCTGATTTGTTGTTAGATTTTAGGTATAATTGCTTGGTTGCAATTTTTGTTTTATCCAATTATCTAAAATATTGAACATGGCACCTAAAAGATCTAGGAAAAAAAAACACGAAGCCGACAATGGATTTTGACACTTCTCTTTTTGAGCATCAGGATGTCGAAAAATATTTTTTAGAAATTCAAGGAAAGGCATTCATACAAGAGAGGGGTTTTGACCCGTCGTCGACTCTGTGTAATGAAATTTGGGAATTAGCTAACTATCATAGGTGGTATGATCTCTGGTTAACCCCAAAAGAACTAACTGTCATTCTCGTAGATGAAGAATTTTATATTTCTTTGAAATATATAGAAAATACAATACTATAGAATGACATCCATTGTAACACCCTAAAATATGACCTAGTCGGAATAATGGTTTCGAGACCATAAATCTGTCGTTAAAATATTTAAATTATGAATATCATGAGGTTTAAATATGAGAATATACATGTGGTAAAGTTTCATGAGGAAATTTTAAGAATAAAGTATCCAATTAGAAAATAAGGACTAAATTGAATAAGATGCAAAATTTGGTTTTTAGGTGTAATTTGTATGAAATTGTTTTGGGATATGAATTAGAAGGTCTTAAAGAGAAATTTGCCCAAATTCTAAATTTTTGGACAAATATGGACATCCATGGAAATTTTTGTAAGTTTAGTGAGTAAGGGCATTTTGGTCATTTGGTTATTAAATGAATTAAAAAGGGAAAAAGAGCCAAAAATTAGCTCATCTTCTTCCCCTTGCTGCCGAAAATTTCAAGAGACCATAGCTAGGGTTTTCAACATTTTCAAGCTCAATAGTAAGTGCTCTTAAGCCCCATTTTTAATATTCTTCGTATTTTTGAAATCCCGGTAACTTTCTCTCTCCATTTCTACCCATATTTTATGTTAGGTTTTATGTTTGGAAAATTACCCATGCATGAGTTAGGTGTATTTTGATGGATTATGGAGGAGTATGATAATTTAAAGTATGGAGAACAACTATTGTTAAGTGATTTTGCATGGAAACCCTAAAAAGGACTTATTTGTAAATATTATAAAAATGAGTAGAAAGTGTGAAATGAAGGAAAATATGGGCTGCTATAAATACAAGAAGTATTCAGCTAGGCTTGGGTAACCAAGAAATCACTTGCATTTCATCATACGAGCCTAGGGACTAATTTGTGAATAAGTGAAAGTTTAAGGGTAAAATGGTAATTTAACCAAAGCATGAATTTTGGGTCGATTTGAGTAATGTATGAGGTTAATGAGTTAAATTTGCTATTATAGATCAAGAAAGATGAGAGCCAAATTTTGATAAAGGCAAGAACAAAGTGAACGAGGCTTAGGCACTATTTCGGATATTTTGTACCGAGGTAAGTACATGTACAAATAAATACCTTAAGTGATATTTTGAATGTTTAAATAACATTTAGATAAATAATATGTTATTTGGTTACTTTGTTGTTATAATATGTTTTGATGAATTATGCTTATGTTACAAATGTTGCCATGTTAGCAATTCTATATGATAATGTCGTAAGTTATGGGGCCAACATTCCGAGAACGTTCGACAAAGAAACAAAAGTTTGAAATTCCCATTTGAACTTTGGAATAAGTAGGGATACAAGTGACATGTCTCTAGGATAGCCATGCATGTATGAGCTCATTTGATGACATGATACATGCTAGGTCTGGGAGCTTGTGTAGCCCCGTTAAGAGACATGTAATTATGTGATACGTGCTAGGTCCGGAAGCTTAGGTAGCCCTGGTGAGAGGCATGGGTATATGATGCATGCTAGGTCTGGGTGCTCTTATGTAGCCTTGTTTAGAGGCATGCTATGTTATGGTTATGGCACTTCGGTGCGTTCGTATCCGAGTATCCTGTCCATTATTCCAAATGTTCAACGGGTAATGTATGCGAAGTTCGAATGTAAGTTGAGTAAAGTATATGTGTGGGCAAGGAAGCAAAGGTATGTGTTTAAACTTGTGTACTCCCATGATTATGATGATTAATGGCAATACATGTCCTTGTGTGTTATGCCTAAAATTTTAGATCATATGTTTTTTTTGATGAAAGTTATGAAATAGAAACAAAGACGTAAATGATGTTCTAAGGCCTAATTAAGATTTACTTTATTTGTATGTGTACTTACTAAGCTTTATAGCTTACCCTTCCCTTTTTCCATTCATTTTAGATTCATCAAGCTAGCTCGAAGGATCGGGAACGTCGGAGCTCGAGTCACACTATCAATTAAACTTTGGGTATAATACATTTGATTATTTTGAGTCATGGCATGTATAGGTGATTATTATTTTGTATATGTGTTATGTGGCTAGCCCAAGGTAATAGTTCCCCATTTGGTATGACTATTTTGTATATGGCCAAGTGATTTGGTCCATATAAGTAATTGAGATGCTTTCATATAGTTATTCCATCGAATGCATGCCGTATAGTGCAAGTGTTTATGGTTTGTGTTGGATAGTAGGATGATATGCATGTTGGAGTGCAAAAGAAGTCTTGGGTGACCAAGGGCTTGGAAAATAGTCTCTAAATGGTCCACATAGATAGACACACGAATAGGTGTCTAGACCGTGTGTGACACACGAGCAGCCCACACAGGCGTCTTGTTCAGCCGTGTGTCCCCTGCATCCCAAATTTTTCATGTTGCATGCTTTGTAGTAACCAGACGGGTTGGAGACACGGCCGTGTGTCTCAACCGTGCGGAGTAAAAGGACTACACACGGGCGTGTGCTTTGACCGTGTGCTCCTAAATGATTGATGACGTCATAAATAGAATGTCCAGGTTTTCAGACACGGGCGACAACGCAGGTGTGTCTAGGCCATGTGAAGGACACGGGCCAAGGACATGGGCGTGTGTCTAAGCCGTGTGAAAACCACTGCACCTTGAAATAGAAAAATAAAAATTTAGAATTCCACATGGGTTAGGGACATGGGCGTATGGTGTGCCTCCACATGGACGTGTCACGCCAAACGCAAAAATTTTCTCAAGTTTCTCATATGTTCTCGGTTCGTCCTGAACTACTCCAAATGTATGTTTTGGGCCTCGTAAGCCCATATAAGGGAATAAATGATGGGATTGGTTTGAAATGAAATTTATGGCCCATATTTTAGTAAGATGTTTGTATATTTGTCTAGTAACGCCTCGTACCCTATCCCGGTCTCGGATACAGGTAAGGGGTGTTATATCCATCAAGAAGTAACTATTAGGGGCAAACAGGTCCTCGTCACTCCCAAAGAAATATGCAAATATTATAATACTCCGTATTGTAGGGACAATTTCATAGAAAATGTTTATATGAATTTTTATAGAAATATTTATATGCACAATGTGATAAATTACTTAATAGAAGGGAGGGGCGAGTGGAAATGCTAACCCCACACTAATGGCCCACTTTTATTCAATCAAGTGGTTATGTTTCCAATTGCTAAAATGTGAATGCAAGTTCTTTGTACTCAGATTTCGTCTGCCCTTTACGTTTCTAACGTGAATTCTCTTCTAGTTATTTTGTTGGATTTTTTTTTTTTGCAAAGGAAGATATTATGTATAGGGATGTGGATTTACCAGTCCATAGTGTAGTGCATCAGTGGCTTAAAGGCAAGGATATTCTTCCCTCACGTTGTGATGGCCCTATGCCTAAAAGTGAAGGTTCCGATGACTTCCACAGAACAATTTCTAAAGCCAACAAAGAGTCTCATTGGAGACTAAATTTTTACATAATACCAAGAGCTTCAAAAGAGGAAAATCTTAGAATGGAACCAAAGAAGGAAGAAAAAGATAAATAAGCCACCATCCCTGAAAAGAAAAAGCAAAGCAACAAAAGACCATGAAAGCCAAGGGTAGAACAAGATGCCCCACTGGGAGTTCATAGTAAGATGGTTACATGAGGCGCAACTGCTCTACAAGGACTATGTGAAGGGACATGGTGTGCGGGTGTCATAGTTTCTACCATGTAAGTATGCACCCATGTTGCTCCATGGAAAATCTAAGGAAGAAGAAGAAAGAGAGGAGACGAAAGAAGACTTCCCACCCGTTTACAACTTTGAGGAGGTGTTCCAACCTGAACGACCTTCAACTAAGGGGTCAAACTCTGGAGCCCAACCTATAACGATCCAACTCACTCATCGGGTAGTAGAACTACAAAGTAGGCTATTGGGCAAGACAAAGTGAAGATAAGAATGATAGATTTATCAGAGTCTAAATCTAATGAAGATTATTAGACTTTGATTTATCGTTTTAGGGTTGAATATAATACCTTGAATGATATTTTTATTTTCTACATTATAATAGGATTTCAATTGTTATTTTTTTATTACTAATTAACCTAAAAAATATATATTGTTTCTATATAGATAACCCACATGAAGGATGCATGACTATATCGAGCAAAACATGCAAGAGGAGAACAAACCAACTACACCTTGTTGTACCATCACAAAGAAAACGAGTAGTTCTAACTCTTATCTTTAGTTAGGGCACATTAGGGACAATGTGCAATCTAAAGTGTGGAGGCATTACATAGAAATTTTTAAATTTATTTTGCTGTTTTTTTTTCATTTTTATCAGTTTTTGCTAAAAGTTTTGTTTTGTTTGCATGGTGCTTGAGCTTGCAGTAATGCAAGTCATTGGCTAGGAGCATGTTAATAGGAATAGATTGCATAAAACTTGTAAATTTGGCATGATAGTAAAATATTCTAGGTTGTTAAATTTTAGACTAGTTAGTTCACTTTATTACATTGTAAAATAGATGAAAGAAATTAAGTATACGGAATGATAAATGACTACATAGGAAAGCATGTTTGTTTGTTTTGAATTGTAGGTAGTTATAGTTTGATGACATGCATGATTAAATCCATGAATGTAAGATACCTTGGGATGACCTACGGTATTGTTTAGTGAAAATTAGAACCAAAAAGCTCACTGATTGCCTTTCTCTCGATTGACGAGAGAAAGATAAATCAACACTTGAGAATTAAAATACAATATAAAAATCACGACTTTATTGCAAGAGTGACAAGTTAGTTGAAATATTTGTAGTGTTACAATGGAACAGTAGAGTGTTCCAAAGATTGAACCTAAGAGAATCGTAGATTGGACAATTTTTAAATAACGTGTGTTTAAAATAAAAAGTCTAACCAACTAATCACAAAAAAAACTATATTTTAGCAAATCATAAAAGCAAGAGGTATTAATCTACTTGACTATCTATCTAGTAGGGACAAAATTGTAAAACATGAAAAGTTACAAAATTAAAAATTAAATAACAAACGATGGTTGTTTGACATTGATGTGGTTCAGCAATCCTTGAATTTGGGATCCAAATCTCTTAAACTCCCAAAATGGCTCCATTTTACCTCTCGATCTCTACTTTACCAAGTTAGACAAATTAATCTAGATTATATCTCGATCTCACCAGTTAACTCGAGACTAATGAATTGGTGCCCAACAAGATCTCATTTCGGTCTCACTTGTCTAAATGTTCCCTTAGGGTCGTCAATCCGTTTTTAAGTTCATTCAAATTAGTCAAATTTATTACAATTTGGTCATTCATCCAGAAAACAACTCACTATATCTCCATCAACCAACCCCCTTAGAGGTTTAGCTACTCATGCTAGAAATGAAACTAACAACCATGAAAATGAAAAGCAAAGAACCCATGAAAGCAAAGGTTAAGAGAAATATAGAAGTTGAGATTTTTTTTTTTTTGAAAGAAAACATAAAAGGTATGTAAAGAAAAGCATTCAATAAGAAGATCTAAAGTAATAAACATAAAAGGAGCAAACTTTAACAAATGCAAAGTAAAAGAAACTAAAATACATTAAACTAAATCTGAAAATGTCTTACAACCAAGGTACATGGACTAAAAGTGAAAATAAACCTAAGGTATAGGGATAACTAACAGTAAGAGCAACTAAAATACTAAGAAAAGTTGCTAGGCAATGAAAAGTCTACAGGTAAGGAAATGAAAATAAGAAACCCTAGAAGAAAAGGAAGAAAACCTAAGAGAAAACCTAAGGAAAATTAAGCCTAAACTAAGGTAATGTAGCCTTTTCTCTCTCATCCAAATTTTAGTTGATATAACAGCTATTCTGACCCAATTTATGTCCCCAAAATACCCTTGAATGGGCCTTCAATGATTGGTGCTTTGGGTAGACAAAGACTACCCCTTTTTGTCAAATTTTGTCACCTCACAATATCGGTATCATGATACCAAAGAATAGGATATCGTGATTGTAACAGCCCAATTTCGAGTCTGATCGGAACAGGTGGTTTCGAGAACCCTTAACTGAGTAAAAATATTATTTTTATTATTTTAATAATGTTTACAGTGTGGTAGTATTACTGTGTGAAAGTTTCGTAAAGAAATTTTACCGATTAAATAGTTAATTCGGTAAAAAAGGATTAAATCGCGTAAAATTAAAACTATATGTGCCATTAGTAAAAATGACTTATTTGATAATGGCTTTATAAATGGGAGTCCTTGCATGGTAATTATACCATTGCATATTTGAGTGGACGGTAGTGGACCTTGAATTTCATAATTTATTTGGTTATTAAACATGGGTATTTTGGTAAATTATGGAATAATGCTTAATAAAATAAAGCCATATGATATTTTTATTATGTTTTCATCATCTTCAACCGAATAATTAAACAAATAAAGGGTTTTGGAAGCTTTAACATCCGGCCATGGCTTTCTAAGAGATTAAGGTACGGTTTTTGATCCGTTTTTAATGATTTCTATGTTTTTGAGCTCGTTGCAGCTCGGTTTAATTGACCCGTACCTCAATTTCTGAAATTGGTTGTGTTTTTGAAATGTTCCATTGATGAGTGCATGTTTGTTTTAATATTTCTTGTTAAATTATTGATGGTTGTTTATAGATATACAAGTTTTATAAGGAGATTTTTGATGAAATTGAGTATTTGGGATTAAATTGAAAAAGATATAATTTTTGTGGTTAGAAATGTAAATAAAATGAAATTATGGGCTGTTTAAATACTATAAAAAATTCGGCTAAATACATGTATATTGGGGTTTTGTATATTTTTGCATAATTATGCATTAAGTACTAAATTGTTAAAGTATGAAAATATAAGGGCTATTTTGCAAAATGGCCAAAATACTTGTATATGTATTTAATTGATTATGTTAGGAATAATTGAGTTAAATTTGGTTAAATTTGATCAAGCCAAATGAATTCAAGATTTTGATCGAGGAAAAATCGGAAAGTAGACGAATAGTCGATGGATACACGAGGTAAGTTCGTATGGTTAAAAAAAATCGAATTATTAGCTACTGAAATTGTTTTTAATTGATGTTAATTGTTTACAAAATGAATAAATTACTAAAATTTATCGGCTCTATGAATATGTTGCAGTCACTGAATTATATGATTAAATTGATAAAAAAAAATTATATGATATAAGAAATGATGGATAATCGGCCAAATTGTAAGTATGTAATGGTAGTTATGTTAAATGGCTTTGTACTTGATTATATTAATATTACATGATGATGGAATGCCATAATATATATTCGGTCTTGTGTTTGAAAGTAATGAAGTACTTTGTGGTTGAGTAAATGTATATTGGAGTTAATTGAGCTTTAATATATGATAAATTAAATGCCTTGTATGTGGTAAGTAACTAAGGAAATATTTGTTGTTGATTAAATTAAATACTATATATACATATATGTGCCAAATTGAAATGTATATATAAAAAAAAAATTGAGGCTGCCGAATGCAAATAAAGTTGATAAATTTGAATTGATGAATAGTGAGTAATTGAATTTCGGCACAGAGGGTGCAAGTATAAAAGGTTATAGATGTAAAAATTGCACTAAGTGTGCGGGTCTAATTATAGAGCACTAAGTGTGCAAGCTTAAGTATCTAGCACTAAGTGTGCGAATTTGATATATAATGTTGAATAACTATTGGCACTAAGTGTGCGACTTTTCGAGTAATTGGGAATGATTGAAAGTATTTTTGCCTTGAATTTCTTGAGAAGTATTTATGATTTATAAATTTGAATTTGAGTAGGTGAGTATCAAACCTATAGGGTTAATATTATTGATCGTAAAGCTATGTGATTGATAATGGTAAAGAAGGTTGCATGATAGATGTACAAATTGGATGAGTAAAATGATATGATTATATATATCTATATATGATACCATGTAGTAAGTCTATAAGAAATTTAAATGTTCCTGTTTGAATAAAGCAATTAGTTTAAAATGTTAATTTTGGATATATGGCTAAATGAATTATAGCCGAATATAGTAAGGATAGAATAAGAATGTTTGAGTTGTTTGGATTAAGTTTTGATATTGAGAAATTGAATGGAAAATGTATGATAATCGAATTTTCTTATGAATGAAAGTGTAACTTCCCCTTACCTGAGACCATCGCTGGAGTCGAGTCTGAGACATTACTAAACTTATTTTAGCATTTAAACAAGTTCAAACAATTCTCATAGTAAACTGTCCATCTGTGTTACAGTCGCTAAAAAAATCATATCTCAAGTTACAAAACTCGAAATCAAATTCCGTAAATTTTCTGAAACTAGACTCATATATCTACTTACTAATTTTTTTCTAGAATTTTTGGCTAGGCCAATTAGTACAGTTTATTAGTTAAAGTCTCCCTTATTTTAGGGTTCAGCTACTCTGACCCCTGTGTATTACGAATCAGATATATCATTGTAAAGATTTTAAATGACTATGCCGTTTGTTTCTTATAAAACTAGACTCAATAAGGATTTCATACATGTAAAGTAAAACTCCTAATTGTTTTTGTACAATTTATGGTGAATTTCTAAAGTCAGAACAGGGGATTCAGAGATCGCTCTGACCCTGTTCCACCAAAACTTAAATCTCTCATATAATATAACTCATTTACCTGTTTTTTTTCTTCCATATAAAAATAGACTCATCAAGCTTTGATTCCACAATTTATTCATCATCAAATTCTATCTCTACTATTTTTAGTGATTTTTCAAACTCACGTCACTACTGCTAACTGATTTTGTTTTGTGGCCAATTTTACATTTCCAAGGATTTTCATGGTTTAATTAAGACATAAAGCATACATGTTATCATATATAAACTTGATTAGCCATTCCAATAGCTAATCCTTCTCAAATATTTCCAATCCATCCATGGCCATATCTTAAGATTATACACACAAAATGATTGGAATGCTATACATGCCATATTTCAAAAAATTATAAGTCATTATACCGCAATTGTCCAGTGATAGTGTGAGCGTGCCTCCGACCGTCCCGATCTCCAAATTGAATTGTCAAAACTACAAAGAATGAAAAGGAGGGAGTAAGCATAGATGCTTAGTAAGTCCATATGCAAATAACAAATAACTTAACAAAGCAACTATACCAACCAACATTAGTATAATATCACCAAAACGTATATCACATTTCTATTCATCATTCATCATCTTACCATATTATTGTTGTCGTATCCAATCTCAACTCAAGGGTTAAGTACATACCTGTCCAAAGTGCCCATTCCACAACACTTACCAATACGTCACTTGCATCTTGAGTATTCTTCCATTTTACTAGAATTTTACCCGTTGAACACATCGGAATATAATTCGGATACATGGAAAGTTTGCACATAAGTGCCACATATGCAGCCAAGCTACCATGTAACCCACCCATAAGTGAACTTGGACTCAACTCAATGAGCTCGAGCATTCGCATCCATAAGTGAACTCGGACTCAACTCAACGAGCTCGGATGCCTAGTTACATCTCACGAACTCGGACTCAACTCAACGAGTTCGAACATTTGCATCCATAAGTGAACTTAGACTCAACTCAACGAGCTCGGATGCCCAAGTATCCTAATATATTTCTAAGGTTCAACGGGACTTTCCTCGTTCGTACTCCTTTACCATTCTCCTTGGAATTCCAATGACGATACTTCGGTAATCTTTTACATTTTTCACATAATTAATAAAATTTTTGTATGTTGTCCAACAATTACCACAAAGCATAGAATTGCATGATAACAAATCATAATATCTTATAAATAGCATTAAATGATTTAAAATAACAGTTATATTACAATATTTACATATGAACTTACCTTGGTACAATATGTTAGAAATCAAGCCTACTCCTCGGAAACTTTATTTTTCCCTCGATCAAGGTCGATTCCATGCCTTTCTTGATCTAAAATAACAGATTTAGCTGATTTAATACTCATATTTATCAAAACAGTCCTTGACTCAAACTTTGGCAAAATTACATTTTTGCCCCTAAACTTTTGCATATTTACACTTTTGCTCCAAAGCTCGGAAATTAAACTTCATCCTATTTTCTTATGTTTTATGGAATTCTAATCATTTTTCCCTTCTATAGTAACATCAAATTTACACTCTAACATGTACTTATGAATATTAGGTATTTTTACCGATTTTGTCATTTTACTCGTTTTTACGAAAAATCACTTAGCAAAAGTTGTTTAACACAGTTTCAAGCTTCATATTCTACCATAAAACATCAAAATAAACACATTTCACCTATGGGTATTTTTCCAAATATAAACCCTAGGTTAAATTATTGCTAGAATAGGCTAAATCAAGTTACCGGACTCCAAAAACATAAAGAACATTAAAAACGGGGCTTGGAATCACTTACTATGGAGCTTGGAAGCTTGAAACAATCCCTAGCTATGGAGAACCCTTGAAATTTCGTCCTAATTGAAGAAGATGGACATATTTTGCCATCTTTTTCCTTCTTTTAATCTTTTAATTACCAAATGACTAAAATACCCTTCATTAGTAAACTTTCAAAATTTCCATCCATGTCCAATTTTTGTCCAAAACTTAGAAATTGGTCAAATTGCTATTTAAGACCTCCTAATTAATATTCTAAAGCAATTTCATACTAAAAACTTCTAGAATGCAAGTTTTGCAACTTATTCAATTTCATCCCTAATTTCAAATTAATCACTTTATGCATAGAATTTCTTCACGAAATTTTCACACAATCATGCAATCATATCATAGACCTCAAAATAATCATAAAATAATTATTTCTCTTTCAGATTTGTGGTCTCAAAACCACTATTCCGATTAGGCTCTAATTCGGGATATCACAAAAAGTGTGCTTGAGTTGATTGTGAATAAATGATATTCGGGTTTCTAGCCTAGCAGGCTATGTGCCGGAGAATTTGATCAGGCTTCGTACCTAGCAGGCTTATTGTCGATGAATAAATATCAAACCTTGGGTCTAGCAGGCCTTGTGCTGGTGAATGATTTAGGCTAAAAGCCTAGCAGGCCTTGAGCCGATGAGTTCTATCAGGCTTATTCCTAGCAAGTTTATACCGGTGTATTACTTTAGGCTCGATGCTTACAAAATTGGGTGCCAATATGGTACGGAATGTGTAACACGAGTTGGATGGTCAGGTATGACCTAATTTATTTGTTATTCAAAATTAGGTAAGTAAGTAAAACGATTATTTGTTACAAATTATGAATTGTTGATGTTACTGATGAGTTAATATTTATACGGGTATAATTCTACTATCGATTATATAAAGGTGTTACAGGTTATACCTAATGAAATAAATCGACCCAATGCTATGTTAATTCTATGATATTGATATTGTATTGGTGACATGTGATATAAATGGTTTAGTCACATATATGGCATTTAGTATGCAAGATACAGGGTTTTCGATGTTGGTCTCAAGGGTTAAACTGTAAATATGATGCTGCGAGAATAGAAATGATGATACAAATCAGTACAGGTATACATGGTACACTTGACAAGCAAGTGACATTGATAAATTTATATGACACGTGAGTAGATGTGATAAATTACACATGAATTACATGACTATTAAGGAAATAAATATTGAATTAGATGAGGCTGGTTTAAAAGCAATCTTATTGCTTAAAATGACAAGCTTAATGTTAAATCTTTTATATAGTGCTGATAATTATGCGAGCTTACTAAGCTTATTAGCTTACTCTGTCTATTCTCTATATTTTACAGTGATTCGATTGCTCACTCAGGTTGGAAGTCATCGAAGATTTCATCACACTATCCAGGAGGCAATTGGTATTCCTGAACTCTTT
Source organism: Gossypium longicalyx (assembly GCA_025698465.1). NCBI lineage: Eukaryota > Viridiplantae > Streptophyta > Magnoliopsida > Malvales > Malvaceae > Gossypium > Gossypium longicalyx. The sequence continues at coordinate 63,328,431 of CM046997.1, forward strand.
GAAATTGGGTAATATGACATGTATGGGCTAGTTAATAAGTTGATTATATGGTCACTTGTTTATATGAATGTGAGATGAATTTTGAGTATTATGATCAAGCTATGTGATATGGCTTGATATGAGAAAAGTTGGTTTGATACGAAAGCATTATATGATATGTGTATTTAGTGTTAAAATTTATAATTGGTATTTTGGTTTGAATGATATTTAATTATGGATGAGTTGATAAGAATGTTGAAATGTGATTAATTTGTAAGTGGTATTTAGATGCTTATATATATGTGACTACATGGAATGGTCACTTTAGTATAAGCTTATATAATTGTTTTAAGAATGATATGTCGGATTAGTGTTGAATGATGTTGACGATTGATAAGTTAAAGTCTTACTATTCTGGTTTGAGTTACAAATCTGGTAATCCCCTTACCTATTCTGGCAACAGTTACAGGATAGGGGTGTTACAATATGGATGTGTTTGAAAAGTTTTTAAATTGAATGAAATTTTATGGCTCGATTTTGTATGAATGTAAGTGTTTAAGTCCGGTAATGCCTCGTACCCTGTCCCAGCGTCAGATACGGGTAAGGGATGTTACAGTGATACCACTAAAGGGTGGTCTTCCATATCAAGTTTGTTAGAGGTATCGTTATTACAAGGTTTGGATATAGCAGTTCCCTTTCTTTTAGTGTTGTTTTCACTCGTTTTCAACCTCCAACATGTTCCTACATCACTTAACAATACATCAGAGCCCCTAATGCCACTATTGACCAATTTAGGTCTCAAATGAGTAAAAATAAGGCATTTACACTTATTAACTTAAAAAATTACAAAAAACTATAGAAAAGATGCTACTTGGCTTGAGAATAAGCTCCTTAAGTAAAATGAGAAAACATAATTTGTCATATCAAATTATGGTAGATCACTCACCTTATGCATGTGTACCTTAGTACCCATACTTGTGCCTAAGCCGCTTTTTTATAAACATTCATATGAAAGTTTGAACCAAAAATAAAATTTACTTATCTCTTGCTGGTCCCAAATTTATTGCACAAATTTAGACATCTGGCCATAGATGTTGAGGGTTAAGTAGATACACAAAGGAGGTTTCAACAAAATTATAGTGAAAAAGCAAGAAACGACATGATATAGTAAGTATAAGATCCTTGCAAAAGTTCCTAAATGAATAATAGTGTGAGAACAAAAGCATTCTGAGGGCTAAAAAGAAAGTGAAAGGCATAAAAACTTAGAACGAGATAAAAGTAGTGTGAATTAAAAAGAGCGAAATAAAGTGATAAAATAAAAATCACAAATAAATAGGAAATTTTCATTCATGTTGCACAAAACTTGCTAAGCTAACTATACTTACAAATATTATATCGTGTCTTCACATATGGGGAGAAAATGAAGGTGAGAGAAAGGGATATAAGGAGGTGAGCTGAAAATTATACTAGGGAAAAATATCCTGTGCCAAATTACTTTCATGCTTGAACCGTTTTAAAGCTCCTAGTTCTTGAATTCCAAACCAATCTTATGTCATGAATCGTTACAAGTCGAAAAGCCCTATATGAATTAGGTAACTCTATTTATAGATGTAAATCATGTTGACTATATGAAATTGTAATTACTTACATTCTTTTAACATAAATGTTAAAGTTGTGCATTTCATTTTGATGGAACCATATACTTAGTTATCTTTGCACTTATTAACTTTGTAATTTAATGAACACTCACGTCTTAAATTAAAAATTGTGAGTATTTTATATATCATGTCAAAATTGCATGTTCTAGCAAGCCTTTCTAACTCTTATGTTTCCAAACTAACCATTGTATGAAGCATGCTCAAGGGATGTCTTTTCTTTTTATTTTTGCATATGCTTGTCTTGTTTTCTTAAGGATAAGTAATGAGTTAAGTATGGGGAAATTTGATCTGTCACAATTCATTGTGGCAAATTAATTTCTTTCCAACATTTAATGAGCTTGTATTCGAGTAATTTTCTATCTTTTTATTTAGTTTATAGACTTAGTGGCTTCAAATTTGAATTCAATAAAATGAGCTTTTTAGTGTGTTTTATGACATGATAGTCCAATCTAAACCTAAGGAGGTTGATTACGTGCGCATGAAAACATTTTAGGCCTATGAGTCAATGGACTACTCCGAATACCGCAACATTCAAATAGGCTGTCACTACACCCAACTTCAAACTTAAAGGGGGAACATACAGCCATCAATGTCACGGCAACAAACTTCGAACCTAGAGGGGAAGCATTCAGCCTTCAATGTCACAACAACAACTCAATGTCGTGACACCCAACTTCAAACCAAGAAGGGGAGCATTCAATGTTCAATGTCGTGACAACAACCATAATATGTCACAACACCGGCCTGACGAGGCCCATTTATCAGCCAATGGTTTTTTTGTCCGTACAATGATAATTAACATGTTTAACTACTTGTAATTGTCCGAATTTGGTCATCTATTAGCAACATTATAAATATTAGCTCTTAGAACCTATTAAGAGGTCTCTTTTGATTATTAAAATTTTATTTCTTCTTAAAATTAGGGTTTTAATTTAGTTTTCCATTTAAAACACTTTGTACTTTCAATTAAAGTTTAGTTTTAGTTCTTTTAGCAATTGCACTTTGTTTATTTACATTTCTACTTTAGCCAACATCCATTCAAGGGTTTCATGGATCCAAACATCAACAAATATTTTTGTATTTGGATTTCTTTTTTCCCTTCTCTTACTTTTACATTTATTTTGAATATGTAATATTCTATTAGGGAAAATTGCGTCTAGTATAGCCAGAAACTAACAACCCTTGAAAGATTGATGACCGAAAGTGGAAGTGATTGACTAAGGGTTCGAGGTTTACCACAAACTAGTTGGAATAAGTTAAGTGAGATTAAACCCTAGGATTGATGACCCTAGGAAGTAACTTAGGTAGATGAGGCTGAAAGGATAGTTTACTTAGCACCAACTTAATCTAGCTAGGTTTAAGCTATCAAGTTGAAAGGTAAGTGGGTTGAATTGATCAATTAATTTGGTTATAGGCTAAAAGGTATTAACTAGTGGAATTGTTAGCTAATTTTTTTAAAATCTGAATCTGAAGTTAATCATGAACACGAATGCAAGTTAATCTTCTGTTTACTTAATTTTATTGAAATTCAGTTATTTTAGTTTAGTGATTATTTTATGCTATTTTATAAACTATCTTTTTATTGTTGGCTTCGTTGTGATAAAATTAGTACATAAGTAGTATTTAAACCTAGTAGTGTGCTAATTTGAAATTTAGTTTAGATAAGCCTCCTTTGGGTACGATCCTCAGAATACTTCCTAGTGTTCCGTTGTAACACTTTACTATATTATAGTTTGACCTATATACTTGCAGATGTCACGCTTAATATTATATATTTAATTATATATTCACAAGCCTCAACACATGCACGTCTAGTCACTGTCACCAATGCACCAACTTTTGGCTTATTATCTATTTAAACTTAGGCTTATACTTACATCAAAGTATACGAGTCATGCATACATTGTCCATCATCCACTCAGGATTAAGGTATGTCACACTATGAACGTCACAAGTGAATAAATCCATAAATGGATTCAGGATCTATTTTGCTTGGGTTTGGTCCGATGCATTTTCAATCCAGTCAGTCACATCCATATCTTTATCTTTTGGGAGTCATCCACTCTGATGCCCAACATAAAGCATCTCCCCAATTGGACTTGATAGACAACATATTAGTCTTCCAATCAATTTGCTCATTTCTGATTAGACTAAGGACATGTTTAGGTTCATCTACTAATATAAGCTTTCTTTTTGTATCACAATTTGACCACGTAATACTACTCAATATTAGTTAAACATTATATAACCAGTGCGGTAATATTTGTTTCTATTTCTCTTTACAAGCAAAAACCAATGAGGACAATATAAAAAGGGTATTAATATAATTCATGAATAATTTTATTAACCAATCTTTTCAAAAAAATTACAAGTGTACAAATTAATACACTACACTTAAGGCACCAAAACCAATAGCATAATATTTCACACATTGCATTTTCCACCTTTCATATAAATGTAAAATATACCAATTTCAATCACATATCATTTAAATTACCATATAACCTATTATGTATTTTATAATCGATTCATATTTTTATAACCCTATTAACCAAACATGGACTAGTACGAATACACAGATCTATTACTTTGTCAACCCGAGTCGTTCGAAAACGATGACTATTAGAACATGTACAAACTACCACCCTAGGTTGCTCGAAAATGATGGCTTTCACAATCTATTTATTCTATCATCTTGGGTTTCCTAGTAACGATGACTATTATATATGTACATTTTACCACCTTGGGTTGCCCGGCAATGATGGTTTCAATCATTATACCTAACCTTGTAGCATGTCAACTATATCCGACTCTTTCCGAATAGCTAATATGGTAACTAATGTTTCATTTTGATTATATAATTCAATTCATATATCATAATTCTCAATTCATCATTAATTCACAATTTTATCATATCATTTAAAATGTTTCAATCATTTTCTCATCACATATCATGCATCAATTAAACCATGCTACTTTTTATTTTGTCCAATTCGGTCTAATATCTTGATTTCCAATATTAACCACGAGTCAATTCATATGGCAATTATATACTAGCCTTGTAACCTCCTAAACCCAGCGTAAACTTTATGGCCGAATCGTGAAAGCCACATTAGGCTCCATAGTGTCAAACCTACTCTATCGATAGTTTAAAACCTACAAGTACCCTCTTTTGTAAAACCAAGGTTTCCATTATTAACTTTGGAAAATTTCTATTTACTTAGTCCAACCATGCTTAGGTCAAATTAGTGAATTAGGGTAGTTTTTATAAAACCTTACTAAAGGCGTTGCCTTTGAAAAATCATTTTGTTATCTTCTTAGCAGCTGAGATGTACCATTACAAGTCATATTATTAACTTAGCCATATATCATACATATTCCATTTCTATATATATATAAACCATCCATGTATACCAAATATGAGTGTCATGCATTCATGAAAACTCCCAAAAGTCTCAAATAGTCCCAAACCACAGTTTAAAGAAACTTTACAATCCAAAATCGAATAATAATGGTAAAATAACCTAAAAATATAATTAAATTAAAATAATATGACGAAGTGAAGTCCAAAGTCCACCATACGTTCGCATCCAATTTCGATCCTAAGTTCGATCATTACCTGAGAAGTTGAGATAATATGGTGAGCTTAACAAGCTTAGTATGAGACTAAACAAGCAAGTATTAAGCATTCATACTAGCAATTTCATAGAGATACCAATAGCACAATAAAAAATTATCAATAGTAATTTCAAATGCACATGGTCGTGACAAATACACATGTGAGATCTTACTACCATTTGCTACACACCAATAGTTCCCCAAAACCCGTCTGCCAAACTCCAACATATATGAGTAGAGCTCGATGTGGTAAAATCACCAATAATAAATAATGCAGTAAAACTGCCAAATAACAAATAATGCAATATAATTGCCAACCCTTTTGGTACTCCAAATGTAGTGCACTGACTACGAATATATGTAAACTTAATATGCCATCAGTACTCCACGGAACTCCTCCATCAACCACAAAATCTCATCCCAATGCACATATAATATGTCATACAAAATCACACATAATCATATTTCAATACTTTTCAAATTTAATTTGACATGTACAAAATGTCTTTAATAATCACTTTCTTTCAATAAATGGAAACAGTGTTTCAACTTTCAAATTACCATTATGATGGTATCTATCAATATCGTTTAACTTCACATACTTTACGAATTTCATTGTGCATAAATAACAACCTTTTCAATATACATCATAGCAATTTTCTCATGCATTTAATCACACATAAACTTAATGTTTCAATAATTCATACCATTTAATCAAACATGCTCATATCACATAATGCAATTATGCATAACAATCTCAATCACACATTCATACTGTCAAACTAGCAATTTTGCCAACACATCAATCTTTTAGGGCTCGAAACGTTCCTAGTTTGGCCACTTACAAAACTAATGTTTTGGTTATTAAGCCAATCCAATCAGCAAGCCAATTTATCAAATATAACATGACATTTATCAATATCAAACAAAATTACAAGTTTAGGATCCACACCTTATTTTTTGCTTTCTTGCAGCACACTAGTGAAACTTCCAATTTTCCTTAATAAACCTTTGTACGATCCTAAACAAAAATTCAGTATAAATTCAATAAATTTACCTTTGAACCAACCCCCAATTACCCACTTATGGGTTCAAACCAATCGTCGAATTTATAATTATTTTATGAACTCAAACTAGTTAGATTTTGTAACACCCCAAACCCGGCCCAGACGTTATGGCCGAATCTGGTGTGTCACATTGAAGTGTTTTAGCGAAAATCGTGTTTTCATTGAAAACCCTTCTAAAAATAAAAGAAAAATTAATTAACTTAAAAAAAACACACCCTTTCAGTTACAAAAACCTTGTTGAAACATTTGATTGAAGAAAACTTATCATTTAAAAATTTAATTGCGGAAACGTAGAAAACATACTATAATTTAGAAAACCCATGTTCAACTTCTTGTAATTACATTGAAAATAATAATAATTCAAGTAATAATAACACAATGAAAGCCTTATTACAATCTGGTCTGGAACATATCTGGAACATACTTAAAAAGAAGTAAAAACTTAAATGCTTGAAAAAAAAACCCAAGTCCAAATCATCTTGCTAGCTGGCCACCCAAAGTCCTTCCAAACATCGAACCTTCTATTGAGCATCACCTGAAAATAAAATAAAAGAGGGGGTGAGTTTTCGCAAACTCAGTGTGTATAACCCTCGACAAAAAAACAAGCATTCGAAAAAAAAACATCATTCATCAATCATGCAATGCAATCCCATCCAAATTATCCATCTGCTACACACCGACTCTATCCCCCGTCACACCATGTAGGGATATAAATATCGACCCACCCAACCCACACACCATGGTAGCCCGATTGCAGAACTACCTTCATTTACATATTGGGCTTTAAAAGCTGTCGGTGGATCCACGATTGTCAAACAACCATGCGATCCTCATATACTTCCTCCGTTCCATAATTCCCAACCCATATGGAACCTAAGTAGAATATCATATGTATGCATGTCGCATCCACAAAACTTACATTCAACACCTAGGGGTATTTTGGTCATTTTTGCCCTTAGGGGAATTTCGATAATTTTCCCTTAATTACGGTTTTCACTTATCTTGGCCCGTTAACAAGTCTCGTGAGCTAAGATGAACGAATACCATGCACCAGGTAGGATTCCAAATAAGAGGAGGTGGGTTATTAAGACTGCTTAAGTACCAAGCTCTCCCTAGATCCAATCCTAGACATGCATATACCCGTTGCCACACCTTAACCCTTTGACTTGTCCATGGTCGCAATATATTAATTAAGTCTTATGCGGATATCATATACTAGGCCCAAAACCCCATACAAATCCCAAACAATTTCACATACTTGTATCTGGCCCATTAAGCCCAATCATATTCAGATGGCCCATTAGGCCAAAATCAACTGTATATGGCCCATTAGGCCCAAATCACATTTATATGGCCCGTTAGGCCCAGTCACATTCATATTCATGCTCATATACAAATTCCTATCACAAAGCATCAATACTCAGTTTTTACCTATTATGGGCCCAACAGCCCATTTAGCCCATTCCAGCCCATATGGACAAATCACAACCCAAGTCCACGGAATTGCCCATGGGCCTCAGGCAACCTATCAGTTTCCCCCTTACGAGTGTTCACGCACTCGCAAGACTACCGTAGCCAAACTTTCGGCTTTTCGGCATTTCGACTTTTCAGCTTTTCGGCTTTTCAGCTTTTGCAGATTCATTGTGTGTGTGCAGTGTATGTACACACTTGGTAAGAAAATGTACTGCGATTCCCTTATGCACCGGCCTACAAACGATATCACCTTTAATTAATCGCATACTTAATACTTATTTACTCAAAAACTGAAACCACACCGTAACCTTACCTTGAGCCCAATCCTTAATCGTTTTTTCCTTGATCACGTATTTCCTAGATCTATACCAATCTTAACTTATTAAAACCCAAATAATAGGTGACTCTTATCCAACACAAGTCTCCTTACCTTAACTATGACCTTTCGGCCACCTTAGCCAATGGGAGAGGAATACTTACTAGAACCGCAAGCACCTAGAGGCAATTTCGGTAGAGAGCTAAGATCCGAGACCTGATACTAATTCCCTACCAAATTTGATTAGAAAGAGTGAGGGACAATAATCGATACTAAACAAAGAAAATCGATTGAAAGAGCAAGACTTACACTAGATTTGGTCAAAGAGTATTCAGCACTTGGAAGATTCTACTTTTTGACTTTTCAAACTTAGTATGGTGAATAAGGTTTATTTAGTATGGATTAAAGAAGAAGAGTAGTAGAAGATATCAGCTAAGTGAAAAAAAGAAAACTATGTAGAGAATAATAGAAATCGGTAGGAAGAAAAGAAAGAAAAACAAAAGGGTTTTCGACTTTTTGGATCTTGAAGAGAAAAGGGTTTTTGGCACAAAGTGAAGAAAAATTTTGGCAGTAGCCTGGAAATCCTATATTCAACCCCTATTTATAGCCCTATAGCCGAATTCTTCAAGCCCTAGTTCCCAATTCGGCTCCATCACTTCTCCCTTCTCATCTCCTCATTTTTCTCCCTAATAACCCCTTGATCTTTTCCTTAATTTTCTCTCCTGAACACTTCCCTTAGAGTCCATTTTCACGCGACTTCCATCCTTCTAGAAGGCTAAAATTAAACTCCTAAAAATACTAAGCTAGGATTCGAACCTTGGACCTCCTTGCTAGCTACTAACGCCACGTCCCTACTCCCTAAGTGGCATCACTTAGTTACTCCTCCACAAGGCTTTTTGATGCCATTTTTCCCCTATTTTTATTTAAAAGCCCAACAACTTGCCAACCCTAATTCTTTTAATAATTAAACTATAATTTCTTCTACCCCTTGGTTCGAACTCAAACCTTAATTAAGACCTACTATAATTATCACTTGGCTTGGAATATAAAACACAATTTTTATCAAAACCAAAAACAAAGAAAATTTGGGATTTCGGGACTTTTCGATTTCAGAATTTTTGGGGCGTTATAGATTTCTTACACTGTATCGATGCGAACCGTACGTTCAATCATTCTTTGGCTTTACGGTTGATTTGGGACGTTCGGGTCAGCACCTAATTCAATAATATACTGAAAAATCAGTAGCTAATAGTTATTAAATTCCTTCATCTAGTCAATCCATAACCCTTACCCAACAACTATGTTGAAACAACAAACTAGTTTACACTTAATTGCACTTACGCTTCCCAATTTGTGAGTTTCGAATGTCCAATCGACCAAGAACAATTTTCCCTAATTGACATGGGTTTAATAGCTTCTTAGGAGGGTTCAAGAAATAAAATTAAGGCTAAAATTAAATGGGAAAAATTCAAGAAACAAAACAATCCGCTTTTCCCACACCTAGGCGCACGCACTACCACCCATGGTGACTAGAATTGGGGCTGAATTTTAAAACGATTTGAGACCTAATTAAAATATGAAAAAATAAATTTAAATCATTTAAAATCCCCCAAATTTTAGATCTGGAAATTTAGGTTTTTAAATTGCAAGATTACCCAGGAAATTAAAAGAAATAGAGATCTTACACATGCTAATGGAGATGGGCAGCAATGGCACTTTCTTGCCAAGGTTGGAGTTGATCTTGGAGACTTAAGATTTCAATTTTGGGGTTGTTCTAATTGAAGAAAAATTCAAGAAAGATAGGTGTGGAGATAATGTTCAATCTTGAAGACAACAGAAAGAAAAATCAAAGATGAATAGTGGTGATAGGTGCGACGGCAACAATGGTGGGAGAAGGAGAAAAGAAAAAAAAGATCAAAGAATAGAGAGGAGGTTATGGATAGATAAGGTAGAAGAAAAGACAGTTAAAGGCTGGTTATTTTGAGTAAAAATTGTATTTATACCTAGGTTTACTAGACTTGGGCGACAATAAATTAGAATTCAGGGAATTTTTGCAAAAAAGTTATTTATTTTGTAAAAGATGAGACTTAAACTTAGAACCTTCAACTAACTTTCAAGCTTTCACATTGAATGACTAACCATTAGGTTAATTCCTTATTTTTGGTATTTTTTCTACATTTTTATTGAGTTAAATTTGGGATATAATACGCCTCCATACTCAATCATGCAATTAACATGAATATGCAAACAAATAAATTCATTTTGAATTATAAAAGTACAAATCGAATCATAGTGTCACTCATCGACGACTCTTGCTTTTCCTTTCCCCCTTAATGGCCCAACGTCTTCTTTAGCTATGCATGATAATTCAACAAATAAACAATATCAAATTTCATCCAATTCACATTCGTATACAAAGCCAAGCATATTTTTCAATTTATTCAATTTAGTCCCTATACTCAGGATATGCACATCTTTCGATATTTAGCATTGGATTAAAATACAATTTCACATTCTTTCATTAAGGACTCTATACTTTCTATGCCTAGCAAAATTTCAAAACAGGTTTTTAATTTATTCAATTTGTTCCCTAATGTTACAGTGTTAACTAACTAGCTTATTTAGCTTCACAATTTAGTCATTTTCATGATATAAGCTTAATATCTCTCAAGTTCAAGCCTAATTCATCAATTTTTCAACAATGGAAACTTTCTAAAAATTCAAATTTTGAACAAATTGATACATGGGCTAGCTAAATCAAGCTCTCAAGACCATAAATCTATAAAAATTACATGAAAAAAGGTTTGGTTACCTTAGAATTTGCTTGGTCAATTGTTCAAGCTCTAAAAAAAATGGAGCTTTCTTTGTTTTGTTTCTAAGGGACGGTGAAGAAGATTATAACTTATCATCTTTCTTTCCACTATAATGTTATTTATACCTTAATTTTCCTTTAATTAATCTTAATTAATTAGAATAATTATGCTTTATTTTATTAATTTACTATTAATCTAAACTAAGTAGTTATCATCAATATCATCTAATAAATCATGCTAACATTTGGTTTATTTACCATTTTGATCCTTTGGATATTTGTTACCTAAATCCTCAAATATTTTATTAATTAAAACTTGACTTTTACAATTTAGTTCTTGAGGTATAATTGACTATTTTTTTGGGAAATTACTTAATCGATCTTTATTAAGTTTTTATCATAACTCAATAAATATTTCTATTTTATATTTACAAAGTTGGTTTACAGTAACGGTGTTCCAAAATCGCATTTTCTGACACCATTAAAAAGTAGGTCTGTAATAGCCCCTTTTTTAATGAAATTGGAACAGTGGTTTCGGGACCACAAATTCGACCCAAAAATAAAATTTATTTTTATTTTATTATATGGTCTGTATTATGATAGACGTATCATGTGAAAAATTTGATACAAAAATTTTATCGATTAAATGTTTAATTACAAGAAGGACTAAATCGCATAAAATGCGAAAGTTGAATTCTAGTAGTTATAAGGATTAAATAGCTATGGAATTCAAAACTAGAGGTCCTTATATGATAATTAGACCATTAAAGAAAAGTATGTAGATTTTTGGTGACTCATCCATGGAAAAATTAGAAAACAGTAAGGGCTAAATTGAAAATTAAAATAAATAATTAATTAAAAGATGATTAAAAGAAAATATCATCTTATTTTGTCATCTTCATCCCCAAAATTCTATGGAAACCCTAAGAGAGAGAGAAGAAACTTTCAACGCTTAATTTAGTAAGTTTCCTTGTCCCGTTTTTAGTAATTTTGATATTTTTGAAACCGGGATAGTCAATCTATCTATTTGAGGGATTAATTAGAAAAGTTATCAAGGTATAAAAAATGGGTCATGGATGAATATGCTGAAAATTAAAAAATTATGGTAGAAAATGAAAGGATGTTGATAGATAAACAACTTTTACAAAGTGATTTTTGATGAAAACATGATTTAGGGACTAAAATGTAAACTTGTGAAATTTGATGAAAAATTCTGAATTTTTATGAATACATGTGCTATAAAATTTGTAATGGGATTTTGGTTAGGCTTGGAATAGGGAGTAAATTGTACAAGTTTCATTTTTTGAGCCTAGGGGCAAAATTGGAATTTATGAAAATGTTAGGGGCAAAATGGTAATTTTGCCTATGATGTAAATTGAGTCTAAATAAATATGAAAAATTTGAAATTGATGAATAAAGCTATTTATATAGATCTGGATAACACAAATTCGAGGCTAGATAGAGGAAAATAAAAGGTTTCGGATTAGTAGATTATTTACGCGAATAAGTTTCGAGGTAAGTTTGTGTAACTTAATTGAGCATGTATATAACAGCTCGATTTTGGGCCTAGTCGAAACAGTGGTTTCGGGACCACAAATTAGATGAGGGAAATTTTATTTTTATTATATTTTTATGGTCTACGGTTTCAAGAAATGATTTCGTGAAAATTTTGTTCGAAAATTTTGATGTTTGGGCACTCAATTTGGTCAAAAGGACTAAATCGTAAAAAGTGCAAAACTTGAGTTCTAGAAGCTTGAGGTGTCTAATTGCTATGAAATTTTAAATTTGAGGTCCTTAAATGGTAATTAGACCATTGGTTAATTTCTTAGACAAAAAATGGACATGAAATAGATGAAATAAAATATTTTTATGTTAGGGGCATTTTGGTTATTTAGTAATTAAAATGAATTAAAAACAAAATTAAAATCCAATTTTTGTCCATATTCAACTCCATTGCCAAATTTCACAAGGGGAAACCATGGCTAGGGTTTTTCAAGCTTCCAAGCTCAATTGTAAGTCCGTTCTAGCCCCGTTTTTAATAATTTTCATGTCTTTGAAATCCTAGTAACAAGATCTATCTATTTCTAACACTAATTTGAGATATGATTAAAGTATAGGGTTTTGACCCATGATGAATATGTGTGTATTTTTGTGTTTAATAGTAGAAAATGCATGTTTATGGTTAGAGAAACGACTTTTACTAAGTGTGTAATGCCCCAAACCTTAAGTATTTATTTTCGTATGTTGTTACATAAATATGCATGTCTGCCTCAGTAGTTAAGTGTCCTGGAAAGAGTTTGACAAGTCTTGGGTTCAAGCCTTAGCTTGTGCAAATTTTTTTTTTTAAAAGAACAAACCCTGTCTCTAGTTAGTAGGCTTTTTAAATAAATATGGGTAAAACATTATAGAAAGGTGTAACACCCCAAAAATTTAAGGTCTTTGTTTTTGCAAACTTTGACGTAAATATCATGTTTGCTTTATTGGCTAAGTGATTTGGGTGTGTTTGGGAGTGTTTGAGAAGCCTAGGTCCAAGTCTAGGCTTTTGCAAAAATTTTAGTTTTTCCCCTTAGTTGATCCTTGGCTTTAGCTTGTAGGTCTTATAAATAATAGTGCTTGTATTGTGACACAAAGAGAGCGTATGGTCTAGTGGCAAGGTGGCGTGTTTCTTCTGTTGGGGGACTTGAGTTCGAGTCTTGAGTTGCACAATGGAGTAGTTATTTTGCTGCCTGAGCTGTGTAGGTAGTGGAGTTGGACTGAAACACAGCTAAAGGGAGTTTGAAGAGAGTTTGAATGGGATGTTGGAGTAGATCAAGGAGGAAATCGTGGATAGATTGGGGGAGTGGATTTAAGGAGCTGGGGAAGTGGTTGTTGTTGGCCGAAAATGGGATTCTTTGGGTACCAATTTGGTCATAGGCACTTAGTGCCAAAATTGTCTAGCTTTTGGTTTTTTTTTTTTGTTTCAGTAGCTATTCTCCTTTTGTTTTTCTCTCCTTCATGTTTAAGCTCGTTTTGGAGTAGCCGTGTTGCGTTTTGACCATTCGGGTATTTTTTTACTTTGGCATTCTTTTCCAGTTTTGCTTATTCTTTTTAACGTGCTCATTTCTTTTATCTTCTTTGAGCAGTAGCCGAATATTCTTTTCTCTCCCCATCTCCATTCTTTCATTTTCTTCAAGCATCTCTTTTCTATTGCTAGCCGAATACCTTCTACTTTTCCTCATCTCTTTATTTCGAATTCTGCAGTCTGGGTTTCTTCTTTAAGCCATTTGATGTCCTTCTTCTTTTAATCTTCTTTCGGTTTACCCTGTATTTTGGTTTGGCCGATTACTATCATTCTCTGTTATTTTAGCCTGCAAGAGTTCTGTCGAATCGGTAAGTACTCATAGGTTCTCTCTGTTGTTTCTCTATTATTACTATATGGGCTCAAATATGTTCCTTCTACCTCTCTCTAAAAGCTGAATACTTCTTCTCTTAGTGTTCTGTGATTGCCGAATGGTGACTCCTCCCCCATGATGTGTGTTCGTTGGATTCTAGGTATTACCGAGGAGTGAAAAATGCAAGAGTTCTCAAGCTTTTGAAACCCTGTCTCCCAGTATTCGATTAAGGTAATTTTGATACCTTGTTTTTAGGGTATAGGCCGGTTTCCCCCATGTTCTATAGGGTAATATTTGGGATATAAGCCACATCTTTAGTTTATTCTATCTAACAAGATCTACCATCAGTACAGTTAATCACCAAAGTGCTAGTGATTGATTTTGGCCGGCGTTCTAGAAGGGATATATCGCAGATCATCTGGTCGTGGTAGGTGATGATTGCTTAATCGTGGTTTAAGTGCCTGTGAATGTTAATAATTGGGGAAACTGATCGAATGCTTGGAATGAATGTAGGTCAGTGCTCTAGGGTTTTTCACAAGTGCTTGCAATCAGGTGTGTAACTATGCACCAAAATCTATTACTGTCGAAAAGCCAAAAAAGGTGTGTAACCATACCCTTCCTTACTGTAGATCGGCAAAAGCTGAAAAGCCGAAGTGCCGAAACTTTGGCATTTGAGACCTCACGAGCATGCGATCGCTTGTGGGGTAGACCGAGCCTACAAATCATGGGTGATAGTCTGTAAAGGCAACTACGAGCGTTTTCGTGGACTTGGGTCGTTATGGGCATGGTGGGCCAAAATGGGTCTTGTGGGCCCAATAGGCTTGTGGCCCCACACAGATTAAATCCAAAGTAAGTGATAAATATTGGACTGGGCTATGTAGGTCACATAGCCGTAGCTGAATTTGGGCTAAATAGGCCACACAAGCATGTGGGCCCACTTTGGCCGAGTAGTGGGCCTTGGACCCATCTTACACCGTTATGATCATTTAGGTTATCTGTGTCGCTCAAGGCAACTGTAGACCTTCGGAGAGGTCGTGGTCTGAGCTGAAACCCCAAAATAGGAAAAATGATCATCATACCCATGTATGATAAAATGACGATAATGCTTTTATTCTCCGTATGACTGATGTGCTTATGATTTACATATATGATTATACTGAGTATGACTTTGCATACACATAATATTTATGACATGACATACTGCATAGGGTTGGGGTTTGATTTGGAGGAAGTTTTGTACTAGTGGTTTGGCCACATATTCTGATTCTAGTGGCTCCACCACGTTTTCTGTTATTAGCAGCTTCGCTGCATTATTGGTGTGTTGGCTGGGTGGGTCGATCGAATCCCCACATGGTGTGTTGGCTGGTACGGGTGGTGTGCTGGTTGGATTGGGTTGGGATACTTATTTGCTCTGTATTGTTTCTGTTTTGGGCTTGGGCCCACTCTGCTACTGTATAGGGCTAAATCCCAGACTGCTCTGCTACTGTATAAGGCTACAGCCTAAACTATTTTGCATATTCTATTTTCTGTTTACTGTTAGGGGATTACACACTGAGTTTTTGTAAACTCGCCCTTCCCTTTTTAAATATTCAGGTAATCCTTATTCTTAAATGATTTGGTGCTGCGATGGATATAGAAGTGGCCACACGACTGCTATGTCTTGCTTTCAACTTTATTTAATTTAAATTTCACTTTTGGGTTTTTAATTCTATAATAAGGCCATTTGTGGGTTTCAAATTTTAATTGGGCTTTGGATTATATGTTTCATTTAAAACTGTTAGTCTAAGTAAATGCAAGTTTTTAAAACAATTATTGTTTTCTAAAACACGCATTTTAAACTTCAAAGTTTTCAAAATGCTTCCACAGTTTAAGATGAGTTGATATATCAAAGGCAAATAATATGGAAAACATTTGTGACGAGATAATTTGATAATGGTAATAAAAGGGTCTTCAATTTAAAAGTGGATATTTAACAGTAAGTCTTGTTTTTTGAAAAGCACTTCGATGTAACACTTCAGATTCGGCCCTAACGTCTAGTCGGGTTTGGGGTGTTACAAAAGGGCCTGCTAGTCTAAGAGATAGGTGGCGTGCTACTGTTATTGAGGGGCTTGAGTTCGAGTCCTGCTATACACAAGGGAGTGTTTTATTTTGCTGCCTTTTCCGTGTGGGTAGTAGAAGTTGACCGAAGCACTGTTGAGTTGAGTGGAGTTTTAATTGGTGGTTGAGAAGATTATGATGGAGGGGTTTTAGGAGGGAATGTTGGGATGTGGATAGTGATAGGTTTTAGTGATTTGAGGAGGGATTTGAGGAGAAAATTAAGGGGTTTTTGAAGAAGTGGAAGTGTTGGTGTCGATCTTGGACTCCTAACGCTCAGAATTCGGCTTTGGGGCTGTCAATTGCTCTCCATTTCAGTGGCTATTACCTTTTGCTTCTTTTCACTTTTTGTTTGAGGCCGAATATTGCTTTGACCATTCGGGTATCTTTTTCTACATTTGCAACCCCTTTTGCCCTTGACCGAATACCCTTCTTCCTCTCTTTTAATATATTTTTCTTTAGCCGATTCTCTCCTCTTCTTCCTCTCTCTCAAGTGATTCCTGTTTGGCCGAATACACCTTCCTCCCCCTCCTTCGATTCTTTCATCTTTCCCCCTCTCTTTGTAATTTTGGCAGTTGATCTTTGATCAGTAAAGTTCGAGTGAAAAGTTATTTTCCCTCTCTTCCTCACTTTTCTTTCTTTCAATTATTCTCTTCTTTCATCTTTTGTGTTAGCTGATTACTTCATTTCTAGTTCGAGTGCACGATTATTATCCTCTCTCTCTTTTTGCCGTATTAGTCTTTTGCCTAACACTTCTATTTACTGCCGATCTCTGCTAGAAGTGTGGTTGTGCTAGCCTGTGTCTTTGTCGTATCGTGTGCTACTGGCTTGCATTAGAGATGTGGGTTGAGTGCTTCTTTTCCTATTCTAAGTTTGGTGCACTCGGATATCTCTAAAGGGGTTTGTGGTATGTCGCTTGTAGCAGTTTAAGTGTGTGATCTTCCGTCGATCGACCAAGGGTTGGAGCACTAATGGACTATTTGCGCACTTTCGCAGCAAGGTGTGTAACACAATCGCAACATTGGAAACCAACAAAAGCCGGAATAAGTGAACGACGATGCTACACGGGCGTGCGCTCGCTCGTGTGGTAGTCCATGTGACTAAACATGGGCGTATGATCGTCGAGGCCATCCATGAGCAATTTCGTGGGCTGAGGCCATTGTGGGCCATTTCGGGCCAAACTGAGACGTTGGGCCCCATAGGTATGTGGGCCCCACTCAAATATTGGGCTAGGCTATCTAATCTACACGGCCAAGGCCATTTCTGAGCTTTGTAGACCACACGGGCGTGTAGGCCCACATGGGCCCCCATTATGGGCCTTGGGCCCATTTTCACTGTTTGATTGTTAAGTTTACACTGGTCACCCGAGACAACTGTGGACCTACTGTTGGGTCGGTAAGTGTACCTAAACCCCTTAATTGATAAAATGACTATTATGCCCCTATGTGATTAAATGACCGTTATGCCCCTATGAAATGTGTGAGTATATTTGAGCATGCCACTTTAAACATATTGAGAACATGTATGATATTATGACAGGGCATGACATGATACATGATGTGTTGCATGGGGTTGGGTTTATTATGATTGGAGGAAGTGTACTGTACTGGCAACTCTACTGCAAATATTGTTAAGTGCCACAACCGGTACTATTTGGAGTGTAGGGATGGGTGGGTTGATTATATCCCTACATAGAGTGTAGGGTGGGACGGAGTTGAAGTGTAAAGGCTAGTTGGGTAGCATTTCTGATTGCATATATGTACTGTTACTATCACTGAAATGGGCTCAGGCCCAAACGGATACTGTTACTGTAATGGGCTAAGGCTCTAACTGAACTGAACTGTTGCTGAAATGGGCTTAAGCCCAGATTGTATTTGCTCTCTGAATGATTGACTGATTGTTTGATAAGGGATTACACACTGAGTTTTCGTAAACTCACCCTTTCGTTTATCTGCGCAGGTAATCCTCAGTCTTAGGCGGATCGGTGCTGCGAAGGACTCAAAGGTGGCCACACAACAGCACATGCTTCCATATTTGTTTTTTTAAATTATAAGTAGTTTTATTTTGGGTATATTTATATGTAATAAGGCCTCTCTAAATTTTAAAATTTTAAATTGGGATTTTTACTTGCTTTGATATATAGCTACTAGCTATAGGAAAAAGACGCGGGTTTTCAAAAAGATAACTGTTTTTCAAAGACACCACGATTACTAAACATGTTTGAAGAGCTTCTGCATGTAATAATGTTTTAAAATAAAGATAATAATAGAGACGTTTTAATATGATTAAATTTTGACAAACAACTCACATTTTTTAACTAATGTGTTAAAATAAATCTTAAGTCACACAAAGAGATTAATTAAAGAATGAGTTTTTCAACGATATCACATTTTACCAAAAACACTTCAATGTGACATCGCCAGATTCGGCCATAACATCCAGGTTGGTTTGGGTGCTACATTTATTGGTATCAGAGCTAGGTTGTAAAACTCGACTGTGGATTTGGGTTTCTTTTAAAACTTCAAAATTTTAAAAGAACTGTTTCAAATAGTTTGAAGTGTTTTACTGAATGTATGGTACACCGAGTCTCCGGCGCCGATTCTGTAAGTCTTCTGAAACTGTTGTTTGTTTAAATTGAAATACTGTGACTATTGTAGGTAGTAGACCGTATTAAAATACTCTATTAGGGTAAACTAAAAACTGTAGTAAGACTGCGATCTACAAAAATGAACTCTAAAATACTGATACTATTTTTCATCAGATATCCGTTAATAAACACTGGAACTGTAAACTGATGCATAAAATTGCTAATATAAATAAGATGCAAATCGATAATGAGCACTAGAGGTACTCATAGAAGGGGTAGAAGAGGTCGCGACGGAGGCCATGGAGGTGCTCGGGCTGGGTCTTCGTCATCTGGGCACATGTCTAATGTTGAAGCTAGAGAAGTACCGACTTTACCTGAGACTGAGACTGGGTCTTATGATCGTGTGGCTGGGGACGACGTATTGTCCAAGGCTATGTTAAGAATTCTGGAGAGGGTCCTTGGGCCCAATACTAGTGCTGTAGGCCGTGGGTCGGTTACAAAATGACTCTAGTCTAATGGAGCTGAGATTTTTAGGGGTGTTGCTGGAGTTGCTCCTAAGGTAGCTGAATATTGGATTGAGGCCACAGAGAGGATCATGGTTGATCTTGACTGTATCCCCAAGCAGAAACTAAAGGGTGCAGTGTCACTACTGAGATATGAGACTTATCAGTGGTGGCTTACAGTTAAAGAGGGCACTCAACCCAACCGATTAACCTGGGAATTTTTCAAGATTGTGTTCCAAGGAAAGTATGTGTGTGCTAGTTACGTGGATGCCTGGAGGAGAAAATTTTTAAATTTGACTTAAGGGGATAAATCAGTGGTTGAATATGAGGCTGAATTTCTGCAATTAAGCCATTATGCGCGTGGGATGGTAGCGACTGAGTACGAGCGGTGTGTTTATTTTGAGGACGGCCTTAGGGATATTTTATGGGTTCTAATAGCTCCACAAAGGGAGCGAGATTTTGCTATTTTTGGTTGATAAGGTGACGATCGCCAAGGATGTGAAGCGCACTGAGTGCCAGAACCGTGAGAAAGAGAAAGGTAGGAACAAGAGGGATTCAGAGCACTCAAGTTCCTTTCTGTGGCCTAAGAAAGAGGCTAGAGTTGATGGGCCAGTCAGACTTGGGGCCCCTGTTACTGCTACTAGACCACAACCCTGTGCGGATTGTAGGAGACGCCATCAGGGCGAATGTTGGAAAAGGATTGAGGCATGTTTGAGGTGCAGATCATTGGAGTACTGTATCAAAGATTGTCCACAGAGGCCCAATCAGGTGGAAGTTATAGGTTTGGGTACTGTACAGCCACCGAGCGGTGCTCAGCAGCCACCGAGAGGCCGTGGGCAGGTTAGAGGTGGTAATGGTATGAGTCGTGGTCAAAGGGCACTGGGCAGAGGTGCTGGTCATACTGAGGCGAGGCAGCTAGCTCTGGTTTATGCTACACGACGCCGAGAGGATGAAGATACCTCAGATGTTATCACGGGTATGTTCTTTATCTATAATGTACCCTATACTGCACTAATTGATGTTGGATCTACTCATTCCTATATAGCATGTATTATGTCTGAGAATTTGGGTATAATGGTTGAGAGTACTACAAGTGAAGTTATGGTGTTGAGTCCATTAGGGCAATCAGTGAGGGTAAATAAAATGTTCAGAGATGTACCTTTAGAGGTGCAAGGAATGATCTTTTTAGTGGATTTGAAGGAACTTTCTTTTGGAAAATTTGACTTAATTCTGGGAATAAATTGGCTGGTTAAATATCAAGTGCGCTTGGATTGTGCTACTAAATGGATGGTACTGAAAATGGAGGAGGGTGACGAGGTAGTTGCAATTAGGGAACGTTGAAATTATTTGTCGAATGTGATTTCTGCACTAAAGGCTGAGAAATTGGTTCGGAAGGGTTGTGAGGCGTATCTAGCCTACATCGGTGTTTCAGATTCTGAGGTTCCTTTTGTTATGGATATTCGAATAGTTAAAGACTTTCTGGATGTTTTTCCTAATGAGCTGTATGGGTTACCTCCAAGCCGTGAAGTTGAGTTTGGGATTGAGCTCCTACCTGGTACAGCTCCGGTGTCCATCGCCCCTTATAGAATGGCACTAAAAGAGCTTGTGGAGCTTAAAGCTCAAATTCAAAAGTTATTGGATCGAGGGTTCGTCCGACCTAGTGTGTCTCCATAGGGAGCACCGATTTTGTTTATGAGAAAGAAGGATAGATCCATGCGTATGTGCATCAATTATCGGCAACTGAATAATTTAACCATTAAGAATAAGTACCCCCTACCGAGGATTGATGATCTATTCGACTACTTTTGAGGGGCTTCGATTTTCTTTAAGATTGATCTCCGATCGGGGGACCATCAACTGAGAGTTAAAGAGACTGATATTTATAAGACAGCGTTTAGGACTCGTTATGGTCATTACGAGTTCTAATGATGCCGTTTGGACTGACGATTGCACTAGTGACTTTTATGGATCTGATGTACCGAGTGCTCCAGCCTATCTGGATCGGTTCATGGTGGTTTTTATTGATGATATCCTGGTGTATTCGAAGACCAAAGATGAACAGGATGAACATCTCTGAGTTGTTCTGCAGAATCTGAAAGAGAAATAACAGTATGCCAAGTTTAGTAAGTGTGAGTTCTGGTTACGAGAGGTAACATTTCTGGGCCATGTGGTATCTGCTGAAGGGATTAGGGTTGATCCTCAGAAAATTGAAGCTGTTCTGGACTGGAAGCCGCCTAAGACGATATCTGAGATTCATAGTTTTCTAGGACTTGTAGGGTATTATAGACAATTTGTTGAGGGTTTTCTTTGATTGCTGCACCTCTGACTAAGTTGTTGTGTAAGGGTATGCCATTTAACTGGACTGATGCGCAGCAAGAGAGTTTTGAGAAGATGAAGAATGTTCTGACTGAGGCCCCTGTCTTGATACAGCCAGAGCCTAGTAAAGAGTTCACTGTCTACAGCAATGCATCACATGTCAGTTTGGGATGTGTGTTGATACAAGATGGTAAGTTCGTAGCATATGTATCTTGTCAGCTTAAGACTCATGAGGCAAATTATCCGACGCATGACTTGGAGTTGGCCGCAGTGGTGTTTGTACTAAAAATTTAAAGGCACTATCTGTACGGTGAGAAGTGTATCATTTACACTGATCACATAAGTCTCAAGTACCTCCTCACTCAGAAGGAGATAAATCTTAGGCAGCGTAGATGGATTGAGCTACTTAAGGATTATGACTATTTGATTGAATACCATCTTGGTAAGGCCAATGTGGTGGCCGACGCACTGAGCCTTAGGGCTATGACTGATCAGAGGATGATGTTTGTTCGCCTCAGTTTATTTGATGATGGTAGCTTGTTAGTTGAGCTTCAAGTTAAGCTGACGTTGGTTGAGCAAATTAACGGTAAACAGTTAGAGGATGAGTCACTGGATCTTCGATTCCGACAGATTGAGAGTGGGGAAACATCAGATTTTGGATTGAATAGCAAAGGGGTACTTTATTTCTGTGGGAGAGTCTGTGTACTGAATAATACTGGTTTGAGGCAGTCTATACTGTAAGAGGCGCATAGTAGTCCTTATGCTATGCATCCTAGTCGAAATAAGATGTACCGAAGCTTCATGAGTTATATTGGTGGCCGGGGTCTTAAACGTGAAGTTACCAGTTTCGTAAGTAAATTTCTGACTTGCCAGTAGGTTAAGGCTGAACACCAGTTACCTTTAGGGTTGCTTCAGCCAGTTAAGATTCCACTTTGGAAGTGGGAGAGAGTGACTATGGACTTCGTTAGTGGGTTGCCCCTAATGCCTACTAAGAAGGATTCAATATGGGTCATGGTGGATCAGTTGACCAAATCTGCCCATTTCATACCAGTTTGTACTGATTACTCTTTGCAGAAGCTGGCAAAGCTGTATGTGTCTAAAATAATAAGACTGCATGGGGTACCAGTTCCATAATATCTGATAGGGATCCTTGCTTCACGTCACGGTTCTGGAAGAAATTGTATGAAGCTCTAGGTACAAGGTTGGACTTCAGTACTACGTTCAATCCTAGGACAGATGATCAGTCAGATAGGGTGATTCAGATACTAGAGAACATGTTAAGGAGTTGTGTGATTGATTTTTGAGGCACTTGGGAGGATTACTTGCCGCTAGCGGAGTTTGCTTATAACAATAGCTATCAGTCTAGCATACAGATGGCACCTTACGATGCATTATATTGTCGTAGGTGTCGCACACACTCATGTTGGATTGATTCGAGCGAGCAGCATGTTCTAGGCCCTGAGCTAGTTTCTGATATTGAGGATAAAGTTAAATTAATCTGGGATCAACTGAAGATACATCAGACAGACAGAAGTCGTATGCAGATCTAAAGCGTAAAGAGATTGAGTATTCTATGGGGGACTTCGTTTTTCTCAAGGTCTCGCCATGGAAGAAAGTACTGAATTTGGACGGAAGAGCAAGTTGAGCCCTAGATTCATTGAGCCTTACCACATACTGAAACACGTAAGACCGGTTGCCTATCAATTAGAGTTACCTCCAGAGTTTGACCGGATTCATGATGTATTCCACGTCTCTTTGTTGAGGCGCTACCGCTCTAATCATGCTCATGTTATCTCGATTGAAGAGATTGAGGTTAGGCCAGATCTGATCTTTAAGGAGGAACTGGTTCAGATATTAAAGCATGATGTAAAGGTTTTCAAGAAGAAGTTTATCCCACTGGTTAAGGTACTTTAGCGTAATCACAGCTCCTAGGAGGCCACGTGGGAACCTGAGGAGATGATAAGACAATAATACCCTCATCTATTCTAATCAAGTAAATTTCGAGGCCAAAATTTTCTTTTAGGGGGTAGAGTTGTAACTCTCCAAACCTTAAGTATTTATTCTCGTATGTTGTGACACAAATATGCAAGTCTGTCTCAGTGGTTAAGTGTCCTAGGATGAGTTTGAGAAGTCTTGGGTTCAAGCCTTGGCTTGTGCAAAAGTTTTGTTTTTGAAAGAATAAACCCTGTCTCTAGTCAGTAGGCTTTTTAAATAAATATGGGTAAAACATGACAGAAAGGGCCTGCTGGTCTAAGGGACTGCCCTTGCCGTGTGAGTAGTAGAAGTTGACCAAAGCACAGCTAAGTTGAGTGGAGTTTTAACTGGCGGTTGAGGAGATTATGATGCAGGGATTTTAGGAGGGAATGTTGGGATGTGGATAGTGATCGGTTTGAGTGATTTGAGGAGGGATTTGGGGAGGAAATTAAGGGGTTTTTGAAGGAGTGTGTGTGTTAGTGCTGATTTTGGACTCCCAACACTCAGAATTCGGCTTTGCGGTTGTCAATTACTCTCCATTTCAGTGGCTGTTACCTTTTTCTTCTTTTCACTTTTTGTTTGAGGCCGAATATTTCTTTGACCATTCGGGTATCTTTTTCTACATTTTGCGACCCCTTTTGCCCTTGACCGAATACCCTTCTTCCTCTCCTTCAATCGGTTTTGCTTTAGTTGATTCTCTTCTCTTCTTCCCCTCTCCCAATCGATTCTTGTTTGGCCGAATAAACCTTCCTCCCCCTCCTTTGATTCTTTCATCTTTCCCCCTCTCTTAACGATTTTTGCAGTTGATCTTTGATCAGTCGAGTTCGAGTGCAAGGTTCTTTTCCCTCTCTCCCTCACTTTTCTTTCTCTCGATTATTCTCTTCTTTCATCTTTTGTGTTAGCCGATTACTTCATCTCTGGTTCGAGTGCACGATTATTATCCTCTCCCTCTTTTTGCAGTATTAGTCGTTTACCTAACACCTTTCTTTACTGTCGATCTCTACTAAGGGTGTGGTTGTGCTAACCTGTGCCTCTGTCGTATCGTGTGCTACCAGCTTGCGCTTGAGGTGTCGGCCGAGTGCTTCTTTTCCTATTCTGAGTTTGGCACACTCGACTATCTCTAAAGTGGTTTGTGTTCTGTCACTTGTAACAGTTTTAGTGTGTGATCTTCCGTCGATCGACCAAGGGTTGGAGTGCTTTTGGACTATTTGCGCACTTTCGCAGCAAGGTGTGTAACACAATCCCAACGTTGGAAACCAGCAAAAGCTGGAATAAGTGAACGACGATGCTACACAGACGTGTGCTCGCTCATGTGGTAGTCCATGTGACTAAACATGGGCATATGATCGTCGAGGCCATGCAAGAGAGATTTTGTGGGCCGAGGCCGTTTTGGGACATTTCAGGCAAAACTGGGCCATGTGAGCCCCACAGGCATGTGGGCCCATTCAGATAAACCACACGGACGTGTGGAAAATATTGGGCCAGGTTGTGTACTTCACACAGCCAAGGCCATTTCTGGGCTATGTGGGCCACACGAGCGTGTGGGCCCACATGGGCCCGCATTATGGGCCTTGGGCCCATTTTCACTGTTTGACTGTTAAGTTTACACGGGTTGCCCGAGACGACTGTGGACCTACTGTTGGGTCGGTAAGTGTACCTAGACCCTTTAATTGATAAAATGACTATTATGCCCCTATGTGATTAAATGACCGTTATGCCCCTATGAAATGTGTGAGTATATTTGAGCATGCCACTTTAAACATATTGAGTACATGTATGATATTATGACATGACATGACATGATACATGATGTGTTGCACAGGGTTGGGTTTATTATGATTGGAGGAAGTGTACTGTACTGGCAGCTCTGCTGCAAATATTGTTAAGTGTCGTAACCGGTGCTATTTGGAGTGTAGGGATGGGTGGGTTGATTATATCCCCACATGGAGTGTAGGATTGGATAGAGTTGAAGTGTATAGGCTGGTTGGGTAGGATTTCTGATTGCATATCTGTACTATTACTGTCACTGAAATGGGCTCAGGCCCAAACTGATACTATTACTGTAATGGGCTAAGGCCCTAACTGAACTGAACTATTACTAAAATGGGCTTAGGCCCAAACTGTATTTGCTCACTGCATGATTGACTAATTGTTTGATAAGGGATTACACACTGAGTTTTCGTAAACTTACCCTTTCGTTTATCTGCACAGGTAATCCCAGTCTTAGGTGGATCGGTGTTGCGAGGGACTCGAAGGTGGCCACACAACCGCACATACTTCCATATTTGTTTTTTAAATTACAAGTAGTTTTATTTTTGGTATATTTTTATGTAATAAGGCATCTCTAAATTTTAAATTTTTAAATTAGGATTTTTACTTGCTTTGATATATAACTGCTAGCAGTAGGAAAAAGACGCAGGTTTTTAAAAAAGATAATTGTTTTTCAAAGACACCACGATTACTAAACTTGTTTGAAGAGTTTCCACATGTAATAATGTTTTAAAATAAAGTAAATAATAGAGACCTTTTAATATGATTAACTTTTTGACAAACAACTCCCTTTTTTGAACAAACGTATTAAAATAAATCTTAAGTCACACAAAGAGATTAAATAAAGAACGGTTTTTTCAACGATATCAAATTTTACAAAAAACACTTCAATGTGACATCACTAGATTCGACCATAACGTACAAGCCGGGTTTGGGGGTGCTACAAAGTGATTTTCGGTGAAAATGCCTAAAAGGACTAATTTGTAAAAGTTATAAAATATGTCATAAAAGTATGATTTAATAAAAAATGTAGGCTACTATAAGTATAGAAGAGGTTCGGCTAGGCTTGGGAATCGAAGAAATTGAATAAATTTCATTTTCTAGCTTAGGGGAAAAAATATAAATATGTTAAACTTTAGGGGCAAAAACGTAATTTTTTCATGATATGATATTTGGGTCACATTGAATAATGTGACTAACAAGTGAGCTATATTTGATATTATAGATCAAGGAAAACGAGATTCGGGCCTAGAACGAGGGAAAAACAAGTATTTGACGGTTAGGTCATTTTCACCATTTTTGGTATCGAGGTAAGTTTGTATGTGAAAAATGCAATGCTATATTTATGTTTTAAATTGCTTTAATATTATATGATTTATATGATTGATATTGTAAGCAAATTCGATAATGCCAAGATAATAAAGAAGTCCTAGTTTAACCTTAGGAATAGATAGGATACAAATGTCATGACATTAGGGTTAATGAGATTACGTATAAGACCATATCTGGGATATGGCATCGTTATGAGATTTCATATAAGACCATATCTGGGATATGTAATCGATTTGAGATTTTGTGTAAGACCATGTCTGGGACATGGCATCGATATGAGACATTGTGTAAGACCATAGTTAAGCTATTGGCATTGATATGTGTTATCCTATGTAAAACCATGTCTGGGATATGGCATTGGCATCTCACTATGTGTATGAGATTTCCCAGGTATCCTTTAAAATTCCAAATGGTTCAACAGGTAATTCAAAGATTATGTCAAAGATGTGAAAAGATATGACTGTGTTATGAGTTCGTACAGGTATGTATGTAAAGTTTATAAGCATTGGCTTCATGATATTATGAGTTCATGATCACAATGAAAGTAACCTTAAGTTAATCTTGTGAATAAGTATTTATGTTAATGATGTGTAAATTCATGGTAAATTCAGTTGAGAATCATGTGTTAGGCTTTTGAGCCATATCAAATTGAGAGATAATATGTTTAGTCCACTTGATTTGTGATTCATTGGATATGTGTGAAAAATGAAAGATTTGCATAATTTCCTATTAAAATGGTTATGGAAGTATGTGAAGTTAAGAGTTTGAGTCATTGAAAGATGTTAAGCTTTGGGCTTGAAAATATGAATACACATAATTAATGTGCATGTTACTATGAGGCTTGAAATGATTTGTTAACGATTATTATGGTATGTTATATTGGAGAGATTACGATCATTTGCAAATATTAAGATGTATTAAATTATGCTTATAAATTAAAGGAGGTAAGCATTGTGATTAAGTTATGCCTATGAAGATTTAATGACGTTTATATTGTGTTATGTTTTGTTTGTTGTATGACAAATGTATGACTATTGTTCCTTATTATTTGCATACGAACTTACTAAGCTTTGTAGCTTACTCCCCTTCCTTTCCCATATCTTATAGGGCTGTATGCTAGCTCGAGATGGAGATCGCCAGAGATGCTATCACACTATCAAGCTATCATGTTGGGTAAATGAATGCAAACTTTTGAGTCTATGGCATGTATAGGGACTTAGTCATTTTGTGTATGTATCATTATGATATGGCCAATGAATGGCATGTAAATATTCGATAATGAGTAGCTATTGGAATGGCTAGTTATGTATATGCTTTGGTGTTATGAATGTCTAAATGAAAGTTAATACAAAGAAATCATGAAAGAGTAAAATTAGCATTAAAATAGTTTTGGACAACAACAGTAGTATAACTTTGAAAAATCACCCAAAATTTTGGCAATCAAATTAGAGGTTGAATAAAATATGAAATTAGAGCCTATTTAGTCTAGTTTTACATAGAAGAAATGGTGTAAGCAAAAGAATTTTACTTTATGAGATATTTGAACTTTTGTGAGACAATGTCAGAATGATTTCGGGTTCCCCTGTTCTGAATTTGGAAAATCATTAAAACTTGTATAAAAATAGTTGGGGGTTAAATTTTATATGTTTAAATTATTAATGAGTCTATTTTCAAAAGAAACAAACGGGAACATTATCCAAATCCCGTATTAAGAGATAATTAATTTTTAGTGAAGAAAGGTTGAAACTGTCAAATAGTAGAACAGGGATGAATTTGAAGATTTAACTGTACTTATTGGCTATACCATAAATTTTGAAAATTTTATGGCAGGAAGATATTTGAGTCTGGTTTCGGAAAAATCAAGCAGATCTTAATTTAGAATTGTGTAGCTCAAGATATAAATAATTTAGTAACTATGACTCAAGTGAATAGTTTTGTTATGAATAGTAAATATTTTTTTTGATATGTTTAAACCTTGATTATGGTTGTGTTGGTTGCTTAATTGTGCCATGTTAAGTGCCATTTAAAGTTTGTATGTGAGTATGCAAATGCGGGTGGGAAATGGCTTTGTAAATAGCCATTTTCTTTGCCACATGGGCAGAGACACGGCTGTATGTCTCAGCTGTTTGAAGGACACGGCCTCGGGACACGAGCGTGTGACTTGGCCGTGTGACCCCAAATTGTGCATGACATCAAAAACAGAGAGTTACACGGGCTGATGACATGGGCACGTGTGACCACACGACCTACCCACATGGGCGTGTCTCAAGCCACACGGGTGTGACCCCTGTTTTGATGAAATATTTTATGAGCTTTCCAAAGCTTTCGGTTTAGTCCCGAACCACTTCCAATGCATGTTTTAGGCCTCGTTGGCTCGTATAAGGGACGATATGTATGTATATGAATGGTTTTAAATTGAATGAAATTTTATGGCCCGATTTTATATGATTGGTTATGTTTAAGTCCGGTAATGCCTCGTACCCTGTCCCGGCGTCGGACACGAGTAGGGGGTGTTTGATAAACCGTCATTTATACATATTTTTACCCCATGAGTTGCGCATTTTATGGATGATTTTTCCTTAGAATTGGTAAATTTAATGCTTCTAATGCCTTAATTTCATGTTTTATACTTGGGTGAGCTTAGGAGAGCGAAAGGAACGAGAAACGGGCCAAAAACGGAGAAAATGGGCCAATGTACGAAATTAGCACGGCCTGGACTTCCTCAACGGGCAGACCACACAACCGTGCCATTCTAACAGGCTCGAACACGGCCTAAAGTAATCGCACACGGGTGTGTCCCTGTCGAACCCAAGTTGAATCCAATTCGGAAAAGGCTAATTTTGAGGGCTCTTAGACATTCCAAAGCCTATAAATACACCCTAGAAGAGGAGAAAAGGAGGAGGCACAGGGAGGAAGGAAGGAATTACTTAAAGAAAGCCGATTGATCCATCTCAGAAGTCAGATTCATCCTCAAGACTAAAGATCTCCCCTCAATTTCCTTTCAGGAGTTTTGGGTTTTCTTTATGTTTTGTATTCATTATTCTTCTGAGATGTTTTCCTTTTTAGTTATGAACTAAATCCCCTAAATACATAAGGGGGATGAAACCTAAGACGAATCTTGTTATTATTTTCTGAATTGTATGATAAATATTTGACTTGTTCTTAATTATGTGTTCTTAATTCTTGTTTTGATATTTTAGGATATTGATTCAAGTTACGCTCTTATTCAGAGGAGGAATAGACCTTGTCTAAGAGTACAATTGTCATAATTAAGCGGAGTTGATTACGCGCCTAGAGATAGGGTGATAAGATTTTACCGGATTAGGGTGAAACCTAATAAGGGGATCCATAGATCGAGTTAATGCAACCTTAGGGTGATAATTAGAGAAAAGTCTTAGTTATTCAATCTAGGGATTAGACGTTATTAGTCTTGAATAGGGATAATAACATAACTTAGGGATCTCTACGGAATAAGTTAAATGAATAAATCGTTCGATTCGAAGTCAAAATAACAAGTAAAGTCTAGGTGGATTCTTCCTTAGGTATTTTCTTCATTCAATCATTTTCCAAAAGTAATCCCCCAATTCTATTTTCTGTGAATTCTTAGTTTAGTTAATTAGTTAGTTAAAACAAACCCCCTTATTCTTAGGCTAGATAATAAAAAGACAATCATTACTAGTACTTTTAGTTCCTTTGGGTT
Organism: Gossypium longicalyx; assembly: GCA_025698465.1. Lineage (NCBI taxonomy): Eukaryota > Viridiplantae > Streptophyta > Magnoliopsida > Malvales > Malvaceae > Gossypium > Gossypium longicalyx. The sequence goes on from CM046997.1 coordinate 63,359,001, forward strand.
CGACAATCTGGTCTTGCTAAAACTATACTACTATTCGATAGGTACACTTGCCTACATCGTGATAATAGTTAGTTTACAGAACGATTAATTATAAATATTTAAAATCTATTACAAAATCACGATCAGTGTTACAATGTAAATATGTTTAATTGAATGTTGTGTTTGTATAGAATGTGACTTACATTGATGTACATTATTTAAATGTTGTAATGAAAATTTTAATTCATGCTTGAGATGGTGAAAAAGGGTTAAGTCCCGATTGAATATTGAATCCTGATAATTATATGCGCTTTCTTGAAACTAATAAGATCCTGCATTTGTTGCGGATGGGATTTAGCTCGAAAAAGCAATCCTATCAACCTTGTTATAGAAAGGATTTAGCTCGGACAAGTAATCCTGATATAATACCTCTCGAGTATACGTTATGATTAGGGTTTAGCCTGGACTGGTAATCCTAATTGAGCTCTTTGAGCATACGTTATATAAAGAATTTAGCTTGGACTAGTAATCTTGTTATACGATATGTGGCTCGAGAGTGTATTCCATGGTTAAGTGCCCTAAGGGGTACCCTCGAATAAGGATTGACAGATTATTGAATCGTACACCGTAAGTGTACCACTACAGTATTCATCAAAATTTCATTGATTCAACGGACATAAAACTCTTGACATGGCATGAGAATTATGAGATGAAATGATAATGTCTTGAAAGAGTATTGCATGATGAGCTTATCTATTCTTACTTGATGTATATGTGAACTTTATGATAACATGTTTGATTGGATGTGTGTTTCAAGTGCAGGTCTTGGGTGAAATTTTGGGTGAGAAATGAAGATAGAAATTGCTTCATTTTGTCCACATGGGCAGACACACAGGCGTGTGTCTAGACTGTGTATGACACACAGTCGAGTACATGGGCAACCGGTTAGGCCGTGTGTCTCTTGCACCTTAATTTTGAGAAATAGAATGCTTAGAATTGAGCACACGGGTAGAGACACGGGCATGTGTCTCACCCGTGTATGCTACACAGCCTTGAACACAGGTGTGTGTCTTGGCCGTGTGAAACCTACACCTAATTTCATATTAATTAACCACATGGCCTAGCACACAGGTGTGTGGCATGGTCATGTGCACAAGTCAGAGAGTTACATGGGGTCAAACACAGCCTCCAACACGGGCGTTTCCCAGGGTCATACGGGTATGCCCCTTGGACCACACGGATGTGTGAGCCCTGTACCTTGGAAAAATTTTAAAATGTCACGAAAAATTCTTAGAGTTCCTAATTAAGTCCGGACTCGATTCTAATGCTCGTATTGGGCTTCGACGGTCCAATTAAGGGACATTTTGAATTATCTCGGTTAGGCCGTGTGTCTCTTGCACCTTAATTTTGAGAAACAGAATGCTTAGAATTGAGCACACGGGTAGAGACACGGGCATGTGTCTCACCCGTGTATGCTACACAGCCTTGAACACAGGTGTGTGTCTTGGCCGTGTGAAACCTACACCTAATTTCATATTAATTAACCACATGGCCTAGCACACAGGTGTGTGGCATGGTCATGTGCACAAGTCAGAGAGTTACATGGGGTCAAACACAGCCTCCAACACGGGCGTTTCCCAGGGTCATACGGGCATGCCCCTTGGACCACACGGACGTGTGAGCCCTGTACCTTGGAAAAATTTTAAAATGTCACGAAAAATTCTTAGAGTTCCTAATTAAGTCCGGACTCGATTCTAATGCTCGTATTGGGCTTCGATGGTCCAATTAAGGGACATTTTGAATTATCTCGGTTAATGAAAAGTAATTTACATAAATTATTTGTAAAATGTTCTGAAAGTTTTGCTCATGCTCTAAAACCCTATTTTGACGACAGATACGGGTTAGGGGTGTTACATTTAGTGGTATCAAAACTATGGTTTAGCCGATTCTTGGATTTGACGTAGCAAACACGAGTTTAGCTATACATGCCATTATATGAATTGTGATAGTGTGATGACTCCTGAGCATTTTTTAATGTGTTTTTCATATAGCAATGTCATCCAACCGAGCTAGAGCTGAATTCGATGAAACTGAGAGCAATGCTTCAGCTTCAGTTCAAAGAGTTGCGTCTGCGTCTAGTAGTGAAAGGCCCGTGTTTGAGGGATGAAGTGAGGAGGAAAAACAAACCTTCTTTCAAGTGATGAATGAATGGTTTACACAGTATCTGAAAGCAAACTCTATTGTACAACGACCTCCCCCACCTGCTCCTCAACCGGTTCCTGTGGTACAACAGGGTGCTGAACTTGCTAGATCTGGTAAGCCTCCGATAGATAAAATTCGTAAGCAAGTGGAGGAAGAATTTATAGCTGCCGCAGATGATGATCTGGAAAAGGCTACGTTTTGGCTAGAAAATACTATCCAGGTTTTTGAGGAATTATCCTGTACGTCTACTTAATGTCTGAAATATGCAGTATCTCTATTGAAAGATACAGCTTATCATTGGTGGAATATCATAACTTCAATGGTACAGAGAGAGAATATTACATGGGAATTCTTCCAAGCTAAATTCAGGAAGTAATATGTTAGTCAGAGATTTATGGACCAAAAAAAGAATTTTTAGAACTCAAATAGGGAAACATGGCTATATCCGAATATGAAAGGGAATTTCTTCGGTTGAGCAAGTATGCTAGAGAATGGGTTTTAACTAAGGCTAAAATGTGTAAATTCTTTGAAGAGGGTTTAAATGAGGATATCAAGTTATTGATTGAAATTCTCGAAATAAGGGAAATTGCGGTGTTAGCCAATCGAGCACACAAATCTGAGGAATTGAGTAAGGAAAAGAAACAGGCTGAAAGAGAGGCTCGAGTTTCTGGAAAAAGAACTATGAGTAAGTCACAATCGTTTTCTTCTAAGAAATTAAAGAAGCATTATGATCGTGTGACCACCTCTACGGGATATTCTGGAAGAGACCAGGGCTGTAACTACTTATTTTTAGTCAAATCAGAATAGTGATTTTGGGACCACAAATCTGAGGTCATAAAATTATTTTAATATTACTTTAAGTGTTTATAGTATGATAGTATGTATGTGTGAAAGTTTCATGAAGAAATCTTATCGTTGAATAGTTAATTTGATAAAAAGGACTAAATCGCGTAAAGTACAAAATTTATATTCAATTAGCTAAATGTGACAAATAGCTATGGAACTTAAAAGAAAAGGTCCTTATGTTGTAATTAGACCATTAATAGCATGAGTGGACATATATGGACATTAAATGGATGATATTAAATGGTTTATAATAAGGTTAAAATAGTAAATGAGTAATTAAGTTATATTTTAATAAAACAAAAGCATAAAATTTAATTCATTCATCTTCATTAGCCGAAAATAAAAAGAAGAAGAAGCCATAGAAGTTGTTTTATGGTTCGGCACTTGAAAAGTTAATTTGGTAAGTGATTTTGACTCAATTTTTAATAGTTTCTATGTTTTTGAGATCGTTGCTTTGTATTCTAGCTAGACCGTACCTTAAATTTCAAAACGGTTAGAGATTTATCATGTTGCCATTGTTGAATGCTTGAGTAATTTGATGATTTATGATAGACTTGGAAGGTTTAATGTTAGATTAATAGCTTTTGTACAATTATTTTTGACGAAAAATGGATTAAATTGAGAAAATGTGAAATGTGATGGTTAAAAGTGTGAATAAACTGAAAATATGGGCTACTAGTAACATGTATTAAATTCGACTAAGCATGGGTTTGGACTAAATTGCATGAATTTGGAATTTTATGTGATTAGGACTAAATTGTGAAAATGTGAAACATTAGGGGCAAATGTGTAAATTTGCCAAATTGTAAATTTTAGGCTAAATTGAATAGACTGAATGTTAAATGAGTTAATTTTGAATATTTTTAGATTAAGAAAAATAGAATTCGGATTAGGATCGGGGAAAACCAAAAGTTATCGACTAATCGACTCGATTCGCCGTTTTAATATTGGAGGTAAGTTTGTATGTAATAAGTATTGTTATAAATATGTTTTTAATGCTTTGATATTGTATAAATTGTTTATACGAAACTACAGTCATGTACGACGACAAATCGACTATTTGTGGCACTTATTGTGCGATTTGACATAGCTTCGGCTATATATGGCACTTATTGTGTGAGATCAAGATAACTTCGGCTATATATGGCACTTAGTGTGCGAGATCGAGATAGCTTCGGCTATATATGGCACTTAGTGTGCGATTTGAGATAGATTTGGCTATGTACGACACTTAGTGTGCGAGATATCGAGTATTCAACGGTATTCCGAATATATATGAGCTTGTTATGGATTGGTACAGGTATGTACATGCATAGTATGAGCTTTAAACCGAAGAAGTTATGAAGTTTGCATATAAGTGTATGAATAAGCATGTGAAAGGTTTGTCAGTAATCATGAATTTCATGTTAATATGTTTAAATTGATGAATAGTGTATTTGTGATTAGTTAAGTTTATATCATATGAGCTTACTAGGCTATAAAGCTTATTTTGTTATTTTCCATGTCTTATAGTGATTTCAAAGCTATTTCGGATTTGGGGATCATCAGAGACTACGTCACACTATCCAACCATCACTTTGGTACTTTTGAGCCTATGGTTTGGTCATATTGCATGTGTAGGATATTGGTCACGTTGGTTATGTTTTGGAAGTGAGTTTTTCCATTTGAAATGGCTTGTGAATGGTTATGTTTTGGTTTGTATATATATAGTTGTGAAACTTGGCTTAATTTGGCTAGTTTGGTTATGTATATATAAGTGTGCTTATGGCTTATATTATGAGGTTTGTGGAATTGGTATCATGCTTGTGTAACACCCTTTACCCGTATCTGACATCAGAACAGGGTACGAGGCATTATTGGACTTAAACGTAAACAAGCATACAAAACCCGAGCCATAAAATTTTGTTCAAGTTTAAAACTTTTCAATCACATGCAAATTGTCCCTTATAAAGGCCTGCGAGGCCCAAAATGTACATCGGAAGCGGTTCGGGACTAAACCGAGAACCTTCAGAATCTTTTTGACACTTAGAAAATTTTCTTGTTTTAAAGAGTCACACGCCCATGTGGGTAGGTCGTGTGGTCACACACGCCCGTGTGACTTGGGACACACCCGTGTAACTCTCTGACTATGAAATTAGAGTCACACACGGCCAAGTCACACGCCCGTGTGCTTAGGCCGTGTGGTGAATTAAATTCTCGAAATTAAGTGCAGGCTTCACACGACCTGGGCACACGTCCATGTTCTAAGGTCGTTTCCTTTACACGGCTGAGACATACGGCCGTGTCTTTGCCCGTATGTTTACTACTAGGCATTCTGTTTAAAATTAATTAGGGTGCAGGGGACACACAGGCAGAACACACGCCTTTGGCGCAAGCCGTGTGTTACACACAGTCTAGACACACGCCCATTTGTCTACCCGTGTGGACAAATTGAAGGCTATTTTCTAAGCCAATTGCCACCCTTATTTGCACAACACATTCATGGTTCCAAAGTTACTTAAAACATTCATAAACCTAGCTCATGCATGACAACTTCTTATCACATTATACTAAATTAAGACTCTATATCATGTCAAGCCCCATTTTACCAACACATACATAGTAGCCATCACCATTCAACCATCAACAACCAATAGCCATATCATAATGAAATTGGCACATACATGCATAGATGAATAGGTTTACAACCCAATAATCATTGTGAGCCATATCTCATGGCCTTATACAAAATGAATTATAACACCATCGAAAGCCAACACATTGGCTAAGCAAATATGACATATAACAAAATAACCAAGTTCCTATACATGCCATACTTAAAATATTGAAACTAACTATACCCAAAAGATTCCAATTGATAGTGCGACCGAGCCTCCGACGTCCTTTGATCCCTGAGCTTGCTTGGCGACACTATAAAAAATGGAAAAGAAAGGGAGGAAGCATAGAGATTAGTAAGCTTGCATGTAAATAATAAGCAATAAAAATATGCATTTTCATACACATACATAACATAATTTAATTCATCTTATACTCAACAACCATTGTAGTTATATCCTATCTCATTCAATTTATATAATGTTTAATAGAACTCAAGATCATAATTCCTTCATTCTCATCTTACCAAGGTTTAATCATTTCGTAATCTTAATAACTACGACCTTGGCGTACATACCTGTACTCTTTCAATATGATCATACCTCGTTATTTCTTTGAAAAATTCTTGGACTACCTGTTGAACCACTTAGAATACTAAGGGATACGTAGGAATTCATATTCACATAGTAGGGTGCCAATGCCATATCCCGGATATGGTCTTATATGGGACCACTTATCGATGCCAATGCCATGTCCCAGACATGGTTTTACATAGGATCACATAACGATGCCAATGCCATGTCCCAGACATGGTTTTATATAGGATCACATAACGATGCCAATGCCATGTCCCAGACATGGGATCACATATCGATGCCGATGCCATATCCCAGATATGGTCTTATACGGGATCTCATCAACCCAAATGTCATGATATTTATACCCTAAGTATTCTTAAGGTCTCGCCTCAAATCTTTGTCGGACAACATCAATACTACACACAAAGGCAATTATACATTTCATGCAACATTAAGTGTTAAATGTATAATAAAATGTTGTATCAATTACTCACAAACTTACACCGATACAAAAATGTAGCTAACTATTCGATTTAGTCCACAACCTTGTTCTTCCCTCAGTTTAGGTCTACACTTCGTTTTTCTTGATCTATAATAGCAAATTTCACTTGTGTAATTATCAAATTATTCAAATCAGTCCATAAATCATACTTTGGAAAAATTATAATTTTGCCCCTAAACTTTCACATATTTACACTTTGGTCCCTAAGCTCGTAAAATGAAATGTGTCCAATTTCTTTGTTTCCCAAACCTAGCCGATTCATATTCCCTCTTATAACAGCCCACATTTTTCCTCAAATCACATTTTTAACACCTATTTTTACATGTTTTACAAACAAGTCCTTTTAGGTATTTTCATGAAAAATCACTAAATGATGTTTATCATGCATCAAACTTTCATATTCCTTCATTAAACACCAAAATACATGCATGCCACACATGGGTAAGTTTTTGAACATGAACCCTAGCTCAAAATAAGGGTAGAAATAGCTAGATCATGCTTCAAAGATCTCAAAAACATAAAGAACTTTAAAAATGAGGCTAGGTGTACTTACAATCGAGCTTGAAAGGATGAACAAAACCCTAGCTATGGCTCCTTGAGAATTTCGACTAAAGAGGGAGGAAGATGGACACAATTTTGACTTATTTTTCCCTTTTTATTCTTTTATTAACCAAATGACAAAAAAATGCCCTTAAGGCCTTTCTTTCAAATTTTTCCTATACATGCCCATTTTTGTCCATAAAAATAGAAATTGGGAAAATTGCTAATTAAGGACCTCTAATTAACAATCCAAGGCAATTTCATACTTAAAGCTTCTAGAAGTCACATTTTGCAACTTTTGCAATTTAGTCCTAGATATCAAATTGGACACTTTATCAATAGAATTTCTTCATAAAACTTTCACACAAGCATGCAATCATATCATAGACCTCACAAGAATCATAAAATAATTATTTCTACTTTGGATTTTGCTCTCAAAACCACTGTTCCGACTAGACTCGAATTCAGGATGTTACATTTGATGAATTTGATGTGCTCTTGGGGATGGATTGGTTAACCCAATATGATGTAGTGGTGAATTGTAAATAGAACTATATTGTATTGAAATGTGAGAGTGGTGAATTGCTTCATGTTGAATCTGATAAACTGGATGGATTATCTAATGTGATTTCAGCAATATCAACATAGAAATATGTCCGAAAGGGTTATGATGCTTACCTTGCATATGTGTTGGATACTAAAGTATCTGAGTCAAAAATTCAGTCAGTGACGGTTGTGTGTGAATTTCCTGATGTATTCCTATAAGAATTACTTGGTTTACCAACGGATAGAAAAGTGGAATTCTGTATAGATCTTGTTCTAGGAACGACACTAATATCCATAGCACCTTCCAGAATGGATCTGTAACACCCCAAACCCATCCTGGACGTTATGGCCAAATCTGGCGATGTCACATTGAAGTGTTTTTCGTAAAGCGAGATACTATTTGAAAAAAAACCCATTCTCTATTTAAACTGTTTGTGCGATCTTAAAGGCGTTCGTTTAGGTTCAAAATGTGAGTTGTTTACAAAAAGTTATTCATATTAAAACATCCCTATTATATTTTTAAAAACGTTATTCATTTCCAAAAATATCATGTTATAGCGGAAGCTTTTTAAAACAGTTGCGTACTTGCCGTTCACTTTGTAAAAACATTGTTCATTTTGAAAACTCGTGTTTTCCTAGCACTAGCAGTTATAAACCATAATTTAATAATAAAAGCCTAAATTAAAGAATAATACTTAAAGAGGCCTTTTACATAAAAATACCCAAATAAAACTACTCATAAATTAAAGGATAAATTCAGAAGCGTAAGCTATTGTGTGTCCACTTTCGAGTCCCTCGTAGCACCAATCCGCCCAAAGATTACCTATACAGTTAAAACAGTTTGGTGAGTTTACGAAAACTCAGTGTGTAATCCCATAACAACAAATAGGTAGACATACAAAGAGCGAATACATTCTGGCCTAAGCCATATATCGATACGATGAATCGGTCAAGAACCACGATCAATGCAAAGAATAAAGAATCGTGCGGTATGCAAGCAGAAAATCCTACCCAATCTAGCCTCTACACACCATCTCTGTACCAACCCTGCACACCGTGTAGGGATAAAATCGACCCACCCAGCCCTACACACCAAGTAGCATCGGTTGTGGCACTGAAAGAGTTTTGCAGCAAAGCTGCCAATATAGTAGGCTTAAAGCTATCAATTGGTCCACAGTCGCCTTACGCGACTCGTGCGACCATATCAATACAATACACTTCCTCTAAAATCATATATCCCACCCCATGCAATGCAACATAATATCATACACGGATGCAACATACATATAACGTGGCATGCTCAAATACAGTCATACACATCGTAGAACAAATCTGTCGTTTTACCTTACAGGGGTACTACAGTCATTTTACCTTACAGGGGTGTTTAAATCATTCTACCCTATGGGGGTATTTCGGTTATTTTACCCTATAAGGGTATTTCGGTTATTTTACCCTATGAGGGTATTTTGGTTATTTTATCACATAAGGACAAAATGTCATTTTATCACATAAGGGAAAAAATATCATTTTATCACATAAGGGCAAAATCGTCATTTTACCTTATAAGGGTTCAGGTACGCTTATCGACCCAACAGAAGGTCACAGTCTACTCGGGCGACCCATGCAACCTTAACAGTCAAACAGTAAAAATGGGCCCAAGGCCCATAATGCGGTCCCATGTCGGCCTACACACCTGTGTGGCCCATGAAGCCCAAAAATGGCCTTGGTCGTGTGTAGTACACAACCTCGCTCAATATTTTCCGCACTTTTGTGTGGTTTACCCGTGTAGGGCCTACAGGCTTGTGAGGCCCACACGACCCATTTCAGCCCAACATGGCCCAACACGGCCTAAGCCCATGAAATCGCTCATGGTTAGCCTCTACAACCTAACGTCCATGTTTAGGTGTTCAAAATACTGCACGAGCGAGCAGACGCTCGCGTAGTGTCGGCGTCACCTATTTCGGCTTTTGTCGATTTATGAGTAGAGGTAGTGTTTTACACACCTAGTTTTGTTTCACTACCAACGTAGTCCCAAGAACACCTGCACCCAATACTCCAAGTAAAATACTAATTAAGACCCAAAATGAGTAATATCACTACTCTCTCTTCAATTCTTAAATGCTTACCTTAGTCGATTCGATTCACCCCCCAACACCTAACACGTTGATGAACTGGGTTTTTAAAAAGATCCACCTATACCAACAAAAGAAAAAATAGTCATCTCTACAACTCAGTGTTTACAATCGAACTTAAACAGTCGAAGAAGCCAACACGAAATAGTATTAACCTACAATGGTACTTACAAACCCATGAAATCATATTAATAAAAACAATCCATAATGAATTCGTATCAAGGTTACCCAAAAGCGACTAACCTCCAACCTTCAATATATGAACAGAATCTCACACCCAACTAAGTCTCCGATTGATGCCCACAAGTGCTTGAAAACCTCTCCCAAGAACCGAGAAGGAGAAGACAGACATTCCCCAAGAAGAGAAAAGGTTTGGCAATATAGAAAAGATAGAGAGGGATGGACAACAGAAAAGGTTTAGCCAAAAAGAGCAATGTGGGGAAAACTCGTCCACAACGCAATACAATAAAAGGGATCGAACACATATTCGTCAAAGAAAGAAGAAGAAGAGATTGGCGTGAAAACTAAATGGCAAAATTGGTGCACAAAGGTCCACCGAAACACACACTTCCCAAATTCAACAAGAGAAGAAGAAATAAATGAAAAAGGGACAATAGAAGAAGCATTCGACTAAGAGAGAAAATGTTTCTAAAAATTTTTTTCGAGAGAAAGACCAAGTAGAAAATAAAAATGAAATTTTGAGTAATTCCCCCTTCCAAATTCGGCACCACACCCCTTCTACACTCAGATTCCTTCTTTTTCTCCCCAAAATCCTCAAATGATATCCCATCTATTGAAATCCCTTCACAACTGAAAAATTCCCCCAATATTCTCCTAAATATTCGGCCACAACAACCCCCATTCAAACTTATTCAAACTCTTGGTGTTTCAGTCAAACACAGTTTCCTTCTATGGCCAACAGTAAAAATAATCTCCATTTGCACAAGCAGGGATTTGAACCTCAGACCACAGGCACCAGTAACACGCCACTTATTCCCTAGGCTAGCAACCTCTTCCTATCATGTTTTCAACAATTATACTTACAACCCTACTGACCAAAGGTAGGGGTTTTATCCTTAAAAACCAAAATTTTTGTGGAAGCCAAGGCTTGAACCCATGACTTCCTAGACACTCCTAGAACACTCAAAACACTTAATCGTTGAAGCAGATACACAATTGTGTCACTTTCTTGCACAACTAAATATTTATGAGCAGCTTCCCAACTACTCTTATGCTCAAGACTTAATACTTTTAGGCCCAAATTCGGAGCGTTACAGGCTCCTACTAAATTGAAAAAGATGAAAGTACAGTTATAAGAGTTGATTGACAAAGGTTTTGCTCGACCTAGTTTCTCACCTTGGGGTGCATCGGTTCTATTTGTAAAGAAGAAGGACGGATCGTTAAGGCTGTGTATTGATTACAGACATGTCAACAAAGTTACAATAAAGAACAAGTATCCATTGCCTCGTATTGATGACTTGTTTGACCAATTAAAATGTGCCACTGTATTTTCGAAGATTGCTATTCGTTCTGGTTATTATCAATTACGAGCAAAATATTTGGATGTACCAAAGACAACTTTTAGAACTAGGTATGCACACTATGAGTTTCTTGTGATGCCATTCGAATTGACAAATGCAACAGTTGTAACAGCCCAATTTTGTTGAGGTTGGAACAGTGGTTTCGGGACCACAAATTCGAGTTAAAAATAAAAATTATTTTATTTTATTTTATGGTTGGCATCATGATAGGAAGGTCACATGAAAATTTTGATACAAAAATTTTATCGATTGTGTGGTTAATTAGGTAAAGGACTAAATTGTATAAAATGCAAAAGTTGGATTCTAGTAGTTATAGGTATCAAATAGCTATGAAATTCAAAACTTAAGGTCCTTATATGGTAATTAGACCATTAAAGTGTAACACCCCTAACCCGTATCCATTGCCGAAATAGGGTTAAGAGGCATTACCGAAAAAGACACAACTTTCATACATTCACATAGTCACTCAAATCATATTCGAAGGTATACATTTGAAACTTCAGTTTAACAATTCTTGAATAATTTATGTACATAGTAAAAAACAACTTTTTTGTAAAACTCACATATAATCATTTTGTTATCTTATAACATGAATCACTATTCATATGGTCAATTTCCAATATAATAGCTGAATATTAAAACATGCTAAACACATATGCATTGTTCAATGTCAACTTCCATTTTTCTCTATTACTATAAACATACATAACATTTCTTATAATCAAACCATTATATCAATCATCATATATTCAAACAAACTATGAACCATTTCAAGCATAATTTTTAAATCAAACATACCAAAATGTATATGCCAACATCATGACAAAATTACAAATACATGATCAATTCATTTGCTCACCTATTCGGCTACCAAAATTAATCCTATATATATAATACAAATTATGTCATTCAATCACAAGGTTAAATAAACATTTTCTAATCAAACAAAGTTGATCATTTCACAACTAATGACTTCATAGGCATAATTTATTAACTAAACTTATTACCACCCGATTATAATCATGCATTTAGTTTACTTAATAACTAGTCACATAACCAATACAACATGTTTATAATAGAATCATGAAATCAAATCAATTCACCCTAATTAATATGTACAAATGCCGAATCCAATCATCTTAGTTAAACATACTATGCACTATACCAAATTTAACAGAAAACCAACTTACTTCTTATCAATTCGGGTAATAAAGTTAATCACATAAATCATACAAATTTTATATACTTTGTAATAAACCAAAACATCACTTAATAAGCCAATATATATATACATCATATTGAGCATTTCTCAATGCTGAATCATATGATCAAACACCACCACATATATGCCGTATATTAAATTTATCAACATGACTAATTTATAAGTTATACATATCAGTACCCTACTAAATCATATAACCAAAACACCGTTCAAACATGTCATTAAATATACTTACCATAATATATATTTATCCCTTGTCAAATTAATAAATCATCAACTAACCTAATAATCAAGCCAAACCATATAGCCAAATACCACACATATATATGCCATGAAATATACTTTAATAACAAACCTATGCCATAACCGAATACACATATAAGCATTAAAAGCAAGTTTAAGCCATTTTCGCATAGCTAAGATATATACAAATTCAAAGCCAAACATACTAATATATAAAGCCTATACATGCCATATGTTCAAAATTTCAAACTTATAGAATACCGAAAACAGTTGATAGTGTGATAGACTTTGCCGACGATCCCCAAGCTCGTATCTTGATCTCAAAATCTATAAAATAGAGGTAAACATATACGCACAATAAGCTATCATAGCTTAGTAAGTCATAAGCAAATAAGTAACTCAATTTAATTAAACCAATTTACAACAACACAACCACATTTAATCTCAAACTTAAAGCTATATAAACAACATATCATTTCATAAATGAACTTTACCTTGGTCGTATATACATATATCTATTATCAAAGTATCATACACTTTCAAAGTCATATTATCAATATATATATACAATCGAATATTAAAACACTTGTATGCATATAATTATGAATCAAATTTTAATATCACATACTTATACATAACATACGGCCTAATATACTCCACATGTACACATATATTCACATTAACATCATGTATGTTTTTCATCACATACCAAATAGCTAACTTACCTTATTTTCAAATAGGTAATCAACTATTACAAACCTGATCACTTAGCTCGACTTACATATTCGATCACAACTTATAATTGCCCATTGGACCATTCGAAATTGAATAGGATACTCGGATAATCACACATATCGTACAATGTCAACGTCCTAGACATGGTCTTACATGTAGTCACATATCGATGCCACTGTCCCAAATAGGGTCTTACTCGCACACATATATCACAGTCACATATCGATGCCAACGTATTAAACGTGGTCTTACTCGCACACATATATCAGAATCACATATCGATGCCAACGTATTAAACGTAGTCTTAGTCGCACACATATATCGATCCTATGGTCTTACTTGCACATCACATATCGGAATCTTATGTCATGACATATGTATCCTAGCTATTGCTAAGGTTCGTACGGGGCTTTCGGACGTCGTAACTCAGTCAAATCGAACTTGTAAACACAGATTCCAAGCTTATACATATTCGACTTTCACATATATATATAATTACATTTTACATTTCAACATATATAATTCAAACTTAATCAAATAAATAACATCTATTCGCTTATAAACTTACCTCGGACAATGATAACCGGAACGGGACGACTACTTGACAACTTTGGTTTTCCCCCGATCTAAATACAATTTCTTTTATTCTTTATCTAAAAATATTCAAATTAAACTCATTCAAACATCATTTCACTTAATTTAGTCCAAAAACACGTAAATGGGAAAATTACCATTTTACCCCTGACATTTTACACTTTTTACAATTTAGTCCAAATTGCACAAAACACAAAACATGCAAAATTTGCACACACCATGCTTAGGCCGAATACTACTCATATTCATACATGTCCATAAATTTTATTTATTTCACATTTTAGTCCCTCAATTTATTATTTTTCTAATTTAGCCCTAATTACTCAAAATCATCAAAAATTCCAATACAAAACATATTAATCTATCATATATTTTTTATTTTCCAGCATCAAACAACAAAAATCACAAGCTTTCAACAATGGAAAAATGCAAAATCATCATCAAAATAAAAAATTGATACATGGGCTTGATAGATAATATAGCAACGATCTCAAAAACATAAAAATTATCAAAAACCGAGCTAGAACTCACCTTGAATCAAGCTTCCAAATGGCCGAAACTTTCAAAGCTTATTTTTCTTTCTTTCTTTTTGTTATTCAGTCATAAGAAGAAAGATGAACAAATGGCCTTTTATTATTTTATGTTTTATATTATATAACTTAATAATAATTTTCCTTATTTAACCTTTATAACAAAATTTTAAACCTTTATAATACAAGGTCACTATCGTCCATTACATGCTATCATGGACAAATTACAACATAAATACTTCAAACTATAAAAACACATTCAATTCGACCCTTACACATTAAACCATCAAATTTTTATTTTACGCGATTAAGCCCTTTTTATTAAATCGACACTCAAACAATAAAATAAAATCACAAAAATTTCACAGATATAAATTCACACATAATAAACACAGTAAATAATTTTAAAATATTTTTCTTACTCAGATTCGTAGTCCCAAAATCACCGTTCCGAATAGCGTCAAAATTAAGCTGTTACATGAAGAGTAGTTAATAGATATTTTAATTACTCATCCATGGAAAAATTAGAAAAGGCAAGGGACTAAATTGGAAATCACTAAAACTAAAAGAGGGAAATTAAATAAAAAGAAATATTCATTTAATTTCATATCATCTTCCCAAAATTTTTTTATGGAAACCCTAGGAGAGAGGAAGACAACTTACCAAGCTTGAAAAGGTATGAAATCAAGTTCTGTTTCTAATGATTTTTATATTTTTGAAATCGGGATAGTCTAATCTCTCTATTTAGCGGATTAATTTGAAAAGTTATCAAGGTATGAAATTTGGGTCATGGATGAATATGCTGAAAATTAGAAATTTACGATAGAAAATGAAAAGTTATTCATAGAAAAACAACTTTCACAAAGCAATTTTTTATGAAAACTTGATTTAGGGACTAAAATGAAAATTGGTAAAAACCCATGGAAAATTTTGAAATTTTTAAAAAATGTGTGTTGTAAATGTTGTTTATAAATTTTGGCTAGGCTTGGAAAGAGGGTTAAATTTCATGAATTTTATTTTCCGAGCCTAGGGACAAAATCAAAATTTTTGAAAATGATAGGGGCAAAATGGTAATTTTGCCTAGGATGCAATAGAATGCAAATGTTGTAACACCCCAAATTTTTAGGCCTAGAAGTATTGGGCCTTATGCATGGGAGCCGCTAGGAGACCGCACATAAAAGTGTGGAAGAAATATCACAATTAAATGTCTGCTCAAGTGGTTAAGGGTCCTGAGAGGAGTTGGAAAAGTCCTGGGTTCAAACCTGGGCTTAAGCAAAAATTTATGTTTTTCTCTTAAAGGAGCCTTGATGTTAGTGGGTAGGCTTTAAGAATATTTTTGATGAATTTATAACATAGAAAGAGCCTATGGTGTAGTGGCAAGGTGGCGTGTTGTGTAACTGTGAGGTCTGAGGTTCAAGTCTTGGAATGCGCAATGGAGTATTTATTTTTCTGTTTGAGCTCTGTAGGAGGTGAAGTTGGATTGGAACTCTGTGGTTGAAGTTGTCATAAGAATATGGAAAAATTTTAATGGTTGACAGTAATCCCACATCGGGAAGCTAACATGAGAATTAGCGAGAAGCTAGCTTTAAATAGAGTGAACCAAATGAGTTGGTGAGGAGGAAAGTGATTAAGACTCAATGCAGGATGTGCCAAGGATTGGTGATCACTGGTTTTAGGAGGGATTATTTCATACTTGCTTAACCAATGTTGGTGATCGTGGACTTCGACGCGTTCTCATAAACAGGTGTGTATTCACACCCTTTGTTACTGAAAATCGGTAAAAGTCGATAAGCTGAAACTTCAGCACTTGAGGCCTCACGAGCGTGCGATCGCTCATGTGGTAAACTGAGCCCATGAACATGGGCGTTAGAATATAGAGGCCACCATGAGCGTTCTTGTGCACTTGGGCCGAAATGGGTCGTGTGGGCCAAATAGGCTCGTGGGCCCACACGGATAAAATCTACGATAAGTGACAAATAATGAATTGGGCTATGGTGTTCACATAGCCGTGACTGGAATTGGGCTAAATGGGCCACATGAACGTGTGGGCCCACTTGGGCCGAGTAATGAGCCTTGGGCCCACTTACACCGTTTTGACCATCTAGGTTACCTGAGTCGCTCGAGGTGACGGCAGACCATCTATGAGGTCGTAATCTATACTGAGACTCTCAAAATTAGTAATATTACCGAAATACCCTCGATTTGTAAAATTATCGAAATACCCTTATAGTGTAAAATTATTGAATTACTCTTGTGTAACGCCCTAAAAATCTCGAAACCCAAAAATCCTGAAATCTCAAACTTTCTTTGTTTTCGATTTTGATAAAAATTATGTTTTATATTCCTAGCCAAGTGATAATTATAGTAGGTCTTAATTAAAGTTTGAGTTCGAATCTAGGGGTAGAAGAAATTATCATTTAGTTATTAAAAGAATCAGGGTTGGCAAGCAGTTCGGCTTTTAAATAAAGATAGGGTAAAATAACATAAAAAAGCCTTATGGAGGAGTGGCTAAGTGATGCCACTTAAGGTGTAAAGAGGTGGCGTTAGTGACTAGCAAGGAGATCCAAGGTTCGAATCCTAGCTTAGTAATTTTTATAGTTTAATTTTGGCCTTCTGGAAGGTTGGAAGTGGCATGAAAATGGACTCCAAGGGAAGTGTTCAGGAGAGAAAATTAAGGAAAGGATCAATGGGTTATTAGGGAAAAAAACGAGGAGATGAGAAGTGAGGAGCAAGTGAAGCCGAAATGGGAACTTGGGCTTGAGGAATTCAGCCATAGGGGTTATAAATAGGTGCCGAATACAAGGGTATGAGGCTAATGCCGAAATCTTTTTCTCACCTTGTTGCCAGAAACACTCTTCCCTAAAAGCTAAAAACTTTTTTTCTTTCTTTTCTTTCTGTCGATTTCTATTCTCCTCTACACAATCTTCTTTACTGATTTCTTCTACTACTCTTCTTCTTGTATTCATGCCAAATAAACCTTATTCACCATACTAAGTTGAAAGCCGGAAAAGCCAAATCCCCTAAGGGCTGAATACTCTTTGACCGGATCTAGTGTACGTGTTGCTCTTCCAATTAGTTTTCCTTGCTAAGTATCGATTATTGTCCCTCACTCTTTCTAATCAAGTGTGGTAGGGAATTAGTATCAGATCTCGGATCTTAGCTCTCTGCCAAAATTGCCTTTAGGTGCTTGCGGTTTTGGTAAGTATTCCTCTCTCATTGGTTAAGGTGGCTGAATGTTCATAGTTAAGGTAAGGAGACTTGTGTTGGATACGAGTCATCTATTATTCTGGTTTTAATAGTTAATATTGGTGTAGATCTAGAATTTGATCGTGGTTAGTGATTTAAGAAGGGGCTAATCGCACAAGGTAAAGTTAAGGTGAGGTTTCAGTTTTAGTAAAGATATGTATTAAGCATGCGATTAATTGAAGGGTGATATCATTTATAGGTTGGTGACTAAGGGAATCACAGTACGTTTGCTTACCAGGTGTGTACATACACTGCACACACAAGTAGATTGGCAAAAGCCAAAAAGCTGAAATACCAAAATGTCGAAAAGCCAAAAGTTTGGCTGCGGTAGTCTTACGAGTGCATGAACACTCGTAAGGCGGAAACCAATAGATTAAATGAGGCCCATAGGTGATTCCGTGGAATTGGGTTGTGATTTGGTTATATGGGCAGAATGGGCTAAATGGGCCTTATGGGCTGTTAGGCCCACAATAGACAAAAACTGAATATTGATGCTATGTGATAGGAATTTGTATGTGAGCATGAATATGAAAGTTACTAGGCCTAATAGGCCATATAAATGTGATTTGGGCCTAATGGGCCATATATAGGTGATTTGGGCCTAATGGGCCAGATACAGGTATGTGAATTTGATTGGGCTTGTAAGGGGTTTTGGGACCTAGAATATGATGACTACATAAAATTTAATAATTATTTGTGACCATGGACAAGTCATAGGGTTAAGGTGTGGCAACGGGTATATGCATGTCTAGGATTGGATCTAGGGAGAGCTTGGTACTTAAACGGTCTTAATGACCCACCTCCTCTTCTCTGGAATCCTAATTGGTGCATAGTATTCATTCATCTTAGCTCACGAGACTTGTTAATGGGCCAAGGTAAGTGAAAACCGTAATTAAGGGAAAATTATCGAAATGCCCCTATAGGTGAAAATGACCAAAATACCCCTAGGTGTTGAATGTAAGTGACATGCATACATACGATATTCTCCTCAGGTTGTGTATGGGCTGGGAATTATGGAACGGAGGAAGTATATGAGGATTGCATGGTTGCTTGACAATTGTGGATCCAACGACGGCTTTTAAAGCCCAATATGTAAATGAAGGTAGTTTCACAACCGGGCTACCCTTGGTGTGTCGATTGGGTGGGTCGATATTTATATCCCCACATGGTGTGACGGGGGACAGAGCTGGTGTGTAGCGGATGGATAATTTGGATGGGATTGCATTGCATTTTTTATTTATGATGGTTTTTAGAATGCTTGTGTTTTTTTTTTTTGTTGAGGGTTGTACACACTAAGTTTGCGAAAACTCATCCCCTCTTTTATTTTATTTTCAGGTGATGCTCAATAGAAGGTTTGATGTTTGGAGGGACTCTGTGTGGCCAGCTAGCAAGATAATTTGGACTTGGTTTTTTTTTAAGCATATAAGTTTTTATTTTATTAAGTATGTTTCAGACCAGATTGTAACAAGGTTTCATTATGTTATTATTACTTGAATTATTATTATTACTTTCGTTGTAAATATGAAAAATTGAATATGAGTTTCTTAAATTATAGTATGTTTTCTACGTTTTCGCAACTAAGTTTTAAAATGACATGTTTTCATAAAATCATATGTTTTAAACAAGTGATTGAAAGGAGTTTTTTTTAAGTTAATTAAGGTTTCTTTTATTTTAAGAAGGGTTTCAATGAAAACACGATTTTCGCTAAAACACTTCAATGTAACATGCCAGATTCGGCCATAACGTCTGGGCCGTGTTTGGGGTGTTATATTTAGTGGTATCAGACCCCAGGTTGTAAAACTCAGGCTGTGAATTAGGCCTTATTATTATTTGGTTTCTTTTTCTACTTATTATTTGGATTTAAAAAAAATATTTTGGATCACAATGTTTTGGAAAAAGAGAAATCTTATTGTGCGGCACACCGAGCCTCCGACATCGAACCAAGTACGTACTTTTATTTTTAAGTGTGTTTAAATTGTTATACAGTAGATAGTTAGAGGAATACTTTAGATGATTGTTAGAATGGAACTAAAGCCCGTAGGATCTGTAAACTGTAGAGGATTTTCAAAAATAATTTTCTCTTTAAATATTTTCATAAAATATCAGTGTAATTATTAAACTAACTAAAACTTCATAAAATTTTAATCCCGATGATGAGTGCTAGAAGAGGTACAAGAGGCCGCGGCTGAGGCCACGGAAGTGTTAAGTCTGAATCGTCGGCATCAGGCCATATGCCTGATGTTGGAGTAGAAGAGGCTCCGACCTTACCTGTGGCTGGGAATGGATCATATGATCGGGTCGCGGGAGAAGATGCATTGTCACAAGCAATGCTGAGAAGTTTGAAAAGGGTCACTAGGCCCAACAATGGTACTAGAAATCGGGGATCCATTCCGGAGTGACTTCGATCGAATGGGGCTGAAATCTTTAAGGGCAAAGTTTGTGTGGCTCCTAACATGGCAGAATATTGGTTGGAGGCCACTGAAAGGATAATTGAGGACCTGGATTGTTCAATGGAGCAAAAGCTAAAAGAAGTCGTGTCACTACTTAGGGAAGAAGCCTACCAGTGGTGGCTGACGGTGAAAGAGGGCACCCAACTGGAACGGGTCACTTGGGAGTTTTTAAAAGCTGCATTCCAAGGGAAGTATATGGGTGTAAGCTATATGGATACTAGAAGGAAGGAGTTCCTGAACTTGACCCAAGGAAACAAATCGGTGGCGGAGTATGAGGCGGAGTTTCTACGCCTTAGTAGGTATGCAAGAGTAATGGTGGCAACGGACTATGAGCGTTGCGTTAGGTTTGAGGACGGACTATGAGATAGCCTTAGGGTATTGATAGCTCCACAAAGGGAGCGAGTTTTCTCGGAGTTGGTGGAGAAGGCAAAGATAACGGAGGAGGTTAAGCGCACTGAACGCTTAAATCAGGAAAAAGAAAAGGGTAAGAATAAGAGGGAGGCTGAGACTACTAGTGTTGGACAGAGGCCTAGGGCTAGGGCTAGGGCTAGAAATAATGGGCCAGTTAGAGCAGGGCCCCCTGCTGCTAATCTAGGGGTACCACCTTGTGCTGATTGTGGGAGAAGCCATAGAGGCAAGTGTTGGAAGAGGATGGGAGCTTGCTTCGCTTGTGGGTCTATAGAGCATAGGATCAAGGATTGCCCCCGAGTGCTAGGTCAAGAGCTAGTAGTGGGCCAAGGTGGTGCTCAGCCACTAGGGGGTGGACAACTACCGCCAAGGGGTCGTGGGTAGGCCAGGGGCGGTAACGATAATGGACGTAGACGTGGAGCACCAGGTAGAAATATGGGCCATGTTGAGGCGAGACAGTCAGCTTTGGTTTATGCTACTCGTCGTCGAGAAGACGGGGATGCCCCAGATGTGATAACAGGTATGTTCTTTATATAAGAGTTACCTTACACAACATTGATTGATATTGGATTAACGCATTCATATGTTGCATACAATATGACTGAATCTTTAGGTGATATGCTTGAAATTATTGCGAATGAGATGACTGTGATCAGTCCGTTAGGGCAGTCAGTAGGAGTGAATAAGTTGTTTAGGGAGGTACCCTTAGTAGTCCAAGGAGTTACCTTTTCAGCGAATTTGATGGAGCTTCCGTTTAGCGAATTTGACTTAATCTTAGGTATGGATTGGCTGGTGAAGCACCGAGCCACCTTGGATTGCGCTGTAAAGTGAATGGTGTTAAGAACGGTGGAGGATAAGAAAGTAGTGGTGATTGGTGAACGCCGAAATTACCTGTCGAATGTGATTTCAAAGTTGAAGGTTGAGAAGTTAGTACGAAAGGGAGGCGAAGCCTATTTGGCTTATATTAGTGATACAGAGGCTAAGAGCCTTACTGTTAAGAAGTTGAGAACAGTTAGGGAATTTTCGGATGTCTTTTCCGAGGAGCTGCCTAGGTTGCCACCCAGCAGAGAAGTAGAATTTGGAATCGAGTTGTTACTTGGGACGGCTCTAGTGTCCATCGCTCCTTATCGGATGGCACCCAAGGAGTTGGTAGAACTTAAGGCACAGATTCAAGAATTTTTGGAACGAGGATTCATAAAACCAAGTGTGTCTCCATGGAGAGCACCGGTGTTATTCGTAAAGAAGAAGGATGGGACGTTGCGAATGTGCATCGACTATCGACAATTAAACAAGTTAACTGTTAAAAATAAGTACCCTCTACCGAGAATCAATGATCTTTTTGATCAGTTTAGGGGAGCTTCAGTGTTCTCGAAGATTGACCTGCCTTCGGGACACCAACAAAGGCTTAAGGAGGCAGGTGTTCATAAGATAGCTTTCAGAACTCATTATGGGCTCTACAAATTTTTGGTGATGCCATTCGGGCTGAAGAACACACCTGACGCTTTCATGGATCTCATGAATCGACTTTTTCAACCCTACTTGGATCGGTTCGTGGTAGTCTTTATAGATAACATTTTGCTGTACCCAAGAGATGAGGATGAGCATGATGCACACTTAAGGATTGTGTTGCAGACTTTGAGGGAGAAGCAGTTGTATGCCAAATTCAGTAAGTGTGAATTCTCGCTAAGGGAGGTTAGCTTTTTAGGACATTTGGTGTCAGCCGGGGGGATTAAGGTGGACCCCCGGAAAATTGAAGTGGTGTTAGAGTGGAAAACACCCAAGTCGGTATCGAAAATCTAAAGTTTTCTGGGCTTGGGAAGATACTATAGGCGGTTTGTTAAGGGCTTTTCAGTAATTTTCGTACCCTTAACTAAGTTGTTGAGGAAGGGGGTACCGTTTGTTTGGACAGATAAGCAGCAAGAGAGTTTCGAAAAACCGAAGAATGTTTTAATTGAGGCCTCTGTGTTGATTCAGCCAATGCCTGGGAAGGAGTTTATGGTTTATAGTGACGCGTCACATGTGGGCTTAGGTTGTGTATTGATGCAAGAAGGAAAGATGGTTGCGTATGTGTCACGGCAACTTAAGACTCATGAAGTGAACTACCCAACCTATGATTTGGAGTTAGCTGTGGTGGTTTTCGCACTTAAAATATAGAGGCATTACTTATACGGGGAGAAACGCGTAATTTATTCGTACCACAAGAGTTTGAAGTACCTCCTTACCCAAAAGGAGCTAAACCTTAGGCAACGTAGGTGGGTGGAATTGTTGAAGGATTATGATTGTACGATTGAATACCACCCTGGCAAAGCAAATATGGTAGCCGACGTGTTGAGTCGCAAAGCTAAGTCAGACCTGAGGGCTATGCTCGCTCGTTTAAGCTTGTTGGATGATGGTAGCTTGTTAGCTAAGCTTCAGGTAAAGCCGGTGTGGTTCAAGCAGATAAGGAGTAAGCAGCTAGTAGATGAGACCTTAGGTGCTCGTTTCAGACAAGTAGAGAGTATGAAGGCATCAAACTTTGGGATAAATAGTGAAGGAGTATTGTGTTTCCATGGGAGAATGTGTATACCAAATGATGATGATCTAAGGCAATCCATTCTATGGTAAGCACATAGCGGTCTCTATGCAATGCATCCTGGCGGAAATAAGATGTATCGGAGTTTGTGCAAGCTTTACTGGTGGTCTGGACTTAAGCGCGAGGTTATGGAGTTCGTAAGCAAATGTTTGGTATGTCAAAAGGTAAAGGCGAAACATCAATTACCTTCGGGATTGCTTCAGCCAGTGAAGATTCCACTCTGGAAGTGGGAAAGAATCACTATGGACTTTGTTAGTGGGCTATCCTTGACGCCTACTAAGAAAGACTCGATCTGGGTTATAATGGATCGGTGAACCAAGTTTGCCCATTTTGTACCGGTTTACACCGATTACTCGTTACAAAAGCAGGCTAGGCTATATGTGGCCGAGATTGTAAGATTGCATGGAATGCCAGTACCCATAATATCGGATAGAGACCCACATTTCACTTCACGATTTTGGAAAAAGCTGCATCAGGCGTTGGGTACTAGGTTCAACTTTAGTACGACATTCCACCCTCAAGCTGATGGATAATCGAAAAGGGTGATTCAAG
This sequence comes from Gossypium longicalyx, assembly GCA_025698465.1. Lineage (NCBI taxonomy): Eukaryota > Viridiplantae > Streptophyta > Magnoliopsida > Malvales > Malvaceae > Gossypium > Gossypium longicalyx. The sequence goes on from CM046997.1 coordinate 63,383,014, forward strand.
TATTGGAAGATATGTTGAGGGATGCGTGATTGAGTTCCAAGGTAGCTAGGAGGACTATTTATCGTTAGCCGAATTCACGTGCAATAATAGCTATCAAGAAAGCATTGGGATGGCTCCGTATGAAGTACTGTATGGGCGAAGGTGTCAGACTCCAACATGTTGGACTGAGTTGGGTGAACGAAGAGTTTTGGGACCTGAGTTAGTAGCAGATATTGGGGATAAGGTGAAGTTGATCTGAGATCGGTTAAAGGAGGCCTCGGATAGGCAAAAGTCATATGCTGACCTTAAGCGTCGAGAAATAGAGTATACAGTGGAAGACTTAGTTTTTCTGAAGGTCTCTTCATGGAAAAAAGTGTTAAGGTTTGGACGAAAGGGTAAGCTAAGCCCAAGGTTCATTGGGCCATATCAGGTTGTAAGGCGGATTGGGCCAGTCGCTTACAAGATAGAGTTACCTCCTGAACTAAGCCAAATCCACGACGTGTTTCATGTTTCTATGCTAATGCGGTATCGCTCGGATCGTTCACATGTCGTGGCGATTGAAGAAATCGAGGCTAGGCCAGACCTAACCTTCAAGTAAGAGCCTATACAAATAATTGGTCGAGATGTCAATGTACTGAGAAGGAAGTCTATTCCATTAGTTAAAGTGCTTTGGCATAAGCACAAGGTTGAGGAGGCTACTTAGGAACCTGAGGAAGTGATGCGATGTCAGTATCCTCAACTGTTTGAATCAGGTAAAATTTTGAGAACGAAATTTCTTTTAGAGGGAAGAGTTGTAACACCCTAAAAATCCCGAAACCCAAAAATCCTGAAATCCTGAACTTTCTTTATTTTCGGTTTTAATAAAAATTGTGATTTATATTCCTAGCCAAATGATAATTATTGTAGGTCTTAATTAAGGTTTGAGTTCGAATCTAGGGGTAGAAGAAATTATCGTTTAGTTATTAAAAGAATGAGGGTAGGCAAGCAGTTGGGCTTTTAAATAAAGATAGGGGGAAAATAACATCAAAAAGCCTTGTGGAGGAGTGGCTAAGTGATGCCACTTAAGGTGTAGGGTGGTGGCGTTAATGGCTAGCAAGGAGATCCAAGGTTCGAATCCTAGCTTAGTAATTTTTAGAGTTTAATTTTGGCATTCTAGAAGGTTGGAAGTGGTGTGAAAATGGACTCTAAGGGAAGTGTTTAGGAGAGAAAATTAATGAAAGGATCAAGGGGTTATCAGGGAGAAAAACGAAGAGATGAGAAGTGAGGAGCAAGTAGAGCCGAAATGGGAACTTGGGCTTAAGGAATTCAGCCATAGGGGTTATAAATAGGTGCCGGATGCAAGGGTATGAGGCTAATGCCGAAATCTTTTTCTTACCTTGTTGCCAGAAACACTCTTACCTTAAAGCCGAAAACTCTTTTCTTTCTTTTCTTTCTACCGATTTCTATTCTTCTCTACACAATCTTCTTTGCTAATTTCTTCTACTACTCTTCTTCTTTTATTCGTGCCAAATAAACCTTATTCACCATACTAAGTTGAAAGCCGAAAAAGCCAAATCCCCCAAGGGCCGAAAACTCTTGAACCGGATCTAGAATAAGTGTTGCTCTTCTAATCGGTTTTCCTTGCTAAGTATCGATTATTGTCCCTCACTCTTTCTAATCAACTGTGGTAGGGAATTAGTATTGTGTCTTGGATCTTAGCTCTCTGTCGAAATTGCCTTTAGCTGCTTGCGGTTTTGGTAAGTATTCCTCTCCCATTGGCTAAGGTGGCTGAATGTTCATAGTTAAGGTAAGGGGACTTGTGTTGGATACGAGTCATCTATTATTCTGATTTTAATAGTTAAGATTGGTGCAGATCTAGGAGTTGGTCGTGGTTAGTGATTTAAGAAGAGGCTGATCGCACAAGGTAAGGTTAAGGTGAGGTTTCGGTTTTAGTAAAGATATGTATTAAGCATGCGATTAATTGAAGGGTGATATCGTTTGTAGGTTGGTGACTAAGGGAATCGCAGCACGTTTGCTTACCTGGTGTGTATATATACTACACAAGTAGATCGGTAAAAGCCAGAAAGCCGAAATGTTGAAATGCTGAAAAGCCAAAAGTTTGGCTGTGGTAGTCTTGCGAGTGCGCGAACACTCGTGAGGAGGAAACCGATAGGCTGCTTGAGGCCCACGGGCGATTCCATGGACTTGGGTTGTGATTTGGCCATATGTGCTGAAATGGGCTAAATGGGTCCGGTAAGCTATTGGGCCCATAATAGGGCAAAATTGAATATTGATGCTATGTGATAGGAATTTATATGTGAGCATAAATATGAAAGTGACTGGGCCTAACGGGCCATATAAATGTGATTTGGGCCTAATAGGCAATATACAAGTGATTTGGGCCTAATGGGCCAGATACAGGTATGTGAATTTGATTGGGCTTGTAAGGGGTTTTGGGCCTAGAATATGATGACTACATAAAACTTAATAATTATTTGCGACCATGGACAAGTCATAGGGTTAAGGTGTGGCAACGGGTATATGCATGTCTAGGATTGGATCTAGGGAGAGCTTGGTACTTAAGCGGTCTTAATGACCCACCTCCTCTTCTTTGGAATCCTACCTGATGCATAGTATTTGTTCATCTTAGCTCACGGGACTTGTTAATAGGCCAAGGTAAGTGAAAATCATAATTAAGGGAAAATTACTGAAATGCCTCTAAGGGCGAAAATGACCAAAATACCCTTAGGTGTTGAATGTAAGTGACATGCATACATATAATATTCTGCTTAGGTTGCATATGGGTTGGGAATTATGGAACGGATGAAGTATATGAGGATCGCATGGTTGCTTGAGAATCATGGATCCAATGGTGGCTTTTAAAGCCTAATATGTAAATGAAGGTAGTTCCGCAACCGGGCTACCCTTGGTGTGTCGGTTGGGTGGGTCGATATTTATATCCCCACATGGTGTGACGGGGGACGGAGCTGGTGTGTAGCGGATGGATAATTTGGATGGGATTGCATTGCATGTTTGACGTATGGTGGTTTTAGGAATGCTTGTGTTTTTTTTGTTGAGGGTTGTACACACAGAGTTTGCGAAAACTCACCCCCTTTTTTGTTTTATTTTCAGGTGATGCTCAATAGAAGGTTTGATGTTTAGAGGGACTCTGGGTGGCCAGCTAGCAAGATAATTTGGACTTGGTTTTTTTTAAGCATATAAGTTTTTATTTTATTAAGTATGTTTCAAACCAGTTTGTAACAAGGTTTCATTATGTTATAATTACTTGAATTATTATTACTTTTGTTGTAAATATGAAAAGTTGAACATGGGTTTCCTAAATTATAGTATGTTTTCTACGTTTCCATATCTAAATTTAAAAATGACATGTTTTCATAAAATCATATGTTTTAAGCAAGTGATTGAATGGAGTTTTTTTAAAGTTAATTAAGGTTTCTTTTATTTTAAGAAGGGTTTTCAATGAAAACATAGCTTTCGCTAAAACACTTCAATGTAACATGCCAGATTCGGCCATAACGTCTGGGCCGAGTTTGGGGTGTTACACCCTGTAGTCTAAATGGACTGTTTTGTACTTGTGGGTAAATGATTGAGTTGGACTATGAATTTGACTGATTTGACTGTGATTGTATGACTGTGTTTTAACCGACTTGACGGTGGTTGTACGACTGATATGCTTTTAATATATGTTTAAATGATTGTTGCTGAGCAAGGCCATTTTGCATACACGTGTGATGATTGTGCATGACATACACGACATATTGCATGGGGTTGGGACATTGATATGATGGAAAGTTCTGATACGATTGCACGGGTTGCACGAGACAACTGTGGATCCAGTACTAATCTGTTAAGGTTGCACGAGTCACACAGGTTGCACGAGATGACTGTGGACCGATGGATGGGTTAGTGCCGCTTAATCTGATTATGGCTCTGTGCCATCTTGACTATAGCTTTGTCCCAAACGTATTTAACTGTGGCTATGTGCCTAACACACTTATTGATGACTCTGTGTAAATCATATTTATCGAAGGCTGTGTGCCGATTATATTACCGTCACTGATGGCTATGTGCCAGACATAATACAGTTATCGATGGCTTTGTATAATACTACTACTGAAGGCTTAAAGCTGTATATATACTAGTAGCTTTGCTATGATTTCAGTTAGTGTTGCAACCGGTGCTAACATTGTAAGTGTAGGGATGGCGTTGGTGAGTTATTCTCTATAGGTAGTGTAAGGTAGGACGGAGACAAGTGCAGGGTTGGACGGGATAGCATGCATCCATGCATTCACACATTCTATTTCGTTATTGGTTTGGGCTAGGCCCAATTCATTCTATTATGGGTTGTGACCTAAATGTTATTGTAATAGGCTTTGGCCCACGTATGCTCTGAACTGGACTATACTATTACTATTAACGGGCTTTAGCCTAGACTGCTTCTGTTTTTGTTTCGGTATACTGACTATTACTCTAGTAAGGGGATTACACACTGAGTTTTCGTAAACTCACCCCGTTTATTAACTGTGCAGGTAATCCCCAGCGTTAGGTGGATCGGTGTCGCAGAGGGACTTGAAGACGACCACACAACTGCACATGTTTTTCTATTTCGTTTATTTAGTTAAGCACTTTCGTTTTGGATTTGGGTTGTAATAAGGCCTCTTTATTTCCTTACCCTTTTATTTGGGAATTTTATTTAGTATGTTTAAATCTATTAGAAGTAGGACACAATTTTCCAAAACAATAACTGTTTTCAAACACTATGTTTCAGTAACATTTTCAAAATGCTTTCGCAACTTAACTTTTTAACATCAAGTTTTTAGTAATTAATTTAAAACTAGCTTTTGCAACTAAAAGAGATTTTGGGAATAAAATTATGTGTTTTTCAATGAACCACGTGTTGAAAATAAACTAATGTAACTGGGGTTTTACTCAAGTTTTCAAATAAGAAGGGTTTTCAGTGAAAATAGGGTTTTCAAAAAACACTTCAATATGACATGTCAGATTCGAGCCTAACTTCTAGACCGAGTTTGAGGTGTTACATTTAATGGTATCAGAGTCAAGTTGCCAAACTCGACTGTGGATTGGGTTTTAAAATTGAATTTTTGAAAGAATTGTTTCAAAGGATTCAAAATGTTTTTCTGAATGTTTTCCTGAAAGTGTGGGTTACCGAGTGTCTACCGCCGAATTCGTAAGTTTCTTTAGATATTAGACTATACTTAAAATTAGATTTTTTTATTTATTCTGTGTGTGCTCTAGAGGAACAGATTCTTATGCGAGAAACAGTACCGTAATGGATTTCGAAGGCCAGCAAGGTCACGAGGAGCTACCCGTTTCCTCGGAACATGAGATTGTCCAAGAGACAGAGGTCAAGGTAGGTCTGCCAACTTCGGGTAGCGATAACCCGGAGCTTGATACAGAGGCACTGACCCAGTTGGTAAGGGAAGTGCTAGAAGAAGTGTTTGAGGCAAGAGTTAAGGCGAATGGAGAAACACTTCAGGCTAGGAGCTTGGATTGTAACAAGAAAAGAGATCACAGTTCTTTGAAGTAGGAGCCTCATTTTGTGAAACGTGTTAAGACGTGTCCAAACTTTTTGACTTGCAAGCATTGTAAAAGGCGTCATCCGGATGAATACCGGAAGAAGACAGGAGCATATCTCAGATGTGGATCTAAGGAGCATCGGGTTCGGGATTGCACTGTTCCTTTTAAGTCAGGTGTGTTTTGTTTGGATGTGATGTTTGAATATAGAAATTGTATGCATGTGTGATAAATATCTGTTTGCTTCTGTGGTTAGATGTTTTCCTAGGTGTGAGAGGTTTCGAGATTAAGTTAAAAGTGTATTAGTGTTATTTGGATGAGAGTACGTAGCGGTAGTGTACTGGTGTAGTTGTTACACAACTACTCTGTTAGTTGGAAATTTTGGGGACGAAATTTCTTTAAGGAAGGGTGAATTGTAACGCCCCGAATTTCTGGGCCTAGAAGTATTGGGCCTTGTGCGTGGGAGCCACTAGGAGACTACATATAAAAGTTTATGTGTGGAAGAAATATCACAATTAAATGTCTGCTCAAGTGGTTAAGGGTCCTAAGAGGAGTTGGAAAAGTCCTGGGTTCAAGCCTAGGCTTTAGCAAAAATTTATGTTTTTCTCTTAAAGGAGCCTTGATGTTAGTAAGTAGGCTTTAAGAATATTTTTGATGAATTCATAACACAGAAAGAGCCTGTGGTGGAGTGGCAAGGTGGCATGTTGTGCAACTATGAGGTCTGAGGTTCATGTCTTTGGATGCGCAATAGAGTATTTATTTTACTGTTTGAGCTGTGTAGGAGATGGAGTTGGACTGGAACTCTGTGGTTGAAGTGGTCATAAGAATGTGGAAAAATCCTAATGGTTGAAAGGAATCCCACATCGGGAAGCTAACACGAGAATTGGCGAGAAGTTGGCTTTTAATAGAGTAAACCAGATGAGTTGGTGAGGAGGAAAGTGATTCAGACTCAATGTAGGATATGCCAAGGATTGGTGATCACTGGCTTTAGGAGGGATTATTTCATGCTTGCTTAACCAAGGTTGGAGATCGTGGACTTCAATGCGTTCTCATAAATAGGTGTGTATTCACACCCCTTGTTACTAAAAATCGACAAAAGCCGAAAAGCTGAAACTTCGGCATTTGAGGCCTCACGAGTGTGCGATCAGTTGTGTGGTAAACCAAGCCCAAAAACATGGGCGTTAGATTGTAGAGGTCACCACGAGCGTTCTTGTGCACTTGGGCTGTTCTGGGCCTCGATGGGCCAAAATAGGCCGTGTGTGCCCAATGGGCTCGTGGGCCTACACAGATAAAATCTGCGGTAAGTGACAAATTATGAACTGGGCTAAATGATAAACAGGTGTGTTCGCATACTCGTGACTGGAATTGGGCTAAATGGGCCACATGAGTGTGTGGGCCCACTTGGGACGAGTAATGGGCCTTGGGCCCACTTACATTATTTTGACCATCTAGGTTACTTGAGTCGCTCGAAGCGACGGCAGACCATCTATGAGGTCGTAATCTGTACTGAGACCCCCAAAATTAGTAAAATTATCAAAATACCCCCAGTTTGTAAAATTATCGAAATAGCCCCGATTTAAAAAATTACAGAAATACCCCTAATTTTTAAAATTACCGAAATACCCATGTAGTGTAAAATTACTGAAATACCCCTGTAAGATAAAAGGACTGTTTTTCCCTTGTGGGTAAATGACTAACTTGGACTATAAATTTGACTGATTTGACTGTGATTGTATGATTGTGTTTTAACCGACTTGACGGTGGTTGTACGACTGATATGCTTTTAATATATGTTTAAATGATTGTTATTGAGCATGGCCATTTTGCATACACGTGTGATGATTGAGCATGAAATATACGACATATTGCTTGGGGTTGGGACATTGATACGGAGGAAAGTTCTGATAGGATCGCACAGGTCGCACGAGACGACTGTGGATCCAGTATTGATCTGTCAAGGTCACACGGGTCGCACGAGACGACTGTGGACCGATGGACGGCTTAGTGCTGCTTAATCTGATTATGGCTCTGTGCAACCTAAAAATGGCTATGTGCCATCTTGACTATGGCTTTGTACCAAACGTATTTACCTATGGCTATGTGCCTAACATACTTATTGATGACTCTGTGTCGATTATTTACTAAAGGCTGTCTACCGATTATATTATCGTCACTGATGGCTATGTGCCAAACATAATACAGTTATCGATGGCTTTGTATAATACCGCTACTGAAGGCTTAAAGTCGTATATATACTAGCAGCTTTGCTACGATTTTGGTTAGTACTGCAACCGGTGCTAACATTGTAAGTGTAGGGATGGCGTGGGTGAGTTATTCCCTACAGGTAGTGCAGGGTTCGACGGAGGTAAGTGTAGGGTTGGATAGGATAGCATGCATCCATGCATTCACACATTCTATTCTGTTATTGATTTGGGCTAGGCCCAATTGATTCTGTTATCGACTGTGACCCAAATGTTATTGTAATAGGCTTTGGCCCACTTTTCTCTGAACTAGACTGTACTATTGCTGTTAACTGGCTCTAGCCTAGACTGTTTCTGTTTCTGTTTTGGTATACTAACTGTAACTATAGTAAGAGGATTACACACTGAGTTTTTGTAAACTCACCCCATTTATTAACTATGCAGGTAATCCCCAGCGTTAGGTGGATCGGTGTCGTAGAGGGACTCAGAGACGACCACACAACTGTACATGTTTTTCTATTTCATTTATTTAGTTAAGCACTTTGGTTCTGGATTTGGGTTGTAATAAGGCCTCTTTATTTCCTAAACTTTTTATTTGGAAAGTTTATTTAGTATGTTTAATATCTATTAGAAGTAGGACACGATTTTCCAAAATAATAACTGTTTTCAAACACTACGTTTTCGCAACATTTTCAAAATGCTTTCGCAACTTAACTTTTTAACATCAAGTTTTTAGTAATTAATTTAAAACTAGATTCTGCAATTAAAAGAGATTTTGGGAATAAAAATCACATGTTGAAAATAAACTAACGTAATTGGGATTTTACTCAAGTTTTCAAATAAGAAGGGTTTTCAGCGAAAACAGGGTTTTCGAAAAACACTTCAATGTGACACGTCAGATTCAGGCCTAACTTCTAGATCGGGTTTAGGGTGTTAGAAATGTATATGAAATATGATAGATTAATAGTCAAATTCATCCATATAGATCTAGAAAGACTAACTATGAAACTAGATCAAGGAAAGCAAAAGGTTTAGGATTAGTTTAAATTCAAAAATGAACCACTTTCAAGGTAAGTTCGTGTAACTTAAAAATGTATGTTAATATGCTTGAATTGAATTGTATGATTGTGTTGTTATATGTGAGATGATATATATAATGAAATAGTTTTAAGTTGTGTAATATGAACAAATTATCTTGTTCTAGTTGGATGTTGAATTTTGATGAGTTGAAACTAATAGTGCATATGTTGCTAATAGAATTTAGCCCGGACGAGTAATTCTAATGTAAGCCCTCTTGAGTTAGGTTATAAATTGGATTTATCCCAGACGGGTAATCCATATTAAGCTATTTAGAGCATATGCTACGGATAGAATTTAGCCTAGACTGGTAATCCTACGATAAAACTGTACGGCTCAAAGGTGTGCCTTTTGATTATGTACCTAGTGGGTACTTTTGCACATGTGTATATTACCCAAATATCAATTGATATTTCAATAGTTCGATAGAAAAGACTCTTGAAGAGTAGAAATGTGAAATTAATGGAAGTTTGTAATGTGATGAGCTCATCTATATTTACTTGAGATTCATATGAGATTACGTGACTAACTTGTTTGAATAAGTGTATGTGTTTAGGTAACTTACCCAAAATTGATGGAATATGTATTTATGTGTGCTTGTGTTAATAAATAAGACCGGTAAGTTTATTTCCTGTTATACAGACTTACTAAGCATAAAATGCTTACTCCATTTATTTTTCCCTATTTTATAGTGCTCAAAGCTCGTGAAAGTTGGAAGTTGGTTGGAGTAGTCATCACACTATCCACTATCTCATTTTGGTATAATGGCATGTTAAGCTTAGTTGGCCAATGATGGCTTGTAGTGGTTGTTTTGTAACCTAGACATTGGAGTGGCTAATGATGGTCTAAGTTTGGCCATTTTAAAGTGATGTTTTGATAATCACATAAGTGTTTATTATGTGTTGGTTTGATGAAATTGTTTTAGCATATGAGCTTATGACATGAGTAAGTTTATATCTATTAATGCATGAGATAATACTATATGATTGATGTCGAATTTCTTGTGAATATGATGTTGGATTGGTGGATATATGTTTGTGAGTTTTAGTACAGGAAAATGGTAAGTTTTGGGTGAGAAATGAGGCTAGGAAATGGCCTTATTTTGTCTATACGGGTATACACACGGGCGTGTGTCTTGGTCGTGTGTGACACACGGCTTGTCCCATAGGCATGTGGTTCGGCCGTGTGTCCCTTGCATCTTAAAAATGAGAAACAGAGTGCTTAGAATTGGGCACACAAGTAGAGACACGGGCATGTGTCCCAGCCAAGTGGCTGACACGGGCGTGTTACACGGCTGTTTGAAAACTACACCTAAATGTCGAAAATAAAAATTCGCCACACGGCCTAGCACATGGGTGTGTGACTTGGCCATGTGATTTCAATTTCTTCATGCTTTAAAGGTCAGAGAGTTAAACGGGTTAGGGGCACGAGTATGTTTAATACACGGCCTGACCACACGGGCGTGTCCCTAGACCACACGGGCGTGTGAGCCCTACACCTAGGAAAATTTTTAGAATTTTGCAAATAATTCCCTGAGTTCCTGATTTAGTCCCGATTTGATTTCAACATTCATTTTGGGCCTCGATGGTCCATATAAGGGACGATATGTATGATCTCGGTAAATAAAAAATGTTTTGAATATTTTGGTAATACTCTGAAACCCTATTTCGATGACGGATACGGGTTAGTGGTGTTACGTTTAGTGGTATCAGAGCTACGATTTAGCTGATTCTCGGACTAACGTAGCGAGTACGAGTTTAGCTATACATTCCATTATATAAATTATGATAGTGTGATATCTCCTGACCAATTTTAAATTTATTTTCATATAGTAATGTCTTCCAACCAAGTTAGAGCCGAGACTGAGGAAGCTGAGAACGCTGCTCAAGCTTTCGTACAGCGAGCTACATCTAGTGGTAGTAGAAGGCCCGTATCTAAGGGATGAAGTGTGGCACAAAAAGTAGCCTTCTTTGAATTGATGGATGAATGGTTTAGTGAATATATGAGAACAAATCCTACTGTTCAATGACCTCCCCCACCTGCTTCACAAAATGATGAAACGCTATAGGATGCTAGATCTGTTAGAATTGATAAGGCTCCGGTAGACAAAGTCAAAAAACATAGGGCTGAAGAATTTAGGGCTACGACCGATGATGATCCAGAGAGGGCCGAGTTCTGGCTGAAAAATACTATTCAGGTTCTAAATGAGTTATCATGTACACCAGTTGAATGTCTGAAATGTACAGTATCTTTGTTGAAAGGCATGGCCTACCATTGGTGGAAAACCATATCTTCTCTAGTACCTAGGGAAAATATTACATGGGAATTTTTCCAAATAGAGTTTAAAAAGAAGTATATTAGTCAAAGATTCTTGGACCAAAAAAAGAAGGAATTTCTAGAGCTCAAACAGGGGAATATGACAGTGTCCGAGTATGAACGAGAATTTGTTAGATTGAGCAAGTATGCTAGTGAATGGGTTCAAACTAAAGTCAAAATGTGCAAACGATTTGAAGAAAGGCTAAATGAAGATATTAAGTTATTAATTGGAATTCTAGAATTAAAAGAATTTTTGGTGTTGGCTGAACGTGCACACAAGGCCGAGGAATTAAGCAAAGAAATGAGGAGAGCAGAAAGGGAAGCTCGGGTTACGAGCAAAAGATTTATGAGCAAGACGCAATCATCTACTTCAAAGAAATCAAAGAATTATCATGACATTTTGCTACCTCAAAGGAGTATTAAGGAAAGGAACGAAGTTCTAAACGCACCAACCCGAGGTCTTCGTCTCCCTTAACCACCGGTGTTGGGAGTGTTGGAAACCCCAAATAACGATACAATGTCTGTAATAAATTACATTTTGGAGAGTGTCAGATAAGAAGTGAGGCTTGCTTCAAGTGTGGTTCTTTCGACCAATTTCTAGAAGATTGCTCGGGAAGGGTTGAGAAAGACGTTGAATAGACCCTGAAATCGAGTAATCCCACCTTGAGGGGTAGACCACCACGGTATTCTTGAAATATCAGTGGTAGTCATAGTGCTATAAAGGATTAAACATCTAAATCTAAGGCTCGGGCTCCCACAAGTACCTATGCAATACGTGCAAGGAAAGATGCTTCGACACCAAATGTTATCACTAGTACATTCTCTCTACTTGATACTGATATTATTGTTTTGCTTGATCCTAGTTCCACGCACTTATATATAAGCACAAAATTTGTATCTGATAAAAATATGATTTTTGAATTCAACGAATTTTTGGTTAAAGCTTCAAACCCCTTGGGTCAGCATGTTATGGTGGATAAAGTTTGTAAAAGTTGCCTATTGATGATAGAGGGTTATTGTTTTCCGGCTAATTTGATGTTGTTACCCTTTGATGAATTTAATGCAATATTGGGAATGGATTGGTTAACCAAACATGATGCAGTGGTAAATTGTAAGCATAAAACATTGTATTGAAGTGTCAAAATGGTAAGTTACTCCGGGTTGAATCTGAGAAACTAGATAGGTTGACTAAAGTGATTTTAGCAATATCAGCAAAGAGATATATTAAGAAGGGGTATGGGGTGTATCTTGCTATTGTATTGGATACCAAAGTATCAGAGTTAAAAATCCAATCGGTGCCGGTTGTTTGTGAGTTTCCTGAGGTATTTCCAGAACAATTACTTGGTTTACCTCCAGCTAGAGAGGTGGAATTTTCCGTAGACCTTGTGCCGGGGACGACACTAATATCTATAGCACCTTATAGAATGGCTTCTGCTGAATTCAAAGAGTTGAAGGTACAGTTGCAAGAGTTGATTGATAGAGGATTTGCCCGACCCAGCTTTTCACCATGGGGTGCTTCGGTATTGTTTGTAAAGAAGAAAGATGGATCATTGAGATTATGCATTGATTACAGCCAGCTTAATAAAGTCACAGTCAAGAATAAATACCTGTTGGCTCGTATAGATAACTTGTTTGATCAATCAAGAGGTGCCACTGTATTTTCAAAAATTGATTTATGATCTGGTTACTATCAGCTATGAGTAAAAGATTCAGAAGTACGAAAGATAGCTTTCAGAACTAGATATGGGCATTATGAGTTTTTGGTGATGCCATTGGGATTAACAAATGCCTCAGTGGTATTTATGGATTTAATAAACAAAATCGTCAGACCATACCTGGATAGGTTTGTGGTTGTTTTTACTGATGATATTTTGGTTTACTCTCGGGATGTGAATGAACATGCTGATCATCTGATAATTATTTTACAAACTCTACGTGAGAAATAGTTCTATGCTAAATTCAATAAATATGAATTCTGGCTACAGGAAGTTAGTTTCCTTGGATATATTGCATCGACAGAGGGTATTTGAGGGGACCCAAACAAAATTTCAGCTATTGTAAGTTGGAAGCCACCGAAGAATGTTTCAGAAGTTAGAAGCTTTCTGGGACTAGCAGGATACTATTGAAGATTTGTTAAAGGGTTCTCAATGATAGCTTCTCCGATGACTCGATTGTTGCAAAAAAAAAGTGAAATTCGAGTGGACTGATAAATGCCAATAGAGTTTTAATAAATTGAAAGCGTTATTGACGGAAGCGCCCGTATTAGTCCAACTTGAATCAGGTAAGCAATTTATAGTTTACAATGATGCCTCGTTGAATGGTTTAGGATGTGTATTGATGCAAGATGGTAAAGTAATGGCTTATGTATCTAGGCAGCTAAAACCGCATGAAAGAAATTACCCGGTACACGATCTTGAATTAGCAGCTATTATTTTTGTATCAAAAATATGGTGGCATTATCTTTTTGGTGAAAAATGTCACATCATTAAGGATCACAAAAGTCTGAAGTATTTAATGACACAAAAAGAACTGAATTTGAGACAACATAGATGGTTGGAATTATTGAAAGATTATGATCTCGTTATTGATTACCATCTGAGGAAAGCTAATGTAGTGGCAGATGCCTTGAGCCGAAAATATAATGCCCCAAATTTGGGCTAGAAGTATTGAGCATTGAGTATGGGTCTGTAAGGAGGTTGTATATAAGTATTTAATTGTGCAAGGAAATGAGACAATTAAATGTCTTCTTTGGCAGTTAATGGCCCTGAGAAGTGTTGGAGAAGTCCTGGGCTCAAACCTGGGCTTTAGTAAAAATTTTGGTTTTAAGTGAATAAAACTCTGGATGCCTAGATGAAGGCCTTTTAAATTATTGTGTTAAATAAATGACACAAGGAAGCATGTGGTCCAGTGCTTGTGGTGTCATTAAGGTTGTAAGGGAGCTTAGGTTCAAGTCTTGGCTCTTGTAATTTATTTTGGTTTTTCTTTTAAAGGAACCTAGACTTTGGCTTATAGACCTTATAATTAATTGAAGATAAAATATGACATAGAAAGAGCCTGTGGTGGAGTGGCAAGGTGGCGTGTTGTATAACTGCGAGGTCTAAGGTTCAAGTCTTGGGATGCGCAGTGGAGTATTTATGTTGCTATTTAAGCTGTGTAGGAGGAGGAGTTGGACTAGAACTCTGTGGTTGAATGGGTCATAAGAATTAGGAATTTTCCTAATGGTTGAAAGTATCCCACATCGGGAAGCTAACATGAGAATTGGTGAGAAGCTGGCTTTAAATAGAGCGAACCAGATGAGTTGGTGAGGGGGAAAGTTATTAAGACTCAATGCAGGATGTGCCAAGGTTGGTGATCGTGGACTTCGGCGCATTCTCATAAACAGGTGTGTATTCATGCCCTTCTTTGTTAGAAGTCGGCACAAGTCGAAAAGCTGAAACTTCGACATTTGAGGCTTCACGAGAGTGCAATCGCTCGTGTGGTAAATCGAGCCCACAAATCAAGGGCGATAGCCTGTAGAGGCCACCACGAGCGTTCTCGTGCACTAGGGCTGTTCTGGGCCTCAATGGGCCAGAATGGGCCGTGTGGGCCCAATAGGCTCGTGGGCTCCACACGAGTAAAATCCATGGTAAGTGACTTTTAATGAACTGGGCAATGGTGTACACATAGCTGTACCTAAAATTGGGCTAAACGGGCAACACGAGCGTGTGGGCCTACTTGGGCCGAATAATGGGCCTTACGCCCATTTACACCGTTAGGTCTGTTTAGGTTACTTAAGTCGCTCGAGGCAACTGTAGACCTTTCAAGAGGTCGATTATCTGTACCGAGACCCTAGAGGGTAAAATGACCAAAATACCCTTAAGGGGTAAAAATTACTATTCTACCCCTAATGGATGGAAATGACTATTATACCTTAGAGAAAGGTTGACTGATTAGCGTATGATATATGCATGACCGTATCTGGGTATGAAACCTTGCATACATGAAATATTATGACATGACATTCTACATTGGGTTTGGGATTCTAATTTGGAGGAAGTACTATTTTGGTGGCTTTGCCACGTATTCTGTTATTGGTGGCTACGCCACATTTACCACTATTAGCAGCTTTGCTACATTACCATTATTCTGATATTGGTGGCTACGCCACGTTTACCGCTATTAGCAGCTTTGCTGCGTTACCATTAACAGCTTTGCTGCGTTACTATTAGCAATTACGCTGCGATATTGGTGAGTTGGCTGGGTGGGTCGATTTAATCCCTACATGGTGAGTTGGTTGGTACAGGTGGTGAGCTGGTTGGATTGGGTTGGGTTGCATACCTGTATTGTGATTATACTGTTTTGGGCATAGGCCCATACTATTACTGCTTAGGGCTTAAGCCCGCATCGCATCTTGTTATTGAATAGGCTCAAGCCCGCATCATTACTATATGCACTATTACTGTTTGACTAATAAGGGATTACTCACTGAGTTTTCGTAAACTCACCCTTCTTTTAACTGTGTAGGTAATCCCTAGCCTTAAACGATTTGGAGCGCGAGGGACTTAGTGGTGGCCACACGTCCGCAGATTTGTTGTTAATGACTCAATTTATTTAAGATTTCATATTTGGATTTTAATTATGTAATAAGGCCATTTGAAGGTTTTTAACTTTTAATGGGCTTTTGATTTCATATTCTAAACTACTAGAGTAGGAACATCGAATTTTTAAAATAATAACGTTTTCAAATAAAAACCTGTATTTCTAACCTTAAGGTTCTCAACTAAAGAAGCTTTCACGGTTTTTAATCGGATTGGGGAAAGTTAAATTAGCAATCGTTTGGATAAGTTAAAAACAGATGTAAAACAAAATTTATCGAGTTTTCTCAGGCAAATAAAATTAAATGGGTTTAACTTAAAAATGGTTTTCACCATCAAGTACAAGGTTTCGCAAAACACTATGTGACACACCAAATTCGGTGGTAATGTCTAGGCCGAGTTTAGGGTGTTACATTTAGTGGTATCAGAGCCAAGTTACAAAACTCGACTGTGGAATGGGTTTTCAAAATTTTGTATTTCATGAAGTTGTTTCCAAATATGTAAAGTGTTTTGAGGGGTGATTCTGGAAAGTATGGCACACCGAATCTCCAGCGCAAAATCCGTAAGTTTCTAAAACTGTTGTTTGTTTCATTGAAAAGCAATAGATAGCAACACTATGATTTCTTATATATTAGACTTTATTGCTACACGTAAAGCTAGAGTTGGTATTTTTCTTTGTATGTTCTGGAAATGGCATGCTTGTGATATCTCTTCGCTCTGATGGATAGATTGTTTGGTGTGTGCTTGTATTGTTAGGATCAGAGTGTGCAGCGAGAGCATAATGTGGTAGGCTAGGTTGTGCGACTATTCTGATAGTTGGAAATTTCGAGGACGAAATTTCTTAAAGGGGGTAAAATTGTAACGCTCTAAATTTGGGCCTAGAAGTATTGGGGATTACACACCTGTTTGCGAAAAGAGTGCAATCTCCACGAACACCAACCTTGCTTGAGTAAATACGGTTTACTCCCCCTTTAAACTAGTGATCTCAATTGACTTCCAAAACATTGATAGAATCTACATTGCATCTTAGCCTTATTAACTTAACCCTGAACGCTAATAACTATACCCAAAGTATCAAGAACTTACCTCCACGTAAACTAAGGATGGACGATAGGATTAATCGGCCTAAACCACATAAGAGCTGAATTCACAAGATAACAAACGCAAAACGAAATGGTTGTACCTTAATAAAAAAAATCAATGCCGAAAGGTGTTAGATGAAACTATTAGTGTAACCGAAAGAGAGGAAGAATTACCACTTACCCACATAAGTGAAGAACAAAAGTCTAGAACCGATAGAGTGGAAGGAGAAGTATTCGACTTGATCCCTAGTTGCAATGAAGGAAGAGTTGTAAGGGAAGACAAAAATGGGGAAGAGTAGATGTATATGGTTTAAACAAAGCAAGAGGGGAAACTTGACAAATCCAAAGGATTAGAGATGAGGAGAGAAAGGGCGATATTTGGCCAAAACAAACCAAGATGAAGAGAGCGAAGGACAACAAAAGTAATAGGTCAAAGTTTGAGAGGGGAAGAGGTAGAGAGCATTCGGTCACAGAACCAAAAAAGAAAGAATAAGATTGCCAAAAATAGAAGAGGAGATACCCAAATGATCTTTTGTTATGTTCGGCCCCAGGAAGAGAAGAAGTACACACCCAAATCAAAAATGCCGAGAAGAAACCAACCCGAAACACCCTATCACTAATCGGTTTTCAGAGAACAAAAGAATAAGAACCAAAACTGTTCCCTAAACGAAATAGAGTACTTCAACTTACCACAACCAAAACTCAAGAGTGTGACAATTCAAATTCGGCACACTACTCCCTCTCCCTTCACTTCCCACGATTTTCTCCACAATATCCTCCTCAAATTCGGCTACACACTTCCCCTCACCCCTCAAACACTCTAACTGCCCATAAGCATCAGAAACCCACTGACATACAACTTTTTACACGACACATCAGCAAAATAAATACTCCTTATGCTCCACAGGACTTGAACTCAAGACCTTTAGCAGCAATGACACGCCATTTACCCCCTAGACCAACAGGCCCTTTCTATCGAACTTTACCCAAATTTATTTAAGAGCCTTACCGACCAAAGATAGGTTTATTTCAAGTAAAAACAAAATTTTGTACAAGCCAAAACTTGAACTTAGGACTTCTCCAATACTCCCAAGGAAACTCAACCACTGAACCAGACATACATTTATGCAACACAACATATAAAACAAATACTTAGATTTTTGGGGCATTACATTAGGAAAAAGTTATCATGGACTTTGTAACGGGATTACCTTTATCACCGAAGAGAAAGATGTTGTCTGGGTAATTATCCTTCATTTGATGAAGGCAACACACTTTATCCCGGTATGTATGGATTTTTCATTGGATAGATTGGCTGAATTATATGTCTTTGAGATTGTAAGGCTACACAGAGTGCCAATCTCTATTATCTCAGATAGAGACCCTCGGTTTACATCTCGATTTCAGAGTAAGTTGCATGAAGCTCTAGGCACTCGTTTACACTTTAGTACTGCACTCCATCCTCAAATAGATAGACAATCTGAATGTGTGATACAAATTCTAAAAGACATGCTTCAGTGTTGTGTACTTGAATTTTGAGATAACTGGGGAAAATACTTGCCTTTGATTGAATTTGCTTACAATAATAGTTATCAGTCTAGTATTAAAATGGCGTTATATGAAGCTCCATACTGTCACAAATGTAGATCTCTATTTTATTGGACAGAGTTAAGTGAGAAAAAGATACATAGAGTTAACTTGATCCGAGAGACCGAAGAAAAGGTGAAGATAATTAGAGGCAGTTTGAAAGCAGCCTCAAACCGTCAAAAGTCCTACACTGATTGGAAACAAAAAGAAATAGAATTTCAAGTCGGTGACAAAGTATTCTTGTAAGTGTCGCCTTGGAAGAAAGTACTCCAGTTTGGACGCAAAGGAAAACTGAGTCCACGGTTCATCAGGCCATATGGGATCATTAAAAGAATTGG
This sequence comes from Gossypium longicalyx, assembly GCA_025698465.1. NCBI lineage: Eukaryota > Viridiplantae > Streptophyta > Magnoliopsida > Malvales > Malvaceae > Gossypium > Gossypium longicalyx. Next base: position 63,401,703 of record CM046997.1, read on the forward strand.
GCCTGTTGTATATCAGTTAGCATTACCACTGGAGCTTGATAAAATTCATAATGTGTTTCATGTGTCCAAGTTACGATGATATCAATCGGATCCTTCACACGTTATTACTCTAACAGAAGTTGAGATTCAGCCTGATATGACTTACAATGGGGAACTGATTAAAATACTGGCATATAAGACGAAAGAGATAAGAAATAAAAAGGTGGCATTAGTAAAAGTTCTTTGGTAGCAGCATGGATTAGAGGAAGCTACTTGGGAGCTGGAGGATACTATGAGGAAGCAATACCCTAATCTCTTTTCTGGTAAGAAATTTTGAGGATGAAAATTTTAAGGGGGAGAGTTGTAACATCCCAATTTCGGTGAGGTTAGAACAGTGGTTTTGGGACCACAAATCCGAGTTCGAAAAGAAATATGATTTTATTTTATTTTATGGTTGGCATCATGATAGGAAGGTCACATGAAAATTTTGACACAAAAATTTTATTGATTGTGTGGTTAACTAGCTAAAAGATGAAATTGCATAAAATGCAAAAGTTGGATTCTAGTAGCTATAGTATCAAATAGCTATGGAATTCAAAACTTAAGGTCCTTATATGGTAATTAGACCTTTGAAGAGTAGTTAGTAGATATTTTAATGACTTATCCATGGAGAAAAAATAGAAAAGGTGAGGGACTAAATTAGAAATCACTAAAATTAAAAGATGGAAATTAAATAAAAATAAATATTCATCTAATTTCATATCATCTTCCCCAAGGTTTCTACGGAAACCCTAGGAGAGAGGAAGACAACTTGCCAAGCTTGAAAAGGTCTGAAATCAAGTCCCATTTTTAATGATTTTTATAATTTTGAAATTAGGATAGTCTAATCTCTCTATTTAGGGAATTAATTTGAAAAGTTATCAAGGTTTGAAATTTGGGTCATGGATGAATATGCTGAAAATTAGAAATTTATGGTAGAAAATGTTTTCATAGATAAACAACTTTTACAAAGTATTTTTTTATGAAAACTTGATTTAGGGACTAAAATGAAAAATGATAAAAACCCATGGAAAATTTTGAAATTCGTGAAAAATATGTGCTGTAAATGTTGTTTATAAATTTTGACTAGGCTTGGAAGGAGGGTTAAATTTAATGATTTTCATTTTCCTAGCCTAGGGATGAAATCAGTATTTTTAAAAAGGATAGGGGCAAAATGGTAATTTTACCTAGGATGCAAAAGAATGAAAATGTATATGAAATGTGATAGATTAATAGTTAAATTTATCCATATAGATCCAAAAAGACCAACTACAGAACTAGACCGAGGAAAGTAAAAGGTTTCGGATTAGTTGAAATTCAAAAACGAACCATTTTCAAGGTAAGTTCGTGTAACTTAAAAATGTATGTTAATATGCTTAAATTAAATTGTATGATTGGGTTGTTATGTGTGAGATGATATATATATAAAGAAATAGTTTTAAGTTGTGTAATATGGACAAATTATCGTGTTCCGATCGGATGTTGAATTTTGATGGGTTGAAAGTAATAGTGCATATGTTGCAAATAGAATTTAGCCCGAACGGGTAATTCTAATGTAAGCCCTCTTGTTATAAATTGGATTTAGCCCAAACGAGTAATCCATATTAAGCTCTTTAGAGCATATGCTATCGATAGGATTTAGCTTGGACTGGTAATCCTACGGTAAAACTGTACGGCTCAAGGGTGTGCCTTTTTATTATGTACCCAATGGGTACTTTTGCACATGTGTATATTACCCGAACATCCATCGAGATTTCAATCGTTCGACGGAAAGGACTCTTGAAGAGTGGAAAGGTGAAATTAATGGAAGTTTATAATGTGATGAGCTCATCTATGTTTACTTAATATTCATATGAGATTATGTGACTAACTTGTTTGAATAAGTGTATGTGTATAGGTAACTTACCCAAAATTGATGGAATATGTATTTATGTGTGCTTGTGTTAATAAATAAGACCGGTAAATTTATTTCCCGTTATACGAACTTATTAAGCATAAAATGCTTACTCCGTTTATTTTTCCTTATTTTATAGTGCTCAAAGCTCTCGAAGGTTGGAAGTCAGTCGGAGAAGTCATCACACTATCCACTATCTCATTTTGGTGTAAATAGAAATCCCATTTTGGTGTAATGGCATGTATAAGCTTAGTTGGCCAATGATGGCTTGTAGTGACTGTTTTGTAACCTAGCCATTGGAGTGGCTAATGATGGTCTAAGTTTGGCTATTTTAGGGTGATGTTTTGATAATCACATAAGTGCTTATTATGTGTTGGTTTGATGAAATTGTTTTAGCATATGAGTTTATGACATGAGAAAGTTTATATCTATTGATGCATGAGATAATACTATATGATTGATGTCAAATTTCTTATGAATATGATGTTGAATTGGTGGATATATGTTTGTGAGTTTTTGTGTAGGAAAGTGGTAAGTTTTGGGTGATAAATAAGGCTAGGAAATGGCCTTATTTTGTCCACACAGGTGTGTGTCTTGGCCGTGTGTGACACACTGCTTGTCCCATGGGCATGTGTTCCGACTGTGTGTCCCTTGCATCTTAAAAATGAGAAACAGAATACTCATAATTGGGCACACGGGCAGAGACACAGGAGTGTGTCTTAGTCTTGCGGTTGACACGGCCTGGGACACGGGCGTGTTACACGGTCGTGTGAAAACTGTACCTAAATTTCGAAAATAAAAATTTCCCACACGGCTTAGCACACGGATGTGTGACTTGGTCGTGTGACTTCAATTTCTTTAGGCTTTAAAAGTCAGAGAGTTACACGAGTTAGGGACACGGGTGTGTGTAGTACACGGCCTGACCACACGGGTGTGTCCCTAGATGACACGGGCATGTAAGCCCTGGACCTAAGAAAGTTTTTGGAATTTCGCAAAAAATTCCCTGAGTTCCTAATTTAGTCCCTATTTGATTTCAACATTCATTTTAGGCCTCAAGGGTCTATATAAGGTATGATATGTATGATCTCAGTAAATGAATAGAAATTTATGTAAATTAATTGAAAAAGATTCTGAATGTTCCAGTAATAATCCAAAACCCTGTTCCAATGAGAGATTTGGGTTAGGGGTGTTACACCTGCAGTTTTTATGGATCTGATGAACAGAATTTTCAGCCCGTATTGAGACAAGTTTGCGGTGGTATTTATAGACGATATTTTTCTTGTCTCTCAAGATGAAAATGAACATGCTGAGTATTTGAGAATAGTATTACAAACTCTACAAGATAAAAAAAACTATACGCCAAATTCAGTAAATGTGAGTTTTGGCTACAGGAAGTTAGTTTTCTTAGGCATATAGTATCTACTGAAGGTGTTAGGGTAGACCCGAATAAAATTTCAGCCATTGTCAATTGGAAGCCACCGAAGAATGTGTCTGAAGTCTGAAGTTTTTGGGGATTAGCTGGTTATTATCAGAGGTTTGTAAAAGGTTTTTCAATGATAGCTTCTCTGATGACTCATTTACTATAGAAAGATGTAAAGTTTGAGTGGACTGATAAATGCCAACAGAGTTTTGACATATTAAAAGCTTTATTGATAGAAGCACCAGTGTTAGTTTAGCCAGAATTGGGTAAGGAATTTATAGTTTACAGTGAGGCATCATTGAATGGTTTAGGCTATGTTTTGATGCAAGAAGGTAAAGTAGTAGCCTATGCTTCATGAAAGATAAGGCCACATGAAAAGAACTACCCGACACTTGATCTTGAATTGGAAGTCATAGTGTCTGCATTAAAAATCTGTCGGCACTACTTATTTGGTGAAAAATGTCACATATTCACTTATCATAAAAGTTTGAAATATCTGATGTCATAGAAAGATTTGAATTTGAGACAACGCAGATGGCTAGAGTTATTGAAAGATTATGATCTTATTATTGACTACCATCCGGGAAAAGCCAACATAGTGGCAGATGCTTTGAGTAGAAAATCCCTGTATACTTTGCGAGCAATGAATACCCGATTATCGTTGTCTGATGATGGTTCAATCATAGTTGAGTTAAAAGCTAGACCAATGTTTTTGCAATAGATCTCTGAAGCTCAGAAAAATGATAGTAAGTTGCAAGCAAAACGGGTGCAAAGTGAATTGACTCCTGACTCAGAATTTCAGATCGGGACTGATGGTTGTTTGTTATTCAAAGGCAGAGCATGTGTACCAAAAAGTTCAGAACTAGTACAGAAGATTTTGAATGAAGCTTACAATGATAACATGTCTATACATCCTAGTAGTAAAAAAATGTATAATAATAAAAAAAAAGATGTACTGATGGCCAAGAATGAAACAAGATATTTTTGAGTTCGTATTTAAATGTTTGATATGTCAGCAAGTAAAAGTTAAATTTCAGTTGCCTTCTGGACTATTACAGCCAGTTACGATACCAGAATCGAAATGGGAAACAAATACTATGGACTTCGTATCGGGGTTACCCCTGTCTCTAAAGAAGAAAGATGTCATTTGGGTAACTGTTGATCGGTTGACAAAGTCTGCACACTTTATTCCAGTACGTATGGATTTTTCATTGGATAGATTGGCTGAATTATATGTTTTCAAGATTGTCAAATTGCATGGAGATCCTGTCTCCATTATTTCAGATAGAGATCCTCAGTTTATGTCTCGATTTTGGAGTAAATTGCAAGAAACTCTGGGTACTTAGTTGCACTTTAGCACTACATTTCACCCCCAGACAGATGGTCAATCTAAATGGGTAATATAGATCTTGGAAGATATACTTCGATGTTTTATACTTGAGTTTGAAGGTAATTGGGAAAGGTATTTGCCTTTGGTTTTGATTTGCTTATAATAACAGTTATCAGTCTAGAATTAAAATGGCACCGTATGAAGCCTTGTATGGTCGCAAATGTAAAACTCCATTGTACTAGATAGAAATCAGTGAGAAAAAGTAACACGGAGTTGACTTGGTCTGAGAGACTAAAGAAAAGGTGAAAATAATTCGGGACAGTTTGAAAGTAGCCTCTGATCATCAAAAGTCTTATGCTAATCTGAAACGAAAAGAAATAGAATTTCAAATCGGTGACAAAGTATTCTTGAAAGTATCGTCTTGTAAGAAAGTTCTCCGGTTTGGTCGTAAAGGAAAATGAGTCTATAGTTTATTAGACCATATGAGATTACAAAAAGAATTGGACTTGTTGCTTATCAGTTAGCTTTACCACCAGAACTTGATTGGATTCATAATGTTTTTCATGTGTCTATGTTAGGACGGTACCGATCCGATCCTTCACATGTTATCTCTCCGACAGAGGTAGAGATTCAGCCTGATATGACATATAGTGAAGAACCAATCAAAATCTTAGCTCGGGAAACAAAAGAGTTAAGAAATAAAAAGGTAGCTTTTGTAAAAGTTCTTTGGCAACGACATAGAAGAGGCTACCTGGGAACCGAAGGATACTATGAAGAAGCAATACCTGAATCTTTTTACTAGTAAGATTTTCGAGGATGAAAATCCCTAAAGGGGGCAGAGTTGTAACAGCCCATTTTTCAGTGAAATCGGAACAGTGGTTTCGGGACCACAAATTCGACCCAACAATAAAATTTATTTTTATTTTATTATATGGTTCGTATTATGATAGACGTATTGTGTGAAAATTTTGATACTAAAATTTTATCGATTAAGTGTTTAATTACGAGAAGGACTAAATCGCATAAAATGCGAAAGTTGAATTCTAGTAGCTATAAGGGTTAAATAGCTATGGAATTCAAAACTAGAGGTCCTTATATGGTAACTAGACCATTAAAGAAAAGTATGTAGATTTTTGGGTACTCATCCTTGGAAAAATTAGAAAAGAGTAGGGACTAAATTGGAAAATGAAGTAATTAATTAATTTAAAGATGATAAAAAGAGAATATCATTTTTTTTTTGCCATATTCAACCCCAAAATTCTATGGAAACCCTAGGAGAGAGGGAAGAAACTTTCAAGGCTTAATTGGGTAAGTTTCCTTGTCCCATTTTTAGTAATTTTGATATTTTTTTTTAAATGGGATAGTCTAATCTATCTATTTGAGGGATTAATTTGAATAGTTCTCAAGGTATGAAAAATGGGTCATGGATGAATATGCTGAAAATTAAAAATTTATGATAGAAAATGAAAGGTTGTTGATAAAAAACTGTTAACAGCCTGATTTTAGGGCTAGTCAGAATAATGGTTTCGAGATCACAAATCTGGCATAGGAAAACTTGTTTTTATTATACTTTCATGGTATACAATTTTATGGAATGATTTTGTGAAAATTCTATTCGAAAATTTTGACGTTTGGGCACTCAATTTAGTAAAAAGGACTAAATTGTAAAAAGTACAAAAGTTGAGTTCTACTTGTTAAAGGTGTCCAATTGCTATGAGATTTTAAATTACAGGTCCTTAGTTGGTAATTAGACCATTGGACAAGTTAGTGGACAAAAATGGACATGAATAGATGAAATTTCAAAGTTATGCATTAAGGACATTTTAGTCATTTGGTAAATAAATGAATAAAAAGGGAAAATAAAGCCAAAATTTTTGTCCATCTTCTTCTCCATGTGCTGAAAATTAGAAGGTCACCATAGCTAGGGTTTTTTCAACTTCCAAGCTTGATTGTAAGTACATCCTGGCCTCGTTTTTCATGCTCTTCACATTTTTGAAGTCGTTATCATCCGATCTAGCTATTTCTACCATTAATTTGAGCTATGATTGAGGTCTAGGGTTTGACCCATGTTATATATTTGTGCATTTTGATTTCTAATGGTAGATTATGCAAGTTTAATGCTAGAAAAACAACTTTTACTAGGTGATTTTTTATGAAAATGTCAAAAGGACCTATTTGTAAAAAGATTTCAAAATGTGTGTAAAAGTGTGATTTAATGAAAAATGTGGGTTGTTATAAGCATTTATAGGGTTCAGCTAGGCTTGGGTCTTGATGAAATTGAATAGATTTCATTTTACGAGCCTAGAGACCAAAATGTAAATATGTAAAGTTTAAGGGCAAAAATATAATTTTGCCATGGTGTGATTTTTGGACTGAATTGAGTAATTTGGTTAATAAATGAGTTAAATTTCCTATTATAGATCAAGATAAACAAGGTTCGACCTAGACCGGGGAAAATTAAAGTCTTTGACAAATATTTCCATTTCCACTATTTTTGTACTGAGGTAAGTTCGTACGTAAATAATGCATTATTATTTATGCTTTCAATGCTTTAATATTATATGAATTATGATTGACTCCTTGAATGTAATCGACAAAGTTCGACAAGAGAGAAATCACGATTGAACCTTAGGAATAGATAGGACACAAATGTCATGACATTAGGGTTATTTGAGATTACATGTAAGACCTTATCTGGGATATGACATCGATATAAGACTTTGTGTAAGACCTTAGCTGGGCTATTGGCATCGATATGAGATCCCATGTAAGACCATATCTAGGATATGGCATTGGTATAGAGCTTTGAGTGTGAGATTTCCCGAGTATCCTTTAGTATTCCAAGTGGTTCAACAGGAATCATAACGGAAATGTTAATGTTGTGAAATACCATGGTATGTTGCAAGATGGTCCAGGTATGTACGTAAAACTTATGCTTAATGAGCTCGATATGTGATGAATCCCTCGGTAAGGTTATGACTGTGCAAGTTATGATGCTAAGGTTATAATAATATCCATGCCAAGTTAGACTATGAGATCTATAATGACATATATGTTAATTCACTTCATGTTAATTGCATGATAAATGTGCATTTATGATACTTATTATTTGCATAGGAACTTACTAAGCTTTAAAGCATACTCCTTTTCTTTTCCCTTATCTTATAGTATTACCAAGCCAACTCGGGGATCGAAGACTGTCGGAGATCCATTCACACTATCAACTTAACATTTTAGGTACCAATGATTTTAATGTTTTGAGTTATGGCATGTATAGGGACTTGGTCTTTTGTTATGTGTCATAATTGATTCGGCCAAATGTGTTGGCTTATGTTGGTTGATAATTCATTTTGTAAATGGCCATTGAAATTGGCTAGTATTGGTTTAAGTATATGCATTATGTTGCCTTTCATTGATGTGGAAATTTGTATGGTTTGAGTTGAATAACATGTGATGGTTGTATGTGATAGATGATAGTAAGTGAATAATGTGTGGATGCCTTATTTGTCGCTAATTGGGTTGAATGTAAATGCTTGGATTGGTATTATATGTTGTTGTGTAGGTTGTGCATGGAAGGGTGGCAAAAAGGCTTGGTAAATAGCCTTATTTTTGTCCCCATGGGTAGACACATGGGGGTAGACACACGGGCGTGTGTCTAGGCCGTGTGTGACACACGACTTGCCCCATGGGCATGTGATCCGATTGTGTGTCCCCTGCACCTTAAGTGTTGCAAAATAGAATGCTTAGTATTGAGCATACGGGCAGAGACACGGGCATGTGTCTTAACCGTGTGGATGACACAGCCTCGAACACGAGCATGTGCCCTAGCCGTGTGAAGTCTACACCTATTTTATGAAAAATTAGGAAAATTAAATTGACTACACAGCGTAAGCATACGGCTGTGTGCCTTGGCCGTGTGACTTCTTTTTGTTTATGGATGACAAATAGAGAGTTACACGGGGTCTGGAAACAGGCATGTGTGACCACACGGCCTACCCACACGGGCGTGTCCCAAGCCACACGGGCGTGTGACCCCTGTTTGATGAAAAATTTTCTAAGTGTTGTGAAATTTTCTAAAGCTCTTGGTTTAGTCCCGAACCACTTCCAACGCATGTTTTGGGCCTCGTAGGCTTATTATAGGGACAATTTGAATGTATGTGAAAAGTTTTAAATTTTGAATGGAAATTTATATCTCGGTTTCTATGTTTGCTTACATTTAAGTCTGGTAATGCCTCGTATCCTATTTCAGCATTGGATACGGTAAAGGGTGTTACATTTAGTGGTATCAATGCTACGATTTAGTCGATTCTCATATTAGCGTAGTGTGTGTAAAAGTCTAGCTAAACATGCCATAAATGAACTGTGATAGTGTGAAGACTCCTGACAACTTTAAATTGTGTTTTCATATAGTAATGGATCCCATTCGAGCTAAGGCTGATGAAGTCGAAAGTAATGCACCGGCTCCCGCTTAAGGGGCAGCACCGTCTCGTAGTAGACCTCCTACAATTAGTCAGGGAGAAAGAGGCAGGGAAACCTTTCTCCACATGATGAATTAGTGGTATACAGAATTTGTTCGAACAAATCCGAATGCGCAACCTCATCCACCCCCACCAATTCCTCGACCAGTTCCCGTAGCCCTACAAGGTATGGAATTTTTAAGAATGAAAAAGCCTCCGATTGATAAAATCTAGAAGCATGAGACTGAAGACTTCAGAGCTAATGTGGATGATGATGCCGAAAGAGTCGAGTTTTGGCTCAAAAACTCCATCAAGGTATTTGATGAGCTGTCTTGCACACCAGATGAGTGTTTAAAGTGTGTTATCTCGCTTCTAAGAGATTTTGCATATCATTGGTGGAATACATTCGTATCGGTGGTGCCAAGAGAAAGGGTTACATGACAATTCTTTCAAAAAGAGTTTCGAGAGAAGTATATTAGCAAACGGTTCATCGATCAGATACGTAAGAAATTTCTTGAGCTGTAACAGGTTCGTATGATAGTGACCGACTATGAGCGAGATTTCGTCAGACTTAGTAAATATGTAACACCCCTTACCAACGTTGGACAAGATTCGAGGCATTATTAGACTTAAACTCACTCAGACATACAAAATTGAAACATGAATTTCCATCCAAATTTAAAACTTTTCATTTAAAAGCATATCATCCCTTATATGGGCCTATGAGGCCCAAAACATACTTTGGAAGTGGTTTGGGACTAAACCAAGAACATTAAAAATAATAGGGCGACTTAGAAAATTTCGTAGTTTTGGAGAGTCACACGGTTGTGTGGGTAGGTCGTGTGGTCACACACATCCGTATGGCCTGGGACACGCTCGTGCCCTTAGCCAGTGTAACTCTCTGTCTATGACATCATCAAAAAAATAAGGTCACACGGCCAAGTCACACGCTCATGTGCTTAGGCGGCGTGGCGAATTAAAATCCAAAAATTAAGTGCAAACTTCACACAACCTGGGCACACGCCCATGTCATAAGGTCGTATCCTTCACACGGCTAAGACACACGACCGTGTCTCTCCTCGTGTGTTTGATACTGAGCATTCTGTTTTGCATAATTAGGGTGCAGAGGATACATGGCCGGATCACACGCCTATGGGGCAGACCGTGTGTCACACACAGCTAAGACACATGCCCGTGTGTCTAATCGTGTAGACAATTTCTAGGCTATTTTCCAAGCCATTTGCCACCCTTAAGCACTCTCACACACTTAGACTCACTTCATGGCATACATCATGGCACATTTGGTTACTCAAGCATTTACATACATGGTTAATTTATGACTTGGTAGTGTCAACATATCACATACTTAAACCATTAGGCTTTCATATGGCATTCCACACCAACTTCATGTCTATTCATCATTATACCTCAATTATTGTCATACCCATTGATTATATTACATACATTAATCAAACACACTATCCATCACACTCACTAACATAAATAATCACGAGCCTCATCAAACACATACATATAACATGTAAATCACACTTCACCACACATCCATCAAGCAACCACATCAAGCATAAGATATTTGTATGCATGCACAAATAATTAGGGTTACAACCCAAATAATTAATATGAGCCACCTCTCATAGCCATATACAAAAAAATCATAATACCTTCATGAGCCAACACATTTGGCTAATCAATATGACACATAACAAAAAGACCAAGTCCCTATACATGTCATACTCAAAATGATGAGACTAACTATACCCAAATATTCAATTGATAGTGTGATCGAGTCTCCGACATCTTTCGATCCTCGAGCTAGCTTGGTGACACTATAAGAAAGGGAAAGGAAGGGGGTAAGCATTAAAGCTTAGTAAGTTCACATGCAAATGAAATGCAACTTAAACAAGTAGTAATCATACATTTAACATAATGAACATATTCTTGCATTTTATCAAATCTCTTAAGCTTATTCTTCATATATATATATACACATATTCTTACCACAAGTTCATCATATCTCATGTCATTCTCATGAGTTCAATGTACATACCTATGCCCACTTGCACATAATAACATACTTTCTTATCTTTGACTTATTCATCAAGATTACCCAATAACTTCTCTTAGAACTACCCGTTGAACACTTACCATCGAATACATCGAAATCTCACACCTAAGTGCCTTATATGTAGCCAACGCTACCTCATATCACATATCACATGTTGCTCGCTTTCGAGCTACTCACAGGTTTGCTCCCATAAGCTATCGGTCAGGATGTAGCTACACGAGTTGCTCACACAAGCTGTCAAGTATCTGCAACACATGCCGGACTACCCAGCCACTGGTAGAACATACAAGACCAGACCCAGAATGCCAAAACCTGTGTCACATATATCATGAACTCAGACAAGAACTCATGAGCTCAGATCACATAGTTCCTAGTGACATGTCACTTGTATCCTAAACTATGCCTCAGGTTCAAACGGGATTCTTCGATACCACATTTTTGTCGAACTTGCTCGTAGCGTCGATTTCAATACTTATAGCACCAATCACATATTCATGAAGTAATCAAAGCATAACTCATGATACAATTTAGGCAATAAACACATGATACAACATCACATTAAATATGTATGTACTTACCTTACATGCAATATTAAAGTATTTAAAGTTTGGTACATGTTGCATTATTTGCAAATGAACTTACCTCGGTACAAAATGATAGAAACTAGCCTAATCTTCATAAACTTTGTTTTTCCCCGATCAAGAAACTAGCCTTATCTATAATGCCAAATTTAACTTGTTCAATACACACATTGCTCATATCGACCCATAACACATACTTTGATAAAATTACATTTTTACCCCTAACTTTTCACTTATTTACACTTTAGTCCTTAGGCTCGTAAAATGAAATGCATGCATTTTCTTTGTTACCCAAGCCTAGTCGATTCATATTGTATCTAATATTAGCCCATATTTCTCATTAAACCACATTTCTACTACCCATTTCTTTATCTTTTACAAATAAGTCCTTTTTAGGTGTTTTCACTAAAAATCACTTAGTAAAAGATGTTTATCACACATCAAACATTCATATTCCTCCATTAAACACCAAAATACATGCATACCACACATGGGTAAGTTTTTGGATATGAACCCTAGCTCAAAACAATGGTAGAAATAGCTAGATCGGTTGATGACAACTTCAAAAATGCAAAGAACATTAAAAATGGGGCTAGGGAGAACTTACAATCAAGCTTGAAATGTTGAAAACCCTAGCTATGGAGACTCCCCAAATTTCGGAACCCTTAGAGAAGATGGACATCATTTTTGCTTGATTTTTCCCTTTTTATTCTTTTATTAACCAAATGACCAAAATGTCCTTAAGGCTTTTCTTTCAAATTTTTTCTGTTAATGCCCATTTTTGTCCAAAATTTTAGAACTTGGTCAAATTGCTATTTAAGGACCTCTAATTAATAATCTAATACAATTTCATGCTTGAAGCTTCTAGAACACAAGTTTTGCAACTTATTCAATTTAGTTCCTAAAGTCAAATTGGACATCTTAGGCATAGAATTTCTTCATGAAAATTTCACAGAAAAATGCAATCACATCATGGATCATCAAATAATCATAAAATAATTATTTCAATTTTAGATTTGTGGTCTCGAAACCACTATTTTTACTAGACCCTATTTTAGGATGTTACAACTCTCCCCCTTTAGGGATTTTCGTCCCTAAAAATCTTACCGGTAAAAAGGTTTGGGTATTGTTTCATCATGGCCTCCTCGGGCTCCCACGTAGCCTCTTCAACCCTATGTCTTTGCCATAACACTTTCACCAAGGCAATGCTTTTGTTTCTCTATTGTTTAACTTCTCGTGCCAAAATCTTAATCGGTTCCTCACCATAAGTCATATCCGGTCGAATCTCAACTTCTGTCGGCGAAATCACATGTGAAGGATCTAATCTATATTAGCGTAACATAGACACATGAAATACATCATGAATCTTTTCCAACCCTGATGGTAAAGCTAACCAATAGGCAACCGGCCCTAGTCTCTCAGTGATCTCATACGACCCTATAAAATGAGAACTCAACTTGCCCTTCTTGCCAAATCTCAAAACCTGTTTCCATGAAGACACTTTCAAAAATACCTTATCACCAAATTGATACTCAATTTCTTTCCGTTTCAAATCCACGTAGGATTTCTGTCTATCCAAAGCAGCTTTCAGACAATCACGAATTACCTTCACTTTCTCTTCGTGTTTCTTTGACTAGATCAACTCTGTGAATCTAATTTTCTCTGAGCTCGGTCCAATATAAAGGTGTTCAGCACTTACATCTGTACAATGCCTCATAACGTTCCATTTTCAAACTCGAATGATAACTGTTGTTGTAGGCAAACTCCACCAACGATAAGTACTTTTCCCAACTACCTTGGAATTCCAATATACAGCAAAGGAGCATGTCTTCCAAGATTTGAATTACTCGCTTAGACTAACCATCAGTTTATGGATGAAAAGTAGTGCTAAAATTCAACTTTGTACCCAAAGCTTCTTGTAACTTTTCTAAAATTATAAAGTGAACCTCGGATCTCTATTTGATACAATCGGTATCACCAATGTACAATTCACTGGAATAAATGAAGTTTAACAATTTCACCAATGTACAATTCAGCTAACTTATCAAGTGAGTAATCGGTACGCACTGGAATAAAATGAGCTGACTTAGTCAGTCTATCGACAATAACCCATAGGGCATCTTTTCTTCTTAGAGTTAAAGGCAAACCTATCACAAAATCCATAGTAATCCGGTCCCATTTCCACTCGGGAACTATGATGGGCTGAAGTAAACCTGAAGGTACTTGGTGTTCAGGCTTTACTTGCTGACAAACTAAGCATTTCGATACAAGCTTTGAGATATCTCTTTTTATACCATTCCACCAATACATTTTCTTCAAGTCATTATACATTTTTGTACTGCCCGGGTGAACTAATAAAAAATTGTTGTGTGCCTCATGTAAAATATTCTGAATCAACTCAGTGTCCTTCGGAACACAAATCCTACCACAAAATCTTAAACAACCATCAGAGTCACTCAAAAAATCCAGTTCACTGTTGGACTTACACTGAATTCTCTTAGCTTGCAACTCTTTATCAACTTCCTGAGCATCACAAATCTGTTGAAGAAAAGTCAGTCTAGCTTTCAACTCAGCTAGAATCGAACCATCATTAGACCAAGTTAGTCATATATTCATAGCCCTCAAGGCAAACAACGACTTCCTACTCAAAGCATCGGTGACCACATTCATCTTACCTGGATGGTAATCAATCACAAGCTCATAATCTTTTAATAGTTCCAACCATATTCATTGCCACAAGTTCAAATCCTTTTGAGTCATCAAGTACTTAAGACTTTTTTTATCGGTATAGACATGGCATTTCTCACCAAATAAATAAAGTCGCCAAATCTTTAAAGCAAACACTATGGCGGCCAACTCTAAATCATGTGCCAGATAGTTCTTCTCATGAGGCTTCAACTGTCTCGAAGCGTAAGCTACGACTTTACCCTCTTGCATAAGCACACATCCCAAACCATTTAAGGAAGCATCACTATAAATCATAAATTCTTTACCTAACACGGGTTGTACCAAAACCGGAGCCTCGGTCAACAATACCTTTAATTTCTCAAAACTCTATTGGCACTTTTCTATCCATTCGAACTTGACATCTTTTTGTAACAATTTCGCCATCGGAGTAGCAATCATGGAGAATCCTTTAACAAACCATCTGTAATAATCGGCCAAGCCTAGAAAGCTTCTAACCTCAATTACATTCTTCAGCAGTTTCCATTAAACAATAGTCGAGACCTTACTCGGGCCAACTCTAATACCATCACCCGAAATAATGTGGCCCAAGAATCCAATTTCTTGAAGCCAAAACTCGCTTTTACTAAATTTAGCATACAACTGTCTGTCTCTCAAGGTTTGCAAAACAGTTCTCAAGTGTTCGGCATGCTCGGATTCATCACAAGAATAAATCAATATGTCATCAATAAAAACAACAAAAAATTTATCCAAATACAGTAAAAAATACGGTTCATCAAGTCCATAAATGCGGCCGGAGCATTCGTTAAACAAAAAGGCATCATAAGAAATTTGTAGTGACCGTACCTCGTCTGAAAAGTAATTTTCATCCAAGTCTTTCACTCTCAACTGGTAGTAACCAGACCTCAAGTGTATTTTAGTAAACCATGTTGCTCCTTTCAACTAGTCAAACAAGTCATCAATCCTTGGCAAAGGATACTTACTCTTTATCATTACCTTTTTTGAGCTGTCAGTAATCTATACATAACCTCATAGATCCGTCTTTCTTTTTCACGAATAATACCAGAGTACCCCACGGCGAAAAGCTCGGTCTCACAAAACCCTTATCGGTCAATTCTTGTAATTGTGACTTCAGTTTTTTCAATTTAGTCGGGGCCATTCTATAAGGAGCAATTGGGATAGGTGTTGTACCAGGGACTAATTCAATACCAAAATCAACTTCCCTAATAGGAGGTAATCCCGACAGCTCTTCCGGGAACACTTCTTGATACTCACATACAACAGGCACTGATTCAATTTTATATTTAGACTCCTTCGCATTCAACACATAAGCCAAATAAGTTTCACATCGTTTTCTAATACATTTCTGAGCAGACATCGAAGAAATCACAATTGGCAACTTATCTGATTCAACACAGAAAATTTCACCATCTTCACATTTTAATTCAATAACTTTTTGTCTACAATTTACTATAACATCATGAAGTGTCAATGTAACGCCTCAAAAATCCCGAAACCCAAAAATCCCGAAATCCTGAACTTTCCTTGTTTTTGGTTTTGATAAAAATTGTGTTTTATATTTCTGGCCCAATGATAATTATAGTAGGTCTTAGTTCAAACTTAGGGGTAAATGAAATTATAGTTTAATTATTAAAAGAATTAGGGTTGGCAAGTAGTTGGGCTTTTAAATAAAGTTAGGGGATAATAGCATCAAAAAGCCTTGTGGAGGAGTGGCTAAGTGACGCCACTTAGGGTGTAGGGAGGTGGCGTTAATAGCTAGCAAGGAAGTCCAAGGTTCGAATCCTAGCTTAGTGTTTTTAGAAGTTTAATTTTAGCCTTCTAGAAGGATGGAAGTGACGTGAAAGTGGACTCCAAGGGAAGTGTTCAGGAGAGAAAATTAAGGAAGGGGTTAAGGGGTTATTAGGGAGAAAAACGAGGAGATGAGAAGGGAGAAGTGATGGAGACGAATGGGGAATTGGGCATGGGAAAATTTGGCTGTAAGGCTTATAAATAGGTGCCGAATGCTAGGGTATGAAGCTAATGCCGAATTTCTTCCACCCTGTTGCCAGAAACTCTTTTCTCTAAAAGCCAAAAAACTCTCTGACTTCTTTTCTTTTTCTTCTTCCTTATGCCGAATTCTATTTCTCCTCTACTCAATATTTTCTTTGCTTTAGCCGATTCTTCTTCCTCTCTTCTTTGGTGCCGAGTAATCAATTGTTTCCATTCAAATCTCTAATAGTCGAATATCCTTTGGCTGAATACCCTTGGTGCCGCAACTACTCTTTCCACCCAGTCGATTCTAGTGTAAGTGTTCGCTCTTCCAATCAATTTTTTATAAGTATCGAGTATTCAGTACCTCACTTCTTTCTAATCGACATTGGTAGGGAATTAGTGTCAAATCTCGGTTTTAGATTCCTACCGATTTGCTCTTCAAATCTGAGAGATATACGTGATTAGTGACCAAAGTAGAAGCTAGTAAAGGCTTAGCGTTTAGGTAAGGTTAAGGTGAGATTTCGGCTTTTGGTAAAGTATTCGATAAGTATGTAAGATTAATCTTTGAGTGATATCGATTGTAGGTTTGGGCTACAGAAATCGTAGCACGCTTGCTTACTAGGTGTGTACATACACTGCACACACACAATGAATCGATAAAAGCCAAAAAGCCGAAAAGCCGAAAAGTCGAAAAGTCGAAATACCGAAAAGTCGAAAGTTTGGCTATGGTAGTCTTGCGAGTGCATGAACACTAGTAAGGGGAAATCGATAGGTTGCCTGAGGCCCACAGGCGATTCCGTGGACTTGGGTTGTGATTTGTCCATGTGGGCCGGAATGGGCTAAATAGGCCCAATGGGCTGTTTGGCCCATAATAGGCAAAAACTGAGTATTGATGCTTTGTGATAGGAATTTGTATGTGAGCATG
The DNA here is from genome assembly GCA_025698465.1 of Gossypium longicalyx. Taxonomy (NCBI): domain Eukaryota; kingdom Viridiplantae; phylum Streptophyta; class Magnoliopsida; order Malvales; family Malvaceae; genus Gossypium; species Gossypium longicalyx. The sequence continues at coordinate 63,419,091 of CM046997.1, forward strand.
AATATGAATGTGACTGGGCCTAACAAGCCATATAAATGTGATTTGGGCCTAATGGGCGATATACAGGTGATTTGGGCCTAATGAACCATATGAATATGATTAGGCTTAATGGGCCAGATACAGGTATGTGAAATTGTTTGGGCTTTGTAAGGGGTTTTGGGCCTAGTATATGATATCTACATAAGACTTAATTAATATATTGCGGCCGTGGACAAGTCAAAGGGTTAAGGTGGGGCAACGGATATATGCATGTCTAGGATTGGATCTAGGGAGAGCTTGGTACTTAAGCGGTCTTAATGACCCACCTCCTCTTTTCTGGAATCCTACCTGGTGCATAGTATTCTTTCATCTTAGCTCACGAGACTTGTTAACGGGCCAAGATAAGTGAAAATCGTAGTTAAGGGAAAATTACCAAAATGCCCCTAACGGTAAAAATGACCAAAATACCCCTACGTATTGAATGTAAGTTTTATGGATGCGACATGGATACATATGATATTCTGCTTAGGTTGCATATGGGTTGGGAATTATGGAATGGAGGAAGTATATGAGGATCGCATGGTTGCTTGACAACCGTGGATCCACCGACGACTTTTAAAGCCCAATATGTAAATGAAGGTAGTTCCGCAACCGGGCTACCATGGTGTGTGGGATGGGTGGGTCGATATTTATATCCCCACATGGTGTGACAGGGGACAAAGCTGGTGTGTAGCGGATGCATAATTTGGATGGGATTGCATTGCATGAATGATGAATGATGTTTTTTTTTAATGCTTGTTTTCTTCGAGGTTTGTACACACTAAGTTTGTGAAAACTCACCCCCTCTTTTATTTTATTTTCAGGTGATGCTCAGTAGAAGGTTCGATGTTTGGAGGGACTTTGGGTGGCCAGCTAGCAAGATGATTTGGACTTGGGTTTTTTTTAAGCATTTAAGGTTTTATTTCTTTTTAAATATGTTCCAAACCAGATTGTAATAAGGTTTTCACTGTGTTATTATTACTTGAATTATTATTATTTTCATTGTAATTACGAGAAGTTGAACATGGATTTCTTAAATTATAGTATGTTTTTTACGTTTCCGCAACTATGTTTTTTTTAATCAAATGTTTTAAACAAGGCTTTCGTAACTGAAGGTGTTTTTTTTCAGTTAACTAGGGTTCTTTTATTTTAAGAAGGGTTTTCAATGAAAACACGGTTTTTGCTAAAACATTTCAATGTGACACACCAGATTTGGCTATAGCGTCTAGGCTGGGTTTGGCATGTTACAGTCAACCAATCCATGCCCAATATAACATCAAATTCATCGAACGGAAATAACATCAAATCAGCCAAAAAATAATGATCTCTAATTATCAAAGGACATTTCTTACATACCTTATCAACTAAAACATACTTGCCTAACGGGTTTGACACTTTAATCATAAATTTTGTAGACTCAACGGGCATATTCATGCTAGATAACAATTTCATGCACACATATGAATAAGTAGAACTAGGGTCAATCAAGGAATAACAGAAGTGTCATAGAGAGAAAAAGTACTCGTAATCACATCGGGAGAAGATGCGTCCTCACGCGCACATATGGCATAGGCTCTAGCCAGAGTTCTAGCTTCGGATCTCATTGTTGTATCCCTTGTTACATTTTTACTACTAGCCCTATTATCGGCATATCTCGAGGTTCTCCCCTTTGTAGCAGTACTACCCAGCCTTGTACTCTGAAACTTTTCTTTCTCGACCATATTATGACAGTCTTTGATATAGTGGCCTTGAGAACCATATCGAAAACAAGATCCATCGTTTACCCTACACTTACCAAAATAACCTCTACCACACTATTGGCACTCAGGTCTGGAAGCTCTATCATTACCCACACTAGCCATAGATGTAGCCTGAGATATAAAACCCAAATTCTGCTTCTTACAATTTCTGTACGAATGCCCAGCCAAACCATGAGAACGAGAATACATATCTCTGGATTTCTTAGACTGGGATGGAAGTGACTTGCTCGTCGGCCTTTTCCTTATATCTCTAGCCTCAGCCTCGACTTTTCTCTTTTCCTTGGTTAGTTCCTCAGCTTTACAAGCCCGATCAACGAGCACAACGAATTCCTTCAACTCAATAATACCCACTAACACTCTAATGTTCTCATTAAGTCTGTCTTCAAACCTGTAATATCCCGAATTAGGGCCTAATGGGAATAGTGGTTTCGTGACCGCAAATCTGAGATAGAAATAATTATTTTATAATTATTTTGAGGTTTATGATATGATTGCATGATTGTGTGAAAATTTTGTGAAGAAATTCTATGCATAAAATGCTTAATTTGAAGTTAGGGACTAAATCGAATAAGTTGTAAAACTTGCATTCTAGAAGTTTTTAGTATGAAATTGCTTTGAAATATTAATTAGGAGGTCTTAAATAGAAATTTGACCAATTTCTAAAATTTTGGACAAAAATGGGCTTGTATATGAAAATTTTCAAAGAAAGGGTTAAGGGCATTTTGGTCATTTGGATAATTAATGAAATAAAATGGGAAAAATGACACAAAATAGTCATCTTCCCCATTTAGTTGCTGCCGAATGCTCTATCTCACCATAGCTAGGGTTTCTTCAACTTTCAAGCTTCATAGAAAGTGATTCTAAGCCCCGTTTTTAATGATTTTTACGTTTTTGAGATCCCGGTAGCTTGATTAAGCTTATGTTAGCAATAATTTAACCTAGGGTTTATATTTGGAAAAATACCCATAGGTGAAGTTTGTGTATTTTGATGTTTTATGATAGAATATGAGGTTTTAAATTATGTTAGACAACTTGCACTACTCAATTTTAAGCAAAAACGAGTAAAAGGGCTTAATCGGTAAAAATACCCAATAGTCACAAGTACATGTTAGAGTGAGAATTTGATGTTGCCATAGAAGGGAAAAGTGATCAGCATGTTGTAAAACATAAGAATAAGGAATAAAGTTTAATCCCGAGCCTAGGGGCAAAAATGTAAATATGCAAAAGTTTAGGGGTAAAATTGTAATTTTGCCAAAATTTGAATTAAGGATTAATTTGATAATGTGAGTATTAAATAAGCTAAATGTGTTATTTTAGATCAAGAAAGAGGTGGAAACGAATTCCCAATCGAGGAAAAGAAAAGATTGCGGACTAAATTACAAAATCTTTGTATTTTGGTACCAAGGTAAGTTCATGTGTAAATAATGTAGCATAATTGTTATTTTTAAGTCATTGATGTCAATTATGTGATATGCTGATTTTTATCATGAAATATATGCTTTGTGGTTAATTTCGAATAAAATGCAAATTATGTGAATTACTTGTTAAACATAATTGTTACCGAGTATTGGTTCCGGCATTCTACGGAAGACGGCAAGGATATGTGTTCGAGGAAAATCCCGTTTGAACCTTAGGAATAGATTAGGATACAAGTGACATGTCACTAGGATGGTTGAGCATCCCAACTCGTTGAGTTGAGTCCGAGTTCGTGAGATGTAACTAGGCATCCGAGCTCGTTGAGTTGAGTCCGAGTTCACTTATGTATGCGAACGCCCGAGCTCGTTGAGTTGAGTCCGAGTTCGCTTATGGGCGGGTTACATAGTAGCTTGGCTACATATGTGGCACTTATGTGCAAAGTTTCCATGTATCCGAATTATATTCCGATGTGTTCAACGGGTAAAGTTTTACTTAAATGGAGGAATACTCGAGATGTAAAGAGACGTATTGGTAAGCGATGAGAAATGGATATTCTGTACAGGTATGTATTTAATCCTCGGGTTGAGTATCGATACAACCACGATAAAATAATAAGATGATGAAAAATGATTAGAAATGTGATATGTGTTTTGGTGATGCATGCTAATGTTGATTGGTATGATTGTTTGTTATGTTACTTATTATTTACATATGAACTTCCTAAGCATTTATGCTTGTTCCCTCCTTCTTACTCATTGTAGTTTTGGACAAGCCAGCTCAGGAGTCGGGATAGGTCGAAGGATCAGTCACACTATCCGGAAGAACTTTTCGGTAAATGGCTTGTAAATTTAAGTATGGCATGTATAGCAATATACCTATTTTGTGTAAATGATCTTATGATATGGTGATGGAATGGTTGAGGAAATGCTTGATAATGATAAATTATGGAAATGGTTAGTTTAGATTATGTTTGATGTTATGGAAAATTAATAAGTTATCTAATTCATGAAAACTCATAAAAAGGATGAAATTGCCATAAACAGAATATTGCAGCAACACTGATGTGAGTTTGAAAATTTACTAAAAATCATAGAAATTGAATTTGGTGATGGATCAAATATCAAATTGAATCTTATTATGTCTAGTTTCACATAAAAGAAATGAAACAGGTAAAGGAATTATATGTTAGAAGATATTTGAATTTTAGTGAAACAGGGTCAGAGCAGTTTCTGGATCCCCTGTTTCAACTTTATAAATTCACCATAAATTGTACAGATATAATTAGGTGGTGTATTTTATATTCTCAGAATCCTTATTGAGTCTAGTTTCAGGAGAAATAAACCTCATAGTCATATGAATTTTATACAGAGAGAAATGTGGTTCGTAGGAAACAGAGGTCAGACCAGTCAAGTCCTGAAACAGGGGTAAATTTAACTAATAAACTGTACTAATTGGCCCAATCAAAAATTCTATAAAAAAATTTAGTAGATAGGTATATGAGTCTAAATTCAGGGAAAATTTATGGATCTTGATTTCGAGTTTCGTAACTCGAGATATGATTTTTCTTGTGACTGTGACGCAAGTAGCTTGAAAGCTGTGAATGTAGAAACAAATAATCCAAAGTTCTAAAAATGTTAAATTAAGCTTAGTAACACCTCATACTCGACTCCGGCGACGGTCTCGGGCGTGGGGGCGTTACATTTAGTGGTATCAGAGCAGGTTTAGTCAGTTCTCGGATTACGTGTTGTATGTACGGATTTTGCTATACATGCCATATGTATAAATTGTGATAGTGTGACGACTTCTGACCTTTTTAAATGATTTTTTTATAGTAAATGGATCCCGATCCAGCTGTGGCAGATGAAGTAGAGAGTAATGCGCCAGCTCCGACTGAAGGAGCAGCGCCGACTGAAAATCTACCTCCTACTGTTGGTCAGGGAGGAGGAGAAAGGGGTCGGGAAACCTTTCTCCAAATGATGAGTGCATGGTACACTGAGTTCGTCCGTACGAACCCAAATGTACAACCTCCCCCACCTCCCGCAATTCCTCAACCTGTACCCCCGATGCCTCAAGGTATGGATCTGATGAAATTTCATAGAACTCCAATTGATAGAATCCGCAAGCAAGGGGCCGAAGAATTTAAAGCAAATATTGATGATGATGCCGAGAAAGCAGAGTTCTGGCTTGAAAATTCTATCCGGGTATTTGATGAATTATCTTGTACACCTGAAGAATGTTTGAAATGTGCTATATCTTTGTTGAGGGATTCAGCTTATAATTGGTGGAAGACTTTGATTTCGGTGGTACCGAAAGAGAGAATAACTTGGGAATTCTTTCAAGAAGAGTTTCGGAAGAAATATATTAGTGAAAGATTTATTGATCGAAGCGTAAAGAATTTCTTGAGTGAAGCAAGGCAATATGTGATTCTGAGAATATGAAATAGAGTTTGTTCGATTAAGTAAATATGCTGAGAGAGTATGTTCCTACAGAGGCCAAGATGTGCCGACGATTTAAAGACGGGCTCAACGAAGACATCAAGGTATTTGTTGGAATTCTTGAATTAAAAGAAATGGTAGTGCTGGTGGATCGAGCTTGCAAGGCTGAAGAACTATTTAAAGAGAAGAAAAAGGTAGAATCGAGACTAGAAATTGGAAGAAAAGACCGACGAGCGGTTCATTCTCACAAAGAACCTGGAAAGTCAAGAAATATGAATCCTCGTTCCCAAGCTTCACTGGGCAATCATATGGGAATTATAAGAAGCAAAATGTGGGTCCTAAGTCCCGCACTACTTGGCAGCCAAGTGTAGGGAATTCGAGATTTGTTAAACCCGAAAGTGCGGTGTGGTAGAAATCATTTTGGTCCGTGCAGAGCAAATGAATGTTTTCGATGTGGTTCTCCGGATCATTTTATAGAGACTGCCTAGAGAGAGCTGAAAAAGAAAAATTTCAGAATACAAAAACAAGTGGGGCGGATTCGAGAGGAAGATATCCAAGAAAAGCTGGGAGCGAAGCAAGCAGTAAGAATGTAGTCAGGGATGCACCAGTTAGACCTGAAGGAAGGGCTCCGGCTAGAACTTATGCTATGAAAGCGCGCGATGTGATTACCGGTACATTTTCTCTCTATAATGTTAATGTTATTGCTTTGATTGATCCTGGTTCTACTCATTCATATGTGTGCATGAAATTGGTGTCTAGTATGAATATACCTGTTGAGAACACAGAATTTATGATTAGAGTGTCGAATTCGTTAGGCAAATGTGTGATTGTTGATAAAGTATGTAAGAAATGTCCTTTAATGATTCGGGGTCATTATTTTCCGGCTGACTTGATGTTGTTGCCGTTTGATGAGTTTGATGTTATTTTGGGTACGGATTGGTTGACATTGCATGATGCTAAAATAAATTGCAAAGAAAAGGTTATAGAATTAAAGTGTGAAAATGGTGAAACTCTGCAGGTTGAATCAGATAAATCAAAGGCATTGCCTAGTGTGATTTCTTCAATGTCGGCTCAAAGATATTTGAGAAAGGGTTATGAAGCTTATTTGGCGTATGTAATTAATACAAAAGAAGTTGAAAAGAAAGTTGAATCAGTGCCGGTTGTGTGTGAATTTGTGAACGTATTTCCAGAAGAATTGCCGGGTTTGCCTCCAGTCAGGGAAGTAGAATTTAGTATTGATTTGATACCGGGAACAACTCTGATCTCGATTGTCCGTATAGAATGGCACCAGCAGAGTTGAAAGAATTAAAGTCGCAGTTGCAAGAGTTGACTGATAAAGGCTTTGTGAGACCGAGTTTTTCACCTTGGGGTGCTCCCGTGTTATTTCTGAAAAAGAAGGATGGTTCTATGAGGTTGTGTGTTGATTATCGGCAGTTAAACAAGGTGACAATCAAAAACAAGTATCCGTTGCCAAGAATTGATGATTTGTTTGATCAGCTAAAAGGAGCGACATGGTTTTCAAAGATTGACTTGAGATCTGGGTATTATCAACTACGAGTAAAAGAGTCGGATGTGCCTAAAACTGCTTTTAGAACAAGGTATGGTCATTATGAATTTTTAGTTATGCCATTCGGGTTGACAAATGCTCCTGCTATGTTTATGGATTTAATGAATCGCATATTCTGACCATACTTGGACAAATTTGTTGTGGTGTTTATAGATGATATTTTAATTTATTCAAAAGATGAGACAGAGCATCTTTGAGCATTTGAGGATAGTTTTGCAAACTTTGAGAGATAAGCACTTGTATGCTAAGTTTAGTAAAAGTGAATTTTGGCTCCGGAAGTCGATTTTTGGGTCATATTGTTTTGTGTGATGGTATACGGGTTGATCCTAGTAAAATTTCAGCCATTGTTGATTGGAAACCACAGAAAAATGTAATCAAGTTAGAAGTTTCTTGGGGCTAGCTGGGTATTATCGGCGGTTTGTAAATGGATTTTCTATGATTGCTGCTCCTATAACTAGACTACTTGAAAGGATGTTAAATTTGAATGGACGGAGGAATGTCAATGAGTTTTGAAGAATTGAAAAAGTTATTAACAGAGGCACCAGTGTTAGTACAACCGAATCGTAAAGAATTTGTGGTGTATAGTGATGCTTCTCTAAATGGTTTGGGGCGTGTACTCATGCAAGAAGGAAAAGTGGTGGCTTATGCTTGAGGCGATTAAAACCTCATGAGAGAAATTATCCTACTCACGATTTGGAATTGGTGCGGTGGTGTTTGCTTTGAAAATTTGGCGACATTATTTGTATGGTGAAAAGTGTTGGGTATATACCGACCATAAAAGTCTTAAGTACTTGATGTCACAAAAGACTTGAATTTAAGACAATGAAGATGGTTGGAGTTATTGAAAGATTACGAGCTTGTTATTGATTATCATCCGGGAAAAGCAAATGTGGTTTGCCGATGCTTTAAGCGTAAAGTTGTTGTTTGCTTTGAGAGTTATGAACACTCAGTTGAAAATGTCAGATGATGGTTCGATTCTAGCAGAGTTAAGAGCAAAACCGATGTTTTTACAAGAAATTTCTGAAGCTCAGAAAGATGATCAAGATTTACAAGCCAAGAGAAAGCGGTGTGAAGTTGATACTGAGTCGATTTGAGAATCGATTTCGATGGATGCTTAATGTTTAAAGATCGGATTTGTGTACCGAAGAATGAGGAATTGATTCAAAAGATCCTACAGGAAGCACATAGTAGTTGTTTCTCAATTCATCCAGGTAGTACGAAAATGTATAATGACTTGAAGAAAATGTATTGGTGGAATGGAATGAAAAGAGATATATCAGAGTTTGTGTCCAAATGCTTAATTTGTCAACAGGTGAAAGCTGAACACCAAGTGCCTCGGGATTACTTCACCTATTATGGTTCCCGAATGGAAATGGGATCGGATTACTATGGATTTTGTATCGGGATTGCCATTGACTCGGGAAAGAAAGATGCCATCGGGTAATAGTTGATGATTGACTAAGTTGGCTCATTTTATCCCGATGCGTCACGGATTATTCTCTTAACAAGTTGGCTGAACTGTATGTTAGGGAAATTGTTAGACTACATGGAATACCATTGTCGATTATTTCAGATAGAGATCCAAGGTTTACCTTGCGGTTTTGGCAAAAGTTGCAAGACGCGTTAGGTACAAAGTTAAATTTGAAGATCTTTTCATCCACAAACCGATGGACAATCGAGAGAGTAATTGATTCTTGAAGACATGCTCGGATGTTGTGTATTGGAATTTCAAGGAAGTTGGGAAAAATATTTACCGTTGGTAGAATTTGCTTACAATAATAGTTATCAGGCGAGCTTGAAAATGGCACCTTATGAAGCATTGTATGGTCGTAAGTGTCGAACGCCTTTGTATTGGACTGAACTCAAGGAAAATCAGATTTATGGAGTTGATCTAATAAAAGAAATTGAAGAAAAAGTGAAGGTAATTCGAGATTGTTTGAAAGTTGCTTGAGATAGGTAAATCTTATGCGATTTCAAACGAAAGGACATTGAATTTCAAGTTGGTGATAAAGTATTTTTAAAGGTGTCTCCGTGGAAGAAAGTCCTCAGATTTGGACGGAAGGGCAAATTAAGTCCGCGTTTTATTGAGCCGTATGAAATAATTGAAAAAGTTGGACCGGTAGCATATCGGCTAGCTTTACCACCTGAATTGGAGAAGATTCATGATGTGTTCCACGTATCTATGTTACGTCGATATCATTCGGATCCTTCACATGTGGTTTCACCGACAGAAATTGAACTACAACCAGATATGACCTACGAAGAAGAACCGATTAAGATTTTAGCTCGAGAGGTCAAACAACTAAGGAATAAAAAGATTGCACTTGTGAAAGTGTTGTGGCAAAAGCAAGGAGTAGAAGAAGCTACATGGGAATCCGAAGAAAATATGAGAAATCAATACCCACATCTGTTTACCGGTAAGATTTTCGAGGACGAAAATCCTTAAAGGGGGGGAGAGTTGTAATATCCCAAATTAGGGCCTAATCGGAATAGTGGTTTCGTGACCACAAATCCGAGATAGAAATAATTATTTTATAATTATTTTGAGGTTTATGATATGATTGCATGATTGTGTGAAAATTTTGTGAAGAAATTCTATGCATAAAATGCTTAATTTGAAGTTAGGGACTAAATCGAATAAGTTGCAAAACTTGCATTCTAGAAGTTTTTAGTATGAAATTGCTTTGAAATATTAATTACGAGGTCTTAAATAGCAATTTGACCAATTTCTAAAATTTTGGACAAAAATGGGCTTGTATATGAAAATTTTCAAAGAAAGGTATTAAGGGCATTTTGGTCATTTGGATAATTAATGAAATAAAATGGGAAAAATGACACAAAATAGTCATCCTCCCCATTTAGTTGCTGCCGAATGCTCTATCTCACCATAGCTAGGGTTTCTTCAACTTTCAAGCTTCATAGAAAGTGATTCTAAGCCCCGTTTTTAATGATTTTTACGTTTTTGAGATCCCAGTAGCTCGATTAAGCTTATGTTAGCAATAATTTAACCTAGGGTTTATATTTGGAAAAATACCCATAGGTGAAATTTGTGTATTTTGATGTTTTATGATAGAATATGAGGTTTTAAATTATGTTAGACAACTTGCACTACTCAATTTTAAGCAAAAACGAGTAAAAGGGCTTAATCGGTAAAAATACCCAATAGTCACAAGTACATGTTAGAGTGAGAATTTGATGTTGCCATAGAAGGGAAAAGTGATCAGCATATTTTAAAACATAAGAATAAGTAATAAAGTTTAATCCCGAGCCTAGGGGCAAAAATGTAAATATGCAAAAGTTTAGGGGTAAAATTATAATTTTGCCAAAATTTGAATTAAGGATTAATTTGATAATGTGAGTATTAAATAAGCTAAATGTGTTATTTTAGATCAAGAAAGACGTGGAAACGACCCCAATCGAGGAAAAGAAAAGATTGTGGACTAAATTGCAAAATCTTTGTATTTTGGTACCAAGGTAAGTTCATGTGTAAATAATGTAGCATAATTGTTATTTTTAAGTCATTGATGTCAATTATGTGATATGCTGATTTTTATCATGAAATATATGCTTTGTGGTTAATTTGAATAAAATGCAAATTATGTGAATTACTTGTTAAACATAATTGTTTACAGAGTATTGGTTTAGGCATTCTACGGAAGACGGCAAGGATATGTGTTCGAGGAAAATCCCGTTTGAACCTTAGGAATAGGTTAGGATACAAGTGACATGTCACTAGGATGGTTGAGCATCCGAACTCGTTGAGTTGAGTCCGAGTTCACTTATGGATGCGAATGTCCGAACTCGTTGAGTTGAGTCCGAGTTTATGAGATGTAACTAGGCATCCGAGCTCGTTGAGTTGAGTCCGAGTTCACTTATGGATGCGAACGCCCGAGCTCGTTGAGTTGAGTCCGAGTTCGCTTATGGGCGGGTTACATAGAAGCTTGGCTACATATGTGCCACTTATGTGCAAAGTTTCCATGTATCTGAATTATATTCTGATGTGTTCAACGGGTAAAGTTTTACTCAAATGAAGGAATACTCGAGATGTAAAGAGACGTATTGGTAAGCGATGAGAAATGGATATTCTGTACAGGTATGTATTTAATCCTCGGGTTGAGTATCGATACAACCACGATAAGATAATAAGATGATGAAAAATGATTAGAAATGTGATATGTGTTTTGGTGATGCATGCTAATGTTGATTGGTATGATTGTTTGTTATGTTACTTATTATTTGCATATGAACTTACTAAGCATTTATGCTTACTCCCTCCTTCTTACTCATTGTAGTTTTGGACAAGCCAGCTCAGAGTCGGGGATAGGTCGAAGGATCATCACACTATCAGGAAGAACTTTTGATGTAAATGGCTTGTAAATTTAAGTATGGCATGTATAGCAATATACCTATTTTGTGTAAATGATATTATGATATGGTGATGGAATGGTTGAGAAAATGCTTGATAATGATAAATTATGGAAATGGTTAGTTTAGATTATGTTTGATGTTATGGAAAATTAATAAGTTATCTAATTCATGAAAACTCATAAAAAGGATGAAATTGCCATAAACAGAATATTGCAGCAACACTGATGTGAGTTTGAAAATTTACTAAAAATCATATAAATTGAATTTGGTGATGGATCAAATATAAAATTGAAGATTATTATGTCTAGTTTCACATGAAACAGATGAAACAGGTAAAGAAATTATATGTTAGAAGATATTTAAATTTTAGTGAAACAGGGCAGAGCAGTTTCTGGATCCCCTATTTCAAATTTATAAATTCACCATAAATTGTACAGATATAATTAGGTGGTGTATTTTATATTCTCAGAATCCTTATTGAGTCTAGTTTCAGGAGAAAAAAACCTCATAGTCATATGAATTTTATACAGAGATAAATGTGGTTCGTAGTAAACAAAGGGCAGACCAGTCAAGTCCTGAAACAGGGGTAAATTTAACTAATAAACTGTACTAATTGGCCCAATCAAAAATTCTAGAAAAAAATTTAGTAGATAGGTATATGAGTCTAGATTCAGGAAAAATTTATGGATCTTGATTTCGAGTTTCGTAACTCGAGATATGATTTTTCTTGTGACTGTGACGCAAGTAGCTTGAAAGCTGTGAATGTAGAAACAAATAATCCAAAGTTCTAAAAATGTTAAATTAAGCTTAGTAACACCTCATACTCGACTCCGGCGACGGTCTCGGGCGTGAGGGCGTTACAAAACCTTCTACACATTTTAGCCTCAGAGGATACACACTCTCGAGCATATTTACTGAGCCGTACAAACTCTCTTTTGTACTTAGTAATTGACATCCGACCTTGTTTCGAATCAAAAAATTCCTTACGCTTTTGATTGATGAATCACTCACTGATGTATTTCTTTCAGAACTCCTCTTGAAAGAATTCCCATGTAACCCTTTCTTTCGGAACCACTGAAACTAGTGTCTTCCACCAATGATATGTTGCGTCTCTCAACAAGGAAATAGCACACTTCAAACATTCTTCAGGTGTGCACGACAGTTCATTGAGTACTTGAATAGAATTCTCAAGCCAAAATTCTACTTTCTTGGGGTTATCATCAGCATTGGCCCTCAATTCCTCGGCTCCTTGCTTTCAAATCTTATCAACTGGGGTTCTATGAAATCTCATAAAATCCATACCTTGAGGCACCTGGGGTACGGGCTGGGGATTTTGAGGGGTGGTAGAGGTTGAGCGTTCGGGTTCGTTCGAACGAACTCTATGTACCAGGCATCCATCATATGTACAAAGGCTTCCCTTCCTCCATCTCCTCTACTAACAGTTGTGGGTCTACTATCAGACGGCATTGCTCTTTCAACAGGAACAACCATATTACTTTCAACATCATCCACCACTGCTCTGTCAGGATCCATTACTATATGAAAAACACAGTTCAAAATCATCAAGAGTCATCACACTATCACAATTTATGTATGGCATGTATAGCTAGACTCAAGCACATGCTACATAGTCTGAGAACTAACTAAACCGTAGCTTTGATACCACTAAATATAACACCCCTTACCCGTATCCAATGCTGGGACAAGATTCGAGGCATTTCCAAACTTAAACTCACTAAAACATACAAAACCGAGACATGAATTTTTGTCCAAATTTAAAACTTTTCATTTACAAGCATATCGTCCCTTATATGGGCCTACGAGGCCCAAAACATACTTTGGAAGCGATTTGGGACTAAACCAAGAACTTTAAAAATAATAGGGAGACTTAGAAAATTTCCTTATTTTGGAGAGTCACACGCCCCTGTGTCCTCAGCCTGTGTAACTCTCTGACTATGACGTCATCAACAAAATAAGGTCACACATCCGTGTGCTTAGGCCATGTGGCGAATTAAATTCCAAAAATTAAGTGCAGACTTTACACGACCAGGGCACAAGCCCATGTCCTAAGGCCGTGTCCTTCACACGACTGAGACACACGGCCGTGTCTCTGCCCGTGTGTTTACTATTGAGCATTCTGTTTTGCATAATTAGGGTGCAGGGGACACAAAGCCAGATCACAAGCCCATGGGGCTGACCATGTGTCACACACGGCCAAGACACATGCCCGTATGTCTAACCGTGTGGACAATTTCTAGGCTATTTTCCAAGCCATTTGCCACCCTTAAGCACACACACACACACTTAGACTCACTTCATGGCATACATCATGGCACATTTGGTTACTCAAGCATTTACATACATGGTTAATTTATGACTTGGTAGTGTCAACATATCACATACTTAAACCATTAGGCTTTTATATGGCATTCAACACCAATTTCATGTCTATTTATCATTATACCTTAATTATTGTCATACCCATTGATCATATTTCATACATTAATCAAACATGCTATCCATCACACTCATTAACATAAACAATCACGAGCCTCATCAAACACATACATATAACATGTAAATCACACTTCACGACACATCCATCAAGCAACCACATCAAGCATAACAAATTTGTATGCATTCACAAATAATTAGGGTTACAACCCAAATAATCAATATGAGTCACCTCTCATGGCCATATACAAAATAATCATAATACCTTTATGAGCCAACACATTTGGCTAATCAATATGACACATAACAAAAAGACCAAGTCCCTATACATGCCACACTCAAAATGATGAGACTAACTATACCCAAATATTCAATTGATTGTGTGATTGAGTCTCCAACGACTTTCGATCCCTGAGCTAGCTTAATGACACTATAAGAAAGGGAAACGAAGAAGGTAAGCATTAAACCTTAGTAAGTTCACATGCAAATAAAATAAAACTTAAACAAGTATTAATCATACATTTAACATAATGAACATAATATTGTATTTTATCAAATCTCTTAAACTTATTCTTCATATATATATACATATTCTTACCACAAGTTCATCATATCTCATGTCATTCTCATGAGTTCGATGTATATACCTTTGCCCACTTGCACATAATAACGTACTTTCTTGTCTTTGATGTATTCATCAAGATTACCCATTAGCTTCTCTTAGAACTACCCGTTGAACACTTGGAATACCATCGGATACATCAGAATCTCACACCTAAGTGCCTTATATGTAGCCAACTCTAGCTCATATCACATATCACATGTTGCTCGCTTTTGAGCTACTCACAGGTTTGCTCACACAAGCTATCGATCAGGATGTAGCTACATGGGCTACACACACAAGCTGTTAGGTATCCGCAACACATGCCGGACTACCCAGCCACCGGTAGAACATACAAGACTAGTACCCGGAACACCAAAACATATGAACTTAGACCACAACTCATAAGCTTAGATCACATAGTTTCTAGTGACATGTCACTTGTATCCTAAACTATTCCTAAGGTTCAAATGAGATTCTTCGATACCACATTTCTGTCGAATTTGCTCGTAACGTTGATTTCAATACTCATAGCACCAATCACATATTCATGGAGTAACCAAAGCATAATTCATGATACAATTTAGGCAATAAACACATGATACAAAATCACATTAAATATGTATGTACTTACCATACATGCAATATTAAAGCATTTAAAGTATGGTATATGTTGCATTATTTGCAAATGAACTTACCTCGATACAAAATGATAGAAATGAGCATAATCCTCGTAAACTTTATTTTTCCCCGATTAAGACCCGAATCACGTTTTTCTTGATCTCTAATGCCAAATTTAACTTGTTCAATACACACATTGCTCATATCGACCCATAACACATACTTTGGTAAAATTACCATTTTACCCCTAACTTTTCACTTATTTACACTTTAGTCTTTAGGCTCATAAAATGAAATGCATGCATTTTCTTTGTTACCCAAGCCTAGCCAATTCATATTCTAACTTATATCAGCCCATATTTCTCATTAAACCGTATTTCTACTACCCATTTCTTAATCTTTTACAAATAAGTCCTTTTTAGGTGTTTTCACTAAAAATCACTTTGTAAAGGATGTTTATCACACATCAAACATTCATATTCCTCCAGTAAAAACCAAAATACATGCATGTCACACATGGGTAAGTTTTTGAATATGAAACCTAGCTCAAAACAATGGTAGAAATAGCTAGATCGGTTGATGACAACTTCAAAAATGTAAAGAACATTAAAAACAGGGCTAGGGAGCACTTACAATCAAGCTTAAAATGTTGAAAACCCTAGTTATGGAGACTCCCCGAATTTCAGCACCCTTAGAGAAGATGGACATCATTTTTTTCTTGATTTTTCCCTTTTTATTTTTTTATTAACCAAATGACCAAAATGTCCTTAAGGCTATTCTTTCAAAATTTTCCTATTAATGCCCATTTTTGTCCAAAATTTTAGAACTTGCTATTTAAGGACCTCTAATTAATAATGTAATGCAATTTCATTCTTAAAGCTTCTAGAACACAAGTTTTGCAACTTATTCAGTTTAGTCCCTAAATTTAAATTGGACATCTTAGGCATGGAATTCCTTCATGAAAATTTCACAGAAACATGCAACCATATCATGGATTATCAAATAATCATAAAATAATTATTTCAATTTTAGATTTGTGGTCTCAATACCACTGTTTTGACTAGAACCTATTTCGGGATGTTACAAAATACGCTCGAGAGTGTGTTTCGACCGAAGCTATTATGTGAAAGAGATTTGAGGATGGATTGAATAAGGATATTCGTGTGTTAGTTGGTATCTTAGAGCTAAAAGAATTTGTGGTATTGGTTGAACTGTCTTGTAAGGCCAAAAAGTTGAACAAAGAGAAGGGGAAAGTTGATCTTGAAGCTAGAGATCCGAGGAAAAAATCGATGAGTAAGTCATTTCCATCTCAATCCAAGAAATCTAAAAAAATGTATTCCCATTCGAATGTTTCAGTGGGGTATTCACGTAGAGATCATGAGAAGCAACATTCGAGTTTTAAATCTCAAGCCACTTCCATGGAAACTGTGGGTAATGTAAAGTCAAACAGGCCCGAATGTCAGCATTGTGGGAGGAGACATCCCTGCAAGTGTAGGATGAATGGTTGGGCTTGCTTCAAGTGTGGCTCTCAAGAGCATTTTTTTCGAGATTGCCCCAAAAGGGTTGACAAAGAAAATTTCACTGTGCGAGGCTGAGCCACTGAGGAATACCAAAAATGGAGCTTGTAGTAAAGGTGTGACAAAAAACACCACTGTGAGATCCAAATCTCGAGCACCTGCTAGAGCCTATGCCATCTGTGCTCACGAAGAAGCGACATCCCCCGATGTCATCACTGGTATTTTTTCTCTCCATAATACTAATGTAGTTGCATTGATCAATCCTCGATCAACTCATTCTTATGTTTGTCTGAAATTGGTAGCTAGTAAGAGCTTGCTTGTTGAGTTTACTGAGTTTGTGATTAGAGTGTCAAACCCTTGAGGTAAACATGTGTTAGTTGATAGAGTTTGCAAGAATTGTCCTTTTATGATTTTAGGTCACTATTTTCCAATTGATTTAATGTTGTCGCCATTTGATGAATTCTATGTTGTTTTGGTTATGGATTGGTTGACACTGCATGATACCGTAGTGAACTGTAAAAGAAAGATTATTGAACTGAAATGTGAAAATGGTGAAATTCTTTGGATTGATTCAGATGAGTCGGGTGAGCTACTTGTTGTAATCTCTTTGATGACTGCCCAAAGATATGTAGGAAAAGGCTGTAAAGCTTACCTTGCTTATGTGTTGAATACAAAAGAATCTAAATTGAAAATTGAATCAGTGTCGATTGTTTGTGAATATTTGGATGTTCTCGGAAGAGTTGCCTAGGTTACCTCCAGTTAGAGAAGTTGAGTTTGGTATTGATTTCATCCCTAGTACTTCGCCGATATCTCTTGCTCCGTATAGATTGGCTCTGACTGAATTGAAAGAATTGAAAGCTCGGTTGCAAGAGCTGACAGATAAAGGTTTTACGAGAGTGAGTTATTCTCCCTAGAGTGCTCCAGTGTTATTTGTAAAGAAGAAAGACGGATCTATGAGACTTTGTATCAATTATCGGTAGCTCAACAAGGTGACTATAAAGAACAAGTATCATTTACCAAGGATAGATGACCTATTTGATCAGTTGAAAGGAGCAACGGTATTCTCGAAGATTGATTTAAGATCTGCTACTATCATTTGAGAGTTAAAGAGTCGGATGTGCCAAAAACCACTTTTAAAATAAGGTACGGGCATTATGAGTTCCCTGTTATGCCTTTCGAATTAACTAATGCACCTGCTACATTTATGCATTTGATGAATAGAATTGTAACATCCTGATTTTGAGCGTAATCAGAACAGTGGTTTTGAGATAATAAATTCGAGGTCATAAAAATTATTTTAATATTATTTTGAGGTTTACAACATGATAATATGATTGTGTAAAAAATTTGTTAGTAAATTCTACCGTTTGAATGCTTAATTTGTGAAAAACGACTAAACCGCGTAAAATGCTAAAGTTGTGTTCTATTAGCTAAATGTGTTAAATAGCTATAAAACTTAAGGGTTGAGGCCCGTTATGAGTAAATAGGTCATTATATGTGTGAATGGATGTGCATGGAGAAGAAAAGTCAAAAAAGTCAAAATTTGGTATGGGTTGGTATTTGATGACAAAAGCAAAAACTAATAAAATAAAACAAATGGCCATCTTTATTCTCCATCTCTTCTTCACTGAGAATTAGAGAGGAAAAGCTTCATGGGAGCTTGAAATTTTCAGTAAAATAAACTCTCTACATGTAAGTCATTTTGGTGTTAGTTTTTGAAGTTTTTGATGTTTTTGAGACCCTTGAAGCATGATATAGTTATTTCTACCATTATTTTGAGCTAGGGTTTATGTTCAAAAATTTACCCATGTGTGTCATGCATGTATTTTGATGATTAATGGAGGAATATGGAAGTTTGGTGATAGATGAACATCTTTTTCTAAGTGATTTTTCATGAAAACACCTAAAAGGGGCTTGTTTGTAAAACATGTAAAAATAGGTGTTAAAAATGTCATTTGATGAAAAATTTTAATTGTTATAATAAGGAATATAAATCGGCTAGGCTTGGGTAACAAAGAAATTGGCCGCATTTCATTTTACGAGCCTAGGGGCTAAATTGTAATTATGTAAAAGTTTAGGGGAAAAACTATAATTTTTTTCAAAATATGATTTATGGCCTCTTTTGAATAATGTGGTAATTAAATAAGTGAAATTTGCTATTACAGATCAAGAAAAACAGAGTTCGGGCCTAAATCGGGGAAAGAGCAAGATCTTGGACTAAATCGAATAGATTGGCCATATTTTTTGTACTGAGGTAATTTTGCGTGGAATTGATACAACATTTTATTAAGTATTTAGCATTTAATGTTGCATGAATTGTATAATTGTCTTTGCGAATATTATTGATGTTGTCCGATAAAAAATTGAGGTGATAAAAGCAGGTTGAACCTTAGGAATACTTAAGGTACAAATATCATGACATTTTGGTTGATGAGATCCCGTATAAGACCATATCTGAGATATGGCATCAGCATCGTTATGTGTTATCATGTAAGACCATATCTGGGATATGGCTTTGATATGAGATTTCGTGTAAGACCACGTCTCGGACATGGCATCGAAATAAGATTTTCGTGTAAGACCATATCTGGGATATGGCATCGATGTGAGTTCCCATATAAGACCACGTTTGGGACATGGCATTGGCATCTTAATGTGTGTATGATAATCCCGAGTATCAATAGTATTCGAAATGGTTTAACGGGTAGTCTAAGGATTTGTCAAAGGAATGATGAGGTATGATCATGTTGAAAGGGTATACGTATGTACGCCAAGCTCGTAGTTATTGAGATTTCAAAATGATAAAACTTCAGTAAGAGGAGAATAAAGAAATTATGTTCTTGAGTTCTATTGAACATTTTGTAAATTGAATGAGGTTGGGTATGACTACAATGATTATTGAGAATGAGATGAGTCAAGTTATATAACGTATGTGTATGAAAATGCATATTCTTATTGCTAATTAATTACATGCAAGCTTACTAAGCTTTATGTTTACCCCTATCGCCACGTTAACTCGGGTATAAAAGTACGTCGGAGGCACATTCACACTATCGATTGGATTATTTGGGTATCGTTAGTCTCAACATTTTGAGTATGGCATATATAGGGACTTGGTATTTTTGTTATATGTCATATTGGTATAGCCAAATGTGTTGGCTCATAATGATAGTTGATTCATTTTGTATATGGCATTGAGATATAACCCATAATGATTGTTGGGTTGTAAACTTGTTCATCAATATATGTATGTGCCAATTCCATTATGATATGGCATATTGTCATTGATGATTTAATGTTGATGAATGTCATGTGTGTGTATAAGATGGTATGAAAATGCATGCATACAAGTCTAAGAAATATTGCTTGTTTGTATATGTGTGTTGGAAGATTTGATTTGTTATAACAGGGAGTCTTAAAAATCTATAATGTGAGGAGAAGTTGTCATGAATAAGATATGTTTATGAGTGTTTAAGTTATTGAAGCCATATATGTGTTTGAACAAATAAGGGTGGCAATTGGCTTGGAAAATAGCCTTAAAGTTGCCCACACAAGTTGACACACAGGCGTGTGTCTAGACCGTGTGTGACACATAGCTTGCCTCATGGGTATGTGATTTGGCCGTGTGTCCCCTGCACCCTAATTAATGCAAATTAGAATGCGCAGTAGTAAACACATGGGTAGAGACACGGCCTTGTGTCTCGACCGTGTGAGGGACATGACCTCAAGACATGGGCGTGTGCCCGGGCCGTGTGAAGTCTACACCTAATTTTGGAATTTAATTCACCACACGGCCTAAGGACACGAGCGTGTGCCTTGGCTGTGTGACCATATTTTGTGCATGACGACATAAACAAAGAGTTACATGGGCTGAGGACACGAGCGTGTCCTAAGCCATACGGGCGTGTGTGACCACACGGCTTACCCACACGGGCATGTGAACTTCCAAAATGAGAAAAATTTCTCTAAGCGTTGAAAAAGTTCTGAAGTTCCTGGTTTAGTCCTGAACCACCCTCAATGTATGTTTTGGGCCTCGTAGACCCATATAAGGGACGGTTGGCACATGTAAGGATGAATTTGGTTTAAATGAAATTTTTATGGCCCGACTTTATTTGAATGTGTATGTTTAAGTCCGGTAACACCTCGAACCCTATCTCGGTGTTGGATACGGATAAGGGGTGTTACATTTAGTGGTATCAGAGCTACAATTTAGTCGATTCTCGGACTAACGTAGCGTGTGTACGAGTCTAGCTATACATGTCATAAATACATTGTGATTGTGTGACGACTCCTGACTTTTTTTAATTGTATTTTTATATAGTAATGGATCCCAGTCGAGCTAAAGACGACGATGTAGAAAGTAACACGCCTGCTCCCACTGAAGGGAAAGTGCCGCAAGAGAGTAGACCTCTCACAGTTAGTTAGGGAGGAAGAGAAGGGGCTCGAGAAGCCTTTCTGCATATGATGGCTACCTGTTACACAGAGTTTGTTCGGACGAACCTGAACGCTCAACCCCCTCCACCCCCACCTATCCCTCAGCCTATTCCTGTAGCACCCTAAGGTATGGATTTTTTGAGATCGAATAGACCCCTAGTGTAATAGCCCGAATTTGACCCTAGTCGGAACAGTGGTTTCAGGACCACGAATCTGAGTCAAAAAATATTTAAAAATTATTTGCTGTGTTTATTTTGTGTGAATTTATATCTATAAAATTTTAGTGCTTTAATTTTGTCGTTTGGGTGCCCGATTAAATAAAAAGGCTTAATCGCGTAAAATAAAAATTTGGTGGTTAAATGTAAAAGTATTTAATTGAACTTGTCTTTATAATTTGGAGCATTTATTATGCAATATAACAATTTTTAATATAATGGACGGTAATAACCATTGCTTATAATGGTTTAAAATTTTAACTAAAAGGTTAAACAAGTAAAATAATAAACATGTTGCTATATAATAAAACATATAATAAGTTGTCATGCGTTTTTTCTTTCATTATTCATCACCGAATATCAAAAAAAAAAAGAAATAAAAATAAAAAGCTTGGATGGTTTGGCCATGGTTGATCTTGATTAAGGTGTGTAACTAGTACGGTTTTTGATAATTTTTACGTTTTTGAGATCGTTGCTAAGTTATCTTCAAGACCCATGCTTGAATTTTTTATTTTGGTGAATATTTTGAGTTATGCCATTGTTGAAAGCTTGTAAATTTTGTTGTTTGATGATGAAATATGAAAGATATGTTTTGGGTTCACATGTTTTGTATTGGAGTTTTTGATGATTTTGAGTAATTAGGACTAAATTGAAAAAATAATAATTTTAGGGACTAAAATGTGAAATAAATGAAATATATGGACTTTTATGAACACTAGGAACATTCGGCCTAACATGGGTATGTTGAGATTTTTTATATTTTGTGTTTTGTGTAATAGGGACTAAATTGTAAAAAGTTTAAAATGTCAGGGGTAAAATGGCAATTTGCACATTTACCTGTTTTTGGACTAAATTGAATGAAAATATGTTTGAATGATTTTAATTTAAATATGTTTAGATCCAGAACCAAAGAAATCAGATTTGAATTGGGGAAAAACGAAAGTTGTCGACTAGTTGTCCCGTTCCGTTTTACATCGTCCAAGATAAGTTTATAAGCAAATAGATATCGTTAATTCTAATTATGCATGAGTTAATATGCTGATTTGGAATTCATAGATTTTTACTAGGTTTAGTCGAATATGATTAAGCATGGAAATCATGTATTTGAGTTTAATTCGACTGAGTTAAAACATTTGAAAGTCCATATAAACTATATGGAATATCTGGAAGTTTCGACATATGAATTGTTTATGAGAAAAATTTATAATAGTGATATTCGGGCTTTGAGCCTAGCAAGCCTTGTGCTGGTGAATTAAATCGGGCTTTATGCCTAGCAGGCTTATTGCCGGTGTATAAAATCAAACTATAAGTTTAGCAGGCTTTTGTGCCGGTGTGTGATATAGGCTTAGGCCTAGCAGGCTTTATGCTGGTGATTATTTATAAGTTTATGCCTAAAAGACTTTATGCTGATGTGGTATTTGAATACATTAAACGAGCTAAATGGCCAGGTATGAATTAACTTGTTACAAATCATTTGTGATGAAAATGAAGTATATATGTGATTATGGTATGAGTATTCGGTCTTATGATCGAATGATATGAATATTATGAATTTGGTCTTTGAATATGTGTATACAAGACCATGTTTATTCAGTCATATAGATAGTTCATGTACATGATGTTATATTATGATTTTTGAGCTTGTGTATATGAGTGTATATACATTTGGTTATATATTGACATGTTGATTTTGAAGGTTGGATGATAATTAATTATTTTGATTATATGAACATTTGGCTAAGGAGAAATTGTTCTATAAAAGTATATGTTATATATGTATGTAATTAAAAACTTGAAATCATATCTGATTACAAATGCATAAGTTGATTTATTTATTTGAAATGATTTTTGAATATATGCAATTGGTGGTATATTCAGCCATTGATATAAATATATATATGATTGTTATACTTTGACTTACGAGTATATGCATATAAGTGTATGTGTATTTGGTATGATAAAGATGTTTTGGCTTGGCCAATGAATGATAGTTTGTTAATGTATCTTTATATATAAAAGTGTTCATTCGGTCATTGCTATGCTTATGCATAAGAAGTTGTATTTTAATTCATGAGTATATGTATATGTGTATACATGTATGTGGTCACTTAATGATTGAGCTTTGAAACCGAAAGATGCTTTGATAATATATATATATATGTATACGGTCATAAATATGTTATGTGTGAAAGTATAAGATAAATGTTAAATCATAGGATTGAAGTTTAAATTGATTATGATAGTATAATTTGGCATAGTTTAACTGTATAGATTATATCCTTGAATAGTTTATTTGCTTATGACTTACTAAGCTATAAAAGCTTACTCTGTGTGTATATTTGTTTTGTTTTATAGATTTTGGATTCAAGTTATGAACTCGGGAATCGTTAGAGAAACTTCTCACACTATCGACTATCTTCGGTATTTTATAAACTGAATTTACGAACCTATGGCATGTATAGTCTAGATTATAGTTTGAAAAGTTGGATTTTGGTTTTTTTATAATTTAAGCCATGCAAAAATGGCCTAATTTCATTGTTTCACTTCGGTTTGTTTGTTTATAGCGTAAGTTCATTTTGGTTATTGTGCTATGTGTCATGGATAAATGATATATGGGATATCTATTTTATGCATTGAAATTGGTTGATGATCTTGGATGTGTGCATATGGTTAATGTGTTATATGTGATTTGGTATTAAAGGTTGCTTGGATATGTCCGAGCATGATATAAGTTTGTCTTGATATGTTCATTATATGATATGGGAGATTCATGTTTTGAATACATATCTATTTGTAGTTAATGACTTGCTCTAGTGAAATATAAATTGTAGTATGAGTTGGTTTGAAAATTATACAATAATGTATTGTAAATTTGGACATAGGATAAAGGTATATGAGATGGTTATGACTAACTTGTGATTCGGCATTTGCTTATATAAATATTTATGTATATGATGAATTGACTTGATTTGTATCTCATCTTAAGGTATATATATTTATGATGGTGTTGATCATGTGTTTCGGTTATGAGTTAATAATGGACGTGTATCGTGTTATAACTTGTTATGCATTAGTAAATTAAAATGCATGTTATTTATATGAGATATATTCGGTGTAAGCTTATCATGCTTAGTAAAAATAGGCGTTGAATTATAAAGTAATTGAATAAAGTTGGAAGTGAACAATTGCTAAAGCATATTTGTTAAACACATTTGTATTCGGCTATATGCATTGAAAAATGACCAAATGAATAGTGGCTTGTACAATAGCAAATTATGAAAATTGTATGAGTTTATATGTGATGTATAAATATCCTACTTGATAATAAATAAATGTCGAGTAGTATGTAAGTTAGTCCTTTAATTATGGTTATAAGTTGACTGAACATGTACTAATATAAAAGTGCCGAATATGATATGGTCAAATTGAAATAATTAAGTGTACTTGTTTTTATGAGTTCTATATATATATGAATTTTTAGTTTGCAATCGAAGTATAATGTAGTTTGTACGTTTTGAACATTCTATAAGTTGTATCCAAGTTATACTCGACTATGTAGTGTTAAAAATTAAATTGACTATTTATATTAATAATTGATTGGTTTAAAAGTTTGTGCAAGTGTATGCATATGATTGTTTGAATTTGTGTCATGGCTGGTAATACCTTGTAACCCCAATCCGGCGATGGATATGGGTTAGGGGTGTTACACCCAGTGAATAAAATTCGAAAGCAATGAGCTGAAGAATTCTGAGCTAACATCGATGATGATCCAGAATGAGCAGAGTTTTGGCTCGAAAACACCATCCGGGTTTTTAAGGAATTGTCATGCACACCGGAAGAATGCATGAAATGTATTGTATCACTGCTTAGAGATTCAGCTTACCACTGGTGGAAGACACTTGCCTCAGTGGTACCGAGGGAGAGGGTAACATGGGAATTTTTCCAAGAGGAGTTTCGGAAAAAGTATATCAGTCAGAGATTTGTGGATCAGAAAAGAAAAGAATTTCTTGAGTTGAAGCAAGGTAGAATGACTGTAACTGAATACGAGCATGAGTTTCTGAGACTCAATAAATACACTCAGGAATGTGTGTCGATCGAAGCCATTATGTGCAAGAGGTTTGAGGAAGGATTAAACAAAGACATTCGGATGTTTGCTGGTATGCTTGAGTTGAAAGAGTTCATTGTACTCGTTGAAAGAGCTTGTAAGGCCGAGGAATTGGCCAAGGAGAAGAGAAAGGCTGAGTCTGAGGTTAGGTATTCAAAGAAAAGACCTATGAGCAAGTCATTTTAGTCCATCAAAGAAGTGGAGGGACTTTCATCCTCGCTCCAATGCTTCTTTTGAGTTTTCAAATAAAAATAGAGGTAAACAGTATTCGGGTAGTAAGGTCCAAACCACTTCGATTACTAGTGTTGGTAATGCTCGACCAAGTAGACTGAAATGTCCCCAATCTGGTAGACGTCACCCAGTGAGTGTCGAGGAAGTGACAAGACCTGTTTCAAGTGTGGTTCCACAAGCCACTTTATTAGAGAGTGCCCCGATATGGCAGAAAAGGAGAGATATCAAAGTGTAAGATCGGGTAACACTACTAGTCGAGGTAGACCGTAGAAAAATTTGGGTAATGGAGCGAGCAGTAAGAATGCCCCTAAAGAGTTTGCTGTGAGACCCAAGGGCAGAGCTCCTGCAAGGACGTACGCCATTCACGCTTGCGAAGAGACTTCATCCCAGAATATGATTACGGGTACATTTCCTATCTATGATGCTACTATTATTGCTTTGATTGATCCGGGATCTACTCATTCCTATATTTGTATGAAATTGGTGTCTAGTATGAGCATGCTTGTTGAATCAACCAAATTTTTGATAAAAGTGTCAAAGTCGTCAGGCAAATACGTATTAGTCAATAAAGTATGTCAGAACTGTCCTTGGATGATTAGAGGTCACTGTTTTTCGACTAACCTTATGCTTTTTTCGTTTGATGAGTTTGACGTAATTCTTGGTATGGATTGGTTAACTGCTCATGATGTAGTAGTAAATTGTGGGAGAAATTTTATTGAACTGAAATGTGGAAATAGCGATGTTCTTCGAGTTGAATCGGATAGCTTGCCTGTAGTGATTTCTTCTATGTCCGCTCAGAAGTGTATAAGGAAGGGTTACGAAGCTTATCTTGCTTTTGTGCTGAATACAAAAGAGTCGGAGTTGAAGATTGAGCCAGTACCGGTAGTTTGTAAGTATTCGAACGTATTTCCAGAGGAGTTGTCAGGATTGCCTCCAGTTAGGGAAGTTGAATTTGGTATTGATCTAGTTCTGGGTACGGCACACATTTCTATTGCTCCGTATAAGATGGATCCGACTGAGTTAAAGCAGTTGAAAACCAAATTGCAATAATTGACGGATAAAGGTTTCACGAGACCTAGTTATTCACCGTAGGGTGCGCCAGTTTTATTTGTGAAAAAGAAAGATGGTTCGATGAGGCTATGTATTGATTATTGACAACTCAATAAGGTGACGATAAATAATAAATACCCCTTACCCAGGATAGATGATTTATTTGATCAACTGAAGGGAGCCATGGTATATTCCAAGATAGATTTGAGGTCTGGTTATTATCAGTTGAGAGTTAAGGACTCGAACGTGTTGAAAACGGCATTTCGGACGAGGTATGGTCACTATGAATTTTTGGTAACGCCTTTTGGCCTAACGAATGCTCCTGCGATTTTCATGGATTTAATGAACCAAATTTTTCGACCTTATTTGGATAAATTTGTTGTGGTGTTTATTGATGATACCTTGATCTATTCTCGTGATGAGTTTGAACATGCCGAGCACTTAAGAACTATTTTACAAACTTTTAGTGATAAGCAGTTGTATGCTAAGTTTAGTAAAAGTGAGTTCTGGCTTAGAGAAGTTGGATTTTTGGGGCATATTGTGTCGGGTGATGGGATCTGAATTGATCCGAGCAAGATTTTGGCCATTGTTGATTGGAAATCA
Source organism: Gossypium longicalyx (assembly GCA_025698465.1). NCBI lineage: Eukaryota > Viridiplantae > Streptophyta > Magnoliopsida > Malvales > Malvaceae > Gossypium > Gossypium longicalyx. The sequence goes on from CM046997.1 coordinate 63,446,486, forward strand.
CCGAGAAATGTATCCAAGGTTAGAAGCTTTTTGGGCTTAGCTAGCTAGTACAGACGGTTTGTTAAAGGATTCTCCATGATTGCTACTTCAATCACGAGGTTATTATAGAAAGATGTTAAGTTCAAATGGACAAAAAAATGCCAACAGAGTTTTGAGAAATTAAAGGCATTATTGACTGAGGCTCCAATTATAGTACAACCTGCACTGGGAAAGGAATTTATGGTTTATAGTGATGTATCCTTAAAAGGATTGGGTTGTGTACTTATGCAAAAAGGCAAAGTGATAGCCTATGCTTGAGGCAATTGAAGCCACACCAGAAAAATTATCCGACACATGATCTAGAGTTAACCACCATTGTATTTGCGTTAAAGATTTGGAAACATCACTTGTATGGTGAGAAGTGTCGGGTATTCACCGATCAAAAAAGTCTAAAGTACTTGAGAATTGAATTTACGGCAATGGAGGTGGATAGAGTTAATAAAAGATTATGAGTTGGTGATTGACTATCACCCGGGTAAGGCGAACATGGTCACCGATGCCTTGAGTAGGAAATCCTTCTTTGCCTTTAGAGCTATGAATACTCAGTTGATTGTGTCCGATGATGGTTTGATACTAGTAGAGTTGAGAGATAGGTCGACGTTTCTCTAAGAGTTCTGTGAAGCTCAGAAAGGTAATAGTGATTTGCAAACCAAGAGAGCTCGATGTGAGTCGAGAGTTGAATCAGATTTTTGAATTGGTTTCGATGGTTATTTGATGTTCCAGGAAAGGATCTGTGTACCTAGAGATGACGAGCTTATTGGGAAAATTCTTCACGAGGCACATAGTAGTTGTATGTCAATTCATCCGGGTAGTACCAAGATGTATAATGACTTGAGCAGATTGTATTGGCGGCTTGGTATGAAAAGAGACATCTCAGAGTTTGTGTGAAATGCTTAATTTGTCAGCAAGTGAAAGCCGAGCACCAAGTACCTTCAGGTTTACTTCCGCCTGTGATGGTTCCCGAGTGGAAATGGGACCGAATTACCATGGATTTTGTGATGGGATTGCCATTGTCACTGAGAAAGAAAGATGTTGTATGGGTCGCAGTTGATCGATTAATGAAATCGGCTTACTTTGTTCTGGTACATGCTGATTACTCACTCGATAAGTTAGCCGAGTTGTATGTTTCTGAAATTGTGAGACTTCACGAAGTGCCTTTGTAAATTATTTCGGATAGAGATCTGAGATTTACATCGTGATTTTGGAAAAAGCTACAAGAAGCATTAGGTACAAAGTTGAATTTTAGTACCGCTTTCCATCCGTAAACTGACGGTCAGTCAGAGAAAGTAATACAAATACTTGAAGACATGCTCCGATGTTGTGTTCTTGAATTTCAACGCAGTTGGGAAAAATACTTACCATTGCTGGAATTTGCCTATAATAACAGTTTTCAGTCTAGCTTGAGAATGGCGCCTTATGAGGCATTGTATGGGCGTATGTGTCGAACACCATTATATTGGACTGAGCTCAGAGAGAATCAGATTCATGGGGTCGACTTAGTCAAAGAAATCGAAGAGAAGGTAAAGGTGATTCGAGATTGCATGAAAGCGACTTCGGATAGACAGAAATCCTACACAGATTTGAAACGGAAAGAGATTGAGTTTCAAATCGGCGATAAGGTATTCTTGAAACTATCTTCGTGGAAGAAAGTTCTTAGATTTGGCCGGAGAGGCAAGTTGAGTCCACGTTTTATTGGACCATACAAAATTTTCGAAAGGATAGGGCCAGTGGCATATCGATTCGCTTTGCCCTCTGAATTGGAAAAGATCAACTATGTGTTCCATGTGTCTATGTTGTGTCGTTACCGTTCTGACCCTTCACACGTGATTTCACCTACAAAGGTAGAGATACGACTGAATATGACTTATGGTGAGGAATCAGTTAGAATTTTAGCTCGGGAGGTCAAACAATTAAGAAATAAAAGTATTGCCCTTGTAAAAGTGTTATGGAAACGACATGGGGTTGAAGAGGCCACATGGGAATCTAAGGAAATAGTTAGAAGTCAATACCCAAACCTTTTTACCAATAAGATTTTCGGGGACGAAAATCCCTAAGGGGGGAGTTATAACATCTCGATTTTGGGCCTAGTCAAAATAGTGGTTTCGAGACCACAAATATGAGGTCATAAAAGTTATTTTAATATTCTTTTGAGGTCTACAGCATGATAATATGATTGTGTAAAAATTTTGTTAGGAAATTTTACAATTTGAATGCTTAATTTGTGAAAAAGGACTAAACTGCGTAAAATGCTACAGTTGTGTTCTATTAGCTAAATGTGTTAAATAGCTATAGAACTTAAGGGTTGAGGTCCTTAATGAGTAAATAGGCCATTATATGTGTGAATGGATGTGCATGGAAAAGAAAAGTCAAAAAATTCAAAATTTGGTATGGGTTGGTATTTGATGACAAAAGCAAAAACTAATAAAATAAAACAAATGGCCATCTTTCTTCTCTATCTCTTCTTTACCAAAAATTAGAGAGGAAAACCTTTATGGGAGTTTGAAATTTTCAGCAAAATAAACCCTCTACATGTAAGTCATTTTGGTGTTAGTTTTTGAAGTTTTTGATGTTTTTGAGACCCTTGAAGCATGATATAGTTATTTCTACCATTATTTTGAGCTAAGGTTTAAAATTAAAAAATTTACCCATGTGTGTCATGCATGTATTTTGATGATTAATGGAGGAATATGGAAGTTTGGTGATAGATGAACATCTTTTTCTAAGTGATTTTTCATGAAAACACCTACAAGGGCTTGTTTGTAAAAAATGTAAAAATAGGTGTTAAAAATGTAATTTGATGAAAAATGTCAGTTGTTATAAGAAGGAATATAAATCGGCTAGGCTTGGGTAACAAAGAAATTGTCCGCATTTCATTTTATGAACCTAAGGGCATGTAAAAGTTTAAAGGCAAAACTATAATTTTGCCAAAATATGATTTATGGGTTGTTTTGGATAATGTGGTAATTAAATAAGTGAAATTTGCTATTGTAGATCAAGAAAAACGGAGCCTGGGCCTAGACTAGGGAAAGGGCAAGATTTTGGAGTAAATCGAATAGATTGACCTTATTTTTTGTACCGAGGTAATTTTGTGTGGAATTGATACAACATTTTATTATGTATTTAGCATTTAATGTTGCATGAATTGTATAATTGTCTTTGTGAATATTATTGATGTTGTCCGACAAAGAATTGAGGTGATGAAAGCCGGTTTAACCTTAGGAATACTTAAGGTACAAATATCATGACATTTAGGTTGATGAGATCCTGTATAAGACCATATATGGGATATGGCATCGGCATCTTTATGTGTTATCATGTAAGACCATTTCTGGGATATGGCGTTGATATGAGATTTCATGTAAGACCACGTCTGAGACATGGCATCGAAATAAGATTTTCATATAAGACCATATCTGAGATATGGAATCGATGTGAGATCCCATATAAGACCACGTTTGGGACATGGCATTGGCATCTTAATGTGTGTATGATAATCCCGAGTATCCTTAGTATTCCAAGTGGTTCAAGGGGTGGTCTAAGGATTTGTCAAATGAATACGAGGTATGATCATGTTAAAAGGGTACAGGTATATATGCCAAGCTCGTAGTTATTGAGATTATGAAATGATAAAAATTTGGTAAGAGGAGAATAGAGAAATTATGTTATTGAGTTCTATTGAACTTTATGTAAATTGAATGAGGTTGGGTATGACTACAATGATTATTGAGAATGAGATGAGTCAAGTTATGTTATGTATGTGTATGAAAATGCATATTCTTATTGCTTATTAATTACATGCAAGCTTACTAAGCTTTATGCTTACCCCTCTCTTTTCCATTTTCTTATAGTATCGCAACGTTAGCTCGGGGATCAAAGTACGTCGGAGGCACATTCAAACTATCGATTGGATTATTTGGGTATAGTTAGTCTCAACATTTTGAGTATGGCATGTATCGGGACTTGGTTTTTTTGTTATATGTCATATTGGTATAGCCAAATGTGTTGGCTCATAATGATAGTTGATTCATTTTGTATATGGCCATGAGATATGACTCATAATGATTATTGGGTCGTAAACTTGTTCATCTCTGTATGTATGTGCCAATTCCATTATGATATGGCCTATAGTCATTAATGATTGAATGTTGATGAATGTCATGTGTGTGTATAAGATGGTATGAAAATGCATGCATGCAAGTCTAAGAAATATTGCTTATTTGTATATGTCTGTTGGATGATTTGATTTGTCATAATAGGGAGTCTTAAACAAGTATAATGTGAGGAGAAGTTGTCATGCATAAGTTATTTTTATAAGTGTTTAAGTTATTGAAGCCATATATGTGTTTGAACAAATAAGGGTGGCAATTGGCTTGGAAAATAGCATTAAATTTGCCCTCATGGTTTGACACACGGGTGTGTGCCTAGACCGTGTGTGACACACGGCTTGCCCCATGGGCGTGTGATCTGGACGTGTGTCCCCTGCACCCTAATTAATGCAAATCAGAATGCGCAGTTATAAACACACGGGTAGAGATACGGGTAGTGTGAGGGTCACAGCCTTAGGACATTGGCATGTGCCCAGGCCGTGTGAAGTTTGCACCTAATTTTGGAATTTAATTCGCCACACGGTCTAAGGACACGAACGTGTGCCTTGGCTGTGTGACCACATTCTGTGCATGACGTCATATACAAAGAGTTACACAGGCTGAGGACATGACGTGTCCTAAACGACATGGGCATGTAACCCTTCAAAATGAGAAAAATTTCTCTAAGTTTTGAGAAAGTTTTGAAGCTCCCGGTTTAGTCCTGAACAATCCTAAATGTATGTTTTGGGCCTCATAGACCCATATAAGGGACGGTTGGCACATGTATGGATGAAATTGGTTTAAATGAAAATTTTATGGCCCGACTTTGTTTGAATGTGTATGTTTAAGTCCGGTAATGCCTCGAACCCTGTCCCGACGTTGGATCGGGTAATAAGTGTAACAAGAATTTTTCGACCGTATTTGGACAAGCTTGTGGTTGTGTTTATTGATGATATTTTAATTTATTCTCAAGATGAGTTTGAGCATGCTGAGCACTTAAGAACTATTTTGCAAACTTTGAGAGATAAGAAATTGTTCCTAAATTTAGTAAAAGTGAGTTTTGGCTCAGAGAGGTTGGATTTTTTGGACATATCGTTTCGGGTGATAGTATTCGAGTTGATCCGATTAAAATTTCAGCAATTATTGATTGGAAGCCGCCAAGGAATGCATCTAAAGTCAGAAGCTTGTTGGGCTTAGCCGGTTATTACCGACGGTTTTTTAAAGGATTTTCGATGATTGCTACTCCTATGACCAAGTTGTTGCAAAAAGATGTCAAGTTTGAATGGTCCGAAAAATGTCAGCAAAGTTTTGAGAAGTTGAAGGCACTATTGACTCAGGCACCAGTTTTAGTGCAACCTAAACTGGGAAAAGAGTTTGTGATTTATAGTGACACATCTCTGAATGGATTAGAATGTGTGTTGATGGAAGAGGGCATAGTGATAACCTATGCCTTGAGACAACTGAAACCGCACGAGAAAAATTATCCGACTCATAATTTGGAGTTAGCCGCCATTGTGTTTGCTTTAAAAATTTGGAGACATCATTTGTACGGTGAGAAATGTCATGTCTTTTCTGATCATAAAAGTTTAAAGTACTTGATGACTTAAAAAGATTTAAACTTGCGACAACAAAGATGGCTCAAGTTACTGAAAGATTATGAGCTAGTGATTGACTATCACTCGAGTAAGGCAAATGTAGTCGCAAATGCGTTAAGTAGAAAGTCTTTGTTTGTTTTGAGAGCGATGAATACAAGGTTGACTTTTTCTGAAAATGGTTTGATTCTAGCTGAATTAAGAGCTAGACTGTTGTTTCTCCAACAAATTTGTGAAGCTTAGAAATGTGACAGTGATTTGCAAGCCAAGAGAGTTCATTGTGAATTAGTTAGTGATTCAAATTTTCATATAGGATCCAACGATTGTTTGATGTTCTGAGGTAGAATTTGTGTGCCAAAACATGATGAACTTATTCAAAAATTTCTTCATGAAATGCATAATGGTTGTCTATTTGTGCATCCGGGTAATACGAAAATGTATAATGATTTGAAGAAATTATATTGGTGGGTTTGTATGAAACGGGATATTTCAGAGTTTGTTTTGAAATGTTTGATTTGCCAACAAGTGAAAGCAGAACACCAAGTGTCTTTGGGTTTACTTCAGCCAGTGATGGTACCCGAGTGGAAATGGGATAGGATTACGATGGATTTTGTAACGGGTTTGCCTTTGACTCCGAAAAAGAAAGATGCCGTATGGGTTGTGGTTGATAGATTAACAAAGTCGGCTCATTTTATATCAGTACGTACTAATTACTCACTTGATAAACTAGTTGAACTGTACATTACTGAGATTGTGAGATTGCACGGGGTGCCTATTTCTATTATTTCGGATAGAAATCCAAGGTTTACTTTGCAATTTTGGAAGAAGTTGCAAGAAGCTTTGGGTATGAAGCTGAAATTTAGTACCGCTTTTCATCCACAAACCGATGGTCAGTCTAAAAGAACAATTCAAGTACTTGAAGATATGCTCCGATGTTGTGTTCTGAATTCGAGGGTAGTTGGAAAAAAAGTATCTACCATTGGTTGAATTTGCCTATAACAACAGTTTTCAGTCGAGTATAAAAATGACACCTTATGAGGCATTGTAGGGCCGCAAGTGTCAGACACTTTTGTATTGGACTGACCTTATTGAGAAACAGATTTAAGGGGTTGGTTTGGTCAGAGAAACCGAAGAAAAAGTAAAGGTAATCCTTGATTTCTTGAAAGCAGCTTCAGATCGACAAAAGTCGTACGCGGATTTGAAAAGAAAAGAGATAGAATATCAGGCCGGTGACAAAGTGTCTTTGAAAGTATCTCCGTGGAAGAAAGTTCTCAGATTTGGTCGTAAAGGCAAGTTGAGTCCATGTTTCATTGGGTCGTATGAAGTTATTGAAAGAATAAGGCCAATGGCAAATCGGTTAGCTTTACCAACAGAGTTGGAAAAGATTCATAATGTGTTTCATGTGTCGATGTTGCGACGATATCGTTCTAATCCTTCGCATGTGATTTCTCTGACAGAGATTGAGATTCGACTGGATATGACATTTGGTGAAAAACTGATTAAGATATTAGCTCGAGAGGTTAAACAGTTGAGAAATAAAAGTATAACTCTAGTGAAAGTTTTGTGGCAAAGACACGGTGTTGAAGAGGCTACATGGGAACTTGAGGAGGCTATGAGAAAATAGTACCCGAACCTATTTTCTGGTAAGATTTTCGGGGACAAAAATCCCTGAAGGGGGGAGAGTTGTAACAGCCTGATTTTGGGGCTAGTCGAAATAGTGGTTTCGAGACCACGAATCTGATGTAGAAAAACTTGTTTTTATTATATTTTAGTGGTCTACAGTTTTATGGAATGATTTCGTGAAAATTCCGTTCGAAAATTTTGACGTTTGAGCACTCAATTTAGTAAAAAGGACTAAATTGTAAAAAGTGTAAAAGTTGAGTTCTACTTGTTAAAGGTGTCCAATTTCTCAGAGATTTTGAATTAGAGGTTTTTAGTTGGTAATTAGACCATTGGATAAGTTATGCATTAAGGGCATTTTAGTTATTTGGTAAATAAATGAGTAAAAAGGGAAAATAAAGCCAAAATTTTTGTCCATCTTCTTCTCCATGTGTCAAAAATTAGAAGGTCACCATAGCTAGGGTTTGTTCAACTTCCAAGCGTTATTGTAAGTACATCCTAGCCTCATTTTTAATGCTCTTTGCATTTTTAAAGTTGTTATCGGCCAATCTAGCTATTTCTACCATTAATTTGAGCTATGATTGAGGTCTAGGGTTTGACCCATGTTAGATATTTGTGCATTTTGATGTCTAATGGTAGATTATGCAACTTTAATGTTAGATAAATAACTTTTATTAGGTGATTTTTTATGAAAATGTCAAAAGGACATATTTGTAAAAAGATTTCAAAATGTGTGTAAAAGTGTGATTTAATGAAAAATGTGGGCTGTTATAAGCATGTATAGGGTTTGGCTAGACTTGGGTCTTGATGAAATTGAATAGATTTCATTTTATGAGCCTAGGGACCAAAATGTATATATGATAAAGTTTAGGGGTAAAAATGTAATTTTTCCATAGTGTGATTTTTGGACTGAATTGAGTAATGTGGTTAATAAATGAGTTAAATTTGCTATTATAGATCAAGAGAAACGAGGTTCAAACGTTGATCAGGGGAAAAATAAAGTCTTTGACGATTAGGTCTATTTCCACTATTTTTGTACCAACGTAAGTTTGTATGTAAATAATGCATTATTATTTATGCTTTAATTGCTTTAATATTATATGAATTATGATTGACTCCTTGAATGTAATCAACAAAGTTCGACAAGAGAGAAATCTCGGTTGAACCTTAGGAATAGATAGGATACAAATATCAAGACATTAGAGTTATTTGAGATTACGTGTAAGACCATATCTGGGATATGCAATCGATATGAGACTTCGGGTATGACCATAGCTGGGCTATTGGCATCGATATGAGATCCCATGTAAGACCATATCTGGGATATAGCATTGGTATGGTGCTATGAGTGTGAGATTTCCCGAGTATCCTTTAGTATTCCAAGTGGTTCAACGGGAATCGTAACGGAAATGTTAATGTTACGAAAGACCATGGTATGTTACAAGATGGTATAGGTATGTACGTAAAACTTATGCTTAATGAGCTCGATATGTGACGAATCCCTCGGTAAGGTTATAATTGTGCAAGTTATGATACTAAGGTTATAATAATATCCATGCCAAGTTGGACTATGAGATCTATAATGACATATATGTTAATTCACTTCATGTTAATTGCATGATAAATGTGCATTTATGATGCTTATTATTTGCATAGGAACTTACTAAGCTTTAAAGCTTACTCCCTTTCTTTTCCCTTGTCTTATAGTGTCACAAAGCCAACTCGGGGATCGAAGACTGTCGGAGATTCATTCACACTATCAACTTAACATTTTGGGTACCAATGATTTTAATGTTTTGATTTATGGCATGTATAGGGACTTGATCTTTTGTTATGTGTCATAATTGATTCAGCCAAATGTGTTGGCTTATGTTGGTTGATAATTTATTTTGTAAATGGCCATTGAAATTGGCTATTATTGGTTTAAGTATATGCATGATGATGCCATTCATGGATGTGGAAATTTGTATGGTTTGAGTTGAATAACATGTGATGGTTGTATGTGATAGATGATAGTATGTGAATGATGTGTGGATGCCTTGTTTGTTGTTGATTGGGTTGAATGTATATGCTTGGATTGGTATTATATGTTGTTGTGTAGGTTTTGCATGGAAGGGTGGCAAAAAGGCTTGGTAAATACCCTTATTTTTGTCCCACGAGTAGACACACGGGCGTGTGTCTAGGTCGTGTGTGACACACAGCTTGCCCCATGGGCGTTTGATCTGGTCATTTGTCCCCTACACCTTAATTGTTGCAAACAGAATGCTCAGTATCAAGCATACAGGCAGAGACACGAGGGTGTGTCTCAACCGTGTTGACAACACGACCTCGAACATGGGCATGTGCCCTGGCCGTGTGAAGTTTGCACCTATTTTATGAAAAATTAGGAAAATTAAATCGAATACATGGCCTAAGCACACGAACGTGTGCATTGGTCGTGTGACTTCTTTTTGCTCATGGATGACAAATAGAGAGTTACACGGGGTCTGGACACAGGCGTGTGTGACCACACGGACTACCCACACGGGAGTGTCCCAAGCCACAAGGGCATGTGACCCTTGTTTGATGATAAATTTTCTAAGTATTGTGAAATTTTCTAAAGTTCTCAGTTTAGTCCCGAACCACTTCCAACGCATGTTTTGGGCCTCGAAAGCTCGTTAAAGGAACAATTTGAATGTATGTGAAAAGTTTTAAATTTTGAATGGAAATTTATGCCACGGTTTGTATGTTTGCTTAAGTTTAAGTCCGATAATGCCTTGTACCCAGTTTCGGCGTCGGATACAGTAAGGGGTGTTACATAAAAACTTTTACAAAGTGATTTTTGATGAAAACCTGATTTAGGGACTAAAATGTAAACTTGTGAAATTTGATGAAAATTCTAAATTTTTATGAATACATGTGCTGTAAAATTTGTAATGAAATTTTGGTTAGGCTTGGAATAGGGAGTAAATTGCACAAGTTTCATTTTACGAGCCTAGGGACAAAATTAGAATATATGGAAATGCTAGGGGCAAAATGGTAATTTTGCCTAGGATGTAAATTGAGTCCAAATAAATATGAAAAATGTGAAATTGATGATTAAAGCTATTTATATAGATCTGGATAACACAAATTCGAGGCTAGATCGAGGAAAAGAAAAGGTTTCAGTTTAGTAGATTATTTACGCGAACAAGTGTAAAGGTAAGTTCGTGTAACTTAATTGAACATATAAATATGTTTAATTGAATGTTTTGTTTGTATGGAATGTGACTTACATTGATGTACATTATTTGAATGTTATAATGAAAATTTTAATACATGCTTGAGATGGTGAAAAAGGGTTAAGTCCTGATTGAATATTGAATCACGATAATTAGAAGCGCTTTCTCGAAACTAATAAGGTCTTGCATTTGTTGCGGACGGGATTTACCTCGAATGAGTAATCCCTTTATAACACCCTTTACTCGTATCAGACACCAGAACAAAGTACGAGTGCTACCTATCTCAACACATGCAAACAAACATTTCCTAGTTAAGAAATTTCGCTCCAAATTAAAACTTTTCACAATATCTTAATGTCTCTACTATGGGCCTACGAGGCCCCGACACACTTTGGAAATGATTCAGGACTAATCTGTGCACTCTAGAAAATTTTGTAAAATTTCAAGCAGATAGGGGCACACGCTTGTGTGGAACGGCGACACGCCCATGTGTCTTCTTAACATGGACATTTTGAGGGCCCGTGTGGCTCACACGGCCTGAACATATCAAGACACGCCCGTGTCCCTAGCCCGTGCGAATTTATTTCTCAATTCGAACCTACAAGGGTTTTCACACGGCTTGGCACACACCAGTGTCCATGACCCGTGTCCCCCACACAGCCATAACACGCCCGCGTCTCAACTCGTGTACAAAATCCTTGACATTCTGTTTCTGACGTCAGCAACCCTTTAAGGGCACAAGGCCATTGTACACGCCCGTGTACTAGGCCATGTCCTTCACACGGTTGAGATATACGGCCGTATCTCTACCCGTGTGGCTGCTATTGGGCATTCTGTTTTGCTAACTTTAGGTGCAGGGGACACACAACCTTACCACACGCCCATGGGGCAAGCCGTGTGTCACACACAGTCTAAACACATGCCCGTGTGTCTGCCCGTGTGAACAAAAACAAGGCTATCTACCAAGACTTTTTGCCACCCTTACTTGCACCAATCTACACAACATCAAACATAACCAATCCAAGCACAAACACACAAAACCAAAACAGCCACAACCATGAGAATTGTCATCAAATGCATTTAATAATAATCAATATTAGCCAACATTAATGGCCTATACAAAATGAATATAACATCCACATGATTCAACACTTATGGCTAAACTAACTTGACACTAAACAAAAGATCAAGTCCCTATACATGCCACACTCAAAACATTTAAACTAGCTATACCAAAAGCTTCAGGTGATAGTGTGATCGATGCCTCCGACGTCCCTTGATTCCCGATGCTAACTTGGCAGAACTATACGAAAATGGAAAAGAGAAGGAGTAAGTATAACGCTTGGTAAGTTGCATGTAAATAAGTAACAACATCAACCATGCATATTTAAGCACATAGCATATTATAAATCAACACAACATTCTTGAGTGAACAGAGGTAGATATCACTACATACTTATATATCACAAGTATAAGTCAAAGATTACAAAATCGCCCCAAAATCATTTTCATATATCGAACTTACTCATGTTATTCTTACCATTAAGGCAATATAACTAGACTCATATCTCATGAGTTTCGAATAAGAACCTGTACCACTCACAACATGATTATATCATTCCATATCTTTATCATAAGCTTTAAAATAACCCGTGAAACCATTGGGAATACTAAAGGATATCCAATAAGCCTCACACAAGAGGGTAAATTGCCGATGCCATGTCCTAGACATGGTCTTACACTGGTTCACATGTCGAGGCTGATGCCATGTCCCAGACATGGTCTTACACTAGCTCCCGTCTCAATGTCGATGCCATGTCCCAGACATGGTCTTACACTGGCTCTCATAATGTTGCCGACGCCATGTCCCAAACATGGTCTTACACTAGCACTCATATCGTCGTCGATGCCATGTCCCAGACATGGTCTTAAACTGGCTCTCATAACATTGCCGATGCCATGTTCCAAACATGGTCTTACACTGGCTCTCATATCGTGGCCAACGCCATGTCCCAGACATGGTCTTACACTAGCACACATATCACCCAATGTCATGGCATGGATATCCAATCTATTCCTAGGTTCAACTGGGACTTTACTACATTAAATTTCATCATGCATAATTCATAAGCATATTCAACCATATTACGCAAAATTAATCATTCAATACATAATAATGATAAAGTTGCCTTACTTACATACAACTTACCTCGGTATACAAAAAGTGGACGACTAGTTGGATTTAGTCTACTAGCTTGGCCTTCCCCCGGTCTAGGTTTGGATTTTGTATTTCTTCATCTAAAATAATAAAAATTCACTAATTTAATCATCATATTAATCAATACATTTCATAATTCACTTTTTGGCAAAATAACCATTTTGCCCCTAGGCTTTCATAAAATTACGATTTTACACCTAGGCTCGTAAATCGATTTTTATCAAATTTCCACATTAACCAAGCCTAGACGAAACTACTTTAAGCCTATAGCATCTCACAGTTTCAATTATTTCACACATTTACCATATAATTTATAACTTATGCAAAATGGTCTTTAGTTAAGGTTTTCATGAAAACTACTTCACAAAAGTTGTTTATTTGACAACCATAACTCATTTTCTTCTATAAAATTTCAGCAACCAACATGAGTACTCTCATGCAAAAACCCTAGACTCTCAACAATTTTGCAAAATAGTCCCCCCATTAGTTAGCTTATGCTATAAGGGTCCCAAAAGTACAAAAATTATCAAGAAAAGTCATCAAAATCACTTACTTATGAGAGAACTTAATGGCTGAAAGTTTCAAGCTTCAAAGACCCCTTTCTTGCAAAAAATATCGGTGATGAAGAGAAGAAATGAAAAAGATGATAGTTAGCCTTTAGGTTTATTATTTATTTATCAATAAAGTCACCTACCCTTTGACCATTCCATGAATTAAGGCTCCATGTCCAGCCACTAACACTTCATTGGTCTATTTACTCAATAAGGATCTCTACTTTAATGTTCCATAGCTATTTGACACCTTTAGCTAGTAGAACAAAACTTTCGCACTTTATGCGATTTAGTCCTTTTTCGCAATTAAACATGCAATCGCTAAAATTATTACACCAAAATTTGAGTTCTGGTTATCAGAAGTGGTATTTCTAGGACATGTAGTATCTGCAGATGGAATTCGAGTTGATCCGAAAAAGATTGAAGCAATTGTTCAATGGAAAGCACCGAAGAATGTATCTGAGGTACGCAGTTTTCTTGGTTTAGCTGGGTATTACAGAAGATTTGTAAATGGATTTTCAAAGATAGCTTTGCCAATGAACAAGTTGCTACAGAAGAATGTTCCTTTTATTTGGGATGATCAGTGTCAGAGAAGTTTTGAGACATTGAAGTAAATACTGACTGCGGCACCAGTTCTGACATTATCAAAATCGGGTAAAGATTTTATAGTGTATAGTGATGCTTCTTTGAGTGGTCTGGGTTGTGTACTGATGTAGGATGGAAAAGTAATAGCCTATGCATCTCGTCAATTGAAGCCACACGAACGTAATTATCCGACTCATGATTTGGAACTAGCAACTGTGGTTTTCACTCTGAAGATTTGGAGACATTATCTTTATGGTGAAAAATGCTACATCTATACTGATCATAAAAGTTTGAAATATCTTCTTTCTCAGAAAGACTTGAATTTGAGACAAAGACGATCGGTCGAGCTTTTGAAAGACTATGATTGTGTTATAGACTATCATCCGTGAAGAGCTAATGTTGTGGCTGATGCATTAAGTAGAAAAGCTGCAATTGAATTAAGAGCAATGTTTGCACGACTTAGTATCAGTGATGATGGGAGTCTTTTGGCCGAATTGAGAGTGAAGTCAGTAATGTTTGATCAGATCAGATCAGCTCAGTTGGAAGATGACAAATTGTTGAAGAAAAGAAAGATGGTAGAGAGTGGTACAGCAAAAAAATTTAGTATTGATGATTATGGATGTTTGAGATTCTAAAATCGGATTTGTATTCCAGCTACTTCTGAGCTTAAAGAGTTAATTCTTCGAGAACCTCATGATAGTTCATTTGCTATGCACCCTAGAGGCACGAAAATGTATCGTGATTTAAGAGAATTATACTGGTGGTCAATGATGAAAAAGGACATAGTTGAGTATGTTAGTAAATGCTTGACATGTCAACGGGTAAAAGCAGAACATCAGGTACCAACAGGTCTACTTCAGCCTATTAGTATTCCTGAGTGGAAATGGGATCGTATCACGATGGATTTCGTTAAGGGATTACCACTGTCAGCAAGTAAAAAGAATGCCATTTGGGTGATAGTTGATAGACTTACCAAGTCAGCACATTTCATAGCAGTTAGAACAGATTGGTCATTGTAGAAGCTTGCAGAAGTGTATATTCAGGAAATTGTTAGATTACACGGTATTCCGGTGTCAATAATTTTGGATCGAGATCCTCGGTTCACATCGAGATTTTGGAGACAACTACATGAATCATTGGGTACTAGACTTAACTTCAGTACGGCCTTTTATCCACAAACAAATGGACAGTCTGAACGGGTAATACATATATTAGAAGATATGCTTCGGGCTTGTATCATTGATTTTGAATCAGGTTGGGAACGTTATTTGCCATTAACTGAATTTGTCTATAATAATAGTTTCCAATCTAGTATTCAGATGGCTCCGTATGAAGCATTATATGGTCGAAAGTGTCGATCACCAGTATGTTGGATAGAATTGAAGGAAAGAAAATTGATTGGGCCAGAATTGATTCAAGAAATAGAAGAAACAATAAAGAAGATTCAAGACAGATTAAAAACAGCCTTTGATAGGCAGAAATCATATGCAGACTTGAAAGGGCGAGACATTGAATATTTTGTTGGTGATAAAGTATTCCTTGAAGTATCACCTTGAAAGAAAGTTTTGAGATTTGGCCGAAAGGGTAAATTGAGTCCACATTTTATTGGGTCGTATGAAATAGTAGAAAGAGTTGGATCGGTTGCTTACCGATTAGCTTTACCTTTAGAGTTACAGAAGATTCACGATGTTTTTCATATTTCTATGCTTCGGAGATATAGGTCGGATCCTTCACATATCATTTCCACTGAAGACATTGAAATTCGACCGGATCTGTCTTATGAAGAAGAGCCAGTGCAAATATTAGCTAGAGAAGTAAAGGAGTTGAGAAACAAATGGATTCATATAGTAAAAGTGTTATGGAGAAATCATAAAGTGGAAGAAGCAACTTGGGAACCGGAAGAAACGATGAGAGCACAATATCCTCATCTTTTCTCAGGTAAATTTTGAGGACGAAATTTATTAAGGGGGGAGAAATGTAATGACCCAAAATTCACGGGCATCGGAAAAGTGAGTTATAGGGCCTCCGTCTTAGTGAAATAAATTCGAAAATAATTATTAGAAATATTTATGAGCCTAGTGGTGTGTCTAATTAAGTTTTAATTAGGTGAATTTAGCTTAATTTAGAATAATTAATAAAAAGAACTAAATTGAATAAGGAGTAAAAGTTTAATTCTAAAGTAATAGAAAATAAAAAGGATTAAAATGGTAATTAAACTATTTATAAAAGTTGAGGCGGCAAATGGAAGAAAAAAAATTAAGATTTTTCTTAAATATATGTATTATATATATTTAATTATTATCATGGTTTTATATAAAATTATTATTATGGTTTTATAATTATTATGATTATTTAATGGATATTATGTTTTAAATAAATTAAATAGTTGATAAATGTATGGTAATAAAATATATATGTGTAAAAATTATATTGGTACATTTGTAATTTAAATACTTAATTACATATAATTTAAGTATAAAGATATTTGTTAATTAAATATTAATATTATAAGATTTTTTGGTGTGAAAAACAAATTTAAAAAAATGACATTTGTAATAATATAAATATATACATTTGTATTATAATTATGTATTTACTTAAATTTTAAGTTAAAGATATTTATTAATTAAATATTAATATTATAAGATTTTTATTTGTTAAATAAATAAAAGAAAGGCAAATGGATGGTAATAAATGTGTACAAATGTACAAAGATACATGTATACAAATGTATTAATTATATTGTTATTAAATAGATATTTTATAATTATTAAATTAATAATAATTTATATTAGTTAAAATGATAAAATAAATAAGTAAAGTAAATAAAATATAAAAGAAAAAGAAACAAAAGAAAGGAAAGAAGAACAGAGAGCATTCGAAACAGGCGAAAGAAAAGAAGAAAAAGAAGGAAAAAGAGAAAATAGGGTTTTTGAAGCTTGGAGTTAATTTGGTAAGTCAATTCAGTCATTTTTAGTTATTTTTGATGTCTTAGAAGCTTTAGAACAAAGTTTTGTTGAAATTAAGTTGAAGTTTTGAAAGTTCTTAGGTTTTTGAACATAGTTCATGTTGAACAAAATAATGAATTAGGGACTTAATTGAATGAATTTTAAGTTAGAATTGATTAAAGGATTAAATTGTAAATTAGGCTATAAGTTTTGTGTTGTAGGGAATAAATTGAAAGAAGTTTTAAATTAGGGTTTTATTATGAATACTTGATAGTTAGGATGAGTATGGAAGAAAAATGAATAGAATTGAAGTATGAAATAAATGAAACAAATAAAAGAGTCAATTAGGATTAAATTTAAAATTAGGCATAAATTGAGTAGAAATTTAATTAATTATTTAAATTAATGTTGTAATTAATAATGTAAATTTTTTTTTATTTTCGTAGCTAACAAGGAAAATGAAGCATCGGCATCCAAAGGAAAAGAAAAGATCGTTGAGGAGTAAACTCGTATTCCAGGTTTATATTACTATAACTCAAACAATTTATTAAATGTATATTGAATTTATAGTTATGGGATAATTAAGATAAGGTAAGTATTATATTTGAAATTAAATATGAGTAGGTGTGAAAGTTAATTTGTATATGAATTAAGATAATAGATATTTGAATTATTTGAGTATTGAAAATTTTTGTGGAAATGAAATTGAAATTGGAAAAGTAAAATAATACCCTATTAACTTGTCGGACTAGATTTGATACAAATGGCATGCCATTGGATTTGTGATGTGATGAGGAGATTTGTAGTTCGACTGAGAAGATGTTTCTGTTATTATATACTTCGGTTTATCCGAAGAGGCATTTAATGCCTTATTGGTGTGTTTGGAAGGATATATTATACTTGTGTGTTATGGAGGATTTATAATATTCCGGGTGTGTTCGGGTTGGATATTCTGGTGTGTTTGGATGGAATCCGCGTATCAGTCAGAGTCCGAGCCTTGTTAATAGGGTAAATAATTGAAATGAAATTTTTAAAAAAATGAGATTAATTATTTTGGCACTATTGAAAAGTATGAGAAAGAATGTATGAGTTAAATTATGAATTGAGTTAGTATGTAAAATATATATAAATGAATTTAAGAGTTATGAGGTAATATAATTATATATAATTAATTTAAATGATTATAAAGTTTATGGTTGATGTTTGTAATTTATTAATGTTAAATAGTTTTGATTTATAGTAATACCACTGAGTATATCCATACTCAGCGTACGGTTGTTTTCGTGCGCAGGATAGTAGAAGTCAAGTGTCCCGGCTTAGCATCCAGAACATTTCCGACTCCAACACAAACTTGGTGATGTATTTTTCTTTTGGGTAAAGGTGGCATGTACATAGGTATTGTGTGATCACTTGAATATGTATATTATTTTGGTTGTGAAGGATGAATTATAAGGTTTAAATGGTTAAATGAAATGGTAAGAAAGGTATATGATATTTTGACACATGAACATTAAGTTGTTAAATGAATGAAGTTTTCAATAAAATTTTTGAATGATGCTATGATAATTATTTAAGTTAAAATTATTTTAATGATATAAATATCAGTTAGGTGAATTTGAAACATTGGTATTAGTTGTTTTTGGTTTGAAATTTGTAGGGGGTTTTAAGTAAAAATAAGAAGAAATACTGCCGAAATTTTTATAAAAAAATTAAAAATTACAAAAAAAAAATTTGGAATATTCGAACAAGTCCCGTTCTACTTTTAATATGTGTTTTGGACTTTGAGAGTCCAATAGAGGGACTTAATTATTTGTTTTACTATGAATGTTATATTAATTGTGAATTATTCGTAAGTTATCTGATATGTCCGGTAATGCCTCGTAACCTTGTTTCGGCGACGGTTTAGGGTTAGGGGGTGTTACAATAAGGACTTTCAATAAAGTTTAAATCTTGAGTAGAGAATGTAGATTGTTAAATGGCAAATGAATTGTTGAGATATAATATTTTATGTTGATGATTGAGTACAAATGGTACACATATGTATGTGTTCTCTGTATTATGAATAGATGTAGATAGTGATAACATAAATGTAATGAATGTATATTATGTTATGTTAATTGAGATTTATAAATGATATGGGAAATTGTTAATTGCCTTAGTATTTTGGTGGTTCTTAGTCGTGATGAATTTAGCATGCCAATAAGAATAAATAATGTGTTTGGTATGGGATATAAGATTTGTACTGGATGTGATTTATATGGGTTATATTATGGCACTTTGGTGCATTTCATTTCAGAGTATAGGTTGGAGCACTTCGGTGCATTACTGTATTAGAGTGTAGGTTAGAGCACTTCAATGCATTGCATTTTGGAGTGTAGGTTGGAGCACTTCATTGTGTATATTAGAGTGATGGATGGTTGTATCCCATAATTCAATGTATCAATAACCAAAGGCTACTAAGGGTTATTAATAAATGTAACACCCCTCACCCGTATTCGATGTCGGAACAGGGTTACGAGGCATTACTAGACTTACATAGCAAACAATCATACAATTTCGAGTCATAAATTTCAACCAAATTTAAAACCATTTGCATTCAGTCATAAAGTCCCTGGAAATTTTTACAAAACTTAAAAAAAAAATTTGCATAAACAAGGGTCACACGCCTGTGTGGTTTGGAACACGCCCGTGTGGTTTGGGACACACCTGTGTGGTTAATTTTCCTAAAATAGGTGCAAACTTCACACGGCCAGGATACACACCCATGTCTGGGGCCGTGTCCCTCACACGGCTGAGACACATGCCCGTGTCTCTGCCCTGTGCTCAATTTGGAACATTCTATTTCTCAAAAATTAAGGTGTAGGGGACACACGGCCAAAACACATGTCCATGGATTAACACATGGCCTAGACACACGCTCGTGTGTCTACCTGTGTGGACAAAGTAAAGGCTATTTACCAAGCCATTTGCCACCCTCATTCACACATACAAATACACAAATTAAATTGCCTAAATCATGGCAACCAAAACATCCATGATCATGGCCAACACATGTCAATGCAATACCATCATCTATCGTGCTCATGACATTTCATTATGGCAAATCAAATATACCAACTTCACATTCAATAACACCACTAAGTCTACTTTCAACTTGCTTTAACTTATCAAGATCCACTAGCATACCAATGACCCAAACTCATCCGTTTCACAACAAGTCATTAAACCATAATCAACATTTAGCAAACCAATATAAACCACATCACCAAGAGGCATTGGTACATATATGCATATCTATGTATAAGCTTACAATCAATTTAACCAAAATGGGCCAAATTACATGCCTAAATACCAAATCAAGCCTTTGATAATTATGAGCCAATACATTTGGCCTAAATCATAATGACACATATAACAAAATGACCAAGTCCTTATACATGCCATATACTCAAAATGTTTAAAATCATCGATTCCCAAAATGACAGTTTGATAGTGTGATACGATCTCCGACGACCTCCAACCCAAGCTAGCTTGGTAACACTATAAAACATGGAAAAATAAAACGGAGTAGGCTATATAGCTTAGTAAGCTCGTATGAAAGAAATAAGCAAATCTTACCATACATTTAACATTCAAGTAATGTAATAGAAGATAATGTAATTTACCATAATCTCATGACCATAATTCATTCCATCACAAACTTACCTTGAAATCATCCTTTCACGAATTTAATAATCATAAGCTTTATGTATATACCTATACCATCTCGTAATAATTTCATACTTATTCTCATCGTTGACATACCCAATGAACCACCCAGAATAATAATATTGCATACTCAGGAAATCTTGCACACAAGGTGCCACATATGTAGCCATTACTACCTCTATCTCATAACACATATATGCTCACTCTCGAGCCATCAACGGGCCTGCTCACACAAGCTATCAAGTAACCACAACATATGTCGGTATACTCAGCCACCGGTAGGATGTACAGGACCAGCACTCGGATCACATAACATAATACCCTAATGACATGTCACTTGTATCTTAATCTATTCCTAAGGTTCGATTGGGATTTCTCGCTTGTCAAAATGTCGTCGAATGTGTCCGTAGAGTCGTTTACACAATTCAAGCAAAAATTAAAGCATTTAAACTTACAATTATAATTAAGCTTATTTACATACGAACTTACCTCGGTTACAAAAACGGTGAAAAGGATCTATTTGTCAATTACTTTGTTTTTCCCCCGATCTAGATCCGAACTTCGTCTTTCTTGATCTATAATCCAAATTTAACTCATTTAATCATCAAGCAACTCAATTCAATGCAAAATCATATTATGGTAAAAATTAAATTTTTCCCCTAATATTTCAACATTTTACAATTTAGTCCCTAGGCTCATAAAATGAATTTCTTTCAATTTCTTCCCAACCCAAGTGTAGTCGAACCTTACCCTCACTCATAACAGCCTACATTTCTCATTTGTTCACACTTTACCTCACAGTTTACAACACTTTACGAATAAGTCTCTAGTTGAAATTTTCATCAAAAATCGCTTTACAAATGTTGTTTATTTAACAACAAACATACATTTTCTATCATCAAACATCAAAATACAAACATATTCAACATGGGTAAGATTTTAGACTTTAAATTTCTTTCAAATTAGTCCTTGAAATAGCTAGGTCAAGTTATTATGATCTCAAAAATATAAAAATCATTAAAAATGGGACAAGAACGGACTTACAATTGAGCTAGAAAGTTCGCCAAACCCTAGTTATGGTTCCCTTGAAAATTTCAGCTATGGGGGATGAAATTGAAGAAGATGGACACTTTTATTTTAGTTAATTTTGTCTTTATTTACCAAATTACTAAAATACTCTTAATGCATAACTTTAAAATTTCACCTAACCATGTCCATTTTTGTCCACCTTAAAGTATAATGGTCTAATTATCATCTAAGGACCTCCGATTAAAATCTCATAGCAATTAGACACCTTTAACTTATAGAATTCAAGTTTTGTACCTAGTGCAATTTAGCCCTTCTAGTCAAATTTAGTACTCAATCAATAAAATTTCTTAACAAAATTTTCACACAACTATTCTATCATGCCGTAGACCTTAAAAATAGTGATAAAATGAATATTTCTACTTCGAATTTGTGGTCTCGAAACCACTATTCTGATTTGACCCAAAAATGGGCTATTACAACTCTCCCCCTTAGGGATTTTCATCCTCGAAAATCTTACTAGAAAAGAGGTTAGGGTACTATTTTCTCATAGCTCCCTCGGGTTACTACGTAGCCTCCTCAACTCTGTGTCGTTGCCATAAAACTTTCACTAGAGCTATACTTTTATTTCTCAACTGTTTAACCTCTCGAGCTAACACTTTGATCGGTTCTTCACCATATGTCATATCGGATTGAATCTCAAATTGTTACTCTTCCATTTGGCTACCGATTTCATTTTTGTTCCGCGATAGTTTTTTTCTCTTTTTTTTTTTGCCTCTGACGGTGAGATTACATGCGATGGATCTGATCGATATTGTCACAACATCGGCACATGAAATACATTGTGTATCCTTCCTAACTCCGACGGCAAAGCTAGTTGATATGCCACTAACCCTATTCTTTTAATAATCTAATACGGCCCAATGAAACATGGACTCAACTTGCCTTTGCGACCAAATCTAAGAATTTTCTTCCATGGTGACACTTTCAGAAATACTTTATCACCAACCTGAAATTCAATATCCTTCTGTTTCAAATCAGTGTACGGTTTTTGTCAATCCGAAGTTGTTTCCAAACAATTACGAATTACTTTCACTTTCGCTTTGGTTTCTCTGACCAAATCAACCCCGTGAATGTATTTCTCACTATGCTCGGTCCAGTATAGCGGAGTTCAGCACTTGCGACTGTACTATGCTTTATACAGTGTCATTTTTATACTCGATTGAAAACTATTATTATAAGCAAATTCGACCAACGGTAGATATTTCTCCTAACTACCTTCAAACTCTAAAACACAACAGCAAAGCATATATTCGAGAATTTGGATCACTCTCTCAGATTGACCATCGATTTGTGGATGAAATGTCGTACTAAAATTCAACTTTGTACCCAACATGTAACAGCCCGATTTAGGCCCTAGTCGAAACGGTGGTTTCGTGACAATGAATCTGAGTCAAAAAAATATTTTAAAATTATTTTCTGTGTTTATTATGTGTCAATTTATATCTGTGAAATTTTTATGATTTAATTTTGTCGTTTGAGTGCCCGATTAAATAAAAGGACTTAATCACGTAAAATGAAAATTTGATGGTTAATTGTAAAAGGGCCAAATTGTTGTTGTTCTTTTAATATGGAGGTTTTATGTTGCAATTATGCCATTGACCAAATGAATGGACGGCATTAGGAATATATTATATAGTTTCTATATTATTTTATTAAGGTTAAAAATGTAAATTAAACATTAAGTAATATATGTTATATTATAACAAAAAAATTAAAAAGACATTTAGTGTTTTTATCATGTTCTTTCTGAAACAAAAGAAAATAAAATTGGTTTTAAAGCTTTCAAATGTATGGCCACCCTCCAAGCATGATTCAAGGTTCGTTTTTACTCGGTTTTTGATAATTTTTACGTTTTTGAGATCGTTGCTTCGAATACTATCCTACCCGTGCTAGAATTTCTGATTTTGATGAATGTTTCGAGTTATTCCATTGATGACTATTTGTGTTTTGTGATGTTTGATGAGGAAATATTAAAGATATGTTTTAGATTAACATGTTTTGTATTGGAGTTTTTGATGATTTTGAGTAATTAGGACTAAATTACAAAAATAATAAATTGAGGGACTAAAATGTGAAATAAATGAAATATATGGACTATTATGAGTATAAGGAATATTCGGCCTAACTATGTTGTTGTTAGATTTTGTATATTTTGTGTTTTATGCAATAGGGACTAAATTGTGAAAAATGTGAAATATTAGGGGTAAAAGTGTAATTTGCCCATTTGTGTGCTTTTGGATGAATTTGGTTAAATATTTGAATTAATAAGTCTAATTTATATTAATTTAGATTAAGAAAAGAGAAAATTGAATTTAGATTGGGGAAAAACTAAAGTTGTCGACTAGCCGATCCGTACCAGTTTTTCATCGTCCGGGGCAAGTCTATAAGCAAATAGATATTGTTAATTCTAATTATGTATGAGTTAATATGCTGATTTGGAATTTATAGATTTATAGTGGAGTTATCCGAATATGGCTAAGCATGGAAATAATGTATTTGAGTTTAATTCAACTGAGTTATAACATTTGAAAGTCTGTATGAACTATATGGAATATCTGGAAGTTTTGATATATGAATTGTTTATGAGACAACTTTATAATAGTGATATTCGGGCTTTGAACCTAGCAATCCTTGTACTGGTGAATTAAATTAGGCTTTATGCCTAGCAAGCTTATTGCCGATGAATAAAATCAAACTTTGAGTTTAGCTGGCCTTGTGCCGGTGTAAGATACAGGCTTAGGCCTAGCAGGCTTTATGCTGGTGAATTATTATAAATTTATGCCTAAAAGACTTCATGCTGATGTGGTATTTGAATACGTTAAACGAGCTAAATGGCCAGGTATGAATTAACTTGTTACCTACTAAAAATAAGGTAAGTAAGTAACTTGATTATTTGTTACAAATCATGTGTGATGCAAATGAAGTATATATGTGATTATGGTATGTGTATTCGGTCTTATGATCGAATGATATGAAAATTATGAATTTGGTCTTTGAATATGTGTATACAAGACCATGTATATTCGGCCATATGGATAGTTCATGTACATGATGTTATATTACAATTTTTGAGCTTGTGTATGTGAATGTATGTACATTTGGTTATATATTGACATCTTGATTTTGAAAGTTAGATGATAATTAATTATTTTGATTATATGAGCATTCGGTCAAGGAGGAATTGTTCTATGAAATTATATGTTATATATGTATGGAATTAAAAGCTTGAAATTAAATGTGATTACAAATGTATAAGTTGAATTATTTGATTGAAATGATTTAGTATTGAGATGATATTATGCATTAATTGTTTAATTTGCTTATGGCTTACTAAGCTTTTAAAGCTTACTCTATGTATTTTTCTTATGTTTATAGAGTTTCGAAGACTTGCTCGGGTTGGAAGTCGTAGGAGATCTCATCACACTATCCAGTTTTCAGTTTGGTAAATAAATGTTTGAGATTTAGTAATGTGGCATGTATAGGCTAGTTTCGATTGGGATTATTTTAATTTGTATTCTAATAGCCATGCGAAAATGGCTTAACTTTTATGCTTGGGTTTAGTTTTGGTTTAATTATGGTTAAAGTGTATTTTATTTAATATGTCGTGTGCTATGGATAATTATAACTTGTGTTATGCGAATGTATATTGAGGTTGGTTGATGGATTCGGGTGAGGTGTGAATGAATCAGCTATGTTATATATGTTTAGTCTTGGTTTGAGCTTATATTGAGAGTATATTCAACTATGTGATGTTTGTGAAATTTGTTATGTGTTTCGATTATATGGTGTTTAATGGTTGTTAATTGAGCTAAGGTAAATCCTGAATTTGATAGGTAAAATCAAGACATATACATGGTATAAATTCGGTGTTCACTTATGGGCTATGTTAATGATATGTAAGGTACTTGATTTATTTGTTATGGTCAGGCAGACATATTGAGACTTAGATTTATATAAGGAGATTAAATTAATGATAAAGGTTATGAGTGCATTGGTATTTGGTTATGATATGTTAGTGAGCTCTATGTGTGTCTTTACATCTATAAATATATGCGCTTACATTATGGTTGGTATGTATTTGTGCATGGCTATATAGATTCGTTAGCTATCTGTAAGTTTATGAATATGTATAAATGGATTGTTTTAGCCGATTAAATAAAGAATGAATGGGTTTTAATTATAAGCGAACGATTGTTTTTAATTTGTGTTAATATGCAAAACATGTGAGTTTCTTATAGACTAATATATTAATGCCGCATAAATGAATCGAGAGGTTAGTAATGAAATTTTTTTCAATTGATGTTTAATTTTGTACATGCGCATGACTTACATAAACTAGGTCAGATAATCAATCAATGAAATTATTGATTTGTTATATGTTCTGTATAAGTATAATTTGTTTTCGTATGTGTTAGATTATGTTTTAATTAGGCCAGGTTGTGAATGATATGATAATAAGATGTAATATTTGATTAAGTTATGAGCATTGATGTGATTAAAATCTCGAATTGTAATATGTGATGCATATTTCTATGAACTGTATTATGATCGGTAATGTCTTATTACCCTAATCCGGCGACGGATACGGGTTAGGAGTGTTACATTTGATTGGTATCAGAGCTTTGGTTTAGTCAGTTCTAGGACTATCATAGCGTATGTGAGTCTAGCTATACATGCCATATTAAACCTACGATAATGTGATATCTCCCGACTCTGACAAAAATTATTTTGATGAGATAGATAAGTCTTCCAACTGAGCTAATTCTAATAGTATAGAATGTGTACTCAAATGTTTGAATGGAATTGTGTTGATGATGTGTTGAAACTCATAAAGGTATGGATCAAAATGTATGATATATTGATGTTGACAAATGTTATAATTATATTAGTATATATAGAATATGATATTTGAGTTGTGATTGCTATCTGAAATGTTTTGATTGTGAAGTAATGATTGGAGTTGGTCTATGAATTAAATGCTAAGAACAAAACTGATTAAAAGAAAATGTTTGTTAACTGTTTGGACAATGTGAAATTATTAATGAATTGATTATTTGTGAAAATATGTGTTATGTGTATTTATGTGTAAATTAAATTTGAGGCTTTGTTACTCTCACCCCTCTTATTAGTGAAATGTTACTGTGAAATCTGTAAGATATGGGTTGAATAAGTTCATGAGTGTGGAATTACAAAAGTTCGTGTTTGGAAGATCAATAATGAGGTCAGAAAAGTAAATGAATCAGCAAGTAAAGACGGTAATAAAAGAGGTATTGGATAGTTCTGAAAACTATTCAGATTATATAAAATCACAGTTACAAAAGAAGTTATCTCTGATCAAATGATCTATTCAGGTATGTTATCTAAGGAAAATATTAGCTAGAAGCTTTTCTGAATTGACTTCTGTTAGTGAAGGAATAATATGAAAATTTCTGATGCCAGAATTAAATAGTTAAAATAATGTTTGAATTGTATTAATGGCTGAATGCAGTGGTTATAGTCGGGCAGTTACTATGACTTCTTCTGAGTATTCTATGTGTACATTTATTTTCAAAATTATATCTAATTGTTTAAGTTTAGAAGGAATTCTTACCATATGAGAATAGTGACTACATATGTTTATAGATGAAAGCATCGTTGGTCTGTTTGGGTTATATTCGACATTGCTCCGTCTCTCTCTGATATTTATTCCATTGTGTAGATATTAAAATTGACAGTAAAACTCTGTATAATGCTAATATTATGTTTCTACTGGCTATTGTTCTGTTGAACATACGTGAAGATTATATTGCTTCTGTTATTGTGAATTTCAATATTTATGAGTGACGTCATTCTTCTTGGGAAATTTTTGGGATATCATTAGAATTTTTATCATTATATATGGGTTGTAATTTTTAGAAATCCTGTGTGGCTTCATACGTTGAAATTTCGCTATTCTGATTTTCTTATGATTCTATATGATTATCTATATGGGATATCTATTTGACAGAAATGGCTATATCTGTTATAATCATAATTTATGTTCTGAAAATTTGGGAAGTACTACAGTACTGTTATTAGAGTTCTAAAAGTTATGCTTTTGCATTGATTGCTACTCAAATCATATTTGATTTTCTTCTGGGTTCAGATACTTTATTATCAGTCGGGATATTATCTATTGTTACAGGTAAGACGTCAGTTTTATTATGACATATGATTTTTATTTGATGATTGTAGTATCTATATAGTGATACGTCTGGGTTATTCTTTTTAACGAGAAGAAAGATATCTTCGACAAGACTAATTCAATAGTTTAATCTGATCTGAATTTTTTTTATTGAAAAGTTAACTGGGTTATATGTGTTTGAATCTATTCACTGGATTGGAAATAAACTTTGAACGCACATGTGTGAAATGAAGGATAGTCTGGAGGAAGAATTCGTATTCTTGAAAACTTGATACAGAATTATATTTATCGGAATAATTCTATCTGAGAAATGTTGTGGTAAATTAAAGTTAGTTCAATTGTTGAAATTTATTTTTCGCGAAGATATTGTCAACTGAAACATCAGCTCTGATTCAGCCTAAGTTGAAGAAAAAGTTTATGACTTTCAGTCTTGCGTCAATGAACGGTTTGAAATGTGTTCTAATAATAGAGTGTACAGAGATATTTTGTGATTCCATATAGTTAAAGCTGCATGAAAAAAAAATGGGAGAGTTAAGTGACATATTTGATGGTTCGATTATAACTGAGTTAAAAGCAAGACTGCTATATATTCAATAGATTTGTGAGGCTCAGAAAGTTGATAATGAATTGTTAGCAAAGCAAGGCCAATGTGATTTGAATGTTGATTCGGATGATTTCGAACGAAGCTCATAGCAGTCAGATATCTATTTATCTGGGTAGTACGAAAATGTAAAATGGATTAAAACAATTTTACTAGTGGCATGGCATGAAATGAGGTATCTCTGATTTTGTTTCAAAATTTTTTGTCTGTCAGCAAGAAAAATTTGAACATCAAGTACCTCCTGGATTGCTTCAACCGATTATGATACCTAAATGGAAATGGGACAGAGTCACGATGGATTTTGTATCTGGTTTATCGTTAACACCGAGCAAGAAAGATGCAATCTGGGTTATTGTGGATAGATTGACTAAAGCGACTTATTTTGTTTCGATTCGTATAGATTATTCGCTTGATAAACTTGTTGAGTTATATGTTTCTCAGATTGTGAGACTACACGGAGTACCTATTTCTATTGTGTCGGATCGAGATCCAAGATTTACATCACGATTTTGGAAGAAACTACAAGATGCATTAGGTAATAAACAACATTTTAGCACTACTTTCCATCCCCAGACAGATGGTCAGTCCGAGCGAATCATTCAGATACTTGAGGATATGTTGAGATGTTGCATTCTCAAGTTTGAAGGTACGTGGGAACAATACCTACCTCTAATTGAATTTGCGTATAATAATAGCATTCAATCAAGTATCAAAATGGCACCTTACGAGGCTTTATACTGCCGTAAATGTCGTACACCATTGTATTGAACTGAACTTAGTGAAAATAAGATACACGAGGTTGATTTGATCAGAGAAACTGAACAGAAAGAGAAAGTGATCCGTAAAAGTCTAAAAGCAGCATCAGATCGTCAGAAATCATATGCAGATTTGAAATGTAAAGATATAGAGTTTTAGATAGGATATAAAGTCTTCTTGAAAGTTTCATCGTGGAAGAAAATACTCAGATTTGGTCGTAAAAGCAAATTCAGTCCGAGATTCATTGGGCCTTATGAGATTATCGAGCGAATTGGGTCGGTTGCTTATAGACTGTTGTTACCACCTAAGCTAGAAAAGATTCACAATGTATTTCATGTTTCGATGCTTCGTAGATATCGATATGATCCCTCACATGTAATTAGTCCATCTGAGATTGAGATTAAACCCGATATAACGTATGAAGAAGAACTGATTTGCATTCTAGCTCGTGAAATTAAAGAGTTGTGAAAGAAGAAAATTTCAGTGAAGTACTGTGGCATAAACACGGAGTTGAGGAAGCAACGTGGGAGTCAGAAGATGCAATGAGAGAACACTATCCGAACCTTTTCACCGGTAAGATTTTTGGGGACGAAAATATCTAAGGGGGGAGAGTTGTAACAGCCCGATTTACACCCTAGTCGAAACGGTAGTTTCGGGACTACGAATCTGAGTCAAAAAAATATTTTAAAATTATTTTCTGTGTTTATTATGTGTCAATTTATATTTGTAAAATTTTCGTGATTTAATTTTGTCGTTTGAGTGCCTGATTAAATAAAAGGACTTAATCGCGTAAAATGAAAATTTGATGGTTAATTGTAAAAGGGCCAAATTGTTGTTGTTCTTTTAATATGGAGGTTTTATGTGGCAATTATGCCATTGACCAAATGAATGGACGGCATTAGGCATATATTATATAGTTTCCATTCTATTTTATTAAGTATAAATGTGATTATGGTATGTGTATTCTGTCTTATGATCGAATGATATGAAAATTATGAATTTGGTCTTTGAATATGTGTATACAAGACCATGTATATTCGGCCATATGGATAGTTTGTGTACATGACGTTATATTACAATTTTTGAGCTTGTGTATATGATTGTATGTACATTTGGTTATATATTGACATCTTTATTTTGAAGGTTGGATGATAATTAATTATTTTGATTATATGAGCATTTGGTCAAGGAGGAATTGTTCTATAAAATTATATGTTATATATGTATGGAATTAAAAGCTTGAAATTAAATGTGATTACAAATGTATAAGTTGAATTATTTGATTGAAATGATTTAGTATTGAGATGATATTATGCATTAATTGTTTAATTTGCTTATGGCTTACTAAGCTTTTAAAGCTTACTCTGTGCATTTTTCTTATGTTTATAGAGTTTCGAAGACTTGCTCAGGTTGGAAGTCGTAGGAGATCTCATCATACTATCCAGTTTTTGGTTTGGTAAATAAATGTTTGAGATTTAGTAATGTGGCATGTACAGGCTAGTTTCGATTGGGATTATTTTGATTTGTATTCTGATAGCCATGCGAAAATGGCTTAACTTTTATGCTTGGGTTTAGTTTTGGTTTAATTATGGTTAAAGTGTATTTTATTTAATATGTCGTGTGCTATGGATAATTATAACTTGTGTTATGCGAATGTATATTGAGGTTGGTTGACGGATTCGGGTGAGGTATGAATGAATCAACTATGTTATATATGTTTAGTCTTGGTTTGAGCTTATATTGAGAGTATATTCAAATATGTGATGTTTTTGAAATTTGTTATGTGTTTCGATTATATGGTGTTTAATGGTTGTTAATTGAGCTGAGGTAAATCCTGAATTTGATACGTAAAATCAAGACATATACATGGTATAAATTCGGTGTTCACTTATGGACTATGTTAATGATATGTAAAATACTTAATTTATTTGTTATGGTAAGGCAGACATATTGAGACTTAGATTTATATAAGGAGATTAAATTAATGATAAAGGTTATGAGTGCATTGGTATTCGGTAATGATATGTTAGTGAGCTCTATGTGCATCTTTACATGTATAAATATATGTGCTTACATTATGGTTGGTATGTATTTGTGCATGGCTATATAGATTCGTTAGCTATCTGTAAGTTTATGAATATGTATAAATGGATTGTGTTAGCCGATTAAATAAAGAATGAATGGGTTTTATTTTTAACCGAACGATTGTTTTCAATTTGTGTTAATATGCAAAACATGTGAGTTTCTTATAGACTAGTATATTAATGCCGCATAAATGAATCGAAAGGTTAGTAATGAAATTTGTTTCAATTGATGTTTAATTTTGTACATGCGCATGACTTACATAAACTAGGTCAGATAATCAATCAATGAAATTATTGATTTGTTATATGTTCTGTATAAGTATAATTTGTTTTGGTATGTGTTAGATTATGTTTTAATTAAGCCAGGTTGTGAATGATATGATCATAAGATGTAATATTTGATTAAGTTATGAGCATTGATGTGATTAAAATCTCGAATTGTAATATGTGATGCATATTTGTATGAACTTTATTATGATCGGTAATGCCTCATTACCCTAATCCAGCTACGGATACGGGTTAGGGATGTTACACAACACTTCTTGCAATTTCTGCCAAAATCGCAACGTGAACCTCGGATCTTTATCCGAAATAATAGAAGTAGGCACCCCGTGCAATTTAACAATCTCAGCAATATACAACTCAGCTAGTTTATCAAGTGAATAATCAGTACGTACCGGAATGAAATGAATTGATTTCGTCAACCTATCAACAACAACTCAAACAACATCTTTCTTCTTTAGAGTCAGGGGTAATCTCGATACGAAGTCCATCGTAACTCTGCCCCACTTCCACTCAGGTATCATCAGAGGTTGAAGTAAACCCAAAGGCACTTGATGTTCTGCTTTTACTTGTTGACAAATCAATTATCTCGATACAAACTCTGAAATGTCTCATTTCATGCCCGACCACCAATATAATTGTTTGAAATCATTATACATCTTTGTACTCCCCGGATGAACAGTTAAACAACCACTGTATGCTTCGTGAAGAATTTTCTGAATCAGTTCAGTATCCCTCGGTACACAAATCCTACCTCAAAACATTAGTCAATTCTCGAATCCAATCTGATAGTCTGAATCGCTATTCGATTAGAACTGAACTCTTTTAGCTTGCAATTCATTATCAAATTTCTAAGCTTTGCAAATTTGTTGAAGAAATACTGGTTTAGCTTTCAACTTTGCCAAAATTGATCCATCATCAGATAAGGTTAGTCACGTATTCATCGCTCTCAAACCAAACATATACTTTCTACTTAAGGCGTCTGCGACTACATTCGCTTTCCCTAGGTGATAGTCAATCACTAACTCATAATCTTTCAACAACTCGAGCCATCTTCGTTGTCACAAATTCAAATCTTTCTGAGTTATTAAATACTTTAAACTCTTGTGATCAGTAAAGGTGTGACACTCTCTCCGAATAAATGGTGTCTCCAAATTTTTAAAGTGAACAGAATAGCAGCCAATTCCAAATCATGCGTTGGATAATTCTTTTCGTACGATTTTAATTGTCTCGAGGTATAAGCTATCACTTTACCCTCTTGCATCAACACACAACCTAAACTATTCAATGACACGACCTTGAAAATTACAAACTCTTTTCTCGACTCAGGTTGTACTAATACAGGTGCCTCAGTTAATAATGCTTTCAGCTGCTCGAAACTCTATTGACATTTCTCAGACCACTAAAATTTTACGTCTTTTCGTAAAAATCTAGTAATAGGTGTGGCAATCATTAAGAATCCTTTAACAAAACGCTGATAGTAACTAGCCAAACCCAAAAAGCTTCTAACTTCGGATACATTTCTCAGTGGTTTCCAATTAACAACTGTCAAAATCTTACATGGATCAACCCGTATACCTTCTGCTGAAACAATGTGTCCGAGAAATCCGACTTCTCAGAGCCAAAACTCACTTTTGCTGAATTTAGCAAACAATTGTTTGTCTCTCAAGGTCTGCAATACAATTCTTAAATGCCCAGCATGTTCAGACTCATCTCGTGAATAAATCAAATTGTCATCAATAAAAACAACCACAAATTTATCTAAATACGGTCTGAAGATTCAATTCATCAAGTCCATAAAAAATGTAGGAGCATTAATTAATCCAAAAGGCATAACAAGATATTCATAATGCCCGTACCTCATTCTGAACGCGGTTTTCAGTACATCTGAATCCTTAACTCTCAGTTGATAATAACCAGATCTCGAATCTATCTTTGAGAACACTGTTGCACCCTTCAACTGGTCAAACAGATCATCAATTCTTGGTAAAGCAGACTTGTTCTTTATCGTAACCTTGTTAAGATGATGATAATCAATACAAAGTCTCATGGATCCGTCTTTCTTATTGACGAATAACACTGGTGCACCCCAAGGTGAAAAACTTGATCTCGCAAAACTCTTATCTGTCAACCCTTGCAACTGAGATTTCAATTCTTTCAATTTGGTCAAAGCCATTCTATACAGAGCTATCGATATCGGTGAAGTTCCCAGTACTAAATCAATAGTAAACTCAACCTCTCTAATCGGTGGTAATCCAAGCAACTCTTGTGGAAACACATCCGGGTATTCAAAAACTACCAGCATAGACTCGATCTTCAATTCAAACACTTTCATATTCAATACATATGCAAGATAAGCTGCACAACCTTTTCTTACATACCTCTAAGCCGACATCGATGAAGTCACAATAGGCAACTCACCCGACTCATCTGATTCAATCCGAAGAATTTCATTATCTTGACATTTCAATTCAATAATCTTTCATCTACAATTCACTACGACATCATATAGAGTCAACCAATCCATTCCAAGAATTACATCGAACTCATCAAATGGTAAAAGCATTAAGTCAGCCAAAAAACAGTGACCCCAAATCATTAAAGGACAACTCTTGCAAACTTTATCAACTAAAATATATTTGCCTAAGGGGTTCTGTAACAGCCCGTTCTTAGTCAAATCGGAACAGTGGTTTTGGGACTACAAATTCGATGTCAAAAAAAGTATTTTAATATTATTTTATGTGTTTATAGCTTAATAGAATTATTGTGTGAATGTTTCGTAAAGAAATTTTACTGTTTGAATGCTTAATTCAGTAAAAAGACTAAATCGCGTAAAGTGTAAAATGCATGTTCTATTAGTTAATAGTCTTAAATAGCATTGGTTTTTAAATATGGTGGCCTTAAATGGTAATTAAACCATTTTAAAGGTGAGTGGACAATTTTGGAAAACCATTAAATGATTTATAAGTTATATAACTAAGGTAAAAAATGTAATTCATTAAATAAAGGTTAATAAAATAAAATAAGGTAAAAAAAACTGTTATCATCTTCATATTATTTCCAAAATTAGAGAAGAAGAAAAGCCAAAAGCTAGGTTTTGTTTATTCAGTCACTTTTGTTCTTAATTGGTAAGTCATTTTAGCTCGATTTTTTATAATTTCTATGTTTTTGTAATCGTTGCAGCTCAATCTAGCTAGCCCGTGTAACATCCCGAAATAGGGCCTAGTCAGAACAGTGGTTTCGGGACCACAAATCTGACATCAAAATATTTATTTTATGATTATTATGAGACCTAGAATATGAGATTATGCATGTGTTAAAGTTTCATGAAGAAATTCCTTGAGTAAGGTGTCCAATTGGAAATTAGGGACTAAATTGAATAAATTGCAAAACTTGGATTCTAGAAGTAATTTGTATGAAATTTATTTAGATTATAAATTAAAAGGTCTTAAAGAGAAATTTGCCCAATTTCTAAGTTTTTAGACAAAAATGGGCTTGCATGGATGAAATTTCAAAGGAAGGACTTAAGGGTATTTTGGTCATTTAGCATTTTAATGAAATAAAATGGGAAAAATAAGCCAAAATCAGCCATTCTTCTTCCTTGTACCAGCTGAAATTCTCAAGTCCTCCATAGCTAGGGTTTTCAACATTTTTAAGCTCAATAGTAAGTGCTCCTAAGCCCCGTTTTTAATGTTCTTTGTATTTTTGAAATCCCGGTAGCTTGATCTTTCCATTTCTACCCATATTTCATGCTAGGGTTCATATTTAAAAATTTACCCATGCATGAGTTGCTTGTATTTTGGTGGATTATGGAGGGGTATGAAAGTTAAAGGTGTGTTAAACATCTTTTCTTAGGTGATTTTCATGAAAAACCCCTAAAGGGACCTTTTGGCAAAAGTTGTTAAATATGTGGTTGAAACGTGAAAATAATGGAAAATATGGGCTGCCATATGAGGGAAAAGTGTTCGAATAGGCTTGGGTAAGGTAGAAATTCCATGTGTTTCATTATACGAGCCTAGGGACTAAATCGTAAAAATGTCAAAGGTTAGGGGCAAAATGGTCATTTGGACCGGGGGTAGAAATTAAACTTGAAAAGTGTAATGTAGTGAATTAATGATATAATTTTGTTGTTATACACCCCGAGGAACAAATTACGGAGGTCGATCGAGGTAAACGCAACGTTTCAGAATAACCGAAACACAGCTCTGAAACGAATACCAAGTAAGTTCGGATAACTTGAAGTAAGCCTATAACATGCATAATTGTATGTTTTGTGAATGCATGATAATCGCATTGTTGATGGCATGAAAATGCATGAATTGCATCTTTAATAATGAAATTTTGGATAATGTCTCGGTTGAGGTTGGAAAGGGAATTCGATGGATAAACCATGGTTTACATGAAATTTGAGATCTTATATGTGTTGCAGAAAAGGATTTCGCTTGGACTAGTAATCCAAAGATCTCAAGTATAAAAAGGATCTAGCCTGGACTGGTGTTCCTTAAGTGATCGAGCCTCCCGAAGAATATGTGTGCATTGTGGATTTAGCCCAGACGGGTAATCCGATTAGGGTCTGAATTTAGCCTGGGCTGGTAATTCAAATTCGAGCTCATTAAAGGTGTTTTTCGCGTAAGGGATTTAGCCTGGACTTGTAATCCCGACATCACCTTATGAGTTTATATTGCGGGGGATTTAGCCTGGACTGGTAATCCTGCAGTAAGATGTGAGGTTCGCGGGAGTGCATACTCAAAATGATCATTCGTATGAATTGACGGTGACTGGATAATCCATCGAGATTTCCTTATCTATTATGGATTTTCATGTTCATTGGTTTCATTATCTATTATGGATGTATGCTAAACAACAAGTAAGTTTATTTTCCAGTTATTCGGGCATACTAAGCATGTAAATGCTTACCCCTCTCTTTTCCCGGCTTTTCAGAGCTCAAGGACTCCTAAGGATTTGAAGACAATTGGAGAGTCAACACACTATCAACTAGACAAGCTTTGGTATAAAGACATTTCTATTTTGTCCAATGGCATGTATAGGATGTTTGAGTATTTTGTTATATATGTCATTTGATTTGCCTAGTGAAGGCATGTAAAAATATGTTTTTTTTTGTATATGGCCATGAGAATTGGCTCATTTTGAAGTAGGCTATGCCCTACAAATCTATGCATGTTTATATTCATATTCGATGGCTTAGTTATAATTGGCAATGAGTTATAATAGCGAGCCAATCTTAATATGTCAAGCAGACATATAAATCATTAAATGCAAGATAAGAATTAACTTAGCATGTATGAAACCAATGACATGAGGTTCACATGCAATGAGGTTAATCAAAGTTTCATACTTACAAATGGATAATTTGGCCCAAATATGCACTATAGTAATCAATAAGTGAAATTGGCTAGTAGAGGGTGAATTAAGGCTTGGAAAATAGCCTAACAAGGTCCACATGGGTGGACACACGGGAGTGTGTCTAGGCAGTGTGTGACACACGGGCTACTCCCATGGGTGTGTGCTATGACCGTGTGTCCCCTGCACCTGAAATTTTAAGTCAGCATAGAGCACGGGCTAAGTACACGGGTGTGTGCCTTGGCCATGTTTATTTAACAGAAGGTGAGGTTGAAGTCAGTGTAGCACACGAGCTAAGCCCACGGGCATGTGCCTTGGAAGTGTTTCATACTAGAAAAAGGACACGGGCGTGTTCTAAGCCCCACGGGTGTGTCACACTTCAACTAAGGGGAAAATTTCCTAAAGTGCCCCAAGTCTATCGAACAATTTCAGTTTTGTTCCGTACTACCCCTAGGAGTGTTTTTAGGCCTCGGAGGCCTGTATAAGAGACAAAGTGTTCATGTTTGAAAAGTGTTAAATCACGAGCGAAATTCGGTAAACCAATTGAGTAAGTTTGTAATGGTGAATTACCGGTAATGCCTCGAACCTTATCCCGGCATCGGATACGGGCGAGGGGTGTTACAGCCAATACCTTTAATTTTGAAACTGTTAAAGATTTTGAGAGTTGTCATTGTTGAATCTATGAGTTCTTTGTTGTTTAATGTTGAAATATGAAAGCTTGATGATAGTTTTACATGTTTTGTTAAGTGATTTTTGATGAAAATGC
Organism: Gossypium longicalyx; assembly: GCA_025698465.1. NCBI lineage: Eukaryota > Viridiplantae > Streptophyta > Magnoliopsida > Malvales > Malvaceae > Gossypium > Gossypium longicalyx. The sequence goes on from CM046997.1 coordinate 63,484,134, forward strand.
ATAATAGGGATTAAATTCTGAAATGTGCAAATGGAGTGGTTGAAATGTGAAATAAATGAAAGTTTTGGGCTGCTAGAGACCCATATATAATTCGGCCAAGCATGGGTTTTGTTGAATTATGTGAATCTTGTGTTTTGTGAAATAAGGACTAAATTGTTAAAAGTGTGAAATTTTAGGGGTTAATGTGCAAATAGGCCTAAATGTATGTTTTGGACTAAATTGAATGAATATATGATTAAATGAGTTAATTTTGAATATATTTAGATCAAGAAAAATGGAATTCGAATCAAGATCGAGGAAAAACGAAAGTTATCGACTAATCGACTCGATTCGCTATTTTCACATCCGAGCAAGTTCGTATGTCTTAAGTATTGTAATAATTATGCTTTAATGCTTTGATATTGCATAAATTGTATATACGAGACTACAGATATGTTCAACAACAAATCGGTTATTTGTGGCACTTAGTGTGCGATACAACATAGCTTCGGCTATATATGGCACTTAGTGTGCAATTCGACATAGCTTCAGCTATATATGGCACTTAGTGTGTGACTTGAGATAGCTTCGACTATGTACGGCACTTAGTGTGCAAGATATTGAGTATGGCACTTAATGTGCAAGACATTGAGTATTCAACGGCATTCCGTGTATGTATGAACTTGTTATGGATTGGTAGAGGTGTGTACATGTATATTATGAGCTTAAAATCAAAAAAGTTACAGAGTTTGTATATAAGCTTATAAATAAGCAGTTGAAAGGTTTATTAGTAATCATAAAGTGCATGATAATATGTTTAGATTGATGAATGTTGTATTTGTGATTAGTTAAGTTTATATCATACGAGCTTATTAAGCTATGAAGCTTACTTTGTGTTATTTTTCTATGTTTTATAGTGAATCAAGGCTAACTCGGATCCGGGAGTCGTCGGAAACATCATCACACTATCAAACATCTAATTTGGTACTTTTGGAATATACATTTTTGGCATATGGCATGTATAGGCTAGATGTGATATTTTGGTTGTGATTATAGCCATGAGATTTGACTTGTAAATTGTATATGTTTTGGTTTGTATATTAGCCATGGTGATGGCTTATTTTGGTATGTTTGGTATGAATGTGGTTATGATTTTATAGTTGCTCAAATGGTTAATTGAATTGTGGAGTATAAAATGCTTGAGAAATGCCTTGATGAGGTATGATTTTAAATGTGTGGTTAGTTGTAAGGAAGTTATGTGAGTGTGAATTATGGTAAATGAACTATATAGATTGATATTGTTTTGGCATGTATTTGGCTAAGTAAATGGTAGTGATTTGAGATTTGGAATAGATGAAATTATATTGGCATGAATTGTGCATTTGGTTGATGATTTTGGCTGCCTAATTGTATGATGAAATGGTACCATTTTGGTTGTTTAGGTGAGCATGAATAAAGGTGGAAAATTGGCCTTGCAAATGGCCTATTTTTGTCCACACGGGCAGAGACACGGGCGTGTGTCTTAGCCGTGTGTGACACACAGTCATGTTACACGGCCATGTGTCCCCTGGTGATGAAATTTAAGTAAAGTCAGTATACTCCACACGGTCTCACACATGGGCGTGTGACTTGGCCTTGTTGTATAAGCTAGTATACCCTACAGTTTTGGCATGACCTAGCACACGGCCTGGCACACGGGTATGTGTGGTCACTTCGAAGGGCACACTGGCTAGACACACGGGCGTGTGGTTGGCCATGTGACCCAAGTTAGTATGTATGCCTTGTTTCCACACGGCCTGAAACATGGGCGTGTCTAAAGCCGTGTGAGGCACACAGCCTGTTCACATAGGCATGTGACCCCTTTATGGTTGAAATGTTTCTACGTTTCTGAAACTTTTATATGTTATCGGTTTAGTCCCAAACCACTTCTAAAGCATGTTTAAGGCCTCATAGGCCCTTATAAGGGACAATGTGATTGTGTTGAATGATTTATGAGAATAAATGCTTTATGTTTAATAAATGTATGCTATATGTTGTAAATTGATCAGTAATACCTCATAACCCTACTCCGGCGATGGATACGGGTTAGGGGTGTTACAAGCTCGACACTTTAATCACATACTCAGTAAATTCAACAGGCAAATTCTTACTAGATATCAAATTCATGCAAATATAAGAATGAGTCGATCCAGGATCAATCAATGCAATTACATTAGTACCATAGAGAGAAAATGTACCAGTGATAACATCAGAGGACAACACATCTTCACGAGCACGAATAGCTTAGGATCTAGCAGGTGCTCTGACCTCTGATCTCGTCGTTAGATCTTTCGTTACACTTTTTCTACTGCTCTTATTTCCCGTATTTCTCGGTGGCCTCCCTCTAGTGGCAGTGTTATTCGGTCTTACATTCTGAAACTTATCTTTCTCAGCCATTTCAGGGCAATCTTGAATGAAGTGATCTTGGGAGCCACATTTAAAGTAAGCCTGGTCATTCATTCTACATTCACCGGGATGTCGTCTACCACAGTGTTGACATTTAGGTTTATTAGACCTAGCAATACCAACGCTAGCTATTGACGTAGTTTGGGCCTTTGAACCCGAATATTACTTTCCTTGATCTCTGTTGGGATACACAGTTGAAACATTCGAATGAGTATACAGATCCCTCAATTTCTTTGACGAAGATTGAAATGACTTATTCATCGGTCTTTTTCTCGAATCTCTAGCCTCAAACTCTGTAACATCCCGAATTAGGGTCTAATTAAAATAGTGGTTTTGAGACCACAAATTTGAAATATAAATAATTATTTTATGATTATTTGATGATCCATGACATGGTTGCATGCTTGTTTGAAATTTGCATGAAAAAATTCTATGCCTAAAGTGTCCAATTTGACTTTAGGGACCAAATTGAATAAGTTGCAAAACTTGTGTTCTAGAAGCTTTAAGCATGAAATTGTATTGGATTATTAATTAGAGGTCCTTAAATAGAATTTTGACCAAGTTTTAAAATTTTAGACAAAAATGGGCATGCATGAATAAAATTTTAAATACGGCCCTTAAGGGCATTTTTGTCTTTTGGTAAAAAAATGAATAAAAAAGGGAAAATGGAGTGAAAATCTTGTCCATCTTCTTCAAGGGGTGCCAAAATTTCTAAGGACATAGCTAGGGTTTTTCTTCAACTTTCAAGTTTGATTATTAAGAAAAACGTGATTTGGGTCTTGATCGAGGGAAAAATAAAGTTTACGAGGATTAGGCTCATTTCTATCATTTTGTATCGAGGTAAGTTCATTTGCAAATAATGCAACATATACCATTCTTTAAATGTTTGATATTGCATGTATGGTAAGTATGTATATAATAAATGAGATGTTGTACCATGTGTTTAAATGCTTATATTTTTATTATGAATGATGCCTTAATTATTCCATGAGTATGTGATTAGTGCTATGAGTATTGAATCGACACTACGAGCAAGCTCAACGGAAATATGGTATCAAAGAATCTCGTTTGAACCTTAGGAATAGTTTAGGATACAAGTGACATGTCACTAGGGATTATGAAATATGAACTCATTGAGTTGTGGTCTGAGTTCATGATATATGTGACGTCTGAACTCATTGAGTTGTGGTCTAAATTCATAATTATGTGACACATGTTTTGGCGTCCGGGTACTGGTCTTGTATATTATATTGATGGCGAGGTAGTCTAGCATGTGTTGCGGATACCTGACAACCTGCATGAGCAGACCTGTGACTAGCTCGTAAACGAGCAACATGTGATCCGATATATGAAGTAGCATTGTGACACCCCGAACCCGTATCCGTCGCAGGACTAGGGTCGCAAGGCATTACTGAACATAAACACAGTTCCGAACATTCTCATATTATCACAGGTCATATTCCTATATACAAGTAAAGCATATAACTAATTAAATATAAACATATTACATTTACAAATCACAAGTTAATCACTTTAATGATAATCGAATGCTATAATAAAAATTAAAGATTTTATTTCTTAATTCTATACAAGTGCAGGTTTAACCAACTAAGTCATATTACAGGGCATTATGTCTCTTAGCATATATGGCATAATTAATTTCACATATAATCAATAATATTTCACTAAACATTTAAGTAATAACAATTCCATCATTTAACTTAAGTTAAAATTTATCAAATGCACATTTGCATCCAAATATTATATATATGTTATTTATTAAATAACCATTTTACTATCAATACATACTCAACACGTACTCAATATTTATTTTAATCAATTGTATCAATTTTACAAATCATATATGCATGACAAATGCATATGCACTCCCAAGACAAACCGAAACATAATAACAAATATTATTCAACTTTACTCATATATCAACCATAGTATAAGTGCATTTATACATATACATATATAAGTTCAACTAACAAAGCATATCTAATTAAATTAACACTTATCTTTTACCATGATAAACAAATTATAATTTATACATATCATTATTCTGAACCATAAGGAATTATCGAATATACCTTATGCATGTATCTTACTTGTCATCTAACTAGTAGGTGATATACTTGGTTCAATTAACAACCATTATATATTATATAGTCGAGACATATAACAACTTATTAAACATTTTATAAAGTGAATATAATCTTAACATGAGTTTAATCCAAGACCAAAAATCAACACATCCTTTATCAATATAAACTGCCACAATTCACATGAAAATATATATATATGTATGGAACTAATATTCATTTATAATCAATATCTTTTGCTATCAATTAACCGAATATACTTGCCAACCAAAAGAGGTTATTACTATCATTATAATTCATAACCGAAGCATTTCAACCAAAGGTAACATATCAAATATATTTTACACTTACCAATATGTCATGGCCGAATCATTCAAACTACATCCAGCCCATAAATCAACTTCAACGTACAAAAATGCATATCACCCATAACATTCAACCATAGCACCTAGTATTATAATTAAAATGAACACAAACCATAATTAAACATAACCGATTTCAAGCAAGGTAGTTAAGCCATTTTTGCATGGCTAATATACATTCATTTCCAAAATAACTAACCCCAAAACTAGTCTATACATGTCATAATTTAAGTTTAGCTTCCAATGTACCAAAACAATAGATAGTGTGATGAACTTGGCTGACAGTCTCTGAGCTTGTAGCTTGACTCCAAAATCTATAAAAAAAAAGACAAATATACACACAATAAGCTATTTAAGCTTAGTAAGTCATAAGCAAACAAACATACCGATATTATAATCAATTGATTTTAATCAAACAAATTACAATATCAATATCAAGATTATCCTCAACTTCCAACTTCAATGATAATATACCTGAACACATATATCTTTTACTTTGGCCGAATATTCACAAAGTTATATCATCAAATCATTGTTAAATTTTCAATAGCCAAAATTGTCATTATATAACCTAATACATATACCTTTGTATACATAAGCTTTTAAATCAAGATAAAATTTTATATACACACATTAACTAGATAATCAAATATGCAAGATCTTTATATATATTCGAAAATAAAAATTATGTCAATGAGGATCATACTTCTTGTTCATGAGGCCGAATATACATAACATATTCACACATATACTTTTCATTCTTGTTACAAATGCTTGTAACTAATATCATAACACCCACTTACCTTGTTACAAATAAATACCAAACTAATACATACCTGATCACTTAGTTAATTTCACATATTTTTTCCTCACATATCGATGCCCGATGAACCATTTGGAATTGGTTAGGACACTCGGATAATCACACATGTATCGTACAATGCCAACGTCTCAGACGTGGTCTTACATGTAATCACATATCGATGCCACTGTCCCAGATAGGGTCTTACTCGTACACATATATCGAAATCACATATCGATGCCATGGTCTTACTCATACACATATATCGGGATCCTATGTCATGACATATGTATCCTAACTATTCCTAAGGTTCATACGGGGCTTTCGGACGTCGTAACTCAATCAAAACAAACTCGGAAGTGTAGTAGCCAAGTTTATTCATGTTCAGCCATAGCATATTTAAATTCTAACATTTCATAACAGCATATAAATATAACATTAAATTACCATTAAACACGTCTATTCGCTTATAAACTTACCTCAGACAACGAAAAACCAGTATGGATCGACTAGTCGACAACTTTCGTTTTACCCCGATCCAGATCTGATTTCTTTGGTTCTTGATCTAAACATATTCAAATTAAGCCCATTCAAACAAATTTTTATTCAATTTAGTCCAAAAACACATAAATGGGCAAATTACCATTTTACCCATGATATTTACAATTTTCACAATTTAGTCCCTATTGCACAAAACACAAAATATTCAAAATTTCAAGATACCCATGTTTGGCCGAATACTCCTAGTGTTCATACAAGCCCATATATTTCATTTATTTCACATTTTAGTCCCTCAAATTATTATTTTTGCAATTAAGTCCTAATTACTCAAAATCATCGAAAACTCCAATACAAAATATGTTAATCTAAAACATATATTTCATATTTCATCATCAAAAAATAAAAATCACAAGCTATCAACAATGGCACAACTCAAAATATTCATCAAAATCAAAAATTAAAGCATGGGTCTTGAAGATTACTAAGCAACGATCTCAAAAAAAGTAAAAATTATCAAAAACCGAACAAAAACGAACCTTGATTGAGCTTGAGTAAGAGCCGAAACCTAGCTTTCTCTTTTTTTTCTTTTCTTGTTTGTAATATTCGGTCACATAGAATAGAATAAATGAATGATATGTTTTTTTAACATATGTTTATTATAATTGCTTATATTTTTAATTTACTAAGTTAACCTTAATAATAAAATTATAAAGCCATTATAAGCTAGGGTACTACCATCCATATAACTTAAATTTGGTTAATTTACAACATAAATGCTTCAATTTAAGAAGCCACTAACAACTCGGCCCTTATGCAAGTTACCACCTAATTTTCATTTTACGCGATTAAACCCTTTTATTAAATCGGACACTCAAACGATAAAATTAAATCACGAAAATTTCATAGATATAAATTCACTCAAAATAAACGCAAAATATAATTTTTAAATATTTTTTTGACTCAAATTCATGGTCCCGAAACCACCGTTTCGATTAGGGTCTAATTCGGGCTGTTACAAGCATTGGCTACAAATAAGACATTTAGGTGCAAAATTCCGATGTATCCGATAGTATTTTGAGTGTTCAACGGGTAGTCTTAAAGAAAGTTTAATGAGTAATCGTAACGATTGCATCAAGACACAAAATTAAGTTATTATGTGCAAGTGGGCACAGGTATGCATATCGAACTCATGTGAATGACATGAATTATGATGAGCTCGTGGTAAGAACATGTATATATATATGTATGAGGAATAAGCTTATGAGATTTGATAAAATGTAAGATTATGTTCGTTATGTTAAATGCATGAATTATGCTTGTTTAAGTTGCATTTTATTTGCATGTAAACTTACTAAGCTTTATGCTTACCCCCTTTATTTTCCATCTCTTATAGTTTCGCCAAGTTAGCTCGGGGATCGAAAGATGTTGGAGGCACAATCACACTATCAATTGAACATTTGGGTATAGCTAGCCTTATTATTTTGAGTATGGCATGTATAGGGACTTGGCATTTTGTTATGTGTCATATTGATTAGCCAATGTGTTGGCTCATGATGTTATTATGATCATTTTGTATATGGCTATAGGAGGTGGCTCATATTAATTATTTGGGTTGTAACCCTAATTATTGATGCATGCATGCAAATGTGCTTGTGCTTTAATGTGGTTATAGTTGTTTATGGATAACGGGTGCGATGGATGACATATATGTTGGGTGCATGGAATATGACAAATGTCTATGCAATAAATGTGGTACAAATGTATAACTCGAGAATAGGTTAGCAAAGATGATAGACAAATATGAAATTGGTGTGGAATGCCATATGAAAGCATAATAGTTGGATAGGTGATAGGTTGACATTGACAAGTCATAAGTTAACCATGAATGTGTATGCTTAAGTCATTAAATGTGCCATATTGCTTGTCATAAAGTGGATTTAAGTATGTGAGTGCTTAAGGGTGGCAAATGGCTTGGAAAATAGCTTAGAAATTGCCCACACGGTTAGACACACAGGCATGTGTCTAGGCCGTATGTGACGCACAGTCTACCCCATGGGCGTGTGGTTTGGTTGTGTGTCCCCTACACCCTAATTATGCCAAATAGAACGCCCAGTAGTAAACTCACGGGTAGAGACACGACCGTGTGTCTCAGCCATGTGAAGGACACAGCCTTAGGACATGGGCGTGTGCCCAGGTCGTGTGAAGTCTGCACTTAATTTTTGGAATTTTGATTCGCCACACGGTCTAAGCACACGGGCATATGACTTGGCCTTATGACCTTATTATGTTGATGATGTCATAGTCAGAGAGTTACACGAGCTGAGGACACGAGTGTGTCCCAAGCCACATGGGCATGTGACTCTTCAAAAAAAGAAAATTTTTCTAAATTATCACGAGGTCCTAAAAGTTCTCGATTAGTCTCGAACCGCTTCCGATGTATGTTTTGGGCCTCGTAGGCCTTATAAGGGACAATTTGTCTGTGATTGAAAATTTTTTAATTCGGACGAAATTTTATGGCCCGATTTTATATGAATGTTCATATTTAAGTTTGGTAATGTCTCGAACCCTGTCCCGGTATCGGATACAAGTAAAGGGTGTTACAAACTCATCTTTTCTCTTTTCTTTGTTCAACTCTTCAGCTTTGCAAGCTCGATCGATTGGCACAACAAATTCTTTCAACTCTAAAATCCCTACTAGCAATCTGATATCCTCGTTAACCCCTCTTCGAATCTTTTTCACATAATAGCCTAGGTGGAAACACATTTCCAAGCATATTTACTGAGCCTAACAAACTCTCGTTCATATTCAGTCATAGACATACAGCACTGTTTCAGCTCTAAAAACTCTTTACGTTTTTTATCAATAAACTGTTGACTGATATATTTCTTTCTAAACTCATCTTGAAAGATTTCTCAGGTAACTATATCTCTTGGTACCACGGATACAAAAGCATTCCACCACTAATATTTCGAGTCCCTTAGAAGTGATATAGCACATTTTCAGCACTCATCCGGTGTGCAAGAAAGCTCATCAAATACCCTGATAGAGTTCTCAAGCCAAAACTTTGCTCGCTCGGAATCGTCGTCAACATTAGCTCTAAATTCTTCAGCCCTTTGTTTTCTAATCTTGTCAACTGGATGCTTGTTCAATCTTAACAATTCCACACCTTGAGGAGCTATGGGAACTGGTTGGGGGTTAAGTGGGGGTAGAGGATGTTGAGTAGCCAAATTTGTTCGAACAAACTCAGCAAATCACTCATTCATCCTTTGGAAGAAGGCTTCTCTAGCCTCTCCTCCCTGACTAACCGTTACTTGTCTACTTTCAGATGCCGTTGTCCCTTGGGCGAGAGCCAGTGCATTACTTTTAACATCATCAGCTACATCTCAGTTGGGATCTATTTACTATATGAAAATACAATTTAAATTGTCAGGAGTTGTCACACTATCACAAATTATATATATGGCATGTATAGCTAGACTCTCACACACACTACGTTAGTCCGAGAATCGACTAAATCGTAGCTCTGATACCACTAAATATAACACCTCTCACCTATATTCGATGTTGAAACAGGGTTACGAGGCATTACTGGACTTACATCGCAAACAATCTTATAATTTCGAGTCATAAATTTCAACCAAATTTAAAACCATTTGCATTCAGTCATAAAGTCCCTAATACGAACCTACAAGACCCAAATCATGCTTTGGAAGTGGTTTGGGAATAAACTGAGAACTCTAGAAATTTTTACAAAACTTAAAATTTGTTTTTTGCATAAACAGGGGCCACACGCCCGTGTGGTTTGGGACATGCCCGTGTGGGCAGGCCGCGTGGTCACACACGCCCGTGTCTTTAACCCGTGTAACTATCTGTTCTGAAAGGCATAAACAAATTGAAGACACATGGCCAAGCCACACACCCGTATGGTTAATTAATTTTCATAAAATAGGTGTAGACTTCACATGGCCAAGATACACGTCTATGTCTGGGGCTGTGTCCCTTACACGGCTGAGACACACGCCCGTGTCTCTGCCTGTGTGCTCAATTCTGAACATTCTATTTCTTAAAAATTAAGGTGCAGGGGGCACACGGCCAAAACACATGCCCATGGGTTAGGCTGTGTGTGACACATGGCTTAGACACACACTTGTGTGTCTACCCGTGTGGACAAAGTAAAGGCTATTTACCAAGCCATTTGCCACCCTCATTCACACATACACATACACAAATTCAATATCCTAAATCATGGTATACTTAGGCAACCAAAACATCCACGATCATGGCCAACACATGTCAATGCAATACCATCATCTATCGTGCTCATGACATTTCATTATTGCAAATAAAATATACCAACTTCACATTCAATAACACCACTAAGTCTACTTTCAACTTGTATTAACTTAACAAGATCCATTAGCATACCAATGACCCAAACTCATCCATTTCACAACAAGTCATTAAGCCACAATCAGCATTTAGCAAACCAATATAAACCACATCACCAAGAGGCACTGGTACATACATGCATATCTATGTATAAGCTTACAATCAATTTAACCAAAATGGGCCAAATTACATGGCTAAATACCAAATCAAGCCTTTGACAATTACAAGCTAGTACATTTGGCCAAAATCATAATGACACATACAACAAAATAACCAAGTCTCTATACATGACATATACTCAAAATGTTTAAAATCATCGATACCCAAAATGATAGTTTGATAGCGTGATGCGATCTCCGAGGACCTCTAACTCGAGCTAGCTTGGTAACACTATAAAACATGGAAAAATAAAACGGAGTAAGCTATATAGCTCAGTAAGCTCATATGAAAGAAATAAGCAAATCTTACCATACATTTAACATTCATGTAATGAAATATAAGATAATGTAATTTACCATAATCTCATGACCATAATTCATTCCATCGCAAACTTACCTTGAAATCATCATTTCACGAATTTAATAATCATAAGCTTTATGTACATACCTGTACCATCACATAATAATTTCATACTTATTCTCATCGTTGACATACCCAATGAACCATTCAGAATAATAATATCAAATACTCAGGAAATCTTGCACACAAGGTGCTACATATGTAGCCATTGCTACCTCTATCTCATAACACATATATGCTCGCTCTCGAGCCATCAACGGGCCCGCTCACACAAGCTGTCAGTCAAGACATAGCTATACGGTGTTGCTCACACAAGCTGTCAAGTAACCACAACATATGCTAGTATACTCAGCCACCGGTAAGACGTACAGGACCAGCACCTGGATCACATAACATAATACCCTAATGACATGTCACTTGTATCCTAATTTATTCCTAAGGTTCGATTGGGATTTCTCGCTTGCCAAAATGTCATCGAACGTGTCCGTAAAGTCGTTTACACAATTCATGCAAAAATTAAAGCATTTAAACTTACAATTATAATAAAGCTTATTTACATACGAACTTACCTCGGTTACAAAAACGGCGAAAAGGATCTATTTGTCAATTATTTTATTTTTCCCCGATCTAGATTCAAACTTCGTTTTTCTTGATCTATAATACCACATTTAACTCATTTAATCATCAAGCTATTCAGTTCAGTCCAAAATCACATTATGACAAAAATTACATTTTTGCCCCTAATATTTCAACATTTTACAATTTAGTCCCTAGGCTCATAAAATGAATTTCTTTCAATTTCTTCCCAACCCAAGCCTAGTCGAACCTTATCCTTACTCATAACAGCCCACATTTCTCATTTATTCACACTTTACAACACTCTACAAATAAGTCCCTAGTTGACATTTTTATCAAAAATCAATTTACAAATGTTGTTTATTTAACAACAAACATGTATTTTCTATCATCAAACATCAAAATACAAACATATTCAACATGGGTAAGATTTTAGACTTTAACTTTCTATCAAATTAGTCATTGAAATAGCTAGATCAAGTTACTACGATCTCAAAAATATAAAAATCATTAAAAACGGGACAAGAACAGACTTACAATTGAGCTTGAAAGTTGGCCAAACCCTAGCTATGGTTCCCTTGAAAATTTCGGCTACGGGGGATGAAATTGAAGAAGATGGACACTTTTATTTTAGTTAATTTTGTCTTTATTTACCAAATTACTAAAATACCCTTAATGCATAACTTTAAAATTTCACTTAACCATGTCCATTTTTGTCTACCTTAAAGTATAATGGTTTAGTTACCATCTAAGGACCTCCAATTAAAATCTCATAGCAATTAGACACCTTTAACTTATAGAATTCAAGTTTTGCACCTATTGCAATTTAGCCCTTCTAGTCAAATTGAGCACTCAATCGATAAAATTTTTTAACTAAATTTTCACACAATTATTCTATCATATTGTAGACCTTAAAGATAGTAATAAAATGAATATTTATACTTCAAATTTGTGGTCTCGAAACTACTGTTTCGATTTGACCCAAAAACGGGATGTTACAGTAAAAATTGAATTGTAACATTATGCTATACTGCCATAATGAATTATTTTGATATATGTGTGCAATGTTGAATGATAATGTAGAAGTCGTGTAAATAAATCAATTATGCTTTAAATGGTAAGAATGCTCTTTTTGCCTATTATAAGTTTGTGCATACTATTTATTTATATCATATTTTAGTAATTTATAACGTTTGTAAAAATGTATGTTTATTGGAATTCACTTTAGTACTACTAAGCATAAATGTATGCTTAGCGCTGGATTGTTTTTTTTCCATGCATAGGTTGGAGATCGAATAAAAGGAGATAAGTCACTAAAGTTTTGCATCGAGTCAACTCACATCACACAAACGTATAAACATGTTTGAGTCATTTATATTGCATAATTTAATGTCAGTGAAACATGTACGTGGGATATTACTGTATTATTGAATTTTAATATGTATAAGTGATTTTTGTAATTCATGTGACACTACCGTCAATTGATTATTGAATTGAGTTGCTCGAATTTGAAATTTTTTTTTATTATCATCATCAAAACATGTTTCTTAAAGTTTATACATCTGTTGAGAAAAGATGTAAGTATGTTCGGGCATCAAGTGTAGTATGGATGTTCTGAAATTGTTGATGGTCTTGGTAAAGGTGTTACAATCACATTCTAAGAATTTTAGAAGGAAAAGACAAGCTAAATATAGCCTTAAAAGCTTTCCTCTTGTTCAAGAAAAACAATCACACCATTTCCATTACATGAAAGCAATCTAAAACTTATTTTATGCATTTTTTTAAAACTCTAGCAAATTATAAAAGATCCAAAACGCTAATAAAGCTTTCAATTTCAATGTCTTAGAGTAAAAAAATAATAATAATAAAAAGGAAGAAATCGGAATGAAATCGTATCTTTTTAACTTTGTATAAAAAAAAAATGTGGTGTTGGGCATAGCTTACTGCTATACTTTTGACAGGAGTTAACAGCTAAATAATCATAAAACGTAACATTATAAATCATATATGTATATATATATTTTAAATTCAATGACAAAATCGTAAATTCACATAAACATAATTAACTTTATAGTTTATTCAAAAATAAATTAATTTATTTAAAAAAGTATTAAAAAGATGTGCTGTTCTGAACTTGATTAATATAATTTCTCTTGGTTTGATTAATTATCGACACATTAATCGAAGAATCTGCATTAATTTTTTGGAATTCCTGGAGAGAGTTTTGATGTTAATAAATTTACACAACGTCGTCGTTTCCGGTTTAATGGCACAATTTTGTTTCGGTGTGAAATAAAATTGTTGTAGGTTGTAAACAATCAATATTGTAAGGGAATGCATTTATGAGATCTCCTAGAACCATACCACTACAGATTTTTATATTTCAACATGAATGGTTTTATCACTTCATATTTCGAATTTTCTCTTTTCTTTCCCTTTTAATATTAAAAGAAGACTGAGTGTAAAGGATAGTTGAAAAAAAATTGCATTGAAGTTTGAATCTTAAATTTATAGTCAACTTTTTAAAAGAAATAAATAAATCATTTTAAGATAAAACCATGTTCAAATTGACAATATTTATTAATGACTACTTTATCTTTATTTAATATAATTTTTTTATAGAATTATTGAATATAGTTGAATTCAGGTGTACATAAATAATATGAATCATCTCACTCTCCATAAACGTCGGAGATTTTCAAAATTTTTTATGGTTTATTTATTTATTTAATACTAAAAAATTATTCTTACATAGTATTTGATGTTTTCTTTTTAATTGAATGTGATTAAGGAGAATCTCGTTGTTAAAAAAATTACTTTATAATATTTGAGATATATTAACATTTTTTATACACTAACACATTTCCTAAAAATGAAATTGTAGTTTACAAAATTAATCTTATCAAATAAAAGATAAATTTATGTATATTTAATATTTTTTACTATTAACAAGTATTTGAATCAAATATTTAATGGTATTATTTTCAGTAATATTTATTATTAAAAGTATTTGAATTAATTCGCTCATATTTTGGTCGAAGTTGTTACATGAATGCATTTGAAAAATAACTTGTATATTAACTTAAGGTTATGAAGATGTAAAATTTGTAAATTTTTTTCTTATTATATTATAGATATAAATTCAAGTGTATTCATATATTGCATATATAATTTAAAATTACCTTCATATTAAATTTTGGTGTTGATGAAATTTTATATTCTATATATATAACAAAAGAAATACATTTACTTTAAACTTAATCCTAAACAGCTAATTTTGTCCTAACAATTTTTAAAATATATTCTAATAATTTAAAATTACACATTAATTGTAAAACTCAAATTATGGTCTATTGATCCGATTCACAAATATTTTGAATTTAAACATGTAGATAATAAATTGATCTGCGACTTAACTTGCCAATTAATCATTTTAAAATTTATTTTATATGCACCCTTTAAAAATAAAAATAGAACCCTTTTTTTTCTTGCCGACTGAGTGTAGATACTCAATCTACTTGGAATAAATGTAAGGAGTAACTATTTCAAATATATCATTTAAAGATATACAAAATAGTTTTTCAACTAATTAATTATCAATATTATATATAAAGTAGTTAATTGAGTTGGTATTACAAGTTAATTCTATATTAATTTAGGGTGAAGTCAAAAAAAAAAATTTGGAGGGGATTTGAAATTAAATTGTATATTTTTATGATAGAAAAAAATGTAATTTCATAATTAATAACTTATATTTTTATCATTTTAAATGATTAAATCAATTTTTTTATCATTTTTGAGGCAAAGTATAATTTTACCATTATTAATTTATAATTTTATAAATTATAAAGAACTAAAAGGAAATTTTTCCCATTTTAAAGGGGTCGAGACCTTACTAACTCGGCACTCCGTACTTATATCAACTCAGCTATAAAATTACTCAAATACCTTTAAAAGATAATTAATATTATTATAAAGACATTTCAATCTTTTCATATTTTTATATAATCTTGAACTAAAACAATTGAAATGCATTATTTGAGAATCTAACACAAGATGATGTGAACCTGGTTGCATCATGTTACGACCCAACTCTACAACATCGAGATTGGCCCAAACTCGAGGGGCCCAAGTGCAAAATGAAGTTTATAATTTTAGATTAATAATTGGTTTTGGACTTTATTAAACTCATCTTAGTTTATTATTGATTTGCTGGACTTTATTTTCATTAAACTCCTTTTAGGTAATTAATTGTTGGAATAAATGTTTATCTTAGTTTATTTAATTGTTGGAATAACTTATTGTTAAATATGTTTATTTACAGTTTATTAAATCAAGTTAAGAGTTAAAAGTGTTTATTACAGTTTATTAACTAAGCTTATTAACTATAGTGTTTTTAATGTGTTTGTTAATGCTTGTAGGTGACTATTCATTTGAAATAAGTTATGTCCAAGGGAGCTGTTATAAAGTGTTAATGCAGCTGTTACATTACTTAAAGAAGAGCATTATTCATCACTTAAAGGAGCTGTTACATCATTTAAAGGAGAGCATTATATATCCTTTAAATTCAGTTGCCTTTTCTTCTTCTTCAAGTGCTCAAAATATCAACAAGTTGTTGGTGTCTATTCGACTGCTCAAGAATGAAACCTACGCATTCAAATTCATTAAATCAGTTGAATTGGAGCAATAACTCATATTGATGGCTGGAGTTACTTAGGCTTAGGGAAATTCAAGAGTTGTGTCTATTGAGTTGCTAAGATTTATGCTTATTGATTAAACTTTATTTCAGCCATTAACAGTGTAACATCCCGAAATAGGGCCTAGTCGGAACAGTGGTTTTGGGACCACAAATCTGACATCAAAATATTTATTTTATGATTATTATGAGACCTAGAATATGAGATTATGCATGTGTTAAAGTTTCATTAAGAAATTCCTTGAGTAAGGTGTCCAATTGGAAATTAGGGACTAAATTGAATAAATTGCAAAACTTGGATTCTAGAAGCAATTTGTATGAAATTGCTTTAGATTATAAATTATAAGGTATTAAATAGAAATATTCCCAATTTCTAAGTTTTTGGACAAAAATGGGCTTGCGTGGATGAAATTTCAAAGAAATGACTCAAGGGCATTTTGGTCATTTGGCTTTTTAATGAAATAAAATGGGAAAAATAAGCCAAAATCAGCCATTCTTCTTCCTTGTACCAACCGAAATTCTCAAGTCCACCATAGCTAGGGTTTTCAACATTTTCAAGATCAATAGTAAGTGTGCCCAAACCCTATTTTTGATGTTCTTTGTATTTTTGAAATCCGGGTAGCTTGATCTTTCCATTTCTACCCATATTTCATGAAAGGGTTCATATTTAAAAATTTACCCATGCATGAGTTGCTTGTATTTTTGTGGATTATGGAGGGGTAGGAAATTTGAAGGTGTGTTAAACATCTTTTCTTAGGTGATTTTCATGAAAAACCCCTAAAGGGACCTTTTTGCAAAAGTTGTTAAATATGTGGTTGAAATGTGAAAATAATGGAAAAATTGGGCTTACATATGAGGGAAAAGTGTTTAGATAGGCTTAGGTAAGATAGAAATTCCATGTGTTTCATTATACGAGCTTAGGGACTAAATCGTAAAAATGTCAAAGGTTAAGGGCAAAACGGTCATTTGCACCGGGGTTAGAAATTAAACTTGAAAAGTGTAATGTAGTGAATTAATGATATAATTTTGTTGTTAAAGACCCCGAGAAACAAATTCCGGAGGTCAATAGAGGTAAACACAAGGTTTCGGAATAACTGAAACACAGCTCTGAAACGAGTACCAGGTAAGTTCGAATAACTCGAAGTAAACCTATAACATGCATAATTGTATGTTTTGTGAATGCATGATAATCGCATTGTTGATGGCATGAAAATGCATGAATTGCATCTTTAATAATGAATTGTTGGATAATGTCTCGGTTGAGGTTGGAAAAGGAATTTGATGGATAAACCATGATTTACATGAGACTTGAGATCCTACATGTGTTGCAGAAAAGGATTTAGCTTGGACTGGTAATCTGAAGATCTTAAGTATAAAAAGTATCTAACCTGGACTGGTATTCCTTGAATGATCGAGCCTCTCAAAAAATATGTGTGCATTGTGGATTTAGCCCGGACAGGTAATCCGATTAGGGTCTAAATTTAGCCTGGACTGGTAATTTAGATCCGAGCTCATTAAGGGTATTTGTTGCGTAAGGGATTTAGCCTGGACTGGTAATCCCGACAACACCTTATGAGTTTATATTGCGGGGGATTTAGCCTAGACTGGTAATCCCGCCGTAAGATGTGAGGTTCATGGGAGTGCATACTCAAAATGATCATTCGTATGAATTGATGGTGACTGGATAATCCATCGAGATTTCTTAGAAACTCAACGGGACTATCACAAGGTATATGTACAAATGACATGTAAAATGATGAGCTCATCTAAGATAAAAATATTCATGGTATTTGTTATGTGACTAACTCATTGATTGAGTGCATGTGATAGGGAAACCATTTTCATGTTCATTGGTTTCATTATCTGTTATGGATGTATGCTAAACAATCGGTAAGTTTATTTTTCAATTATTCGGGCTTACTAAGCATGTAAATGCTTACCCCTCTTTTTTCTCTACTTTTCAGAGTTCGAGGACTCATAAGGATTGGAAGACAATTGGAGAGTCAACACACTATCAACTAGACAAGCTTTGGTATAAAGACATTTCTATTTTGTCCAATGGCATGTATAGGATTTTTGAGTATTTTGTTATATATGTCATTTGATTTGCCTAGTGAATGCATGTAAAAATATGTTTATCTTTTTTGTAAATGGCCATGGGAATTGGCTCATTTTGAAGTAAGCTATACCCTACAAATCTATGCATGTTTATATTCATATGCGATGGCTTAGTTATAATTGGCAATGAGTTATAATAACGAGCCAATTTTAATATGTCAAGCAGACATATGAATCATTAAATGCAAGATAAAAATTAACTTAGCATGTATGAAACCAATTACATGAGGTTCACATGCAATAAGGTTAATCAAAGTTTCATACTTACAAATGGATAATTTGGCCCAAATATGCACTATAGTAATCTATAAGTGAAATTGGCTAGTAGAGGGTGACTTAAGGCTTGGAAAATAACCTAACAAGGTCCACATGGGTAGACATATGAGCGTGTGTCTAGGCCGTGTGTGACACACGGGCTATCCCATGGGTGTGTGCTATGACCGTGTGTCCCCTGCACCTGAAATTTTAAGTCAGCATAGAGCACGGGCTAAACACACGGGCTTGTACCTTGTCCGTGTTTATTTAACAGAATGGTGAGGTTGAAGTCAGTGTAGCACACGGGCTAAGCCCACGGGCATATGCCTTGGCCGTGTTGCATACTGGAAAAATGACACGGGCGTGTTCTAAGCCCCACGGGCGTGTTACACTTCAACTAAAGGGGAAAATTTTCTAAAGTGCCCCAAGTCTATCGAACAATTTTGGTTTTATTCTGTACTACCCCTAGGAGTGTTTTCAGGCCTCGGAGGCCTGTATAAGAGACAAAGTGTACACGTTTGAAAAGTTTTAAATTACGAATGAAATTCAGTAACCCGATTGTGTAAGTTTGTAAAGGTGAATTACCGGTAACACCTCGAACCCTATCCCGGCATCGGATACGGGCGAGGGGTGTTACATTTAGTGGTATCAGAGCTACAGTTTAGTCGATTCTAAGACTACCATAGAGGAAGTTAAAGTTCGCTATACATGCCATTATTCGAATGTTGATAGTGTGACATCTCCTAATTGTTTAAATTGTTTTGAATATAGTAAATGTCTTCCAATCGAGCACAAGATGAGTTCGAGGGAGCCGAGAGTCATGCTCCAGGTTCCGTACAACGAGTTGTATCTAGTAGTAGGAGACTTATGTCTGAAGGCCAGGGAGAGGCCCGAGCCGCCTTCTTTGATATGATGGATGAATGGTTTAGAGATTATCTAAGGAATCACCCTAACATACCACGACCGCCCCCAGCCCCTAACCAACCTGATGAGTATGTGCCACGAGGTATGGCACCGGTAAGAATCGGTAAGGCCCCTGTAGACAAGCTTAGAAAGTATGGGGCTGAGGAATTCAGAGCGAAAGTCGATGATGACGCTAAAAGAGCCGAGTTCTGGCTCGAAAATACTACACAAGTGTTAGATGAATTGTCATGCACACTCGAGGAGTGTTTGAAGTGTGCCGTGTCCCTCTTGAAAGATACTGTATACCACTGGTGGAAGATCGTATCCTCGGTAATGCCGAAGGAAAATATTACTTGAAATTTCTTCCAAGCAGATTTTAGGAAGAAATTTATTAGCCAACGGTTTTTAGACTCGAAGCGAAAGGAGTTCCTGGAACTCAAACAAGGAAACAAAACTGTAGCGAAATATGAGAGAGAGTTCATACGACTAAGTTAGTACGCAACTGAATGGGTCCAAACTGAATCAGAAATGTGTAAACACTTCGAGGAGGGTCTGAATGAGGACATCAAATTGTTGATCGAAATTCTTGAAATACGGGAGTTCGCCGCATTGGCTGATCAGGCCAAGAAAGCTGAAGAGCTTAATAACCAAAGAAAGCAAGCAAAGAGAGAGGCTCGAGTTTCGAGCAAAAGGACCAACGGTAAAACACTCTCATTCTCCACGAATAAAGCTAGGAGCCAGCATGAACGCTCCACTTTATCAGTAGGATATTCGGGTAGAGTGAAGGGTCCTAGACGACGAAGTCAAAAGTCTGCCTCCCCGATGATGACTAGTGTGGGGAGTGTAGATGATCAAAAGTCGAAGTGTAAGAACTGTAACAAATTTCACTTCAAAGAGTGCCGAGTAAAAAGCGGTGCGTGTTTCAGATGTGGCTCTCTTGACCACTTTCTCAGAGACTGCCCAGATCGAACAGAAAAAGAAGTGAAAGTAACCCCGAAGTCGAGTGCTCCTATGGCACGAGGTAGACCTCCAAGATACCCTGAAAGTGCTAGTGGTAGTCGAGTCACAGCTAAAGATACTGCAAGACTAGAGGCTAGAGCCCCGGTAAGAATGTATGCAATACGCGTTCGAGAGGAACATTTGCTCCTGACGTTATCACGGGTACTTTTTCCCTTTTTAATATGAGTATTATTGATTTAATTGACCCGGAGTCGACGCATTCTTACGTTTGCATGAGATTAGTGTCTAGTATGAATATACCCATTGAACCTATAGAATTTGTTATTAAAGTGTCGAACCCATTAGGCAAATCGGTTCTAGTTGATAAAGTCTATAAGAATTGTCCTTTGATGATTCAACGCCATTGTTTTCCGGCTAACCTTATGTTGCTACCATTTGATGAATTTGATGTAATACTTGGTATGGATTGGTTAGCCGTTCATGATGTAATTATAAATTGTGGTAGCAAGTATATTATATTGAAATGCCTAGATGGTAAGATCTTACGGGTTGATTTAAGAGATTTAAGTACTTCGTCAGCGGTGATCACGACAATGGTTGCTCAAAGGTATATGAGAAAAGGGTAGGAAGCCTATCTTACATTTGTATTGAACTCTAAGGAAACAGAGTTGAAGATCGAGTCTGTGCCGATAGTATGTAAGTATTCAGATGTATTCCCGGAGGAATTACCAGGATTACCTCCTAAGAGAGAAATTGAGTTTGGTATTGAATTGATGCCAGAGACAACTCCTATTTCTATCGCTTCGTATAGAATGGCACCAACTGAACTAAAAGAGTTAAAAGCACAGTTGCAAGAGTTGACGGATAAAGGATTCGCAAGGCCAAGTTTTTCACCTTGGGGTGCCCTCGTGTTGTTTGTAAAGAAGAAAGATGGTTCAATGAGATTATGTATTAATTATCGACAACTGAATAAGATAACCATAAAAAATAAGTTTCCTTTACCAAGGATTGATGATTTATTTGATCAGTTGAGAGGAGCCATTGTGTTTTCTAAGATAGACTTGAGGTCTAACTACTATCAATTGCGTGTCAAGGAATCGGATATGCCAAAGACAGCTTTCAGGACGAGGTATGGTCATTACGAATTCCTTGTTATGCCATTTGGGCTGACGAATGCACCGGCCGTATTTATAAATATAATGAATAAGATCTTTCAGCCATATTTGGATAAGTTTGTTGTTGTGTTCATTGACGACATCTTGATTTATTCCAAAAATGAGACAGAACATGCGAAGCACCTGAGAATTGTATTACAGACTTTGCGAGAAAAACAATTGTATGCTAAGTTTAGCAAGAGTGAATTTTGTCTCCAAGAAGTTGGATTTTTGGGTTATATTATTTCGGGTGAAGGCATCCGAGTTGATCCAAGTAAAATATCTGCTATTGTTGAGTGGAAATCGCCTAAAAATGTAATCGAGTTAGAAGTTTTTTGGGCTTAGCCGGTTACTATTAAAGGTTTGTAAAAGGATTTTCTATGATAGCGACTCCAATAATAAGGTTGCTACAGAAGGATGTTAAGTTTGAATGGACGGAAAAGTGTCAGTAAAGTTTTGAGAAATTAAAGACATTGTTTATTGAAGCTCCTGTTTTAGTGCTACCTGAATCGGGAAAGGAATTCGTGGTCTACAGTGATACATCCTTAAATGGATTGGGTTGTGTGCTTATGCAAGATGGTAAGGTGATAGCCTACGCTTCACGGCAATTGAAGCCTCACGAGAAGAATTATCCGACCCATGACCTAGAGCTTGCTGCGATTGTTTTTGTCTTGAAGATTTGGAGGCATTATTTATATGGTGAAACGTGTCGTATCTTTACGGACCACAAGAGTCTGAAGTACTTGATGACTTAAAAATAATTAAATTTGAGACAAAGGAGATGGTTAGAATTAATTAAGGATTATGATCTGATCATTGACTACCACTGGGAAAAGCGAATGTAGTCGCCGACGCTCTGAGCAGAAAATCTTTATTTTCTTTAAAAGCTATGGATACTCATTTGACATTGCTTGATGATGGTTCGGTCTTGGCAGAACTAGAGGCTAAGCCAACATTTCTACAGGAAATTCATGATGCTTAGTTTATTAATGGTGACTTGTAAGCAAAAAGGGCTCAATGTGAGTCAAGGATTGAATCAGATTTTTGGATTAGTCCTGATGGATGTTTGATGTTCAGAGAGAGAGTATGTGTACCTAAAGATGATGAACTTATCCGGAAAATATTGCAAGAAGCACATAATAGCCATTTTTCTATTCATCCGGAAGTACCAAAATGTACAACGATTTGAAGAAAATGTATTGGTGGAATGGTATGAAAAGAGAGATTTCTGAGTTTGTGTCAAGATGTCTGGTATGTTAGCAAGTTAAAGCTGAACATCAAGTGCCTTCAAGTTTGTTACAACTTGTGATGGTTCCCGAATAGAAGTGGGACAGAGTTACTTTGGACTTCGTGACAGGATTGCCTTTGACTCCAAAAAAGAAAAATGCCATATGGGTCGTAGTGGATAAGTTGACCAAGTCGGCTCATTTTATTCCGGTAAGGACAGATTATTCCCTTGATAGACTGGTCGACTTATACGTTTCTAAGATAGTAAGATTGTACGGAGTACCATTATCGATTATTTCAGACAGAGACTCAAGGTTCACTTCGAGATTCTGGAAAAAGCTAAAGGAAGCTTTGGGGACGAAGTTGAGTTTTAGTACAGCCTTTCACCCTCAGACCGATGGTCAGTCTGAGCAGACAATTCAGATTCTTGAAGATATGTTGCAATGTTGCATCCTCAAATTTCAGGATAACTGGGAAAAATACCTGTCATTGGTAGAATTTGCCTACAATAATAGTTTCCAAACAAGTTTGAAAATGGCACCTTATGAGGCCTTGTATGGCAAGAAGTGCCGAACTCCATTATACTGGACAGAACTTAAGGAAAATCATATTCATGGAGTGAATCTGATTAGGGAAACTGAAGAAAAAGTTAAAGTAATACAAGATTGTTTAAAAGCGGCATCGGATAGGCAAAAGTCTTATGCTGATCCGAAAAGAAAAGAGATTGAATTCCAAGTTAGAGACAGAGTATTCTTGAAGGTGTCTTCATAGAAAAATGTGTTGAGATTTGGTCAGAAAGGTAAACTGAGTCCGTGATTTATTGGACCTTACGAGATCATTGAAAAGATTGGACCGTTAGCCTATCGCTTGGCATTACCACCAAAATTGGAAAAGATTCACGACGTGTTCCATGAATCCATGTTAAGACGATATCGATCAGACCCCTCTTATATGATTTCACCAGAGGAGATTGAGATTAGACCAGTCATGACTTACGGAGAGGAACTAGTCAAGATTTTGGCTCGAGAGGTTAAATAGTTGAGAAATAAAAGTGTAACTTTAGTAAAGGTTCTATGGCACCGACATGGTGTGAAAGAAGCTACATGGGAACGAGAAGAAACCATGAGAAACCAATATCCGAACCTGCTTACTGGTAAGACTTTTGGGGACGAAAGTCCCTAAGGGGGGAGAAATCTAACATCTCGAAATAGGGCCTAGTCAGAACAGTGGTTTTGGGACCACAAATACGATATCAAAATATTTATTTTATGATTATTATGAGACCTAGAATATGAGATTATGCATGTGTTAAAGCTTCATGAAGAAATTCCTTGAGTAAGGTGTCCAATTGGAAATTAGGGATTAAATTGAATAAATTGCAAAACTTGGATTCTAGAAGCAATTTGTATGAAATTGATTTAGATTATAAATTAGAAGGTCGTAAAGAGCAATTTGCTCAATTTCTAAGTTTTTGGACAAAAATGGGCTTGCATGGATGAAATTTCAAAGAAAGGACTTAAGGGCATTTTGGTCATTTGGCTTTTTAATGAAATAAAATGGGAAAAATAAGCCAAAATCAGCCATTCTTCTTCCTTTTACCAGTCGAAATTCTCAAGTCCTCCATAGTTAGGGTTTTCAACATTTTCAAGCTCAATAGTAAGTGCTCCCAAACCCCGTTTTTAATATTCTTTGTATTTTTAAAATCCCGGTAGTTTGATCTTTCCATTTCTACCCATATTTCATGCTAGGTTTCATGTTTAAAAATTTACCCATGTATGATTTGCTTGTATTTTGGTGGATTATGAAGGGATATGAAAGTTGAAGGTGTGTTAAACATCTTTTCTTAAGTGATTTTCATGAAAAATCCCTAAAAGAACCTTTTTGCAAGAGTTGTTAAATATGTGGTAGAAATTTGAAAATAATGGAAAATATGGGCTGCCATATGAGGGAAAAGTGTTCGGATAGGCTTAGGTAGGATAGAAATTCCATGTGTTTCATTATACGAGCCTAGGGACTAAATTGTAAAAATGTCAAAGGTTAGGGGCAAAATGGTCATTTGGACCGGGGTAAAATTAAACTTGAAAAGTGTAATATAGTGAATTAATGATATAATTTTGTTGTTATAAACCCCGAGGAACAAATTTCGGAGGTCGATCGAGGTAAACATAAGGTTTCAGAATAACCGAAACACAGCTCCGAAACGAATACTAGGTAAGTTCGGGTAACTCGAAGTAAACCTATAAAATGCATAATTGTATGTTTTGTGAATGCATGATAATCGCATTGTTGATGGCATGAAAATGCATGAATTGTATCTTTAATAATGAATTGTTGGATAATGTCTCGGTTGAGGTTGGAAAGGGAATTCGATGGATAAACCATGATTTACATGAGACTTGAGATCCTGCATGTGTTGCAAAAAAGGATTTAGCTTGGGCTGGTAATCCGAAGATCTCAAGTATAAAAAGGATCTAGCCTGGATTGGTGTTCCTTGAATGATCGAGCCTCCCGAAGAATATGTATGCATTATGGATTTAGCCCAGACGAGTAATCCAATTAGGGTCTGAATTTAGCCTGGACTGGTAATTCAGATCCGAGCTCATTAAGGGTGTTTGTCGCGTAAGGAATTTAGCCTGGACTGGTAATCCCGACATCACCTTATGAGTTTATATTGTGGGGGATTTAGCTTGGACTGATAATCCCGCCGTAAGATGTAAGGTTCGCGAGAGTGCATACTCAAAATTATCATTTGTATGAATTAATGGTGACTGGATAATCCATCGAGATTTCCTAGAAACTCAACGGGACTATCACAAGGTATATGTACAAATGACATGTAAAATGATGAGCTCATCTAAGATAAAAATGTTCATGGTATTTGTTATGTGACTAACTCATTGATTGAGTGCATGTGATAGGGAAACCATTTTCATGTTCATTGGTTTCATTATCTGTTATGGATGTATGCTAAATAATCGGTAAGTTTATTTTTCTAGTTATTCGGGCTTACTAAGCATGTAAATGCTTACCCCTCTCTTTTCCCTGCTTTTCAGAGCTCGAGGACTCATAAGGATTGGAAGACAATTGGAGAGTCAACACACTATCAACTAGACAAGCTTTGGTATAAAGACATTTCTATTTTGTCCAATGGCATGTATAGGATTTTTGAGTATTTTGTTATATATGTCATTTGATTTGCCTAGTGAAGGCATGTAAAAATATGTTTATCTTTTTTGTATATGGCCATGGGAATTGGCTCATTTTGAAGTAGGCTATGCCCTCAAATCTATACATGTTTATATTCATATGTGATGGCTTAGTTATAATTGGCAATGAGTTATAATAACGAGCCAATTTTAATATGTCAAACAGACATATAAATCATTAAATGCAAGATAAGAATTAACTTAGCATGTATGAAACCAATGACATGAGGTTCACATGCAATGAGTTTAATCAAAGTTTCATACTTACAAATGGATAATTTGGCCCAAATATGCACTATAGTAATCTATAAGTGAAATTGGCTAGTAGAGGGTGACTTAAGGCTTAGAAAATAGCCTAACAAGGTCCACATGGGTAGACACACGGGCGTGTGTCTAGGCCGAGTGTGACACACGGGCTACTCCCATGGGTGTGTGCTATGACCGTGTGTCCCCTGCACCTGAAATTTTAAGTCAGCATAGAGCACGGGCTAAGCACACGGGCGTGTGCCTTGGCCGTGTTTATTTAACAGAATGGTGAGGTTGAAGTCAGTGTAGCACACGGGTAAGCCCACAGGCGTATGCCTTGGCCGTGTTGCATACTGGAAAAAAGACACGGGCGTGTTCTAAGCCCCACGGGCATGTTACACTTCAACTAAAGGGGAAAATTTTCTAAAGTGTCCCAAGTCTATCGAACAATTTCGGTTTTGTTCCGTACTACCCCTAGGAGTGTTTTTAGGCCTCGGAGGCTTGTATAAGAGACAAAGTGTACACGTTTGAAAAGTTTTAAATTACGAACAAAATTCAGTAACCCGATCGTGTAAGTTTGTAAAGATGAATTACTGGTAACGCCTCGAACCCTATCCCGGCGTCGGATACGGGCGAGGGGTGTTACAAACAGCTCATTTAAGCTGAAACTTGTGACTATTCAGCTAGCCTTTATCTATCCCTATAAATTTTTGTAATCAGCTCGTTGTGATAGACTTTTGCAAAATATTTGAATCAAGTTAATATTTCTGAGATTTCAAATCTCTTTGTTCTCTTAGGACTGATTTGACTTATCAAGCATAGCTTGTGGCGTCATTTCCTTTCCATTGTTAACTGAACTTATCACTTTCGAGTGTGGCATTCATATACCTTTGGTTCCTATAATTTTTTATAGCGGGTCAAGGTCCTTTGCTATTTTGTTAAACCGTAAATCATCTAAGAACCATTTTGAGACTCGGGTCAACAATCCAATATTTTTGGTTCATTCTCGGTCTTAGCCTAATTATCTTTTATTTATTACCCATTTTACCTATTACCATTGTTTGAAGCCATTTATTCTATTTTATTTCAATTAATCCGAAACGAACTTATCCTTACTTACATTCACGATTGGGCAACAAATACGACTCGAGACATCACCGAAACAAGTTCGTATCATAAGACCAATAAATTCATATAAAAAACGTATTTTTACTCTATTAATAATTATTTATTGATATAGTTCTATAAATATATTTTTAATATAAAATATGTATTCACTCTACAAGATGTGATAAAATCTAATAGATTATAAATATTCTGTAAATGAATATGCGATTGAATCTTTCTAATATATAATTTTAAATTAAATTAATTATTTAAATATTTTGTTTTTCAAATTTCTTTCCTAAATTAAATGTATCTTATTATTAATTGTTATAAACTTGACAGACAATGTTAGAAAGTTAAACCTGTCTTCATAAAATGAAAGAAAAAAAAACTAAATATATAAAAATGAGGGTTAATTTACGATTTGATATTTGAATTTAACTTCAATATTTAATTTGATATTTAAATTTTTTTGTTTAATATAGTACTTGAATTTAACTTTAATATTCAATTTGATATCTAAAGTAAATAATTCAGTAAATGTTAGACATGTATACTCTAGTAAAAGATATAGGTACTTAATTGACATAAAAAAAAAACCTCATATATCAAATTCAACATTGAAGTAAACTCCAATACTTAAATGATACAAAAAAAAATTCAATTATCAAATTTAAAAAATTAAACACCAAAATGATCATTGAAGTTAAATTTAGATATCAAATTAAGATAAAAATTTAGATATCAAATTAAGATAAAAATTTAAATACTAAATTAAATATTGAAATTAAATTTCGATATCAAATAATATATTGACACAAAAAAATAGGCATGCTGCTGCTTTACTTTGCTTCACCCCTTTGCTAGTGTACTTAAAAAAGAATATATATATATATATATATATATATATATATATATATATTACAAAACAATGGACAGTATCATGGATGAAATTGATAGTGTGGAAAGAAAAAAATAGTAGTCTAACCGCCAAATTTAGATTTAAACCATAAACTCATGGCTTGATAACCCTAACCAAAAGCAAAAAACTAAAACTTTTGAGTTTTAAATTTGTACTTTTTAAATGAAACGACTTTATTAATCTCATTTCACTAAATTTTACATTTTTAGTTCTTCACAACAATGTTGAACATTGTAAACTTTTGGTACAATACGGGTAAAAAGTAAAAAATTTATAATTACAATCATAATGACATGTACATTTTGAGATTAGTTTAATTTTTTTTAAAAAAATTAAATAAAATACATGTTATATCTTAATCCTTATAAGAACCCAAATTATTTTGGATAATTTCATGCCTCTTAATATAATATTCTCGCCCACTAAAACACAAGGTCGTTGAAATAATAACCCCCACTTTTACTAATCGTACTTTTTAAATACATTCTCTACAGTCTAAAAACTTTCCAATAACAATGCTAATTAAACTGTGATCCATGATAATTTCCAATTATTATCCTAATTATTTTATCACCGGCCACCCCTTTTGGGTAATGGTGTAGTCCTATTGGAATTAGTTTTTTCAACAAGGCAGAAGGCTTTGAGACCTGAAGCAGTGGGTCTCTGCACAATAACACCACCATTTCTTCGGTAAAAATACCATTATTACTTCTGTATTAAATGTCAAATTATATTTTACTCATTTATTAAAAATAATAAATTAATTTATGTATATTAAATTAAAAAGTAAATTAATTATTTTAATTAAAAAATTTATCTATTTCTACTATTAAAAACTAACAAAATAAATAGAATAACTAAACAAATACACTTGATGTGCTACATGCATTTCATGCTAACATATAAATATTTATTTTTAACAAGTAAAAATAAATAAATTTTTAATAAAAAAATTAATTTACTTTTTAATCTAATATATATAAAATTAATTTATCTATTTTTTTAAATAAAAATATAAAATGTAATCTAACTATTTTTAATCTATTTCTTTCCACTAAATACCAAAAAGGATGGTCTACAATCTGGATCCCCAACCCCTAAATCACTTTAATGGTGCT
The DNA here is from genome assembly GCA_025698465.1 of Gossypium longicalyx. Taxonomy (NCBI): domain Eukaryota; kingdom Viridiplantae; phylum Streptophyta; class Magnoliopsida; order Malvales; family Malvaceae; genus Gossypium; species Gossypium longicalyx. The sequence goes on from CM046997.1 coordinate 63,513,724, forward strand.
GTTAGCCTCTAACGGTACACTAAACCACCATGTTATTTTATATTTACTTTTTCCAATTGCAAATATCTCCAATTAATGGCGCCCACGTGCTACGCAGCTCAAGTTGTCTACTATGGGAATTTGTGACCTTTTTTTTTTTTTAAATTCCAAGAGCAAATAGAAAACGAGGGTTTAGAAAAATTAAATTAAAAATGATACTCAAATTAATTTTTATTAAATTTGGTAGTTCAGCATGGAATGACATTTGATTTTGCTTGGTTCATAATTTAAAATATCGTAACTAACAGAATGAAATGAGCTTTGCATAGTGTATTCAATTTTAAATTTTTATAATATAATGTTTCTATATAAGTGAATGCTACATAAAAAAATGTTATAAAATTAAGAAAACGTTCAACGACCCAAGTTGTTTTCCGTAGATGAAATTTGATTTGGATTAGTTCTAATTTTGATAATATTGGATTCAGTTTTAATTTTACTTTTAATTTTTAAAATATTCTAAACAAATAAATTTATCTCTACCTCGGATGCTCTTCCATGTAAGCTGCACCAGGATTTATAAATTTCATAAATGTTCGATTAGAATTTTTTTTTAATTTAAGTTAAATATTAAATTCACTCCATTTAATTTGTCTACTTAATCATTGATTTTTATATTTGATTCCGAAGCCGATAATTTATGATGGAATAAAGTTCGAACTAAAATTTTATTTAATTACTAATTAAAAATAATAATTCATTAAGGTCCTATCAACTTCAACTAATAATAATATGCTCAGATTTATATTACTTCCTGTCACTTGAATTTTGATTAATATTGATTAAAAAAACAAAAAATTAATAAGAAATCATAACGGTTAAAAGAAAATTTCTATAAATATTAATGAAGACAAATAAATAAGGATGGTAACATAAGCATTCATTTAACACAATTAAGTTAAAAAATTAAACTATCCTAATCCAACATTAAATTTAACAGCTACCCAATATAAAAAGGTAGAAATTGCTATCGCTGAGAAAAAAATTCATCAAATCGAAAAATCGACTTGAATAGATAATTTAGTTTAATTTAGTTAAAATTTTTTATAGTTAAGTTTAATTTCGTTTAGATAATATTATTGAACCATATTAATTTAGTTCGATTTCGATTTATTTTATTAGACACAAAAAAGTAAAAAAAAAAAAAAACAAATCAAAATAAAACAAAACAAGAAAGTTTAAAAATTAAAAAAAAAACCAATATTTTTAATACATACAAGTCCAATACATAAATCCATTTAAAATAAAAAACAAAACCTATTACTTCTAAATTCTAAATATAGCTTTTATTATCCTTTTATATATTTTATAATTAAATAAAAATAAAACCTAAATCTAATTTCACTGTGAGTCTCTCATGAATTGTTGTTAAAATTTTTAAAAATTCAAGTGTTTTTCTCTTTTTTACTAATTATATACTATATTCTTTATTATTATTATTATTGTTGTTAAAATTTCTAAAATTTTGGTTATCATTATTAACATTTTCAAGTTGAGTATTTTTTTTTTGGTTGTCATTACACATTAAGAGTTATAAAATATAAATAATTTAACATTTGATTATGTTGAATGAAAATTAAAAGTAATTAAATTAAGGTTTAATTAGATTTTTAGTAAATATGTATAATTATAGATTTTATAAATTAAATTTTAGATAAATATATAAATTGAAAAAAAAAATTAAATTGTCAAATAGTGTCTAAAAAACATAAAACAAAGATAATTTTATGTAATTAAAATTGGAAAGTCTAAATTCAAAAATAATTTTATTTGAATAAAGTCAAAAATAGAATTTTATGTAATTAAAGGGTATATCAAACACATTGAAGTTGAGGTTGAGGAATGCAAATATATATATAGTAGGTAAATCTCGGGAAAACAAACATTTAATTTACATATCTACATCACTATTCTTGCTAAATCAACATAAATGGTTGCTAAACCTAACACGCAATACAAGCTTTTAAATTTCATTTATATCTTGTCATTTCGAATTCGACCAACTTTATTTTTCTAAAGTAAAACCTCTCAAGTGTGTGGGTTTACCGGCAATAACTAGCCCACATAAAAGTTTTGTTGGCCTGATAGCACCGAAAATAAACAACATTCAAAAAAGGGAACGAAGCTTAAACAAAAAGATTGTATGGGAGAGAAAAGAAGGCCCCAATTCTACTTATATATTCCTCCAAACATACCACTCTCTCTTCCCCAACTAGCTGCGAGTAGACAACAAAACAACATGAAAACCTCCCTTTTTTTCTTGTACTTATTATCTCTCTCATATTTCAATGTAAGAAACTAAATTCCCTAGTCTTGTTTTTGCTCTATATTGTCTTTTCTACATTTTCATTTCATATACATACATTCTAGACTTTGTTGCTTTAATTTATTTATTTCTATTTCTATTTCCAGGTGGTGCAAGTATTTGGTACAGGCAGAAGCGAGGGTAAGGAGAACCCATTTACAGCCAAAGCCTCGTTGATTCGTTACTGGAACAATCACATTTCCAACAATCTTCCCAAGCCACCATTTCTTATCTCGAAAGCTTCCCCACTAAACGCCATTGACTTGGCCAAGCTCACTCAACTTGCCAATCATAACTCTCTGTCTTCCCACATTGAATCTTTTTGTTCCTTAGCCAATCTTTTCTGCTCATTCCAGGAGGACTACTCGAAACTAGACTCAGTTGGCAAGGGTAAAGGGGATGCAAACTTCGCAGTGTATTCCAGTAAAAACTTTAAAGGTTATGGCTCGTTAAGTCGCGGAGGGATCGACTCCTTCAAGAACTACTCCGATGGGTTAAATACTCCCAATGAGTCTTTTAAGAAATACAGCAGGGGATCCAATGCTCACGGTGAAGACTTCACAAGCTATGCCAAAGATGCCAACGTCGCTATTGATAACTTCACGAACTATGGCTCCAGCGCCACGGGCGGCTCTGGTGGGTTCAACAACTATCAGGACCGAGTTAACGTGCCAAACCTCCGGTTCACCAGCTACGACTCCGATGGTAACAAGCATAAACTCTCTTTCTCAACCTATACCTCTGAGACAAACTCAGGGTCCGAGGCATTCACCAATTATGGGAAGAAGGGCAAGGCAGTTCCAGCTGAGTTCACAAGCTATAGTTCAAATGCTAACACCATCGGGTCGAGTTTTGCAGGGTATGGGGTGTTAGGGAACTCAGCAAACGACTCGTTTAAAGCCTATGGTGACTCAGGTAACAATCCCCGTAATAACTTTAAAATATATGGTTTAGCTTCTAAGTTGGGGATTGACAGCTTTACTAGCTATCGAGATTCAGCCAATGTTGGAGCTGATTCTTTTCAGTCTTACGCAAGGGATGCAAATTCCGGGAAAGCTAATTTTGTAAATTATGGGAAAACATTTAATGTTGGGAACTCTACATTCAAAGAATATGGTAAAGGTTCCACTGGTTCCACCACAATAGGGTTCAAAATGTATGATTTGGCCCGTTCATTCCAGGATTATGCCAAAAAGGGCGTCACATTTGCTGGATACACAAACTCAAGCTCTAAAGAAACTTCAGTGAATAGATGGGTTGAACCAGGTAAATTTTTTAGGGAGTCGGTTTTGAAGCAAGGGAATGTCATGGTGATGCCCGACATAAGGGATAAGATGCCTCGAAGGTCATTTTTACCCCGAGGGATTTTGAGTAAATTACCATTTTCAACCTCCCACTTATCTGAGCTTAGGAACATTTTTGGTGCAAGCATGGAGGGCATGCTTGAGAACGCACTGACAGAATGCGAGAGGCCAGCTAGCCGAGGTGAGACGAAGCGGTGCGTTGGGTCTGTGGAAGACATGATTGACTTCGCCACATCGGTCTTAGGCCACAGTGTTACGGTGAGAACAACAGAAAATGTGAAGGGATCAAAGCAAGAGATCATGATCGGAGAAGTCAAAGGAATCAACGGTGGGGAGGTGACAAAATCGGTGTCATGCCATCAGAGTTTGTACCCCTATCTACTCTATTATTGTCACTCAGTGCCCAAGGTTAGGGTTTATGAAGCTGAAATTCTTGATGTTACAAGCAAATCCAAGATTAATCATGGGATTGCCATTTGTCATCTTGACACGTCAGCTTGGAGTCCCACTCATGGTGCCTTTCTAGCCCTTGGATCCAGCCCCGGACAAATTGAAGTCTGTCATTGGATCTTTGAGAATGACATGACTTGGACAATTGTGGATTGAATTGCTGAAAACTTTTTTTTTCCCCTTAAAAAAAAGAAAGCTATTTTTGGTCCTACTTATTTATTTCTGTATCTCGTATGAACAATGGGTTTCAATTGTTTTGTTTTATCATATTATAATTTTATCATGAACTTTATGGTGGTTGGTTTTTTTCTATTTTATTGGCCAGAGTGTTCGATTAGTTCGATAAATTAAATATGCTTTTGACTGCCAAATCTTTTAGGAGAGTAGTTAATATCTATAATTTATAATGAAAATGATTATATAAAATAGTAATGTTATATCATTTGTATTTATTTTTTACTAGTTTAATATTATAAACGTATTTTTAGTAATTTAGTATTTTCATTCTAAAATTTTTTTTAAATCCAATTGAAAATTCAGAAATTCAGGATAAAATTATTGATGTAATATTAAATTATTGGAAAGGGATAATGTCACTGTTTTATACAACCATTCTTTCACTGACTGTTTTATACAACCATTCTTTCACTGAATATAAAGGATGACTAATAAGACATGTTAATTTTTTTTTTTTTGATAAAAAACGGAGTCGAAGGTCACTACCTCTTATTAGGAAGAGTCAAGAATAACAAGATCATCAATATTTGTAATGCCGCAAAATTCTTATTCCGGCTTTTCTGAAAATGTGACATAATTGTGTAACTGTTTTAGTGGTTAAGTGTTCTGGGTGTGTATGAGAGGTCTTAAGTTTAAGCCCTAGCTTGGACAAATTTTGTTTATTTTTGGAATTAAGCCCTATTTTTGTTCAGCAGGCTTATAGTAAATTATTTGTAATTCTATATTAGAATGAGCATGTTGGTTCGAGTAGTTAGGGGGTTTGGTGTGCTGGAGGTCCTGAGTTCGAATCCTTGTACGAGCGTGGGAGTTTATTTTTGCTCGTTTGATCGAGAGAGTTTAGGTCAAATAGGAATGCTGAGGAGGTTGAGTAGTGGATTAGTGGAGAGATTTGAGGAATGGGGGAGTTAGTTTGGTGTTATCACTATTTTATTTTATTTTCAAAATTTTCTCTTCCCGAAATTTTTGGACGTCAACTCTTCCATCTTCTCTGTTGCCAAATTTTTGTTTTTACTTTTCTTTTTCATTTTTTCGATTTTCCAAACTCACATCTGTTCGGTGCAACGTTTGACTGTGTTTACTGGTAAGTTTTGCGTTGTTGTGATCTTCGTGTTTAATGGCTAGTGTTCTGATAGGTTTTTTTTTTTGTACTGCTCTCGATTAGGGGAAGGTCAGGAAGCAAGGGGTACGTTTTCAGCAATTTGATCGTTAGGGGAAATCTCTGTTGTTGGTGGTAAGTTTTCAAACTCCATGGTAGATGTTGTTAAGCTGTGTATGTGGATTGGTTTCAGATTGATTTTTACAATCGTGTATTGAACTAAGGCTTTTGGTTGTTGTTATCTACGTTTGGTAGTCTCGGGAGTGCTTTTGCGACGAAAACGAATCAGGTGTGTACACGAAACGCAGAAAAATGAGGTTCAGCGAAAGCCAAAAAACCTCACTATCAACGCCACACGGGCGTGTGGTTGCCCGTGTGGTAAGCCGTGTGATCGACGAAGGCCAGGCCGTGCGCAAGACACGACTGTGTGATGGCCGGGGTATGGCTGTGTGGGCCACACGAGCTAAACTGAACTGGGCATGTGGGCCACACGAGCATGCCAAATGGGCGTGTGATATCTGGGCCAGGCTGTGTGATCCACACGAGCAAAGCCAATCTGGGCATGTGGGCCACACGAGCATTTGGGCCCACACGGGCAAACCACATTGGCATGTGGGCTCATTTAGCTAAAATGTTTCCTAGGGTTACACGGGTCGCCTAAGTCGACTGTGAACCTACTGTAGGGTCGGTAAGCACTACTTAGGCCCTAAAATCGTGTGATTTGAATATATAATGTATGTATTGAGCATGTCAAGTTTATGCATGTTTACGGATTTGTATGTATGATGACTGAACATAGCTTTTCCTTAACGCAAACGATTTTTCTTCAAATTTCATGGTTTTAAAAGCTTCTGCTACAGAATATGTTTTTAAACGGGTCAAATTAAATAAAAAATAATTTTGAATTTGACGAGAGATGAATGAAAGCTAATAAACGGAAACGATTTTAACTTGATAAACACAATTTCAAATTTCATTCCATGTGACATCTCCAGATTCAGCCATAACGTCTAGGCCGGGTTTGGAGTGTTACATTTAGTGGTATCAGAACCAAGTTACAAAACTCGGCTGTGGATTTTGGGTTTTAAAATTTGGTTTTAAAGAATTGATTTTCAAATGATTAGAAATGATTTGACTAGGAATGTAGTACACCGAGTCTCCAGTGCCGATCCTGTAAGTACTCTGATAAACTGTTATGGTATTATAGATAGTCTGTTCTGAAAATACTCTAATTAGTGTATACTGAAACTGTAGTGAAACTGAAACTGATAGAGACTATACTTGCGAAAAACAAACTCTGAAATTATGATACTGCTTTATATAAAATATCTGTTAATAAATACTAAAATTGTAACTGATTCATAAAATTCGTAATACAGATAAATCTGAATAGTCATGAGCGTACAAGGCATCTGTAGACGTGGTACTAGAGGCCGAGGTAGAGGCCGTAGAGGAGCTCGAGCTGAGTCCTCTTCTCTGGGCAGCATGCCGAACCTAGACACTAGTAAGACACCGGTGTCACCTGCCACTGAGATTGTGTCTCAAGATCGCATGGCTGGGGACGACGCATTGTCCCAAGATATTTTAAGGATACTGAAGAGGGTCGTTGTGTAACACCCCTCACCCGTATCCAGCGCCGGGACAGTGTTCGAGGCTTTATCGGACTTAAACTTTCACGACATACAAAACCCGCTCACAAAATTTTTGCCCAAAATTTAAAACTTTTCAAACACGTGCATACTGTCCCTTATACAGGCCTTCGAGGCCTAAAACATGCATTGGGACGGTTCAGGACAAAACTGAAAACATTCAATAGATTTTGGGGAACTTAATAAATTTTCTTGCCTTGGAGAGTCACACGCCCGTGTGCACGCCCGTGTGGGTAGGGTCGTGTGGTCACACACGCTTGTTTGGCTTGGAACACGCCCGTGTCCTTAGCCCGTGTAACTCTCTGTTTATGACGTCAGCCTGCATTTAGGGGTACACAGCCAAGACACACGCCCGTGTGTCTAGCTCGTGCACTATACTAACTTAAAATTTTAAGTGCAGGGGACGCACGACCATACCACACACTCATAGAGGCAAGCCGTGTGTCATACACGGCCTAGACATACGCCCGTGTGTTTACCTGTGTGGACCTTGTTAGGCTATTTTTCAAGCCTTTGGCCACCCTCTATCAACCAATCACACTTATAGGTTACTTTCACACATGATAAGGCCAAATTATACACTTATATAAAACCTTGATAAACTTCATTGCATGAAAACCTCATATCATCGGTTTTATACATGCTAGGTTAATTGCTTTTTTGTATTAAGGGTTTCCATATCTCTTTGACATATTCAAGATTGGATCATTCTTATAACTCAGTGCCAATTATAACCAAGCCATCACATATGAACATAAACATGCATAGATTTGTAGGTCATAGCCTACTTCAAAATTAGCCAATTCCCATGGCCATATACAAAAAGATATGTATATCTTTACATGCCTTCATCTTTGCAAATCAAATGACACATATAACAAAATATTCAAAAGTCCTATACATGTCATTGAACAAAATAAAAGTGTCTATATACCAAAGCTAGACCAGTTGATAGCGTATTGACTCTCCAACTATCTTCTAATCTTTGCGAGTCCTCGAGCTCTGTAAGATAGGGAAAATAGAGGGGTAAGCATTTACATGCTTAGTAAACCCGAATAACTGGAAAGTAAACTTACCGGTTAATTAGGATAAAACCATATTAGGCAATAGAATCAACAAGCATGACAATGATATCCCTATCACATGCACTCAATCAGCAAGTTAGTCACAATAATAATGTACCATATAATTTGTCTTAGATGAGCTCATCATTCATCATTTCATTTACATACATCATATTCATCCCGTTGAGTTTCTAGGAAATCTCGATGGATTATCCATTTACCGTCAATTCATAAGAATGATCATTTCATATATGCACTCCCGCAAACCTCACATCCTACGGCGGGATTACCAGTCCAGGCTAAATCCCTCGTATCGTAAACTCATAAGGTGATGTCGGGATTACCAGTCCAGGCTAAATCCCTTATAGCAACAAACACCCTTAATGAGCTCGGATCTGAATTACCAGTCTAGGCTAAATTCAGACCCTAATTAGATTACCTGTCAGAGCTATATCTATTTTTGTACATATATTCTTCGGGAGGCTTGACTACTCAAGGAACACCCGTCCAGGCTAGATCCTTTCTATATTTGAGATCAACGGATTACTTGTCCGGGCTAAATCCTTTTTGCAACACATGCAGAATCTCAAGTCACGTATAAATCATGGTTTATCCATCGAATTATCCTTTTTAACCTCAACCGGGACATTTATCAACATGTCATTATTAAAGGTGTATTCCATAGATTTTCATTCCATTAACAAATGAATTTTCATACATTCACAAATCAAGCAATTAGGCATATTATGAGTTTACTTTAAGTTATCTGAACTTACCTGGTACTTGTCTCGGTAACGTGTTTCGGTTATTCCGAAACCTTTTGTTTTCCTCGATCGACCTCTAAAATTTGTTCCTCGAGGTCTATAACAATAAAGATAAATTATTAACACCTCACATTGTACTTTTTGAGTCTAAATTTCACCGCTGGTCCAAATGACCATTTTGTCCCTAACCTTTCACATTTTCACGATTTAGTCCCTAGGATCGTATAATGAAATGCATGCAATTCTACCTTACCCAAGCCTTGCCGAATGTTTTTCCCTTTTATGGTATCCCACATTTTCCATTATTTTCACATTTCTACCACACAGTTTACACCTTTTGTAAAAAGGTCCTTTTAAGGGTTTTTCATGAAAATCACATTGGAAAAGATGTTTAACACACATCCAACTTTCATATTCCTCCATAAATCATCAAAATACAAGTGACTCATGCATGGGTAAATTTCTAAACATGAACCCTAGCATGAAATATGGGTAGAGATAGAAAGAGTAAGCTATCCAAATTTTAAAAATACGAAGAACATTAAAAACGGGGCTTGGGAGCACTTTCTATTGAGCTTGAAAATGTTGAAAACCCTAGATATGGAGAACTTGAGAATTTTGACTGGTACAAGGGAGAAGATGGCTGATTTTTGCCTTCTTTTTCTCATTTTATTTCATTAAAATGCCAAATGGCCAAAATACCCTTAAACCCTTTCTTTAAGATTTCATCCATACAAGCCCATTTTTGTCCAAAAACTTAGAAATTGGGTAAATTGCTCTCTAAGACCTTTTAATTTATAATCTAAAGCAATTTCATACAAATTACTTCTAGAATCCAAGTTTTGAAATTTATTCAATTTGGTCCCAAATTTTCAATTGGACACCTTACTCAAAGAATTTCTTCATGAAACTTTAACACATACATATTCTCATATTCTAGACCTCATAATAATCAGAAAATAAATATTTTGATGTAGGATTTGTGGTCCCGAATCTACTATTCCGACTAGGCCCTATTTCGGGATGTTACATTTCTCCCCCTTAAGGACTTTCGTCTTCGAAAGTTTTACCAGTAAACAGGTTCAGATATTGGCTTCTCATGGTTTCTTCTGACTCCCATGTAGCCTCTTCCACACCATGTTGATGCCACAAAACCTTTACTAGGGCCACATTTCTATTTCTCAACTGTTTAACCTCACGAGTCAAAATCTTGACTGGTTTCTCTCTAGAGGTCATGTCTGGTCTAATCTCAATCTCTGCCGGTGAAATCACATGAGAGGGGTCTGATCGATATTGTCTTAACATAGATACGTGAAATACGTCATGAATCTTTTCCAGTTTGGGTGGCAATGCCAAACGATAGGCTAATGGTTTAACTCTTTCGGTGATCTCGTACGGTCCGATAAATCGCGGACTCAATTTGCCTTTTCAGCCATATCTCAATACCTTTTTCCATGGAGATACTTTCAAGAATACTCTATCTCTAACTTGGAACTCAATATCTTTTCTTTTCAAATCAGCATATGACTTTTGCCTATCTGATGCCGCTTTTAAGCAGTCTCGTATCACTTTAACCTTTTCTTCAGTTTTCTTAATTAGATCAACCCCGTGAATCTGGTTTTCCTTGAGTTCTGTCCAATACAATAGAGTTCGGCACTTTCTGCCATATAAGGCCTCATAAGGCGTCATCTTCAAACTTGTTTGAAAACTGTTGCTGTAGGCAAATTCTATCAATGGCAAGTACTTTTCCCAACTACCCTGAAATTCGAGGATGCAACATCGCAACATATCCTCAAGAATCAGAATCATCTGCTCAGACTGACCATCGGTCTGTGGGTGAAAATTCGTACTAAAACTTAATTTTGTACCCAGGGCTTCTTGTAACTTCTTCTAGAATCTCGAAGTGAACCTTGGGTCTCTGTTCGAAATAATCGACAGCGGTACCCCGTATAATCTCACGATCTCAGAGATATACAAGTTGGCCAATCTATCAAGAGGGTAATCTATTCTTACCGGAATAAAATGAGCCAACTTTGTCAACTTATCCACCACAACCCATATAGCATCTTTCTTTTTCGAAGTCAATGGCAATCCTGTCACGAAATCTATAGTAACTTTGTCCCACTTCCATTCAGGGACCATCACAAGCTGCAACAAACCTGAGGGTACTTGATGTTCAGCTTTAACTTGCTGACATATCAGACATTTTGATATAAATTTGTAAATGTCTCTTTTCATGCTGTTCCACCAGTACATTTTCTTCAAATCATTGTACATCTTGGTACTTCCTAGATGAATAGACAAACGACTATTATGTGCTTATTGCAAAATTTTCTAAATAAACTCATCATCTTTGGGCACACAAACTCTATCTCTGAACATCAAACATCCATCAGGATCGATCCGAAAATCTGATTCAATGCCAGACTCATATTGAGTTCTTTTAGCCTGCAGGTCTCTATCATTAGTTTGAGCAACATAGATTTCCTGAAGAAATGTTGGCCTAGCCTCTAGCTCTACCAAGACTGAACCATCATCAAGCAATGCTAATCAAGCGTCCATAGCTCTCAGTGCAAACAAAGGTTTTCTGCTTAACACGTCAGCGACCACATTCGCCTTTCCCGAGTGATAGTCAATGATCAACTCATAATCTTTAATTAATTCTAACCACCTTCGGTGTCTCAGATTCAACTCTTTTTGAGTCATCAAATATTTCAAACTCTTGTGATCGGTAAATACACGACAGGTCTCACCATATAAACAATGCCCCTAGATTTTCAAGGCAAAAGCAATGGCGGCGAGCTCTAAGTCATGTGTCGGATAGTTCTTCTCGTGTGGCTTCAACTGCAGTCTTGCCATCTTGTATAAGTACGCAACCCAGTCCGTTTAAGGATGCATCACTATAGACCACAAACTCCTTTCTCAGCTCAAGCAATACTAAAACAGGAGCTTCAGTCAGCAATTTCTTTAACTTCTCAAAACTTTGCTGACACTTTTCTGTCCATTTAAACTTAACGTCTTTCTATAGCAACCTCGTCATTGGAGTCGCTATCATGGAAAATCCTTTTACAAATCTTCGGTAGTAACTGGCTAAGCCCAAAAAGCTTCTAACTTCTGTTACATTTTTAGGCGGTTTCCATTCAACAATAGCAGAGATCTTACTTGAATCCACTCGAATGCCTTCACCCGAAACAATATGACCAAAAAACCCAACTTCCTGGAGCCAAAACTCACTCTTGCTAAACTTAGCATACAACTGTTTTTCTCGTAAGGTATGCAACACAGTTCTCAGGCACTTCACATTCTCTGTCTCATCTTTGGAATAAATCAAGATGTTGTCAATGAACGCAATGACAAACTTATCCAAGTATGGCTAAAAGATCCTATTCATTAGATCCATGAATACGGCTGGTGCGTTTGTTAACCCAAATGGCATGATAAGAAATTCATAATGACCGCACCTCATTCTGAAAGCTGTCTTAGGTACATCCAATTCTTTAACTCACAGTTGATAATAGCCGGACCTCAGATCTATCTTAGAAAATACAGTGGCTCCTCTCAACTGATCGAACAAATTATCGATCCTTGGTAAAGGACACTTATTCTTGATAGTCACCTTGTTCAGTTGTCGATAATTCATACATAACTTCATCGAACCATCTTTCTTCTTTACAAACAATAAGGGGGCACCTCAAGGTGAAAAACTTGGCCTTGCAAAACCTTTATCCGTCAGCTCTTGCAACTGTGCTTTTAACTTTTTCAGCTCGGTTGGCGCCATCCTATACAAAGCATAGAAATGAGAGTTGTTCCTGACACCAATTAAATATCAAACTCTATCTCTCTTTTAAGAGGTAATCCGGGTAATTCTTTCGGGAATATGTCTGGATATTCACATACTATTGGCACAGACTCAATCTTTAACCCTATTTTTTTAGTGTTCAATACAAAAGCAAGGTAGGCTTCGTACCATTTTCTTATATATCTCTAAGCAACCATCGCTTTGACTACAACCGGCGGCGTACCCAATTCTCTTGAATCAACCCGTAGTATCTTACCATCTGGGCATTTCAATTTAATATACTTGCTACCATAATTTACAATTACATCATGCAGGGCTAACCAATCCATACCAAGTATTACATCAAACTCATCAAAAGGTAACAACATAAGGTTAGCCAGAAAGCATTGACCATGAATTGTCAAAGGACAATTCTTAGAGACTTTATCAACTAGAACTAATTTGCCTAGTGGGTTCGACATTCTAATAATAAATTTCGTAGATTCAATGGGTATGTTCATGCTAGACACCAATCTCATACAAATGTATGAATGCGTCGACCTCGGATCAATTAAGGCAACAACACATGTATTGAAAAGAGAAAAAGTACCCGTGATGACGTCAAGAGCAGAGGCTTCCTATTGAGCGCATATTGCATACGTTCTTGCCGGGGCTCAAGCTTCTAATTTTGTGGTGTCTTTGGCCACAACTCGACTGCAACTAGCACTTCTAGGATACTTCGGAGGTCTACCTCATGTAATAGGAGCACTCGACTTCGGGGTAACTTCCACTTCCTTTTCAATTCGCTCTGGGCAGTCCCTGAGAAAGTGGTCAAGAGAACCACATCTGAAACATGCACCGCTCTTCATTCGGCACTCTCCGAAGTGAAATTTGTTGTAGCTCTTACACTTCGGCCATTTGTCATCTACACTCCCCACACTAGTCACCATCGAGGAGGAAGACTTCTGATTATGTCGTTTGGAGCCTCTCGCTTTACCCGAATATCCTACCGATGAAGTGGAGCGTTCATGTTGGCTCCTTGATTTCTTTGTGGGAAATAAGAGCGTTTTACCGCTAGATCTCTTACTCAAAACCCAAGCCTCTCTCTTCACTTACATTCTTTCATTACTGAGCTCCTCGGCCTCCTTGTTCCTGACTAGCTAATGTGGCTAACTCTTGTATTTCAAGGATCCCAATCAACAACTTGATTTCCTCATTCAGACCTTTCTCGAAGCGTTTACACATTTCTAACTCGGTTTGAACCCATTCAGTTGCATACTGGCTTAGCTTTACAAACTCCCTTTCGTATTCTGCCACACTCTTATTCCCTTGTTTAAGTTCTAGGAACTCCTTTCGCTTCGAGTCTAAGAACCTTTTACTGATGTATTTCTTCCTAAACTCTGTTTGAAAAAATTCCCAAGTGATATTTTTCTTTGGCACCACTAAAGATACGGTCTTCCACCAGTGGTATGAAGTATCTTTCAAGAGAGGCACGGCACACTTTAAGCACTCCTCAAGTGTGCACGATAATTCATCTAGTACCCGTGTAGTATTCTCAAGCCAGAACTTAGCTCTTTTAGTATCATCCTCGATTTTAGCTCTAAATTCCTCAGCTCCATACTTTCTAAGCTTATCTACAGGGGCTTTACCAATTCTTACTAGTGCCATACCTCGTGGCATATCCTCATCAAGTTGGTTAGGGGGCAGGGGAGGTCGTGGTTTGTTGGGGCCATTCCTCAGATAATCCCCAAACCATTCATCCATCATGTTAAAGAAGGTGGCTCGGGCCTCTTCCTGGCCTTCAGACATAAACCTTCTACTACTACTAGATACAGCTCGTTATACGGAAGCTGGAGCATGGGTCTCGGCTCCCTCGGACTCATCTTGTGCTTGATTGAAAGACATTTACTATATTCAAAAACAATTTAAACAGTTAGGAGATATCACACTATCAACATTCATATAATGGCATGTATAACGAACCTCAATACTCTCTACGGTAGTCCTAGAATTGACTAAACAGTAGCTCTGACACCACTAAATGTAACACCCCTCACCCGTATCCAGCGCTGGGACAGGGTTCGAGGCATTACCAGACTTAAACTTTCACGACATACAAAAGCCGCTCACCAAATTTTTGCCCAAAATTTAAAACTTTTCAAACACGTGCATACTTTCCCTTATACAGGCCTTCGAGGCCTAAAACATGCATCGAGACGGTTCGGGACAAAATCGAAAACATTCGATAGATTTTGGGGAACTTAGGCTTAGTTTGGATGGGCGATTGGATGCGGTGCGATGTGTTTAACTTACTTTTTGTCTCACGCTACAGTATCTAATCTCACCGCCACCGCTGTTTTTACACTAACCGCATGTAAATGCACCACCCATCCAAACTCACCCTTAATAAATTTTCTTGCCTTGGAGAGTCACACGCCCGTGTGAGTAGGGCTGTGTGGTCACACACGCCCGTGTGAGTAGGGCTGTGTGGTCACACATGCCCGTGTGGCTTGGAACACGCCCGTGTCCTCAGCTCGTGTAACTCTCTATTTATGATGTTAGCCTACATTTAGGGGTACATGGCCAAGACACACGCCCGTGTGTCTAGCCCGTGTACTATACTTGCTTAAATTTTTAAGTGCAGGGGACGCACGACCATACCATACACCCATGGGGGTGAGCCGTGTGTCACATACGGCCTAGACACATGCCCGTGTGTCTACCCGTGTGGACCTTGTTAGGCTATTTTCCAAGCCTTTGGTCACCCTCTATCAATCAATCACACTAATAGGTTACTTTCACACATGATAAGGCCAAATTATACACTTATATAAAACCTCAATAAATTTCATTGCATGAAAACCTCATATCATCAGTTTTATACATGCTAGGTTAATTCCTTTTTTGTATTAAGGGTTTCCATATCTCTTTGACATATTCAAGATTGGCTCAATCTTATAACTCATTGCCAATTATAACCAAGCCATCACATATGAACATAAACAAGCATAGACTTGTAGGTCATAGCCTACTTCAAAATGAGCCAATTCTCATGGCCATATACAAAAAGATATATATATCTTTACATGCCTTCATCTTGGAAAATAAAAGGACACATATAACAAAATACTCAAAAGCCCTATACATGCCATTGAACAAAATAAAAGTGTCTATATACCAAAGCTGGACCAGTTGATAGTGTATTGACTCTCCAACTGTCTTCCAATCTTTACGAGTCCTCGAGCTCTGTAAGACAGCGAAAAGAGAGGGGTAAGCATTTACATGCTTAGTAAACCCGAATAACTGGAAAGTAAACTTATCGATTAATTAACATAAAACCATGTTAGGCAACAGAATCAACAAGCATGAAAATGGTATTCCTATCACATGCACTCAATTAGCAAGTTAGTCACAATAATAATGTACCATGTAATTTGTCTTAACTGAGCTCATCATTCATTATTTCATCTATATACATCATATTAATCCCATTGAGTTTTTAGGAAATTCCGATGGATTATCCATTTACCGTCAATTCGTAAGAATGATAATTTTATGTATGCACTCCTGTGAACCTCACATCTTACGGTGGGATTACCAGTCCAGACTAAATCCCCCGTATCGTAAACTCATAAGGTGATGTTGAGATTACCAGTCCAGGCTAAATCCCTTATAGCGACAAACACCCTTAATGAGCTCAGATCTGAATTACCGGTCTAGGCTAAATTCAGACCCTAATCGGATTACCCATCTAGGCTAAATCCATTTCAGTACATATTCTTCGGATGGCTTGACTACTCAAGGATAACCCGTTCGGGCTAGATCCTTTCTATATTTGAGATCAACGGATTACCCGTCCGGGTTAAATCCTTTCTGTAACACATGCAGAATCTCAAGTCACGTATAAATCATGGTTTATCCATCGAATTATCCTTTTAAACCTCAATCGGGACATTTATCAACATGTCATTATTTAAGGTGTATTCCATGGATTTTCATGCCATTAACAAATGAATTTTCATACATTCATAAATCAAGCAATTAGGCATATTATGAGTTTACTTTAAGTTATCCAAACTTACCTGGTACTAGTCTCGGTAACATGTTTCGATTATTTTGAAACCTTTCGTTTTCCTCGATCGACCTCTGAAATTTGTTCGTCGGGGTCTATAACAATAAAGATAAATTATTAACACCTCACATTGTACTTTTTGAGTCTAAATTTCACCTCTGGTCCAAATGACCATTTTGCCCCTAAATTTTCACATTTTCACGATTTAGTCCCTTTACCCAAGCCTTGCCGAATGTTTTTCCCTTTTATGGTATCCCACGTTTTCCATTATTTTCACATTTCTACCACACAGTTTACACCTTTTGTAAAAAGGTCCTTTTAAGGGTTTTTCATGAAAATCACATTGGAAAAGATGTTTAACACACATCCAACTTTCATATTCCTTCATAAATCATCAAAATACAAGTGAATCATGCATAGGTAAATTTCTAAACATGAACCCTAGAATGAAATATGGGTAGAGATAGAAAGAGTAAGCTATCGGGATTTCAAAAATACGAAGAACATTAAAAACGGGGCTTGGGAGCACTTACTATTGAGCTTGAAAATGTTGAAAACCCTAGATATGGAGGACTTGAGAATTTCAATTGGTATAAGGGAGAAGATGGCTGATTTTTGGCTTCATTTTCCCATTTTATTTCATTAAAATGCCAAATGACCAAAATGCCCTTAAACCCTTTCTTTAAGATTTCATCCATACAAGCCCATTTTTGTCCAAAAACTTAGAAATTGGGAAAATTTCTCTCCAAGGCCTTTTAATTTATAATCTAAAGAAATTTCATACAAATTGCTTCTAGAATCCAAGTTTTGAAATTTATTCAATTTGGTCCTAAATTTTCAATTGGACACCTTACTCAAAGAATTTATTCATGAACTTTAACACATGCATATTCTCATATTCTAGACCTCATAATAATCATAAAAGAAATATTTTTATGTCAAATTTGTGGTCTCGAAACCATTATTCCGACTAGGCCCTATTTAGGGATGTTACACGTTGGGCCCAACATTGGATTTAGGAGCTGAGGGTCTGTTACGAAACAACTCCGGTCTAATGGAGCTTAAATTTTTTTAAGAGTGTCATTGGAGTCGCCCCTAATGTGGTTAAGTACTGGATGGAGGCTACGGGGAGGATAATGGA
The DNA here is from genome assembly GCA_025698465.1 of Gossypium longicalyx. NCBI lineage: Eukaryota > Viridiplantae > Streptophyta > Magnoliopsida > Malvales > Malvaceae > Gossypium > Gossypium longicalyx. The sequence goes on from CM046997.1 coordinate 63,531,623, forward strand.
TAATTTAGACTGTACCTCTGAGTAGAAGTTGAAAGGTGCAGTCTCGTTGCTTCGCGATGAGGCCTATCAGTGGTGGTTGACTGTTAAGGAGAGCACTCAGCCTAATCATCTGTCTTGAGAGTTCTTTAAGTCTGCCTTCCAAAGGAAGTATGTGGGAGCAAGTTACATCGATGCTCGTAGGCATGAGTTTCTGAACCTCACATAGGGAGACCGATCAATGGCTGAGTTTCTGAGATTGAGCCGCTATGCGCGAGGTTTGGTGGCGTCTAAATATGATAGATGTGTCTATTTTGAGGACAGCCTTAGAGATAATCTAAGGGTGCTGATAGCTTTGCAGAGGGAACGAGAGTTCTCCGTTCTGGTGCAGAAGGTAAAGATCGCTGAAGAGGTCAAGCGTGCTGAGTGCCAAAACAGAGATCATGAGAGGGGTAAGAAAAAGAGGGATTCGGTCAGAGGCCTAAGAAAAAGGCTAGGACTGATGGGCCGGTTAGAGCTGGGCCCCTTATTGCTTCTACTAGATTGCAACTGTGTGGAGATTGTGGTAAATACCATAAGGGCGAGTGTTGGAGGAGGACTGAGGTGTGTTTAAGGTGTGGGTCATTAGAGCACTGCATTCGGGAGTGTCCACTGAGGGTCGATCAGATGCAAGCTCTGAGTACTGGTACTGTGCAGCCATAAAGGGTAGTTCAGCAGCCACCGAGGGGCCGAGGTTTGGCTAGAGGTGGTAACGGTATGGGCCATGGACAGAGAGCACTAGGCAGAGGTGTTGGACAGATTGAGGCGGGACAACTTGTTCTTGTTTATACTGCTCGTCGCTGAGAGGATAGAGATGCTCCAGACGTCATTTTCGGTACGTTCTTAATTTATGATGTACCTTACTTTACTTTGATAGACATAGGTTCCACATATTTCTATATAGCTAGCACTGTGTTTAGAAACTTGATAATTTTGGTTGAGAGTACTTTTGGTAAGATGACTGTACTAATTCCGCTGGGGTAATTAATTCGGGTTAGTAAACTGTATAGAGATGTTCCACTAGAGGTTCAAGGGTTGGTATTTTTGGCTAATCTAATGGAGCTTCTGTTTGGGGAGTTCGACCTGATTCTGGGTGTGGACTGGTTGGTCAAGCACCGTGTCAGTCTAGATTGTGTGACTAAGAGGGTTATCTTGAGAACTGAGGAGGATAATGAGGTAGTTATTATTGGAGAACGTCAGAATTATTTGGTTAATGTGATCTCTGCACTAGGGGCTGAAAAACTAGTTCGTAAGGGATGTGAGGCGTTCTTGGTCTATATTAGTGTTTTCGTTTCTGGGGACTTTATTGTAAAGGACATCAAAACTATTAGAGATTTTTCGAACGTCTTTCCTCAAGATTTACTAGGTTTACCTCCGAATGAGGAAGTAAAATTTGAGATTGAGCTTCTTTCTAGCATAGCTCTTGTAACACCCCAAACCCGGCCCAGACGTTATGGCCGAATCTGATGCATCACATTGAAGTGTTTTAGTGAAAACCTTGTTTTCATTGAAAACCCTTCCTTGAGATTTGAAACCTTAGTTAACTCATGAAAACACTCTTTTCAGTTGCGAAAGCTTTGTTTAAAACATTTGATTTAAGAAAGTTTATCAATTAAAAGTTTGGTTGCGAAAACGTAGTATATAAAAACTATGGTTTAGAAAATCCTTGTTCAACTTCTCACAATTACAACGCATAAGAATAATATTCCAAATAATAACAAAAAGGGGAGGCCTTATTACAATCTAGTCTAAAATCACTTAATAACTCATGAACTAAATGCTTTTAAAATAACCAAGTCCAAGTTGTCTTGCTAGCTGGCCACCCAGAGTCTCTCCAGACCTCAAACCTCCTATTAAGCATTACCTGAGAAAAATAAAAGAGGGGGTGAGTTTTCGCAAACTCAGTGTTTACACCCTCGTCAAGCAGCAAGCATTCACCAATCATCATAAAATCACACATGCAATGTAGTGCAATGCAACCCACCCCAATAACCCATCTGCTACACTTCAGCTCCATCCTCCGGTACACTTCATGTAGGGATATAAATATCGACACACCCAACCGATACACTTCAATGGTAACCTAGTTGCGGAACTACCTTCATTGCAGCAAGCTATGAATCATATAATAGGCTTAAAAAGCCTTCGGTGGATCCACGGTCGTCAAGCAACCATGCGATCCTCATATACTTCCTCCGTTCCAAAATTCAACCCAGATGCATCCTAAGCAGAATATTGTGTTTATGCAGTATGTAGGCAGCAGTTATACTCGAAATATACGTAAATCTTACCTTTATCACATAGGGGTATTTTGGTCATTTTCGCCCTTAGGGGCATTTTAGTAAATTTCCTTTATTACGAGTTTTTACTTACCTTGGCCCGTTAACAAATCCCGTGAGCTAAGATGAACGAGCACTATACACCAGGTAAGATTCCAGAGAAGAGGAGGTGGGTCATTAAGACCGCTTAAGTACCAAGCTCTCCCTAGATGCAATCCTAGACATGTATATACTCGTTGCCACACCTTAACCCATTGACTTGTCCACGGTCGTGATAAATTAATTAAGTTTTATGTAGTCATCATATACAAGGCCCAAAACCCCTTACAAAGCCCAATCAAATTCAGATACCTGTATATGGCCCACTAGGCCCAATCATGTTCATATGGCCCATTAGGCCCAAATCACCTAAATATGACCCATTAGGCCCAAATCACATTTATATGACCCATTAGGCCAAGATCACATTATACACATGCTCACATTCGAATTTCTATCACATAGCATCAATTATCAATTCTTGCCTATTATGGGCCTAACAGCCCGTTAGGCCATTTAGCTTATTCTGGCCCGGTCGGCCAACTCACAGCTCAAGCCCATGGAATCGCCCTTGGGACCTCAGACAACCTATCGGTTTCCTCCTCACGAGTATTCGCACACTCGTAAGACTACCGTAACCCAACCTTCGACTTTTTAGCTTTTCGGCATTTCGGCTTTTGCTGACTCATTGTGTGTGTGCATTGTATGTACACACCTGGTAATAAAGCGTGCTACGATTTCCCTTAGTCGTAAACCTACAAACGATATCACCCTTCAATTAATTGTATGCTTAATACATATTTTACCTAAAATCGAAACCTCACCTTAACCTTACCTTGAACACCAACCGCTAGTAGCTTTTCCTTGATCACGTATTCCCTAGATCTGCATTAATCTTACTCATTAAAACCAAATACTAGAGGACTCGCATCCAACATAATTCACCCCCTTATCTCACTTAAGACCATTCGGCCAACCTTAGCCAAAAAGAGAGGAATACTTACCAAAACCGTAAAACACCTTAGGAGAAATTTCGATAGAGAGCTAAGATACGAGATCCGATACTAATTCCCTACCACAGTTGATTAGAAAGAGTGAGGAAAGAACAACGTAATAGATTCTTAGCAAAACCGATTGGGAGAACAACACTTATACTAGCTTTAATCGAAGTAAAAGGAGTAGTAATTGCATCAAGGGTATTCGGCCAAAGAGTATTCGGCCCTTGGGAGATTTGACTTTCAAGCTTAGTATGGTGAATAAGGTTTATTTGGAACAGATTAAAGAAGAAGAGTAGAAGAAGAATAGAAAATCAGCACAAGAAAAGAAAGAAAGACGTAAAGGTTTTCAGCTTTTTGGATCTTGAAGAGAAAAGGGTTTCCGATAACAAAGTGAGAGAGATTTCGACATTAGCCTGGCAACCTTGCATTCGACACCTATTTATAGCCGTTATAGTCGAATTGCCTTACCCTCAATTCCCCATTTGGCTCCATCACTTCCCCCTTCTCATCTCCTCGTTTTTCTTCCTAATAACCCCTTGATCCTTTCCTCAAATTTCTCTTCTGAACACTCCCCTTGGAGTCCATCTTCACGCCACTTCCACCCTTCTAGAAGGCCAAAATTAAGTTTCTAAAAATACTAAGCTAGGATTCGAACCTTGGATCTCCTTGCTAGCCACTAACGCCACCTCCCTACACTCTAAGTGGCGTCACTTAACCACTCCTCCACAAGGCTTTTTGATGCCATTTTCCCCTATTTTTATTTAAAAGCCGAACTACTCCTAACCCTGGTTGTTTTAATAATTAAATTAAAATTCCTCCACCACAAAACTCGAACCCAGAACTTCTCCAACATACCTAGCCCCTCTAAATTTCTTAAACCCTTATAGCCAACATGTCATTTGTCATTTTCTTGCTCACTTAAAAATTTTATAAGACCCAAAGCCCAAAGCCCAATTCATCTAGGCCCAAAATTTGGGGCGTTACAACTCTACCCCCTAAAAGAAATTTTGTCCTTGAAATTTTACCTGATTCAAACAATTGAGGATATTGGCGTCACATTGCTTCCTTAGGTTCCCAAGTAGCCTCCTCAGCCTTGTGATTCCGCCAAAGCACTTTGACTAATGGAACGGACTTTCTTCTTAGTACTTTGACATCTCGACCAATTATCTATATGGGCTCTTCCTCGAAAGTTAGGTCTGGGCTAACCTCAATTTCCTCAACTGCCACGACATGCAAAAGGTCTGAGCGATACCTTCTTAGCATGGAAACATGAAACACGTCGTGGATATGACTTAGTTTAGAAGGTAATTCCAGCTGATAAGTGATTGGCCCAATCCGCCTTACAACCCAATATGGCCCAATGAACCTTGGGCTCAGCTTTCTCTTCCGTCCAAACCTTAATACCTTCTTCGACGGGGAGACCTTAAGATAAACTAAGTCCCCCACTGCATACTCTATCTCTCGTCGTTTAAGGTCAGCATACGACTTTTGCCTATCCGAGGCCTTCTTCAACTGATCCCGAATCAACTCCACCATATCCTTAGTATCTGCTACTAACTCAGGGCCCAAAACTCTTCGTTCGCCCAACTCCGTCCAACATGTTGGAGTTGAACACCTTCACCCATATAGTGCTTCATACGGAACCATCCCAATGCTTGCTTGATAGCTACAATTGTATGCAAATTCGGCTAACGGCAAAAAGTCCTCCCAGCTACCTCGGAACTCAATCACACATCCCCTCAACATATATTCCAATACTTGGATCACCCTTTCTGACTGTCCATCAGTTTGTGGGTGGAATGCCGTACTGAAGTTCAACCTAGTACCCAGCGCCTCATGCAACTTCTTCCAAAATCGCAATGTGAAACGTGGGTCCCTATAAGATATTATAGATACCGATACTCCATGTAATCTTAGAATCTTCGCCACATACAACTTAGCCAACTTTTGTAACGAGTAATTGGTGCGAACCGGTACGAAATTGGCAGACTTGGTTAATCGATCCACTATAACCCATATCGAGTCTTTCTTAGTAGGTGTCAAAGGTAGCCCATTAACAAAGTCCAGGCCACTAGTAAAGCTCATGTGCTTCCCGTAGAATGGACTGCCTTAGATCATCGTCCTTTGGTATACACATCCTCTCACGGAAACACAATACTCATTCACTATTTAACCCAAAGTCCAATGTCTCACCATTCCCTACTTGCTTAAAACGAGCACCTAAGGTTTCATCCATCAATTGCTTACTCCTTATCTGCTCGATCCACATTGGTTTTACTTGAAGCTCAGCTAACAAGCTACGATCATCCAACAAACTTAAATGGACAAGCATAGCCCTCAAATCTAACTTAACCCTACGACTCAACGCGTCGGCTACCACGTTCGCTTTGCCAGGGTGGTATTCGGTCGTACAATCGTAATCCTTCAATAATTCCACCCACCTACGCTGCCTAAGGTTTAGCTCCTTTTGGGTAAGGAGGTAGTTCAAACTCTTGTGGTCTGAATAAATTTTGCACTTCTTCCCGTATAAGTAATGCCTCTATATTTTAAGCGCGAACACCACCGTAGCTAGCTCTAAGTCATGGGTTGGGTAATTCACCTCGTTAGTCTTAAGTTGTAGTGACGTATACGCAACTACCTTCCCATCTTGCATCAATACACATCCCAAGCCTACATGCGATGCGTCACTATAAACCGTAAACTCCTTCCGAGGCACTGGTTGAATCAACACAGGGGCCTCAGTTAAAACCTTCTTAAGTTTTTCGAAACTCTCTTGCTGCTTGTTTGTCCAGACAAACAGTGCCTCCTTCCTCAACAACTTAGTTAAGGGTGCAGTAATTACTGAAACACCCTCAACAAACTGCCTATAGTATCCTGCTAAGCCCAGAAAACTCTGAATTTCTGACACCGACTTGGGTGTTTTCCAATCTAACATTGCTTCAATTTTCTGGGGATCCACCTTAATCCCCTCAATTGACACCACATGTCCAAGAAATGTAACCTCCCTTAGCCAAAATTCACACTTACTGAATTTGGCATACAGTTACTTCTCCCTCAAAATCTGCAACACAATTCTTAAGTGTGCATCATGCTCATCCTCATTTCTTGAGTACACCAAAATGTCATCTATAAAAACTACCACGAACTGATCCAGGTAGGGTTGGAAAACCCAATTCATGAGATCCATGAAATCGGTAGGTGCGTTCGTCAGCCCAAATGACATCACCAAGAATTCGTAGTGCCCATAACGAGTTCTGAAAGATGTTTTGTGAACATTCGTCTCCTTAACCCTTAATTAGTGATACCCCGAACGCAGATAAATCTTCGAGAAAATAGACGCTCCCTTAAACTGATCAAAAAGATCATCGATTCTCGGCAGAGGGTACTTTTTTTTAATAGTTAACTTGTTTAACTGATGATAGTCGATGCACAATCCCAATGTCCTATCCTTCTTCTTCACGAATAGCACCGGTGCTCCCCACGGAGACACATTTAGTCGAATGAAACCTCGATCCAACAATTCCTGAATCTATGGCTTATGTTCTACCAACTCCTTCGGTGCCATCCGGTAGGAGTGATGGACACTGGAGCCGTACTAGGTAACAACTCGATTCCAAATTCCACTTCTCTACTGGGCGGCAACCCTGGCAGCTCCTCGGGAAAAACATCAAGAAATTCCTTAACTGTTCTCAATTCCTTAACAGTAGGGCTCTTAGCCTCCGCATTACAACTATAAGCCAAATAGGCTTCGCATCCCTTTCGTACTAACTTTTCAACCTTCAACGCTGAAATCACATTCGACAGGTAATTTCGGCGTTCACCAATCACCACTACTTCCTTATCCTCCACCGTTCTTAACACCATTCACTTTGTAGCGCAATCCAAGGTGGCTCGGTGCTTTACCAGCCAATCCATACCTAAGATTAAGTCAAATTCACTAAACGACAGCTCCATCAAATCCGTTGAAAAGGTAACTCCTTGGACTACTAAGGGTACCTCCCTAAACAACTTATTCACTCCCACTGACTGACCTAACGGACTTATCACAGTCATTTCATTTGCAATAACTTCAAACATATCACCCAAAGGTTCAGTCTTATTGCTTGCAACATATGAATGCGTCGATCCAATATCAATCAATGCTATGTAAGGTAACTCATATATAAAGAACATACCCGTTATCACATCTGAGGCATTCACGTCTTCTCGGCGACGAGAAACATAGACCAAAGCTGGCTGCCTCGCTTCAGTATGGCCTGCGTTTCTGCCTGGTACTCCACGTTTGCATCCATTTCCGTTACGATCCCTAGCCTGCCCACGACCTCTTGGCGGTAGCTAATCACCCTTTGGTGGCGGAGCACCACCTCGACCCATGATCGGCACCTGAGCTGGCACTTTAGGGCAATTCTTGATCCTATGCTCCAAGGATCCACACGCTAGACACGCACCTGTCCTCTTCCAATACTCGCCTACATGACTTTTCCCACAAACAGCACAAGGTGGTACCCTTAGATTAACAGTAGGGGGCCCTGCTTTAACTGCCCATCGTTTCTGGCCCTAGCCCTAGGCCTCTGTACAACACCCAGAGTCTCAGCCTCCCTCTTATTCTTACCCCTTTCTTTTTCTCGATTTAGGTGCTCCGTGCGCTTTACCTCCTCCGCTATCTTTGCCTTTTTCACCAACTCCGAGAAAACTCGCTCCCTTTGTGGAGCTATCAATACCCTAAGATTATCTCTAAGTCCATCCTCAAACCTAACGTAACGCTCATATTCCGTTGCCACCATTACTCTTGCATGCCTACTAAGGCATAGAGATTTCGCCTCATACTCCGCTACAAATTTGTTTCCTTGGGTCAAGTTTAGGAACTCCTTCCTTTTAGCATCCACATAGGTTGCACCCACATACTTCCATTGGAATGCAGCTTTGAAAAACTCCCAAATGACCCGCTTCGGTTGGGTGCCCTTTTTCACCGTCAACCGACACTGGTAGGCTTTTTCCCTAAGCAGTGACATTATCCCTTTCAACTTTTGTTCAGGTGAGCAGTCCAAGTCCTCCATTATCCTTTCAGTGGCCTCCAACCAATATTCCGCCACGTTAGGAGCCACACTAGCCACACCCTTAAAGATCTCAGCCCCATTTGAACGAAGTCGCTCTAGAATGGACCCTTGATTTCCAGTGCCATTATTGGGCCCAGCGACCCTTTCTAAAATTCTCAGCATTGCTTGCGACAATGCGTCTTCTCCCGCGGACCGATCATACGGTCCATTCCTAGCCACAGGTGAGGCTGGAGCCTCTTCTACTCCAACATCGGGTATATGGCCTGATGCCGAAGATTCATCCCTAACATTTCCACGGCCTCTGCCACGGCCTCTTGCACTTCCTCTAGCACTAATCGTCGTTTCGCGTATTATCTGGATTAGAAATTTTTATGAAGTTTTAGTTAGTTTCAATAATTAAACTGATGTTTTATGAAAGTATTTAAAGAGAAGATTGTTTTCGAAAATCCTCTACAGTTTCAAGATCCTACGGGATTTAGTTCCATTCTGGCATAATCATCTAAAGTAGCCCTCTATCTATCTACTGTATAACAATTTAAACAAGCTTAAGAACAGAAGAACTTACTAGGTTCGACGTCGGAGACTTGGTGTGCCGCTTAGCAAGATTTCCCCTTTTTCTACAACATTGTGACCCAATATATATATTTTTAAAATAGAAAAAGAAACCAAATAATAATAAGGCCCACTTCACAGCCTAAGTTTTCCAACCTGAATCTGATACCATTGAATGTAACACCCCAAACCCGACCCAAATGTTATGGCCGAATCTAGCGCATCACATTGAAGTGTTTTAGCGAAAACCTTATTTTCATTCAAAACCCTTCCTTGAGATATGAAACCTTAGTTAACTTATGAAAATACTCTTTTTAGTTGTGAAAGCTTTGCTTAAAACATTTTATTTAAGAAAGTTTATCAATTAAAAGTTTGGTTACGAAAACGTAGTATATAAAAACTATGGTTTAGAAAATCCTTGTTCAACTTCTCGCAATTACAATGCATAAGAATAATATTCCAAATAATAACAAAAAGGGGAGGCCTTATTACAATAAAGTCTAAAATCACTTAATAACTCAGGAACTAAATGCTTTTAAAACAACCAAGTCCAAGTTGTCTTGCTAGCTGGCCACCTAGAGTCCCTTCAGACCTCGAACCTCCTATTGAGCATTACTTGAGAAAAATAAAAGAAAGGGGTGAGTTTTCGCAAACTCAGTATGTACACCCTCGTCAAGCAGCAAGCATTCATCAGTCATCATAAAATCACACATGCAATGTAGTGTAATGCAACCCACCCCAATAATCCATCCGCTACACTTCAGCTCCATCCCCCGGTACACTTCATGTGGGGATATAAATATCGACCCACCCAACCGATACACTTTAATGGTAGCCCAGTTGCGGAACTACCTTTATTGCAGCAAGCTGCTAATCATATAATGGGCTTAAAAAGCCTTTGGTGGACCCACGATCGTCAAGCAACCATACGATCCTCATATACTTCCTCCGTTCGAAAATTCCCAACCCAGATGCATCCTAAGCAGAATATCGTGTTTATGCAATATGTAGGCAGCAGTTATACTCTAAACATACATAAATCTTACCTTCATCACATAGGGGTATTTTGGTTATTTTTGCCCTTAGGAGCATTTCGGTTAATTTCATTTATTATGGGTTTTTACTTACCTTGGCCCGTTAACAAATCCCATGAGCTAAGATGAACGAGCACTATGCACCAGGTAGGATTCCAGAGAAGAGGAGGTGGGTCATTAAGACCGCTTAAGTACCAAGCTCTCCCTAGATCCAATCCTAGACATGCATATACCCATTGCCACACCTTAACACTTTGACTTGTCCACGGTCGCAATAAATTAATTAAGTTTTATGTAGTCATCATATATTAGGCCCAAAACCCTGTACAAAGCCCAGTCAAATTCACATACTTGTATATGACCCACTAGGCCCAATCATGTTCATATGGCCCATTAGGCCCAAATCACCTGTATATGGCTCATTAGGCCCAAATCATATTTATATGGCCTATTAGGCCCAAATCACATTTATATGGCCCATTAGGCCCAAATCACATTATACACATGCTCACATATGAATTTCTATTAGATAGCATCAATTATCAATTTTTGCCTACTATGGCCCAACAGCCTGTCAGCCCATTTAGCCTATTCTGGCCCGGTTGGCCAGCTCACAGCCCAAGACCATGGAATCGCCCTTGAGGCCTCAGACAACCCATCGGTTTCCTCCTCACAAGTGTTCGCGCACTCGCAGGGCTACCATAACCCAACCTTTGGCTTTTCAGTATTTCGACTTTTCGGCTTTTCGACATTTCGACTTTTGCTGACTCGTTGTGTGTGTGCAGTATATGTACACACCTGGTAATAGAGCGTGCTATGATTTCCTAAGTCACAAACCTACAAACGATATCACCCTTCAATTAATCGTATGCTTAATACATATTTTACCAAAAATCAAAACCTCACCTTAACCTTACCTTGAACATTAATCCCTAGTAGCTTTTCCTTGATCACGTATTCCCTAGATCTACATTAATCTTACTTATTAAAACCAAATACTAGGGGACTCGCATCCAACATAATTCACCCCCTTATCTCACTTAAGACCATTCGGCCAACCTTAGCCAACAAGAGAGGAATACTTACCAAAACCGTAAAACACCTTAGGAGCAACTTTGACAGAGAGCTAAGATCCGAGATCCGATACTAATTCCCTACCGTAGTTGATTAGAAAGAGTGAGGAAAGAATAGCATAATAGATTCTTAGCAAAACTAATTTGGAGAACAACACTTACACTAGATTTAACCGAAGTAGAAGGGGTAGTAATTGCATCAAGGGTATTCGATCAAAGAGTATTCGGCCCTTGGGAGATTCGAATTTCAAGCTTAGTATGGTGAATAAGGTTTATTTGGCACAGATTAAAGAAGAAGAGTAGAAGAAAAATAGAAAATCAGCACAAGAAAAGAAATAAAGAAGCAAAGGTTTTCGACTTTTTGGATCTTGAAGAGAAAAGGGTTTCCGATAACAAAGTGAGAGAGATTTCAGCATTAGCCTGGCAACCTTGCATTCGGCACCTATATATAGCCGCTATAGCTTAATTGTTTGACCTTCAGTTCCCCATTCGGCTCCATCACTTCCCCCTTCTCATCTCCTCATTTTTCTCCCTATAACCCCTTAATCCTTTCCTCAAATTTCTCTTCTAAACACTCCTCTTGGAGTCCATCTTCGCGCCACTTCCACCCTTTTAGAAGGCCAAAATTAAGCTTCTAAAAATACAAAGCTAGGATTTGAACCTTGGATCTCCTTGCTAGCCACTAACGCCCACTCCCTACACTCTAAGTGGCGTCACTTAACCACTCCTCCACAAGGCTTTTTGATGCCATTTTCCCCTATTTTTATTTAAAAGCCCAACTACTCCCAACCCTGGTTCTTTTAATAATTAAATTAAAATTCCTCCACCGTAAAACTCGAACCCAGAACTTCTCCAACATACCAAGACACTCTAAATTCCTTAAACCTTTATATCCAACATGTCATTTGTCAATTTTTTGCTCACTTAAAAAATTTATGAGACCCAAAGCCCAAAGCCCAATTCATCTAGGCCCAAAATTTGAGGCGTTACAGCTTTGGTGTCTATCGCCCCCTACTGTATGGCATCGAAGGAGCTTACAAAGCTTAAGGCTCAACTGCAGAAACTTTTGGACCGTGGTTTCATCCATCCCAGTGTGTCTCCATGGGGAGTACCGGTTCTATTTGTTAATAAGAAGGATGAGACCATGAGAATGTGTATAGACTATCGGTAGTTGAACAAGCTGACCATTAAGAACAAGTATCCACTTTCGAGGATTGATTGTAACAGCCCGATTTAGACCTTAATCAGAACGGTGGTTTCGGGACCATGAATTCGAGTCAGAAAAATATTTAAAAAATTATTTTCTGTGTTTATTTTGTGTGAATTTATTTTCGTGAAATTTTTGTGATTTAATTCTGTCGTTTGAGTGTCCGATTAAATAAAAGGACTTAATCGCGTAAAATGGAAATTAGGTGGTTATTTCCAAAAAGGGCTGAATTGTACTTGGCTTTTTAAATGGAAGGCTTTATGTTGCAATTAGCCCAATACTAAGTGAAGTGGATGGTAGTGGACATAATATAAAAGATAGTATAATGTATTATTTAAGGTTAAAAATGTAAATTAAAAAGTTAAGTTATATTATAACATAAAACATAGATTAACAAAACCATGTTCATTATTTCTTCTCTTGGCCGAAAGCTAAAACAAAGAAAAAGGAAGAAACTAAGCTAGGGTTCAACATATATTCAAGCTCAATCAAGGTTCGTTTTTGTTCGGTTTTTGATAATTTCTACATTTTTGAGATCGTTGCTTAGTAATACCCATGCTTTAATTTTTTATTTTGATGAATATTTTGAGTTGTGCCATTGTTGATAGCTTTTGATTTTTGTTGTTTTATGATGAAAAATGAAATATTTGTTTTAGATTAACATATTTTGTATTAGAGTTTTTGATGATTTTGAGTAATTAGGACTAAATTGCAAAAATAATAATTTAAGGGACCAAAATGTGAAATTAATGAAATATATGGGCTTGTATAGGTATGGGTACCATTCGGCCTAACATGGGTACTTTGAAATTTTGTGAATTTTGTGTTTTGTGCAATACGGACTAAATTGTAAAAATTATAAATGTCAGGGGTAAAATGGTAAATTGCCCATTTATGTGTATTTGGACTAAATTGAATGAAAATATGTTTTAATGAGCTTAATTTGAATATGTTTAGATCAAGAACCAAAGAAATCGAATTTAGATCAAGGAAAAACGAAAGTTGTCGACTAGCAGCCCTGTCTCGTTTTACAACGTCCGAGGTAAGTTTATAAGCAAATAAACATAATTAATTTTAATTAAATGTAAAGTATAGATGCTGAATTGAAATATATGATATTATAAATGCAATTTTCGAATATGTATAAGCTTGGTAATTATGTACGAACATTCATTTCGATCTAGTTACGACATTCAAAAGCCCCGTATGAACCTTAGGAATAACTAGGATACATATGTCATGATATAGGATTCTGATATATGTGTGCGAGTAAGACCATGGCATCGATTTGTGATTCCGCTTTGTGTTTATGAGTAAGACCTTGTCTGGGACAGTGGCATCGATATGTGGCTACATGTAAGACCACGTCTGGGACGTTGGCATTGTACGATTTATGTGATTATCCGAGTGTCCTATCCAATTCTGAATGGTTCATCGGGCAGAGGTAAATCGTGATCGAATGTGTAAAATTGGCTAAAGGGCCAGGTATGATTTAGCTTTTTAGTTATCGATAATAAGGTATGTATGTGACTTGAAAGTTGATAAGTTATATGTGATGCAAGGTTAAATATACATGAATTAAGCAAGTACATTCGGTTTGAACAAATGGTATAAATATTATGGAATTAACTTTGGATATGTATATATGTGATCATATATGTGTTTGGACATATAAGTAGTATATGTATATAATAATATAGTTGGATTCTTGAGCTTATGTGAATTGGTAATTATGTGTTTGATTGTATAATGATATTGTAACTTAGAAAGTTGATTGATATTCGGTTAATATGATTGTGGAGGCATTCGGCCATGTAAAATTATGTATGATAATATAATTATTTGTTTCACTTGTAATTTTGAAGTTAAGTTCGACAATGCTAACATAACTCAATTTAGTTTAAAATGAATCGGTTATATCTTGGAATTGTTTATTTGTTTTTGAATTACTAAGCTATATTAGCTTACTCTGTGTATCTCTATTACTTTGTTTTATAGATTTTGGATTCAAGTTACAAGCTCGGGGATCGCCAGCAAAGTCCATTACACTATCTACAGCTTCGGTATTTTGATATTCAAACTTGAATTTTGGCATGTATAGGCTAGATGTGTGCTTTTGTAAGCTGGATTTTTGGTTATGTGTATTAAAAGCCATGCGAAAATGGCTTGCTATTTAAGTTTAAATTTGATTTTATGTGTGCATACTTATAATACTTTATGGTTTTGGTTTATATATATATGCGATTATGCTTGATTATGGTTTGATTCGTGGTAAGTATATTATGTATTGGAAATGGCTTTATTTTTAGGTTCGAATTCGGTTTGGGTTGAATCATGGCTTAAGTCTTTTTGATAAACATGTTGTATGTTAAAGTCGATCAAAATCTTTGTGTTATTTTGAAGGTATAACAAAATATATGTGTAACTTGCAAAGATACCTTATGGTTCGGTTATATGTATTTATAATTGACGTTAATTATACTAGGATTTTCCATGTGATGTTAAGTAAAAATTAAGACTTATGTTTGCAATAATTTAATGACCATTACAAGTAATACTAGAACATATGCATATGATATTCGGCCACATTGTCTTAGTTAAATTTTTATTATTACTTTACTTGTGTATAAGGTGATTATATTAAGAATGTAATGTATATACATAAATATGCATGTGGTTGTATTGATAAACTTGCAAGTTGCTCATAAGTTCACATATAGGTACAAATGATCCATGATAGCCGAATGGACTAGATTAATGATGTGTATGGTATTTAATTTAATTATCATGATAATTTAGACATATTGGGCCTTAAGTTAATATAAGAAGTTGGGTAATGACAATGTTTTATTTGATGTATAGTTTGTGCATTCGCATGACTGTTAATAAATAACTTGAATACTCAATAATGAAATTATTGCTATAACTATGTCCTGTAAATGTATAGGATGTTACATATATGTATAAGTATATGATTTAGGTTATGAATTATTTATGCTGTGTTGTACATGTTAAATCTTTTAAGATTTGATATTGAATTGAGCTATATGTAATCTAAATCTGGAATTGCAATTTATAATGAATACTTGTTTGAATAATAGTATGATCGGTAATACCTCATAACCCTAATCCGACGACGGATACGGGCTAAGGGTGTTACATTGATGATCGCTTTGATCAGTTCTAAGGGGCTTCTGTGTTCTCTAAGATTTATCTGCGTTCTGGGTATCATCAGTTGAAGGTTAAAGAAGCTGATGTGCATAAGACGACATTTAGGACTCGTTATGGACACTAAGAGTTCCTAGTGATGCCTTTTGGATTGACTAACGCACCGGCCGCATTCATGGATTTGATGAACCGAGTGTTTTGGCCCTATCTGGATCAGTTCATCGTGGTTTTCATCGATGACATTTTGGTATACACTAAGATTGAAGATGAGCATGACGAGCATATTAGAGTTGTACTCCAGATTCTGCGTGAGAAGCAGCTTTACGTTAAGTTTAGCAAGTGTGAGTTCTAGCTTCGTGAAGTCACTTTTCTAGGGCACGTAGTTTTTGCTGAGGGGATTCGAGTTGATCCTCGTAAGATCTAGGCTGTTTTGGATTGGAAACGACCTAAGAATGTGTCTGAGATTCGTAATTTTTTGGGTTTTGTGGGTTATTATCAGCGGTTTGTGGAAGATTTTTCACTGATTGCAGCGACCTTAACTAAGTTGCTAGATAAGGGTGTTCCGTTTGTCTGGGTTGATGTACAACAGGAGAGCTTCATGAAGCTCAAGGCTGTTTTAACTAAGGCTCCTATTCAGATACAGCCTGAACCTAGGAAGGAGTTTGTGGTTTACAGTAACGCGTCACATGTGGGTTTGGGCTGTGTTCTGATACAGGACGGTAAGGTTGTGGCATATCCGTCTTGTTAGCTGAAGACGCATGAGGCAAACTATCCGACCCATGATTTGGAATTGGCTGCTATAGTCTTTGCACTGAACATTTGGATGCACTATCTTTATGGTGAGAGGTGTATTATCTACACCGATCACAAAAGCTTTAAGTACTTTTTGACTCAGAAAGAGTTAAATTTTAGGTAGCGTAGATGGATTGAGCTGCCTAAGGATTATGACTATACTATTGAGTACCATCCTAGCAATGCTAATATGGTGGCCGATGCATTGAGTCGTAGGGCGATAACTGATCTGAGAGCGATGTTCGCTTGACTTAGTTTGTTCGACGACGGAAGTTTATTGGCTGAGCTACAGGTTAAACCGACTTGGATAGAACATATTTGGGATAGGCAGTTAGAGGATGAGTCATTGAGTCTTTGATTCCGTCACGTTGAAAGTGGCAACACTACGGACATTGGGCTAAATAATGATGGGGTACTCTATTTCCATGGTCGGATTTGTGTACTAAATGATATTGATCTAAGACAGTCTATTCTGGGAGAGGCGCATAGTAGCCATTATGCTATGCATCCTGGTGGGAATAAAATGTACCGAGATATTCAAGAACTGTACTGGTGGCCGGGTTTGAAGCATGAGGTTAGTGGTTTTGTGGCATGATGTCTGACATGCCAGTAGGTTAAGGCTGAGAATCAGTTACCTTCGGGTTTACTGCAGCCGGTTAAGATTTTTCTATAGAAGTGGGAGCTAGTAACGATGGACTTCGTTAGTGGGTTGCTCTTGACACCCACTACGAAGGATTCTGTCTGGTTCATCGTGGATCGATTGACCAAGTCTACGCACTTCGTTCCAGTTAGGACCGATTATTCCCTTTAGAAGTTAGCAAAACTCTACATTTTTGAGATAGTGAGATTGCATGGGGTACCGATCTCAATCATTTTTGATAGGGATCCTCGCTTCACGTCTCAGTTTTGGAAAAAGTTACATGAGGCTCTGGGTTCAAGATTGGACTTCAGTACTGCGTTCCATCCTCAGACTGATGGTAAATCTGAGAGGGTGATTCAGATATTGGAGGATATGCTGAGGAGTTGTGTTATTGATTTTCGAGGCAATTAGGAGGATTATCTGCCGTTAGCGGAGTTTGCCTATAGTAACAGCTTTCAATCTAGCATTCAGATGGCACCTTACGAAGCTCTGTATGGACGTAAGTGTCGCACTCCCCTATGTTGGACTGAGTTGGGTAAACGACAGGTTCTGGGTCTTGAGTTGGTTTCTGAAACTGAGGATAAGGTTAGACTGATTAGGGATCTTCTGAAGGCGGATTTTGATAGACAAAAGTCCTATGTAGATTAGAATAGGCGTGAGATTGATTATTTTGTGGGAGACTTCATGTTTCTCAAGGTCTCACCATGGAAAAAGGTTCTGAGGTTCGATTGCAAGGGCAAATTGAGCCTTAGGTTTATTTGGCCTTACCGAATTCCGAAGCAAGTTGGACCGGTCGCTTATCAGTTGGAGTTACCTCCAAAGCTAGACCGATTCATGACATATTCCATGTCTTGATATTGAAGCATTACTGCTCTTATCCTACTCACATTGTTCCTGTTGAGGAGATTGAGGTTAAGCCAAATTTGACCTTCGAGGAGGAGCCGAATCAGATTCTGGATCGCGTGTAAATGTTCTTTAGAAGTAGTCTATCCCATTAGTGAAGGTGCTGTGGCATAATTATAGCACTGAAAAAGCTACGTGGGAGCCTGAGGATGCGATGCGTCAGTAGTATCCTTATTTAATTTGATCAGGTAAATTTTGAGGCCGAAATTTTCTTTTAGGGGGTAGAGTTGTAACGCCACAAAATTCTTATTTCGACTTTTGTGAAAACGTGACATAACTGTGTAACTATTTCAATGGTTAAGTGTTCTGGGTATGTGTGAGAGGTCCTAAGTTCAAGCTTTAGCTTGGACAAATTTTGTTAATTTTTGGAATTAAGCCCTATTTCTGTTCAGCGGGCTTATAGTAAATTATTTGTAATTTCATATCAGAATGAGCCTGTTAGTTCGAGTGGTTAGGGGGTTTGGTGTGCTGAAGGTCCTGAGTTCGAATCCCTGCGCGAGCGTGGGAGTTTATTTTTTCTCATTTGGCCGAGAGAGTTTCGGTCAAACAACAATGTTGAGGAGGTTGAGTAGTGGATTAGTGGAGAGATTTGAGGAATGGGGGAGTTAGATTGGTATTATCACTATTTTATTTTATTTTATTTTCAAAATTTTCTCTTCCAGAAATTTTTGGACGTCAACTCTTCCATCTTCTCTGTTGCCAAATTTTTGTTTTTACATTTCTTTCTCATCTTTCCGATTTTCCAAACTCACCTCAGTTCGGTGCAACATTTGACTGTGTTTACTGGTAAGTTTTACGTTGTTGTGATATTTGTGTTTAATAGCTAGTGTTTTGATAGGGTTTTTTTTTGTACTGCTCTTAGTTAGGGGAAGGTCAGGAAGCAAGGGGTACGTTTTTAGCAATTTGATCGTTAGGGGAAATCTCTGTTGTTGGTAGTAAGTTTTCAAACTCCGTGGTAGATGTTGTTAATGTATGTATGTGGATTGGTTTCGGATTGAGTTTTGCAATCGTGTATTGAACTAGGGTTTTTAGACTGTGGTTATCTAGGTTCGGTGGTCTTGGGAGTGCTTCTGCGACGAAAACAAATTAGGCGTGTACCCAAAACGCAGAAAAATGAGGTTTGACGAAAGCAAAAAAACCTCACTATCGATGCCACACGGGCGTGTGGTCGCCCGTGTGGTAGGCCGTGTGCACCAACACAGCCGTGTGATCGACTAAGGCCAGGCCGTGCACATTACACTAACGTGTGATGGCCAGGGTGTGGCCGTGGGGGCCACACAGGCTAACCCGAATTAGGCGTGTAAGCCTACAGGGGCACGCCAAACGGGCGTGTGATATTTATGCCAGGCCGTGTGATCCACATAGGCAAAGCCAATCTAGGCATGTGGGCCACACGAGCGTGTGGGCCCACATGGGCAAGCCATATAGTCGTGTGGGCCCATTTAGCTAAAATGTTTCCTAAGGTTACACGGGTCGCCCAAGTCGGCTGTGAATCTACTGTAGGGTTGGTAAGTGCTACTTAGACCTTAAAATCGTGTGATCTGAATATATATTGTATGTATTGAGCATGTCAAGTTTACACATATTTACTGGTTTTTATGTATGACTAATGACTGAAACATAGCATGTAAGCATGTATTTTGTATGTCTGCATTGAGCATGTTAGCTGCATCTGCATTGGGGTGGGATGATGGATTATTAGAGGAAGTGTACTGAAAAGCTTTCATGCCTAATAACTGGCAGCTCAGCTGCAATATTACTGATATGTTCCGCATTCGGTACGACCTAGTGTGTAAGGCTGGGTGGGTGTTTTAAACCCCACATGGTGTGTAGAGGCTAATGGGTAGGACACTGATATCTGAATGGGCTAAGGCCCTAATTGTATCTAAATCTGTAATGGGCTTAGGTCCAAACTGCATTTGACTGAAACTATTATTCGACTGTGTGCATATTTTTTGTGGGGATTACACATTGAGTTTACATAAACTCACCCCTTTCTATTTTAACTGTCCAGGTAATCCCCAAACTTAGACGGACCGGTGTGGCAGAGGACTCAAAGGTGACCACATGTTTATCGCACTATTAAACTTTATTTACGGTTTTTTATCTATTCTTATGGGTTATTTTTGATGAAATTTGGGACTTTTGGACGTTTGCCTTTAATTTGGATTTAACAGTTTTCATGGACTTTTAAACTGCAAAACTCAACGAAACTCGATTTAAATTAGAAATAATGTTTTTCCTAAATGCGAACGGCTTTTCTTTAAATTTCACGGTTTTAAAAACTTCCGCTATAGAAAATATTTTTAAACGGGTCAAATTAAACGAGAAAATAGTTTTCAATTTGAAGAGAGGTGAATGAAAGCTAATAAATGGAAACAATTTTAACTTGATAAACTCGATTTCAAATTTCATTCCATGTGACATCGCCAGATTCGACCATAACATTTAGGCTGGGTTTGAGGTGTTACAATATCACTTGAATAATCCATGCCAAATTTCAAATTATAGCAATTCAAAATTGAAAAATTACAAAGAAAATCAGCAACTTTGTTACTGCTACAATTAATTATTAAAAGACTTTAATAGGGTTAATTATGAATTTGATATTTAAGGGAAAAAAATATTTTGGGAGCTTATATTATTTTTACATTTATTTTAGGTAATGTAAATTCATCTATCTTTTAACACATTATTAATTAATTAATTATATGTATTAGTATGGTTGTGTTGTCTTCATACTATTTTTCTAGTTTTTACAAGTTACTAATTATTTTATGTATCTTTTGATGCATTTGTAAATATATGTTGTGTTTATGTTATTTGTTTTAATTATTTTTAATTTTGTATGTTATGTTTTAATCCATCCCATAATTAACGTAATTTTATTGTGTCGATGTTATATATATATATAATATTCACGTATTAAATTTTGATTATATGTATATTTTGGCACATTATGCATGTGTGTCGTTATTTTTATATTATAATATAATCTATATAGTTTGTTATCATTATTGAATTTAGAGAAATTTTTTTATGTTTATATTATGTCGAATTTATCTCATATTTTATATGATTTTTCATACTATACTAATATATTCTGTAAAAGAAAATTTATGTTCATTTTGTATTTACAATTTTTTTTTTCTCAAACTACTATACATTTAAATAATTTTTTACACGCTAATAATTCATTTTATGTAGATTTTAACATGATTATTACTTGCGTCATGTTTTAATGACACTATCACCATACATTTTTAATTATTGACATAATAACTTATTTAACCTTCTAATTTTACGAAAAAAGTTATTTTAGCCATTCATTTAATTTTTAATTTTTTAGCTTTTAAACTTGTATTTTTTGTTAAATCATCCTAAAATGAATGGAAAAGTTCACATTTTAAACTTTTCTATTGTGGCATACATATCAACATTTAATTCATTTTTTAAAATGTTAAAAATTAAAATATATAATTTATTTTAAAAAAGAAAATCATTTAAAAATTATAATATATATTTAATGTTTTTTAAAATTTTAATTAAATGTTGACATATCATCCAGGTGGCAATTCACGTGTATGCCATATCAGCAAAGTTAACAAGAGTTAACTTTTCTATTGATTTTGAGATGATTTGACAAAAAATATAAGTTTAATGGTTGAAAGAGGTGAAAAATTAAATAAATAACTAAAATAACTTTTTTGATAAAGTTAACAGACAAAAAAATCATTATCCTTAATTATTTTATTTTATTTTTATTTTGGTAAAATTTTACTTTCTTTTATTATATCTTTAAGTTATTTCACATTTCCTATCATATCTCCTAATAATTTAATTTTAATTTTAAATCCATTTATTTGTAAATTTCATCATTACACTTGTATATTAATATAAATATTATATTTTAAAAATTTATTTTACAAAGAGAGGATATATTGTAGTATTATTTATAGTAATAGTTAACAATTTATTCATCATTTTAAAATTACATTAAATGTTTTTATAAATTATTCAATATTCTTATATTTGATGATTTTAAATTGTTTGAGATTTGTAGCTTATACAAGTTTATGAAAAATTAAAAATTATTTTTAAGTTACAACTAAAAGTTACAATCAAACGTTATATCCAAATCTCACATAAAAACTAATTGAAATATTAAATAAATCAGAATATTTTTTTAGAAAACTTTAACATAATTACTAAACTCGCACCTACTGAAATTTGATCATTAGACCTCAAAGTTAAAAATCTTACAAGCATTTTCTATATTATTTATATTACATAATTTTAAAATTTTTTTGCTTTATGCTATGGTTTTACTTATTAATTCGCCCTAGTTTCGGATCAAGTAATCTTACACTATTTTAGGAATATAAAATTTTGTCATCAAATTTAGTTCAACAATTTTTTCTTGGATAGATAATTTAATATTATAAGAGGTAATCTCAATATCACATTTTTTAAAATAATCTTATATTACCTTAGTAATGTGACATTTGTTATAACTTTACCCATTTTCAACGACTTTCAATTATTTAAACCATAATGGAATAGTAATAAAGATTAATGAATTAAACTTTTTAATATATT
The DNA here is from genome assembly GCA_025698465.1 of Gossypium longicalyx. NCBI lineage: Eukaryota > Viridiplantae > Streptophyta > Magnoliopsida > Malvales > Malvaceae > Gossypium > Gossypium longicalyx. The sequence goes on from CM046997.1 coordinate 63,553,979, forward strand.
CTCTCAATGCAACTGTATTTATTAATATTTTAAGTAATTTTTCTATTATTTAAAATTTTTTGAGACAATAAGGCTGGATTTTATTAATTTAAAACTAAAATTTACACGAGAAACAAAATTAAAAAGACCAAAGGCGTAAATAGGTCCAAAGAAAAAAAAGTTATCTGATCCTGAAAGGAAAAAAACTATTGAAAAAGAAAGATAATAAAGAAGCTACTAAAATGTAAACAAACTGTAAAGAAAATAAAGAAAAATGTGCCCACTCCCTTGGGGAAAGAGATTGTCCGTCCCACTCTTATCATCTTTCTAGGAGGCGCCGTGATGCGGTTGCTGGAGAAGAGAGGAAGAAAATAACAGAATAGGAGGAAGAAGAAGGAGAGAAATAGCAGAGAGAAAAGAGAAGAAGTTGAGAACGCAATATTCTTTTTACATAACAACCCAGTACTACGAGCATGCTTAAAAGGAAAAGATTGACGCTTCTCTACAGCTGTCATTCGGTTACAAATAAGTGCCCAAAACTCCCTGTTTAGTAACTAAGCTTTCCCCCTAAAACGCAATGTATTCATTAAAAGACCCCTCCCAAAACGTATCGTTTCATGGCTACATAATTAACTCAACAACAGAATAAATAGAATTTAACTGCTGTTTTAACCTCTCTGATTATTATCCATAACACGCCGACGGTTCTATTTCTCCAAAAAAATGCCAAACTTCTTTCCCTGCATTGAGACAATCATTCAATCGAAGCATCCCTGTCCAGATCTGCCTCCCTTAAGCAGATCCTTGTCCTCAAGGATTGAAAGTAGGATATTGCTTCTGAAAGTTTGTCCAATCTTCCCACGTGGAGTCTTCAGGAAAAGTGTCTGTCCATTCAACTAATACTTTAGTGGCTGCATGATTTCCTCTTTTAACCATCCGCCTTTCAATGATCCTAGCTGGATCTTTCAAAATTGAACCATCTGTTCCCACAGGTGGCAAGGTCGATGAGTGGACAGTGGAGCCAACATACTTTTTCAGTTGAGACATGTGGAATGTGGGACGTATTTTGGCGCCAGCAGGTAGTGTCAAACGGTAAACCACCTGACCAACCTTAGCTTAAATAGGATAAGGGCCATAAAATCAAGGAGAAAGCTTCTGGTTTCGCATCTTCTTCAATAAATGCTGTCAGTAGGGCTGAAGCTTCAAATACACGAGATCCCTTACAGCAAACGATCGATCAGATCTCTTTTTATCTGCCATTTGCTTCATACGGTCTTGAGCTTGTTTCAAGTGAAATTGAAGGAGCTTCCATAGGGATTCACGATGTTGGAGGGTTCTATCCACCTTGGCTACCGTGGAAGAGCCGGGCAAGTATGGTAGGTGCAAGGGAGGCTCCTGTCCATAGAGGGCTGTGTAAGGAGTAGTGTTGATAGCCAAATGGTGTGTGGTATTGTTCCACCATTCTGCTAAGGGTAGCCAAAGAGCCCATCCGGAAGGTTTTTCACCAGTCATACAATGCAAATAACCTTCAAGGCATCTATTTAAGACTTCTGTTTGCCCATCTATTTGAGGGTGGTAGGCCGTGGAAAGATAAAGTCGGGTGCCAAGCAGTTTAAAAAGTCCTTGCCAAAATGTACTAAGAAAAATTTTGTCTCTATCGGACACGATAGACTCTGGAACTCCAAGAAGTTTATAGACATGGTCCAAGTAGAGTTGAGTAACCATGGAAGTAGTAAAAGGGTGAGCCAAAGCTAAAAAATGAGCATGCTTAGTTAGTTTGTCAATTACGACCAAGATGGTACTCTTACCCTTGGATAAAGGAATGCATTCAATAAAGTCCTTACTAATAGCAACCCATTCTCGATCAGGTATTGGCAAGGGTTGTAAAAGGCCAGGGTATGCAGCATTGTCGCCTTTGTATTGTTGGCATGTGGGGCATTCTTGAACCCATTGCTTGACATCCTTTGATAACCCCTTTCAATATAGCAAGCTAGCGATGCAACGCCGAGTAGTATAGGTGCCTGAGTGTCCACCCACAACCTCACTATGGAACAACTCAAAAATTCTCCTAAGGTCGGTGCTGTGACCGATGACCACCTTCCCATTTCGCTTAAGAAACTTGCCATCCAGGGAGTACTTGGGATGAGATTGAGGGTTTTGTAATAAGTCATTGGACATCTTTTGGAGCTTCTCATCAGTTAACCCTGCCTGTAGAATTTTATCCCATAACTCTGACCATTGAAGTGATACTTCCCCAAAGCATTGGTGAAGTTGGCCGTCATGCAAATGAGGGCGTCGGGATAAAGCATCAGCTACGATATTTTGAGATCCTTTGCGATACATAATGGAGTAATTATACCCAAGCATTTTGGAGACCCATTTCTGTTGAAACGGAGTGATAGCCTGTTGCTCCGAGGGAAATTTTAGACTTTGGTGGTCAGTTTTAATAACAAAGGGGTTCCCAACAAGGTATGAATGCCACTTCTTAACATCAAGTAAAACAACCAGCATCTCCTTATCATATATAGATAGAGCTTGGTGTTTAATGCCTAAAGCTCTGCTAAAGAATACCACTGATCAAGCTCTTTGTTGTAACACAGATCCAATACCGCTACCACAAGCATCTGTCTCCACACAGAAGGGCTCACTGAAATCGGGAAGAGCAAGAATATGGGCTGTGCACATTGTGTTTTTGAGAGCTAAGAAAGCATCTTGGGTCGAGTCTGTCCAATGCCACTGCTGATCTTTCTTTAATAATGAGGTGAAAGGCTGAGCAAGTGCGCCATATCCTCGAATGAACAGTCTATAATAGCCAGAGAGACCTAAAAATCCTCGAAGTTCCTTGATGTTCTTAGGTGTAGGCCAAGAGAGAATGCCTTCAACCTTTGAAGAATCCATTCTAACAGTTCCTGCATTGATAAGATGGCCGAGATATTCAACTTGAGTAGTGGCAAAACAACATTTAGTTTTCTTAGCATAAAGGTGATTAGTCCTTAACAGTTCTAAGACTACTTCCAAATGTCTCAAATGGTCATTCCAATCCTTGGAATAAACGAGGATGTCATAAAAAAAAACTAGGACAAATTTTCTCAACACTGGTTTGAAAACACTATTCATCAAAGCCTGAAAACTGGATAGAGTGTTGGTTAGGCCAAATGGCATAACCAAAAACTCGTAGTGGCCTTCATGAGTTCAAAACACTATTTTATAAATATCTTTATCCCATATTCGGATTTGGTGATATCCGGACCTCAAATCCAATTTAGAAAATAAGGTAGCTTGGCTAAGCTCATCTAACAATTCTTCAATAGCAGGAATAGGGAACTTATCATTGATAGTCATGCTGTTGAGTTGCCTATAATCCACGCACATACGCCAGCTCCCATCTTTTTTTTTTACCATGACAATAGGTGAAGCAAAGGGACTAGTGCTGTCCCTTATAATTTCTTCCTGTAACATTTCCCTTACTAGTTTTTCAATCTCATTTTTCTGAATAGTAGGATACTTGTAGGGCTTGACTTTGACCGCTCGTGATTCATCTAGCAAGGGAATACGATGATCATGAAACAGAGTAGGTGGTAGACTGGACGGTATTTGAAAAATATCCTCAAAGCAGTCAATAACCTGTGGAGCAGTAGGTGATCAAGAGACTTTGAAAGAGTAAGTGTGGTCTGTTGACTAAAGGATAATAGCATCAATTGGGGCCCATAGCTAAAAGCCTTGAAACATTTAGCTGCTTGGTTGTCAAATAATAACTGAATACTGCTAGGTATAATTCTTTGGAGGGTATGATTGCTGCCCCGATGCTCGAGCTGCATAGTGAGTGAGGAAAAATTCCATATAATGGATCCCAAAGAGAAAAGCCACTCGATACCCAATACTATATCACATCCCTTCAATGGCAACAAATAGAAATCAGTAATGAATGCAGATTCTTTAGCTCCCTACTGGACATTTTTGCAGATCCCTTGAGTTGAAAGCGTAATACCATTAGCTACCATGACCCTTAATGCAACAACCGTCTCAATAGGTAGGTTTAAATGCTTCGCGAGCTTGGAGTCCATAAAATTATGTGTACTCCTAGAGTCCACAAGGATAATGACATCTGTTCGCTCGATATGAGCTAAAAGCCTCATAGTGTTGTGACCTTGAGAGCCATGCAAGGCATGTAAAGAAAGGAGAGGCAAAGTAACCTCGGGTTCCTGCTCCACTTGTTCCAATTGCTCTTTACAATCTTGGAACTCGTCAGTGTCAAGACTGTTCAGTTCAGCCTCACCACCAAAAGAAACATCAATCACTGATTGGTACAACTGTGATTTTTTACATTTATGTCCAGAGGAATACTTGGATGAACACCAAAAGCAAAGGCCTTTTCGTCTCCAATCATCCATTTCAGCCTGTGATAAGGACTTCATAGGACCCTTATGAGTCCCGGTGGTACTAAGGGAGGGAACAGCTTGAACGGGTTTAATATTTTCCAGAAGGGGTCGAGTGAGTCCTCCAGTCCCACCGATATATGTCGATTTTTTAATAGGCCTCGATATAATGTATTCCACTCGTCGAGCTAATCGAAACCCATCTGTTAGAGTGGAAGGCAGAAACAACCGCAAATACTACCCTATTTCTAGTTTAAGATTACTAACAAACACACTAATGGTTGAGTAGACTAACAAATGTATCATGAAATTGGGTCATTGACCCGAGTTGCTTCAATGTAACAAGTTCAAACATAGGATCTAAAAGAGTGTCGGAACAAAAGTGTTCTCGCAGTCCACGGGCATATACCTCTCAGGACAGTTGTGGTAACCTACACGCCACTGGACAAAAAAATGATGCCAGTCGAGAGCCTTACCTTCAAGGTGAAGCATAACCATCTTAACTTTTACCTCATCTCGGATACATTCAGATGAGAAGAGCTATTCCAGTTTCGACCACCAACCTCAAAAATCTATACCATCAAAACGTGGGCAATCCAGCCTGTATAGGTTACTGGTGACATCCCCAGAAAACCCTTTTTGCAATGATTCCAGTTGCCTGAACTCCCGTAATGGAGATAGGATTAACTGCTCCTCTTTCAAAGAATCAGGAGGAACACTCCTTAATATGCCTTTTCCTTTATCCAAACTGACTTCTATCGGAGTCGTTTTGCTGGTACTAATAGCACTGGTCGATATTGGCTGCCCCATATATTGCTCAAATAAAGCTTGAAGACCCATGCGAATCTCGATTCGAATCTCACTTTTCATCTAATCATTGAAGGTTTGAAACTTGGTACCAATCTTGGCATCGAAGTCTGATTTCAGCTAGGTGAACTCCTGCTGCAGTTGACTCATTTCTTTTTGAAGCCTGGTGGTTATTTCGTCATTGGCCATGAGGAAGGACTGGCTTTGATACCTTGATGCAGTTGCTGGAGAAGAGAGGAAGAAAATAACAGAATAGGAGGAAGAAGAATGAGAGAAATAGCAGAGAGAAAAGAGAAGAAGTTGAGAACGTAATATTCTTTTTTCATAACAACCCAGTACTATGAGCATGCTTAAAAGGAAAAGATTGACGCTCCTCTACAGCTGTCATTCGGTTATAACTAAGTGCCCAAAACTCCCCGTTTAGTAACTAAACTTTCCCCCTAAAATGAAACATATTCATTAAAAGACCCCTCCTAAAATGTGTCATTTCATGGCTAAATAATTAACTCAACAACAGAATAAACAGAATTTAACTGCTGCTTTAACCTCTCTGATTATTATCTATAACACGCCGACGGTTCCATTTCTCCAAAAAATGCCAAACTTCTTTCCCTGCATTGAGACAATCATTCAATCGAAGCATCCCTGTCCAAATCTAATGCTCCGGTAACCCAGGAAACTGGAAAAACCAAGAGTTGTTCATTTGTCAATCAGGCTCGCGGAGCTAATCGTCGAACAAATTTGTTGTAGCGGAGTCCAAGACAGACCAGATCAGATAAAAACCTTATCACTTCTTTACACATTCAGTGGCTAGAGTGTTTGCTAAAGCATTTCCAGATCTTTTAACATGCACAATCTGATGCTTTGAAATCAAGTGAAAGTGCCTTTGATTTTACGAATGTATGAGCTAACTTTTGATTTGTCAGTGTGACTTAAGTTATATTTCATAATAACAGACAATGAGTCTTCTTTGATGATTACTTTTGTTAATATGAGAACTAACCCCATTTTAACCGCCTCGAGACATGTAAGGGCTTTCCCGGCGAAAGCCGGTCCCACATATCGTGCACAACTACTTTAGATGCTATTACCATACCCTCACTATTTCAAGCAACCAGCCCTGTACCTGATCTACATCGTTTCATGACAAAAGACATATCAAACTTTACTTTGATAAAAATTGGTAGGAGGAGGACTCTAGATGACTTTATCACTCTAGACGGTAACTTTTTTCTCTTCTAAATAGTCCAATTCACCAGAGATACTTGGAGATAAAATTATCGATTTCCTTTCCTGATTTAACCACTTTGTCATGAACCCTCCTATTTCTTTCAGACCAGATGGCCCAAAGAGAGTATCAAACAATCCTTCATTGAGTGTGCAATTAGACATTAAAAATAGCAATAAGGCAATCCAACCACCCCTGACTAGGTCGGTTTAATAAATTAATGAGGCCTAAAATTTTCCTAACTTCATTTACAACAGGAAAAAGACAGAAGGCATGATCTACTGTTTCTGCTCCTCCCCGCAAATAAGACACATCGCGTCTAGAACTATCTTCTTCAAGAATAAGTCTGACATGGTAGGAATATAATTTTTGGAAAAACACCAGACAATAATTTTAAGCTTGGAAAGTAGATTTAAGTTCCATAGTTTACGAAAAAAACTTTTATATATAGCTTGTAATTCCTTTAATCTAAGAGAAGCACTATTGATTTGTAACAATTTGTAAGCACTACGAATGGAAAACTCACTAGACGCTTCCCCCACCAAACTAGGACATCATCATGTGGTTCAAGTGCTAGTGGGATCTGAAGGATTCTTTGTAACAACTCAGTTTTAGCTAAATTAGAACAGTGGTTTCGAAACCACAAATTCGAGGTCAAAAAATTAATTTAATATTATTTTAAGTCTTTAAAGCATGTGATTATATATGTGTAAAAATTTCGCGAGCTAATTTCATTGTTTAATAGCTCAATTTGATAAAAGGACTTAATCACATAAAATGCAAAAGTTACATTCTATAGGATAAAGGTGTCCATTTGCTATGTCTTATTAAATGTGAAATCCTTATGTTGTAAATAGACCATTGATAGTGGGAATGGACATAAATGATCTTATATTTAATGTTTTAAAATGGTTTTAATTAAGGCTAAATTGGTAATTTGGTTATTAATGTATAATTAAGTAAAAAGAAAATCAAATATGGTTCCATTATAATCTTTTCATAGTCGAATGAAGCAAAGAAGAAGCTAAAAATAAGGTTTGAACTTTCGACACTTACATAGCTTAATTGAAGTATGTTTTGAGCTCGTTTTTGATGATTTTTATATTTTTGTGATCGTTGCATCATGTTCTAGCTAGCCCATGCCCTAATTTTTGAATTGGTTGATGATTTTGGAAGTTGCCATTGATGAATTCATGTGATTTATGATGTTTGATGATGAATTATGAAAGCTTGGTGCTTGATATACATGTTTTATAAAGTGATTTTGAGTAAAAATGTTAATTAGGGATTAAATTGAGAAAATGTGAAATGCTGTGGTTAAATGTGTAAAAATTGATAAATATGGGCTACTAGAGAACTATAGAGAATTCGGCTAAGCATGGGCCATATTGAATTTTATGAATTTTATGTATTTATGAAATAGGGACTAAATTGTAAGAAATGTGAAAGTTAGGGCCAAAGTGTAAATTGGCTTAAATATATGTCTATGGATGAAATTGAAAGATTATGTGATTAAATGAGTTGAATTGTTATAATATAGATCAAGAAAAGAGGAACCCAGACTTAGATCGAGGCAAGAACAACGTACTCGACTAATCGACTAGTTTCGTCATTTTTACGACCGAGGTAAGTTCGTACATGATAAACATTGTTACAATTATGTTTTTAATGCTTTAATATTGCATAAATTGTATATATGCTACTACGATTGCGTACAATGACAAATAAACTATATTTGAGTTTGATGGTAAGTTGATGATGAATTTCAAATATAATTTAAGGTTGTGGCATATTTTTGTGGCATGATTATGGTTGTGAATTTGAGTAGTGAAATGGTTGACAATGAAATGGCATAAAATGTGTGTGAATTAGTATGTTTTGGCTGCCTATATATGTCTTGAAATGATAACATGTTGATGGCTAGGTGTGCATGAGAAAAGGGTGGCAAATTGGCTTTGCAAATAACTTATTTTTGTTCACACGGACAGAGACACGGGCGTGTGTCTCAGCCGTGTGTGGCTCACTGTCATGTTACATGGCTGTCTGTCCCCTAGGGTACCTTTCAAATTAAGGCAGTATACCCTACAGTTTTGACGCGACCTAGACACACAGGCGTATCTACTAGCCGTGTGAGAAACACGGGCTGGCACATGGGCGTGTGGCTGGCCGTGTGACCCATTCCAGTATCTTCCCTAATTTTCCCACGGCCAAGGCACACGGGCGTTCTCTAGCTGTGTGGTTCAAGTCAGTATGTATGCCTTGTTTTCACGCGGCCTGCGCCACGGGCGTTTCTAGTGGCCGTGTGAGGCACACGGCCTATTCACACGGGCGTGTGACCCTTAAATCAAAGAAAAATTTTCTAAGTTTCCTAAAGTTGTAAATGTTATCATTTTAGTCCTGAACCACTTCTAAGCATGTTTTAAGGTCTCGTAGAGCCTTTTAAGGGACATTGTGCATGATTTGTATGGATTTTGATATTGAATGTATAAATGTATATGATAAAGGTGTACTATCTGGTAATACCTCTTATCCCATTCCTGTGTTAGATACGGGTTAGGGGTGTTACATTTATTGATATCAGAGCTACAGTTTAGTCGATTCTTAGACTAACGTAGCGAATAAGAGTCTAGCTATACATGCCATATATATAAACTACGATAGTGTGATGATTCTTGACAGTTAAAATGGGTTTTTTTATATAGCAAATAGATCCTGAACGAGCAATAGCTGACGATGTTAAAAGTAATATGGCTGCTCTTGCTCAAGGAACAGAGCCGGCTGAATCTAGGCCGATTTATAGTAGCCAAGGAGGAAAAGCTAAGCAAGCCTTCTTCCAAATGACGAGTGAGTGGTTCACAGAATTCATTCGAACGAATCCGACTGTTCAACAACCTCCACCCCCACCTATTCTTCAACAAGTCCTAGTTGTGCCACAAGTGATAGTTCCGATTCGATTAAGTAAGCTACCTATTGATAAGATTTGGCAACATGGGGCTGAAGAGTTTCAGGCTACAATTGATGATGATGTTGAGAGAGTTGAGTTCTGGCTCAAGAACATGATCAGAGTATTTGATGAATTGTCCTGTACTCTAGAAGAATGTATCAAATCAATAGTATCTTTGCTTAGAGATAATGAATATCATTGGTGGAAAATGTTGACATTGGTAGTTCCTAGAGCACGGGTTACCTGGGAATTCTTTCAGACTGAGTTCTGAAAAAAGTACATATGTCAAAGATTTCTCGATCAAAAACATAAAGAGTTTCTGGAATTGAATCAAGGCCGAATGATTGTCACTGAGTACGAAAGAGAATTCGTACAATTAAGTAAGTATTACCAAGAATATGTTTCTACCGAAGAGATTATGTGTAAAGGATTTGTTGATGGACTGAACGAGGATATAAAGCTATTACTCGGGATACTTGAATTAAAGGAATTTGTAGTACTTGTTGGGATAGTTTGTAAAGTTGAGGATCTGAGCAAAGAAAAGAGAAAAGGCTGATTCAGAGGCAAAAGATTCGAGGAAAAGATCGATGAGTAAATCTTATCATTCCTCGTCGAAGAAATCTAGAGACTATTTTAACCGATTGACAACTTTAGTGGGATATCAGAATAGAGATCGTGGAAAGCAATACACCAACCCTAAAGCTCAAGCCACATCGGTATCGAGTGTTGGTAACGTAAAAGATGTTAAACCCGAGTGTTAAGAGTGTAGAAGATGGCATTTTGGAGATTGCTGGGTGAAAAATAATAATAGAACTTGTTACAGTTGTGGTACACGAGATCATTTTATTAAAGATTGCCCAGAGTTAGCTAAAAAAAATAATGCTCAGAACACGAGGCCGAGTAACACTGCAATTAGAGGGAGACCATCCCGTAATGTTGGAAATGTGAGTGGTGGTAGAGGTGCGACACGAGACACTACTACGAGATCTGATGCTAGAGCACCTACACGAGACTACGTTAGTCGCGCTTGTGAAGAAGTGTCATCTTCGAACGTCATTACCAGTACTTTTACACTCTATGATACTAAAGTTATTGCTTTGGTAGATCCAGGATCAACTCATTCTTATGTATGTGTGAATTTAGTATCAAGTAAGACTTTGCCTGTAGAGTCTACTGAATTTGTAATTAGAGTATCGAACCCTTTAGGCAAGTGTGTTTTGGTTGATAAAGTGTGCAAGAACTGTCCATTGATGATTCAGGATAATTGCTTTCCGGCTGATTTGATGTTGTTGCCATTTGACGAGTTTGATATAATCCTGGGTATGGATTGGCTAACGTTGCATGATGCTATTGTGAATTGCAAAAGAAAGACGATAGATTTGAGATGTCAGAATAATGAGATTATTCGAATTGAGTCAGATGATATGAATGGCTTGCCAGCAGTGATTTCATCGATGTTAGCCTAGAAATATGTGATAAAGGGTTGCAAAGCTTATTTTGCATATGTGCTTAATACGAAAGTGACTGAAAAGAAGATTGAATCAGTGCCAGTTGCATGTGAGTATCCAGATGTGTTTCCTGAAGAGTTACCGGGTTTACCACCAATCCGAGAGATTGAATTTGGCATTGAGTTAATGCCGAGAACAACTCCGATATCGATAGCTCCGTATATAATGGCACCGACAGAGTTAAAAGAATTGAAAGCTCAGTTGCTAGAATTAAATAATAGAGGATTCGTACGACTGATTTTTTCTCCTTGGGGTGTTCCCGTGTTGTTTGTGAAAAAGAAAGAAGGCACGATGAGAATGTGTATAGACTACAGACAGCTCAACAAGGTGACAATAAAGAACAAATACCCTCTACCACGGATTGATGATTTGTTTGATCAATTGAAAGAGGTTACAATATTTTCAAAGATAGATTTGAGATCAGACTATTACCAGTTACAAATTAGAGATTCTGATGTGCCAAAGACTGCATTTAGAACAAGATATGGTCACTATGAATTTTTGGTTATGCCTTTTTGACTAATGAATGCACCTATTGTCTTTATGGATCTAATGAACTTGATTTTCAGACCGTACTTAGATTGATTTGTTGTTGTATTCATTGATGACATACTGATTTATTCACGAGATGAAACTGAGCATGCCGAGCATTTGAGAATTGTATTACAGACTCTGCGTGATAAGCAGTTATATGCAAAGTTTAGTAAATGTGAATTCTGGTTGCATGAGGTTGGTTTTCTGGGGCATATTGTGTCAACATTGGGTATCCGAGTTGATCCGAGCAAGATTTCTGCAAGAATGGATTGGAAGCCTCCTAGAAATGTATCTGAAGTTTGTAGTTTTCTAGGACTAGCTGGCTATTACCGATGATTTGTGAAAGGATTTTCAATGATTGCAAATCCGTTGACAAGATTACTTTAGAAAGATGTAAAGTTTTAGTGGTCCGAGAAATGTCAGAAAAGTTTTGATCAGCTGAAAGCTCTTTTGACTGAAGCTTCAATGTTGGAATAGCCAGAATCGGGTAAAGAATTTGTAATTTATAGTGATACATCGTTGAATGGTCTAGGCTGTGTTTTGATTGAAGATGGCAAAGTCATAGCTTATGCCTCACGACAGTTGAAACCGCATGCAAAGTATTACCCGACGCATGATTTGGAGTTAGCCGCGATTGTGTTCGCATTAAAAATTTGGCGTCATTATTTGTTTGGTGAAAAATGCCATATTTATTCAGATCACAAGAGTTTGAAATATCTAATGACTTAGAAAGATTTGAATTTGCGACAGCAGAGATGGCTAGAATTGCTAAAAGATTATGAGTTAGTGATTGACTACCATCTGGGAAAAGCAAATGTTGTTGCTGATGCTTTAAGTCGAAAACCTTTGTTTGCTCTACGTGGAATGAATACTCAATTGGCTCTATCTAACACGGTTCGATTTTAGCTGAGTTGAAAGCGAGATCGTTATTTTTGCAGCAGATTTGTGAAGCTCAGAAAGTCGATAATAAAATGTTAGCAAAATGAGCTCAATGTGATTTGAACCCTGATTTAGAATTTCAAGTTGATGTTGATGATTGTTTGAGATTCATAGATCGAATGTGTTTCGAGGAATTCAGAGTTCAAATGATTTTGAACGAAGCACATAGTAGTCGTTTATCTGTTCATTCAGGAAGCACAAAAATGTATAATGATTTGAAATAGCTTTATTGGTGGCATGGTATGAAACGTGATATTTCAAAGTTCGTTTTTAAATGTTTGATTTGTCAGCAAGTTAAAGCTGAGCATCAGGTATCGTCTGATTTATTGCAAACTATCAAGATTCCTGAATGGAAATGGGATAGAGTAACTATGGATTTTGTTTCAGGTTTACCCCTATCTCCGAGTAAGAAAGATGAAATTTCTGTTGTTGTTGACATATTGACAAAATCGGCTCATTTCATTCCAGTGCGTAGGGATTATTCCCTTGATAGGCTTGCTGAGTTGTATATCTCCGAGGTTGTGAGATTACACGGAGTACCTGTTTCTATTGTTTTGGATAGAGATTTGAGGTTTACATCGAGGTTTTGGAAGAAAATACAAGAAGGACTGGGTACAAAGCTACATTTTAGTATCGCATTTCACCCGCAAACGAATGGTCAATCCGAGTGAGTTATACAGATACTCAAGGATATGTTGAGATGTTGCATTCTTGAGCTTAAAGGTACGTGGGAAAAGTATTTGCCACTGATTGAATTCGCATATAACAACAGTTTTCAATCGAGTATTAAAATGGTACCATACGAAGCTTTATACGGTCATAAATGTAGAACACCGTTGTACTGGACTGAGCTAAGCGAGAATAAGATTAATGGGGTTGATCTGATCAGAGAAACTGAAGAGAAAGTAAAAGTAATTTGTGATAGTTTGAAAGCGACTTCAGATCGTCAGAAATCACATGCAGATTTAAAATAAAAAGATATTGAGTTTCAGATCAGGGATAAAGTGTTTTTGAAAGTATCTTCGTGGTAGAAAATACTCCGATTTGGTCATAAAGGCAAATTAAGTCTGCGATTCATCAGACCATATGAAATCATCGAGCGAGTTGGGCCAATTGCTTATCGGCTAGCATTGCCATCTAAATTAGAAAAGATTCATAATGTGTTTCATGTATCGATGCTTCGAAGATACCGATCCGATCCTTCGCATATTATTTCTCTGACAGAAGTTGAGATTCAGTCAGATTTGTCATATAGTGAAGAACTGATCTAAATTCTAGCTCGTGAGATCAAAGAGCTGAGAAATAAAAGAATTGCATTAGTAAAGGTGTTACGACAGTGACACAGGGTTGAAGAAGCTACATGGGAACCCGAGGATGCTATGAGAAAGCAATATCCAAACCTATTCACTGGTAAGATTTTCAGTGATGAAAATTCCTAAGGGGGAGAGTTGTAACAACTCAGTTTTAGCTAAATCAAAACAGTAGTATCGAAACCACAAATCCGAGGTCAATTTTTTTAATATTATTTTATGTGTTTACATCATGAGATTTTATATGTGTAAAAATTTCATGAGCTAATTTTATCGTTTAATAGCTCAATTTGATAAAAGGACTTAATCGCATAGAATGCAAAAGTTGCATTCTATATGATAAAGGTGTCCATTTGCTATGGCTTATTAAATGTGAAGTCCTTATGTTGTAAATACACCATTGATAGTGGGAATGGACATAAATACTCTTATATTTAATGTTTTAAAATGGTTTTAATTAAGGCTAAATTGGTAATTTGGTTATTAATGTATAATTAAGTAAAAACAAAATCAAATATGGTTCCATTATCATCTTTTCATGGCCGAATGAAGCAAAGAAGAAGCTAAAAGTAAGGTTTGAACTTTCGACACTTACATAGCTTAATTGAGGTATGTTTTGAGCTCGATTTTTGATAATTTCTATGTTTTTATGATTGTTGCTTCATGTTCTAGCTAGCCCATTCCCTAATTTTTTAATTGGTTGATGATTTTGGAAGTTGCCATCGATGAATTCATGTGATTTATGATGTTTGATGATGAATTATGAAAGCTTGGTGCTTGAATTACATGTTTTGTAAAGTGATTTTGAGTAAAAATTTTAATGAGGGATTAAATTGAGAAATGTGAAATGTTGTGGTTAAATGTATGAAAAATTAATAAATATGGGTTTCTAGGGAACTATAGAGAATTTGGCTAAGCATGGGCCATATTGAATTTTTTGAATTTTGTGTATTTATGAAATAAGGACTAAATTGTAAGAAATGTGAAAGTTTCGGGCCAAAGTGTAAATTGGCTTAAATATATGTCTATGGATGAAATTGAAAGATTATGTGATTAAATGAGTTGAATTGTTATAATATAGATCAAGAAAAGAGGAACCCGGACTTAGATCGAGGCAAGAACAAAATACTCGACTAATCGACTAGTTTCGTTGTTTTTACGTCCGAGGTAAGTTCGTACATGATAAACATTGTTACAATCATGTTTTTAATGCTTTAATATTGCATAAATTGTATATATGCTACTACGATTGCGTATGATGACAAATCGACTATATTTGGCACTTAGTGTGCGATTTGAGATAGCTTTAGCTATATATATAAAGCACTTAGTGTGCGAATTGGAATAGCTTCAGCTATATGTGGCACTAAGTGTGCGATAGTTTCAGTTTAATGTGATGGCACTAAGTGTGCGATATCATTATAGCTTTGGCAAATCATTTTTGCACTAAGTGTGTGAGTTCTTGGAGTATTGAGATATTTCTAAATGATTTAATGTATCGAACAAAGAGGTGAGAATGAAATCAATAAATACGAGAAAGTATAGGTACGTACGATACCTATGTGGTAGTTGATACTAAGTGTATGAAGCTTGATGGATTTGTATATATATGATAAATGGTCATGGATTAGAATCTAATGACGATATAAGACTTACTAAGTGTTTATTAATTGATAATTTGTATATTATGAACTGTGGAGTAGATATTTAGTACGAACTTACTAAGCTATGAAGCTTACTGTGTATTATTTGTCTTTGTTGTATAGAGTATCGAAGCTAGCTTGGACTCGAGGATCGTCGAGAAACGTCATCACACTATCGATCATTTCTTTGGTACTCTTGAAGCCTTGTATATATGGTATATGTCATGTATAGGCTAGCGTCACTATGGTACATTTTGTGTTCTGGAATTATAGCCATGTGATTTGTCTACCCAGGCTCATTTCGAAATGGCCCTCGAGCAACATGATAGAGACACATGCCCGTGTAGGCAGAAATAGGCCATTTACAAGGCCAACTTACCACCCTAATTTTGGGTCCTCCTTACAAGATCAAAACCAAAACATTTCATACCAAATTCCAACCAATACATAACTAAAACATACACCATTCATGCCATATCATTAACAACCAATTTCATGCTTACATCCATACCAAATCATGCCAATTCATAAGCCAAAATCATAACAAAACATATGCTACATAACCTCAATTTACTTCATTCAATCTCATGCCATAATCTTACCAAATTGACCAATTCTCTTTGGCCATCCAAGAACACATCATATTGGGAATATTTCATCACACAGATTATGTTCCAAAGGCATTTATAAACACAACCAAAACCAAGCCATATTACGTGGCTAAATATTCATAACTCAAAACGTAACTCATTTTATCTAGACTATACATGCCATACTTTAATATTTACACTTTCAAAAGGTGCCAAGGATAAGTTTGATAGTGTGGTGATGATCCTTGATGATCCCCGATCTCTCAGTAGCTTTGATATTTATAAAATAGATGAGAAACACACAAAGTAAGCTTTCAAAAACTTAGTAAGCCATATACAAATAACTTATCACATAACTTTCAAAAACTTAGTAAGCCATATACAAATAACTTATCACATAACACATTTCTAGAACCAATTCATTCATGTAACTTATGGAAAAATATATTCACATATCCATAAATCTCATATAGCTCATTTAACCATAATTCTCTTACATATATCATATGTACACAATTGTACAAATACTTGCCTTTCATTCTCAATCATGTTATACATTTCAAACATACCTGAATCAGATATACATTCACATAGTTATTCATTTCTCGAAGTGCCCGTTGAACCGTTCGGAATCATTAAGGATACTCAGATAGCTCAGAAAAATTGTATAATGCCAACGTCCCAGACATGATCTTACATGTAATCAAATATTGATGCCACTGTCCCAGATAGGGTCTTACATGAAATCAAATACGATGCTGATGTCCCAGACATGGTCTTACATGTAAATCTCAAATCGATGCCAACATCCCAGACGTTGTCTTACACGAAATCACATATCGGAATCCTATGTCATGACCTATGTATCCTAGCTATTCCTATGGTTCATACGGGGCTTTCGGACGTCATTACATTATCGAAACTTTATCTATTTCACATATTCAGCTTCTATAATCATTCATCACAATTCAATATCATATAAACATGAAAAATCAATTCAAACAAATTTATTTGTATATCGACTTACCTCGTATGGAAATGAACAGAAACGAACGGGTAATCAACGACTTTCGACTTTCCCTGATCTAATTCCATTTTCTTTGGTTCTTGATCTATATAAATCCAAATTTGACTTTTTCAATCTCACATTCATTCAAATCAATCCATAAACACATATTTAGGGCATTTTAGAAATTAACCCTTACATTTTTACATTTTAACATTTTAGTGCTTATTTCATAAAATCCCAAATATGCATAATTTCCTTTCACACATGCCTAACCAAATTTTCCTCTAGCCCAAATAAGTCCATATATTTCATTTATTTCACATTTTAGCCCCTCAATTTCTCATTTTTACAATTTAGTCCAAAATACTAAAATTCATCAAAATCCCAATACAAAACATATTAATCTAACACATATCTTTCATTTTCTATCATCTAACTTCATAAAACTCACATTATCAACAATGGAAAAACTCAAAATCATAATCAAATTTAGAAATTCAGGCATGGGCCTGAAAGATTACTAAGCAATGATCACAAAAACGTAGAAATTATAAAAAATGAATAAAAAATCACATACCAATTAGCCAAGATAAGTGCCGAATGCTTGAAGGGTTAGAAACCCTTATGTCTTTCCTTAGTTTCGATCAAAAAGATGAAAATAAGATGAACATTTGATTTTGTTTTATTTTAACCATCATTTAATTCACAAATTACTTAAGTTACCTTATTAATGTCATTTAAAAATCCACTAACTCATGTCCAACCATGTCATTTCATGAATTCAATGGTCCATTTACAACATAAAGACCTCATATTTAAAGAGACACATCAATTCGACACTTAATCAAATGACACACAACTTTTGCATTTTTTGCGATTTAGTCCTTTTTGCAAATTAAACACTCAAACGATCAAATATTCACACGAAACTTTCACAGATATTAATTCACATATTATAAGCATGGAAAATAATATTAAAATATTTTTCTAACTCGTATTTGTGGTCTCAAAACCACTATTCTGACTAGGGTCTAAATCGGGCTATTACACGTGTGGCCAGTCGTGTAACCTAAGTCAGTAACCTCCTTAATTTTCCCAAGGCCATGGCACACGGGCATGTCTCCGACAGTGTGGTACAAGCCAATATGTATGCCCTGTTTTCTCGTAGCCTGTGCCACGGGCGTGTCTGGTGGCCGTTTGAGGCATACGGCATGTTCAAACGGGCGTGTGACCTTTAAATCAAAGAAAATTTTCTAAGTTTCCTAAAGTTGTAAATGTTATCGGTTAAGTCCCGAACCACTTTTAAGCATGTTTTAAGGTCTCGTAGAGCCTTTTAAGGGACATTGTGCATGATTTGTATGGATTTTGATATTGAATGTATAAATGTATGTGATAAAGGTGTATTATCCAGTCTCGTAACCCTATTTCAGCGTCAGATACGGGTTAGGGGTGTTACATTCTTGATGCGTCATCCTTATCAAAGATGGAAGTAATAGTATCCTTTTTCCATTCTCTATTATCGTCAATAAGCTCAGACACAAGTTCAAGATTACAATTACTGTCTGTACCATGTAATTGAAAATTAAAAGAGCCTGGTATCCAAACAACATTAAAAATAGGGATCGCTTCACCCGTACCCACCCTCCAACTAGAACCATCCTGAAAAGCCTTTTTTGTTGCCCAGATGCTTTTCCATGCATATGAAGCATTCACTTTAAGACATGAACTCTGATAATTAGAATGTGGATAATATTTCGCTTTCAAAACCTACGGAACAAAGAATTTGGATTAGTCATTAGATGCCACCCTTATTTTGCAATAATTGTGATATTAAATTTTGAACAACTCTTAAAGGCCATGCCATCATTTTCTTTAATTCACACATAGAGCCCCATCCACACCAATGTAAGCCTTGTTTCCCATGAGTTTTTTGCCACCAAAATCGAGCCACAATGCTCTCCATCTCCTCACACAAGATTTCGGTGAAAGAAAATAACCCATAGCATAAGTAGGTATTGCTTGCAACACCACTTTAATAAACACTTCCTTGCCACATTGAGATAGGAAACGAGAACTCCAATGTAACAGCCAGTTTTAGGGCCAAATCAAAACAGTGGTTTCGGGACCACAAATCCGATGAAGGAAGATTTATTTTTATTATATTTTTATGGTCTACAGCTTTATGGAATTTGTTCGTGAAAATTTTGTTTGAAAATTTTATCGATTGGGCACTTAATTTAGCTAAAAGGACTAAATTGCAATAGGTGTAAAATGTGTGTTCTAGAAGCTAGAGGTTTATAATTGCTATGAAATTTTAAATTGGAGGTCCTTAATTGGTAATTAGACCATTTTACTTTAAGTTGGACAAAAATGGACATGAAGTAAGAGAATTTTTATGTTTTAAGTTAGGGGCATTTTGGTTATTTGGTTAATAAATGAATTGATAAGCAAAATAAAGCCAAAATTTTGTCCATCTTCTTCTTATGACCGTAATTTTTTAGAAGCCATGTCTAGGGTTTCGGCCAAAGCTTCCAAGCTCAATTGTATGCCCGTTCTAGCCCTATTTTTAATGATTTTCATGTTTTTGAGATCCTTGTAACCTAATCTAGCTACTTCAAGGGCTAATTTGAAAGAAATATGAAGTATAAAATCTTACCCATATTAGATATTTGTGTATTTTGATGTCTAATGGTAGGAAATGCATGTTGGTGTTAGATAAACAACTTTTGCTATGTGATTTTCAGTAAAAATGTCAAAAAGGACTTATTTGTAAAAGTTATAAAATGAGTAGTAAAAGTGTGATTAAGTGGAAAATGTGAGATAATGTGAATTTGAAAATGGTTCGATTAGGTATGGATTTTGAAGAAATTGAATACATTTCATTTTACAAGCTTAGGGACTAAATTGTAAAAATGTGAAACATTAGGGGCAAAAATGAAATTTTTCCGCAATATGATATTTGGGCCAAATTGAATAATGTGAATATTGAATGAGTTAAATTTGTTATTATAGATCAAGAAAAATGAGGTTCAGACCTAGATCGGGGGAAAAACAAAGTGTTTGACGATTAGGTCCAATTCTACTATTTTTGTACCGAGGTAAGTGCGTATGTAAATAATGCATTGTTATATTTATGTTTTAAATGCTTTTGTAACATCCCGAAATAGGGCCTAAATGGAATAGTGGTTGCAAAACCACGAATTTGAGATAGAAAAGTTTATTGCGATTAATTTTATGATTTACCGAGTGATTAGATGCATGTGTTAGAATACCAATAAGAAATTTCAGTGATTGCATGTCCGATTTGCATATTAGGGTTTAATTGCAAAATTTGATAAATATGAGTTCTAAATGCTAAGGGATTAAATTGAAGTGCATAATTGAAGTAGAGGTCCTTAAATGGTAATTAGACCATTATATTTTCATGGACAAAAATGGATATACATAGGTAAAAATAACTAAAGTTTTAATGAATGGTACTTTAGTCATTTTGTAAATAAAAGAATTAAAAAGAAAAAAAGATGGAAAAAATGTGCTCATCTTCTTCCTTAGGCTGAATGTCAAGGGTTCTCTATAGCTAGGGTTTGTTTCAAGCTTCCAAGCTCCATAGTAAGTGATTCCAAGCCCCGTTTTTATTGTTCTTTACGTTTTTGGAGTCCCGGTAACTTGATTAAGCTTATTCTAGCAATAATTTAACCTAGGATTTACATTTGGAAAAATACCTTTAGGTGAAATGTGTTTATTTTTACGTTTATGGTAGAATATGAAGATTGAAATTCTGTTAAACAACTTTTGCTAAGCGATTTTACGTGAAAACGAGTAAAATGACATAATTGGTAAAAATACCTAATGTTCATAAGTACATGTTAGAGTGAGAATTTGATGTTGCCATAGAAGGGAAAAATGATCAGCATGTCATAAAACATAAGAAAATAGGATGAAGTTTAATTTCTGAGCCTTGAGGCAAAAGTGTAAATATGTAAAAGTTTAGGGGCAAAAGTGTAATTTTGCTAAAGTTTGAGTCAAGGACTGTTTTAATAAATGTGAGTATTAAATAGGCTAAATTTGTTATTATAGATCAAGAAGAATGAAATTTAGAGTTAGACCGAGGAAAGAAAAAGATAGTGGACTAAATCGATATAGTTGATCGTATTTTGTTTCGAGGTAAGTTTGTGGTAAATAAATGCAATATTCTATTATTTAAAGTTAATGTTGTTAATTTCCAGCATGTGTATATTTATTTTATGAAATTATTCAAAGAAGACTCAAGCATGAATTGACGGAGAAGTAATTTTAGAAAGTCTTGGTTGAACCTTAGGAATGCGTAGGATACAAATGTCATGACATTAGGGTTTAAGGATACCATGTAAGACCATGCCAAGGCATGAAAATTGGTAAGGTTTCTAAAGCAAGGAAATCATGTAAGACCATGTCAAGACATGGCATTGATAAGTTACTATAAGGCAAAGGTCCCATGTAAGACCATGCCAAGGCATGGCATTGGTGAGTTCATAAGGCAAGGATACCATGTAAGACCATGACAAGTCATGGCAATGGCAAGGTACCTGTGTATCCTTAGTATTCCAAGTGGTTCAACGAGAAAATTTAAAGAGAATATCAACGCAAGGTAAGGTAAGACGAGTTATACTAAAAAGGTAAGACAAGTTCATGTTAGAAGAGCAAAGGTAAGTATATAATGTTCATGTATGCTTGACAAGGAAAAACTCAAGTAAAATGTATTAATAAATTTGATTAAGTAAGTAAGTATTTAAGTAAGTGAGGAAGTGAAGAAGTTTAAAATATGTGTATGACAATTAATGAAGTTGCATTAAGTAGTATCATGCCAAGTAGTAAGATAATTCTTATGAATGTTGTTATTTATTTGCATGCAAACTTACTAAGCTTAATACTTACCCCCCTTTATTTTCCTTCTTTTTATAGTTTTGTCAAGCAAACTTGAGGATCGTAAAGTACATCGGAGGCCCGGGCACACTATCACAAGGATTATTTTGGTATAGCTAGACGTTTCATTTTGAGTGTGGCATGTATAACATCATAGCCATTTTGTGTGTATGATCTTATGATATAGCTAATGAATGGTATGTAAATGCTTGATAATGATTATCTATTTGAATGGCTAAACAAGGACATGTTTGGTGTTATGTATGCCTAAATGCTAGTTATTCCATGGAAATCATGAAAAAGGTGAAATTAGCTTTAAAACAGTATTGGACAGCAATAATGATGTGAATTTGGAAAATCACTAAAAATAGTAGAAATGGATTTCGGTAGTTAATGAGATATAGAATTTAATATTATTGAGTCTATTTTCATATGAAAGAAACAAAGTAAATAAAGGAGTTGTATTTTATGAGATATTTAAATTTTGGTGACATAGGGTCAGAGTGATTTTTGAATCCCCTATTCTAAATTTAGAAATTCACTAAAAATTGTAAAAAAATAATTAGGAGTTATAATTTATATGTATAGATTCCTTATTGAGTGTACTTTTATGAGAAATAAACAGCATGGTTATTTGAATTCTGTACAGGGAGAAAATTAATTTGTAGTGAACAGAGGTCAGAGAAGGTGAACACTAAAATAGGGAAAACTTTAACTAATAAACTGTACTAATTGGCTAGACCAAAAATTCTAAAACAAATTTATAGGAAGATATATGAGTTTAGCTTCAGAGAAAATTTACAGATTTAAATTTTGTGTTTCGTAACTCGAGTTATGATTTATTTAGTGACTATGACGCAGATGGACAGTTTATTTATGAAAGATGAAATAAATTATTTTGATTTGTTTAAGTGATCGAAAATTTTTTATTGATTCCGGTTTGTTCCCAAACCGTTTTAATTTCATGTTTTAGGGTCTTGAGGACCCTTTTTAAGGACATATTGAATGAATGAAACTAAATTAATTTTAAAAAAAATTATGCCCCGAATTAGTAAGCTAAGTCCGGTAACGCCTCGTACTCGACTCTGGCGACGGTCTCGGGTAAGGCTTGTTACATTTATTGGATCAGAGTAAAGGTTTAGTTGATTCTCAAAATATTTAGTATGAGTAAGAGCCTAGCTATACATGCCATACTTATATGTTGATAGTGTGACGACTCTTGATGATTTTAAAATGTTTTCTTTTATAGTTATGGATCCCGAACAAGCTAGTGCAGATGATGTAGAGAGTAATGCACCCACTCCTGCAGAAGGGACGGTGCCACCAGATAGTAATGAAAGGCTCGTTACATTTATTCAGGGAGGAGGGGCTCGAGAAGCCTTCTTCCAAGCTATGAATGAATGGTTTGCCGAGTTTGTTCGTACGAATCCGGATGTTAGACCTCCACCCCCTAATGATCCTCAGACCACCCATGTAGCTCCCCCAATCATAGGTACGATTATAAGAGAAAAGCCACCAGTTGATAAAATCAAAAAATAAGGAGCCAAAGAGTTTTGAGCTACAAAAGATGATGATGCAGAAAAGGCAAAATTTTGGCTCGAGAATACTATCAGAGTCTTTGATGAGTTATCCTGCACACCTGAGGAATGTATGAAATGTGTTGTATCACTTCTTAGAGATTCAGCCTACCATTGGTGGAAGACACTTGTATCAATTGTACCGAAAGAGAGAGTCGCTTGAGATTTCTTTCAGGAGGAATTTCGTAAAAAGTACATCAGTCAGAGGTTTGTTGACCAGAAAAGAGAAGAGTTTCTAGAGTTGAAACAGGACAATATGACAGTGACTGAATATAAGCGCGAGTTTGTTAGACTCAGTAATTATGCTCGAGAGTGTGTATTTATAGAGGCTATTATGTGTAAAAGATTTGACGATGGGCTTAATGACGATATCCGATTGTCGGTTTGTATCCTAGAAATAAAATAGTTTGTTGTCCTAGTTGAGAGAGCCTGTAAGATAGAGGAGCTGTTAAAAAGAAAGGGCAAAGTTGAAATTGAGACGTAAGACACGAAGAAAAGACCAATGAGCAAGTCATTTTAGCATACATCCAAGAGGCCTAGAGAGTTCTCCACTAGCTCTAATTTTTCAGCTGGATATTCTAGCCGAAACAGAGGCAGAAGATTTATGAGTCCGAAAGCTCAGACCACATCGATTGCAAGTGTTGGCAATGTTCAGCCTAATAGACCAGAGTGTCCCCGATGTGGTCGACGTCACCCAGGTTAGTGTCGAGCAACTGAGACAGGTTGTTTCTGATGTGGTGCACCAGATCATTTTATTCGGGAGTGTCCCGAGATGATTAAAAGAGAAGCAATACCAAGTGTAAGATCAGGCAACGCTCCTTTTAGAGGCAGACCACTGAGAAATCTGGGAGCTGGGGCAAGTAATAGAGCTGCATCTAGAGATTTAGCAGTGAGGCCAGATGTTAGAGCACCTGCGAGGACCTATGCTATCCGTGCTCGCGAAGAGGCATCCTTCCCCGATTTGATTACGGGTACATTTTCTCTCCATGATACTAGAGTTATTGCTTTGATTGATCCAAGTTCGAACCATTCATATGTTTGCATGAAATTGATGCCTAGTATGAGTATGCCTATAAAATCTACAGAATTTGTGATTAAAGTATCGAATCCATTAGGCAAGCATGTATTAGTAGATAAAGTATGTAGGAATTGCCCTTTGGTGATTAGAAGTTACTGTTTTCGGACCAATCTCATGCTATTGCCATTTGATGAGTTTGATGTGATTCTTGGTATGGATTGGTTGACTACACATGATGTAATAGTGAATTATGGAAAGAAATTCATTGAGTTGAAATGTGAAAATGGTGAAATTCTTTGGGTTAATTCAGAAGAGTCAGATAGTTCCTTTGCCATGATTTCTGTTATCTGCTCAGAAATGTTTGAGAAAAGGGTATGAAGCTTATCTTGCTTTTGTGTTGAACACTAAAGATCTAGAATTGAAAATAGAATCAGTGTCTGTGGTATGTGTGTTTCTCGATGTGTTTTCAGAAGAACTACCTTAGAGAAGTTGAGTTTGGTATTGAGTTGATTCTAGGTGCCACACCTATTTCTATTGCTCCTTATAGAATGGCCCCGTTGGAATTGAAAGAATTGAAAGCTCAGTTGTAGGAATTAACAGATAAAGGCTTTGCAAGACCCAATAGTTCACCATAGGGTGTGCTAGTGCTATTTGTGAAAAAGAAAGACAAATCAATGAGATTGTGCATAGATTATTGACAGCTTAACAAGGTAATAGAAAAGAACAAGTATCCACTTCCTCGAATTGATGATTTTTTTGATCAATTGAAGGGAGCCACTGTGTTCTCCAAGGTAGATTTGAGATCCGGATACTATCAGTTGCGAGTTAAAGAGCCAGATGTCCTGAAGACTGCTTTCCGAACTAGGTATGGTCATTATGAGTTCCTTGTGATGCCATTTGGCTTAACAATTGCTCTTTCCATTTTCATGGACTTAATGAACCGAATTTTCAGACCGTACTTGGATACGTTTGTAGTTGTGTTCATTAATGATATCTTGATTTATTCTTATGATGAGACCGAGCATGCAGAGCATTTGAGAACAATTTTACAGATTCTAAGAGATAATCAGTTGTATGCCAAGTTTAGCAAAAGTGAGTTCTGGTTACGAGAAGTTGGTTTTCTTGGACATATTATCTTAGGTGAAGGTATCAGGGTTGATCCGAGCAAGATTTCAGCCATTGTTGATTGAAAGCCTCCTAAAAATGTATCAGAAGTCAGAATTTTTCTTGGTCTTGCAGGATATTATAGATGATTAGTAGAGGGATTTTCCATGATAGCTACCTCGTTGACAAGATTTCTACGAAAGGATATCAAGTTTGAATGGACTGAGAAGTGTCAACAGAGTTTTGACAAGTCAAAGGCATTGTTGACTGAAGCTCCTATTTTAGTACAACTAGAACCAGGTAAGGAGTTTGTGATTTACAGTGATGAGTCCTTGAATGGACTTGGTTATGTACTTATGCATGAAGGAAAGGTAATTGCTTATGCCTCTAGACAGCTAAAGCCACATGAGAAGAACTATCCGACACATGATTTAGAGGTAGCAACCATTGTTTTTACGCTAAAGATCTGGAGACATCATTTGTACGGTGAGAAGTGCCGAATATTTACTGATCACAAAAGTTTGAAATATTTGATGACTCAAAAAGATTTGAACTTGAGCCAAAGAAGATGACTTGAGTTGATTAAAGATTATGAGCTAGTGATCGATTATCACCCAGGTAAGGCAAACGTTGTTGTTGATGCTTTGAGTAGGAAATCTTTGTTTGCATTAAGAGCTTTGAACACTAGTCTAGCCTTATTAGATGATGGTTTTATCTTAGCTGAGTTGAGAGCTAAATCGATGTTTCTTGAGGAGATTTGTGAAGCTTAGAAAAATGACAGTGAGTTGCTAGCCAAAAGAGCTCAGTGTAAGTTAGATAGAGAGTCAAATTTTTAGATCAATTCTGACGATTGTTTGATGTTCAGAGATAGGGTATGTGTACTGAAGAATGATGAGCTTATTCAAAAGATCTTATAGGAAGCACATAGTAGTTCTTTATCTATTCATCCAGGTAGTACAAAGATGTATAATAATTTGAAGAAAATGTACTAGTGGGTAGGAATGAAAAGGGACATTTCAGAGTTTGTTTCTAGATGCTTGATCTGTCAGCAGGTAAAGGCCGAACATCAGGTACCTTCAAGTTTATTGCAGCCTATGCTAGTGCTTGAGTGGAAATGGGACCGAGTTACTATGGATTTTGTGACAGGATTGCCGTTGGCATCGAGAAAGAAAGATGCAATATGGGTTGTGATTGATAAGTTAACGAAGTCGACTCATTTTATCCCAGTTCGTATGGATTATTCACTTGACAAGTTGGCCGAGTTGTATATTTTAGAGATAGTCAGATTACACGAGGTACCATTATTGATCATTTCAAATAGAGATATGAGATTTACTTCACGGTTTTGGAAGAAGTTACAGGAAACTTTGGGCACAAAGTTGAGTTTTAGTACAACTTTCCATCCTCAGACCGACGGTCAGTCAGAGAGAGTTATTCAGGTACTTGAAGATATGCTTAGATGCTGTGTACTGGAATTTCAAGGCAGTTGGGAAAAATACTTACCATTAGTTGAGTTTGCCTACAATAATATTTATCAGTCGAGTTTGAAAATGGCACCTTGTGAAGCTTAGTATGGACGTAAATGTCGCACACCTTTGTATTGGACAGAGCTTAAGGAAAATCAGATTTACGGAGTTGATCTAGTTAAAGAAACAAAAGAGAAAGTAAAAGTCATTAGAGATTGCTTGAAAGCAGCTTCAGACAGACATAAGTCGTATGTAGATTTGAAGAGAAAAGAGATTGAGTATCAAGCTGGTGACAAAGTGTTTTTGAAAGTATCCCCGTGGAAGAAAGTTCTCAGATTTGGCAAGAAAGGAAAACTAAGTCCACATTTTATTGGAACGTTTGAAGTGATTGAGTGAGTAAGACCATTAGCATATCGGTTAGCTTTGTCGATTGAGTTAGAGAAGATTCATGATGTATTTCAAGTGTCTATGCTACGTCGTTATCATTCAGATCCGTCACATGTGATTTCTCAAACAGAGGTTGAGATTCAGCCAGACATGACATACGGTGAAGAACCGGTAAAGATTCTAGCTCAAGAGGTAAAGTAATTAAGGAACAAAAGTATTGCACTAGTGAAAATATTATGGAATAGACATGGGGTAGACGAGGTTACATGGGAGCCCAAAGAGGCTATGCGAAAACAGTACCCAAATCTCTTCACAGGTAAGATTTTCGGGGACGAAAATCCCTAAAGGGGGAGAAACGTAACATTCTAAAATAGGGCCTAAATGGAACAGTGGTTACGAAACCAAGAATCCGAGATAGAAAAGTTTATTGCGATTAATTTTATGATTTACCGAGTGATTAGATGCATATGTTAGAATACCGATAAGAAATTTCAGTGATTGCATGTCCGATTTGCATATTAGGGCTTAATTGCAAAAGTTGATAAATATGTGTTCTAAATGCTAAGGGATTAAATTGAAGTGCATAATTGAAGTAGAGGTCCTTAAATGGTAATTAGACCATTATATTTTCATGGACAAAAATGGATATACATAGGTAAAAATAACTAAAGTTTTAATGAATGGTATTTTAGTCATTTTGTAAATAAAAGAATTAAAAAGGGAAAAAGATGGCAAAAATGTGCTCATCTTCTTCCTTAGGCCAAATTTCAAGGGTTCTCCATAGCTAGGGTTTGTTTCAAGCTTCCAAGCTCTATAGTAAGTGATTCCAAGCCCCGTTTTTATTGTTCTTTACGTTTTTGGAGTCCTAGTAACTTGATTAAGCTTATTCTAGCAATAATTTAACCTAGGGTTTATATTTGGAAAAATACCCATAGGTGAAATGTGTTTATTTTGACGTTTTATGGTAGAATATGAAGCTTGAAATTGTGTTAAACAACTTTTACTAAGCGATTTTACGTGAAAACGAGTAAAACGACATAATCGGTAAAAATACCTAATGCTCATAAGTACATGTTAGAGTGAGAATTTGATGTTTCTATAGAAGGAAAAAATGATCAGCATGTCATAAAACATAAGAAAATAGGATAAAGTTCAATTTCCGAGCCTTGGGGCAAAAGTGTAAATATGTAAAAGTTTAGGGGCAAAAGTGTAATTTTTCCAAAGTTTGAGTCAAGGACTATTTTAATAAATGTAGTATTAAATAAGCTAAATTTTTTATTATAGATCAAGAAGAACGAAATTCGGAGTTAGACCGGGGAAAGAAAAAGATAGTGGACTAAATCTATATAGTTGATCGTATTTTGTTTCGAGGTAAGTTTGCGGTAAATAAATGCAATATTCTATTATTTTATGTTAATGTTGTTAATTTCCAGCATGTGTATATTTATTTTTTGAAATTATTCAAAGAAGACTCAAGCATGAATTGACGGAGAAGTAATTTCAGAAAGTCCCAGTTGAACCTTAGGAATGTGTAGGATATAAATGTCATGACATTAGGGTTTAAGGATACCATGTAAGACCATGCCAAGGCATGGAAATTGGTAAGGTTTCTAAAGCAAGGAAATCATGTAAGACCATGTCAAGACATGGCATTGATAAGTTACTATAAGGCAAAGGTCCCATGTAAGACCATGCCAAGGCATGGCATTGGTGAGTTCATAAGGCAATGATACCATGTAAGAACATGTCGAGACATGGCAATGGTAAGTTTCAAAAGGATACCACATAAGACCATGACAAGTCAGGAAATGGTAAGGTACCCGTGTATCCTTAGTATTCCAAGTGGTTGAATGGGAAAATTTAAAGAGAATATCAAGGTAAGGTAAGGTAAGACGAGTTATACTAAAAAGGTAAGACAAGTTCATGCTAGAAGAGCAAAGGTAAGTATATAATGTTTATGTATGCTTGACAAGGAAAAAGGTAAGTAAAATGTATTAATAAATTTGATTAAGTAAGTATTTAAGTGAGTAAGTGAAGAAGTTTAAAATATGTCTATGACAATTAATGAAGTTGCATTAAGTAGTATCATGCCAAGTAGTAAGATAATTCTTATGAATGTTGTTATTTATTTGCATGCAAACTTACTAAGCTTAATGCTTACCCCCTTTATTTTCCTTCTTTCTATAGTTTTTTCAAGTTAACTCGAGGATCGTAAAGTACGTCGGAGGTTCGGGCACACTATCACAAGGACTATTTTGACATAGCTAGACATTTCATTTTGAGTATGGCATGTATAACATCGTAGCCATTTTGTGTGTATGATCTTATCATATGGGTAATGAATGGTATGTAAATGTTTGATAATTATTAGCTATTGGAATGTCTAATCAAGGACATGTTTGGTGTTATGTATGCCTAAATGCTAGTTATTCCATGGAAATCATGAAAAGGGTGAAATTAGCTTTAAAACAGTATCAGACAGCAGTAATGACATGAATTTGGAAAATCACTAAAAATAGTAGAAATGGATTTAGATAGTGAATGAGATATAGAATTAAATCTTATTGAGTATATTTTCATATGAAAGAAACAGAGTAAATAAAGGAGTTTTATTTTATGAGATATTTAAATTTTGGTGAGACAAGGTCAGAGTGATTTCTGAATCCCCTGTTCTAAATTTATAAATTCATTAAAAATTGTAAAAAAAATAATTAGGAGTTATAATTTATATGTATAGATTTCTTATTGAGTATAATTTTAAGAAAAATAAACGGCATGGTTATTTGAATTATGTATAGGGATAAAATTAATTCATAGTGAACAGAGGTCAGAGCAGCCGAACATTGAAATAGGGGAAACTTTAACTAATAAACTGTACTAATTGGCTAGACCAAAAATTATGAGACAATTTTTGTAAGACTATATATGAGTCTAGTTTCAGAAAAAAATTATAGATTTAAATTTCGAGTTTCATAAGTCGAGTTATGATTTATTTAGTGACTATGACGCAGATGGACAGTTTATTTATGAATGATGAAATAAATTGTTTTGATTTGTTTAAGTGATCGGAAAATTTTTATTGATTTCGTTTGTTCCTGAACTGTTTCAATTTCATGTTTTAGGGTCTCGATGACCCTTTTTAAGGACATATTGAATGAATGAAACTAACTTAACTTGAAAAGTAAATTTTTATGCCCCGAATTAGTAAGCTAACTCCGGTAATACCTCGTGCTCGACTCCGACGATGGTCTCGGGTAAGGGGTTTTACAGCTTTAATATTGTATGAATTGTGATTTACTCTTTGGATGTATTCGACAAAATTTTGACAAGCGAGAAATCCCGGCTGAACCTTAAGAATAGAATAGGATACGAGTGACATGTCACTAGGAACCTATGTGTATATGTGATTATTTAATCTGGGTGCTGGTCTCGTACATCCTACCAGTGGCTGGGTAGTACGGCATGTTTTGTGGATACCTGATAGCTTGTGTGAGCAGCACTGTGTAGCTACATCTTGACTGATAGCTTGTGTGAACAGGCCCGTGAATAGCTCAAAATGAGCCCATATGTATTATGAGATATGAGGTAGCTTTGGCTACATATGTGGCACTTATGTGCATGATTTTTGAGTATCCATTAATATTCCAAGTGTTCAATGGGAATGTCAAAGTTGTGAAAGGATATGGTTATGTTGCGAGTTGGTACTGGTATGTACGTAAAACTCATAAGTAATGAGCTCCATCTGTGATGAACTCTTGGTAAGATTGTGATTGAGTAAGTTATTACTATGAGATTTTGATAATGTTCATGCTAATCTTCATCATGTTAATTGTGTGGTTATGATGCTTATTATTTGCATAGGAACTTACTAAGATATATAGCTTACTCCCCTTTCTTTCCCTTGTGTTATAGTATCACCAAGCTAGCTCAGGGTTTGGAGATCGTCGAAGATCCACTC
Source organism: Gossypium longicalyx (assembly GCA_025698465.1). Lineage (NCBI taxonomy): Eukaryota > Viridiplantae > Streptophyta > Magnoliopsida > Malvales > Malvaceae > Gossypium > Gossypium longicalyx. Next base: position 63,585,258 of record CM046997.1, read on the forward strand.
ACACTATCAACAATTATTTTTGTACTAATGAATTCAACATTTTGAGTTATGGCATGCATAGGGGACTTGGCTATTTTGTTATGTATCATAATTGTTTTGGCCTTGTATAAGGCCATTTGAAATGAGCCAATATTGGTTATAAGTATATTCATATAATGATGCTTTTCATGAATGATGTGTTGATGTCTTGGTTGTGGATGTTGGTTGTATGTATATGCTTGGATTGGTCCTATGTTATGTTGTGTAGGTGTGTGCATTAAAGGGTGGAAAAATAGCTTGGTAATAGCCTTATTTTTGTCAACACGGGTAGACACAACTGACGTGTGTCTAGGCCATGTGTGACACACGGCTTGCCCCACGGGCATGTGTTTAGGCCGTGTGTCCCCTGCACCTAAATTTTGAGAAATAGAATGCTTAGAATTGAGCACACGGGTAGAGACACGGGCGTGTGTCTCAGCCGTATGGACGACATGGTCTCGAACACGGGTGTGTGCCTTAGCCGTGTGAAGTCTGCACCTATTTTATGAAAATTAATTTTCCACACGGCCTAGCATACAGGCATGTGACTTGGCTGTGTGACCTCAACTTACAAGTCAGAGAGTTACACGGGGTCAGGACACGGGTATGTGTGACAACACGGCCTGCCCACACGGACGTGTCCTATATCCACATAGGCGTGTGACCCCTGTTTAGTGAAAAATTTTCTATGTTTTGTAAAATTTTCTAAAGTTCTCGGTTTAGTCTCGAACCACAACCAAAACATGTTTTGGGTCTTGTAGGCTCGTATTATGGACTTTATGATTAAATAAAAAAGTTTTAATTTGGATGCAAATGTATAACTTGAAATTGTATGTTTGTTCGTGTGATAAGTCTGGTAATGCCTCGTACCCTGTTTCGGCATTAAATACGGGTCAGAGGTGTTACATCCAATTATCAGCCTTTTGTTCCATACGGTCTTTTAAATACTGAAAAGGGACCTTCTTCCTTCTACCCACTATATTTAGGAGAGGTTAGTGGAACGCCTCACACCCAATTCGATGGAGATTTGTGTTCTCACTGAATCAATTGTATTTACGCTAAAAAATATTGTGGATTTTTCAAAATTCACACATTGACCCGAATAGGTCTCATATTCTTTCAAAATTTACTTCAAAATTTTAGCGCCTTCCACAGTAGCCTCCCCAAATGGAATACAATTATCGGTAAAGAGTAAGTGAGATATCAGTGGACCTCTTCGACTTAATTTTACCCCTTTAGAAGACCTTCATGAATAACAAACCTCATTAAAGAAGATATACCCTCGCTACAAATGAGAAAGAGAAAAGGACTTAGATGGTCCCCTTGTTGAAGTCCTCTCGAAGGCTAGAAAAGTGCGCCAATTCTTTGTTTTAAGCTGACCGAATAAGAGATAGTGGAAACACACTTCATCACAGTGTCAACCCAAGCTTGAGAAAAACCCATTTTTTCCATCATTACTCACAGGAAATTTAACTCCACCCTGTTATAGCTTTACTCATGTTTAGTTTGAGCGCAAGTAAGCCCTTTTTGCCTTTTCGCTTCTGGCTAAAAGTATGCAACAATTCATATGCCAATAAAACATTATCAAATATTAATCGGCTGGGAACAAATGCACTCTGAGACTTGTCAACACACACATATAAGACCTTTTGAAATCTGTTTGTAACCATTTTGGCTATGATTTTATAAATAACAATGCAAAGGCTAATTGGTCTAAAATTGCACATTTTTGTAGGATTGTGAATTTTAGGGATAAAAACCATATTAGTGACATTTATAGACTCCATATTCATGCCATTATTTAATACTCCCAAACAAAAGCGACAAACCTCCTTGCCTATAATGTGCCAATATTTTTGAAAGAAGATTGCTAGGAAACCATCTACACCTGGCGCTTTTGCAGGACCTATACTCTTTAATGCCCCAAAGAATTCCTCCTTTGTGTAGGAAATAGTTAGCTCAGCATTGGCCTCCTCAGTGATGCACCTGTCAACTTCGGACAGAATATGGCTCATCCCACTATCCCCCCTTTGATCGCAAAAAGTTCAACAAAATGGCTCCTCGCAATGTTTTCCATTTTGTCATGATTTGAGGTAATTCTACCATCTCTATAGTCCAGCGAAGAGATCCTATTTGACCTCTTCCTTTGCAATGCATATTTGTGAAAAAAAACTGGTATTTTTGTCACCAGCCTTTAGCCAATTTACCCTTGCCTTTTGTTCTTAGAAAAGTTCTTCCTTATCAATCTCTTAGTTAAGAATAAGTTTTGTATCAATAAATTCTTAGAGATTTCTATCGTCTCTATCAACCTCTTGTAGTAACTCCAGCTTCTTTGTCAAACTCTCCTTCAAACCATTCATTTTCTCCTTTCTTTGTCGAGCCCATTTAAGCAAACCAACTCAGGAACTTTCTAGTTTGGAAAGAAGGTCCCCCTAATCGAATCCCATATCTTCTTACCTTCAGCTTTGGGGGAGTCTTGTAGAGTCCACCAAGCTTCTAATCGAAACTTGCGTTATTTTTTTGTCTTCTCCCCCAAAGTATGTTTCAATCAACAGTGGGCAATGATCTGAGAAAGAGTGGGGCAAATGACGAATGAAAGCACTAGGGAATTGAGTAAACTACTTTTTGTTTGTGACCCCCCTATCCAACCGCTCTTTGATGTTTGTTTCTGGAAAATTTCCTCTTTTCCATGTAAACCAGGAGCCCAAAAAACCTATGTCAAACAGGCCACAGTCCACTAAGGCATCTCAAAAATCTTCCATTCTCTTTTCTGCCATGAGAGATTATAATCAGCTCCTAAATATCTGAGAGCGTTCTATGATTCTTGTGTACTGTTTGTAAAAGGAGAACCATAAAAGCTTTTGTAGCGTCACTCGTCATCCTCCTCACTCTTTTTAATTGTCACGTAAATAAAATTATTAGAGAACTTCCTTAAACATACTTGTAGATCATCTTTCCATGCTAGACAGAGGCCACCTTGACTACCATTGACCCCAATCTCAAATCCATGCAAAAACCAACATCGTTTCGTAACTGTTTTCATTGTACAAGAATCTAATTTTGTCTCTAAAACGAATATCAGTTGAGGTTTATAAAGCCTCAGCGAATGTTGAAGGCGGCACACTATCTGTGGTCTCCCTAAACCACGAACATTCCAGCATAAAAGTTTCATTACGCCCAGTCAGCTTGCCTATTGGTAGCAGCCAATCCTTCATTAGTTAGAGCTGAAGCCTGCTCTACGGCATTTTTGTCAGAACTATCCATCATAAAGTTGTCAACTTCTTCTCTAGCATCTTTCACTATTTTGTTACCTGTAGTGTCATAGGAAGGAAACCTCACCTCATTAAAGAACTCTCATTTCCCTTTATATTTTCCATGTGTCACAACCCTGCTACCTTGTTCCAAATTAGCTCTTCTAGTTAGCCTCTTCCAACATTTGGTGGGCTGTAGTCTTTCTTCCAAGTTTCGTTCCTTACACTCTTGAGCCCCAATTGAGTCTTTAATGGGCCCAAATCCCAAATGGGGACCATCATGATCCATAAGTTCCCAGCCTGATTCTTTCCCTAAAGGAGAATCAATCGAAGCCCAATACTTGCATTTATTATCTTCCCGAATTTCATGAGCTCCACCTTTTAATTCCATGTCTAACTCCTGTTCATTTAAAACATTCCTCAAACAACTTATTTGAGTCCAACACACAAACTTCAATTCCAACACACTTCCCCCTTTCGTGTTTTCATAGTACACTCTAATTCAAGCACGTCACCTACAACACATTTCCTTCCAATGGTAATTTTGGAATCCAATATCTCATTCTTGAATCTAGCGCCCTCTTTTGAAGTCGTGTCATCCATAACCGCCATAAGTGGCACCCAATCCCAACGCTCTAGCATTTCGAATGTGTGGAATCATCCTCTTCTCCCACATAGGCAAATTGTTTCATGGATTTCTTTAAGTTGGCACCCAACTTTTAACTTACCTTTCCCACCAATTTAGGTTCTGTTTTAAGCGCTACAGAGTAGGGTCAATTATCCTCTAATAAGTGTTTAATGATATTCGGGACCTCCGTGCATCCTTTTAGGCCATGCCTCATTCGGACACAACCAAAGCAAAAATCGTGCATATTTTCATACTTAAAAGGGATCCATTATTTTCCCTCTGAACCAACTTGGATAAAAATTCCACTACTTAATGGTTTCTACACATTAATATTGACTAGAATTCTGCAAAAATCCCTTTTTGACTCTGAACGTAGAACTCCACCAAAAGTTGACCCAACCGCATGCATAAGGTCCTTCCTCTCGCATTCTGGAGGGAAAGGGCCAACATTGATCCAAAAGGGAGACGTAAGAAGCTTTATCTTTCTTCTCTCTATGGATTCCAAAAGTCAATAAAAAATAATTAGATTTCTTCAAGAAAACCATGGTTAACCCTCCAAGATCATCTCCAAGTCCTCCTCTTCCTCAAACAGAATCATGAATAAATTCTGCCCTGCAACTTGTATTTCAAACTTTTTCCGTGTCTTCCAAATACTTTTCAATTGGGCTTGAAAATTATTAGGATTATACGATTTCCTTGACCACATAGAACATAGAAATGTTGATTTCCCTGTATGAATAATCAATGAACTTTTAATTGATAACTAACCTAATCTTCTTCCAGAAGAGAGATCTCATCCCTCTCCTCCTTCTCCATCTACACCAAAAGTCACTACCCTTCTCAAACTCAGCCACAACAAAAGCTGTTTCTTTGAGAGACTTTGAGAGAGTACTATTGACTTAAATTGTATTGAAATTAAATAATAATAAATGCAATCTTATTATTTAATTTTTATTAGTTGAGAAACTTTAACATTTTGTGTATTATTATATTTTGGTAAGGGTTTCACTTGACTCAAGTTATTAGCATTTATGGTAATGATTAACCGTAGTTTGTGTTTGGATCTAGGTTGGCGCACATGGAATATTTGCGTTCTAATCGTAAACAAGTGTGTATCCGTACCTTGTAAACGGTAATAGGCACAAAAGCCGGTAAAGTGTGTACACAACTTGATCTGACTATGGTACAACGAAAAGCCGAAAGGTTGAGTTTGAGCGTGCGAACGCTCTTTTGGTAAAACGAGCCCACAAAATGTGGGCGTACGACTAAAGAGGCCACCACGAGTGATCTCATGGGCTTAGGCTGGAATGGGCCACGTTGGGCCCAATGGGCCCGTGAGCCTATATGGGTGAATGTCATCATCAGGTGGGGAAGGTTAGACTGGCCATGTCGCACGCATGGCTTAGGACGTTTCTAGGCCTCGATGGGCCTAATATGCCCAATGGGCCCGCGGGCCCGCATGGGTAAATCTCACAGTTAAGTGGGAAGTAGTTGGACTTGTCATGTCGCGCACATGACTTAGGTTGCTTTCGGCCACGTTGGGCCGAAATGGGCCGTGTGGGCCCAATGGGCTCGAAGGCCCCACACGAATAAAATCTGTAATTTGTGGTAAATGTTAGACTAGGCTATGTAGGTCACATAACCGTAACTGAATTTGGGATAAATGGGCCACACGAGCGTGTGGGCCCACTTAGGCCGAGTAAGGGGCCTTAGGCCCACTTATACTGTTATGATCATTTTGGTTATCTGTGTCGTTCGAGGCGACTATAGACCGTCGTAGAGGTCGTTATTCGAGCTGAAACCTCAAAATAGGTAAAATGATCGTAATACTCCTGTAGGGTAAAATGACCATAATGCCCCTGTAGGGTAAAATGACCGTAATACCCTTATAGGACAGAATGACCGTAATACCCTTACAGGGCAAAATGACTGTAATACCCCTGTAGGGCAGAATGACCGTAATACCCTTATAGGGTAGAATGACCGTAATACCCTTATAGGGCAAAATGACCGTAATACCCTTGTAGGGTAAAATGACTCTAATGCCCCTGTAGGATAAAATGACCGTAATACCCTTATAGGGCAGAATGACCGTAATACCCTTATAGGGTAGAATAACTGTAATACCCTTATAGGGAAGAATGACCATAATACCCCTATATGGTAAAATGACGATTACGCCCTTATGTTCCGTATGACTGATGTGCTTATGATTTACATATATGGTTGTACTGGGTATGACTTTGCATACACGTAATATTTATGACATGACATACTGCATGGGGTTGGGATTTTGATATGGAGAAAGTATTGTACTGGTGACTATGTCACATTCACTGTTACTTGTGGCTATGCCACAATTATCGATAGCATCGTGGCTTTGCCACATTTATCGCTTTCTCGCGGCTATCTTTGCATTATTATTATCGCGACTTTACTGCGATATCGGTGTGCTGGCTGGGTGGGTCGATTTATATCCCCACATGGTGTATTGGTTGGTACGAGTGGTGTGCTGGCTAGATTTGGGAGTGATGCATAATTGCATTACACTGTTCTGATACTGTATTGGGCTTATGCCCAGACTGTTACTGTATAGGGATAAAGCCCAGACTGTAACGATACTGAATAGGGCTCAGGCCTAGATTGTTACTGCATGCATTGTTTACTGTTTGACTGATAGGGATTACACACTGAGTTTTCATAAATTTACCCTGTTTATTAACTGTGCAGGTAATCCCCAGCATTAGGAGGATCGGTGTTGCGAGGAACTCGGAGGTGGCCACACAACTGCTATTATTTCTGATTTTCTTTTAAGTTATCTATTTATAAGTACTTATATTTGATCTGGGTTGTAATAAAGCCTCTTTTAATTTCTCGTTCTAAATTTGGAATTTTATATAGTTTTTTATAACTGTTGGAGTAGAACATGGTTTTTCCAAAAAAATAACTGTTTTTCAAAATATCACATTTCCGCAATTGTTTAAAATAAGCTTCCGCAACAAATAAAGTTTTAAAGGTAATAATGTTTTACAAGAGAATGACTTTTAATAAACCAACGTAAACTGAAGTTTTCACATGGCCAGAGGTTTTAAATAGTAAGAAGGGTTTTCAATGAGAACATGGTTTTCGAAAAACACTTCAATGTGACACGCTAGATTCGGGCCTAACTTCTAGGCCGGGTTTGAGGTGTTACAATAATTCTCTCCACAAACAACTCCAACATCCCATTCAAACTATATTCAAACTTTCATTAACAATTCAACCACAGAGTATCAGTCCAACTCCACCACCTAAACAGCTCAAACACCAAAATAATTACTCCATTGCACAACCCAGGACTCGAACTCAAGTCCCCCAGTAGAAGCAACACGCCAACTTGCCACTATACCACACGCTCTCTTGTGACATGAAACAAACACTATTATTTATGAGGCCTATATGACAGTGTCCAGATTCATTTAAGAGCAACACAAAAATTTTGTAAAAGCTAGGACTTGAAACCAAGCCTCTCAAACACTCCCAAACACACCTAAATCACTTAGCCAATAAAGCAAACATGTAATTTGTGTTAGATAATACAGAATTAAAGACTCTAATTTTTTGGGGCTTTGCAGAGTCTATTGAGTATGTGATTAAAGTGTTGAATCCCTTAGGCAAATATGTTCTAGTTGATAAAGTTTGCAAGAGTTGTCCTTTAATGATTCGGGGTCACATTTTTCTGGCTGACTTAATGCTTTTTTCTTTTGATGAGTTCGATGTAATTCTTGGAATGGATTGGTTGACTTTACATGATGTCATAGTGAATTGTACATGAAAGATTATTGAATTGAAATGTCAAAATAATAAAATTCCTTGAAAAGCTTGTGAAACTTATCTTACGTATGTGTTGAATACGAAAGTGTTTGAATTGAAAATCGAATCTGTACTGATAATTTGTGAATACCCGGATGTGTTTCCAAAAGAATTTCCTGGATTACCACCGATTAGAGAGATTGAGTTTACTATTGATTTGGTACCAGAAACTTCACCGAATATCAATAGGTGTTCTCGAAGATAGACTTGAGATAAGGATGTTATCAGTTGAGGTTCAAAGATTTAGATGTGCCGAAGACAGTGTTCAGAACAAGGTACGGGCATTATGAATTTCTTGTTATGCCTTTTGGATTAACCAATGCTCCTGCAGTTTTTATGGACTTGATGAATCGAATCTTCCGACCGTATTTAGATAAGTTTGTGGTTGTATTTATTGATGACATCCTAATTTATTCCTGAGATGAGTCTGAGCATGCCAAACATTTAAGAATCGTACTGCAGACTTTGAGAGATAAGAAATTGTTTGCTAAATTCAGTAAAAGTGAGTTTTGGGGTTAATTGGAACAGTGGTTTTGGGACCACAAATTCAAGGCCAAGAAATTATTTTATTATTTTTGTTAATATTATTTTGGTGTCATAATATGATTATATGAGAGTATGAAAATTTTGGTGAATTAATTTTAGCGTTTATGAGCTAAATTGCGAAAAAGGACTAAATCGCATAAAGTGCAAAAGTCCTATTTTGATAGCTAAGGGTGTTAAATAGCTAGAGAACCAAAATTGAGGGTCTTTAAAGAGAAAATAGACCCTTTATAAGTTTATGGTCGGTCATAGGGGACAAGAAATTCAAAATGGTCAATGGGTAGGTGACTTATTACATTGTAAAATATTACCCTAGTGTCTAGCCATCATCGTTTTTTCATTTTCCCTTCTTCTCCTCTGAATTTTTCAGCAAAAATGGGGTTTTTAGAAGCTTGAAATTTCAAAAAATTTTACCCTCACAAGTAAGTGATTTTGATGGTATTTCTTAATGATTTCTACATTTTTAGAACCCTTGTAACATGAGCTTTCAAATGAGAGGACTATTTTGCAAAATGGTCGAAAGTCTAGGATTTTACCATGAGAGTATTTATGTTTTTTTCTAAAATTTTATGGAAGAAAATGAATCATAGTTGTGAAAAAAACAACTTTGGTGAAAGGATTTCTCATGAAAACCCTAATAGGACCATTTTGTAAAGTTTGTAAAATAGATGGTAATGTTGTGAAATATTGGAAATTTGGGGTTTTCATAAGAGAGATAAATGGTTGGTTAGGCTTGGCTAATAAGGAAATTCGATAAAAATCAAATTTTGGACCTAGGGGTAAAATGGTCATTTTGTGAAAGTATGGTGGCAAAATGGTCAAATTGCCAAGAATGTGAATTATCAATTATGTGAACTTATCTAGTGAATTTTTTATCCTTTTAGATCAAGAAAAATGAGGAACAGACCTTGACTAGGGAAAAAACAAAGTGTACGAAGACTAGACTCGTTTTTACAAATTTTGTACCGAGGTAAGTTCACACGTAAATAATGCAATGTGAATAATGTATAAATGCTTGAATGATGCATGAATTGTAATTTCTACGCTTGAAGGTAAGTTACATTACTTTTTTATTTATTATGCGGGATTATGTGGTAATTCTTTTATCATGAAATTATGTAATTGCCTGTGTGACTAAGTTTGTTGAAGGTAAGTCTATGAGATAACTCTCGTTTGAACTTTAAGAATAGATTAGGATACAATGTGACATGTCACTAGGAACTATGTGGTTATGAGATCATTTGTATATGTGATGTGTGATTTTATAAATTTGGGCGCTAGTCATGTACGTTCTACCAGTGGTTGGGTATACCGGCATGTGTTACGGGTACCTGCCAGCTTGTGTGAGCAGCCCGTGTAGTTACGTCTTGACTATCAGCTTGTGTGAATAGTCCTTGATTAGATTGAAAACGAGCAACATGTGATGTGTTAAATAAGGTAGCATGTGGCTACATATAATGTGTTATGTGTAAGATTTTCGAGTATCCAATAATATTCCTAGTGTTCAACGGGTAAGTTAGTAGTCATTCAGTGACTAAGTCAATGTTGGGAATTATGCAATTGTATTACGAGTTGGTGCAGGTATATACATAAAACTCTTGACTAGAGATTGTGATATATTATATACTTGTGGTAAGAGTGTGTATAAAAAAAAGTTAAGCTCATGAAACTTTGCCTTATTTTAACTAATGAGTTATGTTGTTTATTATTTGCATGTGAGCTTACTAAGCTTTATGCTTACTCCCTTCTTTTCCATTTTCTTATAGTGCCGTCAAGCTAGTATCGGGGATCAAGAGGCGTCGGAGGCATTGGTCACACTATCACCTGAAGCTTTTGGTATAGCTAGTTCAAATGTTTTAATTTTTGGCATGTACAGGGACTCGAATCCTTAGTTTAATGTCTTGTTAGTTTAACCACAAGTGTTGGCTCATAGGATGGTAAATAGCCTTTATTTTGTCCACACAGGTAGACACACGGGTTTGTGTCTAGACCGTGTGTGACACACGGCCTATGCCATGGGCATGTGTTTCTACCGTGTGTCCCCTGCACCTTAATTTTGAGAAACAGAATGCTCATGATTGAGCACACGGGCAAAGATATGGGCATGTGTCTCAGCTGTGTGAGGGACACGGCCTTAAGCACGGGTGTGTCTCTCGACCATGTGAAGTCTGCACCTATTTTATGAATATTTAATTAACCATATGGCCTAAAACACGGGTGTGTGACTTGGTCGTGTGACCTCAATTTGTTCGTGCCTTGCAAGATAGAGAGTTACACAGTTTAGGGGCACAGGTGTCTGTGACCACACAGCCTGGCCACACAGGCGTGTCCCAAACCACACGGGCGTGTGACCCTTGTTCATAGCAAAAATTTTCTATGTTTTGTAAAAATTCCCTAAGTTGTCGGTTTAGTCCCGAACCATTTCCAAAGCATGTGTTGAGCCTCATAGGCTCGTATTAGGGACTTTATGATTGAATACAAATGGTTTTTAATTTGGATGAAAATTTATGACTCGGAATTGTATGTTTGCTTGCGATGTAAGTTCGGTAATGCCTCGTATCCTATTCTAGCATTAAGTACGGGTAAGGGGTGTTACAAGAGTCATCTTGCGTCTACAATGGTTCGACTTTTGGATAAGAAGGGAGGTTAAAGGTACCAATTTCTTGGAAATGGAGAAAAAAATACAATCAGTATATCGAGAAGTCCCACAATTTTTCCCTTTGATTATTCCCTGAAACTTCTATATGGTATTTATAAGGTAATATTTTTAGGTGTCCAAAAAGTTTGTGCTCGTGGCATTGTAACGACTAGTAACTGACTACCTTGTTATACCTCGATCCATGATCGCATAACAGATGTCGATTGAGACCTCGATGTAGACTTTCCCATGTGACCATACAAAGCTAAATTACCCATAACTCAATTTCCTCTAGATAAGCTTCAGAGGTAATGGTCCTATCTCGACATGATATATGAAATGTGTGTGGCTCAGAGTAATATTGCATCACCAACGACTCAAGAAAACCTCGAACATGAACCCAATTTTTTTAGTGACCTAAAATTTTAAGATAGAAATGTTTTATAGTGGAGGAATAGAGAGGCTTGGGGAGAAGTTGTTTGAAGGATGATGAAGCATTGAGTGGGAGACCCTTTTTATAAGCGTAGGGGAAAAGTTAGATTGTAAAGAAGAAATTTCCCGCAGTCAAAAACACGACTCAAGACTAGCGTATTCAATGAATATATTCAAAATGGGCTTAAATCGACTGAAAAATACAATTGGTTAGGTACTTTTAACCGGGAAGAAAAGAAAATGTTAGAGAAAGCACGCCCAGCTGGGTGAGCTTTCTTGCTGACATGCAGGTTAAAAGTTTGAGCCCTAGAGAATCATTCTATATAATTGATACACATTTTGAGGCGTAGAATACCTTGAGGAGCAAGGTTTTGAGGAAATTATATGTCTTCAGGAACGCATTTTTGAATAATACTTTTCATTTCATCATCATTATTCGATGAATGCATGTATTCATAAACGAATTTCGAATAACTTATTTTCTCTCTTGCTATCTTTTTTCATATTAAAGGGACGTAATTTTCATAACTTAGACACGTAACAAATTAATATCAAACATCGAATAGTTGAGTTGTGAGAGTTGTGTGTACTTCTTTGGACAACCCTGTACTTAATTTTTTTTTTTTTTGCTTTTTTAAATCCAATTCATGCTTGATATTGAATGAGTCGATGAGTGAAATATGTTATTTACTACGATGATCAAATCTATAATATAGAGGTTGGGTTGGTATTTGTAAGAAGCTGTTGTGGAATTGGCGTTCAATCTTACCATTCAATTGTGTGAGCTACGAACTAGAATCAGAAGAAAAGTCGGGGTATCGACCCTGATACCATGTTTATTTTACATGTTTTACATGTTCAAATCAATTAATGAATTAATTCCTGCTAAATTGGTGATTTTATGTTTAAATTTTTCCAAGAATGCAATTTGGGTGCTTTAAATTAAAAACATGTAGAAAAGGACTAAATTGGAGCACAAGCAATAAAAGAGGGGCCAAATAAAAAATTTTGAAACATTTAAGGGTTGATCATATTTTTTACTTTGTAAAAGCCATATTTAGAAAAAAATCATATATGAATTTGATTTCATGTAATTGGTTGTTAGGTGAGTTAGACTAATTTTAGTATATGATATGTATATAAATAAGGTGTATGGTGGCCTTTGAAAAACACACTTGAGTATACTAGAAATAGAATGAATTTCTTTATTTGTTTTTATTTCATACGTTAGTAGCATTCTACCATTTTATTTCCTTTTCCTTGTTTCTTTGCAAATTTGTTCAATTGCTTCCTACATCCCTTCCTTTTTCACTAGATCCATTTACATACACCAACTAGCATGATTAATGTCATGCTTCACTAAACTTCTACTTAGTTTGAGACCAATACTCTTTCCGGTCAAGAATCGTGAGAAATAAATCCATACTAAAAATGATTCATAATGGTATTCACCATTTCTCTGAAATATGAGATAGTACAAATTCGTCCCTTAAAGTTAATTCAATTCAAACGCAAAGTGCACATTGGGTTAGAGTGGTTTTGGTATATAGTTAGGAAGACGATTTGACTATGCTGTATATGAATTTTCGCAAACAAATTGGAGTATCTTGGTGGGGTCATACTAGTGAGATTTTCATCAAGGGAGATGGTGATCGGATTTAAGCAACCAACGCGGTTAAGGCCATTTATCTGAGTTGGGTTCTTCAGAACGCAAGGATGCCAGGGTCTTGAATTGTGGACTCATGTATCGTGGTTAGAGAATCAGTAAGGGTTGGTTTGTAGGTCGTACTAGAATCAACTACGAGAGGAAGAATTGGTAGTAGGTACGTTCTTGGTTGCTATAACCAGCATATGGTTTGGAAGAGAAAACCCATTTTCAAGGATCTAATCGAAACTGAAATTCACCGAGTCTAAGGCTAAGACTTTATATTACTATTTACGAAATTCAATTCAATTTTCTTATTTTATTTGATTTTTTATTAATATAATTGTTTATGGATGCAATTTCACTTTATTTACTTTCTAAACATTTTCATCTCCCCTTATTTTTTTCAGCAAGTTCATCATGAGTCGTGGGCACGACTATTGCCAGGACAATAATTCTGGTTACAAGAAAAGGCGAAATTAGATAACCAATCCCTATGGATTTGACCCTACTATTCTATATTGCTATTTAGTGTTATTTTGTCGTAGGAATTTTTATTTGGTGGTTTCGACACCCATCAGACCCGAGGAAGAATTTTGAGGTTGCAATGTAGATCTTTTACTTCCGTTGACTCCTATAGGTATGACCTATTTGATATAAATGGCAAGTTCCAGCTCGAGGTAGACATATCATCGCACATCTCAAGCAAAAATTTTGTAATGGAGTTATCCGTCGAGTTTGCCAAGGCTGATGGATATGGCCCATCTTTGGCCGCCGTTGTGGCTAATGTTGGAACCGAAGCTGAAGCAGAAAGTCCTACTACACAGTTACAAAGATCCTACTACAAGTTTTAAAGTTTACTCGATTTAGTCGAGTTTTGTGATTTAGTCATCAAACCCAAAAGCTATCCAAACAACATTTCCATCAACCAACCACCTATTGGTTTAGTTACCCATTACCAAATTAAACCTAACAAACATGAACGAAACAACTATGGATAAGTAAACCATAGGTGGTTGGTTGATGGCCCATTACCCTAAAATAGTCAATCGATCATTAAGGTCCAAATGGCCCATTGGGCCAATATGGGTCTAAAAATGAGAATAAAAGACATTATTTCATTTATTAAGGCGAAGAACAAAACCTAAATAAAAACATAACGAAAATATATAATTTGCTTGAAAACAAAGTTGTAAAGTGTAATGAAAAGCCTAATTTGACATATCAAATTATGAAAGATCGAATTCCCTCATGTGAATGGGTTAAATTGTAATATAGTTTAGTACAACGAAATACTTTAGAAGTATTTCGAGAATCGTACCCAAGGAATGATGGAATAAATTATGAATTTTTTTTACAATAATAAGTCTAAATAGTAATAATTAATTCCTATATTACGATAAATAGTAAAATAGATTAATGAGATAAAAAAATAACTAATATAAATAAATAAGAAAAATAAACAAACGAATTAAATCAATAGACTAATCAGGCAGATCAACTTAGTTCAGGGTTTGTAACTAATTTTGGATTAGGGGATTAGGGTGGATTAGCTAGTAATTAACTGATTATTACTTCCCAACCTCTAACTAACTAATCGATTCGTTGATACTCACTTATCTCCTAACCTCACTTTCTCAGCTAGGATAAATTACGATTTCCTCGGTTCAACTTATCTAACTTCCTAGGGTTATCAATCCTAGTGGTTATCTCTCTCGGAAAACCCCAAATCCTCTATTAATCACATCCCCAACCACTCGTTAATCACCCCTAATGGATTTAGCCACTCATGTTATTTATAATCTCAACTCTAGTTGAATAAATAATGTAAAGAACACGATTGATTCGGGAGTATAAAGAGATTTGAATAATTATGGATTAAATATCGAATAGGAACGGATTAGCAAATCACTTGATTGGAATAAAAAAAATCAAATGAAAAAAATATATAAACTAAAATAATTCAATTAAATAAATAAGCTCTCGAATCAAAACTGATATCGAAAGGAAAATAAAATAGTACTGAAAAGCCGAAAGAAAATTAATCTACTCCTACTCCTAAACTAATAGGGTTTTGATGGCATCTAGAACAAATTAGTTACATCAAACCCCTAATGTCTTATTTATAGAATTATTGGCAGCCTAAATTAGGTCTTCAACACGTCTTAGGTCTGTGTATAGAGTTGATTGCGCAGCAAAAATTGTAACAACCCATTTTTCAGTGAAATCGGGATAGTGGTTTCGAGACCACAAATCCGATCCAAAAATAAGGTTTATTTTTATTTCATTATATGGCCCGTATTATAATAGACATGTTGTGTGAAAATTTTGATACAATAATTTTATCGATTAAGTGTTTAATTACGAGAAGGACTAAATCATATAAAATGCAAAAATTGAATTCTAGTAGCTATAAGGATTAAATAGCTATGGAATTCAAATCTAGAGGTCCTTATATGGTAATTAGACCATTAAAGAAAAGTATGTAGACTCTTGGTGACTCATCCATATAAATATAGAAAAAAGGCAAGACTAAATTGGAAATTTCAAAATACTTAATTAATTAAAAGATGAAAAGAAAATATCATCTTATTTTCTCATCATCTCCAACCTAAAAACACATGGAAACCCTAGGAGAGAGAGAAGAAACTTTCAAGGCCTAATTGGGTAAGTTTTCTTGTCTTGTTTTTAATAATTTTGATATTTTTGAAACCGGGATAGCCTAATCTCTCTATTTAAGGGGTTAATTTGAAAAGTTATCAAAGTATGGAAAATGGGTCAAGGGTAGAGGTGCTCATTGGCCGGGCCGGGTCGGGCTCAATTAAAAAATTAGGCCCACTCATTGGGCTTCGGCCGGCCGGTCCTTATTTATTTTTATATTATTTTATATGATTTTTAAATATATATAATACATCAAAAATACTAAAAAAATCAAAATAAATATTTTTCAACAAATTAAAAATAAATTTTAAAAAATATGTAGATTTAAATAGCATTAAGATTGATGCAACTTAACAAGCAAATACCTCTAAAATAATAACAAAATTAACAAATACCTTTAAAATAATAACAAAATTAATAATAAAATAAGTTTTATACAATATCCAAATAATAACAATAAAATAGTAGCAACTAATAGTAATATGGTAGCAAAATATGGAGAAAACAACAAGAAAATAATATTCAAAAATAAAAAAAAAGTAGAATTTTTTTGTCATTTAGTGAATTCGAGCCGGGCCGAGCCGGGCCCCGGCCAAAAATGCCTTACCTGAGGCCCGACCCAATTTTTAAATGGGCCTCATTTTCTTTGTCCAAGCTCATTTTTCGGGCCTATATTTTTGCCCAAACCATACCACATTTCAGGCGGGCCATCGGGCCGGGCTGGGTAGCCCGACCCATGAGCAGGTCTACTCAAGGGTTTATATGTTGAAAAATAGAAATTTATGGTAGAAAATAAAAGGTTGTTGATAGATAAATAACTTTTTCAAAGTGATTTTTGATGGAAACATGATTTAGGGACTAAAATGTAACCTTGTGAAATTGAAGAAAAATTTTGAATTTTTATGAATACAGGTGCTGTAAAATTTGTAATGGGATTTTGTTTAGGCTTGGAATAGGGGGTAAATTGCACAAGTTTCATTTTCCGAGCCTAGGGACGGAATCAGAATTTATGGAAAAGTTAGAGGTAAAATGGTAATTTTGCCTAGGACATAAATTGAGTCCATTAAATATGAAATGTGTGAAAATGATGATTAAATTTATTTATATAGATCCGAACAACACTAATTCGAGGATAGATCGAGGAAAAGAAATGGTTTCGGATTAGTAGATTTTTAATGCGAACAAGTGTCGAGGTAAGTTCGTGTAACTTAATCGGGCATGTAAGATGTTTAATTAAATGTTGTATTGTATGGAATGTGACTTATATTGATGTACATTACTTGAATGCTATAATGAGAGAAGTAATACATGCTTGACATGGAGAAAAAGGGGTTAAGTCCCGATTGAATATTGAATTCTGATGAACATATGCGCTTTCCCGAAACGAATAAGGTCCTGCATTTGTTGTGAACAAGATTTAGCTTCGATGAGTAATCCTATCGACCTTGTCATAGAAAGGGTTTAGCCCGAATAGGTAATCCTGATATAATACCTCTCGAGTATACGTTGTGATTAGGGTTTAGCCTAAATTGGTTACCCTAATTGAACTCTTTGAGCATACATTATATAAAGGATTTAGCCTGGATTGGTAATCCTGTTATACGATATGTGGCTCGAGAGTGTGTTTGTTGATTAAGTACCCTAATGGGTACCATTGAATAAAAATCGACGGATTACGGAATCTTACATCTCGAGTGTACTACTTGAGCATCCATAAGAATTTTCAATGATTCGATGAACATAAAAATCTTGACATGGCATGAGAATTATGAGATGAAATGATAATGTCTTGAAAGAGTATTGCATGATAAGCTCATCTATTCTTACTTGATGTATATGTAAACTTTGTGACTAACATATTTGATTGGATGCATGTGTTTAGGCAATTTAGCCAAATGGATGGAAAACTTGTTATTGTATGCTTTGATTTAATAAACGAGATAGGTAAGTTTAGTTTCTGTTATACGAACTTACTAAGCATGTAATGCTTA
This sequence comes from Gossypium longicalyx, assembly GCA_025698465.1. NCBI lineage: Eukaryota > Viridiplantae > Streptophyta > Magnoliopsida > Malvales > Malvaceae > Gossypium > Gossypium longicalyx. The sequence goes on from CM046997.1 coordinate 63,602,917, forward strand.
CTCTGTTTATTTTTCCCCTGTTTTATAGTGCTCGGAAGCTCACAAAGGTTGGAGATCACTAGAGCATCGTCACACTATCAACTAGTCATTTTGGGTATACTTAGTAAAATCATTTTGGTATAATGGCATGTATAGGACAACTTGACCATTAGTAGCTTGATAATGATGTTTTGTTACCTAGCCATTGGAATGGCTAGTAATGGCTTATTTTGGTATGATTAAGTAGGTTATAATGATATAATCATATGTGATATGTTATGTATATGTGATCAAATGTTGTTAATGCCTAAGTTAATCTAAGGTAAGTTTATAAACACATATGCATGTAATGGTGTGCTATGTTGAATGATGAAAATTACCAAATTTTAATGCTTGAAATGGTTGGTATTGGTTGTGTGTTTCAAGTGCAGGACTTGGGTGAAATTTTGGGTGAGAAATGAAGCTAGAAATGGCTTCATTTTGTCCACATGGGCAGACACAAGGGCGTTTGTCTAGACTGTGTGCGACACACGGCCTAGTAACATAGGCATGTAGTTAGGCCGTGTGTCCCCTGCACCATAATTTTGAGAAACAGAATGCTCAGAATTGGGCACACGGGCAAAGACATGGGCGTGTGTCTCAGTCGTGTGGTTGACATGGCCTTAGACACGGGAGTGTTACACGACCGTGTGAAAACTACACCAAAACTTTGAAAATTAAATTTGCCACGCGGCCTAGCACACTGGCGTGTAACTTAGCAATGTGACTTCAGTTCCTTCATGCCTTAAAAGTTAGAGTTAAACGGGGTAGGGACACGGGCGTGTGCAATACACTGTCTGACCACACGGGTGTGTCCTTAGACCACACTGGCATGTGAGCCTTGTAAGTTTGGAAAATTTTTGAAATGTCGCAAAAAAATTTTATGAGTTTCCAATTAAGTCCTGACTTGATTCTAATGCTCGTATTGGACCCCGAAGGTCCAATTAGTGGACATTTTGAATGATCTCGGTTAGTGAATAGTAATTTACACAAATTATTTGTAAAATGTTTTGAAAGTTCTAGTAATGCTTCAAAACCCTGTTCCGACGATGGATACGGGTTAAGGGTGTTACAAAAATAGCCTAGATATAATTGGGCAGTACATTGACCTGTGTCGCGCCACACCAAGTCTATGGCATGGCACGACATACAATTCTTTCCCAAGTTATTTGTTTTGTGCTTTGATGTCCTGAGAAGCTTGTGTGTCACTCGTCCTTTGCTTCCATGTCAATTAGGCCTTTATATCTCCATCCTATACACTCAATTAAGCTCGAAGTCAGCATACTCCTGGCTTATCCTTAAACAGGTTGGCTATGGTTGCACTACTTTTTCTGGAGATCCATCTGGAAGTTAAAGATGCTACCCAAAATTTGTGTTTTTTGTTAGAGAGTTAGGCATGATATTCTCCCATCCTTCCATAAGATATCGACCATTCGTTTGAATTTCAAAAAAGTCTACCCTAAGTGTGGGGTTAGTAATGAAACACTCATTCATGCTTTGAAGGATTGTCCCACCGCTCGGGAAATTCTAGTTCTTGGTGGTCTCAATAGTAAACTGCTTGAAGGTGGTTATTCAAAGTGTATCAATTGGATTGAGGAAGTGATGAGGGTTTTGGACAATAAGGCTATTTTGGACTTTGTTACCACATTCTGGAATAGCTGGAATAATAGAAACAATTTTCTTTTTAAAGGTAAAGAGGAAGAAGTGAGGGTGGTGTGGGAGAGAGCTACTAACTTGAGTTGAGACTTTCGGATCCATAACTTGGTCTTTAAACCCATGTTGTCGGTGCCTCTAGTTGAAAAGTGTTGGCTCAAACCCCCTCATGATATCGTCAAGATCAATTTTGACACTGCTGTCTCGCCAGAGAAGATTGGTGTTGGGATGATAGTAAGCGACTTGGATGGCTTTGTGCTTGGTGGTGGGGGAAGCGTTATTGATGTGAAGATGACAACTGCCTGGGCGAAATTTAAAGCTTTGGAAGAAAGTATCATATTTGCTAAAGCTTTAAATATCCAAAAAGTATATTTTGAGACTGATTGCGTCAGTTTGGTAAACTGCATAAATAAAAGTGGGCAGGATATTACTCCTTTAAGCTTTTACATGGAGGTGATTTATGTGTAGTTGAAGTAGTTCACTCATTCCAAGGTCTTGTAGGCCAACAGGTTTTGTAATAAGATTGCTGATTATATTTGTAAGCAAGCTATTGTAGATAACTATGATTAGTACCTTTGTATAACAAGACTATGATGTTGAATTCACATTCATAGACATTCATTCCAAATCATATCATAAACTATTCGAATAGTACTTAATTTGTAACTATAAATAATTAAATCCATATTAAAACATTTAATTTCCTTTTTAGTTATTGTTTTTCATTTCTATTTTGCTTGGAGAACTATGGTAAATTGAACTCGGATACATGAGACTGATTTGCTCACATAAGCTGACATATTTGGGCTACTCACACAAGCTTCAGACTAGAGTTACTCACAAAAGATTAGTTTGATTCTATTCCCATAAGCTTCAGAGAATCCGCAACACATGCTGGATCTCAAGCCATCGTATTAATCCCTGATCAAATACTCATTTTCCTTTATAGACCATACTGGCATGTCATTCGCATCCTAATTGTTTACTAAGTTCACACAGGCACTATTACAAAATTTGAATCATTTCAATCTCGGTAATGTCATCATTTACATATCATCCAATCATATAACCATTTCATATTCATTCAATACATTGTATCTATTCGTAATAACCATATTTTTTTATACTTTACGATTTAGTCCTTTAGATGCCAACTTTACCAAATTACAATTAACCTAAACTAATAGACATTATAATATAATTCAAACATAGAATAGGAAACATAGTAAGCTATATATGAATGTACCTAGAAAAACAGTGACAAACAAGACGTTGATGACTAATCCTTAATTTTGCCTTTTCATCCATTATCCTCTAATTGATTCAAATCTCGATCTATATGATAATTTATTTCAATTTATCAATTCCAGACACTTTATATCTTCATATTATATGCATGTATCAATTCAATTTCATTATTTGAATCTTCTCTAAATTTTGCATTTGATTCAATTTAGTCCCTAAAACATAAATTATCATAACTTTCAAATTTGAGCTTGAATTTCAAAACCGATCTCAATTCCATATTTTTATGACCTTCAATTATCCAATATCATAGAAATATAACACCAATTTTGAAATTTATGCACTTTAGTCCCTATGTTCAAAACTAGCAATTCAAATTTACAAATAAATCCTTTTTCATTTCTGAGCTTAAACTCTAACAATTTAGTACCAAAAACTTCAAGCAAGCCTCAATGGTAACTTTTAAAAACTTTAACAATTTTGAAAAATAGTACAGGGGTCAATTAAATCAAGCTCTTAAGATTTTGAAAACATAAAAGTTACAAGCAACATACTTGAAATCTATTACCAATTGAAGGAATAAAGTTTGGAAGCTTTGAAACCCTTTTTTTATTCTTAGCTACGGTGGACAGAAGATGAGCATGAAAATGACATTTTTTTCTTTAATTTATCTTTTATACTAAGATTAAACTTTAATTAACCTTAATTAAAATAATTAAACATTAGTTAGCTTAACAAAATCATAATTAACCATTACACAGTGAAAAATAACATCACTTTCCACCATCCACTAATAGGAAATGATTTAATTACTTATTTTACCCTTTAGCTAATTAAAAATCCATAGCAATTGGAATTTTATAGCTTTTACCATTTAATCTTTGTACCTTAATTAACTACCAATTTAACAAAATTAATAGACCAAAATTTAATATTACTAAATTAGACTCGTAAATACTAAATATAATATTTACACACATGATCATCAGTAATGGGATTCCAAAACCGACATTTTTAAAACCACTAAAAAACGGGATGTTATAGAGTGCTTCAAACTTATGCTATTTAAGTGCCCTTATCATGGCTAACAAGATTGGCTTCAGTTATAGAATTTTTATAATGGGCTTGATGGAAACTTGCGATCTACTCTAGACAGAGCATTCGTGGGGGTGTTCTTGTCTAAGACATATGCGGAGGGTTGCCAACTCATTGAAGATATGGTAATAAACTCATATAAGTGGCCAATTAAGCAGTTTACATATCGAGAACTCATATAAGTGGCCTACTGAGTGGTTCATTTATTGAGCTAAACTGCCAATCATGAATGCGGTTGGTGGAGAGGAAAAATTTCAGCAACCTTAAGAGGCTTAATCACCTCGATCTTCACTCCTCTAGATTGCAAACTATCGCGTGTGAATATGATATGTGAATTGTACAAGTATACACATCAGATCAAATAAAAAAGTGATAAGTGTGTTCTTCTCCACAGGGATAGGATTGGGTATACAAGTGGTCTAGTTATAGTAAAGTGAATGTTATAGCAAAATGATGATAAAAATAAAGTGGTAAACAAAAGGAATCTTAATGTGAACAATATGTGTAACTGATGGATAACTTAAAATGCTATGGCAATGCAAGAGTAAAAATGAAATGGAAATTACGAGAATGATTACATGAATTCTATGGAAGGTTACAAGAGTAAAACTGAACAAGTAAACAACTAAGAATTCTATGATAAAGATACTATGACAAAGGATAAGTGATATACGATGTTGATATGAAAGGTTGAAATTACTAAAAATCTACCTTTACTGTCAGAAATGCCTTGGCAAAATCATTATTAATCTATTGCTTAGAAGAGTTCTAAAGTGGTTTGCTTCTTTCGAGAGCAAAAACCTGAAGTTACCTTGCCCATATCTATAGGCCTTTAATATAGTACCTTGCGCTATTTCTTTCTATATGAATGTTGCTCTATGTTTGGAGCCTACTACAAGTACCTGTCGAGTACTTACTAATATCATTCAATTTCAGTCCAACTAATCCAACCTTTTCAGAATTAAATTAGTTTATGGGCATGTAGCACAGTCTTTTATATCTAGGAATTGCACGCATACAATTTAGAAATAAAAACAATTGAATGAAATAGTAAATTAATTCAGATCTATGCTTCAACCATTAAAGAAAATAAAGGTTTCATCATGTAATCCCAACCCTATGAGATTTAGCTCATGGAGTGGAAGATAGAATTCAAAACCAAAATATCATTCAACACCATTTTCATCAAATCAATTCACGGAGAAATAGTTAAGAAATAACAGAAGATTGACGGGAAGACAACTTTTGCGTCTCCAATTCACAGTTCTAGTGGCACAATGTCCTTTGGTGGCTGAGAGGGGCTGCTTTCGTCTTTCTCTTTCCATGTCAACTCAACCGCTACCCTCTAGTTTCGCCTATGGATCTCTACCCTTTTCGTTCGCCCTTTAAGGTTTCCTCTTTTGGCTTTTTATAGCTTTTTTCCTAGGGTAAAACCAACAACCCATGTTTATCTTCTCCTCTTTTTAAATTCTATTTTAACAACCAAATATTATCTTCTCCTCTTTTTAAATTCTTTTTTTTTTCTGGGATAAAACCAACATCCCAAGATTATCTTCTTCTCTTTTTTAGGTAGATTTTTCTAGTACAAGTGCAGTTGGGCTGAAACTGGTATGCATTGAGTGTTGACTCCGTCTTCCTGGAATTGCCATGGCATTCTTGTTGAAAAAATGTCCAACCTTTTTGCCACGACAAACCTTCATTCCTTTATTTCTTTCTCCGCATCCTGAACTTGCCAATTACTACCAAACACAGCCCAACCACAAGCAATTAAAAGTAACAAAAAATAATATTTAAGCACCGTCCAAGGTTTTTATGCATGTTCTAAAAATGTAAAATATTATCCTAAAATGCAACTAAGTTCACTGAAGTACATGAATGCATGAACGTAAGAATTGCCATAGCAACATAATCATCTTTGCGTTGTGAGACCCTTAAGAGAGTATTTTGTACTTCAGTTCTTAGCAATCTTCTATATTTAAAAATTTGACCAAGTGTCATAAGCTTATTTAGTAAAGGCAGTGCTAAAAATATTGCCTTAAAAGAAAGAGAAATCCTAATTATTCATGCAATTTTCACTATAGGAAATACCTCTTAATTTACATAGTTCATCTTTTAACTAACTCAGTTTTCCTTATTTTTTTCATCTAGCCTTATACATAGTCAAATGCATACATATCCATTTATTATGCCTTTTTTCTTTTTTTCTTTTTTACTTGGGGATTCAACTTGTCACATGATTCCTTGACCTGACAATTACAATGGAGCATATACAAAATTGTCAAATACTCAATCATGTCACGATTTGAATACTCACTCATGAAGGTAAGAATTTTGACTAAAAAGATGGATGGAGCAAAAAACTACCTACTTAGCTACTCAGCCCGTTACTACAGTGGAGTGCCCCTAGTTTTCTTTATTACACACACTTACTCAAACTCACCTTTCTAGTCAGTAGCATGATGAAGTAAACAAATTGGTGTCGACTTACTCAATAATTCTAAGCATTGGAGCATTTGATGGTATTTTTTTAAAGAATTTTCTTAGATACTTTATTCATTATTGAGTATTGCCATGTTACCAAAAATAGCTTCAAGAGTCTCTAAGTTTATCAAAAGAAACTTACTATAGATAAATTGTAATTGGAATTGGGACATCTGAATTTTAGGGATCAATTTACAAGCAAACTATCCTAAGCTAACATCTCCTAATCTAGTGTCACAACTTTCTAAGTTTATCGAAGAATTAAGCTCCTCATCAAACATCACAGACAAAAACACACTCATCACAGTCTAAACAATTCCCGGCAGTTATGTGTGCCATGACAAAATGAATGACAAATGAACAAAAAGTTAAAACATGCTCAACTAACTATTCAATGCAATGCTAAATGCTCAACGCACCCGCAAACCTAAGGGATGCATCATCCTTAATGCATGCACATATATGAATCATGAATGTAGGAACATATATATGTATATAATGAGATGTAATAAAGGAAGAAAGACTTCCCGAGCTTGAAATTGAGTGGTCTTTCATGCACTCATCTTATAACGCATCGACCGTTTAAGTAAATTGAGTGGTACATCCTCCTTTTCATCATCAAATCTGGTGAGTTCATAATAATCCGATCGATCTCATGATCTTGTTCAATCATCGATTCAGTAAAAGAAGGTGGAACAGTTGTAGTGTTGTCCACTGGTGGTGCAATTGAGGGATTTGCTTCTTTTTCATCCTCACGATTAGTCTTAATGTTGACAGACTTTATTTTCTTTGGTTCCTCTAGTGCTTTGGGTGCTTTCTCTTTATTTGTCTCAACGGGCTTTGCGCCGTTGACCCCTTCCTCTCCTGCAGTTTATTAAAAAAAGGAAATGAAATAACTAAAAGAAATTTAAATCGATGAAATGAAATAAAAATAAAAATGTAACACCCCTAACCCGTATCCGTCGTCGGACTAGGGTCACAAGGCATTACTGAACATAAGCACAGTTCCAAACATTCTCACATTATCACAAGTCATATTCTTATATACATGTAGAGCATATAACTAATTAAATATAATAATATTAGATATACAAATCACAGGTTAATCACTTTAATGATAAGTGAATACTAAAATAAAAATTAAAGATTTTATTTCTTAATTCAATACGTGCGCAAGTTTAACCAATTAAGTCATATTATAAGGCATTAGGTCTCTTAGCATATATGGCATTATCAGTTTCACAAATAATCAATAATATTTCATTAAACATGTAAGTAATATCAATTCTACCATTCAACTTAAGTTAGAAGATTACCAAATGCACATCCGCATACAAATATATATAAATGCTACTTATTAATTAACCATTTTACTATCAATACATACCTAACACCTACTCATTATTTATCTTCATCAATTCTACCTATTTTACAAATCATATAAGCATGATATATGCATATGCATTTCCAAAACAAACCGAAACATAATGACAAGTATTATTCGATTTTGCACATATATCAACCATAGTATAAGTGTATTCATACATATACATATATAAGTTCAACTAACAAAGCATATTTGATTAAATTAGTACATATCTTTTACCATTATAAACAAATCATGAATTATACATATCATTATTCCGAACCATAAGGAAACACCGAATATACCCTATGCATGTATCTTAATTGTCACCTAACTAGTATGTGATATACTTAGCTCATTTAACAACCATTATATACAATGTAGCCGAGACACATAAACAACTTCATAAACATCATATACCTTGGATATACTCTCCACTTAAGTTTAGTCCAAGATCAAATATTAACACAACCATTATCATTATAAACTACCGCAATTCACATGAAAATATATATATGTGCCGAACTAATAATCAATTATACTAAATATCTATTATTATCATTTAATTGAATATACTTGTCAACCAAATGAGGTTATTACTATCATTACAAGTCATAACCGAAGCATTTCAACCAAAAGTAACATAACAAATATATTTCATACTTACCAGTATATCATGGCCGAATCATTCAAACCACATCTAGCTCACCAATCAACTTCAACGCACAAAAACGCATATCACAAATATCATTCAACCATAGCACCTAATATTATAACTAAAATGAAAACAAACCATAATTAAACATAACCGATTTCAAGCAAGGTAGTTAAGCCATGTTCGCATGGCTTTAATACATACTCATTCAAAATTATTAACTTTAAGACTAGCCTATACATGCCACATAACCAAGTCTCAAAATATTATTTATTGAAATGATAACCGGATAGTGTGATATATCGTCTCCATCGACTTCCAACCCGAGCAGATCTCTGAAAATCTATAAACATAGGAAAAACACATAGAATAAGCTTTGAGAGCCTAGTAAGCTATAAGCAAATAAATAACTCAATGTCAATATCGATCTAATTACCAAACCAATTTATACTATCATAATAACATTTAACTTCAAACTTACAATTTCATATAACACATATACTTTCGCTTTTACCTAATATCCATACAACTAATATTAATATATCATTCAAATTTCAAAGCCACAATATCAATAATTAACCGAATATACATAAACTCATATACATATATTAATGAATCACTTTATAATTATTCTTTCTTTATATCATTTAGGTCGTACATAATAATTTATATAAGTTTGCACATAGGCCACAATATGATATCACTATACATAACCTTTGGACGAATGTACTATATCTATTATCAAGGCAACATTCAATTTCAAAACCATAGTATCATTATATAATCGAATATATATATACACATTCGTAAACATATGTTGTTAAATCAAACTTTAATATTTCATTCTTATACTTATCATGTAGCTGAATATACATATGTCTATACCAAAGCATCATACACTATTTAAAATCATATTATCAATGCATAAAGCCAAATCTTTAATCACGTGTTTACATATAATCATGTATCAAACCTTAATACTACATAATCACACTTAACTTATGGCTGAATATTCTTCGTAATTACTCACAATTCAAACTAACATCATACATATGTTTGTACCACATATCAAATAATCAACTTACCTTATTTTCAAATAGGTAAATAACTATCATATCACGTACCTAGTCACTTAGCCCGTTTCATACATTCGTACACAACTTACCTTTGCCCGTTGAACCATTCAGAATTGGGTAGGATTGTAACAGCCCAAAATTGGGTCTAGTCGGAACAGTGGTTTCGGGACCACAAACCCGACGAGAAAAGATTTTATTTTTGTTATATTTTTATAGTCTTTAAATTTATGGAAACATTTCGTAAAAATTTCATTCGAAAATTTTGACGTTTGGGCACTCAATTTAGGCAAAAAGGACTAAATTGTAAAAAGTGAAAAAGTTGAGTTCTTTATATTTGAGGTGCCTAATTGTTATGAGTTTTAAATTGAAAGTCCTTATGTGATAATTAGTCCTTTAATAAGTTAGTGGATGGATATTTGTTTGGTATTTTTGAAATTTGGTTGAAATAAAAAGGGTAATTTTGTAAATTAATTAAAATGACCTAATAAGACAAAAATGATAAAAGCTATCATTTTTTTTATTCTTTCTTCTTCAACCGTGGGAAAGAACCAAAAATGGCAGCCATGGATGACTCCATTCGGCCAAGCTTCTATGGCTTATATAGGTACGATTTTTGTCCCCTTTTTAATGATTTTCATATTTTTGAGATCCCCGAAGCTTAAATTTTCTATTTCTACCAATTGATTGAAGAAAAATTAGAGTTTAAAAATTTACCCATTCATGATATGGTTGTGTTTTGATGAGTTATAGTAGATAATGAATGTTTGATGTGTTAAATACGAGTTTTATTCGATGAATTTCGGTAAAAATGTCAAAAAGGGGTTAAATTGTAAAAGTTATAAATTGGTCATAAGTGTGTGAATTAGTGAAAATTTGGAGTTGTCATAGAAGAGAAAAATGTTCAGCATGTCTTAAACCTTGTAGAAATTGAATAAAAAAAATTATTTTACGAGCCTAGGGGTAAAAGCGTAATTTTTGAAAAGTTAGGGGGCATAATTATAAATTTTCTAAAATTTGATATATGAATTGAATTGGTTAGTGTGTTGATAAAATGTGTTAAATAGGTGTTATTTGACATGTTAGATCAAGAAAACATGAAATTTTGGATTAAGATCGGGGAAGAACAAAGTTGTGTGCTATGTCAGGAAAGTTAGCCGTTTCGGCATTTGAGGTAAGTTGGTATGATAATAATACTGCAATAATGTTGTAATTTATATTTGAAAGTTAAATTTAGTGAATTAATTGAATTATCTTTAAATTAAATGTGTATGGTGCCAAGTTTATGAATTGATTTAAAAATATGTCTATGGTACATGAAGTGCATTGAATTATCATACATAAATGTGATTTCTATGATTATGGATATTATTAGCAATTGTAAGTTCATATGATTTTTAATAATGCAATGTGTAATTTAATGTTATTGCCTTGATATTAAATGAGATGTAAGTTTATATGTAAGTAATACATCAATTTTACTTGTATTATGATATTTTATAATAATATTGGAAATATATTTGTTGATAATTACTTGATTGGTGAAATTGTTGGAAAAGAGAGAGAAATCCCGGTTGAACCTTCGGAAAGATTGGATGATACATATGGTATGTAGCTAGGTCACATGTATGGTGCTGAGTGCACATCATGTGTACAAGAGAGCTACGAGACATTATGATGTAGCTAGGTCGCATGGGTGATACTATGTGTACACCATGTAGACAAGAGAGCTATGGGATATATGTAGCTAGGTCGCATGCGTGGTTCCAGGTGAAGGACACCATGTAGACAAGAGAGCTACGAGATAAATTGGCTGGGTGACATGGGTGGTACTAAGTGTTCACCATGTGTACAAGAGAGCCGAACTATATGATGGGTGGAGCTATGTGCTGAAACCACCAAGTATCGAGGATTGATCCAAAGTGTTCAACGGGAGACTTACTATGTACTACTTTGTGAGTTTTGTGATGAATAAGTGTAGGAACTTGGTTATGTGAATGATGTGTTCATTAAGTGACCGGGATGTGGTAATGTTATAAACAAGTAAGTTATACATGAGGATGATTTTATGGTGACCTTGTAATCATGGGCCTATACTTGTGATGTATGAAATGTGGTGAAAATGATTTGTGATATGTATGTTAAAATGAGGTTAATATAAAGAAAGTGTGAAAGAGTGAATTAGCAATAAAAATGTTTTGGACAGTTGCAGTGACGTGAATTTGAAAAATCACAAAAAATAGAAGGAATTTAATTAGAGGCTGAATGAGATATAAAATTAAAGCTTAATAAGTCTATTTTCATATAAAAGAAACATAGTAAGCAAATAAATTCTATATTTTGAGATATTCATATTTTTGTGAGACTGGTTCAGAATGATTACGTGATCCCCTGTTCTGATTTGGTAAAATCATCATAAATTGTACAAAAATAATTATGGGGCATGGTTTATATGCTTAGAAACCTTAATGAGTATATTTTTTATTGGAATAATCGAAAACATCATTTGAATTCTGTAAAATGAGATAACTGAGTTTCTATATAGAGAGGTCAGAATTGTCAGACAGTGAAATAGAGGAAACTTTAAGAAAAATCTGGTATTGATTGGAAAAATAAAAAATTCTTAAAATTTTATGGTAAAAATTTATATGAGTCTAGTTTCAAGGAAAATTTACGAAACTTAATTTTGAGTTCTGTAGCTTAAGAAATAATTAAATTAGTGACTATGATTCAGGAAAACAGCCTTAGCTGATCTTGTGTAAAAAGATGAAATCATGTGATTAATGATTCTATTTTCTTGAGCATATTTATTGAGGAATGAGATAATATTGTTAATTAAATTGCTTATTATTATTAATATGCCAACTTACTAAGCTTTTAAGCTTACACCATTTTCTCATTTCTCTTAGCGTTTTCAAGTTGGCTTGGGGTTGGAGATCGTCGGAAGTATCATCACACTATTAGTTTATCATATTAGAATAATGGTAATTCTTATTTATTGTCAAATAAGTGGCATGTATAGATAATTAGTTATTGATATTAAGTAATATTATGATTTAGCCAAATCTATAGGCTCATTTTGCTTCATTGTAAACCTATTTTATGTATGCATAGATAAATGTCTTGGTGTGGCTAAGTTAAGAACACAAAAAATAGCTTGGAAAATAGCCTAATGTGATACACATGGGCTTGAGACACGGCCGTGTGTCTCAGCCGTGTGAAGAACACGGCCACCACACGGGTGTGTGGTCTAGCCGTGTGAGCAAGCCAGTAGCTAGCTAATTTTTACACGGGGTCCAGACATGGGCGTGTGAAGACCACACGGTTTACTTACACGGTCGTGTCACATGCCACACGAGTGTGTGACCCTGCTTTGGTGAAAAAAAAATTTCTAAGTGTTTGGAAGATTTCAGTTTGTTCCTGAACCAATTTCAATGATTGTTTTGGGCCTCGTAGGCCCTTTTAAGGGACAAATTATATATGTTTGAAAAGTTTAAAATTTGATGAAATTTTATATCTCGGTTTTAAATGATTACAAGTACTCAAGTTCGGTAATACCTCGTGCCCTATTCCGACGTCAGATACGGGTAAGGGGTGTTACAGGGATACTCGGATTATCACACATATAGTGCAATGCCAACGTCCCAGACGTGGTTTTACATGTAATCACATATCGATGCCAGTGTCCCACACAGGGTCTTACTTGCATGCACATATCAATGCCAACGTATTAAAAGTGGTCTTACTCGCACATCACATATCGGGATCCTATGTCATGACATATGTATCCTAGCTATTCCTAAGGCTCAACAGGGCTTTCGGACGTCGTAACCTGGTTGAATCGAACTTGTAAACTTAATTTCCAAGCATATACACATTCGATCATTAGGTATATAAAATCATAAAATTTGGTTCAACATATAAAATTTATAATATATACAAAATTAACAACATTTATTTGCTTATAAACTTACCTCGGACAACAGTAATCGGAACGGGACAACTAGTCGACAACTTTGGTTTTTCCTCGGTCCAAATCTGATTTCTACATTTTTTGACCTAATTCAATACAAATTAAACTCATTCAAACATACTTTCATTAAATTTAGTCCAAAAACACATAAATGGGTAAATTACCATTTTACCCCTAACATTTTACACTTGTTACAATTTAGTCCCTATTGCACAAAACACAAAATTTGCAAAATTTCAATATACCCATGTTAGGTCGAATGTTCCTAGTGTTCATACAAGTCCATATATTTCATTTATTTCACATTTTAGTCCCTCAAAATATTATTTTTGCAATTTAGTCCTAATTACTCAAAATCATTAAAAACCCAAAACAAAACATGTTAATCCAAAACATATCTTTCATATTTCATCATCAAACAACAAAAATCACAAGCTTTCAACAATGACATAACTCAAAATATTCATCAAAATAAAAAACTCAAGCATGGGTTTACTAGTACTCAAAGCAACGATCTCAAAAACATAAAAAATTTCAAAAACCGAGTAAAAATGAACCTTGAATCAAGCTTGGAAGGTGGCTGAACCTTTGAGACCTTATTCTTTTCTTTCTTATTTAGCTATTCGGTCATGGAAGAAAAAAATAAAAGCGATGGCTTGTTAATTTATGTTTTATTATATACATATTATTATATATTTTACCATTATAACCTTAATAAATTTAATTAGAAAACATATATAACATGCCCATTACCATCCACCTATAAAACCAATGGTATATTTGAATTATAAATACCCCATATTAAAAGAACAAAGCAATTAGGCACTTCAACAATTAGCATACAAATTTTGCACTTTACACGATTAAGTCCTTTTATTTAATCAGACACTCAAACGTTAAAATTAAATCACGAAAATTTCACACATGCTAATTCACACATAATAAACACAAAAACTAATTTTTAAATATTTTTCTAACTCGGGTTTGTAGTCCCGAAACCACTATTCTGACTAGGGTCTAAATTGAGCTGTTACAAAAAATAACTTTCAAAATGCTGAAGTTAAACATCTCAAAGATCAATAAACTGCTTGTCTCGCTCTACATGAGCACCCCAGTAGTGCTTCAAGTGTTGTCCATTAACTTTAAATGTGTCCCCCGTTTTCATGTCCTTAACATTTGTAGCTCCATGCAGATATACATGAGCTACCAAGCATTTTTCATCAAAATTGAAAGTATTTTGCTCCATCAAAGTGCACAAGGGTCTCTGCTCAAATGAATCTTCATCATTCAGAAAATTGTTGTGGCAAAATTTGTAACACCCCAAACCCGGCCCGGACGTTATGTTCGGATCCAGCGTGTCACATTGAAGTGTTTTATCGAAAACCTTGTTTTCATTGAAAACCCTTCTTTAAAATAAAAACCTTGAGTAAAATCCCAGCTTGTATTTGTTGCTTTCAAGCGAGGTGTATTTAAAAAATACTATTCCTTCTTGTATGATAATAATTACTTTGTAAAATCTCTTTTCAGTTGCGGAAGCTTTATTTAAAACAAATGATCTATGAAAACTTGTCATTTAAAAATTAAGTTGCGGAAACGTAGTATTTAAGAAAACAATTATGGTTTAGAAAAAACCATGTTCCACTTCTAACAAATATAAAGCATAAAAATAGTAATAACCCTAATTTGAAATAATAACCAGAGGAAAGGCCTTTTTACACCCCAAATCAAAAAAGAATATAATTTAAAATCAAAATAATAAAAATTACATAAAAGACTAAGTCTAAACTCTTTGCTAGTTGGCCACCTCCGAGTCCCTCTATCCGTCGAACCGCCTACTTAGGATCACCTGAAGAATTTAAAAGGAGGGGGATGAGTTTCGAAAACTCAGTGTGTACAACCCTTAATGAGTATAAAGCAATCATTAGTTATTATGGGCCTGAGCCCAATTCAATAACGATGGTCTTTGGGCCTTAGCCCATATTAGCCTCAATTGTGCTGAAGTCCACATCGCAATAATATCACAATAATATCATACATGCAATGCTGTGCAACCCATCGCAATAATCCAACCGCTACACACCAACTCCATTCCCCGGTACACATCATGTGGGGATATAAATATCGACCCACCCATCCGATACACATCAATGGTAGCCCGGTTGTGGTACTACCTTCATTGCAGCAAGCTGCTAATCAAATATTGGGCTTAATAGCCATCGGTGGATCCACGATCGCCAAACAACCATGCAATCCTCATATACTTCCTCCGTTTCATAATTCCCAACCCATATGCAACCTAAACAGAATATCATATGAATGCAGCAGGTATACATGTAACATCCATAAGTCTTACATTCAACACATAGGGGTATTTTAGTCATTTTTTGCCCTTAGGGGCATTTCAATAATTTCTCTTTATTATGGGTTTATTACTTATCTTGGCTGGTTAACAAGTCCTCGTTGGCTAAAGTGAATAGATACTATGCACCAGATAGGATTCTAGAGAAGATGAGGTGGGTCAATAAGACCACTTAAGTACCAAGCTTTCCCTAAATCCAATCCTAGACATGCATATACCCATTGCCACACCTTAACCTTATGACTCATCCACGGTCGCAATTAATTAATTATTTAAGTTTTATGCCTGATTGAGTAGTTACCAAAAACTAGGTCCGCTACCCCTTACTAAACACTAACTAATCCACACTTATTCATTTGGCCCATCAGGCCCAGTCAATTCATATGGCCCATCAGGCCCCAGTCACATTCATATGGTCCATCAGGCCCCAATCACATTCATATGGCCCATCTGGCCCGAATCAATTCCAAGCCATGTAACCAACATGACTAGTTCATCACTTACTATCAAATCAACAAATTCGCTTATTTTGGGCCCACGGCCCGTTGGGCCCATTTAGCCCATTCTGGCCCAGATGGCCTAAGTACGACCTAGATCCATGAGATCGCTTATGGGGCCTCTGTCAACATATCAATTTCCCCCTTACGAGTGTTTGTGCACTCGCAAGACTATCGTAGCTAGACTTTCGGCTTTTCGACGTTTCGACTTTTCAGGATTTACCGATCTAACGTGTGTGTAGTGTAGGTACACACCTTTGGCTTTATATCAAGCTATCATAGGGTAGAAGTACACACCTTATCACCTGGAGTACTAAGTATTCATAGTCACCCGAACCTATATTCAACATTATACTCCATTAGTCACATCCTATTAATTCAAAATAAATCCACTACTTACCGAAGAACAACCTATACTTGCCTTGACTAGATTAATCGGCTGCGATCTGCCTACGTAACTCGAAATCTAACGTATTTCCCCTTCGGCATCCAGGCGGAAAGTCCCTAATGGCTGACACCTTACGTCGCTTAAACTTGGGAGCCTCTATCTCAACCTCTCTGCTAGAACCCCCTTTTTCCATCAGCTAATACTTAGCTAGCGATCACACTCTTGAATGAGAGGGAGAAAGAGAAATAAATGGAGAAACCATAGGTTAATGAAAGTAATGGTATTGAAAGGATAAAGAAAAAATCAGCTTTTAAGAGTGTAGAAATGAAAGAACTTAGAAATATCTAACAAAAGCCGAAGAAGATCTAATTCACTTACCGATCGCGAGATTGCTTGCCAACAAGAAATCAGCCCCCAAAGTGTATGAATCAGCTCTTAAATGAAAAAGAAGCAACCGGCTAAATTAAAGAGGGAAGAGGTTGATTTGATTAAAATAGGAAAGAAAAGATCAGGAGTTTGGTTTAAAGAAAAGAGGAGATGAAGGGTTTGAGATTACTCAGGTATTTGCAAAAAAAAAAAAAAAAAAACAAAAGAGTCAAGAGGTTGGAAGAAATTTCCCCCAAGAATATGCTACTGAAGCACACAAAAATAACAAATGCCCTTACTTGCCCATACGACACACATATATATAAAAAAAATTACAAACCTTCACTCCCCAATCGACTTAAACTCGTCAAGTTAAATTCCTTCAATTTCTCCAATTTTATCACCATCATATCCACACTTAATCCTTATCCTTATCTCCACTGTAACCTTGATTTTAGCCAACAATTTACTTTCAAATTTCTTTCAACGAATGGCAATCCTTCCTTGCGTTGCACAACAAAAATTGAATTCCCTTTTGCGCATGAAACCACTCGAAGTCCAGCCCTCCAGCTTCCCAACACGCTGCTGGCCACTGCACTGCCACCTATCTTGTGCTAACATTTGATCACACTATAAGGCTTATATGCCTAAGTCTCAGTTTCCTTAAAGAATAAAAACTTAAAACTTTGCTAGGCCTGGATTCGAACCTGCAACCTCTCAGATCCATAACATGCTTCTCGCCACTGCCCGCAGGCGCTCTTATGCCATATTTCCACCAAACATATTTATAAGGCCTAAACGCTAGCTTCCCTACTAATCATATGCACATTAAAATTTTTTGCCAAGGCCAAGACTTGAACCCTGGACTTCCTACTTGCTACCAACGCCTTTTGCCAGTAGGCCAAGCGTTTCCTTGTGTCAGATTTTACCAGGCCTTATTAATAAGGCTTCCACCTAATGCTCAAGGTCTTTTAGAAAAAAAATGCAAAATTTTGCTAAAGCCCTAGATCGAACCCAAGACTTTTTCCACACTACCAACCCTTCCTAAATCACTTAAAAATTAAACTAAACATGCAATTATAAAATATTTAAACACTTTTAAGTTATTTAAGCTGCCTTCTAACCGATCCCAAACTCAAGGCCCAAAATTCAAGGTGTTACAAAATCTCATGAACTCTTCCTCCGTTGCTGTTTCTATCAATCCAATGCAACAACGTTCTTCATTCTCATCAACACATTTTAAGGCATTAAATATATTGAACATGATCTGCTAATCATTCATCCTCATGGTTAGTTCACCTTTCTGCATATCAATTAAAGTTTTGCCTCTAGCAAGGAAAAGTCTTCCAAGAATAATTGACACATCTCGGTTAGCTTCAAATTCTAAAATAAGGAAATCTTTAAGAAAAAAATTATCTGCTTTTACCAGCACGTCTTCAATTTTTCCATCTGGATGGGCGTAGGATCGATCAACCAGTTGCAACATAATCGTAGTAGGTCTTGTTTTCCTAATTCCCAGCTTCCTAAAAATAGACATTAGCATTAGATTTATACTTGCTCCTAAATCACATAATACTTTACCAATATAATGATTTCCAATTGAACATGGGATAGTGAAACTTCCTGTATCCTTCAACTTTGGGGGTAGTTTATTCACCAACATTGTCGTGCACCCTTCAGTGAGAGCAACGGTTTCAAATTCTCCCAATCTATGCTTCTTTGACAATATATCCTTCATAAATTTCACGTAATTGGGCATTTACTCCAAAGCTTCTGCTAGCGGTATGTTGATATGGTGTAGCACACCTAACCCGTATCTATCATTAGAACAGGGTTACGAAGCATTACCAAAATTTACAGATCAGATAAACAGATAAATTCATGCCTTATAGCATTCATATAAGACATCAATCATAATGTCTCTCATATGAGCCCTCAAGGCCCAAAATATACATTAGAATCAGATCGGGACTAAATCGTGTACTCAAAAAATTTTACGAAAAATATTAAAATTTTACCTAGGTGCAGGGGACACACACTCGTGTGGTTAGGCCATGTGGCTCACACGGTCAAGGGACACGCCTGTATCTTAGGCCGTGTAACTATTTGACTTGGGTCATAATGCCAAGCCACACTCTTGTGTGCTAGGCCGTGTGTAAATACCTGGGCATTCTATTTTAAAATTTTAAAGATGCAGGGGATACACGGCCAGGTCACACACCCATGTGCTAGGTCGTGTGTCACACATGGCTAAGATACATGCCCGTGTGGACAAAAATAGGCTATTTTCCAAGCCACATTTCTCACCCAATTTGTCTTCTACCTACACCAACATTTTTACATATTCATAATACAGTACAAGCATTCAACCAATGTGCCTTTAGGCACCTCAAATGATAATTTATTATCATGTCAATCTTATAATCATACTAACCTAGATATCAAGTTCACCTTTATGCATATTTTATCAAATATACTAGCTTAAATGAATCACTTCAAAAGCATATCAAACATGACATAATATCTTATATAAATCAAAACAAGTTCATCACAAGCCATACCAATTGCCAATTGTTACCAAATTATATACATGCCAATATTGACCAATTAACCTATACATGCCATTATAACCATAATTGATTTACCATATATATACTAAAATGAGCTGATGGATAGTGTGAGAGATCTCTGCCAAGCTTCCAATCCAATGAGCCTCCGAATTACCATAAAACAGGGGAAAAATGAAGCATAGTAAACATGTAATGCTTAGTAAGTTCGTATAACATGGTAATTAACTTACCACTCATTTAAATTCAATACAAACATATAAGAAACATTCACTCAACTTGATCATGAGCCCTACCACATATCCTCACCACCCTTGTTAGTCATATATTTCATATAAATATCAAGAAACATGTATGGGCTCAACAATAATTAGATTTCCATGTACATATACTTTCCACATCATGTATTCATATGACATATACAAATCATATCCTTGTATTTATAGTACATTTTCATAATAATTCGTCTCGAGTTCAGATTGTTTCATGTCAGAACTTTTCCCATTAAATCATTTGAAATGTCAGTGTCATATGGGTAATACACTCAAGGTGTACAATTCTATAATCATGGATGAACATATTCCTCAAACAAATTCCTTGTTCATATATTATCATTTCGTATTTCCATATATCATGTATCATTTTCATGTATTTCAGGCAGATAAGTGTATTAATTCATTTCATGTTCATATTTTCTCATGTTAGGATGTTACACGTTGAGTTTTATTTGAAATATTGATGGATACCTAGGTAGTACACTCGGAGTGTACAAATTAGCAATCTGTCAATTCATATTCGAGAGTGCTCATTAAAACACATAATCAGAAAATCCTCTCTCGAGCCATATACCAAGAAATTTACAAAGATCCATTAATTAGGAAGCTCACAAATAGCATATCGAGAAGCTTATCTCGGTAATCAGGAAGTTCACAAAGAACTTTTAATCAAAAAGCTCACGAAGAGCTTTTAATCAGGAACTCTGGGTAGCCATATATCTAGAAGTTCAAGCGAGCCATATCAGGACGCTCACAAAGAGTTGTGTTTGAGTTTGCAACATATGCAGGATCACAACCGATCATAAAATAGGACGCTCACAAAGAGCTGCATTTGTGTCCGTAATATAAGTAGGATTATAACTGATCATATAACAGGACGCTCACAAAGAGCTGCGATAGTCCTCAACAGATCCAAGATCACTACCGATCAGGATACTCACAGGAACCATATAACGGAAAGCTCGAGAGGATGCTCTAAGAGCTGTGGTGTGTCCGCAACATATGCAAGACCACAACCAATTCGGGAAACTTGTATCCATCGAATTTCATCTATTCATACAAAACTTAATATTTATTAAGCATGCCAGATATATAAATATTTTCATATACATAAAAAATTCATAATTCACATATACAACATTCAATTCAAGCATGTAAATATACAAAATTTAGTTACACAAACTTACCTCGACAAATGTTCGTGTATGTAAAATCTACTAAACCGACATTTTCTCTTTTACTCGTTCTAACTCTGAATTTGGTCTATCCAAATCTAATTGATCAAAGTAAGCTTGCTTGAGCTACTTTCTCTTAGTTAGGGTTTTCATGGAAATAATTTGGGAAAGATGATGAAAAAGATGATATTTTTATTATTTAATTAATTATCATCTTTTATTTTTTTTTTCACTTTGCAATTTCATCGTTTTCTTTATTTTATTTTCGATGGGTGAATCATCATCCTTAACCACTAAGAATTTTTAAATGGTCTATTTACCATATAAGGACCTCCACTTTAAATTTCTATAGTTATTTAATCCCTTTAGCTATTAGAACTCAACTTTTGCACATTGTGTGATTGGGTCATTTATCAAATTAAACATGTAATCGGTAAAATTTCTTTACAAAATTTTTATACGACATTACTATCATACTATAGACCATAAAATAATATAAACATAATTTTTCTTCCTAAATCAAATTATTGGTCTCGAAACCTCTATTTTGATTTTACCGAAAACTGGCTATTACAACTCTCCCCCTTTAAAAATTTTTGTCCTTGAAAATATTACCAGTAAAGAGGTATGGATATTTATTTTTCATAGTTTCCTCCGATTCCTAGGTAGCTTCTTCTATATCGTGTCATTGCCAAAAAAAACTTTTACTAAAGTTTTCTTTTTATTTTTCAGTTCTTTCACTTCAAGTTCCAGAATTTTGATTAGTTCTTGATTATAAGTCATGTCAGACTGAATTTTAATATCTATTGGAGAAATAACATGTGACGGATTTGATCGACACCGTCGTAACAAGTAACATCTCGAATTAGGGTCTAGTCGGAACAGTGATTTAGAGAACACAAATTTGAAGTAGAAATAATTATTTTATGATTATTTGATGGTCCATGATATGAATGCAAGTTTGTGTGAAATTTTCATGAAGAAATTTTATGCCTAAAGTATCCAATTTGAAGTTTGGGATTAAATTGAATAAGTTGCAAAATATGAGTTCTAGAAGCTTTTAGCATGAAATTGCTATGGATTATAAATTAGAAGGTCTGAAATAGTAATTTGACCGATTTCTATAATTTTGGACAAAAATGGACATGCATGGGAAAAATTTAAAGTTTAGTAAAAAGGGCATTTTGGTCATTTGGTTAATAAAAGAATAAAAAGGGAAAAATAAGTAAAAATTTGCTCATCTTCTCCAAGTGCTAGCCGAATTTTGCAAAGGTTCCATAACTAGGGTTTTCAACTTTTCAAACTCAATAGTATGTGCATCCTGGCCCTGTTTTTAATGTTCTTTGTATTTTTGAAGTTGTTATCAATCGATCTAGCCATTTCTACCGTTTATTTGAGCTATGGTTAATGTTTGGAATTTGAACCTTGTGTGACATTCTTGTATTTTGATGATTAATGAAAGAATGTGCAAGTTTGATGTGAGTGTAACATCTTTTACTAAGTGATTTTTAATGAAAACACCTAAAAAAGACTTATTTGGAAATGGGTAGTGGAACTGTGATATAATGAGAAATGTGGATGGATATGAGTTAGAATATGAATCGGCTAGGCTTGGGTAACCAAGAAAATGACACATTTAATTTTACGAGCCTAGAGACTAAAGTGTAAATAAATGAAAAGTTAGGGGTAAAAAGGTAATTTTATCAAAGTATGAATTATGGGTCAATTCAAACAATATGTGTATTGAACAAGCTAAATTTGACATTATAGATCAAGAAAAATGTGATTTGGGTCTTGATCGGGGTAAAAATAAGGTTTACGAGGATTAGGCTCGCTTCTATCATTTTGTACCGAGGTAAGTTCATATGCAAATTATGCAATATGTACCATATTTTAAATGCTTTAATATTGCATGTATGGTATGTACATATATAATTAATGTGATGTTGTATCATGCGTTTAATGCTTAAATTTTATTATGAATTATGCTTTGATTATTCCATGAGTATGCAATTGGTGTTATGGACATTGAAATCGACATTACGAGCAAGTTCGATGAAAATGTGGTATCAAAGAATCCCGTTTGAACCTTAGGAATAGTTTAGGATACTAGTAACATGTCACTAGAGATATTGCGATCTGAGCTCATGATATATGTGACACGTGTTACAAGGTTTCGGGTGCTGGTCTTGTATGTTCTAACGGTGGCTGGGTAGTCCAACATGTGTTGTGGATACCTGACAGCTTGTGTGAGCAGCCCATGTAGCTACATCCTGACCGACAGCTCGAGTGAGCGAACCCGTGAGTAGCTCAAAAGTGAGCAACATGTGGTATGTGATATGAGGTAGTGATGACTACATATGGGGCAATTAGGTGCGAGATTTTGATGTATCCGATGGTATTCCAAGTGTTCAACGAGTAATCCAAAGAGAAGTTCAATGGGTAATCTTAATGAATACATCAACAACGAGAAAGTAAGTTATTATGTGCAAGTGGGCACATGTATGTACATCAAACTCATGAGAATACCATGGGGTATGATGAACTTGTGATAAGAATATAGATATCTGAAGAATAAATTTAAGTGGATTGATAATAAAATGCAAGATTATGTTCATTATATTAAATGTATGATTAATGCTTGTTTAAATTTCATTTTATTTGTATGTGAGCTTACTAAGCTTTAAAGGTTATCCCATTTCCTCTCTCTTTTCTTTTAGTGTCGCCAAGCTAGCTTCGGGATCAGAGGACGTCGGAGTTTTCAATCACACTATCAATTAGAAAATTGGGTATAGTTAGTTTCAACATTTTGAGTATGGCATGTATAGACACTTAGTGTTTTTTTTTATATGTCATATTGGTTTAGTCAAATGTGTTGGCTTATGGTAATATTTGATTCATTTTGTATATGACCATGTGATATGGTTCATATTGATTATTTGGGTTGTAACCCTAATTAATTATGCATGCATGCATGCAATGTGTTATGCTTGATGTGGTTGCTTGTGGATGATATGTGAGATGAATGACATATGTGCTTAATGAATGAATTGTGGCTAATAAGTATGACCAAAGCTATGGTATAATTGAATAAATTAAAAGTAGGTTTATCATGATGAATAAATATGAAATTGGTGTGGAATGTCATATGCAAGTATGATGGTTTGGTTAGGTGATATGTTGACATTACAAAGTCATGGATTAATCATGTTTATGAGTATTTGAGTGACTAAATATACTATGTTGCATGCCATCAAAAATGTATGAGTGAGTGAGCATTTAAGGGTTCAAAATGGCTTGGAAAATAGCCTCAAATTTGTCCACACGGGTAGACACACGGGCATGTGTCTAGGTCGTGTGTGACACACGGTTTGCCCTATGGGCGTGTAATTTGACCGTGTATCCCCTACACCCGAATTAGGTGACAAAGAATGCCCAGTAGTAAACACACGGGTAGAAACACAGCTATGTGTCTCAGCTGTGTAAAGAACACGGCTTCGGGACATGGGTGTGTGCCCAGGCCATGTGAAGTCTGCTCTTAATTTTTGGAATTTAATTCACCACACGGCCTAAGCACACGGGCATGTGACTTGACAGTGTGACCCTAATTGAGTTGATGACATCATAAATAGAGAGTTACACGGGCTGAAGACAAGGGTGTGCCCCAAGCCACATAGGTGTGTGTGACCACACGGCCTACCCATACGGGCGTGTGACCCTGTTTCATAAAAAAAATTCTAAGTTTTTCTAAAGTACTCAGTTTAGTCCCGAACTACTTCTGATGTATGTTTTGGGCCTCGTGGGCCCGTATAAGGGACAATATGCATGTGTATGAATGGTATTAAATTGAATGAAAATATATGGCCCGATTTTGTATGATTAGTTATGTTTAAGTCCGGAAATGCCTCGTACTCTGTCCCGGCGTCAGACACAGGTAAGGGGTGTTCATAACATAACATATGAAAAACATTATGAATTCTGTCAAAATCTGGTAGTAATGCTAATCGATACGCAACAGGTCCGATCCTTTCAATAATTTCATACTGCCCAATATATCGAGGACTCAATTTGCCTTTACGACCAGACCAGAAAATTTTCATTCAAGGCAAAACTTTTAAGAATACCTTTGTAACTCCCCTAACCCCTATCCATCGCCAGAACAGGGTCATGGAGTATTACTGGAGTTCACAGATTAATTACAGAAAATTTCATATCATTTAATATTCATATCCAAAATTTATCATATTGTCCCTTAGATGGGTCCTCGAGGCCCAAAATACACATTAGCATCAAATTGGGACTATATCGGGAACTCAGAGAATTTTTCATGAAATTTCAATTTTTTTCTTAGGTGCAGGGGACACATGGCCGTGTGGTTAGGCCGTGTGGCTCACTCGGCCAAGTGACATGCCCGTGTCTTAGGCCATGTGGGCATTCGATGTGAGGCACACGACCGTGTCCCAGCTCATGTTCAAATTAGGGTAGCTATTGATTTGGGTTACAAGGCCAGCCACACGCCTGTGTGCTAGGCCATGTGGACAATTTAATTATAAAAAATTAAGTACAGGATTAACACAGCTAAGGCAGATGCCTGTGTGTTGAACCATGTGTTTCACAACATACGGTTGAGACACACACCAGTGTACATGGCCGTGTGTCACACACGGTTGAGACAGACGCCCGTATGTCTACCCTTGTGGACAAAATAAGGCCATTTCCAAGCCTTATTTCTCACCCAAATTTTGCCTTGTACCTACATTAATACTTACATACATATACCAACCAATTCGAGACATTAAAACCAAACCAACATTAACATTATACATGATATGTCATCACATGTATTCAAACTTACCTTTTGTAACACATATATGTTTATCATAGTTCAATCTAACCATACCAAACACACATATATTAACCATATTATAACCTCAATTATATTTACTAAACACATCATCATTAGCCATTCCAATGTCTAGATTACAAATAACCATTTATATGCCAACATTGGCCAAGTTAGCCTATACATTCCATTATATCAAAATAAGTTTGCTATTTATACCAAAACGAGCTGAAGGATAGCGTGAATGTACTTTGATCGATTCCAACTTTATGAGCTTCTGAGTACTATAAAATAGAGAAAAGAAAACTGAATAAACATTTAATGCTTAGTAAGTTCGTATAACAAGAAATTAACTTACCAATCATATTTATTTATAAATATGCATCCAAAACTATGTGGCCAATTGCCTAGACACATGCTCTTACCAAACAAGTTAGTCATGAAATTTTATATGATTATCAAGAAAACAAAGATGAGCTTATCATGCATCTGTTTCCAACTATTTCAGGGATATTCAAGACATAATTCATTTAATTATAATATTTTCTCATATCAAGAGTTTTGTTCGTTGAATCATTGAAATATCGATGGATACTCAGATAGTACACACAAGGTGTACTTATCAATGATCCGGTAATTCATATACAGGGGTGCTCATTAGAGCACATAACCGGGAAGCCCTCTCTCGAGCAATATAATAGGAAGTTCACTAAGAGCCATATAAGGAAGCTCACAAAGAGCCTATCAGGAAGCTTATCCGGGCTATATAACGAGAAGCTCATGAGAGTCATAATCAGAAAGTTCACAAAGAACTTTTAATCGGGAAGCTCACAAAGAGTCTATCGGGAAGCTCATAAAGAGCCATGTAACTGGAAGCTTCAGATAGCCATATATCGGGAAGTTCAAGCGAGCACTATTGGGAAGCTTACAAAGAGCCAATTTAATAGGAAGCTTACCAAGAGCCTATAATCGGGATGCTCATAAGAGTTAAGGTGTGTCCAAAACAAATGTAGGATCACAACCTATCGGGATGCCCCGAAAAGCTATAACAGGAAGCTTGCAAGAACCTTATACAGGAAGCTTGAGAGGGTTAATAACAGGACGCTCTTTCGAGCTGTGGTGTGTACGCAACATATGCAAGACCACAACCAATTCGGGAAAAGCTTGTATCCATCGAATTTCATCTATTCAAACAGGACTTAACAATTCTCGGGCATGTGAGATATATAATTATTTTCATCTACATAAAAAACTCATAATTCACATATACAACATTTAATTCAAACATGAAAATATACACAATTTAGTTACACGAACTTACCTCGATAAACGTTCGTATACAAGGATCTACTAATCCGATACTTTTTGTTTTCCTCGATCCAACTCAGTATTAGGTCTTTTTGGATCTATATAATTGAATTTAATGTCAATTTAATCCATTTCATACTCAATTTAATTCAAATCACATCCTAGGAAAAATTACCATTTTGCCCCTATACTTTTCCTAAATGACGATTTCGTCCGTAGGCTCGGAAAATGAAATTCGTGCAATTTAATCCTTATTCCAAGCCTAACTGATTTTTACATATAACATTTACAGCACATATATTTCATAAAAATCAAAAAATTTTCCATGAATTTTACATCTTTACAATTTAGTCCCTAAATCACAATTTCATGAAAATTCACTTTACAAAAGTTGTTTATCTATCAACAACCTTTCAATTTCTACCATAAGTTTCAAATTTTCAGCATATTCATCAATGGAAAAATTTCAATACTTTAATATCTTTACAAATTGATCCCCAAAATAAATATATTAAGTTATTACGATGTCAAAAATATAAAAATTACTAAAAACGAGACAAGATTACTTACCCAATTAGGCTTGCTTGATTTCCTTTCTCTTTCCTACGGTTTCCATAGAAATTTTGGGGAAGATGATAATATGAAATTATTTTATTCATTTAGTTAACTTATCATCCATTAATTTTTCAGCTTTCCAATTTAGTCCTTTTCTTTTTCTAATTTTCCATGGATGAATCATCAAAAATATCTACTAACTTTCTTAATGGTCTAATTACCATATAAGGACATCAAAATTTCAATTCCATAGCTATTTGATCCTTCTAGCTATTGAAATCCATCTTTTGCATTTTATGCAATTTGGTCATTTCTATAATTAAACATGTAATCGGTAAAATTTTCTTATCGAAATTTTCATACATCTTTCCTATCATAGTTGTAGACCATGCAGTATTATTAAAACAAAATTTCTTTCTGATTCAGATTTGTGGTCTCGGAATCACTGTTCCGATTGTACAGAAAATGGTCTATTACAAATTTAATTTGAAACTCTATTTCTTTTCATTTTAAATCCACATATAATTTATGATGATCAGATACTGCTTTTAAGTTGTCTCAGATCACTTTCACCTTTCGTTAGTTTTACAAATCAGATTAACTCCATGTATCTTTTCTCACTGAGTTCAGTATAATAAAATAGAGTTCTACATTTACGACCATACAGAGCCTTGTACGGTGCCATTTTATACTTAACTGATAACTGTTATTTTATGCGAATTTGACTAATGTCAATTATTTCTTTTCCAATTACCTTCGAATTTTAAAACATAGCACTGAAGTATATCTTCGAAAATCTGAATCATACGTTCAGATTGATCATCCATTTGAAAATGAAATGCAGTACTAAAATGTAACCGTGTACCCAAACCTTCTTCTAACTTTTCCAAAATCAAAATATGAACCGTGGATCTCTATCAGAAATAATAGAAACTAGCACACCATGTAATTTGACAATCTTAGAAACATATAATTCAGACAATCTATTAAGTGAGAAATCCATTTATAATAGGAATTAATATGCAAACTTCATCAAACAATTGACGATTACCCAATAGCATCTTTCTTTTTCAGAGACAGGGTAATCGTGATACAGAATCCATAGTAACTTTATCCTATTTCCATTTTAGTATCGTCACTGACTACAACAGTCCCGAAGGTATCAGTACCTGATGTTTAGCTTTAACTTATTGACATATCAAACATTTAAATACAATTTCAGAAATACCACATTTCATCCCGGACTACTAGTACATCTGTTTAAAATCGTTGTGCATTTTATTATTCCCCGAATGAACAGACATAGTCCTACTGTTTGTAACATCTAAAACATTATCAGTTTCAACTCAAGTTGTTGATCTTGTATTTGTTGCCTAACTAACCCTAGATTCAAATCATCCTAAATTGGAACAAGATGCTCTCGAATGGGTTTATCTCGGTAATCTATCATATGACAAATAAGAGGATTAACATCCTGACCATTTGGATTTTGAAACCAGGACCATTTGGATTATCATTAAGACCAATATCATTCTCGTTTTTAGCCATTTTTCTCAATTCTTTTCACCTTCTTTGCAAAGTTCTCTTGATCTCTAGGTCAAAAGGATACTCCTTGTTAGTAGGAATGCCTCTTTTCATACACTATTGGCAAACCTGTAGAGGTTAAATTAAACTAAGTTAAATAAAACTAATAGAATTAAGTCAAATAACCAAACCAAATTACACTAAATTGTCGATCCCCGGCAACAACGCCAAAAACTTGTCGCATGTGGATATGATATACAAATTGTACAAGTATACATGTCGAATCAAGTAATAAAGTGATAAGTGAGTTCGTCTCCACATGGATCATATTGGGTATACAAGTGGTCTAGTTATAGTAAAGTTAATGTTATAGCAAAATGATGATAAGAATGCAGTGTCAAACATAAGGAATATTAATGTGAACAATATGTGTAATTGATGGATAATTGAAAATGCTATGGTAATGCAAGAGTAAAAATACAATGGCAATTACGAGAATGATTACATGAATAATATGTAACTGAACAAGTAAACAACTAAGAATGCTATGGAAAAGGATAAGGGATATACGATGTTGATATGGAAGGTTGAAATTACAAAGAATCTACCCTTATTATCAGAAAATGCCTCGGCTAAATCGTAATCAATCTATTGTTTAGAAGAGTTCTAAAGTGGTCTGCTTCTTTCAAGAGCAAAAACCTAAAGTTACCTTGCTTGTGTCTATAGGCCTTTAATATGGTACTCTGCACTAGTTCCTTCTGTATGAACGCTGTTCTATGTCTAGAGTCTACTACAAGTATCTGTCAAGTACTTGCTCATATCATTCAATTTTGGTCTAACTAATTTAACCTTTTCAGAATTAAATTAGTTTATATGCTGCATAGTTGTCGACATCTAGATATTGCACGCATACAATTTAGAAATAAAAAAATTTGAATGAAATAATAAATTAATTTAGATTTATGCTTCAACTATTAAAGAAAATAAATGTTTCATCTTGTAATCCTAACCTTCTAAGATTTAGCTCATGGGTTGGAAAATAGAATTCAGAACCAAAATATCATTCAACATTATTTTCATCAAATCCATTCATGGATAAATAGTTAGGAAATAATACAAGAATGACAGGAAGACAACTTTCACGTGTCCAGTTCACTCTTCTAGCGACACAGTATCTTGTGGTGGTTGAAAGGGACTGCCTTCGTTTTCCTTTTTCCATCTCTACTCAACCACTACCCTCTAATTTTGCCTATGGATATCCTCCATTTTTATTCGCCCTTTAGGGTTTCCACCTTTGGCTTTTTATAGCTTTTTCCCTAGGGTAAAACCAACAACCCATGTTTATCTTTTCCTTTTTTAAATTCCTTTTTTCTAGGATAAAAACCAACACGTCAAGATTATTTTCTCCTATTTTTTAGGTAGATTTTTCTGCTGCAAGTACAGTTGGCCTAAAATTGGTATTTGTTAAGTGTTGACTCAATTTTCCTAGAGTTGCCACGGCATTCTTGCTGACAAAATGTCCAACCTTTTTCCACGACAAACCTTCATTCCTTTATTTCTTTCTCTACATCCTACACCTGCTAATTAATACCAAACACAACCTTACCACAAGCAATTAAATGTAACAAATAATATTTAAGCACTATCTAAGCTTCTTACGCAATGTTCTAAAAATGCTAAAATATTATCCTAAAATACAACTAAGTTCACTTTATTACATACAATTGACCTAGTCTAAAGGCATGAATTATAACACTTTTAAGAGTTATCACAAACTCCCAACCAGCCCTATCTAACGAGTCTCAATGTAGGTTATAAGAATTAAGGTGCGAGTTGGGGCAACCACCAAGAGAATGCTTATGGCAAAGTAATCTACATGGTAATAGGGGAAACAATCCCTACTCCAACACCTAGAATCCGGGGTGGCGTGATCACCCCAACCTTAGGTATGGAGGGATGATAATACTAGAAAGAACATATGTTTTGATAGTACTAGAAAGAAAATATGCTTTCTCTCTACTTATTGGTTAATTTGTCCCTATTTAGTTATCTTTAGCACATATTTTAGCATTTTAAATCAATAAATTGTATTTTATAACTTAGTGGATCTTAGCCTATTTATCCTTAATTTTGTCATGTTTTGGTACTGATGCCGCTGCATGAGTATTTCTAGATTGCGCCCAGAATTGTTGCCGCACCTGACAGCTACCCGGCTAAGAACTAAATTGTGTGAGCTGTCTAGTCTGGTACAACTAACTTGTACGTATAGAGGCAGCATGATTTTGATGAAAGGATACTTGTGCTATGTAATATCCCGAATTAGGGCCTAATCGAAATAGTGGTTTCGTGACCACAAATTCGAGATAGAAATAATTATTTTATGATTATTTTGAGGTCTATGATATGATTTCATGATTGTGTGAAAATTTCGTGAAGAAATTCTATGCATAAAGTGCTTAATTTGAAGATAAGGACTAAATTGAATAAGTTGCAAAACTTACATTCTAGAAGTTTCTAGTATGAAATTGCTTTGAAATATTAATTAGGAGGCCTTAAATAGAAATTTTACCAATTTCTAAGTCTATTGGAAAAAATTGGACATGGATGGAATTTTTGGAAAGTTTAGTAGTAAGGGCATTTTGGTCATTTAGGGGTAAAATGAATTAAAATACAAAATTAAAAGCCAATTTTGCTCATCTTCTTCACCATGGACGTGTATACCAAGGGAGACTCCATGGCTAGGGTTTTCAAGCTTCCAAGCTCGATTTTAAGTCCGTTCTAGCCTCGTTTTTAATGATTTTTACGTTTTTAGAATCCCGGTAACTTGATTAAGCTTATTCTAGCAATAATTTAAGCTACGGTTCATATTTGGAAAAATAACCATAGGTGAAATTTGTGTATTTTGGTGTTTTGTGATAGAATATGAGGTTTTAAATTATGTTAGACAACTTGTGCTACTCGGTTTTAAGTGAAAACGAGTAAAAGGGCTTAATCGGTAAAAATACCTAATAGTCATAAGTACATGTTAGAGTGAGAATTTGATGTTGCCATAG